>CM077089.1:116486321-117878590 GCA_039513925.1 Platanthera zijinensis | reverse complement strand
CCAATTCTTGATCGCACTCAAAGTTAACTAACTTCTGGTCTTATTAGTTAAGTAGGGGGGTGGGGGGTTGCGGTTATTTCATTTTGAATTTCTTTTATCGATTTGATTCATAGAGAATCTTATTGGTCCCTGCTTATATATTTCTTAAGAGATTTGGCTACTTTCATTTATGGCTTTCATATGAACCCTGCACAAAGAAACAAAATAATAAGAACACAACAGATTTATAGTGGTTCCCCTAATAAGGGTACATCCACTTTCCCTCCCACCTATCCAACTATCTTGTAGGACTAGGCATTTCTCCAAAACTTGCTCCAAAGAGCTTACACCTCAGATCCCTCAGGATCTCTAAGTCTCATCCAAGACTTACTTCTCAGGCCCAAGGCCCTACAACTCAGTGATCCTAAGATCACCTACCTCAGGCTATTAAGACCTACACTCAGGCTGGGAGGACATCCCTACCTCAGATCCACAAAGGATCCTGCACACAGAGAGCTGCACTCTCCTACCTCAGGCTGTTAAGCCCTACAACTTAGATCCACACTTGAATCCTACAAGATAAAGGTGGGTTGGTGGTTACTCTTGACACAAGAGATATTTCTCTAAGTCAAGCTTTTAGACTGAGATAAACTCAACCCAATTATGACTAAAAGAATTTATTTCCTGAGTCTACCTTTACTGAACTAAGAAGTTCTTAGTCCTAACTACTTCTACAACAACAAGTATATATTTACTTGAGCTGAAAGTGACTTGCAGAATAATATTCTGCCTCTTTATGTACTGAGCCTGAAGATCAGCCCTAACTACTACTTCACAGCACTAGGGATTTTTCCTGCTGGAACTGTGAAGTTACTGCATCTAATTTTTGCAACCTAAGCTGAGAAAATCTCAGCTCTAACTTTGCAGCATAAGATAGCTCTGCCTCTTTTTCCTTTCCTGGGCTGATGTGATTCAACCCTAACTCTAACTCCTGAGGAATAGTCCCCTGAGCCTTCTTTTAGATCTCTACTTCTTCAAGCTTCTTCTCTTCACAGCTTCCAGATTAAGATCTTCAGGATGTTGCTTGTCCAGCTAGAACTGTGAAGAACTTACAACAAGGGTCGTCCCTAGGTTGCTTCCTCTTTCCTTGGAGAAATACTCTGAACTGCTGAGGTCGATGAAGATGACAACAGCTAACTTGCTCTTCGTCTTATTAACTTGAGCTTCCTGTTATTCAGCATAACAATAATGGCGGTGAAGAAGAACGACCTGATGGATCCTTTCAAAAGTTGTCTTCCTCTATAAAGCCTTTCCCTTTTATTGATTATGACCCAACGAATCTTTGAGCAGTGGGACCCACACCTTTAATGGCCTATAGTAACCTTGCTTTAACACCAACTGTCGTACAGTAGGTCTGCGACAACATTTGTCGCTTACTATAGCCATCCCGCCACTAATTTGAAATATGTTGACTAGTTGACTTGCTGACGTCACCAACTGTAGACTTAGCCAAAATCAAGCAACGTTAGCAAAGGCATTGAGTGAGTAAGCATCACTCAATGCCAAAACACTTAGACAGAGTTCTGTCTATCTAGGCGTTGAGAGCATTGAGTGAACAAGCCTCACTCAATGCTATTTACCTTTGCCAAAATCTTCCTACTTCTCTGGCGTTGAGAGCGTTGAGTGTGTCTTCATCACTCAATGCTTTTTTGCCTTAGCCAAATTTCTGTGTTTAAAAAACACTTGCTTTGACTGACTGAGTGTTACTCAACACTTATGAAGCTATAGCGTTGAGTGAATGACCTTCACTCAATGCTTATGTACTTAGCCACTTTTCTGCCTCTTAAACCTTAGGCTTTGACTTTCTCAGCCTCCCTCACTCAACTCTGAACTGAGTTTGACGAATGTTGAACTGAGTTCGACGAACGGTGAGCTCAGCTCGACGAAATCTGAACTTATTTCGACGAATTCTGAACTGAGTTCGATGAACTCAGAATCTCAAACTCTAAGTTTAGTTCGACGAATGCTGAGCTCAGCTCGACGAAGTCTGAAACTCAGTTCGAACGAACTCTAAACGCAGGTCAACTCACTCATCTTTTTGTGCTATAGGCATTTGAGTGTGTCCTTCATCACTTAACACCAAACTACTTAGCCATATTTATTCTTATAGCTGTATATCATTGAGTGAGTCAACTCCACACAACGTCTGTGGACATAGCCACATTTCCATCTTGCAACCATTCTTCCTTACCTCTGGCGTTGAGTGAGCTTGCTCCACTCAATGCTTGTGTACTTTGCTGCATTTTCAATTGCTCCTTGACTTCTGGCATTGAGTGAGCTTACCTCACTCAACGCCTGTGGACTTAGGAAGATTCCTACCTTTCCAGCATCTTCACTTTGTGACCACCTGTCACATCACTTAGACAATCTATCTAGACTTATTCCATGGAACATCCTGCACATGATGAGCTTAAACAACATCAAATATAACTATGCTCTTAGTGTTGATGGAGATGCCTCTTCAAATCCAATCTAGGGAACATTGTGGGCAATAGACCCAACAATCTCCCCCTATTTTAAGAAGGCAGAACACCTAGCAATACTAAGAGGCATTTACATAAAAGGAAGAATAAATTCATACAGCTGTAGATTATAATCTGCTACAACTGCCAGCTTGTGCTATATTAATTCAATGTGCTCCATTTAATTGTATTGCCTCAATAAGTTAAGTCAATGCATCCTCATACTACTTGAGCATTTGCACAAGTAATATGCTATCTCCTTTATGCAACTTAATATTTAAATGGAGAACCACTAGAAGCACTTACCTAGAAGCACATACCTCAAAATATGCACTGACAACAATCATGGCTCAATATGTGGTTAGTCATTGCATTTCTCATACTACTAGAATCTTTTCAAGTAATATGAACCGACTCAACATGACCTAGTCATGTCAAGTATTTCTTCTATATCTCCCCTTTATGCATTGCCACACCTCCCCCTTTTTGTCTCCGTCAATATGTATATCGATTGAGGGAGGAGAAAGGATCATGTGAGAGATTATCTCTTGATCCTAGTCAAAGTCCTATGTTGATAACACTAAGGAAATTATCCTAGTGATCAATCTACTTGATTAAGAGTCATACCCTTTGTGTTGATATATTGATACAACACAACACTACAACATTTGAGCTAGCTGCAACATAGTTCCACTTGTGTTGGCTGTTCCTCTTCTTCAGCAGCAGGATTGCCTTCTCAGGAGCAGCAGTCCTTCTCAGACTCAGAGAATATTATAACTATGTCATACATAATCTCCCCCTTAGTCAGTGCATTGTCCTTAGGACAAAATGATCAGTAGTTCTGACAGCTGATCTACTACATCAGCTGCCTGCTCCTTCTCAATAGGAGGGTGATCCTGTTTCAGCAAGTGCTGGACATGCTCCCCCTCAACAGGAGCATCACTATCATCATCTCTAATAGACACGTGAGTCTATTTAAGTTTTGATACCATTTAATGGTCTTTATGGTCTTGATATCATATCAAGGACTTATCTACCTGCAAGAAAAGTAAATCGTGCAACACAAACTAGAATTTGGAGCAGCTGAAGCTATCCTAAGTTCCACATACCAAACTCAACCAAGAGGGTGTTGAACTTGACTTCATCTATTGGCATCATAAACATGTCAGCCACTTGTTAGTGAGGACAAACTCAGGATTGATTTCTTCCTTATGCTCCCAAACTTATTGATACTTAATCTACAAATGCATAGTCTTGCTATGACAGACAGGATTCCTAGCAACTTAGATTACACTAGTGAATATCAATATAAAGAAGTTCTACTTATCTGGAGGTTATGGTTCTGATGCCATGGAGCGATGCTAGATTTATAGCAACTGTGCACAACAACTCCCTTGCACCTTGCACAGTCTCTTCTTGCTGAGCCAGATCTTCTCCTTTTCTTTATCACTAGGCTTTCCTTTGACTTCAACTTTCTGATCTACAACACAAGAGTGGTCAGACCACTTAGTACTATCTTGATCATCGCATTGATCTGCACTCTTGATCACCACATTGGATACCACACAGTCCTTCTTGAATAGAAGGAATGTTGTCTATATGCTATTCTAGTCCCAATATAGTTCTGATTCTATTGGCAACCTAGATAGCCTACTCCCCCTTGATCATTGCCTTCTTGGGTTGATACCACTCTAGTAGTGTTCATGCCACTTGACTAGAGATAATATCTCTTGAGTTGAAATCACTGGCCTAACTCTCCTATGCCACTTGATACCATTTGATCAATCCCTTCTTTGTTTCTGAATAGTCAGGAAGGAGCTGATCTGCTGTGATTCTCTTTTCCCCTTAGCTGATTGCTGATGATACCATTGGTGCAGCTGCCAACTTTCTCTTCTCATGTGGCTGAATTTTCTCCTGCAACTGCTAGACTTTAAGACCACTTGAACATTGAATGACCTTTCTATGAACCATCCTTTCATTTTGATACCAAGTCTTTCTTTACACTGTTATTCCCATAGGAATGTGTTGACTTATATCAGCACTAGCTGGATCAAACTAGCTGTTCTTGTGAACTTTCTCATTCACAGCAGTTGAAATCATCTAGATAGTCTCCCTCTCATCCTCAACATTATGCATAGAGATATTGCAGAACTTCAGTAGTAGTACTAATCTTTTCTGTGTTGGAGGCACTCTATGTAAGACTCAAGCTTGTCCAACAACCCTAACTGAACATGCTCCCTAAATAGGAGCATCTAGCTTAACGGTCTTCCCCTTAGAATTTGCACAAAGCCTGTCCATAAAGCTTACTGACTTGGACATACCTTGCTGCAGGTTCAGATGATATTGAATCCTGAGCATACATTTCTCTTCAAGTTTTCTCTGAAGAATCTAGCAGCTGATGATACCACTTGAGAGACTTTTCAGCTGAGCATTATGTGCTCCTTCCTTGCTGCTCTCATAAGAGCTACCTGTGCTTTCCTCAGAGATGAGTATAGCCTACTTGTCCTTATTTAGGATTTCACTCAACATTCTCTTCTTCTTGGGCACTAAGAGGAGTATCCTAGATAGTTAATATCCATTACCAACTATTGATCTTAGGTCTTTACCTCACTGGAGTATGAACCATAAGATGACTTTCTTGTTCCAGTCAAAGTTCTGGAACATCTGTTGGAACACCCTAGTTTGGATTTGGGTCAGGATCACTATGTATTTAGGACTATTATATTGACCCATCATGTATAGCTAAGGGTCATAGGATGTGCTAAGTCAGAGGCTCTCAAAAATTGAAGAAATCAGCCAAAAGAAAACAGTCAAGAGAAGAATTCAGAATTCAACCTTGGCGTCGATCTCAGATCGACGAGATGAGTTCAGGCGTCAAGCTGAGATCGATGATCTCTGAGCTCAGGTCCATGAGGCATCGAACTCTGTTCGACGATCTCCAAGCTCAGATCAATGTTTTCTGTCCCAGACCAACTCCAATATCTCTGAGCTCAGATCGACGATAGTTGAGCTCAGATCGACGATCATCTTGTTGAGATCGACGATTTCTTCCATCACACTGAACGCAAGTTCCCAGGCAGATTTTCAAGATAACCTTGGTCAAATAAAAGTGAGCTGTTCATATTCCTACACAGCTTTATTACAGGACAGTTACAAGAATGCATTTATGGAGATTATAGCCGTTGGAGTAACTAAGAGGCAGCAGAATTCAAATGACCATTGGCCTCCTATCAGAATATATACACAGAGATACAGAGGAATAAATAGAGTAGAAAGTAGTGAAAATAGAACAGAGAAGAGAAGAAAAAAAATAGAAAGAGATACAGGAATCAGAGTTCCAGGAAGTACTCAACATCACCTATACAGCCAGTGCTCTTCTCAGATCTACTGTTCTAGGAAGCCTGAAGAAACAACTACTCTACATAAGTCTGAAGGCTTACTAGAAGATCAACGTCATCAAGGCTTCATCATTCACACTCCAAGACAACTCACATTTCATCCTTTGCTAAAATCATTATTTGCCGGAGAAGTCATTCATTGAAGACCTATCACCCTTTGTAAAGCTTCCACTCCTGAACCTACTGCTAATCTCAAGGGGAGCTTTGACAACATCATCAAAATCTACTTGTGCTTCTCTTTGATTGTTGAACAGAGAAGACAACATCAACTCTTCCTTCCTCCTGTAAAAGGGTTATTACTCCCTTCAAAAGTGAACCATTGGTGGTAGGGCACCTGATCAAAAACCTTTGTGTTTGGTTTTTAGGCACCTGATCAAAAGCCTAAGGGTCTTTAGATCTACCTGAAGCAGATCTACTGGTGGCAGGGCACCTGATCAAAAACCTGTAGTGGATTTCTACCTAGGGTGGTAGAAGAGTGGACTACCCAAGTTTAGTGGAACGACTATAAAATTCTTGTGTCGTCTGGTTTGCCTTAATTTCTTTTCTTTATTATTCTTGCTGTGTGTTTGCTCTAATCTTTAGGATAGATCTCACTTTCAATTGGTATCAGAGGGAGGTTGGTTATACAACAACTAAACCATCACTAGGTTGGTTGTTTATATATGCTAACACCTGAACCAAAAGATATCTCTTTTGATCCATCATAGTTAGATTAATTATTTTGTTTTTCACATAGCAAGAATATAGAATATTCTAGCATCAGACCTCCTAAGTGCAACATAAACAAATTTGCACTTTGGAAGACAAGAATTAAGTCAATTATGGACAATATTGATGAAGAAATATTTTATGCCATTATGATAGGTCTCCCAACCTCAGCAACAACAACTAAAAGGGCAAGGCTAGCTGATGCTAGAGCCATGAATATCTTAGCACAGTCATTATCTGATGAGTTGTTCCAGGAAGTTGTTGAATGCTCAACAGCTAAGGAGATATGGGATTCTCTTCATCAAATGGCTTCTGAACCAGTGGATGGAACAACAAAAAGAAGCCACAACATCTTATTTGAAGGAGGAGAATAAGTATCCCTAGATGTTATTTGGGATGTATCAGATGATGAATCATCATTTGAAGATGAAGAGGAGGAAGCAAGGGCCAAAAAATTCTTCTTAATGGCCATCAATATTTCCTGCAGCAGTTTAGAGGCTGAAAAAACAGAAGGAAAATCAAAACCTGAAGAGGATTAGGTATTATCTAACTTTGTTTTCAGTCCAGTTAACTTAGAACTTCAATTTTGCTGCCAAGATTCAATAAAACCTGAGGAGGAAACAAAACTTCTCAGAGGAATGTTTTCAGAATATATTCAAAGGAAGGTGAAACATTTTAATCGACGAAATGAGTTCAGACCGTCGAACTCAGATCGACGATCCTATATAAAATCATCGAACTCAGTCTGCTTTCTTATAAATTTGATTTATAATTATAAGGATAAACTATTTAAAATATTTTCAAATCCTTTTTCTATTTGGAACAAATTTATTAGGAAACATCTTTTCTTAGGGCTGCTTCTATCTTTTTGATATCTTGTTCAAAATTATGTTAGGATTTATGTATGAGAATTCTCTGTCAGATAACTTTATATTTCTTATAGATCATTTTCTAAATTCATCTAGATTGAGTCCTTTACTCTAGTTGCATTGGTCAGCAGTGATCATGACACTGAGTTTGAATCTCTTCTGATGAAAAGAAATTCTATAGGAAGGAAGATATCAGACTTTGTTTTTCAGATTCAGAACCCTAATAAAATTTGCTGGACAAATATCATTTTTCTGCTAACATATCCTTTTCAAGGAGAGAGCAATCTCTACTATATCCTTCTGCAGGTACCATCTATAAGAGTTAGCTGGATGACTCAATCAAAATCCAATTTTCAAAGTCATATAACAGTTACTGCATCAACATAGGGGGAGATTGTAAAGCCAGCAGCAGTAAGTTTTAACAGCAACAGAATGCCAGTAACAGTCAGTTTTTAACAGAAACAGAAGACAACAATGCAAAGCTTTTCTTTTTATATCTTATGCTTTGTAATATTTATTGTAATATTTTCATGTAAATAGTAATCCTAACCCAAATAGGGGGAGATTGTTGGAACACCCTAGTTTGGATTTGGGTCAGGATCAATATGTCTTTAAGACTATTAGTTTGACCCATCATGTATAGCTAAGGGTCATAGGATATGCTAAGTCAGAGGCTCTCAGAAATTGAAGAAATCAGCAAAAAGAAAACAGTCAAGAGAAGAATTCAGAATTCAACCTTGGCATCGAGCTCAGATCAACGAGATGATTTCAGGAGTCGATCTGAGATCGATGATCTCTGAGCTCAGGTCCACGAGGCGTCGAACTTCGTTCGACGATCTCCGAGCTCAGATCGACATTTTCTGTCCCAGACCAGCTCAAATATCTCCGAGCTCAGATCGACGATAGTTGAGCTCAGATCGATGATCTTGTTGAGATCGACGATTTCTGCCATCACACTGAACGCAAGTTCCCAGGCAGATTTTCAGGATAACCTTGGTCAAATAAAAGTGAGCTGTTCATATTCCAACACAGCTTTATTACAGGACAGTTACAAGAATGCATTTATGGAGATTATAGCTGTTGGAGTAACTAAGAGGCAGCAGTAATAAATGCCAAAATTCAAATGACCATTGGCCTCCTATCAGAATATATACACAGAGATACAGAGGAACAAATTGAGTAGAAAGTAGTGAAAATAGAACAGAGAGGAGAAGAAAAAATAAAATAGAAAGAGATACATGAATCAGAGTTCCAGGAAGTACTCAACATCACCTGTAAAACAAGTGCTCTTCACAGATCTACTGTTCGAGAAAGCCTGAAGAAACAACTACTCTACATCAGTCTGAAGGCTTACTAGAAGATCAACATCATCAAGGCTTCATCATTCACACTCCAAGACAACTCACATTTCAGCCTTTGCTGAAATCATTATTTGTCGGAGCAGTCATTCATTGAAGACCTATCACTCTTTGCAAAGCTTCCACTCCTGAACCTACTGCTAATCTCAGGGGGAGCTTTGACAACATCATCAAAATCCACTTATGCTTCTCTTTGATTGTTGAACAGAGAAGACAACATCAAATCTTCCTTCCTCTTGTAAAAGGGTTATTACTCGCTTTAAAAGTGAACCATTGGTGGCAAGGCACCTGATCAAAAACCTGTGTGTTTAGTTTTTAGGCATCTGATCAAAAGCCTAAAGGGTCTTTAGATCTACCTGAAGCAGATCTACTGGTGGCAGGGCACCTGATCAAAAACCTGTAGTGGATTCCTACCTAGGGTGGTAGAAGAGTGGACTACCTAAGTTTAGTGGAACGACTATAAAATTCTTGTGTCGTCTGGTTTGCCTTTATTTCTTTTCTTTATTATTCTTGTTGTGTGTTTGCTCTAATCTCTAGGATAGATCTCACTTTCAATTGGTATCAGAGGGAGGTTGGTTATACAACAACTAAACCATCACTAGGTTGGTTGTTTATATAGGCTAACACCTGAACCAAAAGATCTCTCTTTTGATCCATCCTAGCTAGATTAATTATTTTGTTTTTCACATAGCAAGAATATGGAATATTCTAGCACCAGACCTCCTAAGTGAAACATAAATAAATTTGCACTTTGGAAGACAAGAATTAAGTCATTTATGGACAATATTGATGAAGAAATATTTTATGCCATTATGACAGGTCTCCCAACCTCAGCAACAATAACTAAAAGGGCCAGGCTAGCTGATTCCAGAGCCATGAATATCCTAGCACAGTCATTATATGATGACTTGCTCTAAGAAGTTTTTGAATGCTCAACAGCTAAGGAGATATGGGATTCTCTTCATCAAATGGCTTCTGAACCAATGGATGGAACAACAGAAAGAAGCCACAATATCTTATTTGAAGGAGGAGAATCAGTATCCCTAGATGTTATTTGGGATGTATCAGATGATGAATCATCATTTGAAGATGAAGAGGAGGAAGCAAGGGCCAAAAAATTCTGCTTAATGGCCATCAATACTTCCTGCAGTAGTTTAGAGGCTGAACAAACAGAAGGAAAATCAAAACTTGAAGAGGATTAGGTATTATCTAACTTTGTTTTCAGTCCAGTTAACTTAGAACTTTTATTTTGCTGCCAAGATTCAATAAAACCTGAGGAGTAAACAAAACTTCTCAGAGGAATGTTTTCAGAATATATTCAAAGGAAAAAAGAAACATTTTAATCGACGAAATGAGTTCAGAACGTCGAACTCAGATCGACGATCCTATAAAAAATCATCGAACTCAGTCTGCTTTCTCATAAATTTGATTTATAATTATAAGGATAAACTATTTAAAATATTTTCAAATCCTTTTTCTATTTGGAACAAATTTATTAGGAAACATCTTTTCTTAGGGCTGCTTCTATCTTTTTGATATCTTGTTCAAAATTATGTTAGGATTTCTGTATGAGAATTCTCTGTCAGATAACTTTATATTTCTTAAAGATCATTTTCTAAATTCATCTAGATTGAGTCCTCTACTCTAGTTGCATTGGTCAGCAGTGATCATGGCACTGAGTTTGAATCTCTTTTGATGAAAATAAATTCTATAGGAAGGAAGATATCAGGCTTTGTTTTTCAGATTCAGAACCCTAATAAAATTTGCTGGACAAATATCATTTTTCTGCTAACATATCCTTTTCAAGGAGAGAGCAATCTTTACCATAGCCTTCTGCAGGTACCATCTATAAGAGTTAGCTGGATGACTCAATCAAAATCCAATTTTCAAAGTCATATCACAGTTACTGCATCAACATAGGGGGAGATTGTAAAGCCAACAACAGTCAGTTTTAATAGCAGCAGAATGCCAACAGCAATAAGTTTTTAACAGTAACAGAAGACAACAATGCAAAGCTTTTCTTTTTATATCTTATGCTTTGTAATATTTATTGTAATATTTTCATGTAAATAGTAATCCTAACCAAAATAGGGGAGATTGTTTGAACACCCTAGTTTGGATTTGGGTCTGGATCACTAAGTCTTTAGGACTATTAGTTTGACCCATCATGTATAGCTAAGGGTCATAGGATGTGCTAAGTCAGAGGCTCTCAAAAATTGAAGAAATCAGCCAAAAGAAAACAGTCAAGAGAAGAATTCAGAATTCAACCTTGGCGTTGAGCTCAGATCGATGAGATGAGTTAAGGCGTCGAGCTGAGATCGATGATCTCTGAGCTCAGGTCCACGAGGCATCGAACTCTGTTCGACGATCTCCGAGCTCAGATCGACGTTTTCTGTCCCAGACCAGCTCCAATATCTCTGAGCTCATATTGACGATAGTAGAGCTCAGATCAACGATCATCTTGTTGAGATCGACGATTTTTGCCATCACACTGAACGCAAGTTCCCAGGCAGATTTTCAGGATAACGTTGGTCAAATAAAAGTGAGCTGTTCATATTCCAACACAGCTTTATTACAGGACAGTTACAAGAATGCATTTATGGAGATTATAGCCGTTGGAGTAACTAAGAGGCAGCAGTAATAAATGCAAGAATTCAAATGACCGTTGGCCTCCTATCAGAATATATACACAGAGATACAGAGGAACAAATAGAGTAGAAAGTAGTGAAAACAGAACAGAGAGGAGAATAAAAAATAAAATTGAAAGAGATACAGGAATTAGAGTTCCAGGAAGTACTCTACATCACCTGTACAGCCAGTGCTCTTCTCAAATCTACTGTTCCAGAAAGCCTGAAGAAACAACTAATCTACATTAGTTTGAAGGCTTACTAGAAGATCAACATCATCAAGGCTTCATCATTCACACTCCAAGACAACTCACATTTCAGCCTTTGCTGAAATCATTATTTGCTGGAGCAGTCATTCATTGAAGACCTATCACTCTTTGCAAAGTTTCCACTCCTGAACCTACTGCTAATCTCGAGGGGAGCTTTGACAACATCATCAAAATCCACTTATGCTTCTCTTTGATTGTTGAACAGAGAAGACAACATCAACTCTTCCTTCCTCCTGTAAAAGGGTTATTACTCCCTTCAAAAGTGAACCATTGGTGGCAAGGCACCTGATCAAAAACCTGTGTGTTTGGTTTTTAGGCACCTGATCAAAAGCCTGAAGGGTCTTTAGATCTACCTGAAGCAGATCTATTGTGGCAGGGCACCTGATCAAAAACTTATAGTGGATTCCTACCTAGGGTGGTAGAAGAGTGGACTACCCAAGTTTAGGGAAACCACTATAAAATTCTTGTGTCGTCTGGTTTGCCTTTATTTCTTTTTTTTATTATTCTTGCTGTGTGTTTGCTCTAATCTCTAGGATAGATCTCACTTTCAACATCTTCTATCTAAGGACCATAAATGGGTATGGCCGTTTGGACCAACCTGCAAAATATATTTTACCTTACCTTAGGAACCCAATAGGTATTGGGTCCTAGGTTATGACTAGTCTGAAATCTGACTTACCTACTTACAACATTTCTGACAGGTAGACTAACTCTTGCTCTAGAAACAGAAGGATTATGCCAACAATCTTGGGCACAATGCCCACCTTACCACAACACCAACACTCAAGGATATTATATCTTCTTTTTTGAGCAGGTCTTGTAGTGTGGTTAACTGCTGACTGAACATAAGGAAGAGGAGCAACAACTTTCTTCAGGTTCCTTTCAGCAAGGATCTGACTGAAGGTTACTCTTCAACCAGGCTTCCTTTGCTTGACCTGAATGATATTTACAGCTATCTTCTTTGTAGATGACATGCTATTTATATCATCAGAACTAGCCAAGTTAGGCTTACTGGTAGACTGACCCTTAGTCTGAGTCCTTGCTGGATGGGCTTGTATGGAAGCCACTGCCTTATTCTTGTTAGTTGGGGCTAAGGCACCAAATATAAATGGTCCAAAATGGTCCATTTGTTCTTCTTCATAGGGAGCCTTAAAGGCACTCATTCCCCTACCCTTTCTTCTCCAATTATAAGATACACTTGTATTCTTACAAGAAGAATTCCCATTCTTACAATGACCATACATGCAGTCCTGGTCATCCCTGTTAGAAGAGAGAATTACCTTATGAAAGGTTGACTGTGGCCACTATCCTCTTCTCCCTTTCAAGTTTCTCTTCAAGAGCCTTGATAATAGCAAAGATGAAGTCTCATCTTGCTGGGAAGCAGTTAGTTGTAGAGAGCCAATTTCCTCTGCTTGCTTCTTAACAAGCAACTTGCTTTCCTTGAAAGTTTTCAGAAGTGCAGCATGATTCTCAATCAATTAATTGATATCATCTTCTGATAGAGGACTTTTATCATCACTTGATGAGGAAGCATCAGAGTCTAAGCTGGACTTATGACCTGAGCAATAAGAAGAACCAGACAGAGATTATACCTCATCTGGACTAGGCTGATCCTGTCAGGATTCTTCTTCCTATGGTGTAGCAATAATCCCATAGCATCTACATTCACCTTCCTCAGTTTCATCCACCTCTAAGTCACTATCTGAGTGTGACAGAGGGTCCCTGATCTCTATTCTTGCATCTACATAGACATCATCATCTACAAGAGCTACCAATAGCCCAGTGTGGTCCTTAATCTCACTGCAGACTTGAAACTTTATTGAGCTCCACTCCATATGGTTATCTTTTGAACTCACCAATACAAACCTTTAAGTTATCCTTTGAGATCCACTCAGACTGTTAAGTCCTTTTTGAGTAACCTACCTCTGATACCACTTGAAAGTCTTTATTTCAAGGATAGCTAAATCACCTAGTGGGGGGGGGGGGGGGAATAGGTTATTGGTCTCTTTTTGAGTTTCTTATATATTTTTCTTTAAGAGATTTGGTTGTTAGTTGTTTTATGCTTTCAAGATGTACATAACCTGTATAAAGAAACAACACAATAAGCACATATAGATTTATAGTGGTTCTCCTAATAAGGGTACATCCACTTTCCCTCCCACCTATCCAACTATCTTGTTGGACTAGACACTTCTCCAAAACTTGCCCCAAAGAGCTTACACCTCAGATCCCTCAGGATCTTTAAGTCTCCTCCAAGACGTACTTCTCAGGCCCAAGGCCCTACAACTCAGTGATCCTAAGATCACCTACCTCTGGATATTAATCCCTACACTCAAGCTTGGAGGATAGCCCTACCTCAGATCCATAAAGCATCCTACACTCAGAGAGAAACACTCTCCTATCTCAGGATGTTAAGCCCTACAGCTTAGATCCACACTTGGATTCTACAGGATGAAGGTGGGTTGGTGGTTACTCTTGACACAAGAGATGTTTCTCTTTGTCAAGCATCTTGACTGAGATAAACTTAGCAAAACTATGACAACATGAATTTATTTTCTGATTCTACCTTTACTGAACTAAGAAGTTCTTAGTCCTAACTACTTCTACAACAACAAGTATATATTTACTTGAGCTGGAAGTGACTTGCAGAACAATGTTCTGCCTCTTTCTAAACTGAGCCTAAAGCACAAACCTAACTACTACTTCACAACACCATGGATTTTTCTTGTTGGAACTGTTAAGTTACTGTAGCTAATTACTGCTACCTAAGCTGAGAAAATCTCAGCTCTAACTTTGCAATCTAAGATAACTCTGCCTCTTCTTCCTTTCCTGGGCTGAGGTGATTCAACCCTTACTTTGACTCCTGAGGAATAGTCCCCTGAGCCTTCTTTCAGATCTCTGCTTCTTCAAGCTTCTTCTCTTCATAAATTCCAGGTTAAGATCTTCAAGATGTTGCTTGTCCAGCTGGAACTATGAAGAACTTGTAGCAAGGGTCGGACCTAGGCTACTTCCTCTTTCCTTAGAGAAATACTCTGAACTGCTGAGGTCAATGAAGATGACAACAACTAACTTGCTCTTCATCTTGTTGACTTGAGATTCCTGTTCTTCAATATAACAACAATGGCGGTGAATAAGAACGACCTGATGGCTCCTCTCAAAAGTTGTCTTCCTCTGTAAAGCCTTTCCCTTTTATTGATTATGACCCTACGGTTCTTTGAGCAGTGGGCCCCACACCATTAATGACCAACATCAACCTTGCTTTAACGCCAACTATAGTACAGTAGGCCTGCGACAACATTTATCACTTACTATAGCTATCCCGCCACTAATTTAAAATATGTTGATTTGTTGACTTGCTGACATCACCAACTGTGGACTTAGCCAAAAATCAAGCAACATTAGCAAAGGCGTTGAGTGAGTAAGCATCACTCAACGCCAAAACACTTAGACAGAATTCTGTCTATCTAGGCATTGAGAGTATTGAGTGAAAAGCCACACTCAACGCTATTTGCCTTGGCCAAAATCTTCCTGCTTGTCTGGTGTTGAGAGCGTTGAGTGTTTCTTCATCACTCAATGATTTTTGCCTTAGCCAAATTTCTGTGTTTAAAAAACACTGGCTTTGATTGATCGAGTGTTACTCAACACTTATGAGGCTATGGCGTTGAGTGAATGACCTTCACTCAATGCCTGACGACTTAGCCACTTTTCTGCCTCTTAAACCTTAGGCTTTGATTGTCTCAGCCTCCCTCACTCAACTCTAAACTGAGTTCGACAAATGCTGAACTGAGTTTGACGAACAGTGAGCTCAACTCGATGAACTCTGAACTTTGTTCGACGAATTCTGAACTTAGTTCGATGAACTCTGAATCTCAAACTCTAAGTTTAGTTCAACGAACGTTGAGCTCAGCTCGACGAACTCTGAACTCAGTTCAACTCACAGCTTTTTTGTTATATGGCGTTGAGTGTGTCTTCATCACTTAACGCCAAACTACTTAGCCATATTTCTGCCTATTGCTATATGCCATTGAGTGAGTCAACTCCACTTAACGCTTATGGACATAGCCACATTTCCATCTTTCCAACATTCTTCCTTACCTCTGGCATTGAGTGAGCTTGCTCCACTCAACACTTGTGGACTTGGCTGCATTTGTAATTGCTCCTTGACTTCTGACGTTAAGTGAGCTTACCTCACTCAACGCTTATGGACTTAGGCAGATTCCTGCCTTTCCAGCATCACTTTGTGACCACCTATCACATCACTTAGACAATCTATCTATACTTGTTCCACGGAACATCCTGCACATGATGAGCTTAAACGACATCAAATACAACTATGCTCTTAGTGTTGATGGAGATGCCTCTTCAAATTCAATCTAAGGAACATTGTGAGCAATGAACCCAACACCCGGCTAGTCCAAGGAAACTCCTAACTTCTGCCACAGTGCTCAGAACTAGCCAATCCCTAATGGACTCAACTTTCGCTGGATCCAGCACCACCCAATCACCATTAATCACATGGCCCAAAAATGCCACCTTCTTTAAACCGAACTCGCATTTAGAGAACTTTGCATAAAGTTTGTTCTCTCTCAAAGTCTGCAAGACTACTTTCAAATGAGCCTCATGCTCCGTCTCCGATTTGGAGTATACCAAAATATCGTCGGTGATGACCACAAAAAACGTGTCTATGTACTCCCAAAACACTTGGTTTATCAAATCCATGAATACCGATGGCACATTCGTTAACCTGAACGACATCACCGAGAACTCGAAGTGGCCATACCTCGTATCAAAAGCTGTCTTGGGTATGTCCTCATCTCAAATTTGTAACAGATAGTACCCTGAATTCAAGTCATCTATTCGTGAGATCAAATACTTTTTCTTGACGGTTAGTTTATTCAACTCCCGGTAGTCTATGCACAACCGCATACTACCATCCTTCTTCTTCACGAACAGCACTAGCGCGCTCTATGGCGAAGAGCTGGGTCTAATTCCCCCTGCTCTAACAGTTCCTAAGATTGTACCTTGAGCTCGGGCAACTCTTTCGGTGCCATCCTAAAAGGAGGACGTGACACCGACCTAGCTTCTGGCACTAACTCAATCGAGAAATCGATCTCCTATTGAGGAGGTGCTCCAGGAAGCTCCTCAGGAAACACATTATCGAATTCTGCCACTACCGACACTTCTCTAAGTGATAGCTTGGAAAGGTGAACTTCCAACAACGCCACAAAAGTTGCTCCTCCCTGGTTCACTGCTCGTACCAACTGTATGGTCGAAATCAGGGAACATGCCACTCCACTAAGGCCCTCAAATTTGACTTCTTCCTTACCTTCACTTCTCAGGGTCACCACCTTAGATAGACAATCAATACGGATGCTCTGTTCTACAAGCCAGTCCATCCCCAAGATCACAACGAACTCGGCTAACGGTAGAACTGTTGCTACTAACATGAAGTTAACTCCGTCTAAACTCCATCTAATACACCCTTTCATCCTGGTATTCATGAAAGACCCATTGGGCATGATCACCCTAAACTCTGCATCTGCCGAAAAGGGCTTGAATCCAATTCTCCGGATAAAGCTTTCCGCAAAAAAGAAGTGTGACGCTCCCATATCAAACAGTACCCTAGAGGGGTAACCGAAAACTAGCACAAAGACTAAAACACAGACAATACACATAAAAGTCTCGAAAGACAAAAACCAATAAACAAACTTAAACTTTCCCATACTTGTCACCACATCGGGCTGTCGAATCGCTTCCTGCTGCCCAAGGTTATAAGCCCTTTGTTGCACGGGTTGGAATCGTGAAGCACTCGACTTTGCCATCTTCCCTTTCTCCGCGGTGCTGGGACCAGACCGGACTGCACTGACTACTCCTGCATTGGCTCCTGCTCAGTGCCACCATCAGTGGAGAAACGAGATTTGTAGCCTGGCTTGCCAAACTTATAGCACGATGGTGGTCCCTTGAATCGAGATCCCCTAGACATCATACTGCTCTTCTACCATGTATTGAAGGGATGGGGATTCTTTTTCCACTTACTCCCTCCAGACTTCCCATGCGATTGAGATGGCTTTCCTTCTCCTTATTTTAATGTAAGTCCCTTATGACGTTGGGTTCATTCTATGTCACTTTCCAACGTCCTGGCCTCCTTAATAAACTCATTGAAGCCCACATTTTTCATAGCTATTATGGTTTGCCTCAAGTTCTCTCTCAACCCATGGTAGAAGAGATTGTCCCTCTCTTCATCGTCGGCTATGGTCGTTCCAACATAACGACCCAATCGAGTAAACTCCTGAACATACTCATCCACAGTCTTGTCTCGTTGCACCAAGTGCACAAACTGTCTCTGAAGGGATAACCTTGTCGATGAAGGGATATACTTTTTCAAGAAGGCATTCCCGAACTCTTCTATGGATAGGGTGCATCTAGGAAACTTGCGGCCGCTATGACTCACCTACCACAACTTAGCATCACCTTCTAACACGAAGGTCGCAAACTCAGACTGCTTCTCCTCTGGTATCTCTGCTGCCCTCAACAGTTCTTGAATCCACGCCCACCAATCTTCACATCGATTGGCGTGCCGACTCCCTCGAATGTTAGAGGATTGAAACTCAGAAAATACTTCATCTATCGGTCTCCCTGCCCGATGAACACTCTCTCAACCAACAACTCTGTTGGCCTGGCTCCTCCGCCCGGTACGACTGGTGCCATATCGGGGTAACAGGAGTCACTACATGTGCAACAGGGGTCACAACTTGCGCTGCTACTACAGCTTGGGCTGCTACCATTGCATCTGCAAGCATGCGACCGAAATTTGCCGGGGTTACACCCATTCCCATCGGACCTGGAGTAGTAGCACTGCTCGTTGAAGGCTCCTCTTGCGACCTCGACGTCCCCGCATCTTTGCTTGCACCTTTAGCAAATGCATGGTAAAACAAGAATCAGCTTCTAATCGTAAGACTTAGACACTCATGGTCCCACGATACTCCTATGTAGATAACTTAGTAACGTGATCCGATTACAACAAATCGTCACTAAACCTTACCTTGGACACTAACCTTACCTCTGATACCAAATTGTAACACCACCCATGTAATGACCATGTAATATGGGTCCGGCCCGGGCCCCACAATATATAGACGCCACTGCTTTAGCATTAAAAAGTGATATGAAAGAACTACGTATCTCAAAACATAGAACACAAATAGCAGAAACCCACCATACTAGAAGTTATCCACTATCACAGGAGTATCAAAACGACCTTAAGGCCTTACCATAATTATGGGTCCAAGAACTGAAACAACAACAAACATAGCAACGTGCTTTAGCACTCCTAGGCTATCTTGGCATGCAAGTCGGATTATAGTTCATAGAGCAAAGAATTCAACAAAACCTAAGCAAACAAAAGAGAAACCACTTCATGAGGCTTAAGCATTTTTGGCCGGCGAGCTTGCTCCCGCTTGCGATCCTTGCCCTGCAAAAATTTGTTGTAATGTGGGTCAGCAAAGACTGAACTCAACTGTGTAATAAACACATCTCCTCCCGGCCGTCCCTAGCAAATCACGGGGTACTCCATCACCCTGCAGGTCAGCAATTCATATGCAAATATACATGAACATAGAAAGTAATAAAATAGGTTTGGATGTCTCATACAATAAACACGTTTCTATGTTGAGCATGTAAAATAAAGGGGCCTATAATGCAGCATGTATGCAATCCTAGGTTTCACCCAAGGCACCCTATAGAGCATGAATCTAACACATCATCACACATCATCAAACAGGTACATCCAATTTCCCCATCGGCGTTCAAGCCGCAAATACACAGGTACTTCCAATTTCCCCTAACTGCATACAAGCCACCACACAAAACTCTTGCCAAGGCCCCACCCGCTCGTGGGTCTCAAAACCCGGGCTTGCCTGTGTGAGAACCCGCCCGCCCATATCGCATCTCAAAACCCAGGTGTTGAGATGAAGGGTGGCGGGGTACATGGCAAATTACTCCATCTGAGAACCCGCCCGCCCATATCGCATCTCAAAACCCAGGTATTGAGATGAAGGGTGGCGGGGTACATAAACACCGAGGACCAAGCACTGCGAGCAATGTGGCACTAATCCCAACAACAAGACCGCGAGGATATTCCGCCACAGGGGGCCCACCGGGGTCAACACCCAGACCAGGAACACGATGGAGAAAGCCACGGGGTCGGTTCCACATACACGTGTCCTGCTGGCAAATTACTCCAACACACCCCCGCAGCAGGACAACTATCCTCTGATACCATGTGAGAACCCACCCGCCCATATCGCATCTCAAAACCCAGGTGTTGAGATGAAGGGTGGCGGGGTACATAAACACCGAGGACCAAGCGCTGCGAGCGATGTGGGACTAATCCCAACCAGAGGACCGCGGGGATATTCCGCCACAGGGGGCCCACTGGGGTCAACACCCAGACCAGGAACACGATGGGGAAAGCCACGGGGTCGGTCCCACAGCCTGCAATCTCTGACTTCTCATGTTAGGATTTCGTCTCACAAACAACAAACCGATGCTAAGAACCCTTGCTTGACCCCACCCGCTCGTGGGATTCATTGCCCGGGCTTATCAAAAGCTTTGCATCCTCATCAGTTTTACAGAAGGGGACTTGTCTCGCCAGGACACTCTCCACACATGACTTGCACGTCACGGGCTAACAAACTGACCACAGAGAAAAAGCCGTGCCTAAGCACATCTCAATCAATAGCCTTTCCCACCCTAATCCACCATTTGTACTCACACGAAAATAAGGGGGAAGCCACATCATAAATGACATCTTGACGCAAATGGATTTCTAGTAAAATCCTTAAGGCTCGTTATGCAATATGACCGAGTCAGACTAACGGTCGCAACTTAGGCTTCATCCACATTGCCTAATCCACTAGTAGAGCTGATTTCTAGTGCAATATCATGCTGGGAACAGACACAATTGACCTGGTGGCTCCTCTGGAACCATGGCAACCCGAACCCCTCTCATTTGAGAGATCCTGTGCCTAAAGTTTGAATGAAATCAAGAATAAAAATGGATGCCATGCACGCATCCTAAAGACCGAGAGGAGAAGTGTCGTAACCTTAAGACTCCTCTTCCTAGCCATGGAAAACTCGATTTGCACAGATGAAAGTCTGCGCCTTCAAGTCCTCTCCACGAATCAGGCCTTGGATCGACGATCGGAGCCCCGAAGCTTCGTCAATGGCGGAGAAAGGCCTACTTCTTCCTCCTCAAAACTCTTTCTCTCAAAACCCTAACTCCCACTCCAAAAGAGAAGAAATGAGGGTTTAGAACGTTTCAGCCCTATTTATGCCCTTTGGACGGAGGGTCCTGGGCCATAGTATCAAATCCTAAGAGAAATCGGATGGCTAAAAAGCCAAACGAAGGAACTGCACCCGTGCACTATCACCGGGCGGTAACTACCTATCACGCCGCTGTAGCTTCTCGAGCACTCGGCCATAAAATAATGGCGCACTATCGCCGGCGGTAAGAATAACGCTGCATGGTATCTCACTCAATGCCTACCACTCAACGCCTCCACTCAACGCCTACCACTCAACGCCTCCACTCAACGCCTGCTACTCAACGCTCTCAACGCCAGGTTACCGCTGAGCGGTAGCTAACTAATGTCGTGCGCTAATACTAACCGCTTGGTTTCAATGAAACAAGGCTATCGTCGGGCTATAGCTACCTATTGCCGCGCGATGGCTTCCTGAGACTCAAGCTCTTAAAAAATTGGGGTGTTACAGCTGTCCCGCGCTATTTGCGTTGATTAGCATGACAATTTGAGCAACATGAAAGAGTTGAACTGTACCAGCACTATGTAGTTTTACTAGAGTTTCTAACGTACTTGGCTTTTGTCATTGGCATAAGAGAGAGTCCTTGAATTTAGGTCGGACTAGAAGAATGCTCAAAGTGGGACCGTCTGTATCTGGGACATGGGATGGTGGTGGGACTCAAGGAGTACACCGAAAGTGTGCCATGAGAGTACGCAGCGTGTGGATGTACGTTCCAATATTTGTGATGATTGTGCGTATAGCGTTAGTGTTTGGCTTGTTTTTCATTGCACTTTCTGGCTTATTCCTACATACTTTATTATTATTGACTGATATGTAGGGAAAGAAAACCACTGCCCCGAGTATGGGGTGGGGTCGTTATCCTGTGCGTTCATGGATCGTGGTCAGCAAAATCTGACTCGTTACCTTCTTTTGTTGCCACATTTTTGTGGTTTGTACAGGTACCGATGCTAGCGAGCCGAGCAAGAAATATCGGCCAGGAGCCCATGTTATGCTATCCCTCGAAGGCCCAAGTTTTGTTTTATCTTTCTTATGTATTGTCGGCCTGCGCACCGATGTATAAAAGTCCATAATAGCTTAAACATTTGATGTGTGTAAGGCCTTAAGGCCAAAGCAAGACTATGTAATTGTTGTTTTGTCATTCTTATAGAGTTGTGGACATTCCGGTTCAAGTTTTTTTAATGCTTCTGTTATCGTGTGTTTCTACTTTGCGTGGTTTTATTTAGTATAGTTTGGATTGATATTCATTGAGTAACTCTTTTGTTTGTTCATTCAATATGACGTGGGGTCCCACTCAAACTCACTGTTATATTCCTTGGAACGAGCATGGGTGTTATAATTTTGTATTAGAGGGAGGTTTCAGTCCATTATTTGCTAAATTTGTGGATGAATTCTTTTTAAGTGGTGGAGTGCACGTGTGTGCGTCACCTTAAAAACATAAAAATAAGCTGTGAATGTCAAATTAGGAATGAAAAACCCACACGAAACATGCTAAAAGCATTATTTGTGGAACCTGAGCATTCCTTTGATTATTGTTTGCATTGTTTTTGGAGTCAAGGAGTCGAAATATTCCGACTAGAATTTGAATACGAATAGTTCCGGATGGAGATCAACGAGAAGGTGGATAGCATACACACTCTCTTCACCAAGATTTTTAATGCCTCTAGATCTCTCTAGAAGACCTACTCAAATGGAGACCTTGTGAGGAAGATCCTGCGATCCTTGACTCTACAATTCAACCCAATGGTTACGACAATTGCTGAATCACATGATATTAGCACCCTGGAGATAGAGAGCCTCATTGTAAACCTGAAGACCCATGAGCTCAAACTAAAGATACAAGCTGAGGAGTATCCTAATGAAATAAAAAAGAAGGTGCTGGCACCGAGGGACACAAAAGACAAGAAGGTTGCTGAAGAGTCTGAGGAAGAAGATGAAGAAAGCCTCTATGTGCACGAATTCAGAAGATTCATGAAGAATCACAAGAGGCAAGGAAATTTGAAGAAGTTCTTAAAGAGAAGTGCTAAAGAGAAGAAGAGGTGGAACAAACCAACAAAGGAGACGGAGAGTGATGATGAGAAGTCTTTACCAGAGTTCTACCACTACCATAAGCATATGCACATCAAGAGAGAGTGTCCAAGGCTCCATAAGGAGGAAAAGGAGAAATCGAGTCGGGATTGGGAAAGAAGAAAGTGTTTAAGGCATTAACATGGGATGAAGATGGATGTGACGATTCAAGCACTTCCGACTCAAGTAGTGAAGATGAGACAAATCTGTACCTCATGGAGAAGAATCAGGATGAGTCCGACAATGAATCCAGTACCCAGAGCGATACTGATGTAACCCCACCTTCTTATGATGAACTCTTTGAAATTTATGAATATCTTTGTGATAAGCTAGATAACACAAGTCTTTGAAAAAAGTCCTTTAAAACATAAAATAAGAAAAAAAGGACTTAGAAAATTTAAAGTATGAATTAATAAATGCGATAAAGAGAAGATCGAGTGCCAAGATAAGACTCAAGTAGTGAATTAATTAATGAAAAGAATGTTTTGGAGAAAAATCTTCAAATATCTCTTGCAAAAATAGAAAAGGTGAAAACAATTTGCAAATCGGTGCATAATGCTCATCACGGAAAACACCGCCCTAAAGGCGAGGATCCATGATTTAAATCGTGCTGTCCGAGAAATTTGGAATAGGGCAAAAATATCTGAATATGTTGTTGGGATTACAATGTCATGGATATGGAAAGTTTAAACTTGGGTACGTAAGTCCAATACTACCACAGAGTGGAAACTGACTTCTAGCTAAGTCTAATGCTTTAAATAAAAAATCACAAAATGAAATCAATAATTCTGGAAGGCTGTGAAAGTATCTAGTGTCGACTAAATACACCTATGGGGGGGGGGATAGGTGTCGTGCAGTCTTTTGCAGAATTAAATGTACCTGCACAAATTAACAAACACAGCACAACAAACACACAAAGAGTTATAGTGGTTCCCCGATTTGGGTACGTCCACTTTCCCCCTTCGACCTATCTCCCACCAAGGGGCGACTCGGTCACTTCTCCAAACAGATTGAAATCCAATCCTCACACTACGGAAGTAACCCTTCCAACAAAGGAGTCACCACTCCACCACCACGGGTTGCACCCAACCCTTACAACTAGGAATAAAAGTTCCTTTACAACAAAACAAAAATAGAATGTATAAGAAAATACAAACAATGCTTATGGAGAATCCGATGTCCTTCTTCGTTCATTGAGGCTTTCTTGAAAGTAACGAAGAGTCCACAACCAGATTTTTCTCTTAAGTAGAGGATCTTGACAAGATCGGCGGACAAGTGAATGCGGCAGCGATACTTTGTAGATCCAAACTTCTTGACGAAGCAAGCAAGGTCTACGAACGATCTCGGTCGGATCAGTCGTCTCAATCGATTCAGAATGAAGAACTAACCTCATTCAACGAATCGAGAGATAAGAGATCTCAAGAGAGATGCGTGAGACGCTCATCATGCCTCGGTACTGTCTTCGGAAGATCAGAGATGATCGTAGATTGTCGGCGATGACTTCCTTACGAGCAGCTACAGGCAATCGGCGGTTTTTCGCGATCCGCTAGGTCACGCTCGGACTCCTTTTGATTTCCGAGAATAGATCCCTGTTCATGTTCAAAATACACGACTATATATACCAGAGCCAACCCTAATGACCGTTATGGTGCCCACAAGGAGAAACCCTAGCCCCAGCCTAAACATCGCATGACAAGGTGGTTCGGTCCAGCAAAAGAAGAAAATTGCCTAAGGAGAAATCGGCGAGAATAATTGGTGATTCCCATCGAAGTCGGCGGGAATCACTCACGATTCCCGTCGATTCTGCCTTGGCCTAATTCCAGTTGGAAACTTTGTCAGCCGGAGGAAATCGGCGGGAATGTAGACTGATTCTCGTCGAATTGGCGGGAATCACTAATGATTCCCATCGAAGTCGGCGAGAATCAACTTAGTGATTCCCGTCAA
The DNA here is from genome assembly GCA_039513925.1 of Platanthera zijinensis. Taxonomy (NCBI): domain Eukaryota; kingdom Viridiplantae; phylum Streptophyta; class Magnoliopsida; order Asparagales; family Orchidaceae; genus Platanthera; species Platanthera zijinensis. The sequence continues at coordinate 117,853,531 of CM077089.1, read as the reverse complement.
TTCTGCCTTGGCAGAATTTCTGTTTGGAAAACGGATAGCTGGAAGAAGTCGGCGGGAATGCAGACTGATTCTCGTCGAATCGGCGGGAATCACAAACGATTCTCGTCGAAGTCGGCGAGAATCACTTAGTGATTCCCGTCGATTTTGACTTAGAAGAATTTTCTCTTCCTTCCCTTGATGACTTGATCTTTGACCCATCTTTGCTCCTTCTTCTGCTCTTGATCTGCCTTAAACCTGTACTTGAAAATAAGTACACTCCAATAGAGAGAGCACATGTGAGTCAACACACTGATCTACTCAATGAGGGATTACGTTGCGCAGACCCGTGTATATTGACCCACTACACCCTGACATTAGTGTGTACTTAGCATGGAATAGTTGCAAGCACAACTTGATAGAAGATCGTCAAATACATTGTGAATCCATCTTAGCTTGATTAGAGTCTTCTTCAAATTCAGGTAATTGTGGATACAATACCAAACAATCTCTCCCTATTTGAAGAAGCCAAAATCCTACTAGCTAAGATGAATTACACCATCCAGAAAGATATATAAAAAAAATATGCGAGACAAGAAATCAGAATAATAAAATTTCACGCATTCAGAACAACAATTGAATCAGCATGTGATCATATATATATATATATATATATATATATATATATATATCCAAAGTGTTTATCATTACAAGAATAGACGCACACGCATATTGAAAAATAAAAAGTTTAGATTCCAAGTCTATCACTCCTTTGCCTCAACATCTCTTAGTTGTTTAGCCAGGTACTTCTTGCTTTGTCTTTCAAAATATTCCTTAGGCTTCGGGTAGTACCTGGGGGAGGAGCTTTATTCTGCACAGTGTTTGTCCTGAAGAATATGTTTCTTTTAGCCTCATATTCTTTGTGCATTTCCCACTCATACTGACTGTACACTTCATTTCTATTAAGCTCTCCCCACCGTTGTAGCAAGAATATATCCAGTATAATACTTCTAGACATGGGACTCCATCGTTCATTCTTAACTTCACTTTCCTTCATTCTTAATTTCCTCTCTGCTGGAGTTTCTTTAGAAGTTCCTTCTTGAAGCTTTCTTTTCCCTTTCGCAATGGCCTCTTGATCAAACATTGCACTGTGAGCATCTTTGGCAGCGGCTTTGGTAGCCTTTCTGGCATCAGCTTCACTCAAAGGAACCTCCTCGGCACTTGCAACCTCATTAGCAGCAGTAGTAACCTCATCAGTAGGAACAACCGAAATATGTATACCCGATGCTTGCTGAACTAGCCAATGATAACTGTCAAAAACATACTCGTTTGATTGCTTGAAGTTTTCGACCATGATTTGCTCTAACCCTGCCATCTTAGCTGTATATTACTCCTCCCCCTTTTTGGCTTCTTGAGCAATTGAGTTTGCATAAGAATGCAGTGACTCATCTATATGCTTAACATTCTGAGTAAAATTGTCCAGCAGGGTTTTCTGATTCGTGTTGAGTGTGACCATGTTGGCATCAAAGAATTTGATGTTGTTGGCAACAACATGAGCATTTTGATTTACAACTGCCAGACCAGCTGTATTTTTTTGTATCCCTTGCATCAAAAGATTGACAACAGTGCCGGACTCATCATACTTATTTTCAAATCTCTGTTCCATCTTTTCTAGCTTGTGATTTATCTCCACAACATTCTTTAGCATCAGATCCTCTGATTGCTTAATTCGTTTAAGTACCTTGTTGTGAGATCGTTCAAAGGCAGTCTTCAGTTCATCCACTATACCTTGAATGATATTTACAGTGAGATTTGTCAGGCTAGGTCTTAGCGGATGATCCTGATGAATGGCCTGGTCGTGATCTGGGGGGATAGGACTCTGTGAGTCAGGATTCTCTTCTTCAGATACACTTGTAGAGCTTGATAAATTTACAGTCTCCAATGGAGGGATAGAGGAAGCATCTGCCAAGTTTTCATGTATACTCATCACCCCCTTCAGCATAGTATCAGGTTGTTCCTGAGGCCGGGAGGTCTCCCCCTCAACTGATGCGCCAGATACATCAGGAACTTTTACCTGAATCTGTTCCACAGAAGGGAGGTCAACATCAATCTCCCTCATGGCCATATCATTTCCAGCTTGCTCATCATCAAGTTCCTCAGCAACCTGCTGTTCAGGGGAATCCACATCATTCCCACTAGCAGCAATATTCTCCACATCATCCTCTTCTTCCTCCTCGTCAGTCTGATCAGTAGCGAGAGTCTCCACTGCATCCTTCGCGATGAGTGTAATATCAGTGACAACGTCTACCTGATCTGAGACCGAGGCTTCCATCCTGGTGGCAGCAGAAGGGCTGGGTAATGACTCCCCCTTAGTTCCTTCATGCAGCAGATCAGGAACTTCACTGGGCTCATCCGACGGATTTCTGAACTCCGGTGCTCTGTCTTCTTCATCAACATGTGTTCCAGACGTACCCCCTTGGGCAATTCTTCTTTCCCACCTGTCAAAGACGCTGGAGTCCATCTTCTTTAGGTAGTGAAGGGGAACTCCCTTAGTCATATAAAATCTATCTCCGTCCATCTGATTCTGGTATAGACTGATGATTCTCCCGAAGTTAGGAGTACGTAGGGTATCTTTTATCTTCTCAAATAACATGGCCCCCCAGTTGAATTTCTTTCTACACACTATAGACATCAGGATCTTAAACATGTCACCAGATATATGATCATGGGAGCTAGGTTTGCAGATCAGAACCTTCCCTATGATTTCTGAGAGGAGCTTTCCTTCTTTGTTCATGTCCTTGCATTTTTTAGCCTTGGTCCCTCGAGCTAATCCACAGAACAGTAGTGTCCTCGTACGATCATTTTCATCTAGATAGTCCTCTTGTACTGAGCTGGTTAGCTGGAGGTGATGTGATAGTTTTGCAGCAGTCATCTTGATCTTTAGTCCTGCTATCTTACTCTTTATTAGGGTGTCCTCATGACGTAGCTTGGCGGTTGCGTAAAACTCAAGGACTTTCTTGTCTAGGACTTTGCACGGGTGCTCGAGAATGAAGGAGAGCTCGGCTTGTTCTAGCATGAAAATGATGTTCTTGAATTCATCAGAAGCACGAGTAAAGCCGTTCCTAACCAACTCACTCCCAGTGAGGAGCCCGACCGTTGTTCGAGGAGCCATTATGAACCTAAACAAGTTACACTCAAGGAATTAACTCTAACAAAATCTAGAGTTAGTAGGAACCAACTCGAAAGGGGGAAAGATCCTTGAAAATGGACTTGAAAGTGGAGCTAATGAAGCCACTTGAGAGTGGAGCTAAAGATTTATGGAAGAATAGTCGTTACCTTTTACTCAGAGGGTGACAGGTAGGAAATGCGAGGCAGGCGGTGAGCGGAGAGAAGCCCTAGTCCGATGAGAAGCTTGCGTCGGGATGGAAGACTCACGGTGGAATACAATCGACGGGAGCGACGGGAGTCGACGAGAGGAAGAAACGATTTTGCAGGTTCCGCGGGGAAGCTGTTTCCGTAGAGTCGACGGGAATACGAAGGGTCGGGAGGCGAAATTCCGCTATTTCCGCTATTTATTTTCGAAATTTGCCGTTGTTTCCGATATTTCTGCTGGTTGTGGCGATATTCGATATTTATGCTATAGATTTTTTCGCTATGTCCGCACGATTTTTATAATCGACGGGAATCCTGCTAAATTAAGGTTACCGGGTTGACGGCTTAGATGCAGATATCCGCGAATATGCGATGACATAGGGACTGTTGAAGAACCTTTTTGAATACTCAACATCGCAGGGTGTGGTTTATTTCCTCTTTCCTTTAAACAAAGGACATCAAGTTGTCATGTCATGATAACTAAGATGATTTCATGGATGGTTAACACTAGAAATAACCACTGGCTTATCCTTGGTGGATTCAAAATGTAATAATTGTAGTTGCAACAATTGGTACAAGTCCCTTGAGACTCATCAGACCAATTGACACCCACTTTATCACCATATCAAGATTTTTACAGTTTATCAGTTTCCACAATAAGGATCATACAGTTATTAGCTTGCGTTTCCTTTCATATCAGGTGTGTATATATATATATGTAAATCTTGAAGGGGAATCTACATATGTGTTTGGATATATATATATCTATGTAAAGCGATTCAATTTTCGAAACTGAATGCGCGTACCTGGGATTATTAGGTTGATCATTCAGATCCACTTTTTGAAGTACAACGGGTATCATGTTCATGTAGGACACTGCGGTTAGCCTTATCTCTTATCTCATATACCTATTCCATAACAATCTTGGAACATCTCTTGTTTAGGTCCCATCATGTTCATGGGTACCTAGACTATCCTGCAAAAAAGGAATTACTTTACCTTAGGAACCCAATAGGTATTGGGTCCTAGGTTTTTGTCAGCATAAAATACAGCATGCCTTCCTACAACATTTCTGTCAGGAAGGCTATCTCTTGCCAAAGGGTGTGGATATACCATTGCCCTTGGCACAGAAGGAGTGTGCCAACAATCTTTGGCAAAGTGACCCACTTTGCCATAACACCAACACTCATGAATATTGTATCTCCTCTTCTGACTAGGTCTATTGACGGAGTTAGTCAAGACCCTAGGTCTGAAGGAGGCAAATCTGGAACTGCTCTCAGATTTACCCTTTCCACCGAGACTCGAGGGGGGGTCTGATGGTTGACATATGGTGAGTATCATGAGGCCTGGGAGATGGTGCTTTCTTTTTAGCCAGCAAACATTCGGGGGCCCCAGTGATGCTTGCTACATGTTTGCCAAATCCCTTTTCCTTTGTCCTAGGGTGGGAAGAAGTTTTGCGAGAGCTGGTTCCAGCAGTGTCATGAAGTGAGGGGGCTGAGGCTATAAATACAAACGGTTCATAATGAGCCATGTATATTTTCTCATGGGTAGCCATCACAGCACTTGCACTATGGGTGTTTCCACTTGAGGGTCGATCATTCTTGCAGTGACCATAGTTGTTCTTATGGTCATACCTGAAGGAATGATGAATGCCCCTCCTACTCGGTGTGGGGGGTCTGTAAACATTTTCCCCATTTCTCCACGATTTTATAATTCACGAGATCCACCCATTTTCTACCTTTCTCTTAATAGCATCTATCTTGGAAAAGGTAGATACTATCCTCTTATCAGTTTCTAGGTGAAACTCTAGATCCGAGATCATTGAGTCCTTCACCTTGATGGATTCCAATTGGAGGTCCATCATGGTCCTTAGCTGAGCAATTTCCTTAGCTTGTTACTCAACAAGCGAGTTGCTCTTATGAAGGGATCGACGAAGGGAATAAAGAGTTACAATCTTTTGATTGAAGCTGTCGATTTCCCTTGCATCAAAAGATGGACAAACCTCTGAACTTCTCCTGTCTTTAGGAGATACAAGAGGAAGGGAGCAAGACGAGGAAGATACCTGATCCTGATTGTGCTGATCAGGGTTAGAGTTATGGTCTGCTGAGACTGAGGTTTCAGCTTCATCACAACTGCATTCCTCAATCTCTTCTTCAGTCTTAGATAGAGATACTGGAGCCCTGATATTGAGAAGTTGTTCTTGACTTTCATCATCAGATATGAGGACCGCCACATATGCCTCATCCTCTTGCTGGCATTCAGTCCCTGCAATCTTCTTTCCCTCCATGAGGTCAGAGATTGTTTCCCACATGGACTTTGCAGTCTTGCACTTATCCAATCTTGTAAGAGAAGACCCTGAACAAATATCAGAGATGATCTGTCGTACCAGCTTGTTCAAGTTGAATAGTGAGAGCACAGTTTCAGACATATCTGCGGTACTCTTAGGGATTTGGAGATCTTCTCCAGAGTCAGAAGCCTTCATGGGAATGAAGGGACCCTCTTCCACAATGAATAGAGCACGAGGGTCAATGGCTTCCAGATGAAACTGGACTCTCATTTTCCAGATGGGATAATAGTCTTTGGTGTAGTCAGGCAGTCTCAGGGGAGATACATCAGTGTATAGCTCCATGCTTGAGTATTGTTTTCTTCTTGACACTAGATGCATGATCTTACTCAAGGTGTTAACCTTATTGATGAGGAACCTCGCTCTGATACCACTTGAAAGTATCTAGTGTGTTGGAACACCCGAGTTTGGATTTGGGTCAGGATCACTATGTCTTTAGGACTATTAGATTTACCCATCCATGTATAGCTAAGGGTCATAGGATGTGCTAAGTCAGAGGCTCTCAGAAATTGAAGAAATCAGCCAAGAGAAATCAGTCAGAGAAGAAATCAGAATTCAACCTTGGTGTCGAGCTTAGATCGACGAGATAAGTTCAGGCGTCGAGCTGAGATCGACGATCTCTGAGCTCAGGTCCACAAGGCTTCGAACTCTGTTCGACGATCTCCGAGCTTAGATCGACATTTTCTGTCCCAGACCAGCTCCAACATCTCTGAGCTCAGATCGACGATAGTTGAGCTCAAATCGACGATCATCTTATTGAGATCGATGATTTCTGCGATCACACTGATCGCAAGTTATCAGGAATATTTTCAGGATATTCTTGGTTCAATCAAAGTGAGATGTTCATATTCGAACACTACTTTATTACAGGACAGTTACAAGAATGCAGTTATGGAGATTATAGCCGTTAGAATAACTAAGAGGCAGCAGTAATCAATGCAAGAATTCAAATGACCATTGGCCTCCTATCAATATATATACAAAAGATACAGAGGAACAAAGACAAGAAGAGAGAGAGAACAGTGTAGAGAGGAGAAAGTGGTACAGGAATCAGAGTTCCAGGAAGAACTCAACATAACCTGTACATCCAGTACTCTTCTCAAATCTACTGTTCCAGGAAGCCTGAAGAGACAACTACTCTACATAAGTCTGAAGGCTTACTGGAAGATCAACATCATCAAGGCTAAATCATTCACACTCCAAGAAAACTCACATTTCAGCCTTTGCTGAAATCATCATTTCTTGGAGCAGTCATATATTGAAGGCCTATCATCCTATGCAAAGCTCTCCTTCCTGAACAATTGCAAATCTCAGAGGGAGCTTTGACAATATCATCATAATCCACCCGTGCTTCTCTTTGATTGTTGAACAGAGAAGACAACATCAACTCTCCCTTCCCCACTGTAAAAGGGTTCTTGAACTCCCTTCAAAAGTTCTGCTTGGTTTCTGAGACCTTGTCAAAACTCAGTGGTGGCAAGACACCTGATAAAAAAATCCAGTTTGGTTTTTGAGCACCTTATCAAAAGCTCATTGGTGCCCAGGACACCTGATAAACTCTTCCTGCAGTGGATTCCTACCTAGGGTGGTAGAAGAGTGGACTACCCAAGTTTAGGGGAACCACTATAAAATTCTTGTGTCGTCTGGTTTGCCTTTATTTCTTTTCTTTATTATTCTTGCCGCGTGTTTGCTCTAATCTCTAAGATATATCTCACTTTCAATTGGTATCAGAGGAAGGTTTGTTATACAACAAGTAAACCATCACTAGGTTGGTTGTTTATACAGGCTAACACCTGAACCAAAAGATCTCTCTTTTGATCTATCCTAGTTAGATTAATTTTTCTATTTTTCACATAGCAAGAATATGGAATATTCTAGCACCAGACCTCCTAAGTGCAACATAAACAAATTTGCACTTTGGAAGACAAGAATTAAGTCATTTATGGAAAATATTGATGAAGAAATATTTTATGCCACTATGACAGGTCTCCCAACCTCAGCAACAACAACTAAAAGGGCCAGGCTAGCTGATGCCAGAGCCATGAATATCCTAGCACAGTCATTATCTGATGACTTGTTCCAGGAAGTTGTTGAATGCTCAACAGCTAAGGAGATATGAGATTCTCTTCATCAAATAGCTTCTGAACCAGTGGATGGAACAACAGAAAGAAGCCACAACATCTTATTTGAAGGAGGAGAATCAGTATCTCTAGATGTTATTTGGGATGTATCAGATGATGAATCATCATTTGAAGATGAAGAGGAGGAAGCAAGGGCCAAACAATTCTGCTTAATGGCCATCAATACTTTCTGCAACAATTTAGAGGCTGAACAAACAGAAGAAAAATCAAAACCTGAAGAGGATCAGGTATTATCTAACTTTGTTTTCAGTTCAGTTAACTTAGAACTTCAATTTTGCTGCCAAGATTCAATAAAACCTGAGGGGGAAACAAAACTTCTCAGAGGAATGCTTTCAGAATATATTCAAAGGAAGAAGAAACATTTTAATCGACGAAATGAGTTTAGACCGTCAAACTCAGATCGACGATCCTATATAAAATCGTCGAACTTAGTCTACTTTTTCATAAATTTGATTTATAATTATAAGTATAAACTATTTAAAATATTTTCAAATCCTTTTCTTATTTGGAACAAATTTATTAGGAAACATCTTTTCTTAGGGCTGCTTCTATCTTTTTGATATCTTGTTCAAAATTATGTTAGGATTTCTGTATGGGAATTCTCTGTCAGATAACTTTATGTTTCTTATAGATCTTTTCTAAATTCATCTAGATTGAGTCCTCTACTCTAGTTGCATTGGTCAGCAGTGATCATGGCACTGAGTTTGAATCTCTTCTGATGAAAAGAAATTCTATAGGAAGAAAGATATCAGACCTTGTTTTTCAGATTTAGAATCATAATAAAATTTGCTGGACAAATATCATTTTTATGCTAACATATCTTTTTTAAGGAGAGAGCAATCTCTACCATAGCCTTCTGCAGGTACCATTTACAAGAGTTAGCTGGATAACTCAATCAAAATCCTATTTTTAATGTCATCCCAGCCTCCTCCAGTCACAGTTACTGCATCAACATAGGGGGAGTTTTGTAAAGCCAGCAGCAGTCAGTTTTAATAGCAACAGAAGACAGCATTGCAAAGCTTTTTTTTATATCTTATGCTTTGTAATATTTATTGTAATATTTTTATGTAAATAGTAATCCTAACCCAAATAGGGGGAGATTGTTGGAACACCCTAGTTTGGATTTGGATCAGGATCACTATATCTTTAGGACTATTAGATTGACCCATCCATGTATAGCTAAGGGTCATAGGATATTCTAAGTCAGAGGCTCTCAGAAATTGAAGAAATCAGCCAAGAGAAATTAGTCAGAGAAGAAATCAGAATTCAACCTTGGCATCGAGCTCAGATCGACGAGATAAGTTCAGGCGTCGAGCTGAGATCGACAATCTCTGAGCTCAGGTCCACAAGGCACCGAACTCTGTTCGATGATCTCCGAGCTCAGATCGACGTTTTCCGTCCCAGACTAGCTCCAACATCTCTGAGCTCAGATCGACGATAGTTGAGCTCAGATCGACGTTTTCCATCCCAGACTAGCTCCAACATCTTTGAGCTCAGATCGACGATAGTTGAGCTCAGATCGACGATCATCTTATTGAGATCGATGATTTCTGCCATCACACTGAACGCAAGTTCCCAGGCAGATTTTCAGGATATTCTTGGTCCAATCAAAGCGAGCTGTTCATATTCCAACACTGCTTTATTACAGGACAGTTACAAGAATGCAGTTATGTAGATTATAGCCATTGGAATAACTAAGAGGCAGCAGTAATCAATGCAAGAATTCAAATGACCATTGACCTCCTATCAATATATATACACAGAGATACAGAGGAACAAAGACAAGAAGAGAGAGAGAACAGTATAGAGAGGAGAAAGTGGTACAGGAATCAGAGTTCCAGGAAGAACTCAACATCACCTATACAGCCAGTGCTCTTCTCAGATCTACTATTCCAGGAAGCCTGAAGAGACAACTACTCTACATCAGTCTGAAGGCTTACTGGAAGATCAACATCATCAAGGCTTCATCATTCACACTCCAAGACAACTCACATTTCAGCCTTTGCTGAAATCATCATTTGCTGGAGCAGTCATACATTGAAGGCCTATCACCCTATGCAAATCTCTCCTTCCTGAACAATTGCAAATCTCAGAGGGAGCTTTGACAACATCATCATAATCCACTTGTGCTTCTCTGTGATTGTTGAACAGAGAAGACAACATAAACTCTCCCTTCCCCACTGTAAAAGGGTTCTTGAACTCCCTTCAAATGTTCTTCTTGGTTTCTGAGACCTTGTCAAAACTCAGTGGTGGCAAGACACCTGATCAAAAAATCCAGTTTGGTTTTTGAGCACTTTATCAAAAGCTCATTGGTGCCCAGGACACCTGATCAACTCTTCCTGCAGTGGATTCCTACCTAGGGTGGTAGAAGAGTGGACTACCCAAGTTTAGGGGAACTACTATAAAATTCTTGTGTCGTCTGGTTTGCCTTTATTTCTTTTCTTTATTATTCTTGCTGTGTGTTTGCTCTAATCTCTAGGATAGATCTCACTTTCATAGTGTCGACTAAATCAACCTATTGGGGGGATAGGTGTCGTGCAATCTTTTGCGGAATTAAATGTACCTACACAAATTAATAAACACAGCACAACAAACACACAAAGAGTTATAGTGGTTCCCCGATTTGGGTACTTCGACTTTCCCCCTTCGACCTATCTCCCACTAAGGGACGACTCGGTCACTTCTCCAAACGGATTGAAATCCAATCCTCACACTACGGAAGGAACCCTTCCAACAAAGGAGTCACCACTCCACCACCACGGGTTGCACCCAACCCTTATAACTAGGAATAAAAATTCCTTTACAACAAAATAAAAATAGAATGTATAAGAAAATACAAATAACGCTTATGGAGAATCCGATGTCCTTCTTCGTTCGTTGAGGCTTTCTTGAAAGTAACGAAGAGTCCACAACCAGAATTCTCTCTTGGAGAGGAGCTTGATAAGATCGGCGGTGGCAAGTGAATGCGGCAGCGATACTTTGTAGATCCAAACTTCTTGACGAAGCAAACAAGGTCTACGAATGATCTCAGTCGGATCAGTCATCTCAATCGATTCGAAATGAAGAACTAACCTCGTTCAACAAATCGAGAAATAAGAGATCTCAAGAGAGATGCGTGAGATGCTCGTCTTGCCTCGGTACTATCGTCGAAAGATCAGAGATGATCGTAGATTGTCGGTGATGACTTCCTTGCGAGCGGCTACAGGCGATCGGCGATTTTCTGCGATCCGCTAGGTCACGCTCGGCCTCCTTTTTATTTCTGAGAATAGATCCCTGTTCATGTTCAAAATACACGACTATATATACCAGAGCCAACCCTAATTACCGTTGTGGGGCCCACAAGGAGAAACCCTAGCTCCGGCCTAAACAGCGCATGTCAAGGTGGTTCGGTCCAGCGAAAGAAGAAAATTGCCTAAGGTAAAATCAGCGAGAATCGTTGGTGATTCCCGTCGAATTTGGCGGGAATCACTCACGATTCCCGTCGATTCTACCTTGGCCTAATTCAAGTTGGAAACTGTGTCAGCCGGAGGAAATCGGCGGGAATGCAGATTGATTCTCGTCGAATCGGCAGGAATCACTAACGATTCCTGTCGAAGTCGGCGAGAATCACTTAGTGATTCCCGTCGATTCTGCCTTGGCAGAATTTCTGTTTGGAATACGGATAGCTGTAAGAAGTTGGCGGGAATGCAGACTGATTCTCGTCGAATCGGCGGGAATCACAAACGATTCTCGTCGAAGTCGGCGAGAATCACTTAGTGATTCCCGTCGATTTTGACTTAGAAGAATTTTCTCTTCCTTCCCTTGATGACTTGATCTTTGACCCATCTTTGCTCCTTCTTATGCTCTTGATCTGCCTTAACCCTATACTTGAAATTAACTACACTCAAATAGAGAGAGCACACGCGAGTCAACACACTGATCTACTCAACGAAGGATTACGTTGCGTAGACCCGTGTATATTGACCCACTGCACCCTAACATTGGTGTGTACTTAGCATGGAATAGCTGCAAGAACAACTTGATAGAAGATCGTTAAATACATTGTGAATCCATCTTAGCTTGATTGGAGTCTTCTTCAAATCCAGGTAATTATGGATACAATACCCAACAGGCTATCCTCATCCTCCAGTATGAGCTCTAGAAACATGAAAAAGGTGGCATCCACTGCTTATACCTTATGTGCAAACTATCAAAAGTTTGGTCACACATCCGACTCGTGTTTGAGGAAAGGTGCCAAGGAAACTATACAAATCTAACTACCAAAGTCTTCTACCTATCGTTTTGGTGGGACAACTTGGGTAACCAAATCTTTACCCTCATCTTCCTTTTAGGTATGTTGACAGTCTAATGACAAGGAAAACGTGTGGTACTTGGACTCTGGATGTTCCAAGCACATGACAAGAGATAAAGACAAGTTCCTTAGCCTAGAGAGGAAGAAAGGGGGTGTGGTGACATTCAAGGATAACAACAAAGGGTGTATCCTTGGAATCAACACTATAGGTAACAAAGTTTTTTCAATTTCAAATGTATTGTTTGTAGATGATCTTAAGCATAATTTAAATTTCAATTAGTCAACTCTATGACAAAGGCTTGAACGTATTATTTGAATCCTCTGCAAACACCTGCAATATTATAGATGCTAAAATGAATAGTGTTTTCCTTACTTCTTATAGGACTCATAATATTTACACTGTTAGTTTTAAAGATATATCTACTTCTGATTTGAAATGCTTATTACCAAAAATAAGGAATTAGATCTTTGGCATAGGATACTAGGTCATTCAGGAAGTAAGTTAATTATCAAACTATCAAAACATAAACTAATTCACGGACTTCCAAAATTAAGCATTAATTTTACCTCTTTATGCGCTCCGTGATAAAGGGGAAAATTTATCGAAACCTCATTCAAAAGAAAAAAATTGATATTTCCACGTCTAGACTACTAAAAAATCATACATATGGATCTATTTGGTCCTCTTAGTACATGTAGTCTAGGTGGAAAATGATATACATTTGTTATTGTAGATGACTACTCCTGTTTCTGCGGGACAATCTTTCTTGCAAATAAATCTAACAGATTCGTTGAATTCATAAATCTATAGACTATACTACAGAATGAGAAGGAACTAAAGATAAAATTCATAAGGTCAGATGATGGGGAAGAGTTTGAGAATGAGAACTTCATGAACTTCTATAACAATCTAGGAATTAAGCATGAATACTCTGCCCCATGAACTCCATAATAAAATAGGGTAGTTGAAAGAAAGAACTATACACTCCATGAACTAGCACACACAATGCTCGCCGAGTTCGGTTTGCCTCGATATTTTTGGACTGAAGCGGTCAACACAAGTTATGTGATGAACCGAATTATGCTTTGCCCTATTATTAAGCGGACTCTGTATGAGCTATACTTCGATAAGAAGCCCTTAATATCATATTTTAGAGTCTTTGGTTCCACGTGTTTTATTCTAAACACTAAGGATCTCTTAGAAAAATTCGACGTAAAATTAGAAGAGGAATAAGACACGGTTGGTATATAAAAATAAGCATGATGGTGAATCTATGATAACTAGGAATAAGGCACGGTTGGTTGCACAAGGATATTCACAAATAGAGGGTGTGGACTTTGAAGAGTCATTTGTACTAGTTGCACGTCTTGAATCCATTCATATGTTTTTGACATTTATAAGTTATAAAGATATTAACTTATATCAAATGAATGTTTAGAGTGCATTTTTAAATGCATATATTAAGGAAGAGGTGTACGTTGAGCAACCAACCGGCTTTAATAAAGCTGACTACCCAAATCATGTATACAAATTAATGAAGGCCTTGTATGGACTAAAACAAGCACCCCGTGCTTAATATGATAGGCTCACAACTTTTCTCCTAGACCATGGGTTTAGTTTAGGTAGTGCAGACACTACACTATTTGCGAAGCTCTAAAATTTTGATAAGATTTTATTGCAAATTTATGTTGATGATATCATCTTTGGTGCCACAAATGAAAATCTATGTAATGAAATTGTCACCTTAATGCAATCTGAATTTAAAATGGGCCTAGTTGGAGAGCTAACATATTTCTTAGGATTTCAGATTTTTCAACGAAAGGATGGAATTTTCATAAGTCTATCGAAATACATAAAAAATATGCTTGTGCGATTCAGCTTTGAAAATATGAAATAAGTAAAAACTCCAATGAGCGCATCTCTAAAATTAGGATAGGATGGAAGTGGCATTTTGGTGGACCAAACTTCATTTAGAGGAATGATCTGATCACTTCTTTATCTAAGTGCTTCTAGACCTGATATTATATTCGCGGTGTGTATTTGTGCTAGATATCAAGCCAATCCTAAAGAATCTCATTTCAAAGATGTTAAACACATCTTTATGTATCTTATAGGTACCCAAAATCTTGGTCTTTGGTACCCTCACACCACCGAATTAAAGCTCCACGGATATTCTGACTCTGATTATGCTGGGTGTTAACTCGATCGTAAGAGCACGAGTGGTTCTTATCACTTCATAGGTCCAGATCTAGTGTCATGGTCTAGCAGGAAATAAAAATCGGTTGCCCTCTCCACTGTTCAGACTGAGTATATAACTCTAGGAAGTTGTTGCACACAAGCACTTTGGATGTCACAGACGTTACAGGATTTTGGACTCAAATTTAAGAATGTTGAGCTTAGGTGAAACAACAAGAGTGTCATCGACTTGATGAATAATCCAGTACATCCCTCGCTCCAAACATATTGACGTTCATCATCACTTTATCTGGGATCACATTAAGAGAGAACGTTAAAGTGAGCTTCATTGGAACTAACGATCAACTTATTGATATCTTTACCAAACCCCTCCCCGATGCTCTTTTTTCTTTACTTCGACTAGAACTGGGCATTTTGGACCTCACTGCTTGATCTTGCTGCATCATCTAATTATATCGGAGCATTTCTCATGTTTTTTCAATTTCTGTGAGTTACCACCGCATGGTAGCCCTAGCACAGGCGCTAAGTTGGCTACATGTTTTTTTGGCTTGCTTTATGTGTTTCTGCTTTTGCATTCTTTTGTTTGGTTTGTTTCGTTTATTTTTAAATCGAAAAAATTGAAAATCACAAAACTACAAAAAAACATTTTTTTGTTTGCTCTGTTTGCATTATTTAATCTTTTTATTAAATAAAAAATTAAAACAACCCATAATACAAAAAAAAACGGTGAAACATTCACTCTAAGGACACGTATGACAAGAACCTAAAGCATAATTATTACGTGCAATGTTTAATTTAGGATTGTTAATCCCTACTAACATTATCTGATTATATCATGATGTGTCAAGTTTATTAGTACTTAGCTACTGAGTGCGACTAAACAAGATAATGTATGTTGATATGCCTCTAAGTATGTGTGAGGATTTAGGTAGAGTAATGACATTACACTATTCACACATCCCTGGACAATGCACATATGTAGAAATTCATGCGTACATGCTATAACTCGTGATATTGTGTCTAAGATGCTTGAAATAACTTGAATAATGAATGCCACGGTGTTCATGTATTTATAAAAAGCTTAAAACTTTGGGCCAAAATTCTAGTGCATAAGCCTTTTGTATACAAGTTAAAGTGTATCTATTTTTGTGTGTAGAATATGATTGATTCAGGATTCTTGAACTCAAAAAAGGGTACAAAAATAACAGTGAATAAAAAATTGAAAGAAAAATGAGTACATCATATGCTATCAAATCATGTGTCAAGGATACCCCACAGGCACTACTCACTCCTCCTGATAAGTCTTCATAAGCATTGTGAGGATGAGCACCATGATCAAAAGAATCGTTTCTATCTTATGCAGAGACTAAAACTTAAGTTAGTGCCCTTGTTTGAATCTTGGCATGATGTAGATAACAAATTAACATGATTTTTCAATTTATTTCTTTTATGGTAGCATATTGAATTATTGAGATAAAACATGTACTAAAGATTATTTCTACTTCATGTTTTTCTTTTGATGATACACATACACTTGTTATTGTTCTATTTAACACTTCCATGCATAAGAATTGGAATTCCACTGCATTATATGTCTATAGTACATATGTACTAGTACACGATTTCTACTCCAAACGCTTACAATGTTACACAATATTAACTCTATGAATTTTTTAGCATTATACTCAAAATTGTTGTGTATTTAGTTTCAACTGTGACATCCAAATTTCTTTTACTCTAAAAAACTCGTCAAATCAACTAATTTTTGTATTGGGTAGGTCTGTATTCATGGTGTTCCACCCCAATTTTTTCCCCTATTGCTTATGATATTTTTTTGTGTGCATGTGTGTCCGTTCTCTCATCTCTTTAGTATCTCATAACATAAGAAGAGAGAGGTGAGTGTTCATGAGACAGGTTTGTTAACCCCCAACCCCTTTCAATAATATCAAAAGGGGGAAAAGTGAGTGTTCATGAGTATATCCTATGCTAGCTGAGTGTTGAGTGCTAGTCACCCAGGTGAAAATCTTTTGTATGGGAGCACACACATAGGGGGAGCACATATGTAGGGGGAGCTGTTCTGATTATTTCTATATCGATTGGTTCAACCTGCAATATTTCATGCTTACTGATTGAATTTCACTATACCATGTTCTTAATTTTTTATATCTCATGAATGAAATTTGATATTATAAAAAGGGGGAGCTTGTTGGAGCCTATGGTTCAAATCTCTTTAGTTTGATAATATCAAATCCCATGTTGTATTTGATCATACAAGGTTTGGATATAGTGTGCAGGTTTATAGGTACAAAAGAACAAGAAAATCAAGTTATGGAACCTACCGCTGAGCGCTAGCACTACCGCCCGCGCTAGCTTCTGGAATTTATTCAGGATAAGAGCTCTGTAACCTACCGCATGGCACTAGGCTTATAGCGGCACGCTAGCTCTCTTAATGAGTGTTGAATCAGCATGCTACCACCAGGCAATAGCCACATCCGCACTACAATAGCTCGAAAAAAAGGAAAAATATTGTTTTCTGATATTTTTCCAAATCGACTAGACAGTTGTCACATCAACGCGCATTAACCTACTGTCGGGTGCTATTTCTACTACCTACGGTAACTTATTTACACAAGACGTATAAAAGCGCTCCACTTTTCCTGGAAACATAATGAGAGACATATTCTAATTCTAGGGTTCGTGTGCCAGAGCAACATTCCACCGTCTCCATCAAAGGAAGAGAAATCCGCCTCCCACTCATCCGCGCATGAAAATCTTCGATGTGCAAAGGACTACAACAACAAAGAGGAGTTGATCAGGTGCAATAGAATTAATATCTTTAGCACTGGTAAAACACCTCTCAATGGAGGAATCATCTTGAGGGAGAACC
Source organism: Platanthera zijinensis (assembly GCA_039513925.1). Taxonomy (NCBI): domain Eukaryota; kingdom Viridiplantae; phylum Streptophyta; class Magnoliopsida; order Asparagales; family Orchidaceae; genus Platanthera; species Platanthera zijinensis. Next base: position 117,836,326 of record CM077089.1, on the reverse strand, counting down.
ACTTTAAATCTTCTTTAATCTCATATTGTATATTTCTCTTTTCTAACTATTTTGTGGGTGAGGAAAATCGTTTGGTGAAGGTCATCAGAATCTGGGAAAGATTTTGTGAGAAATTATCCCGGGGAAGGGACGTCTAGATCGGGGGATATAGTAGAGCTCTAAGACACTTCCGGGAAGGAAGGTGAAGTTCAGGCTCAAAGACCTTTCCAGGGAGGGAAAGGGAGAGAGAAGACCGGTCCGGGTAGTGGGTCGGTATATAAAATGAAAAGGAGTTTGTATTTCACCGCCTCTGAACTCTTGCTTCATGGAGATCTAGTTGTTTGTAACTATAAACCACTCTCATTTATGTTGAAAAAAATTATTATTCATTTTTCATTCTTATTGTAATTTCGTGGATATGTACTAGTAGATCTCTGAAGGGTGTGTGCGTCTCCAAGACAAAGTTTTATATAAGAAAACAAGTTCTGTGACTTGCCGCCGCGCGCTAACAAGCTAGCGCCCTGCGGTAGCATCCAGAACCAATTTTTCTGGATAAAAATAAATTTAATCTGTAAACCTTATTCACCTCCCTCTAAGGTTGTCCACCCGATCAAACACTACATATATGGTGTGAAGATCGATATCTTTACGGATCATAAGATCCTAAAATATCTGATCGAACAGAAGGACTTGAAAATGATACAGCGAAGGTGGATGGAGTTCCTTGGGGACTACACCTTCAAGATACATTACATTCCCAGTAAGGGAAATGCCTTTGCGGACGTGTTGAGTTGGCGGGCTTCTGCGCAGGCCAACTGGATTTTGATGCATAATGAGCATCTAATCAGTGATTTAAAAGCCATGGGAATCTCTTGCATCGAGAGAAGCACAACGGCGAATGCATGCTTGAACTAGACAGAGGTGCAATGTGACCTTGCAGACAAAATTTGATAGGCTATGTTGCTTGATGAGAGCATAAAGCGCTATGTGGCAGAGACCATGGATGGGTCTAATACGGAATTCTTGTATGAAGACGATCTTTTACGAAAGGGTGATCGTTTGTGCATCCTAAAGACTAGCACTTTACGAGAGGAGTTTATGTATGAGGCTCACAATACCAAGTAATCTATCCACCCAGGGAGCATGAAGATGTACAAGGAAATGAAGACACTATTTTAGTGGCCAGGTATGAAGAAAGACATAGCTCACTACGTGAAAAAGTGTCATACATGTGCACTAGTGAAGGCCGAATGTCAGAAACCTGGAGGATTTCTAAAGTCTTTGCCGACAAATGGAAGTTTGATGACATGTAGATGGATTTCGTGCATGGACTGCCGTGATCGTAGCATGGGAATGATGCAACCTAGGTGATCGTAGACCGTTTGACAAAGGTGTCACACTTCATTCCGAACTGAAAGAGGATTCAGTGTAAAAGCTAGCAAAGATCTATATTGATAACATAGTACAATTGTACGGTGTGCCCCATAGCATTATAAGTGACAAAGATGGGCATTTCAGTTCAAATGATTGGACGCTAATCCATCAAATGTTGGGTACAAAATTGAAGTTTAGCATGAACTTTCATCCTCAAACGGATGGTCAGACTAAAAGGACCAAAAGGATGATGAAGGATATGCGCTATATGTGTGCCCTGGATTTCGGAAAGAGGTGGGAGGACCATCTATACATGATTGAATTCTCCTATAACAACAACTATCAAGCGAGTTTTCAGATGGTTCCCTTCGAGGCCCTTTATGGTAGGAAGTGTCGTACACCCTTATCTTGGGGGGAAATATGCGAGAGTAAGCTGTACAAATGGAAAGAGATCAAAGATACAAATTCGGCCATACGTTGATTCGGTAGCGACTGTTGATTGCTCAGGATAGGAAAGCTAACTACTACAATGCCAAGCACCAAAATATTGAGTTTGCAATTGAAGATCATGTATATTTGAAGATCAAGCCGTTCAAAGGTGTTTACAGGATTTAGCGCTTGAAAAAGCTGAGTCCGAGATATCTTGGACCATTTAAGGTTATTGAATGAGTGGGCAAAGCTGCCTACCGGCTAGCTCTTTCAGCAGAGTTAAGTAGTTTACACGATGTATAAGACCTCTGCCCGTCGTGTAAAATATAACAGAAGGTACGGTCGGGGCCCCACGCCATATTCTACGGACAGTCAACGGAGTTATAAGTTAATATCAAAAGACCAAACGTATCCTAACTCAGAGAATTCTAGCAGAAGCTTCATGGGTTAATAGAACATAATTCATTTGAATGTCCACTATATAAAACACATAGGAATGCTATACAAAATACACCAAAAGTGTGGCCTTAAGGCCTTACAATTGTTCTTCATAAAATGTGGTTTACAAACATTGGCTCGCAGGCCAACCACACATGAAAACAATTAAAACATCTTCGCTTGGCCTTCGAGGGCCGTCATAGTATCAAAAGGGCTACAACCCGCTATTTCTCGCTCGGCTCTCCAGCACCTGCACAGGTACATTCCACTAGCAAGGTGGCAAACAAGGCAACGGTCAACATTAGCTGACCAATTTATAATGACCCTAACCCATTCCCGGGGTAGCGGTATTCCTTACCTACAGGCATAGAATTCATATATCGATATATCATACGATGGTACAACTTAAGAACAATTAAATATATCACAAACGTTTGCATCAGCTGCCAAACATTCTGTTCACTCAGGACGCCTTTTTGGTGTACTGGAAATACCCATCCCCACCACCGTCCAAAACTCCTGGACTTGACGGTAACTTTGAGCATTATTCCATCTTATGCATAGTGAAAGTCTTTGATTGCAAGGGTAGCTAAACACTTAGAGGGGAGGGGGGCGGGGGTGAATAGGTTTTTAGATCTTTTTAAGATTTTCTTTGACTTTGTGTGTTTTAGGGTCTGATGTTATTAGATTAGTTTTGCTTTCAAGAAGAACACACACAATATTTATAGTGGTTCCCCAGATTATGGGTACGTCCACTATCCCTCACCTTTCTAACAATTTGTTAGACAAGGCCCCTTCTCCAAAACTCAGCTCTTAAGAGCTTACAACACGATCCCGCAGGACCTGTCAGTGTCCTCCAAGACCTACAACTTAGAGATCAAAAGATCACCTACCTCAGGTCAAAATACTCTACAACTCAGGCTAGGAGGCTAGCCCTACCTTAGATCCAAAGGATCCTACCACTCAGGCACAATTGCCCTATAAATCGGCCAAAGCTCTACACTCAGATTCTTAACAGAATCCCACCACTCAGATCTATACAAGATCCTACACTCAGCCTTTAAAACTAGGCTTACAACTCAGATCTATAAAGATCATACTAAAAAGTAGATTTGTTGATGTTGAATAGACAATTGAGAAATGATCTCTATGTCTTCCTCCTTTTATCCTGAGAAAACTCAGTCCAGATTCCTTCTTCATAGCTCCAAAAAATTGTCTTCAGGATAAAAGCTTTGCTTGGGCTGTGAAGTAACAACAGCAGGGGTGGGCCTTGGCTGCTTTTCTCTCAAAGAAATGTCTTTGATCTTGCTATTGCCGGTGTTGATAGCATCAGCTAACTTGATGACATTTTGGGTTTAGTCAATTTTTAACCTCTGCTTCGAGCTCTGCAACAATGGCGAGGAAGAAGAAGAAGTTTTGCTGCTTCTCGAAAAAACAAACCCTAGAAAAGATCTCTTTTTCTTCGCCGATCTTATTCCTTTTATCATCCGCTGTCCAACAACTCTTTTCACCCGTGGGCCCATCTTTAATTGCAGATATATAGCCTCCTTTTACAGAAAATCCTTACAGCTGGCTGCCGGGGCCATTAGTGGTGAATTCAAGCTTTCCCGCAATGAATTTTAATTCTGTTGACTTAGGTTGACTTTTTTGACGTCAGCATCTGTGGACTTAGCCAAATTTTCAGATTTAATCCAGGCGTTGAGTGCATTGAGTGAACTTCCTTCACTCAACGCATTTGGACTTAGAAAAATTCTCTGCACCATCAGGCATTGAGTGCGTTGAGTGAACTGGCTTCACTCAATGCCCTTGGACTTAGAAAATTCCTCTGTCTTGCTTAGGCGTTGAGAGCGTTGAGTGAATGACCTTCACTCAATGCTTTTTGACTTGGCTAAACTTTCTGCGCTGCTAGACGTTGAGTGCATTGAGTGAGCCTTCATAACTCAATGCCCCTAGACATAGCCACTTCACTGATTTCCTGTCTTCATGCTGAGGCGGTGAGTGAACTAGCTTCACTCAATGATTCTATACTTAGTTAAATTTCTATGACAGATTTCCATGGCTTTGACTGAAGTAGCTTGATTCAACGCTTCTAGCTGTATGGCGTTGAGTGAGTTGTCATCACTCAACACCTGTGGACTTAGCCATTTTTCATCACTGTCAAGGCAAAGGATTTGACTGACGGGTCTTTACTCGATGATTCTTCTCATCTAGCATTGAGTGAGCTGTCCTCACTCAATGCTTGTGGACTTAGTCAATTTTCTTCTTTCCACTACTTAGTCTTTGATAGACACAACTTTACTCAGCGCTTGTTGTTGTATGGCGTTGAGTGAACTGCCTTCACTCAATGCCTGTGGACCTAGACGCATTTCTGTCTTGCAAACTGCTGGGCTTTAACTGCCCACACCTTACTCAACGCTTTTTGGCACATGGCATTGAGTGAACTGGCTTCACTCAATACATGTGGACTTCAGCGATTTTCAGCCTTTCCATCATCCTTCTTTGACATCTAGCATTGAGTGAACTGACTTCACTCAATGCTTGTGAGCTTTGACAGATTTTTGTCTCTCCACTCCTCAACCCTGTGACCACCTATCATAGCCACTTGGAATGCCTATCCAACCGGCATGCATGAACTTAAACATACATCAAACATAACTATGCGTATACCATTGACTTGTTTGACTTCTATAAATCTAGGATATTGCGAACAATGAACCCAACAATCTCCCCCTATTTGAAGAAGTCAAAAACCTCAAATAGAATTTTTAGTCAATGATATACACTAACATATGCAGTAGATAAAACAGTAAATTGGAAAACTTAACAATATATAACAAGAGTACCAAGTTATAGGTTACCACACTTTCATTGCCTGTAAGGTAATGATGATCACTTGCAGCTCCCCCTGTCTTGCTGCCTGATGCTTGATTATTTCCATCTTCCCAACAATCTCCCCATTTACCTTGCCTGTAGGGTGATCATTACCACTTCCTGCACCCCCAATTTTGCTGCATAGCCTTGATCATTTCCTTGATCACTTCCTTCTTCCCCTTTTTGATTTCCATAAAATAGTTATGGGGCTGGCCTCTGATTATCTTCTCTCCAAGAAGATGAACTTGCTCCCCCTCAAATGGAGCATCTTCTATCATCCTTTTTGATAGATTCTTGAACCACTTGGAAAGCTTGATACAAATGAAGGTATTTTCAACCAGCAAGAAGTTGTACAACCTACAACAAAAATATCATGAATAACAACTGAATCTAGACCAAGTTCAACATATCCATCTCAAACTTGAAGGTGTTAAACTTTGCTTCATCTAGGGTCTTAGTGAAGATGTCAGCCACCTGCTTGTCTGTAGAGACAAACTTAAGACTGATATCTTCACATTCCACATGCTCTCTAATAAAGTAATATCTAATCTCTATATGCTTAGTACTGCTATGTGAGACAGGATTCCTAGCTATAGAGATTGCACTAGTAAAATCACAAAATAAAAGACTTCTACTTATCTGGAGGTTATAGTCCTGGAGCTGATGCTGGATCCAAAACATCTGTGCATAGCAGCTCCAAGCAACTATATTTTCCGACTCTACAGTTGAAATTGTAACGCTTGTTAGCTTCTTGCTGCTCCAAGACACTAGTCTTCCTTTTAAGAGTTGATAGGTGCCTGAAGTGCTCTTTCTGTCCTCTTTGCAGCCTGCAAAATCTTCATATGAATAGCCTTTTAGTTCAAAATCCCTATTTTTAGGGAACCATATGCCAAGATCTGGTGTGCCCTTAAGATACCTCAAAATCCTCTTAGCAATAGAGTAGTGAGATTCTTTAGGGCAGGCCTAATACCTAGCACAAACACATGTAGCATACATGATGTCTGGCCTACTTGAAGTAAGGTATAGAAGGGAGCCAATTATACCTCTATACAAGGTTTCATCAACAGGTTTCCCTGCCTCATCTTTGTCTGTATGCATACTTTATCCCATGGGAGTTTTCATGGTGGAGGCATTCTCAATACCAAACTTTTTGATCAACTCCCTGGTGAATTTAGACTGGGATATGGACATGCAATCTTCAGTTTGTCTTACTTGGAGGCCCAAGAAAAACTTAAGCTCACCCATATTACTCATCTCAAACTTCCCTTGCATAAGTTTAGCAAACTTCTTTCAAAGGTTGTCATCAGTAGATCCAAAGATTATGTCATCTATATAAATCTGGACTAAGATGATCTTGCCCTTAGATTCCCTTAGGAATAGGGTCTTGTCTATCTTCCCCCTTGAGAATTTATTCTCAATAAGTAAGCTAGACAATGTCTCATACCACGATCTAGGGGCTTGCTTCAACCCATATAGAGCTTTCCTAAGCCTATATATAGAATCAGGTGAGTTAGGAGCAACAAATACTAGAGACTATTCAACATAAACCTCTTCCTTTAAGTCACCATTCAGAAAGGCTGACTTCATATCCATCTGGTAGACTTTGAATCCCTTGTGTGTAGTATATGCAAGGAACAGTTTGATGGCTTCCAATCTTGCTATAGGAGCAAAGGTTTGATCAAAGTCAATACCTTCTTCTTGTTTGTACCCCTTAGCTATCAACCTAGCTTTGTTCTTGATTATAATGCAATTCTCATCAAGTTTATTCCTATAAATCCACTTGAATCCAATGATATTATGTCCTTGTGCTCTGGGAACCAACTTCCAGACCTTACACCTCTTAAATTGGTTCAGTTCATCTTGCATAACTAAAATCCAGAACTGATCTATGTTGGCCTCTTAAAATATTTTGGGCTCTACTTGTGACAGGAAGCTTGAGTATAGTGCTGTATTGATACTTCTGCTCCTGGTCACCACTCCTTGGGTAGAATCACCAATAATCAGGTGTCTTGGACGATCCCTTAGATGCCTGACTTCTTGAGGCAATCATGTTTCAGCATCCTGTGCTTGAATGTCTGCATCTTACTGACCTTCATCCACATCATTAGTGCCTGACACTTCCCTTAGAATATCCACTCCATCTTGGACAATTGGAGTAGCTTCCTTGATGATTAGCTTATCCATCAACAACTCTATACCTGCAGGACTAGAAGAGGAGCTTGCTAGCTCACTGTTAATCATAGTTGACTCATCAAATACTACATTAACAGACTCTTCTACAACTTTACTTATCAAGTTATAGATCCTGTAGGCCTGACTATGATTGTTATACCCAACAAAAATTCCTTCACATGACTTTACAGCAAACTTGGTCACATAGGACTTCCCGTTTTGAAGCACATAACACTTGCTACCAAAGATCTTGAGATAACCCAGGTTTGGGTTTCTTCCCTTCAAGATCTCATAGGGAGTCTTCTTATGGCTCTTGGTGATAGAGGCTCTATTAAGGACATGACAAACAGTATTAACTGCCTCAGCCAAGAAGCATTCTGGGAGAGATGTGTCACTCAACTGGGTCCTTCCAGCCTCTATAAGAGTTCTATTCTTCCTCTCAATAATCCCATTTTGCTGGGGTGTTCTTGGAGAAGAAAATTCTTGGTGAATCACTTGCTCTTCACAGAACCTTGTTATGCTATCAAACTAAAATTCAATCCCATGGTCACTTCTGATTTGAACCACAGTACTGTCCAACTCATTTTGAATTTGCTTGACAAATATCTTGAAGACATCAGGGGTTTCATACTTTTCTTCAAAAAAAAACCCAAGCAAATATGGAAAAGTCATCAACAACTACAAGGGTGTAGACTTTCCTACCTAGACTATGAACTGGAATAAGACCAAACAAGTCCATATGCAAGAGGTATAAACACCTCACAGATTCCTTGATCCCAATGCTCTTGAAAGAAGCTTTTGTCTTCTTACCCTTTTGGTATGTAGAGCAAATGCCTTCCTTAGTGCATTTCATTTTAGGACCATTCTTAACTTGCTCTTAACTAAAGAGCTTGCCAATTGACTTATAGTTCAAATGAGCTAGTCTCTTATGTCATTGGACATAGTATGAGACTTTCTTATTTTCAACTAGGTATATAGGAGAGTCTATATCTAAACACAAAAAATTTAAACAATAGACATTCCCACTCCTAGTGTCTGTCAAGATGACCACTTGGTCACTCAACCTCTTAATATGACACGCATCCTTGTGGAATACTATGTTACAGCCAAGATCACAGAGTTCTCTTATGCGTATAGGGTTGTGTTGTAACCCTTCCACATAAGCTAATTTTGTGATAGTGACTATACCATTTGTGATCTTACCATAACCTCTGGTCACTCCTCTTTCTGAACCACCAACGATCACTTTGGGTCCATCCTTCACTAGAGTGTACTACTTTAAGTTGCTCCTTATTCTAGTCATGTGCTTGGAACATCCACTATCCAAGTACCATATAGGGGTATGGGTACTTGGACTAACCACCAAGACATGTTTATTTTACCTTAGGAACCCAATATGTGTTGGGACCTTGGTGCATGTTAGTCTGAAAAGAGATTTGTCTACCAACAACTTTTCTGACTTGTGGACTAACTCTTGCTCAAGCCATACTGGGATTATACCAGCAATCTATGGCATAGTGACCCACTTTGCCATAGCACCAGCACTCATGAATATTGTACCTTCTTTTCTGAGCTGATCTGCTAGCTATGCTGACAACAGCTCTCTGTCTAGAAGGAAAAGTAACACTTTTCTTCAAGTTCCTTTCAGCTAGGATAGGACTAAAGGTAAGTATTCCAACATACTTATTTGGCCTGCTTTAAATGCAATCAACAACAGTCTTCTTTGCATTAGTCATGCTCTTGATAGCACCAGAAAATAGCAAAATCTTGCTTGCTGATAGACTGATACTTGGTTAGAGTCTTTGTTGGATGGCCCTGAACTTTGGTTGTAGCCATATTCTTGAGAGTTGGGGCTGGTGCACTAAAGACAAATGGTCCATGATTGGCCATTTGAATTTCTTCATAGGCTTCCTTGAAGGCACTCATCCCCATTCCTCTTCTCCTTCAATTGGAAGGTACACTTGTATTCTTCTAGGAAGAATTCCCATTCTTCTAGTGACCATATATGGAGTCCTTGTCATACTTGTTAAAATGGAGTATTACCTGAAAGTCTTTGTTTGCAAGGGTAGCAAAACAACCTAGGGGGAGTGAATAGTTTTCTAGGTCTTTAGTATATCTTTTAACTTTTATAAGTTTAGACTGTGACTCCTGAATAGCCTGTTAGTTCAATATCCCTATTTCTAGGGTACCATATGCCAAGATCTGGCGTGCCCTTAAGATACCTCAAGATTCTCTTTGTAGTAGAGTAATGAGATTCTTTAGGGCAGGCCTGATAGCTAGCACAGACACATGTAGCATACATGATGTCAGACCTACTAGTAGTAAGATATAGAAGGGATCCAATTATCCCTCTATACAAAGTCTCATTAACAGGTTTCCCTGCTTCATCTTTGCCTAAAGGCATACTTGACCCCGAGGGAGTTTTCATGGTGGAGGCATTCTCCATACCATATTTTTTAATCAACTCCCTGGTAAACTTGGACTGGGATATGGACAAGCCATCATCAATCTGTCTAACTTGGAGTCCCAAGAAGAACTTGAGCTCACCCATACTGCTCATCTCAAACATCCCTTTCAAAAGTTTAGCAAACTTCCTATAAAGGTTGTCATTAGTAGATCCAAAGATAATGTCATAAACATATATCTGGACTAGGATGATTTTGCCCTTAGATTCCCTTAGGAATAGGGTCTTGTCTATCTCCCCCCTTGAGAATTTGTTCTCAATGAGGAAACTAGACAAAGTCTCATACCATGCTCTAGGGGCTTGCTTTAACCCATATAGAGCTTTCCTAAGTCTATAAACAAAATTAGGAGAATTTGAGTCAACAAAACCTGGAGGCTATTCTACATAGACTTCCTCTTTTAAGTCACCATTCAGAAAGACTGACTTCACATCCATCTGGTAGACTTTTAATCCTTGGTAGAAAGCAAATGCAAGGAACAGTCTTATAGCTTCCAATCTGGCTACTAAGGCAAATGTCTGATCAAAATTGATCCTTTCTTCTTTCTTGTATCCTTTAGCCACTAGTCTAGCCTTGTTCTTCACTATAATGCCATTTTCATCAAGTTTATTCATGTAGATCGACTTGACTCCAATAATATTATGTCCTTTTGGTCTGGGAACCATCTTCCAGACCTTATATATCTTGAGCTGGTTCTGTTCCTCTTGCATTGCTCCAATCCAGAATTGGTCTATGTTGGCCTCTTAAAATTTCTTGGGCTGTACTTGTGATAGAAAACTTTAGTAGAGTGCTGTGTTGAAACTCTTGCTTCTGGTTTGGACTCCTTGGCTTGCCTCACCATTGATCTGGTGTGGTGGATGGTCCCTTAGATACTTAATAGCTAAAGACAACCTTGCTTCACCTTCTTGAGCATCAGTGGCTCCATCTGGCATAACTTCATCCACCACTTCTGTGTCATGTGCACCCTCTAGACAGCATATATCATCATCCTTATCCTGGACTGCTGGAACATCTTCCTTGATGGTGAGCTTGTCTATCACCTTCTCTATGCCTTTAGAAATAGAAGAAGAGCTAGGTAGCTCACTATTAATCATGTTTGATTCATCAAAGACAACATGAACTGACTCTTCTATAACTTGACTTATCAAGTTGTAGATTCTATATGCCCTACTGTGGTTGCTATACCCAACAAAGATCCTTTTATAGGATTTGACAACAAACTTGGTCACATAAGACTTTCCATTACTCAGCACATAGCACTTGCTACCAAAAATCCTGAATTAGGACGAGTTTGGTTGTCTTCCTTTCAAGATCTCATAGGGAGTCTTCTTGTGGCTTTTGGTGATAGAAGTACTGTTAAGGACATGACATGCAGTGTTTACTACTTCAACCCAAAAATATTCTGGGAGAGTTGTGTCATTCAGTAAGGTCCTTTCAGCTTCTATGAGATTCCTGTTTTTCCTTTTAGAAATTCCATTTTGCTGGGGTGTTCTAGGTGAGGAGAATTCCAGGTGAATCCCTTGCTCTTCACAGAACCTTGTCATGCTTGCAGACTAAAATTCAATCCCATGGTCACTTCTTATTTTGACCACAGTACTGTCTAGTTCATTTTGTATCTGCTTGACAAAGGTCTTGAAGACTTCAAGGTTTTCATCCTTTCTCTTAAGAAAGAACACCCAAGCAAACCTAGAATAGTCATCAACCACCACAAGGGTGTAGACTTTCCTACCAAGAATATGAACTGGCATAGGAACAAACAAGTCCATATGCAGGAGGTACAACACCTCACTTAGTCTTTAGTCCCAATGCTCTTGAAAGAGGTCTTGGTCTGTTTGCCTTTTTGGCATGTAGAGCAGATACCCTCCTTAGTGCATTTCAACTTGGGACCATTTCTAACTAGATCTTCACTAAAAAGCTTCTCAAAGGTCTTGTAGTTCAAATGAGCTAATCTCTTGTTCCATTATACACAATATGAGATTTTCTCATTTGCCACTAGGCATATAAGAGAGTCCTTATCTAAGCATAGGAAAATTAAGCAATAAATATTTCCACTCCTAGTGTCTGTTAAGATGAACTCTTGGTCACTTAACCTCTTAATATGGCACTCATCCTTATGTAAAACTATGTGATAGCCAAGATCACAGAGTTGGCTAATGCTTATCAGGTTGTGTTGCAACCCTTCCACATAGGCTATTTTTGTGATAGTGACTATGCCATTAGAGATTTTACCATAACCTCTTGTCACTCCCCTATCAGATCCACCAATGATGACTTTTGGTCCATTCTTTACTGGAGAGTAATCCTTCAGCAAGCTCCTTGTTCCAATCATGTGCTTGGAACATCTACTGTCCAAGTACCATATAGGGGTATGGCCACTTGGACTGACCTGCAAGACATAAATCAGTTAACCTTAGGATGCCAATTCTTATTGGGTCATAGGTGCAAGTTAGTCTGATAATAAACCTGCCTACCAGCAGTTCTTATGACCGGTAAGCTCTTTCTTTCCCTTGGCAAACTAGGATTGTGCCAGCAATTAATAGCATAGTGATCCACCTTGCCACAAAACTAGCACTCATGGATATTGTACCTTCTTTTTAGAGCTGGTCTAGTAGCTATGCTGACAGTAGTTCTCAATCAAGAAGGTATAGCAGCAGTATTATTCTTGTATCTTCAGGCCCTTGTCTGACTTGAGGTTTGTTTGACAGTAGAAGTACTTGAAATATCTTGAGCCCTACCAGCAGTAGTCTTCTTTTCAGAAAACATACTCTTGATGGCATCAGATATGCCCAAGTATGGCTTGCTAACAGACTTGCCCCTGGTCTGATTTTGGGTAGAGAGATCCTGAGAACAGGCAGTTGCCTTGTTATTGAGTATAAAGGATGGTGCACCAAACACAAATGGTCCATAATGGGCCATTTTGATTTCCTCATGAGCTATCTTGAAGGAACTTGCACCCCTGCTATATCTTCCACCATAATGGTGAACATCTTTATTCCCTTTGGTGGGTCTAACATTCATCCAGTGACCATAGATGCTTTCTTGGTCATACCTATTTGAAGGTAGCATCACTCTCTTGAATGGAACATGAGGCTTGGAGGCTAGTGGTTGTACTGTGCTTTGCCCTTTTCTTTGGGATTGGCAACACTTATGGGTCCCTTGAATCCTAAACCATTCTTGCCCTTTTAGGAGGAGAAGGAATCAATCAAGGGCAGTACTGAACTGAGCTTGGAGTAGCCAGCCAATATCCCTTTATCCCTCTCGAGCAATACTTCCAGGTCCCTTATTCGGTTTTCCTGGTACTTTATGGTGCCTAACTAGATGAAGGAAATATTTTCTAATTCAGTAATTTCCCTCATTTTCAAATCCAGTAGGGAAGTTGAGTCTGTATGTTGGGAAGCAGCAAGCCGAAAAGAAGAAATCTCCTTAGCCAGCTTCTTAGCCAGCAACTTGCTTTTCTTGAAAGCACTCAGAAGGACACCATATTTGTTAATTAAAGAATTGACATCTTCTTCAGATTCAAAATCTCCTTCATCTCTTGATGAATGAGCTTTAAAATCTGGGCTGGTCTCATAGCCTGACTCAGAAGAAGACTAAGACAGAGAATGTTCCTTTTGTTGACCAGGCTGATCCTGGTTGGATTCTTCATCAGTCATAGCCATCAGTCCATAACAGTAGCTGTCTTCTTCTTCTTCATCATCCACCTCTGAATCACTATCTGACTGTGATAGAGGGGCCCTGATTTCTATTTTAGCAATAGGATAATCTTCCTCTTCTTCCAACACAACATCAATTAGCCTAATGTAGGCCTCAACTTATTCCTCTTATTCTGATTCGGATGAGGAAGAATCAGACCAGCTCTTCTTTTTCTTAGCAATGAAGGATTTCTCCTTCTTGCCTTTGTGCTGGTGAGCCTTCTTCTCCCCAGCTTCTTTTCTTTTAATAAGGCAGTCAGCTATTACATGCCCTGGATTGCTACAATAATAATAGATAATATTAGTAGAAGTCTGTTTACTAAGTTTAGAACCATACGTGTCCTCCTTGGAGGATTTCTTCCTGTGATGTGAGGAAGAGGAAGGTCTGCTCTTCCAATGTTTCTTCCTCATCAACTTCTGGAACTGCCTGGAGAAGGCAACAATGTACACATTAGACATGGGGCAGTCTGATGTGCTTGTCTCTGACATTTTTGAGTCAGACTCAGCAACCCTCCTTGGTGGAGAAGGAGTCTTCTTTCTTCTCCTCCTTGAGGCTTCAGCTTTAAAGGCCACAGACTTTTCTTTGGCTTGAGACTTGCTATTTTTCTCCTCCTCCTTCCTGCCAGTCAGCTGCATTTCATAAGACAGCAGCTTCTCGAACAGTGTTGCTGGTGGAGTGTCAGTAAGCTTTACCACCTCTCCGATGGCACAGATCTTAGTATACCATTCTCTGGTTAGAGACCTAAGAAACTTGTCATTCAGCTCATAAGTGCTGAAAACCCTGCCATAGGTCCTCAGCTCATTGACTATCCTGTAGATTCTCTCATAGCACTCTGTTATGCTGTCAGTCTTGCTCTGCCTGAAAGCCTCATACTCTTGGTTGAGCATGGAATTTTTGTCATCTATGACTTCCTCTGTGCCCTCTATATAGACTACTAAAGTGTCCCACATCTCCTTGGAGGTCTTAAAGTGCACCAGATTTGGAAGGTGGAGTCATCTATGGAACTGACTATAATATTTTGTGCCCTCTTATCCATGGTGGCAAGGATGACTTCATCCTTTATCATTTCAGAATAGGTCTTGGGTGTCTGGAAATTTGCATCCAGAGTTGAGACTTTCATAGGGATGAAAGGTTCCTTTATGGCAGTAATAAAGATCCTAGGGTCAACTACTTCCATGAACAGCCTAACCCTCTCTTTCTAGATGCCAAACCCTTCCTTTTTGTAGATTAGAAGCTTCATGGAACCCAACTCCTTATAGTTCACTCCTGAATCCATAAGGATAATCTTATTGCTGACCTTAGAGATCAACTCAGACTGTTAAGCCTTCTTTGAGTAACCTCCCTCAGATACCACTTGACAGACTTTGTTTTCAAGGTCAGCTAAACACCTAGAAAGGGAGGGTTGAATAGGTTTTTGGTATCTTTTAAGATTATCTAGACCTTTAACTGATTAACCTGTGCTTTATGATTAGTTTGTTAGGCTTTCAAGATACACAAAAAAAGACAAATATTTTATAGTGGTTCCCTAGATTATGGGTACGTCAACTGTCCCTCTCCGCCTTTCTAATAGTGTGTTAGACAAGGCTCTTCCCTAATACTCGACTCCTTAAGAGCTTACAACTCAATCCCACAGGACAACTCAGTCTCCTCCAAGACCTGCAGCTCAGGCACAAGGCCCTATAACTCAGTGATTAAATAACCACCTACCTCAGGCCAACGACCCTATAACTCAAGCTAGTAGGACAACCCTACACTCAGATCAACAGATGATCCTACCTCAACCTTTATAGTACAGGCTTACAACTCAGATTCTACACAGAATCCTACACTCAGATCCAAGAGTGGATCCTACAAAAAATAGAAATATTGTGAAACAGTTAGACACTAGAGAGTTTTCCTCGTGTCTGTATTCCTGTGCTGAGCAGATTTCAGCCCTATCTTCTTCACAACAAAAAGTTAAAAAGATCTTCAGTAGTGGGCTGCTTGTGCTGGAATTAAAACACAATCAAGATTCTGATCTGCTGTTGAAGACAATGGATCTGAATGTTTTGTATCTTCTTCAAACAGCCACCGGACTAGCAAACTCTGGAGGCTCTGCTTCTCTTCTCAATCAGAAATTAATTCTGAACTTGATGTCGTCGATGAGAATCACAATAACTATATGTTTTTGCTATCAGGTCTACTGATCAGAACTTGTGCTTCAAGCTCGATGTTAATGACACGAAAGAAGACGTAGTTCCGCCGCTATGCGTAATCAGAAAACCATAATTTCTTGTTTTCTTTCAGCCAATCTTGTCCTTTTATAGTCAGCTGATCAACGGCTCTTTGTATTGTGGGCCCAGCCTATAAAGGATGAGTTAACACCGTCCATTTGCAGAAAATGACAACAGCTATCCGCCGACGCCATTAAAGGCATACTGCATCTTTCCAGCAAAGAATTTGAACTGCGTTGACTTTGTTGACTTTTGCTGACGTCATCCATTCTGGACTTAGCCAAATTCCCAGAATCACTCTAGGCGTTGAGTGCATTGAGTGAACTGGTTTCACTCAATGATTCTTGACTTGGCTTATTCTCCAGCTCTTTTTGCATCCATGGCATTGAGAGTGTTGAGTGATTGGCCTTCACTCAACGCCATTTGCCTTAACTCCTTCTGAACTATGCCAACTGCTGAGGCATTGAGTGAACTAGCTTTACTCAACGCTTCTGTACTTAGAAAATTTTCTTCTGAATGGAGGCGTTGAGTGTTTTGACTTCACTCAACGCTTCCTGCCTCAACCTCATCTTTTGACCAGGCGTTGAGTGAACTGGCTTCACTCAATGCGGACTTAGTCAAATCCTATCACTCCTTCTTGCTTTGACAGCTTGAGCTTGTCTCAAAGCTTCTGTAATATGGCGTTGAGTGAACTGGTTTCACTCAACGCTTCTAGATTTAGACAAATTTTGCTGTCTATCTTCTTTGGCTTTGACATAATCAACATGACATTGAGTGAACTGGTTTCACTCAACGCTTTTTGACTTAGAAACTTTTCCTTTGACAAAATCTCTCTGGCTTTGACTGAGGCAGCTTTACTAAATGAATTTGTTGCTTGGTGTTGAGTGAGTTGACATCACTCAATGCCTGTGGACTTACCCACTTTTCTATCTTCCATTGTTGAAGCTTTGATAGGTCCTGCTGTATTCAGCTCTTTTTGTCCTATGGCGTTGAGTGAACTGTCTTCACTCAACGCCTGTGGACTTAGGCACTTTTCTGTCCATCCAGCCCATGACTTTGTGTCCACCTGTCCAATCAATTTGAGAAGGACTAACCTATAAGCATGAACTTACACACACACATCAAATACAACTATGTTTATGTCATTGAATCATTTGATTTCTTACAAATCTGGAATATTGGGATCAATGGACCCAACAAAGGGCGTCGAGTGAACCAATGGTGTTGAGTGCTTGGGTGTTTATGCCTTGGTGTCGAGTGAATTGAGTAAACTCAGCTAGGTGTCGAGTGAAGGCATTGAGTGAAGTAAATTTTGCTGAGTTAAGTTCAGGCATCGAGTGAGATTGCTTTGGCATTGAGAGTGTTTAGTGATCTCCAGATTCATCGAGTATACTCGACGAATTTCCTGTGGACTTAGGTATTTTCGCTGATACATCGAGTATCAAAGTTATGTTAGCCGAATCGTTTAGTATCTGTAAATTAACTAATTTTGCTAAATATTTTTCGTCGAATGTCTACTGTATTCGTCGAGTGTGAGCCTTAGGGTGGATTTAAGGATTTCTCTTCCCTCTAGTCATTGGAGGAGCCCAAAGTTTTGGTTGGGGGTTTTATGGGTGTTATTTGATATTTAAGTGTGGCCCATGGTTGGCAGTGGATAAAGGACCACCAACCTAGTGTCGGCTCGTGAATCATTGCACTTGGTGGGTTTTTCTTATGGTGTTTTCTCTTGGAATGTTGGGTTGTGTTGGACATTTGGCCACCACCACAGTGCCTTTTTGTGAGATGTTTGGGCTGTCAGGTTGTGTTGGACAATTTGGCCACCACCATAGTACCTTTTGTATATGTTTGGGTCTGTTATTTTGTTTTTGACATTGTGGCCACTGACTCTGAACTATTTATACCGGTGTTAATGATTCACGTGTTTAGGGCTGTTCAGTGTCTTTTCTTCCTATTGCATAGATATATGTTGTGCGCTTACTTTTGCAGATCATATCAAATCATGGCTTCATTTTGCACTTGGTGCAACTTCTCTTACTCCACTGTTAAGAATTTTTCCCTACTGGATATAGTTTGGGTTATCACCTGAGGTTTGTCAGCCATTCCTGTGGTTGGGATTAGTAACCCCTTTTATTTCCTTTTTGATTTTTGTCTATTGATGATTTTAATTGCCACTTGTATATTCTTGCCTAGGAGTTCTTTTCTTTGGAATGGATTAGGTTTGGAGCAGTAGCTGGTTGAGCGGCTTGGTTTGGTGGTTGCTAGTATTCTATTTTTATTGCAGTCGACTTTTCCTCACTAGTGTGAGGTAGTGTAGTTGTTCTGTTATTAGTTCAGACAAACTTGCTATTTTCTTTTGGTGGGTTTGTGTCAGGTTTTTGACGCCCACAAGAGTTTTTACATTGTTAAGTTACCTGCAAGCTGCTTAGTCTCTTCTTGATGACTGGTTGGTTTTACTTGCTCCTTAGGAAGGCTTAATCTTGGATTGCATGTTAGTGATTTTAAAAGTATAAAAGTATCACTTTGACTATCTCATTCATAGCATGGTTTCAAAACAAAGTCACTATATTTTAACGTATGTAAAAGCTATTTCTATATTTATATTAAATCTTGGGGAATGCATATCATGGGTTGTCATATTTGGATGTTTATGCTCTGTAGGATGTTAATCAATATAAATAAAGTATTTTTCGTAGCGTATATTCATATTTACATTTGTGGACTAGTTGATCCACTGAGCCAAGGGATACGACCATTTAAACTTAACTTAAATTACAGTTTTCCTCATAACAGACTTGAGGGTTTCTTATAAAGTGTTAGGTTTGGATTCTTGCCTAAGCGCCTGTAGTTATCCCCTGTACGGCGTGACATCATGATGCGTGTTTTCTCTTACTCTGATATATCGAAAAATTATGGAGAAAATGCGGGTTGTGACAGTTGATATCGGAGGGATAGGTTGTTTGATAATGGTCAAACAACTATCTATGGTTAGTTTTAGATTGTTGTTGGGTACATTGGAAAATGTGTACTAGATTTGGAGAAGCCACAACTTAGTCAATGATATGCATCAATGTGTATTTGATAGAAGTTTGAGTTTCATTGTGCAGGTTTAAAATTTTTAAGGAAAATTTTCTAAGTACAAGTGTCGACACTTGTGAAGAAAATGTGTCGACACTCAAGGAGACTGTGTCGACACTCAAGCAAGCTGTGTCAACACATAGGCAAAATGTGTCGACACTTATGAAGAAGCTATATCGACACCCAGCTGCTATGTCGACACTCAGGAAAGCAGTGTCGACACACTGGCAAAATGTGTCGACACTTATAAAGAAGTTGTGTCGACACTCAAAGCTATGTCGACACCTAAAGAAGCAGTTGTGTCGACATCCAAAATTATGTCGACAACTTAAAATAGAATTTTGTCGACACTTAAAACAGAAGATGAGTCGACACTCAGGAGCTATGTCGACACCTAAAGTAACTGTGTCGACACACAAGACTTGTGTCGACACACCAACTCTCAATAGGCTGTGTCGAGTTCAGAAGTAATTGTGTCGACACACACTCAACGCCATTTGACAAACACTCAACACCATCTGTCTGCAACAGAAATGTCGAGACAAGAAGCTGCTGTGTCGACACACAGGACTTGTGTCGACACATATAACAAAAAGCAGTGTTGAGAAGCAGAAGTATGACTGTGTCGACACTTGGAGTATTTGTGTCGACATCTTGAAGACTTGTGTCGACACTTAGCCTATATGTGTCGACAAATATGAAGCAGTCTTCTGAGTGTTGGATGTTGAGTTGAAAAGACATTGTACAACCTGGTGATGTGACTGGTGACTTGACAACTGTCATAACTAACCGGTCTGACACCACTGTCAGAACTGTCAGAAGTCTGTTATGAACCGGATCAGCCGGTAACCATGAAGCAAGCTCTATATAAGAGACAGATCGGGAACGACAAAAAGGACAACAACGTGAGGTATCAATAAGAGAATTCTGATAGATCAAGGGCTGTCTGCAAGAAAGATTCAGAGTTTAATCTGAATCTAAGGAAGAAGCTGACTGAAGATCAACTTAAACTTCAAGAAAAGATCCACCTTATTTGTCCTAATCAAGAAGCTTTGAAAAGCTAAGTTCGGTTGGATAAGAAGGATTAGTCTATACAAGAACTGATCAAGAAGACAACATCAACAGAGAAATCTAGCTGGTGAAGTTTTCTGATACTTATTACTCACAAATTCTTATAGGATCTATTGTTAGATCTGAGATTATAAGCCTAAAATTATAAAGGCTGAGGTAGGGTTGTGTGCCTGAGGTAGGACTTGTGGAAAGTCTGAGTTGTAATCCTAAAATTATAAAGGCTGAGGTAGGGCTGAGGCCTGAGGTAGGATTCAGGGAAGAATCTGAGGTAGGACTTGTCTAATGTCTGAGGTGTAGGAACCATTTTGGGGTTCTGAGTTTGTAAGATCTGCGGATCCGAGCCATTGGAAGGAAGTTAGGCTGAATCTAGTTTTCTGCTGGATAGGCGAAGGGGGAAAGTGGATGTGCCCATATCTTGGGGGAACCACTATTGATCTTATATCTGCTGTATTGTTTTTAATTTCTGTAGATAGAATTATTCTGTGCTAAAAGAAGTTACAAATATCTGTTTGCCTCAAAATCAAAAATACTCAAGAAGATTAGAACCTATTCACCCCCCCTCTAGGTGTTTAGGCTCTTGAAAAAAAGTCTTTCAAGTGGTATCAGAGGGAGGTTTCTCAAAATTTGACCTAACAGTCAGAGGATTTCTCCAAGGCTATAACAGACAACAAGAATGGGTTCAAGTGAAAATCAAAAGGAGTTTGGTTCTATGAAATTCCCCATATGCAGGAAAGAATCTTTTGGCATTTTGAAAGAAAGGGTCAGGCTATTTATGGAAGCATCTGATCCAAGAATTTATATCACAGTACAGGAAGGCCCCTTCATCCAAATGAAGGTTTCAGTTCTTGATGCAAACATTCAAACTCCAAAGAGTTATTCAGAGATGACTAAGGATGAAATCATCTTGGCTACATTTGATAAAAGAGCTCAGAATATAATTGTAAGTGCCATAGATGATGCAACATTCCAGAATCTTGTGCACTGTAAAACATCCAAAGAAATGTGGGATACACTGATTGTCTATATGGAAGGCATAGAAGAGGTCAGAGAGGACAGAAAGTCTATGCTGAATCAGGAGAATGAGAGCTTTAGGCAAACTAAAACTGACAGCATAGCTGAATATTATAAAAAGTTTTTCAGAATAGTGAATGAACTGATGATATATGGGAGAGTCTTCAGTACTTATGAACTGAATGACAAGTTTCTTAGGTCCCTAACAAAGGATTGGGACACTAAGATATGTGCAATCAGGGAAGTGGCCAGACTGGCTGACACACCTCCACCTACACTTTTTGAAAAGCTGCTTTCATATGAAATGCAGCTTACTGCTAGAAAAGAGGAAGAGAAGGGCAGCAGGTCTGGACATAAAGAAAAGTCAGTAGCCTTCAAGGCTGAGGGCTCAAGGAAGGGTAGGAGAAAATCTCCTTCTCCACCTAGAAGGAGTACTGAAGCAGAAGAAGGTGTTCCTGAAATAAGTACATCAGATAGTCACACATCTGATAAAGACTTTGCTTCCTTCACTAGACAATTTAAAAGGTTCATGAAGAAAAAGAAATGGAGAACCATGCCTTCATCAACATCCTATTCCAAGGATGAATACTACAGGAAGAATAAAACACCTAAGGAGGACATGTATGCTTATAAACCTAGAAAACAATCTTATTCTAAGATTGTGTGTTATTACTGTAATAGGTTTGGGCATGTCATAACTGAATGTCCTGACAAAAGAAAGGAATCAAAGGACAATAAGAAGCAACAAATTAAAGGCAAGAAGGAGAAGTCTCTAATGGCTAAGAAGGAGAAGTGTTGGACAGACTCTTCATCTTCAGAATCTGAAGAAGAAGAGGCAGAAGCATATGTTGGACTCCATAAATGGAGTGGAAGAGTATTGCTATAAAGGGCTGACGGCTCAATCTGAAGAAGATAAGTGCCAGGATCATCCTAGACCAAGTAAGGTAAACAATTCTTCCTCAGTCTCATATTACTTTACAAGATCAAAATCAGAAGCATCTTCTTCAAAAGAAGTGGATGGATCTGAGTCAGAGGGGGATGCTCACCAACTCATTGATGAGTATGGTGGGCTGTTGCATGCTCTAAATAAGAGCAAGTTTCTTATTAAAGAGCAGGCCAAGGAGATTGAGTCTCTCAAACTGGCTAAAGCAGATTCAGCAAAACTGCTGGATCAAAAACTAAATGAGGTTGCCAAATTGAAAAACATTATAGTTATTCAGATGGGTACAATCTCATTCTAAGAGAATCATATCAAGAAACTGGAGGGAAAACTTCAGCAAGAGAGAGAACTAGTGGCTAAATTCTCCAAGCAAAAATCAGTCTTACCTTTGATAGATAATTTTGTTTCACAAAAAGGAAAGACTGGTCTAGGCTTTAAGGGAAGAACTAGGGCTGCTAATTCTCAAAGAAAAGGTAAAGTCCAAGTTCAGCCTCAAGATATTAATCCCCCTATTTTCTTTAAGAAGGTAGTGAATCCTACTAACAGGTATGATCATGACATTACACATGGTCACTGTGAGCATTAAAATCTCATGTGCAAGGGTGCAAATGTCAATAGACCAATCTATAGGCATGCCCATCATATTCAAGAGGAGTTATTGAAGAATGCTGTTCCAGCACCTACACTTAATAAGTCTACTGATAACAAAGTAAGAAGGCCTGTACCTAAGAAGAGGTATAATAGGTTTGAGTGTTGGTGTTGTGGCAAGGTGGGCCACTTTACCATGGATTGCTGGTTTAACTTAAGTGTTAAAACCAAAAGTAGGATTCCTGTTAGATCAGTCACAAAGTTTCAAACTAACAAGGACCTAGGACCCACTAGCAAGTTGGGTTCTAAGGGTAAGTGATTCATTATTTGTTGCAGGTAAATCCAAGTGACCATACCCCTATATGGTACTTGGATAGTGGCTGTTCCAGACATATGACTGGAACTAGGAGAATGTTGAGGGACAATATGCCCATAAAGAATGGACCCAAAGTTATATTTGGTGGATCAGAAAAGGGAATCATCAAATGATTTGGTAACATATCTTGTGATTCAATTACTATCACCAAAGTGGCTTATGTAAAGGGTTTAAAACATAACCTGATTAGCATAAATCAACTTAGTGATCTAGGTGATGATATTTCTTTCCACAAAGGAGTGTGCCTAGTAAAAAGGTCAAGTGATCAAGAGATCATTTTGACTGGCACTAGGAAAGAAAATGTGCATTTCCTTAACCTAGATTGTGAGTCTAACAACTCACCTATTTGTTTGGTTGCAGGAGAGAAAGCTTCTCTATGTGTCAAATGGCACAAGAGGCTAGCTCATCTGAACTATAAGTCAATTGGACTGCTATTTAGCATGGGATTAGTGAGGAATGGTCCTCAAGTTCAGTGCATAAAAAGAGGGTGTGTGTTCAGCTTGCCAAAAAGGCAAGCAGACTAAGTCCTCTTTTCAGTCACTTGACATCAAAGATTCAAAGAGATGTTTGTATCTCCTGCATATGGATTTGTTTGGTCCGATGCAAGTCCATAGTCTTGGTAGGAAAGCATACACACTTGTTGTTGTTGATGACTATTCTAGATTTACATGGGTTTTCTTCTTGAGCCAGAAATCTGAAACCCCAACTATTTTCAAGACTTTTGTCAGAAAAATTCAGAATGAATACAACAACTCAGTGGTCAAAATCAGAAGTGACCATGGAACTGAATTTTAGTCTGAATGTATGACATAATTCTGTGAAGAACTTGGGATTCATCAGGAATTCTCTTCACTAGAACTCCTAAGCAAAATGGTGTTGCTGAAAGAAAGAATAGGACTCTAATTGAAGCCAGTAGAACTCTACTGAATGACACTACTCTCTCTGAATACTTCTGGGCTGAGGCAGTAAATACTGCATGTCATGTGCTCAATAGGGCCTCCATCAATATGAAACACAAGATGACTCCCTACCAGATTTTAGAAGGCAGAAAACCAAACATATCTTATTTCAAAATCTTTGGTTGTAAGTGTTTTGTACTAATCAATGGTAAACACTACCAAACTAAGTTTGCTGCCAAATCCCTAAAAGGGATATTTATTTGGTACAACAACTATAGTAGAGCATACAAGATCTACAACTTGACTACTCAAGTTATAGAAGAATCTGTGCATGTTGTATTTGATGAGTCAATGTTTATTAACAATGAATTGTCTAGTTCTTCAGTTAGTTCTACAGGTCTAATAGATAAGCTGGACAAGCTGACCATCAATGAAGATGTTCCAGCTAAACTGGATGAGGATAAAGATGTCAGCTATCTAGGGGGAGATTAAGTCCCTCTGGGTGAAGAAGAAAATGTGGAGCAATAAGATGAGGAAACTGGAGATAGCCATAATGCTGACAAAATTCCTCCAACAAGGAGACACATGAGGGATCATCCAGCTCACCAGATCATTGGTGATGCAAGTCAGGGTGTTCTAACAAGGAGCAGGTGCATGAACACAGTTTTATGTTCTAGCTTCCTATCTCAGATAGAACCCAATAAGATTGAAGAGGCCATGCAAGAAACCAACTGGATTGATGTAATGCAAGAAGAGCTCAGTCAGTTCAAAAGGTGTAAGGTCTGGGAACTGGTGCCAAAACCTAAGGATCACAACATAATAGGAACTAAGTGGATCTACAGGAACAAGCTTGATGAGAATGGCACTATAGTCAAGAATAAGGCTAGACTTGTAGCAAAAGGCTACATGCAAGAGGAAGGTATTGATTTTGATCAAACCTTTGCTCCAGAGGGAAGGCTGGAGGCAATAAGGCTGTTCTTAGCCTATGCTGCATACCAAGGGTTCAAAGTATATCAAATGGATGTTAAATCAGCATTTCTGAATGGTAATTTAAAAGAAGAAGTCTATGTAGAACAACCCTCAGGTTTTGTAGACTCTCACATTCCTGATTATGTATATAGGCTTAGGAAAGCTCTATATGGTTTGAAACAAGCTCCAAGGGCTTGGTATGAAACCTTGTCTGCCTTCCTCATTGAGAATAAATTCTCTAGAGGAAAGATAGACAAAACTCTATTCTATAGGGAATCAAAAGGCAAGATATTACTTGTCCAGATATATGTGGATGACATTATCTTTGGTTCTATTGAAAATAGCCTTTGTAGGAAGTTTGCCAAACTTATGCAAGGGAAGTTTGAGATGAGCAGTATGGGTGAGCTGAAGTTCTTCTTTGGACTTCAAGTTAGACACACTGAGAGTGGGTTGTCCATATCCCAGTCTAAGTTCACCAAAGAGTTGATTAAGAAGTATGGTTTGGACTCAGCTTCTACAATGAAAACTCCAATGGGAACAAGTATGTCTATATTCAAAGATGAAGCAGGGAAACCTGTTGATGAGTCTTTGCATAGAGGGATAATTGTCTCCTTACTATACTTGACTACTAGTAGACCTGACATCATGTATGCAACATGTGTCTGTGCTAGGTATCAAGCATGCCCTAAGGAATCTCATTATACTGCAGCTAAAAGAATTTTTAGATATCTTAAGGGCACACCTAATCTAGGCCTTTGGTACCCTAAGAATAGAGATTTTGTATTAATAGGTTTCTCAGATGCATATTTTGCTGGATGCAAAGAAGACAGAAAAAGTACCACAGGAACCTGTCAGTTCCTTAGTGGGTGGCTGGTGTCATGGAGCAGCAAGAAGCAAACAAGTATAGCTATATCAACAACTGAATCAGAATATATAGCTGCAGGTAGCTGTTGTGCACAATTAATGTGGATAAAGCATCAACTAGAAGATTATGACATTTATGTAAGTAGAATTTCACTATTTTGTGATTCTACAAGTGCTATTTCTATTGCTAAGAATCCAGTATCACACAGTAGGACCAAGCTTATAGAAATAAAGTTTCATTTTATCAGAGAACATGTTGAAAAGGAAAATATTAGTCTAGAGTTTGTTAAAACAGATAATCAAATAGCTGATATTTTCACAAAACCACTGGATGAAACTAAATTCAATAATTTCAAAATTGAATTAGGTATGTTGAACCTAGAATAGGTTAACATAAGTATCCATGAGTAGAATCAGTAAGCACCAAATTTCTCTTGAAATTTGTCTAAGTACAAAGTTTGTGTCGACACAAGCAAGTTGTGTCCACACACTCAGTATGTTGTGTCGATACAGGAAAAGGATGTGTCGACACAGAAACAGTATCTGTGTCGACAGGAGAATAGGTGTCGACACAACCTTGTCGAGACTATAAGTTGTGAGGATATTTGTGTCAACACAAAAAGTATGTGTCGACAGAACTCTGTCGAGACTTAAGTTGTCAGTGTCGACACATACGCAAGTATGTCGACACAGACTCAAGTATGTCGATACATAGATGTGTCGACTTAAAATACGTTTTGTCGACTAAGACATTAGTATGTCGACACATAGTTGTGTCTACTTAACTAAAGTTCTGTCAAGACCTAGGTCATTACTGTCGACATAAAAACTAATTTTTCGACTTAAGCCCGACTTTTGATCTACCCCTGACTGAAGTACTATAAAAAGGTGAATCCAAAATCTGGTCGACTATGCTATCAGAATTTTTGACTTTACACCTTCTGTCGACATAGACCTTCTCTTCTCCTCTAGTACTTACATCAATGGTGCCACACCAAGAAGACAAGGTTAACGAAGGTTACGAACTGGTTCGCGAAGGTTTCACAACTGCTTCTGACGAAATTCAGGGAGATATTGCCCTAGTTTCTTAAAATGGACTCGAATTTTTGGTCTCAGAACCGACCAAAATTTGGAATAAGGAAGTCATGGAGTTCTATTCAACTGCTACAGTGGATTCAGAAGGCAAGAAAATCAAGGCGACTGTTTAAGATACCCGAGTGAAACTCAAATTGAAAACTATCAGGAAATCACTACATCTTCCATTGATCAAGGATACAGAAGAAATAACCCCTTCCCAGATTACAGAAGCTTTAAGCTAGTGTGGGCTGAGTCCCAATATCAAGATTGGATCCTCTATCACCAGAAAAGGGATGAATACCCAAGGAAAATTTCTATCTGAAGTTGTTGGCAAAGTGATTATCTGCAAGACAGGTGGACATGATTGGATTTCTGCCCACATGTTCAATCTGATGGTGAGAATCATATTCAAGATAAATACGTATTGGGAAGCAGTAGTGTTTGATAAACTACAAGAAGGAATGAAGAAAACTAACATGGGAAGGATCCTTAGCCTATGCTTAACATTAGTAATTCCAGATGTTCTGAAATAAGCAAATGGCTCTAAGATAAATCATATGAGAAAAATGGATGTAAGGATACTGTCAAGGTGGGACAGAGTTCTAACCAAGGAAGTCCCTGCTCCTAAGGAGCAAACTAACAAAGTCAAGAAGAAAAAGAAGGTGGTTGTCTAGGCTGGCTCCTCCAATGATTCTGAGGAGGAAGTGGTCTTCAGTTCTGATGAATACCAGCAACAACAAGATATTCATGCTCAAGCAAAGGACTGTGAGCCTTAAGAGCAACAAATTGACTCTACTCCAGGTGGAGAAAACCTAGAAAAAGAAATTGAGTTTCCTGCCCAAGGGGGAGGTATTGATGTTGCTGTACTGGATAGTGACTTAGCTGTAGACACAATAATGGATGTTGTATTTGAAATCAACACTACAGCTTATGTAACTGATAAGAATGATGCTCAAAATGAGCCAGTAAGTATCTTCTCCACAGACTAGTGATGTATTATGGTATTCTTCTCAAAAATTGTTCAAAGGGACACTTTTGTTTACACAATAAAAGAGGTCTTTCAAGTGGTATTTTTTTTAAAAAAAACTACTCTTATTCCTTCTGAACAGATACAGCAGGAATTTACAATGGAAGAATTATTTCCTGATCCTCTTATTGATAGGACTAAGGGGGAGGAAATTGAAAAAGAAAAGGAAATTCCAAGGACTGAGGAGGAGTTATCCAAGGATACCCCAGCTGAAAAGGAAACTGTTGATATTCAAAGTACATCTGAATCTTCTGAAGATGAAGAAGCCACATTGGCTAAGAAAAAAAAGATGACTGTGTTAAAGAAGAAGAGTTCTGGATATAAGAAAGCTTTACAATTGGGAACTGCACCATCTATATCAAGTATGGACTTCAGTTCTCTACTGGTCCAGATGCAAATAAAACTGGATAATCAAAGACAGACTATAGAAAAATATGTGGATGAAAATCATAAGGAGTTACAGTTTCAGTTGGCCCAGGACATCAAATCCATTAGATTTGAAGTGAATCAACATAAGAAGGAGATGACAGATTGCTTCCATAAAAGAGGTAGTGCTGTGGTGTTCCTGGCCAAACAACAATAAGATATACAAGCTAAAGTGGATGAAATTGAAGTGAAGCAGGGATATGTACTATAGAATCAGATAAGGATGAATGACAATCTCAAGGATTCACATTATGAAATATTGACAAAGCTCACTGATTCAAGCACTACTCTAAAGGCTGAAATCTCCAAGAAAATCCAGGAAGATATATCTGCTATCAAAGCCACATTTCAAGAATCTCAAGAGAAAATTAAAACTTTCCTGACAAAATTCGGAGCTTATTTTAAAGGAGGAACTAAATATATAGCTGATCAAGTCAGATTCCAAAAAGAAGACATAAGAGATCATGTTGCAAGATAAGTCATAAAGGGGGAGAGATTACTAGTCAAAGCCAGCTCTGACCATACTAAATGGACTACCAATAGCATCAGAGATACTCTTGGATATCCTCCTCTTTATGATGATGCTAATGTAGCCGAGTCTGGGATTCAACCTGAATATTTTGAAGGAGATCAGCCTAAAGTTGCTCAGGTGATCTACCCCCCAGCTGATTTTGAGATGGTTCAAGAAGATGTGCTGAAAATGTATAGTCCTTCACCAGAGGTACAAAATGTAATTCTGGAAAAGGATGAAATATCAGAAGCTGCATTAGAAGCTCAAAAGGAAGCTCAACTTTCCAAGAAGAGATTGAGAGAGCAGGCTGAGCTGAAGCGAGATTTTGAGCAGTGGAGCCCAACTTTTAGAAATATCATACTTACTGTCTGGAAAGCTGTTAAGGATAAAACCCATGACAGGGGTAAGTGGTATTCTGAGCAAGAGTGGAATAAATATCATGCTGGACAAGAAGCAATTCTACAACATAGAAGAAGTGCTAAGGCTGGGAAGCTACCTGCTAATGCTCAAGAGCCAAGCAAGTACTTCCCCAAACCTTTGCACTATTGAAAGATAGAAGATCAAGGCTAAAGCATTTAAGAAGAAAGCTCTCAAAGGGAAAAAGCCAGCTGAAGATGCTGAACCTTCTGTTCAGGCTAAAATAAAGTCTGGCAAAGGAATAGTTATTAAGGAACCTAGTCAGTAATAAGATTGCTAGATTCTTGTATTAGAACAATGTATTATTTTTCCTTTTGTTCTATAAGAAATTCTTGTAAACCATAATTTTACTGATTAATGAAATTTGTTTCAGTATTAAGTGTTTTTTGTTTACAATGATTATGTAATAACCTGCTCTGAAATGTTTTTTACTTCTATTACAATTTTGTTTTATCTTAAGAGATGTATATCTTTGACTAAGGGTTATGACTTCTCCAAATAGGGGGATATTGTTGAGTATATTAGAAAATGTGTACTAGATTTGGAGAAGCCACAACTTAGTCAATGATATGCATCAATGTGTATTTGATAGAAGTTTGAGTTTCATTGTGTAGGTTTAAAATTTTTAAGGAAAATTTTCTAAGTACAAGTGTCGACACTTGTGAAGAAAATGTGTCGACACTCAAGGAGACTGTGTTGACACTCAGGCAAGCTGTGTCGACACACAGGCAAAATGTGTCGACACTTATAAAGAAGCTATGTCGACACCCAGCTGCTATGTCGACACTCAGGAAAGCTGTGTCGACACACTGACAAATGTGTCGACACTTATAAAGAAGTTGTGTCGACACTCAAAGCTATGTCGACACCTAAAGAAGCAGTTGTGTCAACATCCAGAATTGTGTCGACAACTTAAAACAGAATTTTGTCGACACTTAAAATAGAAGATGAGTCGACACTCAGGAGCTATGTCGACACCTGAAGCAATTGTGTCGACACACAGGACTTGTGTTGACACACCAACTCTCAAGAGGCTGTGTCGAGTTTAGAAGTAATTGTGTCAACACACAGGACTTGTGTCGACACACACTCAACGCCATTTGACAAACACTCAACACCATCTGTCTGAAACAGAAATGTCGAGACAAGAAGCTACTGTGTCGACAGACAGGACTTGTGTCAACACATACAATAAAAAGCAGTGTCGAGAAGCAGAAGTATGACTGTGTCGACACTTGGAGTATTTGTGTCGACATCTTGAAGACTTGTGTCGACACTTAGCCTATATGTGTCGACACATGTGAAGCAGTATTCTGAGTGTTGGATGCTGAGTTGAAAAGAAATTGTAGAACCTGGTAACGTGACTGGTGACTTGACAGCTGTCATAACTAACCGGTCTGACACCACTGTTAGAACTGTTAGAAGTCTGTTATGAACCGGATCAGCCGGTAACCATGAAGCAAGCTTTATATAAGAGACAGATCGGGAACGACAAAAAGGACAACAACGTGAGGCATCAATAAGAAGAATTCTGATAGATCAAGGGCTGTCTGCAAGAAAGATTCAGAGTTCAATCTGAATCTAAGGAAGAAGCTGACTAAAGATCAACTTCAACTTCAAGAAAAGATCCACATTATTTGTCCTAATCAAGAAGCTTTGAAAATCTAAGTTCAATTGGATCAGAAGGATCAGTCTATACAAGAACTGATCAAGAAGACAACATCAACAGAGAAATCTAGCTGGTGAAGTTTTTTGATACTTATTACTCACAAATTCTTATAGGATCTATTGTTAGATCTGAGATTGTAAGCCTAAAATTATAAAGCCTGAGGTAGGGCTGTGTGCCTGAGGTAGGACTTGTGGAAAGTCTGAGTTGTAAGCCTAAAATTATAAAGGCTGAGGTAGGGCTGAGGCCTGAGGTAGGATTCAGGGAAGAATCTGAGGTAGGACTTGTGTAATGTCTGAGGTATAGGAACCATTTTTGGGGTTCTGAGTTTGTAAGATCTTCGGATCCGAGCCATTGGAAGGAAGTTAGGCTGAATCCAGTTATCTGCTTGATAAGCGAAGGGGGAAAGTGGATGTACCCATATCTTGGGGAACCACTATAGATCTGGTGTCTGCTGTATTGTTTTTAATTTCTGTAGATAGAATTATTCTGTGCTAAAAGAAGTTGCAAATATCTGTTTGCCTTAAAATCAAAAAGACTCAAAAAGATTAGAACCTATTCACCCCCCTCTAGGTGTTTAGGCTCTTGAAATAAAGTCTTTCAATTGTTTTGTTCCATTTCATACACACACCGATGTGTCATCAGTACATCTTGGCTGAAGCATAAACACTACATTCATAAGCATGATAAGAAGTGTACGGGCATATTATGTAGTATGAGATGAATAATATGTGTTTGTATATGGATCCTCATAGGAACCAACATATGACTGTCACGTAGTATGGGATGCATAGCAATCATCATATGAATGCACATTAGATTTTGATTTTTTCATTACATGCGATATTATTTAGTATGGGATGCATAATATTTCATGTGTACGCCACTCATAACATGCATTAAGACCTTTATTAGACTGCATAACACAACATGCATTACATAACATAATATTAGTACATGTGCCATGCTAAAGATCTATATGATGACATATATACACACATGATTTTAAAGCAAAAAGAATAAGAATTCATGCTTTCA
The DNA here is from genome assembly GCA_039513925.1 of Platanthera zijinensis. Taxonomy (NCBI): domain Eukaryota; kingdom Viridiplantae; phylum Streptophyta; class Magnoliopsida; order Asparagales; family Orchidaceae; genus Platanthera; species Platanthera zijinensis. Next base: position 117,804,740 of record CM077089.1, on the reverse strand, counting down.
TGGTTTATGCACATGAGTCAATAGGATTATTGTATATCATCCTTAGTTTAAGCATGACATCATAATGAAAATCCCAAAGCAAGTTTGCAGCATGAGTAAGTGTCTATGCATGTATGGTTTGAACTAAGTTGTGTAGTCCTAGCATATAAGCTAGGTTTTGATTGGTTGGTTGTTGTATTCTTAGGATGACACCTAAGTGTGTTGCGACACGGTTGACTCCCTAGTATGAGCGTGAGTCGTCTAGTGCGTAGAGTGAGGCAGTGATTGAGGGACTGCGGTAGAGAAATGAGGCTCTTCCTAGGCAGATAGTGGAGATACAATCATAGATCCAGGCGTTGTTGACTGTCATTTTGGGGAAACAGCCGAGAGTATAGGACCCTACTATGGTTCAAGCTATTCCCGTTCCTCCTGCTCCTTTAGTGCTTCCAGTTCGGTTGCCACCAGAGATGAATTTTATCTCGCATTTTCAGTGACTAGGACATCCTATCTATTTAGGTAGAGCTGACTTCATGGCATTAGATTACTGGATGATTGCTATTGAGGAGATGTTCTTGTACTCAGGAATTTCTGCGAACTAGAGAGTGATGGTCGCCGCTTACTAGCTTAAGGGTCTTGCAAAGAGCTGGTGGTTGAGAGAGAAGGAGAATCTCACAGATGGATGCTCATGGGAATCTTTCAAAGAGTTACTGCTTAGGAAGTTTCTGCCGTCGGTCAAGCAAGATCGTTTGATGAACAACTTCCTGTATTTGAAATAGAGACAACTCACGGTCAGTGAGTATGAGGTAGAGTTCAGTAAGTTGAGCCGGTTTACCCCAGATTTGGTTGCTTATGAAGCTAGCAGAGTTAAGCAATTTCTGGGTGGTCTTAAGAGTAACATCCTGTAGCTGGCTAGCGCTTATGGATCTGAAAGCTATGCTGAGGCAGTAAAAGCTGCTCTTAAATTCGAAGCCATCAATAATGCTAAGAATCGAGGTATGTAAATGAGGAAGGAGAAGAGGAAGTCTGATGATGGTAAGAACTCTCGGGAGTCTGGTCCCGCTTCGAAGAAAAGAAGCAAGAAGGTGTGCAGTTTCTATAGCCTGTCGAGCCATCTGTTTGAGAAGTGTTTTAAGAGGTTGGGAGCTCAGAAGCAGCAGCAAGTGCATGCTATTCAGAGCGGTCCCAAAGGAGATTTGTTTTGTGCTTTGTGCAAGAAGAAAGGGCATGATTCAACATATTTTTGGAGTAAGGTTAAGGTCTACTTCCAGTGTGGACAAAAGGAGCATTTTAAGTCAAGTTGCCCGCGCTCTCAGCCCCCACTGCAACAAGTTCCACTTCAAGCATTGCCACCGCCGCAACATTTGGATAAAGGGAAGGGCAAGTTAAATGTGGTGACTATGGAGGAAGCGCAGACGTCCACCCAAGTGATCTCAAGTTAGATTCTAATCTAGTTCTAGCTTTTAGCTCGTAGTTGTAGTTTCGATGTTTATTCGTCTAGTTACGTATGCGATTTTATAGGGAGGTTTAAGGTAAAGATCATTGGGCGCGTGTTCTTTTCGATTCTGGTGATACCCACTCATTTGTGGCTAGGAATTTCGTAGAGTGTCATCGTCTGACTCTCGATCTAGTTGGCGATTCGTTTCGCATTAAGTTTCCTTCCGATGATTCGGTAGTGTCGGGACAAGGCATCCGGAGTTGTTCGATCCTTCTAGGTGATTTCCTAGCTTTTGTTGATTTGAAGGTGCAAGACCTGGAGGAATTCGACGTGATCTTGGGCATGGACTGGTTTGCCAGATATGATGTGGTTGTCCAGTTCAAGGTTAAGCATTTGAGATTGATGAAATTCGCCTATAATAACAGTTATCAGGAGAGCTTGCAGATAGCCCCGTTTAAGGCTTTGTATGAGAGACGTTATAAAAATCCCTTGTTTTTGGCTGAAGTTTGTGAAAGACCATTGTTGGGTTCGGAAACTTTAGAAGAGATGAATACTTCTGTGAAACATATTCGAGAGAAACTTCGGATAGCTCAGGAGCATTATGTGAAGAACGCTAATCGAAAAAGGATTGAGTTGGAATTTGTAGTTGGAGACATGGTTTTTCTTAAGGTTTCTCCGATGGCTAGTGTTAAGAGCTTTGGAAAAAATCACAAGTTGGATCCCAGGTATGTGGGACCTTTCCAAGTTGTTGAATGCATCAGAGTGTCAGCTTATAGGCTAGATTTGCCCACGAATTTTCCTGGTGTGCACGATGTGATTCATGTGAGCCAGATGCGGAAATGTGTCCTTAGTGACCGGCATGTTCTCGATTCGGTGCCCCAGTTGCAGCCTAATGATGGCGATGTTGCTGATGCGGCCGTTGATCCTTGACATAGAGAATTTGTTGATTGTGATTATCGATGCCGCAAGCTCGAAGATGGAAATTCTACCATGACGTTCTTTGCCAACGCCGCCGCCGCTACATGTTTTGCTCGACGTCCTCTGTCACCATCAAATAAAAATATATAGTTATACACATTTATTTTATAATTATATATTAGCAATTCTTAATTTAAGCATTTTTATTTTCATTCATGTCATTATTGTATTTTTTTTTCATGTTGATGGGTGCATATAACCATCTATTATTGCATTTTCTTATTTCATGTATTATGATGGGTGTTTATAACCATCAAGTATTTCTCTATTTTCATGAAGGGTGGAGATGGAGTGGTGTAGGCTATATAAGGTCATGTTATGAAAAGTTTTGTGTTGAAGAAGAATGATGAATGAAAAAAATTGAATCCCTAAATTCTTGAGAGAATTTCCCTCCTTCCCCAAGGCAAATTTTGGCCTCTCCCTTCTCTCCTCTATCTTGGCTGCCGGCCACAGCTTCTCCCTCTCTCAATTCGTGCCCCCTCTCCTCCTCCCCCTCAAGATCTCCCTTTCCTCTTCATCCCTAAGGAAACACGACCCCCTCCTTTCCTTTCTAAGAAAAGCCGGCCACCTCCCCCACTCTCTATTTTCTCGGCCTCCTCTCCACCTCCTCCTCCCTCCTCAAGTTCTCCACCATAAAACTGCCCTTCCTCTCTCCTTTCCAAAACCGAGCACCCTCCTTCTCCCACCCTAAATTTTGGCCAAACTCCTAGATGCCACCCTCTCCCTCCCCTTCAAAATTTCGACCACCCACCTCCACCACCAACCCGAGCCCTCTCCTCCCTTCCAACACCAAACGGACCACCCTATTCTCCTTCCAAAATTGGCCACCCTCTCCCTCCAACAAACTGAGTATCCCTTCCTCTTTCTCCCTCCAAAACCCGCTAACTTTTCACTCTCCACTAAAATAATTTTTGTCTTTCAAGGTTTCTCCCTCTCCCAGGGTTTCTTGCAAAGGACAATGGCTCGCATCTTCATCGTCCGGTGTGGATCTGTGGATTTGCATAGAAATAGAATCAACCACCGTCATGAGCGCTTCCTCCACTAATAATTATAGACGGATTTCTTGTGATTTTGGGTAACGACTTTCTAAACCATTTCTTGTGTGTTTCTTCTATAATGTTGTGAGATTTGGTGGAATTGAAGGCTAGTAATTAGTTCTGATTTATATTCAATAATGCTTTAATAGAAACTAACTTTCAAGCGTTAAATTATCCGAATATTTTCGTACAATTTGGTTCGGGTAGATCTCGTGAACGCTTGTAGAAATCAGATTCATTATCCTTGATTTCCCTAGAGTTCAAGTGATTTGGTTAACCTCGATTTAAGTTAATTTGGGATCGATTTGGACTTCCTTTAACTCGTTATTTTAGTCTGGATCCTCTCTTATTGGGTTAGTGAATGTTTGCGAATAACTTAAATTTGAATTGCAATTGTCCGGATCGGGTAGGTCCTATTCGCCTGAACGAACATTGGCATATAGCCCTTGTTCAATCTTTAAAAGGGGTAGCACCCCTTTGCGTTGTTAAAGTTTTGTGCCATTAATTGCTTGAGATATCGATAGTGATAAGTAGAGAAACCACACACTACGAATCTAATTTAATTGTCGAACCCAAGAGCGCGTAGTTTATCCGTCAGAACCATTAGCCTGCCTCACCTAACCTTTCTTATGTTGAGATGCCTATTCGTATTTTGGATACATACAATCGGGTGTTGCGAAGGAAGACAATACCCATGGTCAAGGTTTTATGGCGAAACCAAGACGTGGAGAACGCGACTTAGGAGTAAGAGTCAGCTATGAGGGAGACTCATTCTCATCTGTTCTCCTAGTTTATTTTAGTAAGTGCTTCTATTCAATAACCCTTGGTTATTTTCTTTCTTTAGCGGATTCAGTTGTGTATCATATTTCGGGACGAAACTTCTTTTTAGGGGGAGTGGTTATAATGTCCTTGATTTTTTGATGTTTATTTTAATTCCTTTAGTGTCCTATTTTTGACGTCAAGGAGTTACATTGATGCGTAGTTGACGGGTACTGTTGCTGGAGCGTGAATTTTACTCATTTAGTTTCCGAGGTTTTGACTTAGAATATTATCTTGTCCAATTTCTAGTGTGTTTTTGAGATTTCCCTCGTGAGCCGGGTTTGTTTTTGAACTCGGGGGAGCCTTTTGGGATATTTGGAGTTTTAACTTTGGGGAGTTTTTACCCGAGTTTGGTTTGTCAGATTGTGATTTCGACTTTTCCATTGGATTCGTAGCATTGATAGTTAGCTACGGTGCGAATTTTGTGGAAATATGAGATTATTTTGAATTTCCAATCATTTGGACGTTTAGTGTAATAATAATATATTATTTTATTTAAATATTATAAGTATAAATACCCTAACAATTTAGACGGAACCCTATTCATCATCTTGTTCCTTAGCCGTCGAGCTGTTTTGCGAAAGAGAGAAATGACGAACATTGTTAGGCTTCCGACCGTCGATTGAAGGAGCTCCCGTGCTTGAAATCGTCATCAGAGGGTAGATTCGGATTTCTCTAGTCGAGATCTATGTGTGTACGGTAAGTTTTTCCCATTTCTTGAATTTTTGACGTTAGGTTATTCAGTTTTGACCCCCTTTTTTCCGAAAAGTTTTAGGAAGTGTACCCAAGGTGTTCTTGTGGCCGGATCCGTGAGGAAGGGCGCTTGTGTGGAAGGATTTCTGGAGTTAGAGACAAGTGTTGATTTCTTCCCCTTGCCAAGTCTTTTTCCATTTGTTCTTTGTTATCTTTCTTCCATCCTTAGAATTAGGAGTAGTGTAGGGTTCGACCAAGTTTGATCTACTGAGTAGTGTAGGATTTCTAGCCAAGTAAAAATAGAGTTCGTCGTATATGACTGTTAGTCTAGGTTAATCCGACGAGTATGACTGTTAGACTAGGTTTGATTCGTCGAGTATTGGTGGTTAGCTTAAGAATAAATTTACTGAATATGACCTCTAACTTAGGTTTAAGATTCGTCGAGTATGGTGGGGTTAGCCTGAATTAAATTCATCAAGTATGGGTCTCTGGATTAAGTCTAATTCGTCGAATAGTATAGACGTAGAGTGAAGTCCGATTCGTCGAGTAATCTCGACGAATTCATCAAATATTAGCCTTTGGCGTTAAGTGTAGAATTGGCATTGAGTGTGGTGACTGAATCAGTCATAGCGTTGAGTGATCCTTGTGACTAAGGCAAATTTGTTGAGTATTCACGACGAATTCGTCTAATATCAGCCTTGGCGTTGAGTGAAGTTGACTTGGCATTGAGAGCATTGAGTAGTCTATGAGACTCACAAACAAAGTCAAAAGCGTCGCGTAATCTTGACGAATTTGTCGAGTATTGTCAGTTTGGTGTCGAGTGCGTCGAGTGAACAAATGGCGTTGAGTACTTGAGTGTTTCTGCCTTGGGGTCGAGTGCGTTGAGTAAACTCAGCTAGGCGTTGAGTGAAGTAAATTTCACTAAGTTAAGTCCAGGCGTCGAGTTAGACTACTTTGGCATTGAGAGCATCGAGTGAACTCCAGATTCATCAAGTATACTCGACAAATTTCCCGTGGACTTAGGTGATTTTGCCGATTCGTCGAGTATCAAGGTTATGTTAGCCGAATCGTTGAGTATCAATAAATTAACTAATTTTGTTAAGTATTTCTCGTCGAATGTCTACTGTATTCGTCGAGTATACTCGACGAATCAGTATGGACTTAGTTTTGTCGTTGAGTTGAGCCAATTCATCGAGTGTGGGCATTAGGGTGAATTTCGGGATTTCTCTTCCCTCTTATCATTAGAGGATCCTGGTGTTTTGGTTGGGGTTTTATGGGAGTTTTTTTGATGTTTAGGTATGGCCCATGGTTGACAGTGGATAAAGGACCACCAACCTAGTGCCGGCTCATGAATCATTGCACTTGGTGGGTTTTTCTTATGGTGTTTTCTCTTGGATTGTTGGATTGTGTTGGACATTGTGGCCACCACTACAGTGCCTTTTGTGAGATGTTTGGATAGTCTGGTTGTGTTGGACATTGTATCCACCACCGCAGTACCTTTTGTAGATGTTTTGGTCTGTTAGTTTGTGTTGGACATTGTGGCCACCGAATCAGAACTGTTTATACTTGTATAATGATTCACGTGTTTAGAGCTGTTCAGTCTCTTTTCTTCCTATTTCATAGATATATGTTGGATGCTTACTTTTGCAGATCTTATCGAAGCATGGCTTCATTTCGCACTTGGTGCAACTTCCCTTACTCTTCTATTGAGAATTTTTCATTACTGGTTATTGTTTGGCTTATCGCCTGAGGTTTGTCAGCCATTCCTGTGATTGGGATTGGTAACCCCTTTTGTTTCCTTTTCGATTTTTGTGTACTGATGATTTTATTTACCACTTGTATATTCTTGCTGAGGTGTTCTTTTCTTTGGAATGCCTCAGCTTTGGAGCAGTAGCCGATTGAGCGGCTAGGTTTGGTGGATGCTGAGGTGTTCTTTTTTTTTTGGTATGCATATCATGAGTTGTCCTATTTGGATGTTTATGCTCATGTAGGATGTTAATCAATATAAATGAAGTATTTTTCGTTGCGTATACTTATATTTCCACTTGTAGATAGTTGATCCACTGAGTCGAGGGATACAACCATTTAAACTTAACTTAAATTACAGTTTTCCTCATAATAGACTTGAGGGTTTCTTATAAAGTGTTAGGTTCGAATTCTTGCCTAAGCGCCTGTAGTTTTTCCCTGCATGGCGTGACATCATGACGCTTGTTTTCTCTTACTATGGTATATCTTAAAATTGCAGAGAAAATACGGGTTGTGACACCTTGCTCTAACTTGCCATTCAATAACACCAGTAAGGGGGTCTAGAAGGGCTAGGGATGTTACAGTACAAAAGCATCAAGGGAACGACTTCCACTTGATGCCTTCTCAAGGCAAATCTGGTTAAGTACAAATGCGTTGAGTGGAGGACTTACACTCAACGCCATCTCGGGAAAGGTGTTAAAGGACAAAAGCGTTGAGTGAAGAACCTTCACTCAACGCCTCAATGTTAGGTAGAATTTGGCTAAGAACAAAAGTGTCGAGTGAAGGCCGTTCACTCAATGCTTTTGAAGTTAACTATCAAAGCTCTAATTCGTCGAGACATATGGAATCTCTCAATGCCTGTAGAGATTTAGAAAATATTCTAAGTTAATTGGTGCCATATCAAATCTACTGATGTCATCCTTAATTCAAATCGATGCAAATCATGCGGCAAAAGACAAAGATCGCCGTATTGATCTGACAATGCTATCTTGGGATAAATCAACCATTAAAGCCGGTCATGTCGCTTTCCAAAGGGGGATATAGCCATTGTTGGTGCCGATGTATAAAAGCGGAGTACGTGACATTCTTATAAGTACTTTTGCAAGAACTTTTGTCAATCTTTCAAAACCCTATTTTCGCAAAAAGTCGGCTAGCAGAGCAGAGCAAATTTTTCATCATCTTCAAGTCTGCTATTCTACACAAAGGATATCTTTCTAAAGCTTGAACAAGAAGATCTTTGTGAGATACAATATAGTACAGGCTGAATAAAATCTGAAGAATCATCTTCCTGTGGCTGTGCTGAAGAAGGGTTGTCTGTTGATTCAGCCAAAGAAGAAGACTATGAAATTTTCTTTTGAGTCAAATTTCTCAAACACTTATTCTATCATGTAGGATCTCACTGAGGTCTGAGTGTAGGCCTATTTTATAAGGGCTGAGTGTATGACTGTGAGTAGTCTTAGTTATTGGAGTGTGAAACACTCTGAGTTGTATTGTTCTTGGAAGGATCTTAGGTAAGACTTGTGCCTGCGATAGGATCATGTGAAGATCTGAGGTAGGACACCAGCTGGGTCTTTTTGTTGTAGGAGTTGGAAGAATCTTAGTTGTAGGGCTGTCAAGCCTGAGATAGGAGACTGATGATTGTCTCTGAGGTTGGACTATGAGCAGTCTGAGCTTTAGGAGTGGAGAACACTTTGAGTTGTAAGATCCAGGGAAGGATATGAGCTGTAAGATCTATTATATATTAGTATTGGAGGAGTTAGCCGAATCTAGCTCACTATTAGATAAGTGAAGGGAAATAGTGAATGTACCCTAGATAGGGGAATCACAATAAAATTCTGTGTTGTATGTGTTCTTGAAAGCTAACCTACTAACATAGACACACATCAAGATAAAATTTAAAAAGACTTAAAAGAGTCAAAAGACATACAAGATTCACCTCCCCTCTAGGTATTTAACTACCCTTAAAATACTTTTACTCACTCCTAAAGTCCACTCAAGGCTAAGACATCTCCTCGCTCTGACCACCCTAGCCATAGTTATGTCCTAATATACTCACTCGAGTTAATACAGTGGTTGCACACCACCATCATTTGCACCAAGATGCGAATTATGCACCACTGCATAAATATGACCGTGATCCGCCAACACCACTAACGCTTCAAATGTACTTGCTCTCCCGAGCCCAAATGGCGGTCGCAAAAAAATGCTTATGTCTCTCTGGTTCTGTCCAAATCATCCTTCGCCAATGCCGCTCCGGCTCTGCCCAATTCGGTCTTTGCTTACGCCACTCGACTCTGCCCAAATCGGCCTCTGTATACACCGTAGCCCTACATACGTGCAATGCTACACCTACACACACCTACAACACCACTACCTCTGCCGCAATGGCCCCTCAAAAGAGTCCTCGACGTCTCTGCCCTTACGAAAATCACCACCGCCAATCTTAGCGCAATATTCCATATGGCCTCCCGGCTTCCAACCACCACTACTTGATCCGGCTCTGACATAACCCAAGGTCACCGATTAGAAAATACCGATTCAGATGGTGGAGAAGAGGCTTGCATAGTTGCATGACGGTGGTTTGAGGAAAATGTAAATTGGCGACTTGTTTTTCTTTGCAGAAGAGAGGTCATAGGCTTAGATTTTTTTTTTTCATTTTTTTCATTTTATATTTATAGGCAGGCAGTTGGTTAGTACGTTTAACGGACTTGTGGGAGAAAATAAAGACGCACGATTATTATTTAAACGAGGCACGATCATTTTTCAAATACAAACATATTAGAAAATACGGTTGTACCTAACAGTGAAGGTTCTCAGTTGTTGAAATCACAAAAGATACGGTTGTATTTGCTCCGCGCACGGAACAATAGTATGTGCATTATTAGCACCAAAATTGATTTCCTGGTTGGGAGGGGAGATGAATTTTGGAATTTTATTTATTTCTTAATCTATCTCTTATATATATATGATATATGATATATTATAAATTTATCTTTTTATTATAACTTATATATAATAATATATAAGCATAATAAATCCAATCTGTTATGGTCCTCTCGGCACTGTCGCCGTGGGCTTTATCCAATTAGGAGGGAACCCAAACCCAATAATTCTCCCCTTTCCCGACTAGGAGGAAGAGCTCGCCAAATTGGCGATCAACTTGCAATAACCATTACTGCAACTATGCATCTATCCCGCGCAAACAGTCGAACTCGATGTAGGATTGTGACAATCAAAAGTAACCCGACGCCGCTGTAACAGCCTCCCCAACACACTGTTCGAAAGGACAACCACCGACACGCCCAACATCCAGCTCGAAAGGGTTCAGCCTCAACAAGTCTGCAGACCACACATCCCAACCCCTTTCCATGCCCACCGGTGGGTTGTTGGAAGTCATATCCTCTCTTTTGATGAGAAGTGATCTATTTAAGGGCTCCAATGGGGACTTCCCAGGAGTTCACCTATCCCAAGACTACTCAATCCCAAACACACTTAACTATAATGTTCTTTCACATCTCATCACCAATTAAGCCGCCAATTGAGCTGCAGCTCAATTGGGATGAGAAGTTAATAACTCCATTGTTAAGTGTGCTCAGGCTGGAGTTGTACTGGGATGGGTGACCTCCTAGGAAGTCCCCATGCTTCCCACTTAAGTGGAAAGTTTTGCTCATCGAAGGGAGGATATGACCACCAACAACGCGTCAACGAATTGAGTGGTGTTGGGGGTGCTTGGGTCGTAACCCAGTAATGTCGTCTAGAGTGGATCCGTTGCGTTGTCCCGTTGGATTGGCTAGGGTCATTACAAAAAGTACACTTTGTATAATAACCTCCCCAACCAACTGCTTGAAAGGACGACTGCTGGCACCCTCATCATCTAGCTCGAAAGGGTTCAACCTCAACAGGTCTACAGACAAAGAACCCACACCCTCTATCTATTAACATGCGGATTGTTGGAGGTCGTAGCCCTCCTTTTGATGAGAAGTGATCTAGTTAAGCGCCCCTACAAGGACTTCCTAGGAGGTCATCCATCTCGGAACTACTCCAATAAGAGTACGCTTAATTAGTGATGAGAAGCGAAAGAACTTTATAATTAAGTGTGCTCAGATAGGAGTAGTTTCAGGATGGGTGATCTCCTGGGAAGTCCCCGTAGGGGCTCTTAACTTGATCACTTCTCATCAAAGGGAGGGATACTACCTAAAATAACTGACCTATGAATGGAGAGAGGTTTGGGGTGCATGGTATGCAGACCTATTGAGGCTGAGGCCTTTTGAGCTGGATGTTGGAGATGTCGGCGGTCATCCTTTCGAGCCGTGGGATTTGGAGGCCATTACAACCACTGGATAACAACAATATAAGAACCGCTTTTCCATCCTATCACTGTCGACTTTGAGACATGGATTCTCACTTGCCTATATCATTTCTTTCTATTGAAAAGTCCAAGCTTCTCGTGCTACACATTAGGTACTTTGTCACCTCTGACCTTGTACTCTTATACATCTATAGCCGTCCCCTCCAAACAATAAGGTCGGACATCAAGCTACCACGACCTATGACAAAAGAACCTATGTTTAGTCACCATTGTTGTCGCCAAATCTACTAGTACAACCATCTGCAACTAATCGACTAACAAATAGATAATTGAATCAGATGTCAGGTATATTGTGAATGTCCTTGAGCACTAAAATAGAACTAGTGCTCGTCATTAGGTGCAAAACACCGATGCAGATAGCTGTGTAAACTCTCTCATTGCCCATCCTAAACACTCTGCAATTACGTGAGGTATAAGTAGCAAACTGTGCTCTATCACTCGAAATGTGTGCTGAAGCTCCTGAGTCCACCAACCATGAACCATCTCTATGAACGAGGTTAGTTGTCACCTCATAACTCATAAAGAGTCGTATATCATAATCGTAGGCTGTCACTGCTGATGTTGTGTCCTCACACTACTTCCCAGATTCCTTCACTTGCAATTTCTTTCAGGCCTTGCACTTCCTCTTGATGCGTTCTTTCTTGCTAAAATGAAAGCACTCAATATCTTTTTATGGCTGGACTTGCTCCTTAGAATCTCTGCCATATCTGCCCATATATCTCCCCCTAGACTCAGTATACAAAACCTTTGAGTGGGTAAAGGGGATAGTCACATAAGACTCACCTTGAGATTTCTCACCTCCTCTTTCAGAATTTCACTCTTTGCAACCTCCATAATCAAAACACCTCTCGGAGATGAGTTAATCAGTGAAACTCAAACTATCTCCCAAGAGGCAGGGAGAGACTTCAGTAACCCCAAAGCATTGAACTAATCATCAAAGGTCACCTTCAAATCAAATAACTGATCTAACACTCCTTGGAACTCATTCACATGATCAAGTATAGGTGTTCACTCCTGATACTTACACACACTAATCTTTGTTATAAACAGAAGTTTGTTTATACCCGTTCTCTTCGCATACAAAGATTCCAATGTCTTCCATAACACCTTGACATCAAAAATACTCGTAATATGATTGTAAACATTGCGTTCAACAAATCTCCTAACAAAGCCACACACTTTGCGATGCTCGATCGCCCATTTTACATGATCCATATCTTTAGGCATCACCTCAAAGATAGGCGAGCGCCAACCCATGACATAGATCAAGTCCTCCATCATTAGATGCCATTCATGATAGTTGCCATGTTAAACTTCATAACCATCTTAGAACTCAAATCCATCTGCACTCAGTCCATTATCAATTCCGACCACTAATCTTGGAGTTGACAATTTCAATAGGAAGTGGACCAATGGTCATCACCCACTGCATCTATTCACAAACCAAAAATATCCAATCGACTTGATTGAACTTAGCTAAGATACCACTTGTTGTTGGAAACACATTCTCACGGATCTAAGTGCACACGAGAGCGCGAGTTGAGATACCTGCAAAAGTCGCCAACAAAATACGCAACAACAAATAAAATCACAATCAAGCACACATGTGTATACATGGAAAACCCCCAAATCAGGGTAAAATCCAAGAGACAATCAGAGAAACCCCCAAATCAGTGTACAATCTAGAAGGCCTCTATGAAATGATGTTCAACAATACAATGACTTCCCCCCCAATCCCCAAATGGATCGATCCTACAACTAGCACAAATATAAAGACAAGAGAAAGATACATGTGTACTGACAAAGATGACCAAGTTCGTGTCAGAGTGACTCGCTCTTAACTGGTTCTCTGAAACCTCTACAGTCTTCTAAAATCTTTCAATATCGTACCAAGTCTTCTGCTTGCATTGACACACGACAACACTGGAATATTCTGATATGTATGCAACCCGTCAGTAGGTTACCCCGCTCGAGGCTCAGATACCTCATTGCCAAATTCCACTTTTGGGTAAGTTGCCTCCTCGTACTAATCGTCGCTAGCCACAGTTGCGGTATAATTCACTCGCCCAAGTAAATACGATGGTTGCACACCGTTAACCATTGCACTAAGATGCACACAATACACCATTGCACGACCATGTCTGTGATCCGGTAACACCGCCGACGCTTCAATTATCCTTGCTCTCCCTAGCCCAAATGGTGATCGCCAAACACTGCTTATACCTCTCTGACTCTGCCCAAATTGGCTTTTGCTTACGCCACTCCGGCTCAACCCAAATCGGCCTCCGGCTATGCCACTCTGGATCCAACCAAATCGACCTCCGCATACACTGCTCTCCCACATACGTGCACTGCTTCACCTCCACACATATACGACACCACTGCCACCTCCGCAACGACCACTCAAAAGATTCCTCTATACATCCGCCCTTGAGACAATCGCCACCGTAAAATCTCAATGCCGGACTCCATAGGGCCTCCCGGCTTCCAACCAGTGTTGTTTGCTCCGGTTCTGGCATTGCCCAATGTCGCCAGCAAAAAAACTCCAATCCAGTTAGAGGAGAAGAGTTTGCACAGTTGCACGGCTGCAACTAAGGAAAAGGTATAGATGTAAGACCCCCCTCCCAGAACACAAAATACGGCTCGAGGGGAGACTTATGCCAAGAACAGCCACCTTGCGGTAGCACTAGCACTCGGGCTAGCCTGTACTACAAGACACCTATTCTGCCGGCCTTAACCAATATCAAACATTGCCAACCCAACCAAACATATAAAAATAAAAGTCAAATCCACACAAGCATATAATAGTCCAAAAATACAAAATATAAAAGAAGCTACAACAAGCTTCTACATTATCAGAGTACGAGTTAAAACTTGCCCAAAAGGGCTACAACAAGAGTCTCTCAAAGACTCACATCAGTCACTGATGGTAGCGATGGTACCGTCCCCTCAGGCCCTATCGTCCTGGCCTGGATGTCCTGCTGCAAAACCTGCTGCTGCTCCGTCTGTGGGGTTTCCTCCTAAAAAGGAAGACGTAACAACCCTTAGTCATAAAGACTAAGTGGCTATCACATCCGCTCCCCCGACGACTCCTCGGCACCGGGCGAAGAAAGGAACAGGGTACAATATATGTATATAAGCAATAATACAAACAGGTGGAATGAAGTGATCCGTAAACAATGTATATATATAGCAGCATAGTAAATGAGCAAACACATTGCCCTAACAGTTCTAACATCTACATCAAAAAATAAAAGTGTAAAGCTACAACAGAAAGTAACTCAACTTATATGAATGCCCATACAAACATATAAGTTGAGGTTCGGCTCAACAATAAAGTAACATATCGTATAAGGGTGCCCATACAAACTTATACGATGAGGATCTTGTGTATGCGATGTAATGCAATGCCATGAATGCTATACAATGACACACCCATGATCGCGCACAAGCAATTGCTGTGTCGACACAGACTCTTAGTTGCCACTTTTTGAGCTGGTAGCTAACCTCTCAGGCATCATCCGTCGTGGCCAGATGGTGATAGTAGAGCAGGCATCTCCACTAATAGGCTGGTCTCCACACTACCTGGCCTAGGACTCCGTACGCCTAACTGCTAAGAACACAACATCAGAGCTCACACGCGTACTACGGCTCAGCGGGATTCTCAGGTAGATATGCACCGAGAACCAAGCCCTGAACTGACCTAAGATGTGACCCGAAAGGAGCCTCGAAAAAAGCATGAGGACCAATCCCAACCATTCACTTGGCACGGAAGGAGCCCCGGTAATGAGCACCTAGGACCAAGCCCAACCGCCCAAGGTCTAACCGTTAAATTCCGTTAGTGTGACGACTGGCGAGCCCGTAGACCTGCCACACTATCCTTAACCAAGGATTACGACACCACGTGTCGACTCACACCACATGTAATCTCATATTTAGAGCTCAACTGCTCATAAGGGCTCCTCACCGAGTCCCTTATCAAAGCAATCGATCAAGTGCGGTAAACACTCACACATTTTCAACCCTTCCACACATTCATGCACTGTTAATGTCAAGCTCATCTTTACCGATTCACATAACTAGTTTGTTTATACAATCCAACTCGTCTAGCCACCAATTCACCTAGGGATCTATCAACCAACCATTTCATTCAAGTAGGTTTTACTTCATCATTTGATTATAAATGATCAACCAACATCTCACAATAATCCTTCAAGCTAACTACCCACAATCTCTCTGCTAATTCTAGTAGGGTTTACATAAACAAAAGAACAAGCATGCATGAATTGTATAAAGTACAGAACTACAACCAGGGATTCTTGATGCTATAGGAATCCGATGAAAACGTTTAACCCCTCGTTGGAAAGGTATTTCCGAGGGCTACTACTTTTGTGTTTTGTTGGAAGCCCAAATTTGGCCGTATCACACTTGAAATCGGCTTCTATGACTGCTACGTTCAGATTACAGATTCTGCACGTTTACATTATCACCCAACAATTGCGATCATGATTTCCCGTGTCTACAAACCTTGCCTGAAGACGTGTAACCACTCGTTGGAAAGGTATTTCCATGGTTTACGACTTTTGTGTTTAGTCTAAAGCCCATATCTGGCAGTTTCATATCTGAAAATGGCCACGAAGATCGCAGCGCGCGGAAAGAAGATTTCTGCACGCATCTTAAGGCGGAACGAACGACATCGGTCTGTCTTCCTCCTCTAACTGATCTTCCCAAGTCACAACCATAAATTCCTCCACCCTTATTCACCCTCATAAGGCAATTTCTCTTCACGAGACCATCCCCAATCATCACATTGAAGGAAGGAGAGATTGAAGATGACTAAACCCTAGAACACAAGTTCTAGCATGGCCTCTTCCTAGAAATCTTCATCTCACACATCAAGACTCTTTTGAGTTGATATCTCGCATAGGAATAACTAGAGATATAGAACCAAGGGAGGGGGGAGGAAGCTCACATCGTTTCCGGCATTTCCACCATTTCCAGCCATTGATCTCGTCACCCTTTGCTGCGACATCTTCTTCTCCTTGGTGGCGTCAGTTCTCCACAGGAAGAAAGTTGCTCCAGCACCAGTCTCTCCATAGAAAAGGCTTGGGAAGAGAATTAAAAACGACCAAGTTTCAGAAATTCTATATATATAGGACCAACACGGGTAGGGACACGCCCGTGTCCCTACCTGTGTCCTGCTCGGGTGAAGCGTTGTTGATAGTTAGAGTGTCGTTTGGAGACCAACACGGGTAGAGACACACCCGTGTTAACTACCCGTGTCACACGACATGGCTGTTTTCATGCCCATGTTCTACCCGTGTCCTGCTCGAGAAACACGGCCGGCTTCCTGAAGACATGCACACGGGTAGGGACACGCCCGTGTCTTTACCCGTGTCCTGCTCGGGAAATTCGATCGATGATGGTAGTTACACATACGGGTAGGGGACACGCCCGTTTCACTACCCGTGTCCACATATACACGGGTAGGGACACACCCGTGTCACTACCCGTGTCCTTCTCTGGAAACTCCATGAACTTCCACCCATTTACCAGAGCACCACACGAGTATGGACATGCCCGTGTCACTACACGTGTCCTTTTCTTGACTAACTTCTCTTCCCTTACACAAGTGTAAGCCTAGCTGCCAGCACTCCTTGAGCCCAAATCATTTCTCTTGACTCAAAAGCGTGCATGAGGGGTTTAGCGAGAATTGGGAAATTACAAATCCTATAAACAAAATAAAAGATTTCATCCCCGAAATCAGGCTAAGGCTATGGGGAGTGGAAAGCGTGAAAAATAAATTAAAACATGCTTTTAAATTTTACATGAATGAAACAACTCCGGGTAGCGCTTTTGCATCAAGTCCACCAGCTACTAGGTATACTACTCCTTCCCATGACTAGACCACAACACTTTTACCAAAGGAACCCTCTTACGGCACAAAATCCTTGCCTCGTTGTCTACTATCCTCACCTGCTCTTGTCGTACAAATCTATCGGTCACTAATGCTCCATCAATGGTGGGAATATGTTGATCGGGCCACAACAGCGCCTTCCGGAGAGATGACACATGGAATACGTCATGAAGATTCTCCAGCTCTGGTGGTAACTCCAACCGGTAGGCCAAAGGGCCAATCTTTTCCAATATAGTGTAAGGACCAACATACCTTAGGCTAAATTTCTTCATACCACGTACCCGTGAAACTCCATGAATCAGATGGATCTTCAGGAACACTTTGTCACTCACTTGAAATTCTACCACTCGGTACTTTGCATTATAGTATTTAGCTTGCCGACTTTGATCCTCAAGCATGCGGTATGGTATTAGCCTAACCAGCGCATCAGTGTCATCGATGTATTCAATACCCAAAACCTTTGGGTCTTCATCTTGTACCCATGACAAGGGGGTTTTACACCATCTTCCGTAAAGGGATTCAGGGGGTGCCATTCTGATACTGGCCTGATGATAATTGTTATATGAAAATTCCCCTAGGGGTAAGAGCCTTTCCCACGGCTCTCCTCTATCCAATACGCACAACCTCAATAGATCCTCCAATGTTAAAATGGTCCTCTCAGATTTCCCATCCGTCATAGGATGTAATGTTGTGCTAAAGGTAAGACGTGAACCAAAATACGCCTGTACCACCTTCCATTCTTTAAAGGTAAACCGACCATCCCGATCAGAAACAAATGTCTTTTGCACACCATGATACCGTACGAACTGCTCCACAAAGAGGCGTACCAAAACATCCACATAAGCTTATTTCTTCATAGGAATAAACCGGGCTACCTTCGTTAGGCGGTCAATGATTACCCATACTGAATCATTCCCTGAGCATGAGCGAGGCAAACCGTGGACGAAGTCCATGGAGACATCCTCGAACTTCCACTCAGGGATGGGAAATGACTGTAACAACACACCGGGGCTCCTGCATTCTTCCTTCACCCTTTGACAGGCCTCGCAGTGCGTAACAAAATATTAGACGTCCCTCTTCATTCCCGGCCAACACATGGTCTTCCGCAAGTCGGCGTACATCTTGGAAATTCCAGGATTCACAAAATACTGGGTGCAGTGTGCCTCTCTCAGGATATCTTCCGGAATTTTACCGCCTTCGGGAATGTAAAGCCGGCCACAGAGATGAATGAGGCCATATTTTAGAGAGTACTCATCAGTTGTCCCATCTTCAATTGACTTGATTGTCGGGGCCAGAGCCGCATCTTTTCCTTGCTCCACCCGGATTCGGTCTCGAATATCACAAACTATGCTCATCACGGTTAAGTACTCCGTATACCCTTCCGATTGATCTTTATATACCAGGGTGATCTCCATATCTTCAAGCATTCGGGCAAACTCCATTCTCATTAATCGGGACTCCGAGTTCGATTCCAATAACTTTCTGCTTAAAGCATCAGCCACAGAATTTGCTTTTTCGGGGTGGTAGTTCAAAGTGAATTCATAATCGCAAAAAAACTCTAGCCACCGCCGCTGTCTCAAATTCAATTCCTTCTGTGTATAGACGTACTTTAGATTCTTGTGGTCTGAAAAGATTTCGCAGTGGACGCCATATAGATAATGTCTCCAAATCTTCATGGCAAACCCATCGCTCCCAATTCTAGATCATGTACCAGGTAATTGATTTCATGCTTCTTAAGCTCTCTTGAAGCATATGCAATCACATGCCCATGCTGCATTAATACTTCTCCCATTCCTTGATACAACGCGTTAGTATAAACTTGAAATCCCTCCTTCCCGGATGGAAGGGCTAGGATGGGTGCGGATGTAAGTCGGTCCTTCAGTTCCTGAAACGCAGCTTCACACTGGGGTGTCCACTCATACGGTATACCTTTCTTTGTCAACGTAGTAAGAGGAAGGGCGATCTTTGAGAAGCTGTTGGAACACCCTAGTTACTCCGTTCGACGATCTCCGAGCTCAGATCGACATATTCTGTCCCAGACCAGCTCCAATATCTCTGAGCTCAGATCGACGATAGTTGAGCTCAGGTCGACGATCATCTTGTTGAGATCGATGATTTCTGCCATCACACTGAACGCATGTTCCCAGTGAAAGTGAGGGTAAGATCTACCTTTACTCTAGAGGGGGGGGGGGGGGGTGAATAGAGTATATTAAAATAATTTTCTAATTTAAAAATTATTTTGCAGTAGAAGACTTTATTTATATATAGGTGTATTGTGCTTGCAGTAAATAAAACTAAGTAAGCAAGAAACAAAAAAAACACAGCACACAACAAATCAAACACAACAACCAGAAGACACAAGGATCTATAGTGGTTCCCCAATCAACCTGGGTACATCCACTCTTCTACCACCCTAGGTAGGAATCCACTGCAGGAATAGTTGATCAGGTGTCCTGGGCACCAATGAGCTTTTGATAAGGTGCTCAAAAACCAAACCAGATTTTTTGATCAGGTGTCTTGCCACCACTGAGTTTTGACAAGGTCTCAGAAACAAAACACAAAACTTTTGAAGGGAGTTTTGAGTAACCCTTTTACACCAAAGAAAAATAAAAGAGGTGAAGTTGTTCTTCTCTGTTCAACAGTCAAAGAGAAGACTAGTGGATTGATGTTGTCAAAGCTACCCCTGAGATTTGCAGTTGTCCAGGAAGATAAGCTTTGCACAGGGTGATAGGCCTTTAGAGTGATTAAGATCTCCAGCAAAGAATGATTTCAGCAAAGACTGAAATGTGTTGTGTCTAGAGTCTTGATTGATGAATCCTTGAAAAACATGAATCTAAGATGAGAAACTGTAATCCTGTAGTTGTTGTGTGTTACACAGATCTCAGATGATTGTTCTTGGTTTTTCTCTTGTTATTTGATATCCTGTGTTGATGATTATTGTCTGTCTCTATTGTCTGAAAAGATATATTGAAATCCAATCTTCAAGATAGCCGTTAGCCAGTAATAAATGACTTCCTTAATTGATATTTGTCTCTGGAGGGAAGTCCTAAGTGATATTCTCTTTTAGTCTCCTTGAAACTTGCTCCAGATTAATTGAAACGGCTACAAAATTCTTTACATTAACTGCTGAATTTGAATAAATTTGAATTCCATAACTTAATTAATTTGAAATCCTGAAATTGTCGATCACTCAAGAAAATCATCGATCTGAGCTCGACTACCGTCGACCTGAGCTCAGAGACTGGAACTTGACTTGAAACAGAAATCGTCGATCTGAGCTCAACTATCGTCGACCTGAGCTCATAGATCTGGATTTTGGCTAGAGACAGAAACGTCGAACTGAGCTCAAAGATCATGGAACCGAGTTCGACGACTCGTTGAACTGAGCTACGAGATAGTCGAACTGAGTTCGACGCCTCGTTGATCTGAACTCGACGATAATTTCTTTAGTCTTCTGCACTTGTAATCTGAACTAAAAGGTCTTGGGGGCAGCTCTCAAACCTGAGTTCTAAGCCATATACCTATTTTATTTGACCTTTAAAACTATACAATGAGGTCAAGACATATTCCTAAAGACATAGTTGGCACAACCCGCATTTTCTCTGAAGAAAATGGATTATCAGAGTAGGAGAAAACACGCGTCATGATGCCACGTCGAGCAGGGGATAACTGCCGACGCTAAGGCAAACCACTATCAACTATACTTTATGAAAATTCATAAGTTAAATGATTAGAAAATCAGTTATATCTTTAAAGGCCGTATCCCTCCGCTTGGTGGATCACCTAGTCCACAATTTAAAAACTATACTTTTACGCTGCGGAAAATACTTTATTCAGGTTCGACATCCTAAAAGAGTGCATAAGTGTCCCCAAAGGACAACTTATACTATGCAGGACCCTACTTTTGATTTATACTATATATATAGGACAATGATCTTTTTACGTTATTATGAAAATAGTGTTGAGTTTTATAAAATATGCTGATCATGAGATATACTTATAATAGTGTTTTTAGGTTTAAAAGTAACTAGCAACCTAGCATAAATCATCCCAAGAGCAAGTAGACTATCTGCAAAAAGGTAGTAGCAAAAAGTAACACATCTAGTATTAAGGTAAAACTACCAGTGGATGCTAACAAACTGACACGAACCCACTGGCAAGTATGTATGTCTGTAAGAAAAACAGTAAAACTACCTCACAAGACCAAGGAACTAATCTTCAAAGAACGAGAGACCACCAGCAACAACAACCCACAACTATCTGCCTAATCGGCTACCAACCAGAACCTGAGGCATTCAAAGAAGAAAAGAATACCTCAGCAAGCTAAACAAGTAAAAGCTGTACAAAAATGTTAGGTTATAAGGTAAATAAGAAGAGTAAGCAAACCAAAAACAAGCACCACTGTCCAAGGCAAGACAAAAGAAAATCACTAAGTGCGAGGAAACAGCAACAACCCTGCCCAAAAATAAATCCTGCAGAGTTTACCAGGCTACCATGAGCCCAAACGTTGCAAATTTACAAAGTAAGAAACGTCTAACACCCTAAGCTGTGAGAGATGGTAGTAGCAAAAACAACGCGGATCCGGGTTGGAGGAAAACTCAGTCCCCCACCCACCATTTCCAAGAAACAAAGCTCAGGGTCTACATGTGAAAGCACTAGGGACCTCCCACCCCCTTGCCCAGCCCGTACCTGGAGCAAGATAAAAGAAAAAGGGTGGCCTTGGCTAAATTACACAACACCTCCCCCATTAAGAGCTTCAAACCACCACTACTAACCACGACCCACGATTCGGCCTTTTTGGAAAAAAGAAAATAGCCGACAAGGAACCTCAAAATCAAGGAATTCACTCGGGGGAGAAAATCAAGGTAAGGGAAAAACGTTGAGATGACTCAATACGGCATGGCGTTGAGTGAGCCCCACTCACTCAACACCTAAACAGACGGTGGTGTTGAGTGAGCTAGCCTCACTCAACGCCAAAACAGCAATGGCGTTGAGTGAGGTTCACTCACTCAACGCCTTCTGCAACACTGACTGTTGCATTGAGTGAGCTAACCTCACTCAACGCCAAAACAGCTATGGCATTTAGTGAGGTCCACTCCCTCAATGCCTTTAGCAAAGCAGGCTGTGGCATTGAGTGAGCTAACCTCACTCAACGCCTAAACAGCTACGGCGTTGAGTGAGTTCCACTCACTCAACGCCTTAACACTTAACCGCAAAACCCAATTGTGGCATTGAGTGTGTCCACCACTCTCAATGCAAAAATAGCTTTGGCGTTGAGTGAGGTCGACTCACTCAATGCCAAAGTACTTAGCCACGAAAACAAACTACGGCGCTGAGTGAGCCCACCATTCTCAATGATAGAACAGCTTTGGCGTTGAGTGAGGTCAACTCACTCAACGCAAAAGTACTTACCCGCAGGAAAGGGCTGCGGCGTTGAGTGAGCCCGCCTCACTCAGCGCCTAAACCGCCATTGCGTTGAGTGAGGCCCACTCTCTCAACGCCATCCGAAAGAGATCGGCGGGAATGCAGATTGATTCTCGCCGAATCGGCGGGAATCACTAACGATTCTCGTCGAAGTCGGCGAGAATCACTTAGTGATTCCCGTCGATTTTGACTTAGAAGAATTTCTCACTCAAGGCCACACTACTTAGCCGCAAAAGAACAGATCAAGGGGCAATGTCGTTGAGTGTGTGCACAACACTCAATGCCAAGTCCCAGCAGACCCGACGTTGAGTGTGTGCACCACACTCAACGTCAAGTCCAAGCTGACCCGACGTTGAGTGTGTGCACCACACTCAACGCCAAGCCCTGAATCCTCCATCGCTAACTCCAACAAGTCTATTCCTGTAGTAATATTAATCTAACAGCCAAACACGTTTCTAGGGTTATAATGAGGACTAACACAATTTTCGAGTTAAAGCTTCTAACTCCTACCCGGCTACAGCTACGACACAGGAAAATGCTAACCTAACCCTTACTTCCTTCCCCGGCCCGAGAACAAACAAGCTACAGTGAGGGAAAAAGAACAGATAACATACACGACTGTTTTGGGCAAGGTTCTGTACAGGGAATTTTCTAACAGCAAGCTTAGGCATCATCACCGGTTCTTGCATAGGAAGAGAAAGCATCTATTGTACAGGAAAGGAAACTGACTATGACTAAAGCAATGCTCGGTTGTATCAAATAGGCTAACTGGCATATAAGAAAACAGGAAAACTAAATGGCAAGGGCAAGAGTACCACTTGCCTCAATTTCCAGCGGAGCTTGGTCGACCTCCCTTATCCTCACTTGGTACCAATAACAGCAACACCTAAAGCAGAAATCTTGAGCTTTAATGGCGGAAATGGACAACCCTAGAAAATCGAGACCCTTAGAAACACCACGAAAACTTAATTTCTTACCATAGGAATGAAGGTCTAGGCGAGAGCAATCCAAATCCGCTTTCGGAATCGAATTCCGTCCACAAACGCTCCCAGAATCGGCGTCCGAAGGGGAGTAGTTCCGACGGTTTCTCTATTTTTCGCGAACAGGCTCAGACTGGTTTGGTCTTTCGGGAAGATGAACAGGAGCGGTTTCCTCTCAAGTCTAAACTATCCTATATATAGCATCCTCTTAATCTTAATTATTAATCAATTAATTAAGGCTAAAAATGACAAGGCAAAACCTCCAAGCATCTACACCCTTTCAGAAAAATAATATTTAATATAATATTTATTAAATAGTTTTATTTTTCATAAAATACAAAACGACGCGAACACCGAACATCCTCGGAATTCGACGAAGTTCGCACCGTAGCAAAATATCCATGCTACGAACAATACGGCGAAGTTGAAATTAACTTTCGACGAACAGAACTTGAGTTATACCCACCCGAAGCCAAAACACAAGCATCCCCCGAGAGGCCACACCGGGTCACCCAAAACGACTCGGCTTGCTAGGGAGATCTTGCCAATAGGCTACAAAATAGGCCACCCAATTCTAAGGAGTTAATACCACACTTGACAGATGGCACAAGCCAAGAAAACGCGTCGACGTAACGCCAAGCAAGAATTAAATAATCGCAGGAAAAATCGGGGGCGTTACAGTCACTCCCCCTAAAAGAAAGTTTCATCCCGAAACTTTACGCACAATGCCTAAACTTTAGAAGGAAAAGTAACAAGCCAAACATTACAAGAAGAAAACAAACCAATCAAATCAGGGAAACAGTTGAGGGTGAGCCTCCCTCATAGCCGACTCTAACTCCCAAGTCGCGCTTTCCAAACCCTGATTCTTCCATAGAACTTTGACCATCGGGATGGACTTCCTTCGCAGCACCCGATCTTGAGTATCCAAAATGCGGACCAGCACTTCAATAAAAGAGAGATTAGTCTCCAATTGGGGCACAAAATCCAAGACTTGCCCACTACTGCGCACACACTTTCGCAATTGGCTTACATGAAATACGTTATGAACACCTGTGAAGTTTGCTGGCAAATCCAACCTATAAGCTGACATGCCAATCCGTTCAACAATCTTAAACGGGCCCACATACCTCGGGTTCAATTTCCGGTTCTTACCGAACCTCTTAACACCAACAATCGGGGAAACCTTAAGAAACACAAGGTACCCTATAGAAAACTCCAAGTCAGACCGACGCCAATTGGCGTTCTTCTCGTATCTCTCCTGAGCTATACGAAGCTTTTCTCGAATAAGCTTCACCGCGACTTCCATCTCCTCGAGCGCATCCTGACCCAACAAGGGTCTCTCACCCGCCTTAGCCCAAAACAGGGGGGGTTCTGCAGCGCCTCCCATACAAAGCTTCAAACGGAGCCATTTGAAAACTTTCTTGATAACTGTTATTGTATGCAAACTCCATAAGTCGCAATCGCTCATCCCACGCTCCACCGTGGTCTAGATTGTAGCATCTGATCATATCCTCTACTATCAGGTTCACCAGCTCCGTCTGCCCATTGGTCTGTGGTTGGTAAGCAGTAGAATACCTCAGATCTGTACCCAAACCCTCCTGCAGACTCTGCCAAAAATGAGAAGTAAACCGGGAGTCTCGATCAGAAATGATGCTAACAGTCACACCGTGCAATCTGATGACCTCATTCAAGTACAACTCTGCTATCTTCTTCATCAGATAGTCAATCTTATACGGCACGAAGTGAGCACACTTCATCAGTCTATCCACTATGACCAGAACAAAATCAAATCCCCTTGGAGATTTCGGTAAGCCCGTGATGAATTCCATAGAAATACTTTCCCACTTCCAAGTCGGGATCTCTAATGGAGTCAACTTGCCACCAGGCCTTTCGTGATCGGCCTTCACACGCTTGCAAGTGTGGCACTCAGCAACAAATCGGGCTATATCACTCTTCATCCCATACCACCAGGAAATTTTCTTCAAATAACGATATATCTTTGTAGATCCCGGATGGTAGGCAATACTGGATCCATGAGCCTCTCTGCATATCTTACCCCTGATGTCTCCGATAGCGGGGTCGCAAAATCTGTCGCGGTACTTCAAAGTACCCGCATCATCGATGGAAAAATCCGGCAACTCCCCTCTCTCAGTCCTTAGGTATAAGTGCAGAAGGTCCGGATCATCCTTCTGGTGCAACCTAGTAAGGGAAATCCAAGATGGCTCTGCCATTGCCAAACTACTCTGCATGCCACAGCATCCCACCGAGATATCCATAAGGAGGAACTCTTCCACTAAACGATCGGAGGGGAGATTAAAGATCTTCCCCGTCTTCCAGCTCAGGGCGTCATCCACTACATTGGCCTTGCCTGGATGATACTGGATCTCTATGTCATAATCAGACACATACTCTAGCCACCTCCCCTGGCGCAGATTCAACTCCTTTTGTGTGAACAAGTACTTCAGGCTCTTGTGATCAGTGAAGATCTTGCACTGAGCCCCATAAAGTAGATGCCTCCACAGCTTCAACGCATAAATTACCGCTGCAAACTCAAGGTCATGCGTAGGGTAATTTCTCTCATGAGTCTTTAGTTGCCTTGACCCATACGCAATCACTTTTCAAACCTGCATCAACACGCAACCCAGACCAACATGCGAAGCATCCCCATATACATCATACTCCACACCCTCAGTAGGTAGGGTCAGGACGGGAGCAATGCACAATCTATTCTTTAGCTCCAGGAAGGCTTCTTCGCACTTCTCGCTCCAAACAAAGGCCGCGTTCTTCTGAGTCAACCTTGTCAAAGGTGCATCCATAGGGTAGAGAAACCCTCCACGAACCTCCTGTAGTAGCCGGCCAACCCTAGGAAGCTTCTGATCTCCTTGGGCTTGCCACGGCCTGCTCCAATCCATCACTGCTGCGATCTTTTCGGAGTTGACCGAGATCCCATCCTTGTTCACCACGTGGCCAAGAAAACGAGACCCTGAGGCAACCAAAATTCGCACTTGCTCAACTTGGCGAATAACTTGTGATTCCTCAACTCCGATAGAACCAAGCACAAGATGCTGTTCATGCTCCTCAGCGCTGCGGGAATAGACCAACACGTCATTCGATGAAAACCACAACGAACTTGTCTAGGAAATCCTTTGAACACCCGGTTCATCATATCCATGAAAGCTGATGGTGCGTTGGTCAATCCAAACGACATCACCAAGAACTCAAAATGTCCATGCCTCGATCTAAATGTAGTCCGTGGAATATCTGCCTCACGGATCCTAAGCTGATGATAGACAAGAACGAAGATCGATCTTTGGAGAACACCGTGCTACCACGCAATTGATCAAATAAGTCATCGATCCTCGGCAGAGGGTATCTGTTTTTAATAGTGACTTTGTTCAACTCCCTGTAGTCGATGCAAAGCCGCATCGACCCATCCTTCTTCTTAACAAACAAAATAGGAGCCCCTAAGGCGACAAACTCTGCCTGATAAACCCTTTTGCCAAATAAACTCATCTAACTGGACTCGCAACTCCTCTAGCTCACGAGGGGCCATCTGGTACGGTGCCTTAGCAATAGGACGCGTACCCGGCCCTTCCATCGATTGGATCATATAGATGGAATGTGCCACAAATTCTGAGCTTCATGTTCCTATGAAGTGAAGGAAGCGTTGCACGTACCGATTGAAGATTTTGAAATGGGAGAACTACCCGACTCTGCGACTTCTGGCTTCTTTCTTGTCGAGCGAGGAAGGTCATCAGGAAACACATCAGCGAAACCACGAACAACGAGGAATCTCTTCTAAGCGCGGTACACTAACAGCGGTCCCCACCACTGAGACTAAACAAGCAAAACAATCAGAAAGAAACAACTTCTGAGCACATACCGCAAAAAAGACAGGAGAATCTTGGCACGGATCAGCATACACGCTTCCCGGCTGACCATTGTCCTTGATGAAGTCCAAGCGCTTCCCTTTTGCACTGAATGTCTGCATCATACCTAGACAGCCAGTCCATGCCCAGAATAACATCAAAGTCCTCTAGATCAATAATCTTCAAGTCTGCCCTCACAAGAAAATCCCCTAACAAAACAGGGCAATCTAGAATGCCCAAATCTGATAACACAGATTCACTAGAAGGGAACTTTACGCGGAAGGTATCACGAACTCGATCTAGAGTTAACCGATGTCGCTCCACAAAGGATCTAGCCACAAATGAGTGGGTAGCTCCGGAGTCGAACAGAACGCGCGCCCAGCGGTTCTTCACCTTAAATTTCCTTATAGGAGTATATACAACTAAGGATCTACCAAAACCCAACTGTAACCATTCTAACAAATAAAACTTTCAAGCTAGAAAAAGAAACAACTAACCTGAGATTGACCTGAGTCGAAGCTTGAGCCTCCTCGAAGAGATCACGTTCAGCTTTCCTTTGCCCTTGTCCACACGCTGAGGCGGAGGTAGTGCCTGAAGTGGAACTGCATGAAGAGCAGGTTGGACCTGAGGACACCTAGACTTGATGTGACCCTTCTGCCCGCACTGATAGCAGACTTTATCCTTGGACCAGCACTGGGCAGCATCATGCCCGGGTCGCTTGCAAACAGAACAGGAAACATCCCTCCTAGGAGCACCCTGAATAGCATGAACTTGCTCCTTCTTCTGAGCTACTGCCTTCTTGAAATACCTCTCAACAGGGTGGCCTAACAGGCCACAGAAGCTACACACCACCTTTGCTCTTCTTTCCCGAAGCAGTACCGGGTACCTGGTGTTTCTTCTCCTCAATGGACTTCCTCTTGTCCTTCCTCATTTGCTGGCCTATGCTCTTTGCGGTCTCGATAGCCTCCACCTTCAGAAGCAGCCTACACTACCCCTGCATAAGTCTCTGATCCATAAGCACTGGTCAACTACTGTACCTCGCTCCTCAAGACACCAAGGAATCGCTTGACTCAATCAGCCTCAACACTTACAAACCCAGGAGCAAACTGGCTCAACTTGCTGAACTCTACCTCATACTCACCGACCGTGAGTTGCCTTTGCTTCAGGTGGAGGAAGTCATTCATAAGACGGTCACGCTCGACCGAAGGCAAGAACTTCCTCAGCAGCATTTCCTTGAATACTTCCCAAGAGCAACCAGCTACAAAGCTCTCCTTTTCTTTAAGCCACCAACTCTTCGCCAAACCCTTGAGCTGATAGGCGGCTATCATCACTCTCTGATCATCTGAAATACCGAAGTACGAGAACATCTCCTCCATGGAGATCAGCAAATCGTCTATGACCATGAAATCTTCCTTCCCATCGTAAGTAGGAGGGCTAAGTCTCTGAAACTATGAGATAAATGCCATCTCCGTTAACACCACCACTGGAGGTCTCAGGGGTGCAGGAGGAGGAGGAACAACTAACCCCCATGTAGGGCCTTGCACTCCCTGAGTCTTTCCTTCCACAACTGCCACCAAAGACTGGATCTGGGCTCGCACCTCCACCATCTGCCTGCTCAAGGAATCGCTACTCTGTCGCAGGCTCTAGATCACCGCATCATTCTGCACTCCCGATGACTCACCCTAAGATAGGGGGGTCGATCTAGTCGAAGGGCATCTCGCCATCCTAAAATCATAACAACATTAGCCAGATCCTAGTACGACAACTGCAAATAACTACAAGTACAGACAATACATACATAAATATGAACTCAAAGCTGCTAAACTAGCTCTGGGAGTTTTTTTTACAAGAATTGATGTTATGCCTTAACCTAGGATGGTTAACCACCACCATACAAACTCTTGTGCCTAGATCGGGAATGCATGACTTAATATTTTTTTGACTCGAAAACTTATGTGTGTACATATGTCATCCAGCCAGTCTTTAGCTTGGCACACTGTGCTTATGCAATGTTATGCAATGCATGTTTGTGCTATGCATTCTAAAAAGGCCCTAATGCATATTATGAGCGGTGTACACATTAAAATGTTATGCATCCCATACTACATAACATTTTCATGCAACGAAAAGAAAACGAGCTAGTCGCAGCCATGTGGTGAGATTATGCATCCAATACTACATAACCCTTACATATTGCCCCTATGGTGGATCCATATACGAACACATATTATGCATCCCATACTACATAATATGCCCCGTATGCTTCGTGTTATGCTATGAGTGTAGTGTTCGTGCTTTTGCCAAGACGTGCTGATGACATATCGGTGTGTGAATGACATGATGCTGAACCACTAATGCAATCAAAAGGGAAGGTTGCCCGACTAACTTGTCAAGCTACCTCCCTCTGATACCAACTGTCACAACCCACATTTTCTCCTAAGAAAATGGATTATCAGAGTAGGAGAAAACACGCGTCATGATGCCACGTCGAGCAGGGGATAACTGCCGACGCTCAGGCAAACCACTATCAACTATACTTTATGAAAATTCATAAGTTAAATGATTAGAAAATCAGTTATATCTTTAAAGGACGTATCCCTCGGCTTGGTGGATCACCTAGTCCACAATTTAAAACTATACTTTTACGCTGCGGAAAATACTTTATTCAGGTTCGACATCCTAAAAGAGTGCATAAGTGTCCCCAGAGGACAACTTATACTATGCAGGACCCTACTTTTTGATTTATACTATATATATAGGAAAATGATCTTTTTACGTTATTTTGAAAATAGTGTTGAGTTTTATAAAACATGCTGATCATGAGATATACTTATAATAGTGTTTTTAGGTTTAAAAGTAACTAGCAACCTAGCATAAATCATCCCAAGAGCAAGTAGACTATCTGCAAAAAGGTAAGTAGCAAAAAGTAACACATCTAGTATCAAGGTAAAACTACCTAGTGGACGCCAACAAACGACACGAACCCACTGGCAAGTATGTATGTCTGTAAGAAAAATAGTAAAACTACCTCACAAGACCAAGGAACTAATCTTCACAGAATGAGAGACAACCAGCAACAGCACAGCACAACTATCCGCCTAATCGACTACCAACCAGAACCTGAGGCATTCAAAGAAGAAAAGAATACCTCAGCAAGCTAAACAAGTAAAAGCTGTACGGAAATGTTAGGTTATAAGGTAAGCAAGAAGAGTAAGCAAACCAAAAACAAGCACCACTGTCCAAGGCAAGACAAAAGAAAAGCACTAAGTGTGAGGAAACAGCAACAACCCTACCCAAAAATAAATCCTGCAGAGTTTACCAGGCTACCATGAGCCTAAACGTTGCAAATTTACAAAGGAAGAAACGTCTAACACCCTAAGCTGTGAGAGATGGTAGTAGCAAAAACAACGCGGATCCGGGTTGGAGGAAAACTCAGTCCCCCACCCACCATTTCCAAGAAAAAAAGCTCAGGGGTCTACATGTGAAAGCACTAGGGACCTCCCAACCCCCTTGCCCAGCCCGTACCTGGAGCAAGATAAAAGAAAAAGGGTGGCCTTGGATAAATCACACAACACCTCCCCCATTAAGAGCTTCAAACCACCACTACTAACCACGACCCACGATTCAGCCTTTTTGGAAAAAAGAAAATAGCCGACAAGGAACTTCAAAATCAAGGAATTCACTCGGGGGAGAAAATCAAGGTAAGGGAAAAACGTTGAGATGACTCAACGCAACATGGCGTTGAGTTAGCCCCACTCACTCAACACCTAAACAGACGGTGGCGTTGAGTGAGCTAGCCTCACTCAATGCCAAAACAACAATGGCATTGAGTGAGGTTCACTCACTCAACGCCTTCTGCAACACTGACTGTGGCATTGAGTGAGCTAACCTCAATCAACGCCAAAATAGCTATGGCGTTGAGTGAGGTCCACTCCCTCAACGCCTTCAGAGAAGCAGGCTGTGGCATTGAGTGAGCTAACCTCACTCAACGACTAAACAGCTACGGCGTTGAGTGAGTTCCACTCACTCAATGCCTTAGCACTTAACCGCAAAACCCAACTGTGGCGTTGAGTGTGTCTACCACTTTCTAAACGCCAAAATAGCTTTGGCGTTGAGTGAGGTCGACTCACTCAACGCAAAAGTACTTAGCCGTGAAAACAAACTACGGTGCTGAGTGCGCCCACCATTCTCAACGATAAGACAGCTTTGGCGTTAAGTGAGGTCGACTCACTCAACGCCAAAGTACTTACCCACAGGAAAGGGCTGCGACGTTGAGTGAGCCCGCCTCACTCAGCGCCTAAACCGCCATGGCGTTGAGTGAGGCCCACTCTCTCAACGCCATCCGGAAGAGGTCCGCGGGAATGCAGATATGATTCTTCACCGAATCGAAGGGAATGAAGATCTGATTCTCGCCGAATCGGCGGGAATCACTAATGATTCTCGTCGAAGTCGGCGAGAATCACTTAGTGATTCCCATCGATTTTGACTTTGAATAATTTCTCACTCAAGGCCACACTACTTAGCCGCAAAAGAATAGATCAAGGGGCAATGGCGTTGAGTGTGTGCACAACACTCAACGCCAAGTCCCAGCAGACCCAGCGTTGAGTGTGTGCACCCACACTCAACGCCAAGTCCAAGCAGACCCGGCGTTGAGTGTGTGTACCAACACTCAACGCCAAGCCCTGAATCCTCCATCGCTAACTCCAACAAGTCTATTCCTGTAGTAATATTAATCTAACAGCCAAACACATTTCTAGGGTTATAATGAGGACTACCATAATTTTTGAGTTAAAGCTTCTAACTACTACCCGGCTACAGCTACGGATACAGGAAAATGCTAACCTAACCCTTACTTCATTCCCCGGCCCGAGAACAAAACAAGCTACAAGCGAGGGAAAAAGAACAGAGAACATACATGGCTGTTTTGGGCAAGGTTCTGTACCGGGAATTTTCTAACAACAAGCTGTGGCATCATCACCGGTTCTTGCATAGGAAGAGAAAGCATCTATTGTATAGGAAAGGAAACTGACTATGGCTAAAAGCAATGCTCGGTTGTATTAAATAGGCTAACTGGGCATATAAGAAAACAGGAAAACTAAATGGCAAGGGCAAGAGTACCACTTGCCTCGATTTCCAGCGGAGCTTGGTCGGCCTCCCTTATCCTCACTCGGTACCAACAACAAGCAACACCTAAAGCAAAAATCTGGAGCTTTAATGGCAGAAACGGACAACCCTAGAAAATCGAGACCCCTAGAAATACCACGAAAACTGAATTTCTTACCATAGGAATGAAGGTCTAGGAGAGAGAAATCCAAATCCGCTTTCGGAATCGAACTCTGTCCACAAATGCTCTCAGAATCGGCGTCTGAAGGGGAGCAGTTCTGGCAGTTTATCTGTTTTTCGCGAACAGGCGCGGACTGGTTCGGTCTTTCGGGAAGATGAACAGGAGCGGTTTCCTCTCAAGTCTAAACTATCCTATATATAACATCCTCTTAATCTTAATTACTAATCAATTAATTAAGGCTAAAAATGACAAGGCAAAACCGCCAAGCATCTGCACCCTTTCAAAATTATAATATTTAATATAATATTTATTAAATAGTTTTATTTTTCATAAAATACAAAACGACGCGAACACCGAACATCCTCGGAATTAAACGAAATTCGCACCGTAGCTAAATATCCACTACGAACACAACTGCGAATTCGAAATTAACTTTCGATGAACATCCGAGTTATACCCACCCGAAGCCAAAACACAAGCATCCCCCGAGAGGCCACACCGGGTCACCCAAAACGAGTCAGCTTGCTAGGGAATCTTGCCAATGACTACAAAATAGGCAAAGTTCTAAGGAGTTAAGACCACACTCCACAGATAACTAAGAAAACACGTTAACGCCAACAAGAATTAAATAATCGCAGAACGTTACGAGTAATATCCAACACCCAGGCCCGAAGCCAAAACACAATGCATACCCCCGATGAGCCTCCTATCAGAATATACACACAGAGATACAGAGGAACAAAGAAAGAAGAAAGTAGTGAAAAAAGAACAGAGAAGAGAAGAAAAGAAAATAGAAAGAGATACAGTAATCAGAGTTCCAGGAAGAACTCAACATCACCTTTACAGCCAGTGCTCTTCTCAGATCTACTGTTCCAGGAAGCCTGAAGAAACAACTACTCTAAATAAGTCTGAAGGCTTACTGGAAGATCAACATCATCAAGGCTTCATTATTCACACTCCAAGACAACTCACATTTCAGCCTTTGTAGAAATAATCATTTGCTGGAGCAGTCATACATTGAAGACCTATCACCCTTAGCAAAGCTTCCACTCCTAAACCTACTGCTAATCTCAGGGGGAGCTTTGATAACATCAACAAAATCCACTTGTGCTTCTCTTTGATTGTTGAATAGAGAAGACAACATTAACTCTCCCTTCCCCACTGTACAAAGGGTTCTTAAACTCCCTTCAAAAGTTCTGCTTGGTTTCTGAGACCTTGTCAAAACTCAGTGGTGGCAAGACACCTGATCAAAAAATCCAGTTTGGTTTTTGAGCACCTTATCAAAAGCTCATTGGTTCCCAGGACACCTGATCAACTCTTCCTGCAGTGGATTCCTACCTAGGGTGGTGGAAGAGTGGACTAACTAAGTTTAGGGGAACCACTATAAAATTCTTGTGTTGTCTGGTTTGCCTTTATTTCTTTTCTTTATTATTCTTGCTGTGTGTTTGCTCTAATCTCTAGGATAGATCTCACTTTCAATTGGTATCAGAGGCAGGTTGGTTATACTACGACTAAACCATCACTAGGTTGGTTTCTTATACAGGCTAACACCTGAACCAAAAGATCTCTTTTTTGATCCATCCTAGTTAGATTAATTATTTTGTTTTTCACATAGCAAGAATATGGAATATTCTAGCACCAGATCTCCTAAGTGCAATATAAACAAATTTGCACTTTGGAAGTCAAGAATTAAGTCATTTATGGACAATATTGATGAAGAAATATTTTCTGCCATTATGACAGGTTTCCCAACCTCAGCAACAACAACTAAAAGGGCCAGGCTAGCTGATGCTAGTGCCATGAATATCCTAGCACAGTCATTATCTGATGACTTATTCCAGGAAGTTGTTGAATGCTCAACAGCTAAGGAGATATGGGATTCTCTTCATCAAATGGCTTCTGAACCAGTGGATGGAATAACAGAAATAAGCCACAACATCTTATTTGAAGGAGGAGAATCAGTATCCCTAGATGTTATTTGGGATGTATCAGATGATGAATCATCATTTGAAAATGAAGAGGAGGAAGCAAGGGCCAAAAAATTCTGCTTAATGGCCATCAATACTTCCTGCAACAGTTTAGAGGCTGACCAAACAGAAGGAAAATAAAAACCTGAAGAGGATCAAGTATTATCTAACTTTGTTTTCAGTTCAGTTAACTTAGAACTTCAATTTTGCTGCCAAGATTCAATAAAACCTGAGGAGGAAACAAAACTTCTCAGAGGAATGTTTTCAGAATATATTCAAAGGAAGAAGAAACATTTTAATCGACGAAATGAGTTCAGACCGTCGAACTCAGATCGACGATCCTATATAAAATCGTCGAACTCAGTCTGCTTTTTCATAAATTTTCTTTATAATTATAAGGATAAAATATTTAATTTTTTTCAAATCCTTTTCCTATTTGGAACAAATTTATTTGGAAACATCTTTTCTTAGGGCTGCTTCTATCTTTTTGATATCTTGGTCAAAATTATGTTAGGATTTCTGTATGAGAATTCTCTGTCAGATAACTTTATATTTCTTATAGATCATTTTCTAAATTCATCTAGATTGAGTCCTCTACTCTAGTTGCATTGGCCAGCAGTGATCATGGCACTGAGTTTGAATCTCTTCTGATGAAAAGAAATTCTATAAGAAGGAAGATATCAGACTTTGTTTTTCAGATTCAGAACCCTAATAAACCTGGACAAATATCATTTTTCTGCTAACATATCCATTTCAAGGAGAGAGCAATCTCTATCATAGCCTTCTGTAGGTACCATATATAAGAGTTAGCTGGATGACTCAATCAAAATCAAATTTTCAAAGTCATCCCAGCCTCCTCCAATCACAGTTACTGCATCAATATAGGGGGAGATTGTAAAGCCAGCATCAGTCAGTTTTAACAGCAGCAGAATGCCAGCAGCAGTCAGTTTTTAACAACAACAGAAGACAACATGCAAAGCTTTTCTTTTTATATCTTATGCTTTGTAATATTTATTGTAATATTTTCATGTAAATAGTAATCCTAACCCAAATAGGGGGAGATTGTTGGAACTCCCTAGTTTGGATTTGGGTCAGGATCACTATATCTTTAGGACTATTAGATTGACCCATCAATGTATAGCTAAGGGTCATAGGATGTGCTATGTCAGAGGCTCTCAGAAATTGAATAAATCACCAAAGAGAAAACAGTTAAGAAAAGAATTCAGAATTCAACTATGGCGTCGAGCTCAGATCGACGAGATGAGTTCAGGCGTCGAGCTGAGATCGATGATCTCTGAGCTAAGGTCCACGAGGCGTCGAACTCCGTTCGACGATCTCCGATCTCAGATCGACGTTTTCCGTCCCAGACTAGCTCCAATATCTCTGAGCTCAGATCGACGATAGTTGAGCTCAGGTCGACGATCATCTTGTTGAGATCGATGATTTCTGCCATCACACTGAACACAAGTTCCCAGGCAGATTTTTTGGATAAACTTGGTCCAATCAAAGTGAGCTGTTCATATTCCAACACAGCTTTATTACAGGATAGTTACAAGAATGCATTTATGGAGATTATAGCCGTTGGAGTAACTAAGAGGCAGCAGGAATAAATGCAAGAATTCAAATGACCGTTGGCCTCCTATCAGAATATATACACAAAGATATATAGGAACAAAGAAAGAAGAAAGTAGTGAAAACAGAACAGAGAAGAGAAGAAAAGAAAATAGAAAGAGATACAGTAATCAGAGTTCTAGGAAGAACTCAACATCACCTGTACAACCAGTGCTCTTCTCAGATCTACTGTTCCAGGAAGCCTGAAGAAACAACTACTCTACATCAGTCTTAAGGCTTACTGGAAGATCAACATCATCAAGGATTCATCATTCACACTCCAAGACAACTCACATTTCAGCCTTTGCTGAAATCATCATTTGCTGGAACAGTCATACATTGAAGACCTATCACCCTTTGCAAAGCTTCCACTCCTAAACCTACTGCTAATCTCAGGGGGAGCTTTGAAAACATCATAAAAATCCACTTGTGCTTCTCTTTGATTGTTGAACAGAGAAGACAACATCAACTCTCCCTTCCCCACTGTACAAAGGGTTTTTGAACTCCCTTCAAAAGTTCTGCTTGGTTTCTGAGACCTTGTCAAAACTCAGTGGTGGCAAGACACCTGATCAAAAAATCCAGTTTGGTTTTTGAGCACCTTATCAAAAGCTCATTGGTGCCCAGGACACCTGATCAACTCTTCCTGTAGTGGATTCCTACCTAGGGTGGTAGAAGAGTGGACTACCCAAGTTTAGGGGAACCACTATAAAATTCTTGGGTTGTCTTGTTTGCCTTTATTTCTTTTCTTTGTTATTCTTGCTGTGTGTTTGTTCTAATCTCTAGGATAGATCTCACTTTCAATTTAGATTGTTGGGTCCGACGTTCCTTCACTTGACCTGTGGCGCTTTGCTACTTATTTAAGAAATTAAGTAGCGCCCTCTCCAATAGTCCGAGCTTTTGGTGCAGTTGGGTATGCGCTTGATCCTTCAATTGGTATCAGAGGAGGTCACGGGTTTAAGACCGGGGGCGCTATTAAATCCTGATTTTTCCCTTCTACCTGTGTGGGTCCGGTGGGTCAGGCAAACTATGGACATGTGGTAACCCTACCACTGAGCCATGTGGGCCATGTGGTAACCCCACCTCTGAGCCGACGAGTTGTGCTGGACGCCGGGGGGGGGGGGGGATTGTTGGGTCCGGTGTTCCTTCACTTGACCCGTGGCGCTTTGCTACTTATTTAAGAAATTAAGTAGCGCCCTCTCCAACAGTCCGAGCTTTTGGTTCAGCTGGGTATGTGCTTGATCCTTCAGAAGCCTTTTACAAACTTGCGATAGTACCCGACAAGTCCAAGGAAGCTCCGCACATCGGCCGCTGACTTCAAGGGCGACCACTCCTTCATGGCATGCACTTTGGCTGGACCCACAACTAACCCAGCCCCACTGATCATATGGCCTAAGAAAGCAACCTCTTGGAGCAAAAATTCGCACTTGCTGAAGTTGGCAAACAAGGCGTGCTCTTTTAGCTTCTTCAATACCAAGGTTAGATGTTCGACATGCTCTTTCTCCATCTTAGAGTAGACCAAAATTTCATCGATGAAAACGATGATGAAGACATCTAGATAAGGCTCGAACACTTTGTTCATCAGACTCATGAAAGCTGAATGGGCATTTGTGAGCCCAAACGACATCACAGTGAACTCATACAAGCCGTACCTTGAGCTAAAGGCCGTTTTTTGAATGTCCTCCTCCTGTATTCTCAACTTATAATACCCCAAGTGCAAATGCAATTTGGAAAACCAATGCGCTCCTACCAATTGGTCAAACAACTCATCGATCCGAGGTAGCGGATAGGTGTTCCGTACCGTTAGTCGGTTGAGCTCCTGATAATTTATAATAATCGCAAGGTTCCATACTTCTTCTTAACAAACATAATAGGGGATCCCCAAGGTGATGAGTAGGGGAGAACAAACCCTGATTCTACCAACTCTTGCAACTGCACTCTAAACTCTACAAGTTCCTTCGGGCCATCCGGTAAGGGGTCCTGGAGATGGGCTTAGCTCCGTGTACAAGCTTAATTTGAAAATCCACCTCTCTATACGGGGTAAACCTGGAAATTTCTCAGGAAATACCTTGGGAAAATCTCGCACCACCCGCACGTCCTTCATATCTATTTTTATCTCCTTCAGTTCGAAACATATCATGTAGACTTCATACCCTCTCATGTGAGCTTTCAAGGTCTGAATCGAAGATAATAATAAACGTGGTGCAAATTTTATAACTTGGAAGATTACATCGGTATCCCCATGTCTCAAGTAGATTCTCTTCTCCGCGCATTCAATTCTTGTGTAGTGCCAATCCAGCCATGCCATGCCTAGAATGAGGTCGAACTCCAACATTCTCAAAACTGTGGCAGGGGTATCAAAGATCTTTCCCCCAATAAGTACCTCCAATTCTCACTTGGCAGTTGCGTTCATCTCAGATCCGTCTGGAAGGCGTACTCTTTGAGCAATACCAGTGAAGGATTGCACTTCTTCTAGGTCTTTAATGAAGTCCACAGACATAAATGAGCGTGAGGCACAGGTATCGAATAACGTATAGGACAGTTTCCTACCGACCACCACAGTGCCTAAGTACCAATATCAATACTCAAAGCTAGATATCTAGTATGTATTAAACAACTTAAGATTAATAATGAAAATGTGATAACTAATTGTAACATATCTGCAATCACCTCCTGAGGGTTTCGCTCCTGTGTCATGTCCAGCACGAACACCTGATTCCGAGCAGGTCCGGGGTTTCCTCCTCGTGGTCCTCGTCCTCAACCACACATGTGCCCCCACCCTCGAGGAGCTACCGGAGGGAGAGCAAGAGGCGCATTTCCAAATATTTGCGGGCAGTAGCATTGAATGTGGCCCGATTGGTTGCATTCGAAGCACACTCGCTCCTGCTGCCCACTGGGTTGCTGAAACTGTTGAGGTTGTGGTGGTGGAGGCAATGCAGGCGGCTATGGAACCGGGTGCTCCACTCTATAATTCCGGTGGAAACACCTTTCACCTCTCTGATGTCCTCTTCCTCCTCCGAAGTCGTGTCTCCTTCTATTTCTAGGGCCAACTTCCATCACACCCTCAACAGGTTTTTTACCACTTCCCAAGTGGTCTGCTTCTAGCCTCTTCGCCATGTCAATATGTTCCGCCAGGATAGAGTCCACTATAAATAAAAATGCTTGCCTCAGGGGGTCTCGCAAGCCTTTGTAGAACCTTTTTACATATCCTCTGTCATCCAACTCATAGGATTCAGCAAATCTAGCCAGATGCTGAAACTCCCGCTGGTACTCCGTCACTGACTTGGATCCTTACTTTAGCTGTAAGAATCTCTCATCGAGTTCATCTTGAGCAGATGAGGGAATGAAGTGCTCCAAAAAGGCTCCCGAGAACTCGTTCCAGCTAATCTCCGTATACACTCGCCCTTGAAAGGTGGAGCCCATGAGGGACTTCAACCAACTCTTGGCGTGCTGTTCTAGGAGTGTCACTACAAGGGTCACAGCCATGTTGCTTGGGCATCTAATTCCTTCCAGCAATTCTTGCATGGTGTCGAGCCATTCCTCCGTATGCACTGCCGAATCTGTCCCAAGGTAAGCTGGAGGGGAGAGAGCTCAGAAAGTGCTCACCCAATTGGAGCCCGAACCTTGTTATTGTACGAGGGCTTGTTGGGATCTGAAGGCATCCAATATAGCTGTGAGCGTCTGCCCTAGTTCTGATTGTTGAAATTGTGTGGGTACGGACGGGGTAGGGGTTCTCCCCACTAGCTCAACGTGCACTAGGATCTACACATAGAATACAAACCTAAGGTCAGGTTGGTTAATCTTAAGGTCAAAGTTGGACATACTTATTATGAATTATATATGAAAACACCACTGCTTCCGCTAAGTCATTTTGTCCCGAAACTGACTAATCGAACGGGGGTGGCGCCATTGTTAAATGACTTCTCTAATTCCATATCGTAGCAAGCTTATACCATTTGTAAGACCCCCCTCCCGGAACACAAAAAACGGCTCGAGGGGAGTCTTATGCCCCGAACAGCTGCCTAATAGTAGCACTAGCACTCGAGCTAGCCTGTACTACAAGATGCCTATTCTGCCGGCGTTCACCAATATCAAACATTGCAAACCAAACCAACCATTTAAAATGAGAAGTCAAATCCACACAAGCATATAATAGTCTTAAAATACAACATATAAAAGAAGCTACAACAAGCTTCTACATTATCAGAGTATGAGTTAAAACTTGCCCAAAGGGGCTACAACAAGAGTCTCTCAAAGACTCATATCAGTCACTGATGGTAGCGGCGGTACCATCCCCTCAGGCCATATCATCCTTGCCTGTTTGTCCTACTACAAAACATGTTACGGCTCCGTTTTCGGGGTTTCCTCCTAAAAAGGAAGTCGTAGCAACCATTA
The DNA here is from genome assembly GCA_039513925.1 of Platanthera zijinensis. Lineage (NCBI taxonomy): Eukaryota > Viridiplantae > Streptophyta > Magnoliopsida > Asparagales > Orchidaceae > Platanthera > Platanthera zijinensis. The sequence continues at coordinate 117,764,240 of CM077089.1, read as the reverse complement.
GTCATAAAGACTAAGTGACTATCACATCTTCTCCCCCGACGACTCCTCGGCACCAGGCGGAGAAAGGAATAGGGTACAATATATGAATATAAACAATAGTACAAACATATGGAATGAAGTGATCCGTAAACAATGTATATATATATATAGAAACATAGTAAATGAGCAAACACATTGCCCAAATAGTTCTAACATCTACAGCAGAAAATAAAAGTGTAAAGCTACAACAGAAAGTAACTCAACTTATATGAATGCCCATACAGACATATAAGTTGAGGTTCGGCTCAACAGTAAAGTAACTCATCGTATAAGAGTGCTCATACAAACTTATACGATGAGGATCTTGTGTATGCGATGTAATGTAATGCCATGAATGCTATGCAATGACTCACCCATGATCACACACAAGCAATTGCTGTGTCGACACAGACTCTTAGTTCCCACTTTTCGAGCAGGTAGCTAACCTCTCAGGCGTCATCCGTCATAGCCAGATGGTGATAGTAGAGCTGGCATCTCCACTACTAGGCTAGTCTCCACACTACTTGGCCTAGGACTCCGTACGCCTCAACGCTAAAAACACAACATTGGAGCTCACACGCATACAACAGCTCAGCGGGAGTCTCGGGTAGATGTGCACTGAGAACCAAGCCCCAAACTGACCTAAGATGTGACCCGGAAGGAGCCTCGGAAAAAGAACGAGGACTAAGCCCAACCGTTCACCTGGCACAGAAGGATCCCCGGGAATGAGCACTGAGGACCAAGCCCAACCACCCAAGGTCTAACCGTTAACTCCCATTGGTGCGATGACTGGCGAGTCCGTAGACCAGCCACACTATCCTTAACCCAGAATTACGACACCACGTATCGACTCACACCACATGCAATCTCATATTTCGAGATAATAGCTCACAAGGGATCCTCACCGAGTCCCTTATCAACACAATAGATCAAGTGCGGCAAACACTCACGCACTTTCAACCCTTCCACATATTCATGCACTGCTAATGTTAAGCTCATCTTTACCATTTTATATAACTAGTTTGTTTATACAATTCAACTCGTCTACCCACCAGTTCACCTAGGGATCTATCAACCAACAATTTCGTTCAAGTAGGTTTTACTTCATCATTTGATTATAAATGATCAACTAACATCTCACAACAATCCTTCAAGCTAACTACCAACAATCTCTCTACTAATTCTAGTAGGATTTACATAAACAAAACAAGCATGTAGGAATTGTATAAAGTACAGAACTTCAACTGGGAATTCCTGATGCTACAGGAATCCAGTGAAAATGTTTAACCCCTCGTTGGAAAGGTATTTCCAAGAGTTATGACTTTCGTGTTTAGTCGGAAGCCCAAATTTGGTCGTATTATAGTTGAAATTTGCTTCTAAGACTGCTACGTTCAGATTACAGTTTCTGCACGTTTATATTATCAGCCATAGATTTCGATCAGGCTTTCCCATGGCTACAGACTTGCCTGAAGACGTGTAACCACTCGTTGGAAAGGTATTTTTTCCATGGGCTACAACTTTCGTGTTTAGTCAAAAGCCCAGATCTGGCCGTTTCATATCTGAAAATTGCCACGAAGATCGTAGCGCGCAGAAAATAGATTTCTGCGCGCATCTTAAGGCAGAACGAACGACATCGGTCCGTCTTCCTCCTCTAACCGATCTTCCCAAGTCACAACCAAAATTTACTCAACCCTTATTCACCCTCATAAGGCCATTTCTCTTCACGAGACCATCCCCCATCATCACATTGAAGGAAGGAGAGGTTGAAGATGACTAAACCCTAGAACATAAGTTCTAGCATGGCCTCTTCAAAAAAATCTTCATCTCACACATCAAGACTCTTTTGAGTCAATATCTCGCCTAGGAATAACTAGAGATCTAGCACCAAGGTAGAGGGGAGGAAGCTCACATCGTTTCCGGCATTTCCACCATTTCCCGCCATGGATCTCGTCACCCTTCGCGTCGGCATCTTCTCCTCCTCGGCGGTGTTGGTTCTCCACAGGAAGAAAGTTGCTCCAACACCAGTCTCTCCATAGAGAAGGCTTGGCATGAGAATGAAAAACGACCAAGTTTTAGAAATACTATATATATATGACCAACATGGGTAGGGACACGCCCATGTCCCTACCCGTGTCCTGCTCGGGTGAAGCGACGTTGACGGTTAGAGTGTTGTTTGGACACCAATAAGGGTAGAGACACGCCCGTGTCAACTAACCATGTTACACGACATGGCCGTGTTCACGCCCGTATTTTACCCGTGTCCTGCTCGGGAGACATGGACGGCTTCCTAGAGATATGCACACGAGTAGGGACACTCCCGTGTCTCTACCCGTGTCCTGCTCGGGAAATTCGATCAATGATGGCAGTTACACACACGGGTTGGGGACACGCCTGTGCCTCTACCCGTGTCCACAAACATACGGGTAAGGACACACCCGTGTCACTACCCGTGTCCTTCTATGGAAACTCCATGAAATTCCACCCATGTACTAGAGCACCACACGGGTATGGACATGCCTGTGTCACTACCCGTGTCCTTTTCTTGACTGACTTCTCTTCCCTTATACAAGTGTAAGCCTAGCTGCCAGCACTCCCAGAGCCCAAATCATTTCTCTTGACTCAAAAGCGCGCACGAGGGGTCTAGCGCGAATTGGGACGTTATATAGAGGTGGCTTATTTTTCTTCACAGGAGAGAGGTCGCGACCTTAGTTTTTTTTTTTTCAATTTTCTTCTTTTTTATATTTATAGCCTTAGGCGGCTGTTTAGGAGGGGAGATAGATTTAGGAATTTTATTTTTTCCTGATCTCTCTCTTTTATATAACTTATATATATATAAATGATATATATTAGAAATATATAATATTATTATAACTTATATATAATAATATATAAACATAATAAATCCAATCTATTAAGGATCTCTCAACGCCCGTTGTCGCGGGCTTTATGCAACTAGGAGGGAACTTTGACCCAACACGGTCGAGCGCGCAAATAACTAAAGTTGAATGCAATGACTAGCAAGAGAATTTTTTAACGTGGAAACCCCCAAAATGGGTAAAAAAGCACACGGGCGTGATTATGTGATCAAATATTCAGTATATCTTAGTGCTGTTACAAAGCTTTGCAGAGAACTCGTGGGAGAGAGACAATCCCTCGTTATAGGTATAGAGGGGGGGGAGAGGCTCTGAGGGTGGTGGATCACTGCTCGTGGAGCTAAGGGTTTTCTACTTGTACTGAGGGGAATAATGCGCTCTCCATGTTTTGAAGTTTTTGTTGGTTCTCTTAAGCTGAGGCAGTGCCCACTAAATAATCTGGAGTCCGTGACTTGTCTCCTGTTGCCTACAGAGGAGTCTAGAGCGATGTGCTTGTGCAACATGTTGGGCCTGGTACACACTATGAAATGTGCACTGAATGAAATACGCACAGGGTGAAATGTGCACACGGTGAAATGTGCAAGGAGTGAAATGTGCAAGGTGGAATCCTCAAGGGATCTTTGAATGCTTCTAGGAGATCTCCAAGTGATCTGTGAAGGTCTTCGAAGATCTTTTGAGGATTTCTTAAAGCATACGGTGAGATCTTCGAAGGATTCCTTAGGAGCTCTCCTATGCATAGGAGGCTAGTTGGAATAAAAGGAGGGTCTGAAACCCCTTTTATAGTATTTTGAGGGCGGCATTTTTGTAAATATGAGGTTAGGATGGTTATGTGGCTATCTACACACCATAAACTTTTTATGCACATATATATTATAAGTAGTTTTGTTGTTATTCCCACACCATAACCAATTAATGTGTCATACGCATACCGATTATGAATTTGACTATGCGCACACCATAACTGAATGTCAAGGGATGTCTATACTCATCTAGAGGGGGGGAGGGAGAAAAGGTGTTTGGCCTTTATAATATATTTTGAGAATAAAGCAAAACACAACACAAGCACCAATAATTATAGTGGTTCCCCGAGTTGGGTAAGTCCACTTTTCCCCTTTGCCAATCTTGCTGTGTACTAGACTCGACAAAATTTCAACTAATCCATAGATCCATAAATCCTACAACTCAAAGATCAAGTCTCCTACCATAGAAGCACAGACTGACCTCCTACCTTAGGTTATAACGACCCTACCTCAGATCCACAAAAGATCCTATCTTAGAGGTTCAAACTGAACTCCAACCTCAGGTCTTGAAGACAAACAACTCAAAGACAATAGTAACATACCTCAGATCCACAAAGGATCCTACTACTCAGTGAAGAAAGTCTCTTACAGTTTACGGTAAGTTGTATAACACACTTTCTTTAGACTCAGCTGATTTATCTTTGATTGCTTTGGACTCTTCTTGATGCTATTGAGGCAAGCTTCTACACTAATCTTCCGATAGATACCTTTATTATGAACCACTCCCTGTTGTTTGGGAATATTTCTCTTTCTGAGAAATGTTTTTGCTTTTTATCTATTTCAGCAAATTGAACCAATTGACCTTACTGAAGGAAATAATTTTTTCTGTTCGATTCGTCTTCTCCAAGAAATTTTTTTGAGCTTAAGAAATTTTCAAGTTTGCGGCGAAAAATCTCTATCTTTAGACAGTCCATTCTTTTGTTGGTTTGTTAGGGTTTTTGTTCAAGTTCATGTCTTTTTATATAATCTAGATCCTAACAGTTGAATCTCAGATAATCTTCTGTTAGAAATCTTTTCCCTTAAAGGATACAACTGATTAGCTCTTTTCGTGGCGTTATTAATGGGCTATACTCCAAATTAGCGCTTTAATCTGAATTTATCTATGTTGCGATGTTCGACTTGTTGTCAAGTCGAATTCTCCCTATCAGGATGAATTTCTTCTTTGGCAATTCCTCATCTTAAATGCTAGTCTTCTGGTTAAACTTGACTGTTATTTCTATTGGATGATGTAGTCAAGTCAAGTCAAGTTTACTTATCATTCAGTCTAATTGCATGATATCAAGTTAAATAAGTGTTGAGAAATTGCTCTCAATGTTCCAAGATTTGAAAAAGTACATCTTGTATTTGATGTCAATCTGTTAAGATATTTGTCGGATCAATAGTTCATGTTGCTTGTCAATCTCAGTTGGGCAGGAGACAAGTTAAGAAAAGAAGTGAATTTATTCATAACTCTGAAGTGGTTTAAGTATAGTTTTGTAAAGTTCATGACAATACTGTTTTGATGAGTATAGAAGACACAATGATATCGTTGTGATAAAAGGTGTCACATGACATTATCGTTTTGTAAGAAACAAAGAATCAAATTTCTTGCACTAAGGACAATACCGTTTTGTGAGAAATATTCACAAAATATTATTGTCTTGATTGAAAGATTACCATTGTGTTCTTAAGAAAGAAGGTGTCACACCAGTAATTTTTGAAAAGGTAATTTGACTTATTACTTCTAATAATTCGACCGTTTGAGATGTCAGACATAAAAGTCATGAGTGGGGTTCTTCAAACCCTAACAACTTATAATAGCTAATACACAAAAAGTAGCAGCAAGAGGCTAACAAGTTAACATAGAAGAACTCTATGAATTATAAGTGCTGCAAGTTAGCTCACATCGCAATACAACATGAAGTTAATCTTCCTTCTTTAGAAGAGGATGAAATCAAGTAATTTCTTCATACAAGCAGACCAACACTGAACCTGCAATCAATTTCAAGCAAATGCTATTCAGGTGCTGACAGAGAAGAAGGCTTTCTATCTGGAAAGATTAAGAAGTCTCAAATCAACAAAGTAATATTTTTATTGAGTGTATCTCTATAATATTTCATATAAACAAATGTTATGTAAGATCTCTCTGAGATTCGAGTTAAAGGAGTGTGATTACTCTGAGGTAGGATCTGGTATATATACGAGGTAGGATTCAAAGGTGCATTTGAGGTAGGAGACTAGCTGGGTCTCTGAGCTGTAAGAGTTCTTGCAATCTAAGGAAGGGTTGTTGACAACCTGAGGTAGGACTTTGCTGGAGTCTGAGGAAGGGTTTTGCTAATAACCTGAGATAAGATTCTGAGGTGTAAGATCTTTGATCTAAGAAGTTGGAGAGGTTTGCCGAGTCTAACACACTACTAGATTGATGGTGAGGGATAGTGAATGTACCCATACTCTAGGGAACCACTATAAATTCCCGTGTCCTTTTTGTGTGCTATAGTTTATGCTTTATTTTTGTGGTTGAGTAGCTTAATGTTTTTAAACATGCCAAATACAACTTAAAACCTATTCACCCCCTTTATGTGTTTAGACTAGCCTAATTATTCTTCAAGTGGAATTAGAGAGAGGTTGGTTGAGAAAGACTTAACAGTCTAACCAAGTTCCTAAAAGGGGTAGTTAGTTTATACACCATGGCTTCCAGTGAAGGCTATAAGGAGACGAGATTCATGAAGTTTCTAATATGCAAAAAATAGAACTTTGGCATCTAGAAGTAGAGGGTCAAACTATTTATGAAAGATTCAAACCCAAGGATTTATATCACAGTTGAGGAGTGGCCATTAATCCCCATGAAGCCTTCCTCTATAAATTCAAATTTGCAAGTACCCAAGTTGTTTACTTAAATGACTAGGGAGGAAGTTGTTCTGGCCACTATAGATAAGAGGGCCAAGAATATTATTGTGAGTGCCATACATGACTCCACCTTCTAGAACCTAATCCACTTCCAAATAACTAAGGAGATATGGGAGACACTAATTATGTACATGGAGGGTACTGAAGAGGTTAGGGATGACATGCGATCCCTTTTAAACTAGGAGTATTGGTCATTTAGGCAAGGGAACAAGGATTCCATTGCTGAATACTATGAGAAGTTGTTCAAAATAGTAAATAAGCTAAAGACAAATGGCATAGTATTTACTGACTATGAGTTGAATGATAAATTCTTGAGGTCCCTAACCAGAGAATGGGATAGCAAGATCTGTGCCATCCGGGAGATGGGGAATCTGGCCAACATTCCTCCATATACTCTTTTTAGGAAGCTGCACCCCTATGAGATGCACCTCAATACAAAGAAGACAGAAGATGTTGCTGCCAGATCTCACTCGAAGGAGAAGACTATGGATTTCAAGGCCGAGAGCATAAGAAGAAGCATAGAAAGAATTCCATCTCCTCTAAGAAGGGTTACTGGTTCAGATACCTCTGAGTCCAACACCTCAAAATCTGAGCTGACTGATGGGGCATTTGCAGTATTCTCCAAGTAGATCAAGAAGATGCTGACAAGGAGGAAGTAATATAATAACAAACCATCTTCCTCCTCCATTCCAAGAAGGAATACACCACTCTAGACTGATATAAGAAGGACCCCAAAGAAGACAGGTATGTTTCAAAACAGAACAAATATATTTCTAACATAATATGATATTGCTGCAATAGGCCTAGGCATATCGTTGCAGACTGCCTAATCAATAGGAAATAAAGATATGCTGTAGGTGACAAGAAGCACCATAAGGGAAAGAAGGATGAGAAGACCTTCTTAGTAAAAATGAAAAAGAGGCCTACATTATGCTTGTTACATTTACTAAAGAAGAAGAAACTCCTACTGCTAGGATAGGCAATATGGCTCCTTTGTCACATTCTTATAGTGATAATGAAGAGGAAGAAAGATGTTATCTCATGGCCATGACAAATGAGGATGATTAGGATTACACCCGTCCTGATGAGGTAATTCTTCTAGCACCTTCATCCTCATCAGATTTAGATTATGAAACTTGTGCGGAATCTAAAGCACCCTTATCATCTAATGAGGAGAATGACTTTGATTCTGAGGATAAAGAAAGTCATTTTATTCACAAGTATGGTGCTCTTCTAGAAGACCTGAAGAAAAGTAGGAAACTTGCTAAGAAGCAAGTTGAGGAGATTACATCTCTCAAACTTGAATAGCCTGAATGTCGTAAGACTTCTACACAGCCAACTCAAATGAGCAAGGAGATCAGTAAGTTGGGATTGATGCCAATCATTCATCTTGGCACCACAAGTCAAAAGAATAAGACTATTAGTGATCTTGAAGAGAAGCTCCTCAAGAAGAGGATGCTAGTGGATAAGTTTTCCATGCTACAAACCATGCTGCATATTATTGATAGTTTCTCTACTCCATTAAAAGGTGGAGTAGGTTATAATAGAAAGGCAACAACAGTAAGAAATAGAGGAAAAATAGAAGATATATTGCCTCAAACCACCGTTTGAAAGGTGCTTCTTACATCCAACAACTATGTCCATGACAACATGTATGGTCACTAGAAAACGGATGTTGCTCTAGTAAGGTTAACAATATTCCCAACTCGGGAAGAAGAAAGGTATGAGGTTAAGTGCACTAATGGCCCTCCATTAGAAAATCCAGATGGGTCATTATGAACCATTTATATTTGGTACCACAGCTCTAACTCTTAAGGTTAAGGAAAAGGCCACTCATCAAGGGGCCCTTCCTATGAAGCAGAATGCAGTTAACAAAATGATATTGGTGGCCAACAAAATGATATCATTTTTTAAGGCCACCTACCACTATGCTCACAGACATATGCTTGTAGAGAGAAACTTGAAGAATGTCAAAGCCTTTAATTCTGAACTAGATCAATCACATACACATTCTACTCCCAAGGTAGTTCAAAAGAGGTGGTATAACATTTATGAGTGAGTGATGTTGTAAGGTGGGACACTTTGCTGTGTACTGTTGGTACAATCAAATAGTTCCTCATGTAAATAAATTATTTCCAACTAGTGTTTCTTTCAATAGAAAATTTATTTCAAATACTGACAGGAACCAAGGACCCAAGGTTGGTTGGATTCCTATGGTAAACTAACTTTTTCTTGTAGGATAGTTCAAGTACCAATCATAATTAAATATGGAACTTGGACAGTGGTTATTCCAAACACATGACTGGAATAAGAAGGCTTCTAAAGGATTTTGCCTCAGTAAAGAATGGATCAAAGGTCATCTTTGGAGGTTCAGATAGAGGGATCACAAAAGGCTATTATATGATTACTAAAGGCATAATATTTATCACAAAAGTTGCTTATGTGGAAGGGTTGCAACAAAACCTTATAAGCATAAGTCAACTATGTGAATTAGGCTATGTCATTTAAATCTTCAAGGAGAAGTGTATGATTAAAAAGTGTAACACTCAAGTTTTCCCCATTGAAAAAATATAAGGTTTAGTTTTTGGAGCTAATGCCGGTGATATATATTACTGGAGATAGGGATAGCATGCCATGCGGTAGATAACCATATTTCAGTTGGTGGTGAGGCAATTGTTGAGTGGAACTAACTTGGTCAAGCGGACACCGCTGGAGATATTACCCGACGATAGTGTTTTAAATAGATTTCTCCATGAAAGCAAGGCCATCCATTACTTTTGGCAGTAGTACTAGAGGGTGTCTCCAGGAAACATCCAAGATTATAATAGAAAATGAGATTCCATTTTTATCGTTCACGATAGTGATATCGCTGGCAATAAATCTTCTAGTAAAGACTAGTGAGTAGTTGTGTGTTCTGGGTGTGAACCTGAGACCGAGAAAGATTGGTGGTTTTATCGATATCGCACAACGATAGTGTTATCGCTGATGATAGCTCCCAATGAGCTTTTGTGATGGATGTAAAGCCCAAGTATTAAGGATCAGGTGTGTATCATTAAGCAGTGAGCCCTACTATGCCTAGCTTGGTAGCCTTACATACCAACTGCGAGAGATAATGTTTATTATCATGTTAACGGGCTGAGGTAAAGCTATACCTGCATTGTGACAACTTGATTCTGATTATTTGAGCATGAGAAAAGCTGATCTGAACCTGTCCCATGCTGGTAGGTGAAGAGGTTGCTCCTTAGTGCACCTTCTGATCTTGGGTGAGTCTGTGAGGCAAGGTGGCCTTGACAGTAAAAGCTCAATGACTATCACTTAGGACAGAGGTAGGACTTGAAATTCAGTACACAGATAATGTGCCTTGAGTGAACGAGATGTGTGGCCGTGCATGCTAATGTCTGTGGTGAATGTGAAATTATATATAATGCAATGCTTCTTGCTTGCATGAAATGAGTACCACCGCCCTGGAAATGGGGTTGGGTCGTTATAATTGTGGTTAGCTAAAGCTAACCAGTGTTTTGTTTTTCCACATTTTGGTGGAATGTACTTGTGTAGGTGTTGGCGAGCCGAGCGAGAAATAGTGGGATGAAGCATTTTTTACTGAGCTATCCCTCGAAGGCAAAGTGCTGTTATTTACTGCTTTCATGTATATTTCGCATGTATGCCAATATATGGAAATGATTTTATTATGCAATCATATAAGAAGCATGTAAGGCCTTAAGGCCAATCCTTTTGTGTACGTTCATTCCTATGAATTTTAGTGGACATTCCTTTGGTGGATTATCTTAATTAAATGCTTTTGATAGTTGTGAACTCTGTATTATATTTGTTAGATGTTTATCTCATTTAGTAGCTCCGATGTCTGTTCGTTGAATATGGCGTGGGGCTCTTACCAGACCTTCTATTATATTCTTCGTGTCAGGTGTGGTGTTGCAATTTGGTATCCGATTCTGATGTCGGCTCCTTCTCGTTCAAATTCATGGATTAATTCTTTTAGGGTGGTGAGCCCGTGTGTTGCATCACCAATATTACATGAAATAACCCATGAATGTATACCTAGGAATGAAAATACACATGTTTGAAGAATCTGCGTGTTTTTTATGATTTCTATTTACAAAGTTAATAGTCGCTTAATTTTGTGTTTCATGATTATAGGCGAATAGGAGTGGTGCGGGGCAGTCTCAACCCCAACACTTTACTAAGAGTAGTGCACCAGCTGATTTGCCTACACACATTCTCCTTTTGTTGGGACTGTTCGTTTAGTTGCTAAAGCCATCTTTGCGATGATCAATGTGTAACAAGGAAGGGTGGTATAGCTTCCTAATCTTGCAGCGACCCCGGTGCTGGTTGGCTTAGTTGAGCTCGTAGTGGTAAGGCAAGTGGCTGAAGAGCCCATAACAATAAGACGAGAGATGGAGAAACAAATGAAACACTTTTTGATCTTCAATCCTCCTACATTTGCGGGAACTTGATCCCTAACTCAACCCTAAGGTTAGACCTCGAGGATAAATAGAACCTTGATGTCAACAGAGATGGAGGAAGGACAAAAAGTCACCTTACCTACTTTCCTGTTGGATGGAGAGGCAAGGATTTGGTGGGATAAGTTAGAATTGCATTAGTTTGCGGGTAGGAAACTAACTGATATCTCGATGGAGGAGTTCTCGAGATTGTTTCTGGCAAGGTATCTCCCTTCTGCTCAACGGATTGCGATGGAGAACCGGTTCTATAGGTTAACTTAGGGTGATAGTTTGGTAGACGATTATCTACATGAGTTTACAAGACTTGGGCATTAGGCTCCACGTTTGCTGATGAGGAAAGAAAGACTAACAAGTTTTATAAAGGTCTGTAGGATGATCTAAGGCTACTTCTATCAGGTTTGATTGCGCAAGGCTTTTTGACCTTGATGAACACAACCCGATCTATGGAGCATGATATGAAGTGGGCCCAACATAAGAAGGACTTAGCGGTGAAAAAGCCAGAGTTAAAAGTACCGAACTCTAGGAAGAATAGGTGGAGGAAGAAGTCTAAGTTTTCAGAGCTAGCTTCTTCTATTACTTTTGGAGCGACTAATGGGAGATGTCCGCTCACTTGCTATACTTTTGGCATGCCAGGATATTTTTCTCGAGAGTGTAACAATGGTCTTTTGAGTATGGAGAAAAAGGAGGGTGCGTCATATGCGTAGAAAGGGAAGGCAATGGCGTCAACTACATCCTATTATACTCTAGCTTAGCCCTGAGTTTACTATTTTGGACAGCAGGAGGCCATTAAATAGAGTGATATGGTGACAAGTACAATTTAGTATACAACTTTTACCTCTTTATATACAAGATATCCTATGCATTGCTTGTTTAACTTGTTTGTATTAGGATTTGTCCTAATTTTTGATTATCCGACGAGAGCACTGTTTGATACATGAGCTTCTCACTCCTTTTTTTTTCTGAGGACTCCACATTGCGGGTCGGAGTGCCTTCTTTCTTATCGATAGATAGATTGGACATGTTACTGCCTAATGTGTGCTTGATGCGTGCGAATAGAGTTTGTTGTATGAAGGTAGAAATAGGAAGCAATGAGTTTGTATTTGAGGCATCAGTGCTGCCGATATCAGAGTTTGATGTGATCTTTGGCATGGACTGGCTTTAATATAAGTGTGCATGCATTGATTGCAACTCAAAGGAAATAATATTGGGGCAAAACACCGAACACATGACTAAGTTTGTTAGTATGCGAGGATCGAGTAAGATATTGATGTTTGCTCTCCAAGTGGTCATGGCGATTCAGAAAGACAGAGTTATTCTTCAAGCTATTAGTGGCTTTAGAGCCTAAGCCCAGTTTGAATGATGTTCCTATAGTGTTAGAGTATGCAACTATTTTTCTGAAAGATCTCCTTAGTGTTTCACCTCAGTGAGAGATTGACTTCACTATTGAGTTGGTGCTAGGTGCGAAACTTGTATTACGCTTGCCATACAGTATAGTGCCAAAATAGATGGCAGAATTTAAAGTTTAATTATAAGAGTTTCTAGAGCAAGGCTATGTACGTCCGAGTATGTCTCTTTGGAGTGCACCAGTCCTTTTTGTGAAGAAAGATGGAAGCTTAAGTCTATATATCAAATTACAATGATCTGAATAAGCTGGAGGAGAAGAACAAATATCTGATTCTGAGAATTGATGATTTGTTTGATCAACTAGTTAGATTAGCTGTATACTCGAAGCTAGATTTGAAGTATGGTTATTACCAGTTTAGGATTAGGGAAAGTGATATTCCCAAGACAACGTTTTGTTTGCTTTATGAGCATTATGAGTTCATTGTGATGATATTTGAGCTTCATGAATCTGATGCACAAAAACTTTATAGAGTACTTGATTTGATTTGCGATCATCTTTATAGATGAAATACTGGTGTACTCTCATTCAAAAGAGGATTATGCGAACTTTTTGCATGTTATTTTGCATACCCTGAGGAGGAGTCGGCTCTATTCCAAGTTCTCTAAGTATGAGTTTTGACTAGCATCAATGGCATTTCTTGGTCATGTGGTTAGTAGAGAGGGTATTGCTGTGGATCTGATGAAGATTATTACGATATAGGAGTGGCCTATTTTGACTACTGTGGCGGAAGTCAGGAATTTCCTTGGACTTGCCGACTACTATAGGCGCTTCGTAGAGTACTTTTCATGGATAGCTCTACCTCTCACTACCTTGAAAAGGAAGGATTAGAAGTTTGTTTGGACGCTAGAGTGCACACAAGCTTTTGAGAAGTTGAAGAGTCGTCTAACCACGATGCCTATTTTGTGTTCGCCATGTGGTACAAAAGGCTATGAGATCTATATTGACGCCTTAGGGGTGGCATAATCTGCATTCTTCTTTAGTTCATAAAAGTTATTGAGTTTGGCTCTCGCCAGATAAAGGTACACTAAAGGAATTATCTAGTTCACAACTTGGAATTGGCGGCTGTGATATTCGCTCTTAAGCTTTGGCGACATTATTTATTAGATGTGAAGATTGATATCTTTACGGACCACACGAGCCTAAAATATCTATTAAATCAAAAAGATCTGGATATGCGATAGAGGAGGTGGATGGAGTTTCTTGGGGACTACACATTCAAGATACATTACACTCACGGGAAGGGAAATGTTGTCGTAAATGCATTATGTCATAGAGCTCCAGCATAAGCAAACTAGATTCAAATGCATGATAAGCATCTAATTTGTGATTTGGAGGCCTTTGAGATCTCTTGTGTAGACAAGAGAGAAAGTACTGATGCATGCTTAAACTGGATAGAGGTGCAATATGACCTTGCCGTTAGAATTCGATAGGCGTTGGACCTTGATGAATGTATTAAATGTTTTATGAAAGAGACCGCAGATTGGTCTAATACCCAGTTTCTATTGGCGATGGACTTTTATGGAAATATGTTCGTTTGTGCATCCCAAATGCTGCCAAAATGCAGGAGGAGTTGATGTACGAGACACATTTTACGAAGTACTTAATCCACCTAGGGAGCACAAAGATGTTTAAAGACATGAAGATTCCAAAATACCCCTATATGTGGCAAAGTGTCACACTTGTGCACTTTTGAAGGTGGAATGTTAGAAGTCTGGATGATTCTTGAAGTCATTACTGATTCCAAAATAGGAGTTTGATGACATTTTTATGGATTTTGTGCATGGTTGTCCAAGATTGTAGTACAGGAATGATGCCGTTTGGGTGATCGTGGACCGCTTAACGAAGACATATCACTTCATTCTAAACCAGAGGGATGATTTAGTGGGAAAATTATCCAAACCTAATGTTGATTACATAATACGATTGCATGATGTGCCCCATAACATCATTAGTGACTAATATTGGCACTTTATATCGAATGATTGGAGGCTTATTCACCAACTGTTGAGTACCAAATTGATGTTCAGCATGACCTTTCATCCTCAAACAGACGGTCATACTGTGAGGGATAATAGGAAAATGAAGAATATGCTCCATAGGCGGTCCTTGGATTATGGCAAGAGGTAGGAGGACCATCTCGATATGATTGAGTTCACCTATAATAATAGCTACCAAGCGAGTATACAAATGACGCTCTTTGAGGCTCTTTTATGGTAGGAATTGCCATACTAACTTAGCTTCGTAAGAAACATGCAAAATGAAGTTATTTAAGCGAAAAGATGCCGATGAAGCCCATTCGGTGATACAAACGATCCAGGAGCAATTATTGATTGCTCAGGATTGGCAGGCTAATTAATATAAAACTATGAACAAAAATATCAAGTTTGCTGGGTGTATCTCAAAATCATACCTTTCAAGGGTGTATCAAGGATTAGATGCTTGGAAAATCTATGTCTGAGATACCTTGGACCATTGGAGATTGTGGAATGTGTTGGTGAAGCTACCTATAGGCTGGATCTTTCATCAGAATTGAGTGGTCTGCACGATGTGTCTCACATATTATTGCTAAGGAAGGCTGTGCAAGATCCTACAGAAGTAGTTACTGTGGATCAAGTGCAGATCGATAGTGGGTTGAAGATGAAAGTCAAGCCCATTCGTATCAAAGATACAGAGGTCAGAAAGTTGTAGAACAAAGAGATCAGGATGCTGAAAGTCTGTTTAGATAATTATGGTCGTAAGGAACTTTTATGGGAGCACAATAAACCATGATAGAGGAGTACTTTAATGTTGTTTTTCTATAATTTATATTTTTTGGAAGAAATTTCTTAAGGGCGGGGGGGGGGGGGAGATTTGTAACAAAATAGTTTTTCCCCATTGAAAAACAACAAGGTTTTGTTTTTGGAGCTAATGCTGGCTATAGTGATATCATGCCACATGGCATACAACCATGTGTTAGTTGGTTGTGAGGCGATTATTGAGCGACACTAACTTGGTCAAGTGGCCACCGCTGAAGATATTGCCTGATGATAGTGATATTTCCCGAAAATAACTTTTTAAACATATTTCTCCATGAAATCAAGGCCATCTATTCCTTTTGGCTTGGGCATCCTATGACTGAGGTTGGGTCCAGGATTGTTAAGCTTGCTGAATTGGGAAAAACGCTTTTAATCTCACTTTCACACACACACACACACACACTCTCTCTCTCTCTCCCTTTAACTTAAGAAAAGAAATGGAAAGGAGAGGAAGAAGAATGGAGAGGGATAGAGGTAGCCTTTGAATGAGTTCTTGAGTTTAGAATCGCAAGTCGAAGCTAGATTCACAAAGAGTAAAGCGCTGAGAGTGTTTCCATCCGGATCAATTGCAACTTTATGGATTCGAAACGTTCTACGAGGGTAACGACTCTCCTTCTGAATAATAAAAGAGGTTAAGTCCTTTATTTGACATGTTTGTGCGGAGGTTCCCACCAATTGGTGGAGGAAATGACTTCCAACAGGTTAATATGATTTATCCCTAGTAGAATATTCATATAGAGTCCAAATCATTGTACGGACATATATATGCCGTGTGAAGCCCATCAGTGATAAGTTTGTTTGGATTGGTGATGTTTTGATTTGAGTGCTGGAGAAGACTCTGTGGTAAAACAAGTAGTTTTTGGAAGTTTTGGGATATTACAGGTTACTGCAGTAGTACTGGAAGGTGTCTTCAGGAAACACCTGAGATTGCAGCAGAAAATGAGGTTCTGTTACTATCAACCACGATAGAGTTATCACTTACATTACTCTTCTAGCAGAGAAGAGTGAGTAGTTGTATGTTCTATGCGTGAACTTGAGACTGCAACAGATTGGTGGTTCTGTTGATATCGCATATCGATAGTGTTATCGCTAGCGATAGCTCCCAGTGAGATGTTGTGATGGATATGAAGCCCAGGTCTTGAGGATTGGGTACGTATCATGATGTTGTGAGGCCTGATGTGCCTATCAGTGGCCTTATGTGCTGGCCGCGAGAGATAATGTTGGTTATCATGTTAACGAGCCAAGGTTTAGTCGTATCTGCGTTGTGATAGCTTGATTCTGATAATTTGAGCACACACAAAGCTGATCCAAACTTGTACCATGTTAATAGGTGAAAAGGTCACACCTCGGTGCACATTCTGATCTTAGGAGAGTTCATGAGGCAAGGTGGCCTTGACGGTAAAATCTCAATGACCATCACTTAGGATGGAGGTAGGAATTGAAATTTAGTACACTGATAATGTGCCCTGAGTGCACGAGACGTCTGGTCATGCATGCCAACATATTTGATGAGTATGCAATTATATATACTACCATACTGCTGGCTTGTAGTGAGGGAGTACCACCACCCTAGGAATGGGGTGGGGTCATTATAGTTGTGGTTAGATAAAGCTGATCGGTGTTTTGTTTTGCCATGTTTTCGTGGAATGTACTCGTGCAGGTGTTGGCGAGCCGAATGGGAAATAGCGGGCTGAAGCCCTTTTTGCTGAGCTGTCTGTCGAAGGCCAAGTGTTGTGATTTACTCCTTTCGTGTATTGCCGGTCTGCGTGCCGATGTATGAAAATCACTTTATTGTGTAATCATGTAAACAACCTGTAAGGCTTTAAGGCTAATCCTTTTGTGTTCATTCATTCCTATGGAATTTAGTTGACATTTCTTTGGTGGGTTATCTTAATTAAATGTTTATGTTAGTTCTGAACTCTATGTTAGATTCATTAGATATTTGGTCTCATTTATTAAATCTGTACTCTGTTCATTGAATATGACATGGGGACCTAACCAAACCTTCTATTATATTCTTCGTGGTGGGTGTGGTGTTACAAAAAGTCAATTGACTTAGAGATAATTCTCTCAGACAGTAAGAGTGGAAATGTATATTGCTTAAATTTTATATGTTCTGATTCTTCACCTCCCATATGTATTGTAGCTAATGAGAATGAATCTCTTTGTGTATAGTGACACAAGAGATTAGCTCACAATAACTACAAAATTATATGTAAATTGTTCTCTAAAAATTTAGTTAGGAATGGTTCAAATTTAAAATGTGTTAAAAATTGTCCATGCCATGCATGCCAAATGGGCAAGCAAACTAGGGCCACTTTTAAGAGCATAACACACTAAGACTCTATCAGATATCTTTATCTATTGCACATGGATCTTTTTGGTCCCATTCCCATTCAAATTTTAGGAGGGAAGTTTTATACACTAGTGATAGTTGAAGATCACTCTAGGTATACATGAGTCTTCTTCTATAGAAAGAAGTCAGATACTCTTAACATCTTCATTACATTTGTCAAGTCCCTTCAGAATTAAATTTACTGTTATGTAGTCAAAGTAAGATGTGACCATGGAACATAATTTTAATCTGGGGCCATGAGAAATTTTTGTTAAGATCAAGATATCTCCTAAGAGTTCTCTTCTCCTAGAACTCCATAATAGAATGGAGTTGCTGAGAGAAAAAACATGACCCTGATTAAGGTTGCAAGAACCATGCTTAGTGACTCCTCACTTCCAGAATATTTCTGGGCTAAGGCAGTCTTAATAGAGCCTTTATCACCAAAGATCACAAGAAAACCCACTATGAACTATTGAAAGGCAGAAATCCAATATTGCCCTACTTTAGAATATTTGGATGCAAATGCTTCATTCCAAAAAATGGAAAATCACATTTAACAAAGTTTGTAGAGAAATATAGTGAGAGAATTCTTATTTGATATTGCTCACATAGCAGAGCCTATAAAGTATACAACAAGAAAACTCAAGTTTTTAAAGAAATAATCAATATTGTATTTGATGAGACTATCCTGATATACATGGGCTGGTCCAGTTCACCTAATATTATAGGTACAAAACTGAACATGAAAGATCCTCAATGCTCACAATCCTCACATGCTTCATCTCAAAGATCCTAAATGCTCATCAATCCTCACATGCTTCATCTCAAAGATCCTCTCAGTTTAAAGCAAGATCTCAATCCAGAGGATATCAACAAAGAGGCAATCAGTCAAGAGTAAGTTAGTACAGAGGAAATCAAAGAGATTATCAAGTTTATTCCAGAGGACAGTCCAGACATCAACCTTATCAAAGGAAAGGACAAAGCCCAAGTGATTCCACGTCTGGTCCTTTTCCTTATAAGCTCAAAGAAGGATTTCATCAAAAAGCTCCTCCCACTGACACCATCAATAAGTTTGAGCCACCAGTTTCTTTTGTAGACCCAGAGAATAACCCAGTCTCCTGGACAGCCAGACTAAAAGAAATAGATGCTCTAGATCAAACAAGAAAGCAAGAGAAAAACGTCAAGATACTTCCAATACCTCAACTCTATTAGATCAAAGAAGACAAGAACTTGAAAGATACAGCTCCAAGAAATTCTTCAATACTAAGGAGTACATGCAGCTACATCATGAAGCTGTAGTTCCTAGAAATAGAAGCCAAAAGACTCTTGGTGCTGTTGATGACTTTAGATCAAAGAAAGATTCAGAAAATCCAAACAGAGAAATCATTTTCAAGAAAAGAACTGATGATAAGCATTAATTGGGTGTAAGCTGAAAACTCTTTTATATCTCTGCTGAACTATTTGCTGTGATATAATTTTATTTCTTTGGTTCTGCAATGTTTTTTGTATTTCTATTTTTGTTGTTCTTATTTCATATATCTCATGTAAATAGTAATCCTAATCCAAATAGGGGGAGATTGTTGGAACACCCTATTACTAATTTGGGTCACGATCACTATGTCTATAGGATTGTTGCTTTGATCTTGTTGTATAGAGTAAAGGTCAACTAGTTAGGTCTAAGGCTTATGACTTAGGTTTGAAGCTTTCCCCAAGACCTCCTAGTTCAGATGAGAAGCCAAGAAGAGGAATTCAACTTGTCGTCGAGCTCAGATCGACGAAGCGTCGAACCTAGTTCAACTATCTGTGAGTTCAGGTTGTCAAAGCATCGAACTCAGTTCAGCAATCTCTGAGCTCAAGTTGACGAGGCGTCGAAATCAGTTCGACGATCTCTGAGCTCTGATTGACGATTTCTGTCTTAGAATAATTCCAATATCTCTGACTCAGTTTGACGATAGTTGAGCTCAGATCAACGATTATCTTTTGAGATCGATGATTTCTGGAATTTTGTCTGTTTGTTAAGGATTTCAAATCTCTTCAAGTCAGAGCATTTATTGCAGAAGATTTCTAGTCGTTATAATAAATCTGGAGAAAGTTTCAAGTAAACAAAGGAGGAAAGTTTTTAGTTTCTTTCCTTCAGAGACAGTTGACATTTAAGGAAAGCCTTTATGACTTTGCTAATGGCTATCATCAAGATTTAACGATTGGATTTCTTATTATCATTTAGAGAGAACAAGAATATACACAGTAGCATACTCAGAATATACAAAGAGACACAGAGAAAGAAAAAGAAGATCAATAACTTAGAAAACTGAACAAGTTTTCTTTCTGATTCTTGCTAATTAAAAGTCTTCATCATTCACACTCCAGACAACAAACATTTCAGTTCTTGCTGAAATCATCTTTTGCTGGAGCATTCTTTTCATTGAATACCTATCACCCTTGTAAAGCTTCCAGCTCCTGAACTCTTGCTAATCTCAGGGGGAGCTTTGACAACATCTCATCCACGTGTACTTCTCTTTGATAGTTGATAGAGAAGACAACCTCACCATTTTTCTTTTTCCTTTCCTGTAAAAGGGTTTTTAAACTCCCTTCAAAAGTTTTGCTTTGGTTCCTAAGACCTGATCAAAACTAAGTAGTGGCAAGACACCTGATCAAAAAATCTGGTTTGGTTTTTGAGCACCTGATCAAAAGCTCATTGGTGCCCAGGACACCTAATAAACTCATCCTGCAGTGGATTCCTACCAAGGGTGGTTGAAGAGTGGATGTACCCAGGTTTTGGGGAACCACTATAGTTCCTTGTGTCTTCTAGTTGCTTGCTATTTTATTTGCTGTGTGCTGTGGATTTGCTCTTTTGTTTGTTTTATTTTGATTTCTGTCAAGCACTCTACACTAACCAATTTAAGTCTTCCACTGCTAGAATAATTTTCATATTTATAAAATTATTTTAAAACACTCTATTTACCCCCCTCTAGAGTGAAGGATTGATCTTACACTCACTTTCATGTATCATCTTCTTAAAGACACTCGTCGCACTGCTTGTTTCCTTTATCTTCTGACCCTGACCCCTTATCTATCGACCCTGTTCCTCAACCATCTCATAAAGATCTCAATAGGGTTCCTATAGTGAACCTCCATGATAAAGAGGAGGTTGGGAAGTAGATGGTCGTCCAATGGCAAAGTGTTCAAAAGTTTGTGCTTGGGAGCATTCAATCAAAAAGTATATCGCATCATAGATAAAATTAAATAAGAAACACTGAACGATATACCTGCCAGGATGCAGTAAGTTACCATGGAGAGCTGAGAAGTAATCTTCTTTGTGTCCCCAGATTTGTACATGAGTGAATGATGTAAGATGTCCTAGATAATAAGAGCGTCTAACGTGAGCGTAACCACAGTCATGATACGATCACAACAACCTTCCTCACCATAGAGAAGCTAATTTATTGGGGTCCAGTTTGTAGAAGACCTGAAGGACTTGATAATGTCGAGCCATTCAGAGCTTGGAGTAGAGTCGTATATTTTCTCAAAATCCTCGTGCTTTATGGTCATAATGTGTGAACCTATGCTGGACTGCACCCCTCCATCCAGTGCTGTGATTACTGGATCCTATAGAGTGTTATAAACTCATGGACGAGTATTGGTGAAAAGGGGGCTTCCGACACAAGCACGAAAAGAACTCCCGCATCGTCCAAGTATGCATATATGTGGGGATATAAGCCCATGCCGCTCTCTATGACCATTGCAACACTCACGGTGGATCTCTCCAGCACTGGCTGGGTCATTGTAGGAGTTCGGGAATGCTTTGAAAAACTCCGTCGTGGTTGAGAGCTGGATAATGCCATATCCTGAAAACATTTTTTAATAATAAGAAAATTGAATTGTTTGTTACCGCCGAGCGGTAATGTGCTACCACCACGCGGTTGCCTCACGAACTGCAACTCGTCTTCTTTCTTTGAATCTCCCCCAAATCTCCATTTTTAATAATTATAATGTAAAAAATTTGTGATTTAGGGCTATCTAATCACATATAACTAAGGTACAAGAGATTCAACCTTTGATCCATGTAGAAAAATGGAATCCTTAACTCTAATTTCTTTGAGTCTTCAAATCCCTAACCTACCCCCATGGATCCTGCACTAACATGTAAACCTTCCGTGAATAAAACCTTAATCTCATCATAAATCAAAATGGGGAAGAAAAGGGAGGGTCTTTACCTTAGATTGGAGGAAGCACCGACGGAAACTCTCGTCACGGGGTGAAAATGAAAAAGGGAAATGTAAGAGTGTCGGACCAGGGTCGAGTTTATTAAAACAGGCTACTATGATGCGATGCCACTACCACTAGCGGTAGAATTGTTTTTTTAATGCTTGAAAATATCTTGAAAATACTTTAAAATGCTACCATAAAATGCTTGAAAATATCTCAACTACCATTACTGCTTACTTTTGAATCTGATTCCTTTTTGTGAACATTGACTTTACACCAACTACCATTACTTCTTACTGTTGTATCTCTCTTTAGCAGGGGGCATAGGATTGTGTGCACTAGCGTCACGTACCTGTAAAACACGTCTTGTCCATCACCGGGGAAGGGTTCCAATGTGGCCTTACGGGGAACTAGGAGGAAAGAGTGTTAGGTTAGGTGTGCATTGGTGTATGCAAATGAGACTAACACCCCATACTACGACATGTTCTTTGCAGCTCCTCATGCCCATCCGTTACTTAGTACGAGGCTAGGATGTAGACGTATAGTTTGGTTAGTTACATTTTTGAACATGCCCTTATCATATCCTTTGAATTACTAGTGTCTCACTATCGGTCATGATCCTCTAGTTCATGCATTTTTGGCCAGTACGAACATATGAACCTGGTATCTTTTACATGATATATGGTTGAGTGGTGATATATCTTGTGTTTTTAATTTAATTTAATTGTTTTGATGTCTTTAATCGTCCCATCCCTCTGTCTGGTGTGAGTTTTTTTTTCTGTTTGTTATATATAAAAAAAATTAAATTAAAATTTGAAAAATACAAAATCTCAAAAACACATTATGTTATTTGTTTTGTTAGTTGCTCTTTTTATTATTATTCAAAAAAAGCCCAACATAATAGAAATAAATAAATAATTTTGGGGGGACATGCATGACTAGAAATGAAAGCATAAAGATTACGCGCAATGTTTGATTTAGGATTGCTAAACTTTGTTTAACATTGTATGTTTGTGTCATAATGTGTCTAATCTATTGGTATTTAACTACTAAGTGTGACTAAATAGGATAGTATTTGTTTAATATGCTTTTAGGTGTGTGTGAGGATTTATGTAGTATAAAGACATTTCACTGATCACACATCCCTAGAAAGTGCACTCTTGTAGAAATTTCAAAGCTTACATGTTATAACTTATGATATTTTGTCTAACATGCTAGGAATGACTAGAAAAATTAATGTCACATTGTTCATTTTACATATATAGAGTTTAGAACATTGGGCCAAAATTATAGTAATAAGGACTTTTCTATACAAGTTAAAATGTATCTATATATGTGGGTAGATTTTGATTGATTAAGGGACCTTGAACTAAACAAAAAATATATAAATATTAGTGAAAAAGTTGAAATGAAAAGATGTGTTTACATTATTTCTATGCTATCAAATTATTTGTCACGAATAACCCCTAAGCACTACTCATTTTTCCTGATATGTCTCTATGAGCATTATAAGGATGAGCACCTTGGTCTATGGAATCATTTTGATCTTGTGCAAAGACAATAAATTGAGTTAGGGCCCTTTGTTCTAATCTTAGTATATTGTAGATAGAATCATGACACGATTTTCCACTTCATCACTCTTGTGTTAGCATATTGATTTATTGAGAAAAACATGTATTAATAATAATCTCTACATGATGTTTTCTTTGATGTTACGCACAACCCTGTCATTATTCTATCTAACTCTTCCATGCATAAGAATTGGACTTAAACTGCAATGAATATCTATCACACAAGTGTACTAGTACTGATGACTTGTTTTAGTCATCATTTTTGCTATAGTTTATAAGCATAAAATCCTATGTTTATTTATAATTTCTTTTATCTTATGTTTGTTTTGTTTTATTTATCGTTTAAATGTCTTTTATGTTAGGATAATGTAATTTCTAACCTTATTATGTGTTTTTGTTATGTTGTGTTTATGCTTGTGTTTTATATGTTTGTTATTTTATTTTATTTTTATGTTTGGTTAAATGTTTTGTTTAATGTCTTATTATTATATGTTTAGTCTTATTAGATTACATTATATTATGTGATGTTTAGTTTCTTTTGTTGTTATTATTATGTTTAATATTTATAAAGAATATTAGGTGTCTAATGATAGTCTTGTTTTGTTTTATTTTAGGATTCAAGCATGTGGAGCAGACCCCTTTAATTCAAGAGCAGCCCGGCCACATTCAGGAGCAGCCCATGCAGCCTACCCGAGCCCCCTATGCAGCCGAAGCATTCAGCCCACTATTGGAGCAGCCCACCACCTCCTACCTGAGCCCTATGCAGTCCAAGCAGCCCTCCAATCATTCTTGGAGCAGCCCACCTAGTAGCCCACATGCATGGCCGGCCACCTCATGCTCTCCACCTCACTTAATTTCATGCATTCATCTCCCACATGCATGGCCGACCCCCATCAATAAATAAAATAAATGCATGCATTTTCCCTCATGGCCGGCCACCCTCCCCTCTTTCCTCTTTTATTTCTTTCTCCCCTCTTTTATTCTCATTCACCCCCCTTCTCCCTCTTTCATCCTTAATTAAATCCCATCCATTCCCCCTTGATTATTTATTTTATTTCTTTTTATTTTCCAAAATGACATGCATGTATGTAGCCCCATTCTCTCTCCCCTCATTTAATTATCATGCATGAATCTTCCTTTTTATGAGGCCGGCCACCCCCTTGTCTCCCTTCCATCTAGAATCTTCCCCCTCTCCTATATAAAGGTCCCTTAGCCTCATGCATGAGGAAGAGGAGGGATTAGAGAGAAAGCAAGTTAGATAGCTACTATTAGTTTTTTCTTTCCTTGTTATCAAGTAGATTTCTT
The DNA here is from genome assembly GCA_039513925.1 of Platanthera zijinensis. Lineage (NCBI taxonomy): Eukaryota > Viridiplantae > Streptophyta > Magnoliopsida > Asparagales > Orchidaceae > Platanthera > Platanthera zijinensis. The sequence goes on along the minus strand of CM077089.1, from coordinate 117,739,568 downwards.
TTTTCATTATTGTAATAGTCTTTTTATTAGTGTAATTTTGTCTTTTTAATATTTTATTCTCTTCCTTTTTATTAAGCAATGCAAACGAATTCTCTTTCTTTTATTCTCGTTTCCTTTCTTACTTTGCTTAGCTAAATAGTTTTTGTGCCCGATCGCGATAAGCTTTGCGATGAAATAACGCATTCTTAATTTTATGTTTGGATTTGTATTTTTCTATTTTTGATTTTTCCTTGATCTATTTTGTATCGACTCCGTATTGCTAGTATACGGTAGTAGATTCCGATCTCATATTTGAGTAGCCGAGAGGCTCGCGAATATGAAAGATCACTCAAGGAAGGAAGGAGTTGAACGCACCCCTAGAGATAGGATGACGTAAATCCTCCAGATTGGAGTCAAATCCAATAGTGCGGGTCACCTCGATAATGCGACTTTAGGCCTTTTTGACTTGGAAGAGATTTCGGTCAAAATGTCTATAAGTTAGGGGATTTAATGCTCTAGCGAGATTACTTCCTAATATCGGATCCGTCACGGTCTTAATAGAAGTGCAAATGCTAAACTAATTTCTTTCGTTATTTTATTTCAAAGTGAATCGTCGATCGAGCACTCTTTTCGTAATATTTTATTTCTCTTCCAATTAAGTTTAGTTTATTTTAATTTTCAAACTCATTAATCGTTCGGTAGGATAATAGAGTCGTTTTGAGTAATAGTACTTGCCTGCCCCGAGTTTTTATATGACCTTGATTTATTTATATCACTATACTATAAAACGATAGGTATACTTGCCTATTCGGATTGTAGTCCGTGAGACGATTTTTACGCATCAAGATTTTGGCGCCGTTGCCGGGGACATTTTTGGCAATATTACGAAAGCATCGAATTTATTACTTCTACTAAATATATATATATATATATATATATATTATTATTATTATTATATATCCACCCACATCATCTTATTCCTACCCAACCTAAAATCTCTCGAAAAGGGTAAGGGGCTTTAAGCGCCACCATTTTACCTAGTACCTTGCGAACCCTTCACCGGGTAGCCCTTGGGAAGTTCGAGAGCCAATCCACTAAAAAATCTATTTTTCAAAAAATATATATATATATATCTAAAAAAAATAAATCAAAAAAATTAATTTTTCTCTTTCTTTTTGGTAAAAGTTTTTTTTATGGAATCATCTTATTTTTGTGCTTTTTGCGGGTCGCCTGACCACTTTTATTCAAAATGTCTTTCGGGAACCCCTCCCTCTTTTGATCTCAATCTTTCTGGAGCAGGTCAAAATGGCCAATTTGACCCTTACTCCAATTTTTATCCTACTTGGGAGGCGGGGAACCCGCATGATTTTTCTTATGATTTTGCCCCGCAAAGCGCCGCGCCTCCAAATTTTAATTTTAATTCTATCGATAATGGATTTCTTGAATTGCAAACTTCTATTGATAATATTAATTCGCATTTCAAAACCATTATGGATTATCTTTCTCATGAGGCCGCATCTTTTTCTTCGTCTACTTCTCTGTCTCCTCCAATTTCTTCATGTAATGAGTCACCGGATATCCCGGCTTGTCTTATTCCTCTCGAGGAGGATAACTATTCGGATATCCCGGATTGTTTCCTTCCTCCTTTGGAAGACACCTCTATGGATATTCCGGCGTGCTTCTTACCTGTTGAGGATGACGAGACGTCTCCTATTTCTCCTTCTGAAGACATTTGTGATTCCATTTCGCTTAAGTTTTTAACTGTTCCAAATTTTTCTAGTTTTAGCAAGTCTTTTTCTTTTTCTTTTATTTTAGATAATTCTTCTTTAGTCCTTTCTACCCTTTCTTTTCCCGAAATTTCATAAGACTCTCCTTCTCCTTATGAAATTTCCGTTGATGATATTTCTTCTTCTACTTCTTTTATTCCTCTTTCTTTTTCTTCTCCTTTTCCTTCTTCTTCTTTTGACGACCCCTTCTTTCCCGTTCTACATACGGCGGAGTTCTTCTATAACTCCGTCCATTCATTTTTGGGCGTCATTCCTTTTAAGAATCCACCGCATGTCGGTGCGATTCTTCATTTCTTCTTTTTTTTGATTTACTCTCCTAAGCGCATACTTAGGGAGTTACCTTTTCACTTTAGTTTTTATTTTCCATTTAACTAACCAATAACGTCGGGCTCAGACAACGTTAAACAAAGAGCGCTCTTGGGAGGCACCCCTTGCTTATCTTTTTCTTTTCTTTTTTGTTTGCTTATTTTGTTTTGTAGGAATAAAACCCCCGGCGGTTCGTTTGGCTCCATCCTTTCCCCTCTTCCTTAGGCCTGAGCCGGTGTCCAGCTTAAGCATGAAGGAATGACATCTGCATTTGGCCTTACGACTCCGGGGAAGTCGTTTTCTATTTATTTTCTTTATTGCATCCCCCTCCCCTTTCTTCTTTTTTTTTCTTTCTTATTTTTATTTTTTTCAATGAGGACAATGCAAAATTTAAGCATGGGGAAGGGTTTAGTTTCTTTCTTTCTTCTTTCCTTTCTAAAAAAAATGTTTTAAAAAAATTTTTTAAATTTCTTAAAATTAGTATAGTTATATTATGCCTTTTAATGCTTTTATTTAGCCTTATCAAAAACCCAAAAAAATTAGAAAAATCAAAATAAAAAAAAAGATCATATTTCAAAACCCAAAAAAAAAATGAAAAAATGTCAAAAACAAAATAAAAAAAATATAATAAACCTCATGATTAGTTTTTTGTTATTTTCATAAATTTAGTTTGAGTTTGTTTATAAGTTTTTTTTTTATTTGCTAATCTTTTATTTCATCATATTTAGTTAAATTTAATATTTAGTGATTTAGTTTTGAGGATAACCTTATGATTTTAATTTGCTTAGAGTAATTTATTTAGCACTTTTTCTCTTTTATTTTAAATAGTTTCAATTTTGTAGTAATTTTGCTAAACAATTTTAGATTCTAATGATTATTAGCTCATGCTTTTAGATTCTTAGGAAATCTCAATCTACTAGTAGTTGCTCTCTAGTATTTTAGTTTATTTTCTAAAATCTTATTTAACCCCTTATCCTTACCCAATCCTTTTTTTCTTTCTTTTATTGTTAGATCATATGTCATGGGAATAAGGAGATGTTAGTTCCTTATTCTCTGGTACACATATGCAACCCAAAATGAAGAGGAATTAAAGTTCATATATGTCGGGGGAAGTGATAGGATGTTAGTCTATCATTTTCTGGTATTACATATATATTATTTTAAAAAAATATTTTGGTGGGGTGTGAAGAAAAAAATAATGATGATCACCTCCAATCAAAAACCTCTTCATGTTAATTTCCTCCCCAAACCCCTTAGCCAATATTATTGTCTTAGTTTTTAAATTAAAATATTGGGAGAGCATAAGTAGTAGGTTGCAATTTTTTTCCTCAAGTCTCTTTTAAGTTATGGTTTTTATCTCAATCTAACTTTGTTTGCACTTTACTCAAATTTGAATGCTACTTAATTTATTAGAGAATTTTTGGCTAAATATTTCTCTCTTTTAACTTTAATTTCATAATTTAGGACTTTATTATTAAATCCCTAAATTTTAGTTTTGGCTAGATTTTGATGTAAATAAATTTTTAGTTTAATTACAAATTATATAATGTCTTATAAATATTTCTCTTCCTTTTTGCTCTGGAATAGCAAAAGTCTAAGTATGAGGGAGTTTGATGACTTATTTTAGTCATCATTTTTGGTATAGTTTATAAGCATAAAATCCTAAGTTTATTTATAATTTCTTTTATCTTATGTTTGTTTTGTTTTATTTATCGTTTAAATGTCTTTTATGTTAGGATAATGTAATTTCTAACCTTATTATTTGTTTTTGTTATGTTGTGTTTATGCTTGTGTTTTATATGTTTGTTATTTTATTTTATTTTTATGTTTGGTTAAATGTTTTGTTTAATGTCTTATTATTATATGTTTAGTCTTATTAGATTACATTATATTATGTGATGTTTAGTTTCATTTGTTGTTATTATTATGTTTAATATTTATAAAGAATATTACGTGTCTAATGATATTCTTGTTTTGTTTTATTTTAGGATTAAAGCATGTGGAGCAGACCCCTTTAATTCAAGAGCAGCCCGGCCATATTCAGGAGCAGCCCATGCAGCCTAGGCGAGCCCCCTATACAGCCCAAGCATTCAGCCCACTATTGGAGCAGCCCACCACCTCCTACCCGAGCCCTATGCAGTCCAAGCAGCCCTCCAATAATTCTTAGAGCAGCCCACCTAGTAGCCCATATGCATGGCCGACCACCTCATGCTCTCCACCTCACTTAATTTCATGCATTCATCTCCCACATGCATGACCGACCCCCATCAATAAATAAAATAAATGCATGCATTTTTTCTCATGGTCGGCCACCCTCCCCTCTCTCTTCTTTTATTTCTTTCTCCCCTCTTTTATTCTCATTCACCCCCCTTCTCCCTCTTTCATCCTTAATTAAATCCCATCCATTCCCCCTTGATTATTTATTTTATTTCTTTTTATTTTCCAAAATGACATGCATGCATGTAGCCCCATTCTCTCTCCCCTCATTTAATTATCATGCATGAATCTTCCTTTTCATGAGGCCGGCCACCCCCCTTATCTCCCTTCCATCTAGAATCTTCTCCATCTCCTATATAAAGGACCCTTAGCCTCATGCATGAGGAAGAGGAGGGATTAGAGAGAAAGTAAGTTAGATAGCTACTATTAGTTTTTTCTTTCCTTGTTATCAAGTAGATTTCTTTTTTCATTATTGTAAGTCTTTTTATTAGTGTAATTTTGTCTTTTTAATATTGTATTCTCTTCCTTTTTATTAAGCAATGCAAACGAATTTTCTTTCTTTTATTCTCGTTTCCTTTCTTACTATGCTTAGCTAAATAGTTTTTGTGCCCGATCGCGATAAGCTTTGCGATGAAATAATGCATTCTTAATTTTATGTTTTGATTTGTATTTTTCTATTTTTGATTCTTCCTTGATCTATTTTGTATCGACTCCATATTGCTAGTATACGGTAGTAGATTCCAATCTCATATTTGAGTAGCCGAGAGGCTCGTGAATATGAAAGATCACTCAAGGAAGGAAGGAGTTGAACACACCCCTAGAGATAGGATGACGTAAATCCTCCGGATTGGAGACAAATCAAATAGTGCGGGTCACCTCGATAATACGACTTTAGGCCTTTTTGACTTGAAAGAGATTTCGGTCAAAATGTCTATAAGTTAGGGGATTTAATGATCTAGCGAGATTACTTCCTAATATTGGATCCGTCACGATCTTAATAGAAGTGCAAATGCTAAACTAATTTCTTTCTTTATTTTATTTCAAAGTGAATCGTCGATCGAGCACTCTTTTCGTAATATTTTATTTCTCTTCCAATTAAGTTTAGTTTATTTTAATTTTCAAACTCATTAATCGTTCGGTAGGATAATAGAGTCGTTGTGAGTAATAGTACTTGCATGCCCCGAGTTTTTATACGACCTTGATTTATTTATATCACTATACTATAAAACGATAGGTACACTTGCCTATTCGGATTGTAGTCCGTGAGACGATTTTTACGCATCAAGTACACGATTACTATTCATGATGCTTACAATGTTACACTGCATTAACTCTATAAATCACCTAATAATGTAAGCCAAATCTTGTGTATTTAGATTCACATACTTTATCTAAGCAATTTATTATACTATGCAATAATTTAATTCAAATGATTTTCTTATGTTGGCTAGATATGTAATCATTGTACCCAATACATATCTTTTTCACCTATGCATTCGTGTATGATTTGCAAAAAACTTCATCTCTCTGCTTAATCACAAGCCACTTCTGTTCATTCCCGACCCCTTTTGATAATATCAAAAGGGGGATATTTGTTTGTTCATGAGTAAGTCTTATGCTAGTCACCTAGGGGAAGATCACAAGTAGGGGGAGCACTCATGTAGGGGGAGAGCACATGTAGGAGGAGCACAAATGTAGGAGGAGCACATATGTAGGGGGATTCATACTTCTGTCACATTGGGCAATCTGGATTAGAAAACAACATTATATTTCATGCTTATTGCTGGATTACACTATACCATGCTTCTAATGATTTATATCTCTTGAATGATATTTGATATTATCTAAAGGGGGAGTTTGTTGGAATCCATAATCCGCATCTCTTTAGTTTAACAATATCAAATCCCAAGTTGTATTTGATCATACTTGTGTTGGGTATAGTGTGCAGGTTTACAGTAATGAAGAATGAGATTTTCAATCTCTATGACGTACCAATAGGTGTTAGCTCTACCTCTGGCACTAGCGACGTAGAATTAAAGTGAGCGTGCAAATATTTCTCTCTATGATCTACCGTCGGACGCTAGCCATTTCGACGATCATCAAACCAATTGCATCAAGAAGACACCGCTACAGCCGGATAATAGCCTTTATCGCGCTGTGATATCCAAAAGTAGCAAAATAATATTTTATGATATTTTTCCTAATTTGCTGGATAGCTGGCAACACTGCATGAAAATTCCTACTGCCGGGCGCTAGATCTACTGCCGACGAAAACCTATTTAAAAATAGAATAAAAAAGTGCATGTTTATTTTTCTGAGAAGACAAGGAGGAGAATTACAAGCCTTGGTTTCGGCCATCGCCTTAGTTGGTGTGAACCACCGTCTCCATGCAAGGAAAAGTGAAATGTCTCCCTCCTATTCATGATAGAAGAACTCTGAAGGGCAAAGTATCTAACGACCATTCGCAGTTGATCGAGTGCGAGAAGAATGATATTTAAAAGCATCGATCACGCACCGTTCTATGAAGAAGTTCTTTTTTGAGGGAGCAATAGTTTCAAACCTCTCTATCTTTATTTCTACTTTTTTTCTCTTTTTCAATCATTTTGTGTATGAGGAAAATCTACCGGGGGGGGTTGTCGAAATCCGGGTAGGGTTCTGTAGGAATTCTTTCTGGGTGTAAGATCCGCTCCTCACTCTTAACCTGGGTCAGGTCGGAGACGAGCCTTACTGCCCAAAACATCCACCTAGTGCTTTTTAAGAGGCAACAACCCAATCTACTAAGCACTAATTTGTCTCCTTGCCTGGCTTGAATCAGAACATTCTCATCACATCACAAAATTGTGGAAGCAATAACAAAAAACCACAAAATATTAATTATATATATATCTATATATTAGAGCACGCAATGGTCGTAGCCACTATTTATACATTGAGCCCATAGGATTCAAAAAACTACTACTACGAACACACACTCTCTCGCAAGCCTGCGTGCTAATAACTCATGTCTCGTAGTTTTGGAGATGATAGGGGTTCCTCTGCTCAGGTAGTCCTATCAGCTGGCATATTATCCAGCTACAACTGGACATCATGGTGCTCTGTCTCCTATGAATGGTTATTAAAATAATCATTAGTCACAGAGCTAAGTGGAAACATATCTCCTCCCTAGATCCAAACCCTGGGGATGAGCTCACGCACCCAACAAAATTAAATAGCCGAAGCATGAGAGGGTTATAATAGTATTTAATATATATAGTCTAAGAGCATCTTTCTGTAAGAATATGCAGCATAATATAACTGGAAATAATTGCAGCTTAACCGTTAGTTATAAAATAAACGCTCGACTAGCTATCAACACGATAGGTACTCACAACCTGTATTCACGCCACTTGTATTCAAAACCTGCCAACACTCTGCAGATGTTCAAAACTTGCACACACACCCTATATCGACAAAGTATGGACCTCTTCTCTTCAGCAGGGCTGCGAGCCCTACGGGCCTCATAAATGTGGTTGTCGGTGAAAGTGGCCAGTCCTTCCACTTTTGGGGGTGGTCGTACCATACTCCCCAAGCCCCAACGCATAACCCTGTGCACTCTTGGATGTGAGCGACATCCGATAATTCTGAATTTATGCCAACCAGTGGAGGAAACCCAACAAGGAGAAAAATAAATGTTGGTCACCCGCGGTATGCATTTCCCTGTCGCCATTAGTCATCAACCTTCCCGCACTGGTACAAACGGTCAACGGAAGTGACTGACCCGCCATAAATTATCGCAAATAATTTACAAGCATTTAATTTTAATAATAATATTGCTAGCATGCATTAGGTCTGTGGCAGCCTGTGCTACTATGCTTAAAAATAATTCAGGCAAGTGACATTAGACTCAAATTTCAGCAAGGAGCATGAGAGCACTTTATTTGGGGATAATTCTGGAGGAATGACTCAATGCTCATTATCCCCAACTAAGGCTCAACCTCAAACAATCAACTGCATGTCAGAATAGGACCCATGCTTAAAATGCTTAAATGGTAAAGTGCATGAAATATACGTACGGTAATAAAAGCTGGTGAGAATAAAAGCTACAGAATTGAAATGTTGAATTGAAATATGACCAGTACGAAACTGGAATGTGCTAAACAAAAAGAACTGAAAGTAAGTACTAAAAGAAACTAGACTAGAACGAGACTGGATTAGTACTTAAAAGAAATAAACTGAACTAAAAGAAATAAGCAGGACCAGTACGAGACTAGAGTACTGGAAAAGAAGTACTGAACTGAAAAAAAATAAAGGAACTGGACTAGTGCAAGACTGTAATAAATAAATTAGAAAAGGGTTAGTAGTCCAATCAATCCATTCAGGAAGCTTCAGTTTCATCTCCATTCTAAGGAAGGATGTTCAGTTCCTTCTCCATTCATAGGAGGCAAGTTCAGTTCCATCTCCTTTTGAGAGAACTAAGTTGTCAACCTAAATCACCTAGAGGGGGGTGAATAGGTGAAATACGTGACATATGCGGAATAAAAAATTAACACAGCACAGATAAGTAATCAAGCAATCATACAGACGACAAGAGATTTACAGTGGTTCCCCAATCTTGGGTACGTCCACTTTCCTCACCGATCTAGCAAATCACTAGACTCGGCCACTCCACTATCTCGGATTGCAAACCAATCCTACACCTCGGAACCACGTTCCTACAAAACTCGATCCCAAACAGATCTACACTCGGAAGATAAAACTTCCTACCACTCGGAGATAAATCTCCTACAATGAAATTGTTTGAAGAAAAATACAAACAAAATAATACAGATCTGGATCTTTGGCTTTGTCTTCTTCGTTGAGAGCTTTCGGCTTGGACAGAAAAAGGTTGAGGAAGACTTGACCGAAATCCGGAGATCTGAAATCTGGAATCACCATGATCGAATAGAAATATCAGAGATCGATGAAGCACGACGTGATCGGATGATTCTTCTTGAGTCTGGATCGCTGGAGAAACTGAGATCGATAGCAGCGGTGTGAGAACGACGATCCAGAGCTTCTTCCGAAAACAGTAATGGCAACGGACAGAAAGATTAGGGTTTTCGGGATTTTCCTTTTCTTAAAAAGTAATCTCTGTAAACGCGTGTTTAGTCAAGTCTGAAAAGACATATTTATAGGTGGTTTCCAACGATCATAAACATAATTAAGGATGACACGTGGACCAATCAGAAAGGACTATTTGAAAATACACAAAGAAACTTGACTTAGAGAAATTTAGGAAATTCGAACAGACATACTCGAGAGACAGAGACATACTCGAGTAAGAGGTTACATACTCGAGTGGGTATGAGGAATATACTCGAGTATCAAGATAGAAACTACTCGAGTGCTTCAGGGATCAATACTCAAGTGACTTAGAGAACCTACTCGAGTATGAGCAAATATACTCGAGTATAAGCACTTATAAAAATTTCTCAGATAAGACTTGAAGAACTACTCGAGTATAAGAGTTTGAGATACTCGAGTATGGAGAAGATAGACTACTCGAGTATCTAAGGAAAACTACTCGAGTGACCACTAACCTACTCAAGTATGAAAAACAATCTACTCGAGTACAGAGTTACTTACTCGAGTATTTCAGAGAACTACTCGAGTATGAGGACTTAGAAACTTTCTAGGATAAGAAGTCCAGAACTACTCGAGTACAACCAGAACGCTTACTCGATTAACTAACCATCTACTCGAGTATATGGTTCACTTACTCGAGTGAAGGAAAATCTACTCGAGTAAAAGCTTTCATACTTGAGTAAATGGAGAATCCACTCGAGTAAGTAGTCCAACCTACTCGAGTACAGACTCACTTACTCGAGTATACTATAGAAGTACTCGAGTATGTGGACTTAGAAAATTCTTCTGAAATAGACTTCAAAACTCCATAGTCCAAGTGCATGTTGATGAAGTGTATCCCAATAGAGAGGCTATACATGAGCCAACACCTTGGATAACACAATGAGGAATTATATTGTATGGTCCTATTTTTAGTGACCCATTATAGGCTGATATTGGTCTACACTTGGCAATAAGAACCTGCACACATACAACTCAAACACAATATCAAATACACCTTAATTCATCTTAGTTCAAGGTCTGACTTCCTACAAATCTGAGGTATTGTGGAGACAAATCCCAACAATCTCCCCCTATTTATAGATGTCAGCATCCTCTACACTAAGGTGAATTACTTAGAGTAAAAAGAACAACAAAACATATACTGATGAAAAATAAAAATAAAGCAGGAGAAATGATAAAGATAGCCATAATTAGAATCAAATATATATATAGAAATGTTTTCAAAAAAATTAAATGTCCATTTCCACATCCTCAATCACTCAAGAAGGGGCTCCTCTATGCAGTCTTTCTCTTTTAAGCTCTTGCCTCTCCAGGAAGCTGAAAGGTTTGGGAAAATAGGTCTTGGGCCTTGGAGGAACAGCTGGATTGTTATATCCCCAATTTCTGTCATGCAGTCTGATTTTGATTTGGGATGCATCATATGCTATCCATTCAGAGTAGCTGTAGTACTGATCTCTATTTTCACCAAAATCTGTTACCAGCTTCAAGGTATCAAGGATAAGATACTTGGAGGTAGGACTCCAAACCTCTGCATGAATAACTTGTGGTCTACCTTCTGGAGCTGGGGCAGGCTCTTTCCTTGGTGCAGAACGGCTAGCAGAAGCGCCGTCACCATATTTTCTTTTCTTTCTAGGGGCACCCTGAGAGCTTGGAGGAAAATCATCTTGCCACACATCATCATAAGAAAGAGTAGGCTCAGTCATGTCACTAGTAGGTCTAGGTGAGAAGACTGGCACATACTCTGGAAAGCTGGCCTGATCTGGAGCACTTGAGGAAGGATGATCTTCAAGAGGATCTAGGGACTTTGGAATTATGGCAGGGTTAAGCTGGGAGTTGGGAAAATTCTGATTATGCAACCATACTGCAGTATCATAGGTATAGAATTTTACAGATTTTAGTTGAGCTAGAATGTTTGCTTTTATTTCTTTGACTAGATTATCCATAGATGCTTTAGATTGTTCAGATATTTTTTCAACTTGTTCTTTGACAATCTTCTCCCCCTTGCTGATATCTACTGATAGTTGGGCAATTGCTTCATCTCTGAATGTTCCAACTTCTTCACAAACTTTCATGACATTTGAGGCAGCATCCTTTTCAATTTGAATCTGATTATTTGCAACTGTTTCAGCTTGATCCTTGAGTAGACCTATACTGGTAATAGTATGATCAATGGCTTTGCCACCCAACTGAAACAGTCTCTTGAGCTCATCAGTGTTTGCTTGTATTTCAGCAAATCCTCTACTCATCTCAGTTTCAAGAGTAGAGATCTTGTTGTTCACTGATGCCAGAGAATCATCAAAGTATTTTCTCTATTCACGGAGCATTTGCTCAATCTTGCTTACAAAATCTGAGGAGCTAGGGGGATCTGAGGCTGGGGTTGAGGCTGAAGGAACAGGAGCAACCCAGGGGGGATTTCAGTAATCACAACTGAGCTTTCAGCTCTCTTGAAAGGTGGTATCTCAACTGAATCTTCTGTAGGGATGAAAGAGGGAAGAGAGAAGTCTAGTGTCCTCAGAGTAGCATCCACTGGTTCTGGGGACATGTCCTCATCATCAGACAGTAGATTAATCTCTGGCTGACCATGCTGTTTATCAGGGGACTGATCAGGAGAGGTAGGGGGTACCTTTACAAGGGAGGAGAAGGATCCTTAGCAGGGGAAGGATCTGCTTGAGAGTGATCCTCAATAGATAACATAACTGAATCATCTTGAAATACTGGATCAATTGTCCTGAGTTCATTAATCAGTCTGTTAATGTCTTCAGCAGTAGTGAGAAGGTTTTCTTGAGCTTGAATTTCTGAGGTGAGATCTTCTGGAGGTGGAGAGGGAGGAGGAGTAGGATCTTGGATCAGATCTTGCTGAGCAGAGTCTTCTGATGCTTTGTGTTGAGGATTAGATGAGGCAGGCTCCCCCTCAACAATTGCACCCGAGGTGGTAATAGTGTGATGTAAAGGAGGAGATGGAATCCTGTCATCTGAGACAAGGGGCTCTCTGGGCTCATCTTTTGAGGTGACAGCTGCTTTGGAGGCTTGAGCAGTGTTGAGGAGTTTGATTTCATATCTTTGGATTGAGAGGAAGGATACTTTCTTCATATGATGGAGGGGAGTTCCTTTAGATAAATCAAACACTGTAGGATTGATCTCATGGAGGAGGAGTGAGATAATCCTGGCATAGCTTGGTTTTTTCACACTTTCTTTGATCTTGTCGAGTATCATCATTCCAAACTGGAATTTCTTCCGGCATACTATGGCTTGCATAACATCAAAAAAATTTTGGGAAATTTCTCTGAGGGAATAGGTTTTGCATAGAAGAACTTTGGCAATTACATCCACAAGGAATTTGCCCTCTGAATTGTAATCTGCACGGCGGAACGAATATGCTTCATACGGGTTTATTCCACAGAAGAAACTGGTTCTCTCGGAATCTTCAGGAGTCAGATCATCTTCTTCATCCACCACTGACAATTTTAACAGAGTAGCTAGGGAAGTTTTGTCTAGACAGATTTTGATTCCACTGACCTTGGATTTTAGAACTATACCATTGCGCTTGACCTTCAGATTCTTGTAGAACTCCTCGACTGTAGGGAAAATGACTTTGCACGGTTTCTGGAGGATGAACGAGAGACCGGCGGTGTTGAACAGAATTAGCAGGTTTCGGAAATCATCGGAGAGGTCGGGTATACCTTCAGGGTCGAGCTCTGAGCCGATTCCGATCTTGGAGGAGGGAGCCATCGGCGATTCTGGAGTACGGAGGAGACGAAGCGACAGAGCTCTGCGGGTTCCAGAATATGAAGCGACGACGGCTACTCGGGAGAATGAGGAGTGGAAAGGATTTTCGATTTTTCTAGATATATATATGATTCTAGTTAGGTTTAAGTAGGAGTGATAAAATCATACCTGTTGCGGAGTGGCAAACACTTTGGTGCGAATAGAAAAAAATGAGAGATTCAAATTTCTGATTTCGGTATACTCGAGTAGATTTCGCCATACACGAGTATGAGATGGAGCATACCCGAGTAGATCTAGTATATACACGAGTAGGTTACCAACTACTCGAGTATGTAGATTCTGTTACTCGAGTATTTCCGTTTACTCGTGTATAAGTCTCTATATACTCGAGTATATCACTTTGAAATACAATTTACTTAGGAGAAATTTTACTGCCACTGATATCTCCAACTCTGAGCCTGTCTTTGAATCCACTATCACTATTCCTCTTTGTTGAGCAGCCCAAGTTTCGTTTTCAAGAATGAAAACTTGGACTCCTCCAGCGGTTTGGTGAATATATCGGCAACTTGCCTGTCTGTGGAGACATATTGTAGATCTATGTCTCCGTTTTCCACATGCTCCCAGATGAAGTGATATCGAAGCTCTATGTGCTTTATCCAGCTGTGGGAGACTGGGTTGTTGGCGATTGCTATTGCGCTGGATGAGTCGCAGAACAGAGGAACGTTCTGGAACTTCATGTTATAGTCTTCAAATTGATTCTTGATCCATAGAAGCTGTGCACAACAGTTGCCTGCAGAGATATACTCTGATTCAGCCGTTGAGATGGATACACAGTTCTGCTTCTTACTGCTCCAGGAAATAAGTCTCCTTCCGAGAAATTGGCAAGTCCCGGAAGTACTTTTCCTGTCGTCTTTGCTTCCTGCAAAATCTGTATCTGAAAATCCAATTAGTTCACTATCATTACTTCTTGGGTACCATAAGCCAAGATTTGGTGTACCTTTGAGGTATCTCAAGATTCACTTTGCAATAATGTAGTGAGATTCCTTAGAGTTCACCTGAAATCTAGCACATACACATGTTGAAAACATTATGTCTGGTCTACTTGCGGTAAGGTAGAGCAAGGACCCAATTATGCTCCTGTACTTGGTTTCATCAAAAGGTTTCCCTTTCTCATCCTTGTCCAGAGACATAGTTGAGGCCATTGGAGTCCTTATAGAGGTTGCATTCTCCATTCCGAATTTCTTAAGTAGCTCTTTGGTGAATTTGGTCTGTGAGATGAAAATTCCAGCCTCAGATTGTTCCACTTGAAGCCCTAAGAAATACTTCAGCTCTCCCATACTGCTCATTTCAAACTTCCCTTGCATAAGTTTAGAAAACTTCTTGCAGAGGTTGTTGTCTGTAGAGCCAAAAATAATTTCATCGACATAGATTTTCACTAGCAAAATCTTGCCTTTTATTTCCCTAAGAAATAATGTCTTGTCTATCTTTCCTCTTGTGAACTTGTTCTCAAGAAGAAAGGTAGACAGCGTCTCATACCAAGCTCGAGGAGCTTGTTTAAGACCATATAAAGCTTTTTGCAGTAAATATATATGATTAGGAAAAGTTGAGTCAACAAAACCTGGCGATTGCTCTACATACACTTCTTCCTTTATGTCACCATTCAGGAAGGCGGACTTGACATCCATATGATAGACGGTAAAGCCCTTAAGTGCAGCGTAGGCAAGAAATAACCTGATCGCCTCCAGTCTTGCCACTGGAGCATATGTTTGGTCAAAGTCGATTCCTTCTTCTTGACGATAGCCCTTGGCGACAAGTCTGGCTTTATTCTTTATAATGGTTCCATCTTCGTCCATCTTGTTCCGGTAGACCCATTTTGTCCCAATGACGTTCTTCCTCTTGGGTCTAGGAACAAGTGTCCAAATTTTGCATCGTTTGAACTGATTCAGCTCATCTTCTATGGCTAGAATCCAGGATGCGTCGGAGTTGGATTCCTCAAATTTCTTTGGTTCAACCTGTGAAAGAAAACTTAGGTGTAAATTTTCGTTAGTTGTACCTCGACGAGTTCTGACGCCATCCCGAGGATCTCCTATGATTTGGTCTAAGGGATGATCCTTCACGTGTCTGAACTCTAGAGTCCTTGCATCTGGGATCTCTTCAGCCACTGGAGTTGCATCTTCAGCTGGGATGTGTTCTTCAACTTGATCATCTACCTCTCTAACAGGGGTTGTAGAGGTGATCTTGATGAACGTCTCATCTTTACCTTCAGTAGGTTCATCCAAGCTGAGTTCCTTCATCTTTGTACCTACATCTTCAATAGGCACACTAGAAGAGTTGCTTTGCAGCAGACTCGTCTCATCAAATACAAGGTTTATCGACTCT
This sequence comes from Platanthera zijinensis, assembly GCA_039513925.1. Classification (NCBI taxonomy): domain Eukaryota; kingdom Viridiplantae; phylum Streptophyta; class Magnoliopsida; order Asparagales; family Orchidaceae; genus Platanthera; species Platanthera zijinensis. The sequence continues at coordinate 117,724,068 of CM077089.1, read as the reverse complement.
TCTACCACCAGAGTTTTTCTATTAAATACTCTATAGGCCTTACTATGACTACTATAACCTACAAAAATACCTTCAAAGCTTTTCTCGCTAAACTTGGTAGTGCGATACTTGCCGTTGTTAAGTACGAAGCACTTACAGCCAAAGATTCTAAAATATGAAATGGTTGTTTTCCTGCCTTTTAGAAGTTTGTAAGGAGTCTTATCATGGTTCTTGTTGATGAGAGCTCGATTTTGCACGTGACAAGCGGTGTTGACGGCTTCAGCCCAGAAATACTCTGGAAGTGAGGCATCACTCAACATAGTCCGGCAAGCCTCTATGAGTGTTCTGTTCCTTCTCTCAGCTACTCCATTTTGCTGTGGAGTGCGAGGAGAGGAAAACTCATGAAAGATACCTTGACTTTTGCAGAATTCTGTCATGGCTCCAGACTTGAATTCTGTTCCATTGTCACTTCTGATTTTGACTATGGAACAGTTGTATTCATTCTGGATTTGCCTAACAAAACTAGTGAAAGTACTGAAGGTGTCTGACTTGTGTTTTATAAAGAACACCCACGCAAAGCGTGAGTAATCATCCACAATAACCAACGTATATTCCTTACCTCCCAAACTTCTAACTTGCAGTGGAAAAAACAAGTCCATATGGAGAAGCTGTAAGCTTCTATTGGAATCCTTGTCTATTATGCTTTTAAATGAACTCCATGTTTGATTGCCTTTGATACAGGCGTGACAAAGACTATCCATAACGCACTTGACATTAGGTGCATCACATACTAAGTTTTGAGAGAATAGTTTATTAATAGTTTTGAGATTAATATGTGCTAGTCTCTTGTGCCATTTGTCAGCAAGAGATGCACTACTTTTTGCTAAAAGACACACTGGTGTAGACGAGTCTATACAAATGAAGTTTAAACAGAAAATATTTCTGCTTCGAGTGCCTGATAAAACAGTTTCCATGTTGTCAACCGATTTTATCAAACACTTGTCAGCATGAAATTCAACCACGTATCCTTTGTCGCATAGTTGGCTTATGCTGATGAGATTGTGTTCCAATCCTTCAACATAGGCTACATCTGAAAAGGATACGCTACCGTTAGTAATCATACCGTAGCCTTTAGTTATTCCTCGATCTGAACCTCCAAAGATGACCTTTGGTCCGTTGCAGACTGAGGTGAAATTCTGGAGTAGGCTTCTTGTCCCGGTCATATGCCGAGAGCATCCACTGTCCAAGTACCAGATTGGCATTTTGGTGGTCTTTGGACATACCTGCAATTACAATCACTTAGCCTTAGGAACCCAAACAAGTTTGGGTCCTTGGTCTCGAGTTAGAATACTCCCCCTACGAGCATTAGCCTCATGAGTGGTCATTCTCACGTTGCTAACTTGAGGGGTTGCAACATTTCTAGGATTGAACCAACAATCGATGCCAAAATGACCAATTTTGCCACAGCACCAACAGTCGAACCTGTTGTATCTTTGCCTAGTGTATTCCTGCTTGATTTTCTTAAGTGATGGTCCAGCAGGAACTTCACTCTTGGAGGACGAAGCTTCATGATGATGGCAGCTACATGAAGTCTTCTCCTTCATAGGCTTTTCCACAATAGGTTTTACCTTTGGTGTCTTCTTGATGTTATGACCATGAGCATAAGGTCCATAGCTTTGAAGTTGAATCTCTTCATAAGGGGCCTTAAAGACACTCTCTCCAAAGTTACGAGGACGAGTCCAACCTTGGTATCTTGACTTAGGCTTCTCGGGGATCGTCCTAGAGAAGTGTCCATAGGTGGACTCATAGTCGTATTCTTTCGTAGGAAAGATAACTTTCTTGAAAAAAACTGGTTCCAAGGGAGCTTTCCCTTTTTCTTCAGCTAGAGCCTTCTGGGTAGCCTTATTCTTTCTCTTGGCCTTGTTTCTCCTAGAAGATTTACTAGAAGCACCAATGTGGCCTAAACAACCACCCTTGGCCTTAGCTGAGAACTCAGCAACTAGTGGAAGAACTGTCTTAGGCTTGGAGAAACTCTCAACAAGTTTCTTCTCAGCCTCGAGTAGTTGTTCCAATTCTTTGATGATTTCATCTTTAAGGTTGAGGTTCTTGAGAGATTGATTGTATTCCTCCATAGCAACATTGAAGTTCTCTTGAAGAGAATTATTCCTAGTGACTTCTTCTCTCAAGCTGCTCTCAATGGCCTGTAGAGATTTTATCTCTTTGGCTTGAGTTTTCACGACTCTGCAACATTTTTCGTAAGCCGTGAGTAACTCCTTATACTATCCCATGAGTTCAGATTCATCCTCAGAGGAATGGCCCTCTTGCTCATTATCATCATCAGATTCAGAGAGAGGAGTGTGAGATTTTACCTCCCCAGTGAACTGGGGGACTTGTTCATCATCAGAGTGAGCCATGAGCCCGAAGTAAGCTTCCTCTACTTCACTCGACTCAAATGAGTCGGAGTCGCTGAGAGTTTTGCTCTTCTTGGCTAATAAGCTCTTCTCTGTCCTCTTCTTGTGGTATGAGGGTTTCTTTTTCTCTCTTCTTCCACCCTCTTTCTTCTTGTGAGGGCAGTTCGCGATGACGTGACCTGGCTGATTACAACAATAACAAATGATGTCAGTTGAAATCTGTTTGTTCTGTATAGAGTTATACCTGTCATGGATACTTGAGCCTTTCTTTCGATGATCACCGTCATGTCGTGATCTTCTATATGAGGTATCTTTGCCTCTCCATTGCTTCTTCTTATTCAAGAACTTCTTGAACTGCCGCGAGAGCAATGAGAACTCTCCTTCAGATAGTTCTGAGCCTGAGGTGCTTGGCTCGGAGCCTTCTTCTTCACTTACTTCTTGAGGAGGTGCTGGTGAGGCAGCTTTGCCCTTCCTTGAACTTTCAGCATTTAAAGCAACCGACTTCTCTTTCGAGGAGAAGCGACAATTTTCTTCTTCAGCTTTTCTGGAGTTGATCTGTAGTTCATAGGACATTAGCTTGCCAAATAGATTCTGTGGATCTGTCTCTGCTAGTCTGCCAAACTCTCGGATGGCACAGACTTTGTTATCCCATTCCTTGGTGAGAGATCTCAGAAACTTATCATTCAGCTCCCCATTAGTAAATACTCGGCCATACACTCTTAGTCCATTGACTATCTTAAAGAAGTTTTCAAATGTGTCAGCTATGGGTTCCTTGTGACCTTGTCGGAAGGCTTCATACTTCTGATTTAAGAGGGATCTCCGATCATCCCTAACTTCCTCAGTCCCTTCCATCAGAGTCACCAGGGATTGCCACATCTCCTTGGCAGATTGGCAATGTATAAGATTTTGCAGCATTGAGTCATCGATTGCACTTGCGATAATATTTTTAGCTTTCTTGTCTAGGGAGACAAGTGCAATCTCATCCATATCCAAGTCCATCAACTTCTTTGGAACCTTTTTGGTTGGGTCTATTGTTGATGCAGTCATAGGAACATGCGGACCTTCTTCCACAATCATGAAGATCCGGGGATCTACTGCTTCCATGAAGAGCTTAACTCTTTCCTTCCACATAGGAAAATTGTTCTTGGTGCAGATAGGGAGCTTAGCAAAATCCTTGGTCTTACTCATGCTTGATACTTCTCTTGAGACAACTTGGTGAGGATTATATCAAGGTGTTAACCTTTTAACGATCAACCTCCCTATGATACCAATTGAGAGAACTAAGTTGTCAACCTAAATCACCTAGAGGGGGGTGAATAGGTGAAATACGTGCCAAATGCGGAATAAAAAATTAACACAGCACAGATAAGTAATCAAGCAATCATACAGACGACAAGAGATTTACAATGGTTCCCCAATCATGGGTACGTCCACTTTCCTCACCGATCTAGCAAATCACTAGACTCGGCAACTCCACTATCTCGGATTGCAAACCAATCCTATACCTCGGAACCACATTCCTACAAAACTCGATCCCAAACGGATCTACACTCGGAAGATAAAACTTCCTACCACTTGGAGATAAATCTCCTACAATGAAATTGTTTGAAGAAAAATACAAACAAAATAATACAGATCTGGATCTTTGGCTTTGTCTTCTTCGTTGAGAGCTTTCGGCTTGGACAGAAAAAGGTTGAGGAAGACTTGACCGAAATCCGGAGATCTGAAATCTGCAATCACCACGATCGAATAGAAATATCAGAGATCGATGAAGCCCGACGTGATCGGATGATTCTTCTTGAGTCTGGATCGCTGGAGAAACTGAGATCGATAGCAGCGGTGTGAGAACGATGATCCAGAGCTTCTTCCGAAAACAGTAATGGCGGCGGACAGAAAGATTAGGGTTTTCGGGATTTTCTTTTTCTTAAAAAGTAATCTCTGTAAACGCGTGTTTAGTCAAGTCTGAAAAGACATATTTATAGGTGGTTTCCAACGGTCATAAACATAATTAAGGATGACACGTGGACCAATCAGAAAGGACTATTTGAAAATACACAAAGAAACTTGACTTAGAGAAATTTAGGAAATTCGAACAGACATACTCGAGAGACAGAGACATACTCGAGTAAGAGGTTACATACTCGAGTGGGTATGAGGAATATACTCGAGTATCAAGATAGAAACTACTCGAGTGCTTCAGGGATCAATACTCGAGTGACTTAGAGAACCTACTCGAGTATGAGCAAATATACTCGAGTATAAGCACTTAGAAAAATTTCTCAGATAAGACTTGAAGAACTACTCGAGTATAAGAGTTTGAGATACTCGAGTATGGAGAAGATAGACTACTCGAGTATCTAAGGAAAACTACTTGAGTGACCACTAACCTACTCGAGTATGAAAAACAATCTACTCGAGTACAGAGTTACTTACTCAAGTATTTCAGAGAACTACTCGAGTATGAGGACTTAGAAACTTTCTAGGATAAGAAGTCCAGATCTACTCGAGTACAACCAGAATGCTTACTCGAGTAACTAACCATCTACTCGAGTATAAGGTATCACTTACTTGAGTGAAGGAAAATCTACTCGAGTAAAAGCTTTCATACTTGAGTAAATGGAGAATCCACTCGAGTAAGTAGTCCAACCTACTCGAGTATACTATAGAAGTACTCGAGTATGTGGACTTAGAAAATTCTTCTGAGATAGACTTCAAAACTCCATAGTCCAAGTGCATGTTGATGAAGTGTATCCCAATAGAGAGGCTATACATGAGCCAACACCTTGGATCACACAATGAGGAATTACATTGTATGGTCCTGTGTTTGGTGACCCATTATAGACTGACATTGGTCTACACTTGGCAATAAGAACCTGCACACATACAACTCAAACACAATATCAAATACACCTTAATTCATCTTAGTTCAAGGTCTGACTTCCTACAAATCTGAGGTATTGTGGAGACAAATCCCAACACCTTTCATAGGAGGCAAGTTTAGTTCCATCTTCATTCATAAGATGCAAGCTTAGTTCAATTTTTGTTTTTAGGAAGCTTCTTTGAGTTACATCCATTATTAGGATCTGATAATTATTTAGTTTAACCTTTCGATAGTGGATTAATCGGATTAGGGAGGCTTATTATGGGTTGCACCTTTATTAATCAATCAAGAATAATTTTCAACTTATGTGCACGCTTTAGATCAAATCCGAGCATCTTATTAGAGAGCACGTTTTTACTCAAAATTCAACCTCAAAAAATCATTTAAAAATGTGGGGGAAAATTTTCACCTAAGACGAGGTAGGACATTTCACCTTCCAAGTTTACCCAAAATTTCTGAGAGTTATTTCAAAAATGAGACCTCAATGATTTTGCAAAAATCCTCAAAACACTCAGAGCTTGGAATATCGCCTCAATATTTATTCATTTGATCTCAACATTAGAATTAAAACACGATCACACGCTCAGATTCTTATTTTTTCGAAGGATTTATATACATTGATTTTAAAGAGTGACCTTAGGCCCTGAGAAATGAGAAAATCTTCAAGTTTCACCTCAAGGTTTCCAAATTTTAACACAACATTAAAGAGGGCCTAAAATGTGCTGAGAAATTTTCCCAAAATTTTCCGAACATTTTTGGGCCTATAATTTGGCCAAATAATTCTTATTTATGATTTTAACAATACTAAATCAATTCATAAATTTTTCAAAAATTTTGTGCAGATAGCCCTCATCAAGGGAAACAACTTTCTTCTTCAAAAATTTTCTCCTAAGAGCCTAGATTTTCCTCAGAAAAATGCCCAAAATTCTGTTATTAAAATGATCTACAAATAGCCAAATTAAAAAGATCATTGTGCTGAGATCGAGATGTACATGGATTTTATCTTTCTTTCCCATAGCGGATAAAAATTGAATCCGCTGTGGGTGGTCCAGAAAACCACAGGACATAATTTTAAAAGATCAAGGCCGTCTGATCTTCATTAAGAAGATAAGACATCAGTTGCTTAATATCGGCGGTGCATAGCAGAAATGGGATTTTTCACCGCCTGCTGGCAGCCACCTCATGCCGGTGGCGCCCCTGGTCGGCTTGCTGAGGGCTGGCAAACTTTTGGGCGATGGTCCGAAAGCCTAGCATCGGCGGCTACCGCCGGATATCTTCATCCCAAGAGTGGGGTGGCTCAGCTGCTCTGCTCCCGACAATGCCACGCTGCCCCTCCTCTCTGATGGATACCCGACCATGGACCCATACCAACCCAATGCATTGATAGTTTGGATTCCCTCTAGTGGTGGCCCGGTTGTTATGCCCCTGATTTTTTGGTATTTATTTTAATTACTGTAGTGGCGTATTTTTGACATCAGGGAGTTATGTTGACGCATAGTTAACGGGTGTCATATGTTGGAGCATGGGTTTGCTCAGTGGGTTTTCCTATGTGGTTGGTTTTGGCTTGATTGTGCACCTTTCCCTCGCAAGCGGGGTCTGTTTTGGTGACTCAGTGGAGCTTTTTTAGGGATGTAGTGACATTTTGTCTTCGGGTGGTGTTTTACCTGAGTTTATTCTGTCAGATTTGAATTTCGACTTCGTCGTTAGATTCGTAGTGTCGGTATTTAGCTACGGTGCGATTTTCGTAAGATTTCGAGTTTGATTTAATTTCGGGTCGTTTTGACGTTATTTAAGAAATTAATATTATAATATATATATAAATATAAGTATAAGTAGGAAATCCATCGCGTCAAAACCTATTCCTATTCATCTTCTTCCCGAACCCGAGCAGAGGCCATTATTGCGAGAGGAGAAATGACGAACTTCACGTGCATTTTGGCCGGCGATAGGGAGAGATCTAGTGGGCCTTTTCATCGCTGGAGTAGAGATTTGGAAAGCTCTTGCCGAGATCTACCAGATTGTGGTAAGCTTTTCCCGATTCCTCGATTTTTAGGCATTAGGGTTAGTGATTTTGACCTCCTTCTTCCTACAAAAGTTTTAGGAAATGTTTCTAAGGTCATTTGGTGGCCGAACCTTGTCGCGGTGCGAGCGGGCAACGTTTTTCTGGAGTTTTGAGGCAAGTGAATTTCCTCCCTTGTATGTCAATTTCAATCCAATATTTTTCCTTCTTTTCTTTCCTCTTCCTCCTCCCTTAGAGAGTAGGAGTAGCTAGTGTAGGATGAGCTTTGAAAGAACCCCCTTAGGGTAGTGTAGGTTTTCGGCCAAGCCATGGAATTTAGGCAAACGGTTTAAGTAAAATTCAGCTTATTTTGTATAGTAGATTTGTCGAGTATCGATGGTAGGATCGGCGAGTATCGAGGGTAAAATCGTCGGGTATCATGGTTTAGTCTGAGGCTTTTTCGGCCAGTATTAATGGAATTGTCGATTATGGTCTATGTCTAGAATTCATTGGGTAGACGATTCATCGAGTAACCTGTTCGACACCGCCGCTGAAGGCACCCTCTTTAATAGGACTATCTCTGATGCTTGGCGGATCGTGGACGACGTGGTGCGCTCTAGTAGTTTGTGGAAGATGCCGCTCGTTACCGATGCCGTAAAGGACTCTTAGTTCATAGTTAGCAATACCGGGGAGAGCGAGCAACTTATCCATCATTTTATGGTATAGGTTGGAAAGTGATGGCGATCTCAAGCAGTAATATTACAAAAAGTACAACACATTATTTCCACCGTCGGTAAAATGTTGGATTTATGAGTCTGCCGTCCAACTGCGACAGTAAATGCTATGAACCTCAGAAGCAATAGGATGGTGGAGAATCGTGCACATTGGGAAGACCAACCTTCTGAACACGTGGATAAGCCAAGTACTAATGAGTCTCCCAAGGAACCCTCAGTGGCTATTACACCTGAAGTCCAACTCCTACGGGCAGGACCTCCATTTCCGCATAGGCTGTAAAATATCAGAAAAGAGAGGCAGCAACATAAGTTTCCGGATATTCTGAAGGATGTTATGTTGAGCAATCCCATGGTCGACCTGCTGACACAGGTGTCGCGCTATGTGAAGTACTTGAAGGAACTTTTGGCGAAACATCGGTCTTCTGAGTTATGCGGCAGCGTTTTGACCTGGGAGGATTGCCCCACTATGGCAGTGCTGCATTGGCCCATAAGATAAAAAGATCAAGGGAGCTTCACGATTGCATGTACCATTGGGCGATCCATGCTTAGTCATGCATTGAGTGATTCTGGAGCGTCCATCAACCTCATGTCATTATCCATCTTCCGTGAGCTGGGCTCTGGTGTTCTTCAGCCCATTAATTCCATTCTGCAGCTAGCTGATCGATTAAAGAAGAAACCGATTGGAGTGGTCGAGGATCTCATGGTTGTTGTTAACAGGTTGGCCTTTCCGGCCGACTTTGTTATCCTCGATATTGAGGATGCGGATGGGACGCTGATTATTCTGGGGCATCCGTTCCTTGCCACTGCTAGAGCCATTATCGATGCGGAAAAGAGTTTGCTGACGTTGCGCTTAGGATCAGAAGATATTGTTTTTGATATGTATAAGGCGTCAAAAGGAGATAGCCGTGTGGAGCTGATGCAATGGAGTTTGAGGGGATGGAGATTGACGATGGCCGGAATTTTCAGCCTGATAAGGATGATGGTGAGTTATGTGACCCCAATATAGATATTTAGGAAGGGTCGTGCGAGGCGCAGGCTGGATACTCCAAGCTTCTGGCTGTACCCCTGTTTGATTCAGAAGGATCTTGCGAGCTCAAGCCGCTCCCTAGCACGCTGATGTATGTCTTTCTAGGAGAGAAAGAAACTCATCCTGCCAATATTTCTGCTCTTCTTACAGCTAATCAAGAGGCCCGTATCGTTGAAGTGCTGAAGTTACATAGAAAAGCCTTTGGGTGGAAAATTTCAGGCGTCAAAGGAATTATCCCTACGGTGTGCATGCACAAGATATTACTGGAAGATAACTTTATGCCTTCAGCTCAACCGAAATGCAGATTGAACCTTATGTTGCACTAGGTGGTGAAGAACGAGATTATCAAGCTTTTGGATGCCAGTAATATATATCCCATAAGCAATAGCAAATGGGTGAGTACGGTGCAGTTGGTTCCCAAAAAGGGAGGAATCACAGTTGGCCGTAATGAGAACGGCGAGCCCCTTACTACGTGGTTTGTCATTAGATGGAGAGATTGTATCGACTATTGAAATCTTAATGCGGCAACCAGGAAGGACCACTTCCCGCTGCCATTCATGGACCAGATGCTGGAAAGGCTGGCTGGGCATGGTTACTACTGCCTCCTGGACGGCTACTCGGGCTAATATCAGCTGGTAATTTCCCCAGAGGATCAGGAGAAGACGGCATTTAACTGCCCATCTGGGACTTTCGCTTTACAGCGACTACCTTTAGGGTTGTGTAATTGGGTAGCCACCTTCCAGTAATGCATGACCGTGGTTTTTCGCGAGATGGTTGGGGATTTCTTGGAGGTGTTCGTGGATGACTTCTCCTTATTTGGTGATAGCTTCGAAGAAGCTCTGCACAACCTCTCTTTGGTCTTGAAATGTTGCGAGGATACTAATTTAGTGCTCAACTGGGAGAAGTGCCATTTCATGGTGCGAGAGGGGATCGTTCTGGGGCATAAGGTTTCTCAGCAGGGGCTAGAGGTTGATCTAGCGAAGGTAGAGGTGATTAGAAACCTGCACCCTCTGTCGACACTTCAAGGCATTCGTAGTTTTTTGGGGCATGCTGGATTCTATCGGCGCTTTATTTAGGATTTCTCGACTATAGCTAAGCCCTTATCTAATATATTGGCGAAGGATGTCAAGTTTGTGTTCGACGACGATTGCAATCGGGCATTTAATTGCTTGAAGGATCGATTGGTTTCAGCCCTAATTCTCTCATCCCCGGAATTGACAGTGCCTTTGGAGTTGATGTGTGATGCTAGCGACGTCGCGGTGGGGGAAGTGTTGGGGAAGCGTAAAAATAAGATCTTTCATACAATTACAAACGCGAGTCGGACGTTGAACGATGCACAACTGAACTATACCACGACCGAGAAGAAGTTTTAGCTATCGTTTTCGCCTTCGAGAAGTTCCACTCCTACTTGATTCTTTCCAAGGTGGTGGTGCATTCAGATCATGCGGCTATTCGTTTTCTCATGCACAAGAAAGATGCTAAGCCGCGGCTCATGCATTGGATTCTATTGCTGCAAGGATATGATATCGAAACTTGAAGGGGGAGAAGGCGAGGGCTCACAGGGAATTCCAATTTCCGATGCTTTTCCAAATGAGGGTCTGTTCGACCTTTCTTCTACTGCTTCTACTCCATGGTATGCTGACTTTGCTAACTTCTTGGCAAGCAAGCTGCTGCCGCCGCATTTAACATATCAACAAAAGAAGAAATTTTTCTTAGACGTCAAGTATTATCTATGGGCGGATCCTCTACTGTTCTGTACCTGCGCTGACGGGGTTGTCCGACATTGTGTCCCCGAGCTTGAAGTTAAAGAGATTCTGAGGCATTGCCATGATCGCGAGGCTGGCGGGCATTTTGGTGCCACATGGACTGCTCGCAAGGTTCTACAGTGCGGTTTGTTTTGGCCTACATTATTCCGTGACTCTTTTACCCACATCAAAGAGTACAACAAATGTCAGTGCACGGGGAACATTACTCAATGAGATGAAATGCCCCTGAATAATATGATGGTTTGCGAGTTATTCGATGTATGGGGGATTGACTTTATGGGTCCTTTCCACATGTCGCATGGGAAGCAGTGCATCCTAGTTGCTATGGATTATGTGTCTAAATGGGCGGAGGCGATCACATCAAATGCTCGCACCGTACTCCACTTCCTTCATAACAACATCTTCTCCCGCTTTGGCGCACCGAGAACTATAATTAGCGATGGGGGTAGCCATTTCAGCAACCAGCAATTTGCGCAACTGCTAAAACGATTCGTTGTTCACCACAAGGTCGCTTTGGCCTAGCATCCACAAACATGTGAGCAAGTGGAGATTTCAAATAGAGAACTAAAGCGGATTTTAGAAAAGTCTATCCACTCCAACCGGAAGGAGTGGGAAAAGAAGGTGGATGATGCTCTTTGGGCTTACCGAACTGCGTTCAAGTCACCAATATGGATGTCACCCTTCCAACTGGTATATGGAAAATCATGCCACCTTCCCGTCGAATTGGAGCACAAGGCATTGTGGGCCACCAAATTGCTCAACATGCACTTTAAAGAGGCTTCTTACAAGCGACGTGGACAGCTTTGTGAGCTCGATGAATTCCGTTTGTGTGCTTATGAGAGAACGAGCATATATAGGAAAAGAACTAAGCACTGGCATGATAGACATATCTCGCCCAAGGAATTCAAGCTGGATGACCAGGTTCTTTTGTACAACTCACGCCTGTGGCTGTTTCCCGGGAAGTTAAAATTCAGATGGAGCGGTCCTTACATGGTTGTAAGTGCCTCTCAATACATCGTGATAGAGATTCGGGATGATAAGGACGACACTTTCAAAGTAAGCGGGCATCTCTTGAAGCGATTTGAGGGGAATGTCATCGATAAAGACGTGCACTGCATACTGCTATAAGACCCTGATGGATGTTAGCCTCCTTTAGTTGTTTTGCTTACATTTGTTGCTTGGATTAGTTTCTGCATGGGATTGTAAAACTATATATAAAACTTCTAATACAGGTATTTGCTCCACCTTAAGGACGGTAAGGAAAAGTGACTTCTGGGAGACAACCCATAATTTTTTTTTGCATATTCTTTAATATGGATTGCTGTGCTTGGATGTATTTTATTTTTCAGGTGGATTTCATTCGGGCCGTGGACTTTCAATAGAAATTTACGCCAATCTTCTGGTATGCTCATTTCTGAGCATTGGATAACCCATTCTCCTTACTTGCTCTTTAATTTCACGATCACATTGTGGTGTTAGGATGTTTAGGCTAAGTCGAATGGGGAGAGTTATGCGGGGTACTCACGCACGTGCATTAAACCATTATCATACTAGAATAATATATTCATTTGCTGTCCATGATGATTGACAATGCATACCACTGTACCACACTTGAGCGCGTGCTAGAACAGGAGTGCGTTGTGAGTTTTATCGTCACTAGTGTGCGATTTGGAAAATTTCGTCTCTGGCCTAGGATTGCGAGGCGGAGTAAAATGTTGCCTCCATGAGTGCTCCTAATCGAGTGCTCACGTCTTATTTAGGATTACATGTAGAATTAGATTCTTTTTATGCTCATAGCGTATTTTATTTCTATTGGTGTAAATCTTGTTTATTCTACTCGTCTACTTCGAATACGATGTGAATCAAACGGTAGCGTAGGGATGTGTGTCGACATCGCTAGCCTCGTATTGCTCGAGTCGGGAGGAAGGATTGTCTTTCTCTGTGGCTAAGAACTTGCCCCTATCTACTCTTGAAGCATGGGTTCATGGTTAGTCAAGTGCACGCGTGATGTAGACCATCACTTTGTTCTAGTTTGAGCTTTGTACCATTCCCGAAGTCTATCCGTTGTAATTCCCGTTGAGCCTGTCCCTTCCTTTGGCATCCCTACGCCTCGCTACCAAAGTCATATAGCCTTTCCTACTCGTACACCCGAATGTGGTCGCTCGGTTGGTTTATTTTATTGTAGTTTTGTATCCATTATGTGTGGCTGTTATGCGGGAGCTTTGTGCCGCTTGTGGTGTTGTCGTGTTTTCGGCTCGTTTTGGTTATTTGGTTAAATAAAAAAAGAAAAAAATAAATGAAATGAAATGGAAATGAAAATTCCCAATGTGGAATAAAATAAAAAAGAAAAGAACAATTTGTTGTAGAGTTGTGGTTTTATGGTCGTGAAATTTTGTTGTATTGTGTTTGTTATGGGCATGCACGCACCGTTAAAAGTTCATGTCGTGTGGTGCGGTGCATGTGTTTGTCATTGCGTGTAGCTGTGAGTGTTTTCGGGCAGTCTCATTTTGGGTGGTGCATATTCGTCGTGTTTATCTTTGTATACCCCGCCTTCGCCTAAGCCTCCATTATACTCCAAGTCCTACAGATTCACGCTTGAGTCAAACTAGTGTCGTGGAGAGAGTGTGAACGGGCGAGCTTATGGTCATTGACATTGTTGGAATCCTTTAAAGGTTATCCCGATCCCTTGCTTTGGCAATGCTTAACTCAGTGATTGTCTGCTTTCTCCTTCCACGTGACCGAATGATTCCCCTCGATTCTATAGTAGAGTACTAGTAATATTTTGATACGCCTTTAGAAATATATAGGTTATTGGTGCATAATTAGAAATTCCCTCTACGGTATTCCTATGAGCGTGAGCATGAGATTTCACATGGTACTCCGATGCGCAGTTTTAAGCCAGCTATACTATTTTTCTCACCCGCATTAGGGATGATTTGCTCGGGACGAGCAAATATTTAAGTCTGGTTGTGTGATGAGTCCAATTAATATATGATTTTTCGGACTCATCTGAGCTTATTATCTTGCATGTGCACTACTATTTCAGTAGGAAAAGTCATATATTTGATTAGGGCTTCACTTAGCCATTGTTGCACTGTTTCGGCCCATTTTGGTTTGTGAATTGTGCCGAGATGTCAGGGGTAAGTACTGGGGTACTCTCCGTGTGGATTTGGTTATTTTATGTTGTATATTGATGCTGGAATCTTTTGCTCCAGGTATGGTTTTTGCTGTGCAGGTGGTCAGTTTTCCCCTAAATCAGGAATTCTGACTTGTGGAAAAAGCACGGTCGTGCATTTCCTTAGCGCAAGCTTTCTACCAAATTGTGCATTTTCTGCAGGTTTCTCTGGAGGATTGACCAACCCATGCGATTTCTTCATGCACGGTTTCTTCTGAACCATGCGCGAAGGAGACATACGATTTTCATGTAGCTGTCTAGTTTAATAGCGCTCTGTGGTTAATCGTGCAATTTGTTCACGCACGGGCAGAAGTGCCCGTGCGCGAGTAAAACGCACGGTTCCACCTACTTGTCAGGAATTTCAGCACTCTGTGGTTACCCGTACGTTTTCCTTCACATACGGGCAGAAGCGTTCGTGCGCGAGTAAAACGCACGAGTCAACTCATCTTCCTCCGCAAGCTTTGTACTTGAAGTTAATATCGCACGGTTAACGCACGGCTGTGGGCCAAACTGCATGTGACCGTTTTATGACCTACTCGTATTTAAGCTCAGGATTTGACTAGAGCAGGAACGATTCCACCATTTCCGCTCCTCTGAGCGGGAAAATCTTCCTCCAGCCGTTTTTTCCTCTCTCCTCCTTGGAGAGCTCGACCGACCACTGTTCTTCCTCCAAACTTCACTGCAAGTGAAGATCTTCTGTTGTTTTCTTCATCTCCATCTCAAGAAGAGCATTTCGAGCTCCTTCTCGTTGCCATTAGAGAGCTTTCCGGCGACTACCAGCCTTCACGGATCTTGAAGAAGAAGGGGAAAACACCTTTTAAGTAGGTGACAACACTTTAAGCTTCCTCGGACGTCAACCACCGACCGAGCCCAGACGAAGATCGACAACCATTGACTCCGGCTGAGAATCGTGGCTAGCCTTCACGCATTAAGTTGTAAATCTCCTCTTTACTCTCATTTGGATGTTGTTTCTATGCTTTGGATGTTAGCTAAACTTGCTAGTAACTCTTAACAATGTTCATGATGCTTTACTATTGCAAATGTTGTTATAGTCTATAGTTTGGCTTTACTTCCTTTGCTTGCTTTGGGTTGTTGCTTGGTGATATGCCGCACTAACGTGTGTTAGGGGATGGCTTGGCAAGGAGGTGTTTTCGACCCTCAACGGTTACGACCACACACTCTAATACTCATCAGAGTATTCCATCATTGCAAAGCGGTGAAGGCGACCCGTGTAATTAATTTTAGTTGTTCTAAAACAAAAACTCATCCCCCAAACTTTTGTTGTGTTTGCAATCACTTTCCAATGAGGAAGATCACACTCCAAATCTGCACTCCTCGAGAGATTCAATACTCGGAGGATAGCTCCCCTAGTTTATAACTTAACGACGATCGGTGCACTTGCCTAGATTGCATGAGGAATCTAATCAAGTTAAACGGTTTTTGGATGGTCTTAGGAATGACATCCAGCAGCTAGCTAATGCTAATGGATCTGAAAGCTATGCTTAAGTTGTGGAGGATGCTCTGAAGGTTGAGGTGATTGATATTGACAAGAATCGAGGTCAACAAATGAGAAAGGATAAGAGAAAGACTGGTGAGGGTAAGAGTTCCCAAGAATTCGGTGCTAATTCGAGGAAAAAGAGTAAAGAGATATGTAGTATCTGTGGCTGGCCAGGGCATCCGTTCGAGAAATGCTTTAAGAGGTTAGAAGCCCAGAAGCAGGAGCAAGTTCTTGCAATTCAAGGTGCTCCTAAGGGAGATTTTTTTGTTTTGCTTGTAAGCGGAGGGGGCACGATACTGCCCATTGTTGGGGAATGAAGAGGGTCTGCTATCAGTGCAAACAGAAAGGACATTTCAAGTCGAAGTGCCCGTAGGATTAGCCCCTGCTGCAACTAGTTCCACTTCAGGCCTTGCCTCCACCACAACAATTGGACAAGGGGAAGGGCAAGCTGAATGTTGTGTCGTTGGAGGAAGCTCAAACATCTACTCAAGTAATATCAGTATAGATCCTAACCTAGTTCTAGCTTTTAATTTGTAGCTGTTGTTTCGATGTTTGTTCCCTTAGTTGCGTATATGATTTTATAGGAAAGTTTTAGGTTAAGAACCACTGGGCGTGCGTTCTATTCGATTCCGGTGCTACCCACTCGTTCGTGGCAAGGACCTTTGTAGAGTGTCACCATTTGACCCTTGATTGTGTTGGCGACGCGCTTCGTGTCAAGTTTCCCTCTAGCGATTCAATGGTGTCGGACCAAGGCATTCAGAGTTGTACGATTCTGTTAGCTGATTTTCTAGCCATTGTTGATCTGAAGGTGATAGACTTAGAAGACATTGATGTGATTTTGAGAATGGGCTGGTTGTCCAAGTACGGTGCAGTTATCAAATGCAAGGTCAAGCGCTTGGACTTCAAGATGGACAACGGTCAACCTAGGAGTGTTTATGGTTTTTCGCGCCAAGTTTCTCCAATTATTTCTGCGGTATGTGCTCGGAAGCTTTTAGATTCCGGATGTTTTGCCTGTTTAGTTTCGGTGAATCGCTATGGTATGGATTGTGTACTGGGAGATCATGATCAGAGTCTGCCTCAAGTCATCTCACATGCCTCTGTAGAATTGAGTAGCCCAATCCTGGTTAGTGGCTGTGAGTATCCCAGCAAAATGGGCTTAGTGAATAAACTCTCGCCGATAGTTGGGCACTGTCCGATCGCCCTGGCGATTATGCAGGAACCTCTCCCTCAACGCGGCTTAATTGGCATTTGAAATAAAGTGCTCAATAAATGCGTTTGAAAAATCCCCCCACAGGATAACGTTCAATGATCACCCTCTGAACGTCAAGCATCTGTCCGCTCAACACAAATCTAGAGCATACCCCTCCAACAAAGTCATAACCAAAGAAACTGCAGTAACTTCTAGGCACATCATGCCCGCCAATAGCTCATCTACACGCTCTACCCACTCATCTTCCTGCATGGCAGTCTTCATGCCAGTAAACGTGGGAGGTGTCAGCCCTTAAAAGGTTATCAGTAGGTCAGTGGGTACCACAAGCTGCTGTGGTGGTTGTAATATGGCAGTCTAGAACATAGTCAGTATAGCTGTCAATGTTCTCCCCAAGTCTGTCTCGACAAATGGTATAGCTACAGGGGTAACTAGGTTTGGAGGTGGAGTGGCAGGGATGCAACCTCTAAAGGAGGATCTCCCATTACTGTACTCCGGTATCTAGAGAAGTAACAGGAAAAAGTGCCAGTACTTTGCAAAAGTAAGGGAGATTTTCAAAAGACTAACAAAGTAGAAATAGAAGGTTTGCGGGCAAGCTATCGTATAGTCTAGAATCCCTAAGCCTCTACACTAGGGTCCACTAGGCTTCCGCATCATTGTTCATCCCGAACCATGGAATGAAGAGAGGGACTGAGGGATCTTGAGACTGCTCCACAAGGATGAATCGTGATAGATCTGATCCAATTTCAAGATCCCCTCCCCCAACCTTAGCTCAGGTCAGATCGTAGACATGCCTTAATACCTTAGACGTCCACCCAGTGTTTCCTAAGAGGCAACAACCCCCTTTACTAAGCACTAGTTAGCCGCCTTGCCTGGTTTGAATCACAACATTCACATCACATCATAGAATTGAGGAAGCAATAACCGAAAGCCACAATATATATAATAATGTATATATTAGAGCAAGAAAATGCCATAGCCACTATTTATACATTGATCCCGTAGGCATCAAATGACTACGACTACTACTAACTTTATCTCTCCTGCAAGCATGCGCGCTAATAACTCACGTATTAGAATTCTAGAGATGACAGGTGTGCCTCTACTCGGGTAGTCCTATCAGCTGATATTTCATCCCGCGACAGCTATAAATTATGGTACTCCATTTCCTGTGAATGGTTATTAAAATAACTGTTTGCCAAAGAGCTAAGTGGAAACACATCTCCTCTCCATATCCATATCCTTGGGACTAGCTCACGTACCCAACAAAAGTAAATAGCTAGAGCATTAGAAGGTTAGACCAATATTTCATATATATAGGCTAGGAGCAACTATCTAAATGAATATGCAGTATAATATACCTAGAAATAGTAGCTTCTTAACCGTCAGTTATATAATAAACACTCCACTAGCTATCATCATGACAGGTACTCATAACTTGTATTCACACCGTAGGTACTCAAAACCCACCAACACACTACAGGTATTCAAAACCCGTGCACAAACCCTATGTCGACATAGTATGGACCACTTCTCTTCAAGCAGGATAGCGAGCCCCGCAAGCCTCACCGATGAGTCCATCAGTGATAGTGGTCAGTTCTGTCACTTCTAGGAGTGTTCATACCACACTATACAAGCCCCAACATACAAACTAGTATACTCTTGGATGTGATTGACATCAAGCGATTTTGAATTTAGTCCGGCGAGTGGAGGAAACCCAATAGGGAGAAAAATAATGGCCTCTAGACCGTGGTACGCATATCCCTATTGCCATGAGTCATCGACCTTCCTGTTGGATTTTGAGGCGCCCATAGAGGGGGGAGGGGGTGAATAAGGGAAAATAAACACTTTTTCTAAATGAAAAACTTAAGGCAAAATTAATGCAAATTTTTTCACAAACCAAACGATATTCCAAACACTCAGAAATTTAATGAAGATGAAATCAAGATTTTATTTCTTAAGTGATAAAAAAACATAAACAAAGATTTCAATAGAGCTTGAAATAGAGGCTACAAATGAAAAATATCTTTTGTATTTTCATCGGTCCTTCTCCCAAGGGCAAGTAGGCTAAAGTCTATCTCTCCCTAAATATAGCTACTAGCCTCCCCTTAGAAAACTCCACGACCTAGTCGATGCACACAAGGAGGCGATTTCCCCCTAAGCCACACACATGCCTAGTTGCCACTTACAAGGCGGCGATTTCTCTTTCAAATACAAGAAAAAGAGAAGTAACAAAATAGAAATATGAATGAAAACTCCCTCCGGTGTAGAGCACTTGAAGAAGTTGAATAATACTTGCAAAAGTCATCGGAGTTGTAACGCACAAACGATCTCTTCTATGCTCTTCAACTTCATTGTATACATGGGATTTTATCTGGTTCCACAGAGTTATCAGGCTGGGAAATCTCAAAACAAAGGCTCCTGAAGTTGTATGTCTTGAAATGCATGAAAATAGCCCTTTTAAGCAATCTGTGTTATCTCCCCGTGATAGCTCGATATTGCCTGCGCGATATCACCTAAGCCTACCACGTGGCCTACTTTGTTGTAATCGGGCCGGAATGATTTTGATCATGTTAGATCATGCGATATCGCCCCGCGATAGCTAGGTATCTCCTGGCAATATTATTGTATAATGCGCTGTGTTGGAAATGTTGAGAACATGGCTGGCGTCTTCAAGTTGATATCGCTTGGCGATAGATAGCTATTGCTGGCGATATCTCCCATCTTTTAAAATTCTACATCTTAATGTCACTTTTAAATTATTAGAGTTTACCTGGAGATATCTGTACACCATAAACACAGTATGATAAAATATATACGAGATTTGTTATTTTCAAACCAAGGAATATGGAATGCATGCTCCAATAATCTCCCCCTTTTTCTAATAACCAATTCACTGAGAAATAAATCAACGATGACCATTAGGGATGACCAATAAAGATGATAAAGAAATGATAAAAAGGATAGAACAAGAGTGTGCACAAACTCCCCCTTAATGGATGCTCCCCCTATATCACAAACTCCTGTAAATAACCAAATAATTTCCTGTGAAATTAATATATTAATATATTGTCCCTTAAAATTTCTTGCGATATTTTTCCCAAAATGTTTTCTTGGATACTCCTACTTATGTTATTAAAAAAAGAATTGTAAATTCTAGGATTATCATGTTAGAGTTGCGGAAGCTTATGAGAAAAAGAAAATAGTGAAAGATAAATATGTTACAAAAGAATTTGAAGAGTGAATAAGATGGACATGTAACTCAGATATAAGCAAGTTAGTGATTCATCAAGAAAAGATAGCCTATCAATGGAAATTTTTTCATAAAAGTTAATAGAAACATTGTAAAACTCATGGTAATATATGTTATCCAATGATTTTAGAGAGAAATGTACTAATCATGTTCAGTCCAATTCTCATGAGAAGAAATGTTAGAAAAGATAATGAAGTGTACAAGGTGAGCTATTTGGGAAGATATAAATGGTGAAATTATTCCTCATGAACCAAATGAATTATAAAGTATAACATAGAATATAAAAATATTCATGATGCTCATAAAAAGATTCACGGTACATAACATTGAAGTGGGATGGCTTTCATGTTTGCACAAAGTACTTTAAAATTCTTTCCAAGGTGCTCAAACTCACAATGCTCATTTAGAATTATCGTGAGGTTGAGTAGTGCTTGGTAGAGTTGCCTTGAGAATTTATTTTGCATAGCATTTTTATATAGTACTCAACATATTTTTTTTATTATAATGATGAAGGACTCTGAATCCACTTGTTTTGCAAACATAATATTTTTATATCATAAACATATGGTTTTAATTGAATAAGTGAGTGTGAATAACATATGAAGCAAGGAACATGTATAATTTAAGAGGTTAAGTATTTATAAGACATAATCATGAGAGAGAAAATTTTAAACAACATATATATCTTGGAACCAAAAAGTGTGATCGTGAATGTCATTATCTAATATAACAAATTACTCATACTTAGAGGCATTCGAAAATAATCAGGAACATTTGTTACTCTAATTTCTTTGGACAGTAAAATATTCAAGGCATGAATAAGAAAAACAATATTCTCATATTGAAATGAAAAATTAACATGTAAAGTCATCTGATAAAGATAAAACATGAACTTCACTGAATTATGAGTAAAAATCTTGAATAAAGATGATCACAAAAAGTAGGGACAAATTTGGACCATTCTACGTTATCGCACCGCAATAGAGGGCTATCGCGCCGCAATAACATTTTATATAAGAAGGTTGGATCTGATTCCAGATCTCAAAAACTCTGTGTTTTCCTGTACCTCTTGTGGAAGAAGAAGACCGTACACCTTTCAGAATTTTAGATCTAAGGTAAAATCCAAATTTTTAATGAAATTTTCTTAGGGATCTTGTGTTAAATGTCAAAAGAAGAGAATCTATGTGAGCAAAAAATATTTTGATAAAAAGTTGTGGATTTTTATGAAGGTTTCATGCTTGAGAAAAACATTACTTTTCATGTTTGATTTCTCCATGGTTTTTATAGATCTAGAACATGTATGAGTTTGGAGAAGTTTGGAAACTTTTTACATAGAATCTTAAGAGTAGATCTAAAAGTTTTATGATGAAATTTCGGGTTTGATGAAGGTTATCCACTATCACCCGACGATAATCACTATTGTCGGCGATAGTGCAAAAAACTGATCATTCCGTATTTTTTTAGGAAATGGCCTATAGTTTCCAAGCACACAAGAGCACTACACAAAATCCCCATACATCATACAAATCTTATCAAGGGATCGACAAAGCCCCTATATGTATAATAAAGATTGTAGAATAGGACATGACTTGAGAGGCTCAGATCTATGAAATGTTTGCCCAGTTAGGTATAATATCGCTGCTGCTACCTGATATGTTTAGTTCAGTATTAGTCAGAGAATTTTATAACCATCTGGAAGATCCTACCTATACTGGACTAAGTGGAGGGGTGAGATTATTATTACAAAGTGGTATCATCGAGATAACCCATGACGACCTAAGAAATGAGTGTGGTCAGATCGCTAGTGAAAATATCTTGTATAGAGATTGGTCACAAATGAACCAAGTTCTTCACGGAACAGCTACTAAAAATCTCATACAAACTACAACCACACTCACTCTTGAGGTATATTTAGTATAAGATATTTTGAGAAACACTATGTTGTTGAAGGCAGGTGATACGAGAAAGATAATGAAACAACTAAGCTTAGTCACGTATCTAGTAGTAGAAAAAGAGCAATTTGATGTGACAGACTTAGTTTTATCGGTGATCCAATATAATTTTAAGATGAAGGATCCTTTGAGGAGAAAATTAAACACACTTCCATTAGGAAGTATCATCCAGCGGGTACTTTATCAAAAGTACCAATGGATCCATCAAGATCTTTACATCAATGATTGCATTCCTCCTATTTATAGTTCAGAGACGGCACGATACCCTTCAGGACGGGGTGATTCATACTCTTCAACTATGCCTATAAAGGAGAAGCCTCCACATCTACTAGACCACCACTTCCTTGAGGAGGATATCTTCGAGAAAGGGTGGACGAGCTTTATGATTTGGTGGAAGAGCATAAGGTGAAAAAAAGGTGAGGTTGAGTGGATTGAAGAAATTCATGAAGTTTATAACTAATGGTTTAGACTTGAACTCAACCCTGGAGGAAGAAAAGGACTAGGAGAGTCCAATGGAGGATCCTCCTCATCATTCTATTCGACATGTTAGAAGATTGAGGGAGAGAGGACAAAGTTCAAGTGATGAACAACCACCTACTAGTGAAGATTAGGACTTTTTATTAGCTTTTCTATAGGGTTGCTAGAATGAAGATATCACCTGGCGATAGACGGCTATCGCCTGACGATAGGTAGCTATCACCCGGCGACAGTGAGCTATCGCTTGGCAATAAGAAAATTTCTAATTATCGTTTTGTACTTTATTTTTTTGTACTAGTATTATAATAATGACATTTTGGTGGCATGT
Organism: Platanthera zijinensis; assembly: GCA_039513925.1. NCBI lineage: Eukaryota > Viridiplantae > Streptophyta > Magnoliopsida > Asparagales > Orchidaceae > Platanthera > Platanthera zijinensis. The sequence goes on along the minus strand of CM077089.1, from coordinate 117,701,381 downwards.
ATTTCAATCATTCTGTATAATTAATTAAATGTTGAAGTTGATTTTAATGAGTAGAAGTTTTGATTAATTTTATTATTTGACTGTTGTTAAGCTTTTGATAATATACATAATTTTTCTGATTAAATGATTTAGACTTTTAATTTAAAATGTCTAAGACTCCTTACTCTAGTCTTAGTGAAGAAAAAACGTAAATCAGGAAGAGGTTTGGTGAAAATATTGCCAATTTATGACTCGTTTCTAATAAAGTTGATTTTAATGTTATCCTTTTTTATGTGATATCTAATAAAATGATGACAAACATCTATATGTTTAGATCATAAATGATGTACTGGATTATAAGTAAGATCAATTGCACTTTTATTGTTGAACCTTAACTCTATGATTTTTTGTTGTATTCCAAAATCTTCTAATGTTTGTTTCATCCATAAAGCTTGTGCATAACAACAACCTAGTGAACTATTTTCTGCCTCAGTGGTGGAGAGGGCAACCAAATTCTATTTCTTACTCAACCATGAAATAAGTGAAGGGCCTAAAAAGTGACAAACGTCACTTGTGCTTTTACAATCTAACGAACAACTAGCATAATCTGAATCAGAATAACCATGTAAAACAAAGTCATCATTATGAGAATACAACGGTCCTAATTTAGATGTGCCAATAAGTTATCTAAAAACTCGTTTAACCACTTTTAAATGTGATTCTTTAGGATTAGCCTGAAATCTAGCACACAAACAAACTGATAACATAATATCAGATCTAAATGCAGTTAAATATAATAAAGAACCTATCATCCCTCTATATAAAGTTTGATCAATTGATATTCCACTTTCATCTTTTCCTAACTTGAATGAAACACTCATATGAGTACTAGCTTGCTTAAGAATTTCAAATCCAAATCTTTTAAGAACATCATGAATATACTTAGATTGACAAATAAAAATACCATCATATTTTTGAGTAATTTGAAAAACTAAAGCATATGTAAGTTCTCTTATGATGCTCATTTCAAACTCATTTTTCATAATCATTACAACATAATTACATAACTCTTCATTAGGGGCTCCAAAAATAATATTAACATAAATTTATAAAACTATTAAATCATTTTTAATTTGCTTAATGAAGAGTGTAGAATCATCACTACCCATTTTATAATCATTTTTCAATAAATATAAAGTTAATCTATCATACCATGCACGAGGCGCTTATTTCAAACCATAAAGCGCTTTTTCTAATTTATAAACATGATTTGGATATTTTTTATTCACAAAACTAGGGGGTTGTTCTACATAAACTTCTTCCTTAATATACCCATTCAAAAAAGCAGTTTTCACATCCATTTGAAATAATTTAAATCTCATAAAATAAGCAAATCATGGAAAATCCTAACTGCTTCAAGACATGCTACGAGGTCAAAAGTTTCATAAAAATCTACACCTTCAATTTGAGCATAAGCTTTTTCTACAAGCCTACATTTGTTCTAGTGATCCTAGACTAATTTCTCGAGTGGCTAAGTGATTTGTCGAGTGTTTTGAGTATGACACGAGTCATCTCGATGGATTACACGAGTCATCACGATGAATTACACGAGTCACTGGACTTCTCAAGAATACTCGACAAACTCCACGAGTGTTCACGTGACATTTCGACAAATGGCACGAGACTTCACATGAATACTCTACGAATTTGACTTAGCTGTCCCCAAAACATATTTAAGAATCTATCAGAAAATTCCCAAGTAAACTCGAAGAATTCCATGAGTGTTGATGTGATGTCTTGACAAATGACACGAGACTTCACGTGAATACTCGACGAATTTAACTTAGAGAAATTTTTGATTCATCCTGAATACAACAACCACCCTTTTTCTTGAATCTCCTATTGCACTTGAAAATGAAGTACACCCCAATTGAGATATTACACAAGAGTTAACACCATGTCCTACACAACAAGAAATTACATTGTATAGTTCTATATTTTATGAACCATTATAACATGACATTGGTTTGTACTTGTCAATTAAATTCTTCAAGCACATAACTTGAAAGCAATATCAAATACAACTCAATTAATCTTACTTTAAGGGGGACTTCTTAAAATCAGGGTTATTGTGGGAACAATACCCAACAGGCTTCACCGACGGGAATAATGGCATATCTTGATCTCGAATCGGCTAATGGGGATGGAACTTTATACACAGAAAATTTGCTAGCACCACCTCCGTTTATAGGAGTGAACTATAATGAATGGAGAACTCTAATGAGAAAATTCCTTATATTATTGATAAAGAAGTTTGGAACATGACTTGTGTCATGCTCTCAAATAATTTAAATATGCACAAATGTTATTTAAATATCAAAGTTATGAACAGTCAAGAAATTTTCAAACTCATCTATACTATAAGATCCCATTTTTTTTTCTTTTCAAAAACCGGGGTCTTATGCCCAGAACCGCCGCTTTGCGGTGACGCCTTCGCTCTCGGGAAGTTGTCACTACAAAGAACCGATTCTGCAGGCCTTTTTCGATCACATTTATAGTAGCAAGTATTAAAGATATGCAGTCCACAGAAGTAGTAAAAGGGGCAAATCACATATAATATAAATAAAGCTCCACGAAGGGAGTGTCCACAGAAACATCAGAGTGTCGCATAATGTAAAACTAGAAATAAGGGCATAAGCCCTGTACATCAGAGTCCTCACTACAAGTCACTCAGCGGAAGCAAAACTAAAAGAAACTACTCTAAGGGTCGGGACTCACGGTCCCTGCAGTCTGGACTCTAGTGCTAGACTGCCCCATCTCCAGTCGTACCGGCCTCCTGGGCTGTTCCCCCAAGCTGGGCTCCGCGATCCCCTAAAATGATGTGGTTCGAAAACCATTAGTCATAAAGACTAAGCTCTATCATCCCCTACCCCTTCCCCCATGGCCCTTAGGCACCGAGCGAAGAGGAAGAAAGGGGAGGACATATTTGTGGAGAATAAAAGTAAACAGGTGACAGTGGACTTAATCTAGCAAGTTGTATTCGGTGAGCAGTTAATATGAATGTTATAATAGGTCTAGCAGTAAGAAAAGCAAATATATGAATTTAAACCTTCACTTATGCGAGAACACATAAGCAAAAGGGATCTTTTGCAAGGCTCCTATCGTATAAGTGTCCCATACCACTTATACCTTGGGGTGTTGGTTATCAAACAGCAATGGTTGTTATTATATATATCAAATAAACCTTAATTTATAAACTTGCCCACACAAGCTTATAGATTAAGGGGTCGTTTTAAAGGTCCCAAACTATAAGCGTCTCATACCACTTAGTTTTTGGGATGTCCAAAGTTGTAATGAATGATTATGATGGCAATACATATAGTGGGTTATTATGTCATGCAGTGCAACACACACACCCGACTTTGTGCACAAACCTTATAGTTCCCTCTTTCGGAGCCGTTACCTCTCAGGATACCTCCGTAGTGGCAGGCGGAAGCGGTGGGTCGGGCCTACCCCACCTCAAAACCAGTTATGCACACCGGTCTGACCTATCGTACGCCCTCAACGCCTGGTGCACGAGGTGGAACACCGCGTACTCTTGCCGGGTATGGACCGCCGGACTTAACCTTGGCAATGTGCTAACCAACTTGCCGAGACAACGATATTGGTGCCGGTGCAACGAACTCCCCAATATCCCTGACCCACCACCTTAGTTATCCTAACTTTATGCACATGCAACAATTATAGAGTGAGTAACCAAACAATACAAACAGTCAAAAGAACTCCCGGACAAGCCGTTCGTAACAACCTAAAACCCGAGCATAAGCTCCCCGGACAAACCCGTCCGTGTCAACTATCAACCGAGCCAAAGCTCTCTGTACTAAAAAAACCCGTCCAGCTCGATTCCCAACCCCATCCCTTTGAACACCTCGGGATGACTCATCATTTCAATCTCCTAGCCTTCTAGTGCGTGCCGTGTAAATCCCTGCTTAACTAATTTCTCTTTCTTTTAGTTTGCAGTTTACGTTAGCCCAGGACTGCCTCCGGATTATGCCCCGTGAAGGGTTCTCAATAGGCACTAAGAACTACGATGGTATGACAAGACCAAAGTTCCCTTTCGTAAGGCACTTACTTTAGTTGGTTTCTCACCTTACCTTTTTCCCTTTAAGAGTTACATTAAACTAAACCTAGAGTAGCTTGACTCTTCACCCTCTCCACACGGAAAGACGGTCTTCCGCCATACCCACGTAACACCTAATCTTCCAACTACCATCAGTGCTAAACCAAACCTCCTAGGGACTCACCTAGGCTACACGATAATCAAGATTACACGTAATTTACTTTTTCATCCAAATGCCACAATTTATTTATCGGGGGTCTATCCTAACAAGATTTGTCTAAATCCAAAATATTAGAATTTTCCTAATAAATCCGATAAATTATTTATTTATTCTTAAGGGTCTAATATCATCATTTTGAACATGAGGTATATCATTCTAGTTGATTCCAGCTATCACAAAATTAAGGTAAATAATAGTAGGCCTAAATATCAAGTTTCCAAAGTTTGATAGTTTTACAATGATTTTCAAGGGCCTAAACTTATATAATCATTATTTCAGTTATTTCAAGCTTAATGAATAAACTACCTTAATTTATCCTCCAAATAATTCAAATAAAATACAGGGTGCTGGTTTTATCATGAAAATAACTTTGACAGAATCCCATAATTTTCTTGCTGGTAATTAAATCATAATAAATCAAATACTAAATTACAATCTAACATGCTTTGTGAATGAAGTGCTATAACAGTAACCCTAAAAATTCCTAAATAATTCCCAGTGATATAAAAGGGCCTAAAAACCTTAAGTTCCAATTATCATAATTTTCCAGCAATTGTACAAGCCCTAATTTATTTTTATGCTCAAAAGCCCATATTAAAACATTGTGAATGAACCTCTAAAATTTCTCAACATAAAATTCTATAAAAAATTCAGGGATCAACGTTCTACTAGTCAAGATCTAAATCCAGAATTTTAACTGATTATAATTAATTTAAAACTTCCAAATAATTGAAACAACAAATCGGGCTAATAATCATTTAACACATGAAGTATAATATTTATTAATCATAAAATTCCAGAAAAATTACCATAAGTCTAAAACATCCTAAAACTTCCTCCTCCCGAGTTTCATAATTTTTGGATTAGATTTAGTGCTTAAAATAACTAAATTACATTTTTATCCTAATCTAAAATCTCAACTTTCGAGGTACCTAATTACCTCCAATTCCTTCACTATTTCAACCAGAGGGTTTTCATCATATCATTCCCCTCTCCTCCAAATTTCAAGGGCATACAAGAGCTTTTGCTCCTATGTCCTTCACAAACCTCAAACTCCCACCCACTGGATTTGAGCCAATCTCTTAGGGTAAAATCCACCCTAATCCACACCATGTTACCCAAGAGGGTAGACGTAGACTCAACAAATCAGTGGCCACAACATCAGCCTCTTTTGAGGAGATTTGTCCACTCCATTTCCAATCGTACTTTTCCCCAAAGTATCCCTCACCAAGACCTATCTAGGACTTGATACTTCCCTATTCAAAACTCGACCAATCGAGTTGAAATTTTGTACAGATCTTAACATTGATGTCAGGGACCACCACCCAAAATTTGGGGAAGTTTGGACGTTATATCATCTCCTAATTATTTTTATAATGTTTATTAAAATTTCACAAAAAACTTTAGGCAAAAGTTCTCCAAAAATTCTCATTTTTGGACAGCCTCTCGATATACATATTATAGATCTCCAGTCCAAATTTCAAGTCATTTGGACATGTTATGAACCGTGGGCAACCATTTCAATTTCTGGTTAGCCTAGGTCTTGATCCCACCAAAATGAGTGATGTGGTCAAACCACTCACCCAAATTGAATTAAATCAATTTTAAATTAAAGTAGACCCAGAGGGCTACAACTTTTGTGACTGGTCATTTTTCCTAATTCGGCCTCTAAGGTCCTCAATTTTTAACTTTAAAATAGGTGAGTTTTCATGTTCATTAATTATAAAATTCCTAAATAAATTATTTAATATTTTAACATCACTATTCGTCTTCTTCTCAAAACCGAACCAGTGAACAGAAAGTTTATTTTCCTATAGTTTTCCGAATTCAATTTCCCGGCCACCCGGTCACCTCCCTGGCCAGCCACCACCACCACCACCTCTGTTGAGGCGACGGCTATCGATCGGCGGTGATTTGGCCGCCGAAGATGGCGGTTTCCGGCGAACTCGCCGCCATTAATTTACGGAAATACGATGAAACTCCCATCCGATCTAATCCTTTTGGACTCGATATCTCTCCTAAAGAATTTCTAAGATCTATCCATGAAAGAAGAAGTAGAGGAGGACCTTATTCGCGATTTGGAGACGAGTTGATCGGCGGTTCGTCATGGCGCGGCGTTGGCGTCGTTCGATTTCTCCTACGACAACTCCAACTCCAAAGTATGAGATAAAATGGGTAAACTTTTGCTCTCTTACAGCAGGGAGGCTTTTATAGATTTCAAGGGGAGGAAGATGAAGAGGAGAAAGAGAAATGGCAAGAGATCAATGGCCATTTAATTGGTATTTAAAACCGATTTTCGGTTACAGGAAGTCAAGAGGTGGAAATGAATAGGCAAATCCTAGGTGGCAGCCTCCTATAGGACCTCTTTATTATTTTTACTCCATCTTTATGATAAAATTCGTCCATTAAGAGGGGGGGTTTCTTCTTCTTCATGCCATTAATCTTCACTTCAATATTTTCTCTCTCCTCCCACCATTAATTCTCTAAATTTCTCTCTCCTCCTAACAAAATGAAACTCCTAAAAAAAATGTCACATCTTACACTCTATTGGCAGCCCTCTACGGTTTATAACTCCTCATGAGAATCATGAAGGGGGTGGTTCACCTTCCACCTTAAGTGGCTCTCTTTCTCACTTTCTCTCTCCTCCATTATTCTTCAAAATAAAGCTTTTGATTCCTCTCTCCTAGTCACCCATTTGACTAGTTAACCCTAGGTTATTGGCAGCCCTAATACATCCTATTAATCATGCAAATAGGGTTAGCCTAGAGGAGTGAGTGGTTTGAGCATGGGTTAGCCCAAATAGGCTAGGTTGACTTGACTTGGGTCAAAGGTTGACTTGGTCATTTTGGCCACTAGGGTTGACCCAAGTGGATCCTTAGTGACTCATTGGGCCCACATGATGTTTAAGGGGGGGCTTAGAGCCATATTAATCCTACTAAGCCACCCAAATCCAGGGTTTTAGGAAATTACTAAATGCAGACCAAAATGGCTCACACTAATTTCTTGGATCATTTTGGTCCTTTTGGCTCTCTAAGGACTTGCCATGACTCAGGCATGCTCAAAGTCACTCCTAGGAGGGTCAAATTTGAAAATGGGATGTTACAAATCCCAATAAACAAAACAAAAATTTCGTCCCCAAAATTAAGGTTAAGTCTACAAGAGTTTTCTACCGGCACAAGCTAAGCTTGTAACATCCCATAAGGGTTGAAGTGCCTAAAATGTCAACAATTAGGGGCTAGTCCCCAATAAACAAAAAGTTTAGCCTATATCTTTTTAAATAATTCTACTAGCACGAGAAAATAAGGAAAAACACTAATACACCGGAGGAGTTGCGAGGTATACCTGACTAAAAAGCTCCGGATATTTCTCCTGCATCAGGTCCTGAGGCTCCCAGGTATGCTCCTCTCGTCCGTGGTTCCTCCACAAGACCTTGACTAGCGGGATCTCCTTGCGGCGCAAGACTCGTATCCCCTGGTCATCGATCCGTATCGGTTCGCACAGACCGATCCGAGGCTACCGGCCCATCAGTGGCCGTAATCTATAACTCCGGGCGTAGTAGAGCCCTCTTGAGTGAAGATACGTGAAAAACGTCGTGCAAGCCGGCCAACTCCGGTGGCAGCTCCAGCCGGTAAGCTAGAGGACCGATCCGCTCCAGGATCCTGAACGGTCCCATGAATCTCGGGCTGAGCTTCTTCCGATGACCCCGCACCCGTGAAACTCCATGCATCGGCCGGATCTTCAAGAACACCCGGTCCCCGATCTGAAACTCCACCTGGCGATGCCGAGCGTCATAATACTTCGTTTGCCTGCTCTGCGCCTCTAACATCCGGTCCCGGATCAGTCTCACCTGAGCCTCGGTGTCTTCCACAAACTCTGAGTCTAGAATCTTTGGATCCACGTCCTGCAGCCAAGATAACGGTGTCCTACATCTTCTCTCATACAAGGCCTCGTAAGGAGCCATCCGTATGCTGGATTGGTAGCTGTTGTTATACGAGAACTCCACCAATGGCAGCACCTTCTCCCAGGGCTCTCCGCGGTCTATAATACATAGTCTCAGGAGGTCTTCCAGCGTCCGATTGGTACGCTCCGTCTGCCCGTCAGTCTGGGGGTGGAAAGCCGTACTGAACGTCAGTCGGGAGCCAAGGTAAGCCTACACCAATCTCCACTCTCTGGATGTAAACCGACCATCTCGATCTGATACGATCGTCCTAGGCACGCCGTGATAACGAATATATTGCTCCACGAACCTCCGAACCAACACTCCAACAGAGTCATCCTTCCTGATCAGGATGAACCTAGCCACCTTCGTCAGACGGTCCACGATCACCCAGATCGAATCGTTTCCCGTCCGTGATCGAGGTAGGCCATGGATGAAGTCCATCGCGATGTCCTCAAATTTCCACTCCGGCACCGGGAGTGGCTGCAATAAACCCGCAGGATGTCTACACTCTGCCTTCACTAACTGGCACGTCTCGCAGTGGGTCACGAAGTAGATGATGTCCTTCTTCATGCCCGGCCAGTATAGGTTCTTCTTCAAATCTACCGTCATCTTTGTGATCCCGGGATGTATAGAAAATCTGCTATGATGAGCCTCGGCCATGATATCCTCCCGAATCTGGCCCCCATCCGGTATGTAAGTCCGACCTCTGAAACATATCAGTCCATCTCGCATCGAGTAGTCCCCAGCTGAGCCTGCCTCCAAGGCCCGGAAAATCGGCTCTAGCTTGGCATCACGCCTCTGCCAATCTCTGACTCTATCATGAATATCATAGGTGGTGCTCGTAGCGGCCAGGTACTCCTTGTACAGCTCAGGGTCATCAGGTGATACCAGAGTGATGTGCATTTCTTCGAAACTTCGTAGTAGCTCCATGGACATAAGCTGAGGTCCTGCTCCGGCTGTGGCAGCTCTCCGGCTCAGTGCATCGGCCACCACGTTTGCCTTACCCGGATGGTAGTGCATCTCATACTGATAGTCCGCTAGAAATTCCACCCATCTGCGTTACCGGATGTTCAGCTCCTTTTGCGTATCCACATACTTCAGATTTTTGTGATCTGAAAATATGTCGCAGTGAACTCTATAGAGGTAGTGCCGCCAGACCCTTAATGTAAAAATGACCGCTCCCATCTCCAGATCGTGAACTGGGTAGTTCTGTTCATGTTTCTTTAATTGGCGGGAGGCATAAGCGATCACATGTCCCTTCTGCATCAAAACTGCTCCCATGCCTTGGTAGGAGGCATCTGTATAAACCTGAAATCCTTCTCTCCCCGACGGGAGGGCAAGAATCGGGGCCGAAGTGAGTCGATTTTTCAGCTCCTGGAACGTCGTCTCGCACTGCGGTGTCCAGACAAATGGTATTTCCTTCCTCGTCAGAGAGGTAAGTGGGAGGGCAAGCCTAGAAAAACCCTCTACGAACTTCCGGTAATAGCCGGCAAGTCCTAGGAAGCTCCATACGTCTGTAGCTGTCTTCAACTTTGGCCAATCTCGGACTGCCTGAATCTTGGCTGGATCCACTGCCAACCCTGCTCCGCTAATAACGTGTCCCAAAAAGGCCACCTCCTTCAGCCAGAACTGACACTTGCTGAACTTGGCATACAACTGATGCTCCCGTAGCCTCTCTAAAGTCAGCGTCAGATGCCTCGCATGCTCCTCCTCGGTCCTCGAGTAAATGAGGATGTCATCGATGAAAACGATGACAAACACATCTAGATACGACTCGAAGACCCGGTTCATGAGAGTCATGAACGCTGATGGCGCATTCGTGAGCCCGAAGGGCATCACGGTAAACTCGTAGAGTCCATACCTGCTACTAAAAGCAGTCTTCTGAATATCCTCTTCTTTGATCCGCAGCTGATAATAGCCCGATCTCAAGTCCAACTTCGAGAAGAAGTGGGCTCCCTCCAGCTGGTCAAACAACTCATCTATCCTTGGCAGAGGATAGGTATTCCTGACTGTTAGCCGGTTCAACGCTCGGTAATCGATACACAACCTGAGTGTTCCGTCTTTCTTCTTGACAAACAACACTGGGGCTCCCCATGGCGAAGAGCTCGGCCGAACAAACCCGGCTTCAACTAATTCCTGTAACTGACTCCGGAACTCCGTCAACTCCCTTGGGGCCATGCGGTAGGGAGCTCTGGATGCCAGCTTAGCCCCTGGCACAAGCAATATCTGGAATTCCAGCTCTCTATGCGGGGGTAGCCCTGGTAGCTTTTCCGGGAAGACGTCCGCAAAATCTCGCACTACAGGAACGTCGGATAAAGATCCCTTGACTTCCGTCATCTCGAAAAGAATCTGATAGATCTCGTCGCCCTGCATGTGGGCCTTGACCGTCTGAATAGATGATAAGAAAATATGGGACGCAGATCTAATACCTTCCATCATGATGAAAGAATCCCCATATCTAAGGGTAATCTTCTTGGCCAAGCAGTCAATCTGGGCATGGTTCCAATGGAGCCATGACATTCCCAGAATCAGATCATAGTCCGGCAGTGGCAAGATCGTCGCTGGCGCTTCGAAAGGTTTCCCGCCTATCCATGCCTCCATATTACAATGAGATGAGGTGAACAACTCCGACCCGTCAGGTAGCCGTATCTTCATCATCGACCCCGTGAATTTCTCCACGCCATCCAACCCTTGGATAAAGGTCTCCGACACAAACGAGTGCGAGGCACCCGTGTCGAAGAGAGTGTGTGCGGGTTTGCCGCAAATGAAGACAATGCCTGAGATTGTGACTTAACTTAGAGTTCTGTTCTTGGTTTTTACTACCTAATGCTACAGACAATAGTTTTCTAGGAAAGGATGGAAAAAGAATTGAATCAAGCAAACAAAACCTTGTCGTACCTGTGATCACTTGCTCAGGATGCCGGGGTTGGGCCAGGTCCAGTGCATATACCTGCTCCCTTTCCTGCCTACGGTCTCCGCCCTGGTATCCTTGTCCTTGACCGCATCCTCGGCCTTCATAGTGCTGAGCAGGTGGGGCAATCTGCGGCGCTAGAGGGGGCCCCCTTCTCATAGGGCAGTTCCTCTTGATATGTCCCACCTGGCGGCAATGAAAACACTCTGGTGGAGGGTAAGCCCTTCCTCCTGGTCTCTGCACATCCTGTATCTGTGGTCTTGGTATCTCCCGCATCTGGAGAGGCTGGGGAGCCAGAGCCACCTGCTCCCTCGGCTCCTGTCTCACCTCCAAACGAGGCTGATCCTCCATCCTGCCCATATCTGTAGCACGGCCTCGTCGCTGCTCATTTCTTGCTCCACGATTCTGATCCTCCGTTGGCCGTTTCCGGCCTCGGGTAGCGTGCCAGTCTGCCTCGATCCTCTTGGCCATCTCTAGAATCCGAGGAATAGGCCCATCAGATACGAACAGTAGGGCCTCCCTCAAATCCTCCTTCAAACCCTTGTAAAATCTCTTGGTTACCCAGCTTCGTCCAACTGATAAGAGTCTGCATATCGAGCCAGATGATCAAACTCCCGATGGTATTCCACCACCGACCTAGTTCCCTACTTCAGCTGTAAGAACCGATCTTCAAGCTCATCCCTGGCCAACTGCGGAACAAAATGTTCCAACAGCGCGACCCTGAATTCTCCCCAAGTGACTCTCTCCACCACCTCTTGGCATGGGACTCTAGGCAAGAGACCACCAATGCCACCCTCTCCTCCACCGGGCATCGTATCCCTGTCAGCATCTCATGCATGATGTCCAACCACTCCTCTGTCCGGACTGCCGTCTCTGTCCCTAAGTAGGACGGGGGAGAGAGTCCTCGGAAGATACTCAGCCAGTTGGCTCTCGGAATCAGCTGCGGAGCTGGAGCCTGTTGAGCCCTGAAGGCTTCTAGGATGGCAGTCAAAGTCTGCCCCATATCTGTCTGTAGGAAAGGAGCGGGAACTGGTGGAGGTGGTGCAGCATCCAGAGTCTGCAGAACCTCACCCTGTGGAGTAGGCTGTGCTGGAGGCTGCGAATAAGAAATTTTCACAATGAGAAGTCGGTTCATAAGAACTAAAAGTGGACAATTATATGTGATTCCCCATATGGGCACACCACTGCTTCCGCTGCTTAGTTTGTCCGCAAACTAAACTCGCGCGGGGGTGACCCAGGGATTTGTGGACTGCTACTAATCCGACCGATGTTTGCCTCTGATACCACTTGTAAGACCCCATTTTTTTTCTTTTCAAAAACCGGGGTCTTATGCCCAGAACCGCCGCTTTGCGGTGACGCCTTCGCTCTCGGGAAGTTGTCACTACAAAGCGCTGATTCTGCCGGCCTTTTTCGATCATATTTATAGTAGCAAGTATTAAAGATATGCAGTCCACAGAAGTAGTAAAAGGGGCAAATCACATATAATATAAATAAGCTCCACGAAGGGAGTGTCCACAGAAACATCAGAGTGCCGCATAATGTAAAACTAGAAATAAGGGCATAAGCCCTGTACATTAGAGTCCTCACTACAAGTCACTCAGGGGAAGCAAAACTAAAAGAAACTACTTTAAGGGTCGGGACTCACGGTCCCTGCAGTCTGGACTCCAGTGCTAGACTGCCCCATCTCCAGTCGTACCGGCCTCCTGGGCTGTTCCCCCATGCTGGGCTCCGCGATCCCCTAAAATGATGTGGTTCGAAAACAATTAGTCATAAAGACTAAGCCCTATCATCCCCTACCCCTTCCCCCATGCCCTTAGGCACCGAGCGAAGAGGAAGAAAGGGGAGGATATATTTGTGGAGAATAAAAGTAAACAGGTGACAGTGGACTTAATCTAGCAAGTTGTATTCGGTGAGCAGTTAATATGAATGTTATAATAGGTCTAGCAGTAAGAAAAGCAAATATATGAATTTAAACTTTCACTTATACGAGAACACATAAGCAAAAGGGATCTGCAAAAGGGATCTTTTGCAAGGCTCCCATCGTATAAGTGTCTCATACCACTTATACCTTGAGGTGTCGGTTACCAAACAGCAATAGTTGTTATTATATATATCAAATAAACCTTAATTTATAAATTTGCCCACACAAGCTTATAGACTAAGGGGTCGTTTTGTAGGTCCCAAACTATAAGCGTCCCATACCACTTAGTTTTTGGGATGTCCAAAGTTGTAATGAATGATTATGATGGCAATACATATGGTGGGTTATTATGTCATGCAGTGCAACACACACACCCGACTTTGTGCACAAACCTTATAGTTCCCTCTTTCGGAGCCGTTACCTCTCAGGATACCTCCGTAGTGGCAGACGGAAGCGGTGGGTCGGGCCTACCCCACCTCAAAACCAGTTATGCACACCGGTCTGACCTATCGTACGCCCTCAATGCCTGGTGCACGAGGCGGAACACCGCGTACTCTTGCCGGGTATGGACCGCCGGACTTAACCTTGGCAATGTGCTAACCACCTTGCCGAGACAACGATATTGATGCCGGTACAACGAACTCCCCAATATCGCTGACCCCCCACCTTAGTTATCCTAACTTTATGCACATGCAACAATTATAGAGTGAATAACCAAACAACACAAACAGTCAAAAGAACTCCCGGACAAGCCGTCCGTAACAACCTAAAACCCGAGCATAAGCTCCCCGAACAAACCCGTCCGTGTCAACTATCAACCGAGCCAAAGCTCCGTGGACTAAAAAAACCCGTCCAGCTCGATTCCCAACCCCATCCCTTTGAACACCTCGGGATGACTCATCATTTCAATCTCCTAGCCTTCTAGTGCGTGCCGTGTAAATCCCTACTTAACTAATTTCTCTTTCTTTTAGTTTGTAGTTTACGTTAGCCCAGGACTGCCTCCGGATTATGCCCCGTGAAGGGTTCTCAATAGGCACTAGGAACTACGATGGTATGACAAGACCAAAGTTCCCTTTCGCAAGGCACTTACTTTAGTTGGTTTCTCACCTTACCTTTTTCCCTTTAAGAGTTACATTAAACTAAACCTAGGGTAGCTTGACTCTTCACCCTCTCCACACGGAAAGACGATCTTCCGCCATACTCGCGTAACACCTAATCTTCCAACTACCATCAGTGCTAAACCAAACCTCCTAGGGACTCACCTAGGCTACACGATAATCAAGATTACACGTAATTTACTTTTTCATTCAAATGCCACAATTTATTTATCGGGGGTCTATCCTAACAAGATTTGCCTAAATCCAAAATATTGGAATTTTCCTAGTAAATCCGATAACTTATTTATTTATTCTTAAGGGTCTAATATCATCATTTTGAACATGAGGTATATCATTCTAGTTGATTCCAGCTATCACAAAATTAAGGTAAATAATAGTAGGCCTAAATATCAAGTTTCCAAAGTTTGATAGTTTTACAATGATTTTCAAGGGCCTAAACTTATATAATCATTATTTCAGTTATTTCAAGCTTATTGAATAAACTACCTTAATTTGTCCTCCAAATAATTCAAATAAAATACAGGGTGCTGGTTTTATCATGAAAATAACTTTGACAGAATCCCATAATTTTCTTGCTGGTAATTAAATCATAATAAATCAAATACTAAATTACAATCTAACATGCTTTGTGAATGAAGTGCTATAACAGTAACCCTAAAAATTCCCAAATAATTCCCATGAATATAAAAGGGCCTAAAAACCTTAAGTTCCAATTATCATAATTTTCCAGCATTTATACAAGCCCTAATTTATTTTTATGCTCAAAAGCCCATATTAAAACATTGTGAATGAACCTCTAAAATTTCTCAACATAAAATTCTATAAAAAATTTAGGGATCAACGTTCTACTAGTCAAGATCTAAATCCAGAATTTTAACTGATTATAATTAATTTAAAACTTCCAAATAATTGAAACAATAAATCGGGCTAATAATCATTTAACACATGAAGTATAATATTTATTAATCATAAAATTCCAGGAAAAGTACCATAAGTCTAAAACATCCTAAAACTCCCTCCGCCCGAGTTTCATAATTTTTGGATTAGATTTAGTGCTTAAAATAACTAAATTACATTTTTATCCTAATCCAAAATCTCAACTTTCGAGTTACCTAATTACCTCCAATTCCTTCACTATTTCAACCAGAGGGTTTTCATCATATCATCCCCCTCTCCTCCAAATTTCAAGGGCATACAAGAGCTTTTGCTCCTATATCCTTCACAAACCTCAAACTCCCACCCACTGGATTTGAGCCAATCTCTTAGGGTAAAATCCACCCTAATCCACACCATGTTACCCAAGAGGGTAGACGTAGACTCAACAAATCAGTGGCCACAACATCAGCCTCTTTTGAGGAGATTTGTCCACTCCATTTCCAATCGTACTTTTCCACAAAGTATCCCTCACCAAGACCTATCTAGGACTTGATACTTCCCTATTCAAAACTCGACCAATCGAGTTGAAATTTTGTACAGATCTTAACATTGATGCCAGGGACCACCACCCAAAATTTGGGGAAGTTTGGATTTAATCTCATCTCCTAATTAATTTTATAATATTTATTAAAATTTTACAAAAAACTTTAGGCAAAAGTTCTCCAAAAATTCTCATTTTTGGACAGCCTCTCGATATATATATTATAGATATCCAGTCCAAATTTCAAGTCATTTGGACATGTTATGAACCGTGGGCAACCATTTCAATTTCTGGTTAGCCTAGGTCTTGATCCCACCAAAATGAGTGATGTGGTCAAACCACTCACCCAAATTGAATTAAATCAATTTTAAATTAAAGTAGACCCAAAGGGCTACAACTTTTGTGACTGGTCATTTTTCCTAATTCGGCTTCTAAGGTCCTCAATTTTTAACTTTAAAATAGGTGAGTTTTCATGTTCATTAATTATAAAATTCCTAAATAAATTATTTAATATTTTAACATCACTATTCGTCTTCTTCTCAAAACCGAACCAGTGAACAGAAAGTTTATTTTCCTGTAGTTTTCCGAATTCAATTTCCCGGCCACCCGGTCACCTCCCTGGCCAGCCACCACCACCACCACCTCCGTTGAGGCGACGGCTATCGATCGGCGGTGATTTGGCCGCCGGAGATGGCGGTTTCCGGCGAACTCGCCGCCATTAATTTACGGAAATACGATGAAACTCCCATCCGATATAATCCTTTTGGACTCGATATCTCTCCTAAAGAATTTCTAAGATCTATCCATGAAATAAGAAGTAGAGGAGGACCTTATTCGCGGTTTTGAGACGAGTTGATCGGCGGTTCGCCATGGCGCGGCGTTGGCGTCATTCGATTTCTCCTACGGCAACTCCAACTCCAAAGTATGAGATAAAATGGGTAAACTTTTGCTCTCTTACAGCAGGGACGCTTTTATAGATTTCAAGGGGAGGAAGATGAAGAGGAGAAAGAGAAATGACAAGAGATCAATGGCCATTTAATTGGTATTTAAAACCGATTTTCGGTTACAGGAAGTCAAGAGGTGGAAATGAATAGGCAAATCCTAGGTGGCAGTGTAAGACCCCCTTTTTTTTTCTTTTTCAACCACCGGGGTCTTAGGCCCAGAATCGCCGCTTTGTGGTGACACCTTCACGTCCTGAAGGGTCATCACCACAAGGCGCCGATTCTGCCGGCC
Source organism: Platanthera zijinensis (assembly GCA_039513925.1). Lineage (NCBI taxonomy): Eukaryota > Viridiplantae > Streptophyta > Magnoliopsida > Asparagales > Orchidaceae > Platanthera > Platanthera zijinensis. The sequence continues at coordinate 117,684,522 of CM077089.1, read as the reverse complement.
AATTCGATCACTGAAAGGTAGCACAATAATAGAAGTAAGAGCAATGCAGTCCACAGTAATAAATCACATATATAGAATAAAAATCTCCACGAAGGGAGTGTCCACAGAAAACATCAGAGTACTATAAATGCGGGCTTATGCCTGATACATCATGTCCTCACTACAATATCACTCATGCGGAAGCTAAAACAGAAACTACTCAAGGTCGAGACTCACGGTCCCGGCTGTATGAACTCCGGAGCTAGACTGCCCCACCTCTAGGCGCACCGATCTTTGGGGCTGCTCCTCCATGCTGGGCTCCACGATCCCCTAAATGATGTGGTTCGAAAACCGTTAGTCATAAAGACTAAGCTCCATCATCCCCCACCCCTTCCCCCATGGCTCCTAGGTACCGAGCGGGGAGGAAGAAAGGGAAGGACATGATGGTAGAGACTAATCAAGAAACAGATGGCAGCGGAACTAATCTAACAAGTTGTATTCGGTGAGTAGTTAATATAATTGTTATAATAGGTCTAGCAGTAAGAAAAGCAAATATATGAAATTAACCTTCACTTATGCGAGAGCACATAAGCAAAAGGGATCTTTTGCAAGGCTCTCATCGTATAAGTGTCTCATACCACTTATACCTTGGGGTGTCGGTTATCAAACAGCAATGGTTGTTATATATTGAAATTAACCTTTGATTTATAAACTTGCCCACACAAGCTTATAGACCAAGGGGTCGTTTTGCAGGTCCTAATGTATAAGCGTCCCATACCACTTATACTTTAGGTGTCAGTGTTAAATGAATCGATTATGCTATGACATGCTAGTGGGTATGATGAAACATGCAAGTGCAACTCACATACCCGACTCTGTGCACACAGACCTTTAGTTCCCCCTTTCGGAGCCGTTACCTCCCAGGATACCTCCGTAGTGGCGGACGGAAGCGGTGGGTTGGGCCTCGCCCACCTCAAAACCAGTAAAAGCACCACTGGTCTGACCTATCATACACCTCAACGCTTGGTGCACTAAGCGGACGCCTGCGTACTCTTGCCGGCTGGCGCACCGGACTTCTGTTGGTGAAGTGCTAATCACCTCGCCGAGTCAACGATATCGGTGTCGGTGCAATCGAACTCCCCGATATCGTAAAACCCACCACCTTAACTTTTCCTGTTTTATGCACATGCAAGTTTAATCGTAAACACACAAAAACCGAGCCGAAGCTCCCCAGACCAAAACGTCCGTCTCCAAACCAACCGAGCCGAAGCTCCCCGGACCATCCCTTCCGTCTCCAAACCAACTGAGCCGAAGCTCCCCGAACCCAACCGTCCGTCTCCAAACCAACCGAGTCGAAGCTCTCATCAATCTTCCTGTGCCAACAGAGTTTGTGAAAGGTGCAGTCCTAGTTACTAAGTTACTCTTGTCGGTTTGTTATTACAGTTTACGTTAGCCCAGGACTGCCCCCGGTATACCCCGTGAAGGGCTCTCAAGAGGCACTAGGAACCAAGACGGCGGCATTACGGCCCGAAGTTCCCTTTCGCAAGGCACTTATTGTTATTGGTTGATCTCCTTTACCCATTCCCTTCTCACATTACGATAGACTACCCTAGGGTGATTTTTAAACCTTCCACTCTTCGGGGAAGACAATCTTTCGTCGAACCCGAGCACCCCTTAACTCTAGCTATCACCACTTCTCGCTACTCTTTATATCTTCCTGTTGTGATTTCCCCCACTATTACCCACCCAGACAAAAATGGTTAACTCCAATGACTTCCTCAGATCGTGTCCTATTACATTCACACTTGCTATATGCAGACCGACTTAGACTACATGTCGAACTGGTTATGCAATGATCCAATACTCGTCCAAATGCCCTAAATTATTTACTAGAGACTTACAATGACATAAATGACCTAAATCCAGAAAATAGAAATTTTCATAATTTATTTGGCATTTAATTAAATTTCTCGAAAATCCCAAGGGCTACCGGTTTGAACATGAACTACCCTAAGAAATCATGCAAGATGTCCAGCAAATTTATGATAAATAGTAGGTTATCTTAATAAGTTAAATCCTAAGTATCATAATTTTTCTATCATCAAAAGGGCATGAAAACTATTTTAGAAATAATCTCTAACTTTTGTTGTTTATGAATCAAGTACAGAAAATATTCTTCCAAAAATTATAAATAATTTATGACATGCAGATAAAGGCCAAAAATTAGCACTGGCCAAGTTTCATAATTTTCCAGCAAGTATTTTATCCATAATTAATTTCTAAATAATAAAACCCCTTTCTAATATCTGTGAATAAAGTGCTAGATTTACTCAACATAAAATTCTATAAAAATTCAGGGATCAATGTCCTACCAATCAAGGTCTAAATCCAGAATTTTAACTGATTATAATTAATTTAAACTTCCAAATATTTGAAACAACAAATCGGGCTAATAATCCTTTAACACATGAAGTATAATACTTATTATTCATAAAATTCCAGGAAAATTTACCATAAGTCTAAAACATCCTAAAACTCCCTCCTCCCGAGTTTATAATTTTTGGATTAGATTTAGTGCTTAAAATAACTAAATTATATTTTTATCCTAATCCAAAATCTCAACTTTCGAGGTACCTAATTACCTCCACTTCCTTCACTATTTCAACCAGAGGGTTTTCATCATATCATCCCCCTCTCCTCCAAATTTCAAGGGCATACAAGAGCTTTAGCTCCTATGTCCTTCACAAACCTCAAAACCCTTTATTTAGGGTTTGAGCTTGGATCCTAGGGTAAATCAACCCGAAACCTCACCATTTTTCTCCAAGCAGGTTATAACACCCTTCTAAGTCAGAGATCAGAAAATCAGCCTCTGTTGAGGTGATTTGACCTTTCCAAACCCTTAGTGCACTTTTTACTAAAAGGTGTCTCACTAATGCCTAGTTAAGGGTAGAAGATTTCCTACCCAAAACTCCTCCAAATTAGTTGGAATTTTGTACAGACCTAGGTTTTATAGCCAGGGACCACTCACCAAACTTTGGGAGGGTTTGGAGGTCGTTTGACCACTTAAATAAATTCCTCTAAGTTTATTAAATTGAAACAAGAACTTTAGGCAAAGTATCTCCAAAAATTCCCATTTTTGGTCTGCCTTTAGGTATTGTTAAGGCTAACCCCCTGCCCAAATTTCAGGTCATTTGGACAAGGGACGAAGAGTGGGCATCCGTTTTAATTTCTGTCCAACTCTAGGTACAGCCCCCACTAAAACAGGTGCTGCGGCCGAACCGCTTACCCAAACGAGTTGAAACCAATTTTATATTAATCTAGACTCGAAGGGCTACCACTTTTGTGACTGATCATTTTTCCTAAAACGGACTCTAAGTGCCTCATTTTGTAGCCTCAAAATGTATTCAAATAATATACCTTTCCATTATGTAATATATAATAATCTATATATTATAAAATTGATTCTACTATTCATCTTCTTCATGAAACCGAAAACAGAAACCCAGAAGCCATTTTTTTCTTCCTGTAACATTTCCGTGATCCGTCGCCGGCCGTCCGGTCACTTCCCTGGCCAGCCACCACCACCACCACCTCCGTTGAGGCGATGGCTAGCGGTCGGCGGTGGTTTGGCCACCGGAGGTGGCGGTTTCCAGCGAACTCAAAAAATACCTTTTTCATGGTTTTCCCATGAAGATGAGAGATGGGTCCGGCTCCGTTGAGCGCGAACTTCCTTTCTAAGGATCCTAAGATCTACCCACGAAAGAGAAGAAGCAGAGGAGGACCTTGTTCGCGGTTTGGAGGCGAGATGAACGACGGGGTGCCATGGCGCAGTGGTGGCGTAGCCGAAATTCTCCTACAGCATGAACAAAGGTCTGATCCGTTTACTTGAGCGTGTAAACTTCTCCTCTTGCCCCAAGTGGGCTTTTATAAGTCAGAAATTAGGGAGGTGAAAGGGTAAAGCCGTAATGGCCATGAAGGCTCCTCTTAATAGCCTTTCGATTACAGTGAAGGGATAAGAAACGGTGGAAGATGAACAGGTGTGTCCAGTTGGCGGTTTCCTATTGGACCAACACTTCCTCCTTTATTATATAATTATAGAAGGAAAAATGGCCCGTAATTACTCCTGGTGTAACTTCCCACACCAGCATTTATTTCCACGCGTGTTAGAATAATTTCGGGCCTGAACCGTCGTTTCGGCCAATGTCACGGGCGTGACACATAGGGGCCCGAACGGCAACTTCGAGGTCGACGATCGTCGAACTGAGATCGACGGTCGTCGAAGGCTGGTCATGCCCTAGGTCACGGGCGTGACACTTAGGTCACGGGCGTGACAGGCCCGAGTTCAATTTCGACGATCTCCTTACGGAGATTGACGATCGTCGAAGGAGTCACGCCCTAGGTCACGGGCGTGACACCTTGGTCATGGGCGTGACATGCCCGGGCTACAAGTTCGACGATCGTCTCACGGAGATCGACGATCGTCGAAGGAGTCACGCCCTAGGTCACGGGCGTGACACCTTGGTCATGGGCGTGACATGCCCGGGCAGCAAGTTCGACGATCATCTCGCGGAGATCGACGATCGTCGAAGTAGTCACGCCCAAAGTCACGGGCGTGACGGGTCGGTCACGGGCGTGACCAACCCGTGACCCGAAACCTCGATCGATTTATTTCAATTTTTGGGCTTCACAGGGCTCCGTCACGACCAACCGACTCCTAGGGGTCTAGCCGAAAATGGGATGTTACAAATCCCAATAAACAAAACAAAAATTTCGTCCCCGAAATTGAGGTTGAGCCTACGGGGATTTCTATCGGAATAAATTAAACTTGTAACATCCCATACGATCTTTCTATCAGGTTTAGGCGACTATTCGTTTGATAAACGAAGACAATCTCTCCAATAAACAAAAGATTAGCCCCTACCTTTCTGATTAAGTGCACATGTCTAGGTCCTGGATTTTCCTTATCTAGTCTTAACTGTCCAAAACAAGAAGGCAATCTATAGTATGCCGAGAGGTGGTGAGATGTACCTGACTAAACAACTCCGGGTATCTTTGCCTCATCAGATCCTGCGGTTGCCAGGTGTGCTCCTCCTGACCGTGGTTTCTCCACAGAACCTTGACTAAGGGGATCTTCTTGCGGCACAAGATCCGTACTCCTTTGTCGTCGATCCGGACCGGCTCCAAGTGAACAGATTGGTCTGAAGTTACCGGCCCTTCGGTGGTCAAAATCCGCTGCTCCGGGCATAGTAGAGCCCTTCTCAGCGAAGAAATGTGGAAGACGTCGTGTAGAGCTGCCAGCTCTGGCGGCAACTCTAGCCTGTAGGCTAGGGGTCCGATCCGCTCCAGGATCCGGTAAGGGCCCATATACCTAGGGCTGAGCTTCTTCCTCCGACCGCGCACCCGTGAGACTCCGTGCATGGGCCGGATCTTCAAGAACACTCGATCTCCTACCCGAAACTCCACCTAACGATGCCGAGCGTCATAGTATTTAGCCTGTCTGCTCTGCGCCTCCAACATCCTATCTCTGATTAGTCTCACCTGAGCCTCGGTGTCTTCAACAAAATCCGATCCCAACAGCTTCGGATCCTCGTCTTGAACCCAAGAAAGTGGGGTCCTACATTTTCTTCCATACAAGGCTTCATAAGGCGTCATCCTGATGCTGGACTGGTAGCTATTGTTATAGGAGAACTCGACCAATGGTAACATCTTCTCCCACGGCTCCCCTTGGTCCAGTATACACAGTCGTAGTAAATCCTCCAAGGTCCGGTTGGTGCGCTCTGTCTGCCCGTCCGTCTGAGGGTGGAAGGCCGTGCTAAAAGTCAACCGGGTGCCCAAATATGCCTGCACTGACCACCACTCCCTGGATGTAAACCGTCCATCGCGGTCCGACACTATCGTCCGGGGCACGCCATGATATCGGATATACTGCTCCACGAACTTCCGTACCGGCACTCCCACCGAGTCATCCTTCCTGATCGGTATAAAGCGGGCCACCTTCGTCAACCGATCAACAATCACCCAGATCGAGTCGTTCCCCGTCCGAGACCGGGGAAGACCATGTATAAAATCCATAGCTATATCGTCGAACTTCCACTCCGGCACCGGGAGTGGCTGCAGCAATCCTGCGGGGTTCCTGCACTCCTCCTTCACCAACTGACACACCTCGCAATGGGTCACGAAGTACGTAATGTCCTTCTTCATGCCCGGACAAAACATCGTCTTCTTCAGATCAGCGATAATCTTTGTGATCCCCGGGTGCACAGAATACCGGCTGCAATGCGCCTCCATCATAATATCCTCTCGGATCTGGCCTCCTGCGGGTATATATACTCTGCCTCTGAAATGTAGCAATCCATCTCTCAGGGAATAATCTCCTGTCGAACCTTCCTCCAAAGCTCGGAACATCAGCTCTGCCCACGCATCAGTCCTCTGTCCGTCCCGAATGCGATCCCGAATATCATCTATGGCCACTATCGATGCCAGATACTCCCTATACAGAACCGGGTCATCCACGGACACTAGGGATATCTGCATATCTCTGAATGACCGGACTAGCTCCATGGACATAACCTGGGGCCCAGCTTCGGAAATGGCAGCTCGCCGGCTCAACGCGTCGGCCACCACGTTTGCCTTCCCTGGATGGTAGTGCATCTCATACTGATAGTCTGCTAAGAACTCCACCCAGCGCCTCTGCCTGATATTCAGCTCCTTCTGAGTGTCTACGTATTTCAGGTTCTTGTGGTCGGAGTAGATGTCGCAGTGGACTCCATAAATATAATGGCGCCAGACCTTCAGAGCAAAAACGACTGCCCCCATCTCAAGGTCGTGCACTGGGTAGTTCTTCTCATGGTTCTTCAGCTGGCGGGAGGCATATGCTATGACGTGTCCATTCTGCATCAGCACTGCTCCCATTCCCTGGTATGATGCGTCGGTATACACCTGGAATCCTTCCTTTCCAGACGGAAGGGCCAGAATAGGGGCTGAGATGAGTCGGTCCTTCAGCTCCTGGAAAGCCTCCTGGCACTGCGGGGTCCAAACAAAAGGTGCCTCCTTCTTCGTCAAAGATGTGAGGGGGAGGGCAATCTGAGAGAACCCCTCCACGAACTTCCGGTAATAACCGGCAAGTCCCAAGAAACTTCGTACATCGGTGGCTGTCTTCAACTGCGGCCAATCTCGAACTGCCTGAATCTTTGCCGGGTCCACTGCCAACCCGGCTCCGCTGATAATGTGGCCTAGGAAAGCCACCTCCTTCAACCAAAACTGACACTTGCTAAATTTTGCATAAAGGTGATGCTCCCGCAACCTCTCCAAAGTCAGTGCCAGATGCCGAGTGTGCTCCTCCTCCGTCCTAGAGTAGATCAGGATGTCGTCTATGAATACTATGACGAACACATCCAAGTAGGCCTCGAAAACCCGGTTCATGAGGCTCATGAACGCCGACGGAGCATTCGTGAGCCCGAAGGGCATCACGGTGAACTCATACAGGCCATATCTGCTAATGAAAGCCGTCTTTGGGATATCCTCCTCCTGGATCCGCAGCTGGTAGTATCCTGATCTCAAGTCCAGCTTCGAGAAATAATGGGCCCCCTCCAGCTGGTCGAACAATTCATCTATCCGTGGGAGCGGATAGGTATTCCGGACGGTCAGCCTGTTTAGTGCTCGATAATCGATGCACAGGCGGAGTGTCCCATCCTTCTTCTTCACGAATAGGACTGGTGCTCCCCATGGCGAGGAACTCGGTCTAACAAATCCTGCCTCAACTAATTCCTGCAACTGAGTTCGAAACTCTGCCAACTCTTTTGGGGCCATCCGATAAGGGGCCCTAGATGCCGGCTTGGCCCCCGGCACAAGCTGTATCTGAAAGTCCTGCTCTCGGTGTGGAGGTAGTCCTGGCAGTTTCTCTGGAAAGATGTCAGTGAAATCTCGCACCACCGGGATGTCTGTCACCGACTCCTTAACTTCCGCCATCTCAAATAGAATCTGATAGACCTCCTCTCCCTGCAGATGGGCCTTAACGGCCTGTACCGAAGATAAGAGTATACGAGAGACGGGTCTTATACCTTCAATGGTAATGAAAGAGTCCCCGTGTCTCACGGTGATCCTCTTTGCCTGGCAGTCAATCTGGGCATGGTTCCAGTGCAGCCATACCATGCCCAGGATCAGGTCGTAGTCCGTCAGCTTCAAAATCGTCGCTGGAGCCTCGAACGCTTTTCCACCAATTTCTGCCTCCATATTGCAGTGATCCGTGGTAAGGAGCTCAGATCCATCCGGTAGTCGCACCCTCATCCTCGAGCCTGTGAACCGCTCCACGTCTTCTAGTCCTTCTACAAACGTCTCCGACACAAAGGAGTGAGTAGCTCCAGTATCAAAAAGCGTGCGGGCAGGCTTTGTAACATCCCAATGTTACTTCTAGACCCCTTAACTTAGATTGGGTTAGGCATGGGGTGGGTGTTAGGGTAATGAGCTAGGTTTGACCCTAGATAGTGGGTTGTAGCCATGTGGGGCCCACCATGGGGCCAAAGTCAAACTAGGTCAAACTAGCCTAAACAGGAACCTTAGCCACACCATGACCCCACCATGATGCCCTAACCCTAAGTACAATCTAAGTGGACCCCAAGGTAGGTCAGGGGGTCAACCAGTTGACCATGATGGGTCAAGTCAACACCTTTGACCTAAATAGTGAAAATGGTGCCCTAGCCCAATTCACTGGGTTGGGTCCACCCAAATAAACCCAAATTCATCATGTGGGCCTAAAGTGACCCTATAAACCCTAGGGGAGAGAAAAATAGGGCCTCTCAATAGTAAATTTGGAAAATTACCTAGGAGAGAGAAAAGAGGAAGAATAGGAGAGAGAAAGTGCCTAGGAGTTATTTTGGGCCACTTGGGCTCATCCCACCAACCCATGATGGGTTGGCTGACCATGCATGGGTATTAGGAGGTGTAGGACCCCCACCATGCAGCCTTGGGCCAAGCCCAAACCCAACCCAAGCCCAACATAGCCTAAACAACTTGGTGGAGTCAACCCTCCCTATTCACTCACCCAACCCGGCCCAACACTTGGCAACCCGACCCACTAGGCTCTAATCAGCCTTCATGGCCAGTGGGACCCACACACCAGCCACCTAGCCGGCCAAATCCACTAACCCGACCCCCAACATTGGTGAATCCGCCCCCTACCTAGGTGAAGTCGCCCACTCTCATAACTCAGCCCCAAACCCTTCCCCCTCTCTCATTCCATCCAGCCCTATCCCAGAGACAGAGAGAGAGGCCAGAGCTCATACTTCCATGGCAAGCCGAGGAGATCGCCGGAAAATCCATCTCATGGAGAGCCGCCGCCACCCTCAACCACAAGTCAGTATCCCCTCCTCTCCTCATGTACTAGTCTTCCTAGATCTCCTAGGTTAGTGGCCAAGCCCAAAAGGGCTCGACCGTAGGCTCTTTCAGCTTGGGAAAAAGCTCAAAAATGGCGGATTAATAGCCTCTCGGGTTGGTGGCGCCGCCGCCGTCCGCCGCTCTCCGCCGCCCAGTCGCCGGCCAGATCAAGCCCCGGCCACCGTGAGGCCGGGGAAGCAATTGGCCGGAGGCCTCGCCGCCGGTGATGGCCGGAAACGGCCATGCAAGTTCCACGGGCTCGGCTGCCCCTGCATGCATTGCATGGGGAAGAAGTACAGCAGCCGTTGGATTAAACTTTAAGATCTGTGCAAACAGATTTTTATTATTTCTGTACTTTCTATAGTATGCACAGTGTAATAATTGTCACATTTTAACAGCAAACATGCATGTTAATTTTGAGGCACTTAGAGGCCCCACCATAGGATGAACCCTGAATGAAAAAGTTAGGTAGATGGGTTAACTTTGAAATTCCACAGAAATCATAACTTTTGGACCAGTAGGCTGCCCTGTAGGGCTGTTTTGCTAGGACTGCCCCTAAACTAGGGCAGAAACCAAATTTGATGCCCAAGACAAACCAAACATTACCATGACCTGAACTTTTGGTCATGGGTGTATTTAGGGCATGCCTATGCCCTGCCAAAAATTTGGAATTTTTGGAAGAACTTTTTCTATAGTTTTTATCAAAATATCAAAAATTAAATTAAGGGCATAATTGTAATTTTAGGCACCCAAATGACCCCAAATTTTGGTGGTATGTCCTTGGGGACATTATTGGTGTCTGGTAGAAATTTCAAGGCAATTGGACCCCTGCATGAAGGGTTATTCCATGTGTTTGTGTAGGCTAATTTAGGCCTTGGTGTGCAATTAGCAATAATTTGTATTTTGTGTATTTAACCTAGCTGAGGCACCCAAAAACCATGCAATAAATTCTAGTGATACATTAGGGCATGATTCACCCCTAGAATTATTTTTGGGACTTATGAAATCAGAAATACCATTTAATGGAATTTTACAAAATATAGGAGTTTTGGGAAAATAAATGGAAAATTTTGATTTTGTTTATAGAAAATTCTCAAATTCAGCCAAGTTAATTTATGGTGTCTTATTTGACTTTGGAAAATTTTAGACCTCTGTTTGGAAATTATTAGGGCAAAAATCTTGAAATTACTGTTTTACCCCTTTTGTATTTATATGAAAAATGATGGTAACTACATGTGGGAAAATTGTAAAAAATATCCCTATAGGTGTACAATAACAATATTAGTGTGGCATATTTATTTCAGAATTTTTGTACACACTGAAAATTATTTGGATAGGAAAATGACATTTTGGTAATTATTTAGAAATGAATTTTGTTAAGTCATCATCGTTCAGGAAGGAATGAAATTTTGCCATCATTCATAAAATAATAATACAATTGCTCAGTGAATTTTCTGGAATTTTAGTAAACACAAATCTCGTACTTCATTTGGGAAATGGTAGACAGATAAAATCTACATTAATTATGGGAAGAAAATAAAAATAAAAAGGGAAACTATGAAACCTTGTAGACAGTGTTATTTTAATCATTTGCATCTCAGGAAAATTCCCCTAGGTCAGAGGATTTTAATTGAGGACTCTTCATGGGTAAAATGACCTAGTAAATAATTTATAAGATTTAATTAAGGGCCTTAATAACGTAGAAAATTCATAAAATCCACATATTCATTTTAGTAGTCCATACCACCCTAGGATAAATGTTTGGAGTCAGTTGGACCAGGAATTTAGAAGTTCGATTTCAGGGTGGTGTTAGGTCATGGGGTGCGCATAGTAAAAGTAGGCTGGACTATAGGCCGCCAGGGGATGAATCAACAACTGAGTTAGAGTCTAAGTTCGGAAGTATAACCCTGGATGGCAGTTGCATTCTAGAGGCGAGAGTAACAGTGCAATATTAGACTTGCCTAGGAAGAGTTGACGGAAGACCGTCACTCCTTAATCCATACCTTAAATCACTAGGTCACTCTATGTAACAGAAGAGAGAAAAAGGGGTCCGGGGTAAGAAACAACTAAAGTAAATATCCTTGAGAAAGGGAGCTTTGGGATTCAGCCCATCGCAGCTCCTAGTGCCCCTGAGAGCCCTTCACCGGGAATACCTTGGGCAGTCCTGGGATTAACCTTAAGACTCTAAGTATGATAATCTGTAGATAAGAGTAGTCTAATAGGTTAAGTGAACTGGACATGCGCTCACTCGTGCCGGGTTGGAGGGACTTGGAGTCTTTTGACTACTTGCTCACCCGTGCAGAGTTGGAGGAAAGAAATTGGCTTATATACACTCACTCGGCCAGGGTTGGAAGGTTTGTAGCATATACTCACCCGTGGCGGGTTGGAGAGGTTTGAGACAGGATAGTCCTTTGAGCTGGAGGCTCAATATATAATACTTGCATGTGCATATACTAGTGGCGGGCCATGCGGTACTGGCCGGTCGTCACACCGACGGCAGTACGGTGGACCAGGCGGGTGCGAGGGTTAGAAGGACCAGTAGGATGTTTATACTGGAGTCTGGAGGACTTTTCCTAATAACGCGCACCCGACCCAACAAGACTGACAGGTAGTCAGCAAAGTGGTACGCAGAGGCTCTAGAGTGCACTTGTCGGTGTACAGAGGCGTACAAGAGAGGTCTAGGCCTGGTAGTGTGTATACCCGCCTAGAAGGCGGAAGCGCCCGTTCCGCTGCTGCCGTAGCCACAACGGTGGTACCTGAGAGTGATGCTAGCTCTCGAAAAGGGGGAACTAAAGGTCTGTGATCACGGAGTCGTGTGTGTGTGTTGCACTGCATGTTCATATCATACCCACCATATAGTTGCATAACATTAATCTGCATAACAACCTAAGACACCTAATGTATAAGTGGTATGGGACGCTTATACATTAGGACCTGCTATACGAACCCTTAGCCTATAAGCCTGAGTGGGCATGTTTATAGGTTAAGGTTATTTTTCCTTTATATATATGCTTGTGACTCTGACACCCCACTGTATAAATGGTATGGGACATTCTATACAATGGGAGCCTTGCAAAAGATCCCTTGCTTATGCGTACCCGCATAAGTGGAGGTTACATTTCATTATATTTTGATTATATATACCCTGTTAGTTTCCTGTCACCTGCTCGCCTTTGCCACCCCTTGTTGTCCTCCGCTTCGTCCTCCCGCACGGTGCCTAGGAGTTGTAGGAGGAGGTGCTGAGGATACGACTTAGTCTTTTTGACTAATGGTCGTTGACCTTACTATTTTAGGAGCTCGAGGAGGTGGACCAGCACGTCGAGGAGGCAGGACTTGAGGGGCAGATACCAGCTACTACTACCGGAGCACGTCTACAGGTGTGTTGTGAGAGAGTTTTGGTTTTTTCCGCTGCTGTGTATGAGAGTGAGAGAGAGATTATGATGTACTGGGCATAAGCCCTATTTACTTTCACTTCTGTGCTCATTATGGACTGGCTTTTATTTCATTTGATATATATATATGTGATGTGGCTGTGGACTTGCTTCTGCTTTTACTCTGATTTATTATGCAATTATTCTCATATTGGCCGAACAGGTTATGATCGTACTAGCCGGCAGAATCGGCGTCTTGCAGTGACGACTAACTCGTGCGTTAGTGTCACCGTAAGGCGGCGGTTCTGGGCATAAGATCCGGGTTGCCTCGGATTTGAGGAACAGGATCTTACAAACTGGTATCACTTGAACACACGATCATATGAGAATAAAGTCCACAACACTGGAACACCCCGCTCGGGCATTAGTTTGCGGACAAACTAAGCAGCGGAAGCAATGGTGTGCCCATGTGTAAAAGCCACATAAAACAGTCCATTAAACAATGAGTTAGGCCAATTTTGACATTACCTTACCTTTATGCAGCCTCCACAGGATACGGTTCCTCCCCCTCCGGCTGCCATTCCGTTCATGCAGACTGAGATGGGGCAAACACTGACGGCTATCCTGGATGCCTTCAGAGCGCAGCAAGCCCCGATTCAGCTGCCCAACCCAGGATCGAGCTGGTTGAGTGCATTCAAAGGTCTGTCCCCGCCGCTGTACCGCGGGACAGAAGACGCGGTAAAGACAGAGGAGTGGTTGGAGACCATCCAGGAGCTGCTAGCCGGCATCAGCTGCCCCGTCAGACAGGCAGTTCCCCTTGCCACCTCGGTACTAGATGCTCATGCAAAGAGGTGGTGGAAGTCGGTGCGGGACTCTACATTTGCCGACAGGGAGCTGATGGACATAACTTGGGAGGAGTTCAGCGACGTATTCTTGGAGCATTTTGTATCCTCCACAGACCGAGATGCTTTGGAGGCGAGGTTTCTGAGCCTCCAGCAGGGGAGCCGATCAGTCATCGAGTACCAGAGAGAGTTCTCCCACCTGGCTAGGTTTGCAGGCTTTCATGACTGGGACGACCAGAAATATGCGAAGAGATTCTATCACGGACTCCGCGATTCATTGAGGCAGCCCCTGTTGTTTATATCGCATGGTACCTCTGCTCAGATCATAGAAATGGCAAAGAAGCTGGAAGCTGACCAGCTGATGGTACAAGGCAGAGGGAAGAGATCGCTGGATGGGCAATCGTTTGGAGAAAATAGCGGGGCGTCTCAGAGAGGCAAGACTATTGGATATAGAAGGGGTGGGGGACGTCGTCGTCCCAACTACAGGCAGGAGCAGGGGCCTCCTCCACCATTGGCGCCCCCACCTATGCAGATTCCCGGACCAGTGAGACAGGATGATCGGGGTCAGAGACAAGTTACATGCTATGGTTGCGGTCAACCTGGGCACATCAGGACGCAGTGCCCGCTTCGGGTTCCCCCACTCCCTCCTCCTCCTCCACCTCCAGTGGCCCCACCAGTCTACCAGGGCCGAGGACGAGGACGAGGCCGAGGCCGAGGCCGAGGACATCACGGCCGAGGTCGAGACAGGGGGCAGATGTACGCACTGGACCTTACGGAGCAGAGGAACCCAGAGGAGGTGATTACAGGTACACTAAAATTTTGCAAGTTTTATAAATTTCATTTTTTTTAGAGTACCTTAGACCTTAAAATAATACTATTCTTTGAACTCAAACGAAACCAGGCATAGTGATGATTAGCGGCAAGCCCGCTCACACCCTCTTCGACATGGGTGCGTCACACTCCTTCGTGTCGGACTCGTTTATTGAAGGATTAGAAGGAGTGGAGAAGTTTTCCGGTTTGGAAAAGAGAGTGCGACTCCCTGATGGTACGGAACTTCGAACCGCAGACTGCTGCAACATGGAAGTCGAGATAGGAGGCAAAACGTTTGAAGCTCCGGCAACAGTTTTGAGCCTACCGGATTATGATCTGATCCTAGGCATGAATTGGCTGCATTGGAACCACGCGCAGATAGATTGCCCCTCGAAGAGGATCATGCTCAGACACGGAGACTCCTACGTCACCATCGAAGGTATCCGTCCTACTCCCCGCTTTTCGTTATCCTCAGTACAGGTCGTTAAGGCCTATGAACAGGGAGAAGAGGTCTACATCATTTGTTTTGAGATGGCTGTGGTGGAGAGTTCCATAGCCGATATCCCAGTAGCACGTGATTACGCTGATGTCTTTCCAGAGAAGTTACCTGGACTACCACCCTCTCGGGACTTGGACTTCAGGATTCAGTTAGTGCCAGGGGCAAGGCCAGTGTCCCGAGCTCCCTACAGGATGGCACCTAGAGAATTGGCAGAGTTCAGGACACAATTGCAGGAACTGGTGGAATCAGGTTTCGTACGACCGAGTTCTTCACCTTGGGGAGCACCTGTTCTATTTGTGAAAAAGAAGGACGGGTCGCTTAGACTGTGCATAGATTATAGAGAACTGAACCGGTTGACGGTTCGAAATACATATCCACTGCCACGGATAGATGAGCTCTTCGACCAGCTTCAAGGAGCTTGCTGGTTTTCTAAGTTAGACCTGCGATCAGGCTATTATCAGCTCCGCATCAGAGAGGAGGACATACCGAAGACGGCCTTCAGCTCCCGTTATGGGTTATTTGAGTTCACAGTGATGCCATTCGGACTCACGAATGCGCCCTCGGCCTTTATGACACTCATGAACAGGGTATTCGAGCCTTATCTGGATCGGTTTGTTATAGTCTTTATTGACGACATTCTGATTTACTCGCGATCTCGAGAGGAGCATGCAGAGCATTTAGCACTGGTTTTGCAGAAATTAAGAGAATTTCAGATGTATGTGAAGTTCTCTAAGTGTCAGTTCTGGCTTCAGGAAGTGGCCTTCCTAGGACACACAATCAGCGGAGCTGGATTAGCAGTGGATCCGGCTAAGGTAGAGGCAGTACGGGATTGGCCACGGCCAAAGACAGCGTCAGACATCCGTAGCTTCTTGGGCCTGGCAGGTTATTATCGTAAGTTCGTGGAGGGGTTTTCAAGGATAGCCCTCCCCCTCACATCCTTGACGAAAAAGGATGCCGCATTTGACTGGACAGAGCGGTGCGAGTCAGCTTTTCAAGAGCTCAAGGACCGGCTCACTTCGTCCCCCATCCTTGCACTTCCCTCGGGGAGTGAAGGATTTCAGATATATACAGATGCATCCTATCAGGGGATGGGTGCAGTCTTAATGCAGCACGGACATGTTATCGCTTATGCTTCGCGACAGCTGAAGAAGCATGAGCATAACTATCCTGTACATGATCTCGAGCTCGGGGCCGTAGTTTTTGCCCTCAAGACATGGAGACATTACCTCTACGGGATTCATTGTGATATATACTCCGATCATAAGAATCTCAAATACATCGACACGCAGAAGGTTCTGAACCTGCGACAGAGGAGGTGGCTTGAGTTCCTCTGCGATTACGACTATAAGATGCACTATCACCCGGGAAAGGCGAATACTGTAGCAGATGCTTTGAGCAGGAGAGCCGACACTTCTGGACCGGAGTCCCGGGTGATGTCTATGGAGCTGCTGCGCATGATGGAGGATATGCAAATTACCATGGTCTCGGAAGCCGAGCCAGTGATCTATCGAGAGTACCTGAACTCTTTGGTCAGCGATGATGATATACAGAAGCGCATCCTTACACATCAGAGATTGGATACTGATCTAGAGCCTATCTTTGACGCTCTAGAAGGAGGCAAGTATGGGGATTATGCGCTGGAGGACGACCTTCTTCGATTCCGTGGCCGAGTGTACATTCCAGTAGGAGGTGAGATCCGGGAGGATATTCTCAGGGAGGCGCACTATTCCCGATACTCAGTACATCCCGGCATCACCAAGATGTGGGCTGATTTACGACGGACCATGTACTGGCCAGGAATGAAGAGGGAGATCATACATCTGGTGACACACTGCGAGACTTGCCAGCGGGTGAAGGCCGAATGCAAGAGCCCAGGCGGTATATTACAGCCACTGCCAGTCCCAGAGTGGAAGTTCGAGGATATCTCTATGGATTTTGTTCACGGACTCCCTCGCTCTCATTCTGGGCACGACTCCATCTGGGTCATTGTGGACAGGTTGACCAAGGTAGCACGGTTTATCCCGGTCAGAAAAGATGCCCCGGTTGCTGTACTGGTGAGGTTGTTTGTAGAGCAGTTCGTCCGGTATCACGGAGTACCCAGGTCTATTGTTTCAGATAGGGATGGTCGCTTCACCTCCAGGGAATGGAGGGCAGTGCACGCTTACTTGGGATCCAGACTTTCCTTTAGCACTGCCTTCCACCCGCAGACCGACGGTCAGACGGAGCGGACGATACGCACTATGGAGGACCTGCTCAGGTTATGTATTTTGGATACAGGGAAACCTTGGGAGAGGCTACTGCCGTTGATCGAATTCTCATACAACAACAGCCACCAGGCCAGCATCGGGATGGCTCCTTACGAGGCGCTTTATGGGAGAAAATGCCGGACTCCGCTATCCTAGGTGCAAGATGTGGATACTCGAGCCCTTGGGTCAGACTTTGTAGAGGATACGGAGGCTCAGATTCATTTGATCAGGGATCGGCTTCTGGAGGCTCAGAGCAGACAGGCGAAATATTATGATGCTCGACACCGGAAAGTGGAGTTCCAAGTTGGGGACAGGGTTTTCCTGAAGATCCGACCGGTACACGGTATTTCTCGGATTCGGAGACATAAGAAGCTCAGCCCCCGGTACATGGGACCATACCTGATTCTGGAGCGTGTGGGCCCCTTGGCTTATCGGCTGCAGCTACCTCCGGAGCTGAGCAGCCTACACGATGTGTTCCATGTCTCTTCTTTGCGAAGAGCTCTCCTTCGCCCTGAGCAGCATGTCCCTACTGCAGCTGGACCGGTAGAGCCTGACCGTTCGGTTAGATTGGAGCCGATCCGGATCGACGATTCAGCGGTCCGAACGTTGAGGAAAAAGAAGGTTCCACTCGTAAAGGTGCTGTGGTCCAACCATGGACGGGAGGAGCACACCTGGGAACCTAGGGATCTGATGCTGGAGCGTCATCCAGAACTATTTACATCAGGTACTTTTATGTTATTTTCTACAAAATTTCCTTAACAATTTCTGCAACTGGAACCCGTAGACCCAAACTTAAATTTCGGGGACGAAATTATTTCTTTTGTTTATAGGATTTGTAACATCCCAATGTTACTTCTAGACCCCTTAACTTAGATTGGGTTAGGCATGGGGTGGGTGTTAGGGTAATGAGCTAGGTTTGACCCTAGATAGTGGGTTGTAGCCATGTGGGGCCCACCATGGGGCCAAAGTCAAACTAGGTCAAACTAGCCTAAACAGGAACCTTAGCCACACCATGACCCCACCATGATGCCCTAACCCTAAGTACAATCTAAGTGGACCCCAAGGTAGGTCAGGGGGTCAACCAGTTGACCATGATGGGTCAAGTCAACACCTTTGACCTAAATAGTGAAAATGGTGCCCTAGCCCAATTCACTGGGTTGGGTCCACCCAAATCAACCCAAATTCATCATGTGGGCCTAAAGTGACCCTATAAACCCTAGGGGAGAGAAAAATAGGGCCTCTCAATAGTAAATTTGGAAAATTACCTAGGAGAGAGAAAAGAGGAAGAATAGGAGAGAGAAAGTGCCTAGGAGTTATTTTGGGCCACTTGGGCTCATCCCACCAACCCATGATGGGTTGGCTGACCATGCATGGGTATTAGGAGGTGTAGGACCCCCACCATGCAGCCTTGGGCCAAGCCCAAACCCAACCCAAGCCCAACATAGCCTAAACAACTTGGTGGAGTCAACCCTCCCTATTCACTCACCCAACCCGGCCCAACACTTGGCAACCCGACCCACTAGGCTCTAATCAGCCTTCATGGCCAGTGGGACCCACTCACCAGCCACCTAGCCGGCCAAATCCACTAACCCGACCCCCAACATTGGTGAATCCGCCCCCCTACCTAGGTGAAGTCGCCCACTCTCATAACTCAGCCCCAAACCCTTCCCCCTCTCTCATTCCATCCAGCCCTATCCCAGAGACAGAGAGAGAGAGGCCAGAGCTCATACTTCCATGGCAAGCCGAGGAGATCGCCGGAAAATCCATCTCATGGAGAGCCGCCGCCACCCTCAACCACAAGTCAGTATCCCCTCCTCTCCTCATGTACTAGTCTTCCTAGATCTCCTAGGTTAGTGGCCAAGCCCAAAAGGGCTCGACCGTAGGCTCTTTCAGCTTGGGAAAAAGCTCAAAAATGGCGGATTAATAGCCTCTCGGGTTGGTGGCGCCGCCGCCGTCCGCCGCTCTCCGCCGCCCAGTCGCCGGCCAGATCAAGCCCCGGCCACCGTGAGGCCGGGGAAGCAATTGGCCGGAGGCCTCGCCGCCGGTGATGGCCGGAAACGGCCATGCAAGTTCCACGGGCTCGGCTGCCCCTGCATGCATTGCATGGGGAAGAAGTACAGCAGCCGTTGGATTAAACTTTAAGATCTGTGCAAACAGATTTTTATTATTTCTATACTTTCTATAGTATGCACAGTGTAATAATTGTCACATTTTAACAGCAAACATGCATGTTAATTTTGAGGCACTTAGAGGCCCCACCATAGGATGAACCCTGAATGAAAAAGTTAGGTAGATGGGTTAACTTTGAAATGCCACAGAAATCATGACTTTTGGACCAGTAGGCTGCCCTGTAGGGCTGTTTTGCTAGGACTGCCCCTAAACTAGGGCAGAAACCAAATTTGATGCCCAAGACAAACCAAACATCACCATGACCTGAAATTTTGGTCATGGGTGTATTTAGGGCATGCCTATGCCCTGCCAAAAATTTGGAATTTTTGGAAGAACTTTTTCTATAGTTTTTATCAAAATATCAAAATTTAAATTAAGGGCATAATTGTAA
The DNA here is from genome assembly GCA_039513925.1 of Platanthera zijinensis. Lineage (NCBI taxonomy): Eukaryota > Viridiplantae > Streptophyta > Magnoliopsida > Asparagales > Orchidaceae > Platanthera > Platanthera zijinensis. The sequence goes on along the minus strand of CM077089.1, from coordinate 117,664,843 downwards.
TTTTAGGCACCCAAATGACCCCAAATTTTGGTGGTATGTCCTTGGGGACATTATTGGTGTCTGGTAGAAATTTCAAGGCAATTGGACCCCTGCATGAAGGGTTATTCCATGTGTTTGTGTAGGCTAATTTAGGCCTTGGTGTGCAATTAGCAATAATTTGTATTTTGTGTATTTAACCTAGCTGAGGCACCCAAAAATCATGCAATAAATTCCAGTGATACATTAGGGCATGATTCACCCCTAGAATTATTTTTGGGACTTATGAAATCAGAAATACCATTTAATGGAATTTTACAAAATATAGGAGTTTTGGGAAAATAAATGGAAAATTTTAATTTTGTTTATAGAAAATTCTCAAATTCAGCCAAGTTAATTTATGGTGTCTTATTTGACTTTGGAACATTTTAGACCTCTGTTTGGAAATTATTAGGGCAAAAATCTTGAAATTACTGTTTTACCCCTTTTGTATTTATATGAGAAATGATGGTAACTACATGTGGGAAAATTGTAAAAAAATATCCCTATAGGTGTACAATAACAATATTAGTGTGGCATATTTATTTCAGAATTTTTGTACACACTGAAAATTATTTGGATAGGAAAATGGCATTTTGGTAATTATTTAGAAATGAATTTTGTTAAGTCATCATCGTTCAGGAAGGAATGAAATTTTGCCATCATTCATAAAATAATAATACAATTGCTCAGTGAATTTTCTGGAATTTTAGTAAACACAAATCTCGTACTTCATTTGGGAAATGGTAGACAGATAAAATCTACATTAATTATGGGAAGAAAATAAAAATAAAAAGGGAAACTATGAAACCTTGTAGACAGTGTTATTTTAATCATTTGCATCTCAGGAAAATTCCCCTAGGTCAGAGGATTTTAATTGAGGACTCTTCATGGGTAAAATGACCTAGTAAATAATTTATAAGATTTAATTAAGGGCCTTAATAACGTAGAAAATTCATAAAATCCACATATTCATTTTAGTAGTCCATACCACCCTAGGATAAATGTTTGGAGTCAGTTGGACCAGGAATTTAGAAGTTCGATTTCAGGGTGGTGTTAGGTCATGGGGTGCGCATAGTAAAAGTAGGCTGGACTATAGGCCGCCAGGGGATGAATCAACAACTGAGTTAGAGTCTAAGTTCGGAAGTATAACCCTGGATGGCAGTTGCATTCTAGAGGCGAGAGTAACAGTGCAATATTAGACTTGCCTAGGAAGAGTTGACGGAAGACCGTCACTCCTTAATCCATACCTTAAATCACTAGGTCACTCTATGTAACAGAAGAGAGAAAAAGGGGTCCGGGGTAAGAAACAACTAAAGTAAATATCCTTGAGAAAGGGAGCTTTGGGATTCAGCCCATCGCAGCTCCTAGTGCCCCTGAGAGCCCTTCACCGGGAATACCTTGGGCAGTCCTGGGATTAACCTTAAGACTCTAAGTATGATAATCTGTAGATAAGAGTAGTCTAATAGGTTAAGTGAACTGGACATGCGCTCACTCGTGCCGGGTTGGAGGGACTTGGAGTCTTTTGACTACTTGCTCACCCGTGCAGAGTTGGAGGAAAGAAATTGGCCTATATACACTCACTCGGCCAGGGTTGGAGGGTTTGTAGCATATACTCACACGTGGCGGGTTGGAGAGATTTGAGACAGGATAGTCCTTTGAGCTGGAGGCTCAATATATAATACTTGCATGTGCATATACTAGTGGCGGGCCATGCGGTACTGGCCGGTCGTCACACCGACGGCAGTACGGTGGACCAGGCGGGTGCGAGGGTTAGAAGGACCAGTAGGATGTTTATACTGGAGTCTGGAGGACTTTTCCTAATAACGCGCACCCGACCCAACAAGACTGACAGGTAGTCAGCAAAGTGGTACGCAGAGGCTCTAGAGTGCACTTGTCGGTGTACAGAGGCGTACAAGAGAGGTCTAGGCCTGGTAGTGTGTATACCCGCCTAGAAGGCGGAAGCGCCCGTTCCGCTGCTGCCGTAGCCACAATAGTGGTACCTGAGAGTGATGCTAGCTCTCGAAAAGTGGGAACTAAAGGTCTGTGATCACGGAGTCGTGTGTGTGTGTTGCACTGCATGTTCATATCATACCCACCATATAGTTGCATAACATTAATCTGCATAACAACCTAAGACACCTAATGTATAAGTGGTATGGGACGCTTATACATTAGGACCTGCTATACGAACCCTTAGCCTATAAGCCTGAGTGGGCATGTTTATAGGTTAAGGTTATTTTTCCTTTATATATATGCTTGTGACTCTGACACCCCACTGTATAAATGGTATGGGACATTCTATACAATGGGAGCCTTGCAAAAGATCCCTTGCTTATGCGTACCCGCATAAGTGGAGGTTACATTTCATTATATTTTGATTATATATACCCTGTTAGTTTCCTGTCACCTGCTCGCCTTTGCCACCCCTTGTTGTCCTCCGCTTCGTCCTCCCGCACGGTGCCTAGGAGTTGCAGGAGGAGGTGCTGAGGATACGACTTAGTCTTTTTGACTAATGGTCGTTGACCTTACTATTTTAGGAGCTCGAGGAGGTGGACCAGCACGTCGAGGAGGCAGGACTTGAGGGGCAGATACCAGCTACTACTACCGGAGCACGTCTACAGGTGTGTTGTGAGAGAGTTTTGGTTTTTTTTCCGCTGTTGTGTATGAGAGTGAGAGAGAGATTATGATGTACTGGGCATAAGCCCTATTTACTTTCACTTCTGTGCTCATTATGGACTGGCTTTTATTTCATTTGATATATATATATGTGATGTGGCTGTGGACTTGCTTCTGCTTTTACTCTGATTTATTATGCAATTATTCTCATATTGGCCGAACAGGTTATGATCGTACTAGCCGGCAGAATCGGCGTCTTGCGGTGACGACTAACTCGTGCGTTAGTGTCACCGTAAGGCGGCGGTTCTGGGCATAAGATCCGGGTTGCCTCGGATTTGAGGAACAGGATCTTACAGGCTTGCCGCTGATGAAGACTATACCTGGGGTGATTAAATATCTTAGGGTTCTATAAAGAGTTTTCTTTCCTTGTTAATCTATCTAGTGCGGTTCTGAGTTTTAACAACTTAAAGAGAAATTCTATGAAAATAAAGAAGCATTGCAGCGTACCTGCGATGACCTGCTCCGGATTCCGAGGCTGCGCAAGGTCCAAAGCATATACATGCTCTCTTCCTTGTCTACGATCTCCCTCCTGGTATCCACGACCGCGGCCGCGTCCTCGGCCTCCGTAATGCTGAGCTGGTGGGCCGCCCAGTGGTGCTGGAGGTGGTGCCCCCCTCATCGGGCAGTTCCTCCGAATGTGCCCAATCTGATGACAAAGGAAGCACTCCGGTGGGGGATACGCCATTCCCCTGGGTCTCGGCATCTCCTGCATCCGAAGAGGTGGAGGGGCCAGTATCACCTGTTCCCTCGGCTCCTGCCTCACGTCCCGACGAGGCTGGTCCTCTGTCCTCCTCCCCTCTGGTACAACACCTCGCCGCTGGTCATTTCTGCCTCTCCGTACCTGATCCTCTGCTGGCCGTTTCCGGCCCCGGGTGGCGTGCCAATCTGCCTCAATACTTTTTGCCATCTCCAAAATCCGGGAGATGGGCCCGTCAGATACAAACAACAGAGCCTCCCTCAAGTCCTCCTGCAGGCCCTTATAGAACCTCCTGATATACCCTGCCTCGTCCAGCTGGTAGGAATCTGTGTATCGAGCTAGATGGTCGAACTCTCGATGGTACTCCACCACGGTCCGTGTGCCCTGCTTCAGCTGTAAGAACCGCTCCTCCAAATCATCCCTGGCCGACTGCGGAACGAAATGCTCTAGCAGAGCGGCCCTGAACTCCTCCCAGGTAACCTCCTCAACCTCCCTATCGGCAAATGTCGTGTCCAACAGCGTCTTCCACCACCTCTTTGCATGGGACTCCAGGAAAGAGACAACCAGAGCCACCCTCTCCTCCCAGGGACACCGTATCCCGGTCAGCATCTCGTACATGATATCTAGCCACTCTTCCGTCCGAACCGCCGACTCAGTCCCCAAATAGGACGGGGGAGAAAGACCCCGGAAGATGCTCAGCTAGTTGGCCCCCGGATTCGGCTGCGGGGCCGGAACCTGCTGGGCCCTGAAGGCCTCCAGGATGGCAGTCAGAGTCTGTCCCATGTCTGACTGAAGGAAAGGAGTGGGGATCGGTGGGGGTGGTGCAACATCCTGAGCCTGTTGAACTCCACCTTGTGGCGTAGTCCGTGCTGGAGGCTGCGTAACAAAAACACACGCTGAGAAAACGTTCAAACTTTACATAAAGGTGGACAATTTATATGTGATCCCCATATGGGCACACCACTGCTTCCGCTGCTTAGTTTGTCCCCAAACTAAACTCGAGCGGGGGTGACCCAGGGTTTGTGGACTGCCACTTCCTTCTGATCGATGTTCCCTCTGATACCACTTGTAAGACCCCCCCCCCCTTTTTTTTCTTTTTCAACCACCGGGGTCTTAGGCCCAGAATCGCCGCTTTGCGGTGACACCTTCACGTCCTGAAGGGTCATCACCACAAGGCGCCGATTCTGCCGGCCAATTCGATCACATAAAGGTAGCACAATAATAGAAGTAAGAGCAATGCAGTCCACAGTAATAAATCACATATATAGAATAAAAATCTCCACGAATGGAGTGTCCACAGAAAACATCAGAGTACTATAAATGCGGGCTTATGCCCGATACATCATGTCCTCACTACAATATCACTCATGCGGAAGCTAAAACAGAAACTACTCAAGGTCGAGACTCACGGTCCCGGCTGTATGAACTCCGGAGCTAGACTGCCCCATCTCTAGGCGCACCGATCTCTGGGGCTGCTCCTCCATGCTGGGCTCCACGATCCCCTAAATGATGCGGTTCGAAAACCGTTAGTCATAAAGACTAAGCCATATCATCCCCCACCCCTTCCCCCATGGCTCCTAGGTACCGAGCGGGGAGGAAGAAAGGGAAGGACATGATGGTAGAGACTAATCAAGAAATAGATGGCAGCGGAACTAATCTAACAAGTTGTATTCGGTGAGCAGTTAATATAATTGTTATAATAGGTCTAGCAGTAAGAAAAGCAAATATATGAATTTAACATTCACTTATGCGAGAGCACATAAGCAAAAGGGATCTTTTGCAAGGCTCCCATCGTATAAGTGTCCCATACCACTTATACCTTGGGGTGTCGGTTATCAAACAGCAATGGTTGTTATATATTGAAATTAACCTTTGATTTAAAAACTTGCCCACACAAGCTTATAGACCAAGGGGTCGTTTTGCAGGTCCTAATGTATAAGCGTCCCATACCACTTATACTTTAGGTGTCAGGGTTAAATGAATCGATTATGCTATAACATGCTAGTGGGTATGATGAAACATGCAAGTGCAACTCACACACCCGACTCTGTGTACACAGACCTTTAGTTCCCCCTTTCGGAGCCGTTACCTCCCAGGATACCTCCGTAGTGGCGGACGGAAGCGGTGGGTTGGGCCTCGCCCACCTCAAAACCAGTAAAAGCACCACTGGTCTGACCTATCGTACGCCTCAATGCTTGGTGCACTAAGCGGACGCCTGCGTACTCTTGCCGGCTGGCGCACCGGACTTCTGTTGGCGAAGTGCTAATCACCTCGCCGAGTCAACGATATCGGTGTCGGTGCAATCGAACTCCCCGATATCATAAAACCCACCACCTTAACTTTTCCTATTTTATGCACATGCAAGTTTAATCGTAAACACACAAAAACCGAGCCGAAGCTCCCCCGACCAAAACGTCCGTCTCCAAACCAACCGAGCCGAAGCTCCCCGGACCATCCCGTCCGTCTCCAAACCAACTGAGCCGAAGCTCCCCGGACCCAACCGTCCGTCTCCAAACCAACCGAGTCGAAGCTCTCATCAATCTTCCTGTGCCAACAGAGTTTGTGAAAGGTGCAGTCCTAGTTACTAAGTTACTCTTGTCGGTTTGTTATTACAGTTTACGTTAGCCCAGGACTGCCCCCGGTATACCCCGTGAAGGGCTCTCAAGGGGCACTAGTACCAAGACGGCGGCATTACGGCCCGAAGTTCCCTTTCGCAAGGCACTTATTGTTATTGGTTGATCTCCTTTACCCATTCCCTTCTCACATTACGATAGACTACCCTAGAGTGATTTTTAAACCTTCCACTCTTCGGGGAAGACGGTCTTTCGTCGAACCCGAGCACCCCTTAACTCTAGCTATCACCACTTCTCGCTACTCTTTATATCTTCCTGTTGTGATTTCCCCCACTATTACCCACCCAGACAAAAATGATTAACTCCAATGACTTCCTCTGATCGTGGCCTATTGCATTTCACACTTGCTATATGCAGACCGACCTAGACTACATGTCAAACCGGTTATGCAATGATCCAATACTCGTCCAAATGCCCTAAATTATTTACTGGAGACTTACCATGACATAAATGACCTAAATCCAGAAAATGGAAATTTTCATAATTTATTTGGCATTTAATTAAATTCCTCGAAAATCCCAAGGGCTACCAGTTTGAACATGAACTACCCTAAGAAATCATGCAAGATGTCTAGCAAATTTATGATAAATAGTAGGTTATCTTAATAGGTTAAATCCTAAGTATCATAATTTTTCTATCATCAAAAGGGCATGAAAACTATTTTAGAAATAATCTCTAACTTCTATTGTTTATGTATCAAGTACAGAAAATATTCTTCCAAAAATTATAAATAATTTATGACATGCAGATAAAGTCCAAAAATTAGCACTGGCCAAGTTTCATAATTTTCCAGCAAGTATTTTATCCATAATTAATTTCTAAATAATAAAATCCCTTTCTAATATCTGTGAATAAAGTGCTAGATTTACTCAACATAAAGTTCTATAAAAATTCAGGGATCAATGTCCTACCAATCAAGGTCTAAATCCAGAATTTTAACTGATTATAATTAATTTAAAACTTCCAAATATTTGAAACAACAAATCGGGCTAATAATCCTTTAACACATGAAGTATAATACTTATTATTCATAAAATTCCAGGAAAATTTACCATAAGTCTAAAACATCCTAAAACTCCCTCCTCCCGAGTTTCATAATTTTTGGATTATATTTAGTGCTTAAAATAACTAAATTATATTTTGATCCTAATCCAAAATCTCAACTTTCGAGGTACCTAATTACCTCCACTTCCTTCACTATTTCAACCAGAGGGTTTTCATCATATCATCCCCCTCTCCTCCAAATTTCAAGGGCATACAAGAGCTTTAGCTCCTATGTCCTTCACAAACCTCAAAACCCTTTATTTAGGGTTTGAGCTTGGATCCTAGGGTAAATCAACCCTAAACCTCACCATTTTTCTCCAAGCAGGTTATAACAGCCTTCTAAGTCAGAGATCAGAAAATCAGCCTCTGTTGAGGTGATTTGACCTTTCCAAACCCTTAGTGCACTTTTTACTAAAAGGTGTCTCACTAATGCCTAGTTAAGGGTAGAAGATTTCCTACCCAAAACTCCTCCAAATTAGTTGGAATTTTGTACAGACCTAGGTTTTATAGCCAGGGACCACTCACCAAACTTTGGGAGGGTTTGGAGGTCGTTTGACCACTTAAATAAATTCCTCTAAGTTTATTAAATTGAAACAAAAACTTTAGGCAAAGTATCTCCAAAAATTTCCATTTTTGCTCTGCCTTTAGGTATTGTTAAGGCTAACCCCCTGCCCAAATTTCAGGTCATTTAGACAAGGGACGAAGAGTGGGCATCCGTTTTAATTTCTGCCCAACTCTAGGTACAGCCCCCACTAAAACAGGTGCTGCGGCCGAACCGCTTACCCAAACGAGTTGAAACCAATTTTATATTAATCTAGACTCGAAGGGCTACCACTTTCGTGACTGGTCATTTTTCCTAAAACGGACTATAAGTGCCTCATTTTGTAGCCTCAAAATGTATTCAAACAATATACCTTTCCATTATGTAATATATAATAATCTATATATTATAAAATTGATTCTACTATTCATCTTCTTCATGAAACCGAAAACAGAAACCCAGAAGCCATTTTTTTCTTCCTGTAACATTTTCGTGATCCGTCGCCGGCCGTCCGGTTACTTCCCTAGCCAGCCACCACCACCACCACCTCCGTTGAGGCGATGGCTAGCGGTCGGCGGTGGTTTGGCCGCCGGACGTGGCGGTTTCCGGCGAACTCAAAAAATACCTTTTTCATGGTTTTCCCATGAAGACGAGAGATGGGTCCAGCTCCGTTGAGCGCGAACTTCCTTTCTAAGGATCCTAAGATCTACCCACAAAAGAGAAGAAGCAGAGGAGGACCTTGTTCGCGGTTTGGAGGCGAGATGAACGACGGGGTGCCATGGCACAGTGGTGGCATAGCCGAACTTCTCCTACAGCAAGAATAAAGGTCTGATCCGTTTACTTGAGCGTGTAAACTTCTCCTCTTGCCCCAAGTGGGCTTTTATAAGTCAGAAATTAGGGAGGTGAAAGGGTAAAGCCGTAATGGCCATGAAGGCTCCTCTTAATAGCCTTTCAGTTATAGTGAAGGGATAAGAAACGGTGGAAGATGAATAGGTGTGTCCAGTTGGCGATTTCCTATTGGACCAACACTTCCTCCTTTATTATATAATTATAGAAGGAAAAATGGCCCGTAATTACTCCTGGTGTAACTTCCCACACCAGCATTTATTTCCACGCATGTTAGAATAATTTCGGGCCTGAACCGTCGTTTCGGCCAATGTCACGGGCGTGACACATAGGCCACGGGCGTGACAGGCCCGAACGGCAACTTCGAGGTCGACGATCGTCGAACTGAGATCGACGGTCGTCGAAGGCTGGTCACGCCATAGGTCACGGGCGTGACACTTAGGTCACGGGCATGACAGGACCGAGTTCAATTTCGACGATCTCCTTACGGAGATCGACGATCGTCGAAGGAGTCACGCCCTAGGTCACGGGCGTGACACCTTGGTCACGGGCGTGACATGCCCGGGCTGCAAGTTTGACGATCGTCTCACGGAGATCGACGATCGTCGAAGGAGTCACGCCCTAGGTCACGGGCGTGACACCTTGGTCACGGGCGTGACATGCCCGGGCAGCAAGTTCGACGATCGTCTCGCGGAGATCGACGATCGTCGAAGTAGTCACGCCCAAAGTCACGGGCGTGACGGGTCGGTCACGGGCGTGACCAACCCGTGACCCGAAACCTCGATCGATTTATTTCAATTTTTGGGCTTCACAGGGTTCCGTCACGACCAACCGACTCCTAGGGGTCTAGCCGGAAATGGGATGTTACAGGCAGCCTCCTATAGGACCTCTTTATTATTTTTACTCCATCTTTATGATAAAATTCGGCCATTAAGAGGGGGGGTTTCTTCTTCTTCATGCCATTAATCTTCACTTCAATATTTTCTCTCTCCTCCCACCATTAATTCTCTAAATTTCTCTCTCCTCCTAACAAAATGAAACTCCTAAAAAAAATGTCACACCTTACACTCTATTGGCAGCCCTCTACGGTTTATAACTCCTCATGAGAATCATGAAGGGGGTGGTTCACCTTCCACCTTAAGTGGCTCTCTTTCTCACTTTCTCTCTTCTCCATTATTCTTCAAAATAAAGCTTTTGATTCCTCTCTCCTAGTCACCCATTTGACTAGTCAACCCTAGGTTATTGGCAGCCCTAATACATCCTATTAATCATGCAAATAGGGTTAGCCTAGAGGAGTGAGTGGTTTGAGCATGGGTTAGCCCAAATAGGCAAGGTTGAATTGACTGGGGTCAAAGGTTGACTTGGTCATTTTGGCCACTAGGGTTGACCCAAGTGGGTCCTTAGTGACTCATTGGGCCCATATGATGTTTAAGGGGGGGCTTAGAGCCATATTAATCCTACTAAGCCACCCAAATCCAGGGTTTTAGGAAATTACTAAATGCAGACCAAAATGGCTCACACTAATTTCTTGGATCATTTTGGTCCTTTTGGCTCTCTAAGGACTTGCCATGACTCAGGCATGCTCAAAGTCACTCCTAGGGGGGTCAAATTTGAAAATGGGATGTTACATATACACTTTAGTCTGCTTTTGATATATGGAAATGTTTCGAGATTACTTATAGTTCTCCTTCTATAGATAATGAATCTGAGAAATTTCTCATGGATCCAAGTGAAGAATCAAATGAAGAATTACTCTTGGAGGAGGACACAGCAAACACATCAAGCGGAAGGGAAAATGAAAATATATTATTGGAAGAGGAAAACCAAGAGGAAGATGACAAAGGAACCTTGTGTTCAAATCATGCCTCGTCCAAGAGCATTGTAAGAAAATCAAATTCCCTTCTTATTTATTATTCTATTTCTACATTGCATGTGATAGATGCAGCTAAACATAGAATTAAGAAATTGAACAAATATTACTTCAAAACTACGTTTAGAAAATAAAAAAACTAAATGTAGAACCAAAGCTTGATGTATCTCGTTCTTCCTCTAGATCTGTAGTATAAAATATTAAACCATGTTTGGATTGCAAAGAATTTAAAGATAAATTCTAGGTTTTTGAAAAAGAGCTAAATATTGTCAAAGTGCATAATGAGAAATTGATTCATAAAAATGTTGCCTTGTATCATAAACTAGACTCAAAAAAATTGTTTATACAAAAATCCTTAAACAATAAAAAATCTTTTTGTACAACCCAACGTTCGCTAAGTGGGTCTAACGAGCCCAGGCGGAGGAGCTAGCCCGCATTCGCCAGGAAGTCGGGCGAGCCAGCCCGCATCCGCCAAAAAGGGCGATCCAGCCTGCATCCGCCAAAAAGGGCGAGCCAGCCGGGGAGCCGGCCCACTCCAGGCGGGCGAGCTCAGGGGGCTCCCAGCTCACATCCATCTCGGCTCGGTAGGCGGGCGAGCCGCGAGCAGCCGACACCCACTCACCTAAGAAGTAGGCGAACTACGAGAGCTGGGTTGCACACTGTCCCAAAGACTAGCGAGCTGGTTCGCATTCTCCCTAGAGGTGGGGTGTAGATATCCTATGTTTAATATAATTTGGTCCTCTAATAGCCACATAAAATAGCGGAGTTTCGCTATTTGCAGACTCACTTTGGGCTGCATATAACTGTTTAGAATAGCGAAGTTGCTCTATTTGCAGGCCAGACTTAAAAATCTATAAATAGACCCAAAGGGGGTACCTCTTAGGGTAAGCTTCAAAGTTTTCTCATTCTTTAGTCTTATAGCGCTTTCTAAGGTGCCCTTAGCTCAGCACTGGCTAAGGAGGGGAAATGCTCTAAGATCTTCCGGCTGTGTGGTGGGACCTCCGTGCTGGAGCCTTGGGTCAGTCTCAAGTCCTAAGTTCTCGGTTAGGTGAGCATACTAGGAGAAGTAAGTGTGTGGTAACCCCATTCTAGGGGTCTGAACTCCATAGAAGCCGAGTCTCGATTTCAATATTTTGGTGCGGTGAGCATGGAGCGTGACTTGCATAGAAAATCCAAGTGAGTTGAATGACTGGAGGCGAAGGACAAGGATCTGACTGGGCCGATTCGCCACCTCCCCCTCAACTCGCCACCCTCGGATAGTTTGAGGACTTCAGGAAGGAAATGTGAAGTCTCGTAATGTTTGCACTCGGAGTTTGCGGCGAGTGCTCGACACCCGCCTACGTTCCTGGAGTTTGGAGATAAGGGAAGCCAGGTGGAATTCCCAGCAGCATCAGCACCGCCAGGAAGTGCGTATCAAAGAAGTCCCGCCTAGGGCAGAGGAGGATAGGTACGAAGATCGAGCCGATGTAGGGGGTCGAGGAGTTATTGGGGTGATCCATGGGGGAGGGGGGTGGGAGTTGAGGCCGCCCCTATGGCGAGTCTCCACACCATGTACCGCCGAAGCGTTGCCTCAACATCTCAAACCCCAAACCCATATGAGAAGATTACCTGCTATCGAAAGGATATGCCGAATCATGAGGATCTGTTCTTCGATACGCTGGTTATTCAAGCCGCAATCGAAAATTTTACCATCTCCCGGATCCTCATCGACAATGGGAGCTCCGTCAACGTCATTTTCAAGATTGAATTTGATGCGATGAAGGTAGAGGCCAGGTGGGTGTTTTAAAGTCTTGTTTTCAAGGCTAGCTAAACACCTAGAGGGGTGGATGAATATGTTTTTGTCTCTATTTAAATCTTCTTAATTATTATCCAATTTCTGTGCTTAGTGATTAGGTTAGTTTTAGCTTTCAAGAACAATCACAGACGACACAACAATTTTATAGTAGTTCCTCAATCTTGGGTACGTCCAATGTCCCTCTGCACCTTTCTAATAGTATGTTAGACTAGGCTCTTCCCCCAAAACTCGGCTCCTTAAGAGCTCACAACACAGATCCCGTAGGACCTCATAGGTCACACAGACCTACCACTTAGGCACTAAGCCAAACCATAGGTCACAAAGACCTTTCACTCGGCACTAAGCCAAACCACAGGTTATAAAGACCTTAGCCTTTATAACACAGACTTACAACTTCAGACTCATATAGAATCTATACAGAAGAAATAAAAGGTGATTTTATTAGACACCAGAGAAAGAACTCTGTGTCTACTTCTTCCTAGACTGAGCAGATATCAGCCTAAGCTTTTGTTTTTGAAGACAATGAAGTCGGCAATTTAATCTTCCTTCAAATAGCTATCGTTTCTTTGTAGAGCTTGTAGATCTGCTTCCTCAGAATTGCTTCTGAACCTGCTGTTGCAGATTGTGATTGCTTCATCTATCTCTTTCCTCTGCTAAGTTTTCTGTGAAGAATAACTTCTTCAGGCTCGATAAGAAAGGCGAGGAAGAAGATGAAGTTCGCCCGCACTTTCATTTTCAGAAAACCTAGACAAGGATTCGATTGTTTTGCTCTGGCCGATTTATTCCTTTTTATTCTTTGATGGCCAATCGAGTAATGGTCCAACCACCAGGATTGATGGTTGAGATTTAGCCATACAACACATTCTTTCCATTTACTCTTGATTCAACCACTCTTTGCTATGTGTGGGCCCGGACACTTAAAGATGAAAATATATCTTTCCAAGTGCAGAGGATGATGACAGCTGCCCGCCAGCACCTCTGGCAGCATTCCCGCAACATTTGAATTTTGGTTGACTTTGACTTTGCTGACGTCAGCATGACTCAGCATCTGTGGGCTCAGAAAAAATTCAAGCATTAGAAGTAAAGGCGTTGAGTGAGTAAGCATCACTCAACTCCACAACACTTAGACAAAGTTCCATATCTAGGAATTGAGAGCATTGAGTGAGCACGCCTCACTCAGCGCTATTTGCCATAGAAAGTTTTTCAACAACTTAGGCAAATTAGGCGTTAAGAGCGTTGAGTGAGCACACCTCACTCAATGCTTTCTGCCTTAGAAAATATTTTTGCGTCAAGGCGTTGAGAGAGTTGAGTGAGCTCGCCTCACTCAACGCTATTTGCCTTAGACAGATTTTTTGAGCCATTGCGTTGAGAGAGTAAGCTCCAATCAACGCCAAACTATTTAACAGAATTTTTATTATCTGGCATTGAGTGAGTAAGCTATACTTAACACTTTTGGACTTAGCCAAATATCTGTATCTGAAAACACATAAGTAAGGATACAGTCAATGTTATTGCTCCATGGCATTGAGTGAGTAAGATACACTCAAATCCTTACTACTTGGACAGATTTCTGTCATGGCGTTGAGTGAGTAAGATAAACTCAATGCTAGTGGACTTAGTTAGAATTTTGCCCAGCTTTTATGTGGCATTTACAGGCACAACAACACTCAATGCTAAAAGTTATATGGCATTGAGTGAGTATACCACACTCAATGCCTGTGGACTTAGTAACATTTTCAGCCTATTTATCTAGGCTTTGACTGACTCAGCCTGACTCACAGCTTTTTGCTGTATGGCGTTGAGTGAGTAGACTACACTCAATGCCTGTGTACTTAGCCATATTTTTGGCTATCTACCAGTTAGGCTAAGATAGACTCAGCGCTACTTGTTATATGGCATTGAGTGAGCTCTACTCACTCAATGCCTATGGACTTAGGCAAATTTCCAGCTATAATATTGATTCCTTACCTCTGGCGTTGAGTGAGCTTGCTCAACACAACACGTGTGGACTTAGTGGATTTTTGCTATGTCCAACAGCTAAAAGTTGTGTCCACTTGTCCAATCAATGTGATATGGATTTTTACTATGTCCCACCTTAGTGGATTTTTGTACATCCACTCTCCTCCCACCTTTCGAACATCCATTTAGACAAGGCACTTCTCCAAAAACTCAACTCCAAAGAGCTTACACCTCAAATTCTGCAGGATCTCTTAGTCTCCTCCAATACTTACAACTCAGGCACAAAGCCCAACCTCAGAGCAAACTGCTCCTACAACTTAGTGATCAAACTGATCACCTACCTCAGACTTGAACTCAAGTCCTACAACTCAGGATATGGAGGATAGCCCTACCTCAGAGAGAATGACTCTCCTACAGCTCAGGCACATTGACCTACCTCAGATCTAAATCTGGATCCTACACTCAGGCCCAAAGGTCCTACACTCAGAGAGTATGACTCTCCTACAGCTCAGGCAAAACTGCCCTACCTCAGGCTCAAAAGCCCTATAGCTCAGATCCACAAAGGATCCTACCTCAGACCCAAATGTCCTACACTCTAAAACTGGATCCTACACTCAGGCAAATCTACCCAACCTCAGGCACAAAGGCCTTACAACTCTGATTCAGAAGGATCTTATAGAAATGAAATGGTTTGAGTGAATTTGACACAGAGCAATTTCTCTGTATCTGCTACTAGAGATGAGTTATCTCAGCTCTAACTATCTTCACAGCAGCAAGGTCTTCAGTAAATAGTTGCCTCTACTAGAAGTAACTCAGAAAAAATTTTATTTACATGCTGAAGAAGACTGAAATCTTGACAAATCTTGAGATCTTTAAACAACTAACCTGAACCTACAGTAAACTGAAAGCTCTACTTCTTCTATTTATCAGAAACAAGTCTGAACTTGTTATAGTAGAAGAAAATGCTACAGCTATCTGGATTGAACTTTTGTTTCAGCTGGAATGACTTCATGCATTTAGCTTGGCAGCAATGGCGAGAAAGATGAAGAGCAGCTGCAAAAAGTGAAACCCTAAAAGTTAAGTTCTTTCTTGAGAAGCTGCCCCTTTTATCTTCCGCCAATTAACAGCTCCAAGAAGCAGTGGGGACCACCTGCAGTTGACAGCTGCACCTTGCTTTAACATAAGAAGATGTATAGTAGCCCTCCAATGTTATTTGGCACATTATGTGGCTTTCCTGCAAGTTATTTGAACTCTGTTGACTTTGGTTGACTTTGGTTGTCGTTGTCAGTTATGGACTTAGCCAATTTCTCAAATCCCCTCCAGGCATTGAGTGCGTTGAGTGAACAAGCTTCACTCAATGCCAAAACCCTTGGCCAACTTTCTGAACCATTCTACATCATAGGCGTTGAGAGCGTTGAGTGAGCCTTCATCACTCAACGCTTTCTGACTTGGCCATTTCTTCACATGTCTAAAGGCGTTGAGTGAGCTGGCCTCACTCAATGCTTTCTGCCTTTGCCTGTCTTCTTTATTGGGCGTTGAGTGAACTAGCTTCACTCAACACTTATGGACTTAATCAATTTCTGTCTTCTTCTTAGGATTTGACAGCAACACATGACTCAATGCTTTTGCTGTCTGGCATTGAGAGAGTCGAGTGAAGCTTCATCACTAAACGCTTTTGTACTTTCCCACTTTCTATCATCTTAGGTTGTGCCATAACACGATGCCTTCTACTTTGGCGTCGAGTGAGCTGTGTTCACTCGACGGTTCTGGACTTTGTCGAATATTCAGCCCGCCAATACTGAGGGTTTGACAGATTCAGCTATACTCGACGATGGCGTTGAGTGAACTGTCATCACTCAATGCCTGTGGACTTGGCCGCAGAATTGCTTTGCATAATGCATTGCTTTGACTGTCTACAACTGACTCAGCGCTTTATGGCATCTGGCATTGATTGAACTGGATTCACTCAACGCCTGTGGACTTAGGCGATTTCCAGCCTATCCAGCATCTACCCTTGTATCTGGCATTGAGTGAACTGGCTTCACTTAACGCCTGTGGACTTAGAAAGATTCCACATCTTTACTTTGTGACCACCTATCACATCACTTGGAATACCTGTCCTATCATTATTACAAGGACTAACCTGCATGTATGAACTTGAGCATACATCAAATACAATAATGTGTATATCATTGACATGTTTGACTTCTTCAAATCTGGGACATTGTGGGCAATGGACCCAACAATCTCTCCCTATTTGAAGAAGTCAAAACCTTCAATCAAAATCCTGAGTCAATGACATACACAAACATATGCAGCAATAAAACATAACTTGTAGAAGTTATAACAAGAAAACAAGTTATAGTTACCCCACTTTTCTTGCCTGTAGGGTGATCATCATCACACCTGCTCCCCCTGAATTGTTGTTGTCTGACCTTGATCATTTCCTTTTCATGGATCTGATACAACTTATATCATCATTCCCATTTGTATCCTTCTCTCCCACATTTAGACTTCTATAAATAGTCAGGGAGGTACTGATTATTTGCTCCCCCTTTTTGAGTATAGATAAGAAACTCTTGCAGCAGTTGAACATCTTGAGAGTGCTGGAGGTGTGCTGCTCCTCTACAGGATGTCACTTGAATCTTCCTCTACAAGTGCTGGACTTGCTCCCCCTCAACTGAAGCATCCTCTACCATACATCCTGGTAGACACTCTTGTCTATACCAGTCTAGATAGCATTTTAACATGATACCACTGAAGGTATACCACTTGAAAAATCTTCATGTCACTGAAGGACTTCTCCACCTATAAGAAATAGTGTAACCTGCAACAGGGAAAAAATATGATGAGAAACTGAAGCTATATTAAGTTCAATATACCCAACTAAAACTTGAAATTGTTGAACTTTGCTTTATCTAGTGGCTTAATGAAGATGTCAGCCACTTGCATGTCTGTTGGGGCAAACTCGAGTTTGATATCTTCACATTCCACATGCTCATTAATGAAATAGTATCTTCTCTCAATATACCCAACTAAAACTTGAAATTGTTGAACTTGGCTTTTCAAGTTGTAAATCCTACAGGCTTTACTATGATTATTATACCCAACAAAAATCCCATCAAAGGAATTGGCAGCAAACTTAGTCACATAAGACTTCCCATTGTGGAGCACATAACACTTACTACCAAAGATTCTGAGATAGCCCAAGTTTGGTTTTCTGCCCTTCAAGATCTTATAGGGAGTCTTCTTATGGCTCTTGGTGATAGAGGCCCTATTAAGGACATGACATGCAGTATTCACTACCTCTGCCCAGAAATATTCTGGGAGAGATGTATCACTCAACAAAGTCCTTCTAGCCTCTATGATAGTTCTATTTTTCCTCTGAATAATCTCATTTTGCTGGGGTGTTCTTAGATAAGAAAATTCTTGATGAATCCCTAGCTCTTCACAGAACTTTGTCATGCTATCAGACTAGAATTCAGTCGCATGGTCATTTCTGATTTTTACAACAGTACTGTCAAACTCATTCTGAATTTTCTTGACAAACTTCATGAAGACATCAAGCATTTTATTTTTTTTTCTTTAGAAATAACACCCAAGCATATCTGGAATAGTCATCAACCACCACAAGGGTGTAAAATTTCCTACAAAGACTATGAACTAGAATATGACCAAATGAGTCCATATGAAAGAGGAATAAGCACCTCACAGAGTCTTTGGTCCCAATACCCTTGTAGGAGGCTTTGGTCGACTTTCCATTTTGGCATGCTTAGCAAATATCCTCCTTGGTGCAACAATGACGAGGAAGATGAAGAGCAGCCGCAAAAATTGAAACCCTAAAAGTTAAGTTCTTTCTTGAGAAGCTGCTACTTTTATCTTCTGACGATTAACAGCTCTAAGAGGCAGTGGGGACCACCTGCAGTTGATGCTGCACCTTGCTTTAACGGAAGAAGACATACAGTAGCCCTCCAATGCTATTTGGCATATTCTATAGCTTTCCTGCAAGTTATTTGAACTCTGTTGACTTTGGCTGACGTTGTCAGTTATGGAATTAGCCAATTTCTCAAATCCACTCCAGGCATTGAGTGTGTTGAGTGAACAAGCTTCACTCAACGCCAAAACCCTTGGTCAACTTTCTGAACCATTCTGCATCATTGGTGTTGAGAGAGGTGAGTGAGCCTTCATCACTCAATGCTTTCTGACTTAGACATTTCTTCGCATGTCTTAAGGCGTTGAATGAGCTTGCCTCACTCAATGCTTTCTGCCTTTGCCTGTATTCTTTATTGGGCATTGAGTGAACTGGCTTCACTCAACGCTTATGCACTTAGTCTATTTCTGTTTTCTTCTTAGGCTTTGACAGCAGCAGCATAACTCAATGCTTTTGTTGTGTGGCATTGAGAGCATCGAGTGAAGCATCATCACTCAATGCTTTTGTACTTGCCAGCTTTCTGTCATCTTAGGCTATACAATAATACGATGCCTTCTTCTTTGGCGTCGAGTGAGTTGTGTTCACACGACGCTTCTGAACATTGTCGAATATTCAGCCCGCCAACACTAAGGCTTTGACAGATTCAGTTATACTCAATGATGGCGTTAAGTGAACTATCATCACTCAACATCTGTGGACTTGTCCGCAGAATTGCTTTGCACACTGCATGGCTTTGACTGTCCACAACTGACTCAGTGCTTTATGGAATTTGGCATTAAGTGAATTGGCTTCACTCAACACCTATGGACTTAGGCGATTTCAAGCCTATCTAGAATCTACCTGGTTGAACTGATGTTTCAAATTCCCTGTGTTTGAGAATATCAACTCCCAGGTTATATTTGATCATGTCTTCTGTTGATAGAGTGTGCAGGTTGACAGGTGCAAGCGAAGAAGAAAAAGATTCCGATGGACAGTAACTCCGAGCAGTAGATGTTACCGCCGAGCAGTAGTCGTGAATAAATTGGATAGAGCTCTCGGGAAACTACCGCTACGCGCTAGTCCTGCCGCACGCGCTAACGGAAAGAATTAATTTGGCCTGGCTCTCAGGAAATTACCGCAGGCGGTAGTGCCTACCTCTCGGCGCTAGCTTCTCAACAAATGTCGAGAAGGATTTCTTGCGAAACGATAATCTCTCGACAAACATCAAGTAGGATTTCTCGAGAAACAACCTACCACCAAGCGATAAAATTTATCGCGCAACGTTTGTTGCTCGACGAATATCTCTCGAAGAACGTCAAGCAGGATTTCTCGAGAAACAACCTACCGCTAGGCGATTGCAGTTACTGCGCCGCGCTAGCTGCTCGACGAATATCTCTCGACGAACGTCAAGCAGGATTTCTCGAGAAACAACTTACCGCCAGGCGATAGCAGTTACCGTGCTACGCTAGCCAAATTGTGGTGCCCTATATTACCGCGCGGCGGTAGTTGTAACCGCGCAACGCTAGCAATGATGAAACGGCAAATATTCATTTTAATTATTATTCCATATTTGGACGACAGCTGGAATAACAAGCGCGCGAACCTATTGTCGGGCGCTAGTCTTACTGCCAGCGGTAGCCTATTTTCATGTAGACGTATAAAAGGCTGCCTTGGTTTCTATGCCCATTGATTGTAGGACTGAAGAGCGATTAGAGTACGTGAATTCTAGGGTTCGGCCGCCTTATTGTGCTCCGTTCCAAAAGTCTCCATCGAAGAAGAAGAAAGTCATATACCTACCGTTCGTGAACGAAGAACTCCAGCGATCCAAGATCTACATCAAATACAAAGTGCCGAGTGATTGCTAGCAAGCAAAGATCTTAAGCATCGGTCGCGGATCGCTCAACGGAGAAGTCGTCAAGAAGAGAACTTCAACTTTTAGATTATTTAAATCTTTTATTCTTATAATCTTTTCATTTTCTAAATTTTGTGGTGAGGAAAATCAACCGGTAAGGGTCGTCGGAATCCGGGTAGGATTCCGTGGGAAATCGTCCTGAGGATAAGGATGTCTAAATCAGAGGATCTAGCGGGGCTCTAAGACCCTCCCTATCAGGAGGTGAAGATCCAGCTCGAAGACATTTCTTGGAGGGAAAAGGAGAGAGCCAACCGGTCTGTGGAGCGGATCAGTATAGAAACCAAAAGATCGTTTCTACTCATCGCCTTAGATCTCCGGCGTCACGGAGATCATCTTTTTGTACTCATCTAGAACTATTGTTTTTTTTAATTCATACAATGAAATCTGTTATTTCTGTGTTAACTACTTCTGGGTGTGTGCTATGATTGTTTAACGAGTGTGTGTTTATATGGGGTTGGAACTTGGATCTGCACTCGGATCTGCATAGGGAAACGAGCACTGTGACTTACCGCCGCGCATTAGCTACCTAACGCTCCGTGGTAGCTTCCAAAACTCGATTTTCTGAGGCGAATTATTTTTAAATTTTATTTAACGTTAAAACCTTATTCACCCTCTAAGGTTGGCCACTTGATCAAATGACTAGTATCAGAGCTAGGTTACTTCTTAAGGCTTAAAATCCTGAAGTAAGATGGTCAACTCTGTTCACGCATTCTCTAAAGGACAAGCTGTGAGTAGACCTCCACTATTTATGGAGAGTGACTATAGTCACTAGAAAACACGTATGAGAATCTTTCTGATGACTCAAAGCATGGATGTATGGGCCATGGTAGAGACAAAAAACACTGCACCCACTGTCACTATAGGGGACACCGTCCTAGTCAAACAAATCGATAAGAGGGGTTATGCAGATACGCTTAGATGCACAAATAATGCCAAGGCCATGAACTCGTTATTCTGTGCCTTGGACAAAACTGAATTCAATAGAATATGTAACTGTGAGACTACTTATGATATATGGCGTCTTCTTGAGCTCACTCACGAAGGTACTTCGCAGGTGAAGGAGTCGAAGCTGTTCCGACTCAAGTCTGAGTATGAGCAGTTCAGGATGGAGATCGATGAGGAGGTTGACAACATGTATACACGATTAACCAAGAATGTCAATGCCTCAAGATCCCTTGGGAAGAGCTTTTCAAATGGTGATCTGGTGAGGAAGATCCTGCAATCTTTGCCTCCTCGCTTCAACCCAAAGATGACTATGATTGCCGAATCTCATGATATCAGCTCCCTAGAGATAGAAAGCCTCATCGGGAATCTGAAGACACACAAACTTGAATTGAAGATTAAAGCAGAGGAATATCCCAGGGAAGTAAAGAAGAAGGGACTGACGTTGAAGGCCGCAAAGGAGAGAAAAGCTGTCAAATATTCTGAGGAAGATGAGGAGGAGAGCTGATACGTTCATGAGTTCAAAAAATTCATGAAGAATCTGAAGAAGCAGGGATAATTCAAGAAATTCCTGAAGAGAGGAGCTGGAGAAGGAAGAAGGTTGAACAAGCCATCAAAAGAGACTGAAAGCGATGATGAGAAGTCCCGGCCGGAGTGTTATCACTGCCACAAGCCTGGGCACCTAAAGAGCGAGTGACCAAGACTTCAGAAGGAGGAAAAAAGAAAAGCAAAGCCGACATAAAGGGAAGAAGAAGGTGTTGAAGGCGCTCGCCTGGGATGAGGAGGGATCAGACGAGTCAAGCACCACAGACTCTGGCAGTGAAGACGAGTCAAATCTATGCCTCATGGGAAAGAATCAAGAAGAATTTGATGATGAGTCCAGTGTCCAGAGTGACACTGAGGTAACTCCACCTACTTATACTAAACTTCTTGAAATTTATGATAGTTTAGTTAATAAATTAGAAAGCGTTATTTCTGAGAAAAAGTCTTGAGAGCCGAGAATAAGAAAATCAAAAAGGACTTAGAAAAATTGAAAAGTGAAGTAATTAGAATTGGGAAAAAGATCGAATGTCTAGAATGCTCTCACTTGATGACAACAATTGAAGAACAAAAGGAGAGTCTCTCCAAGTCGTCGGTTAGAACGAATAGTCTCATAAATGAAAAGAATGTCTTGGAGAAGAGACTTCACTTATCACTTGTCAAGGTAGAGGAAGGCAAGAAACAATTTGCTAATCGGTATGTGATGCTCGTGACTGAAAACACCGCCCTAAAGGCGAGGATCCATGATCTTAACTCTGACATCCAAAAGTTTGGAATAGGCCAAAAGTCTTTAAACATGCTGTTGGGTGCACAGTTTCATGGATCTAGGAAGTTTGGACTAGGATATTTGAGTCCAACATCACCACCGAGCGGAAATCACTATCACTCAAGCCTAAATCCAACTTTTATAATTCTAAAGATAAGGTTAAGAATTCTGGAGGGCTATCCCCATCCTCAAGCAAGAGCTCAAGCAAATAGATAAAAGCAGCATCCACTGCTTACACTTTGTGTGCAAACAATCATAAGTTTGGTCACACATTTGGCTCATGTTTGAGGAAAGGTGCCAAGAAAATACACAAGTCTGTCTACCAAAGTCTTCTACCTATCATATGGGTGGAACAACTTGGGTAACCAAAACTTTACCCTCATCTTCTTTTTAGGTCTATTGGCAGGCTAAGGACATAAAGAACATGTGGTACTTGAACTCTGGGTGCTCCAAGCATATGACGGGAGATAAAGACTAGTTCCTTAGCCTAGAGAAGAAGAAGGGTGGCATGGTGACCTTTGGGGACAATAACAAAGGACGAATACTTGGAAGCGACACTATAGGTAAGTGGGCATTTTCTATTTCTAATGTTTTCTTTGTAGATGGACTTAAGCATAATCTTATCTCTATTCGCCAATTGTGTGATAAAGGTCTAAATGTCATATTTGGGTCATCTACAAACACTTGCAAAATTATTGATGCCAAAACTTCTAGTGTATTACTTGTAGCTCACAGAAATCATAATTTGTACACTGTTAGTTTTGATGATATTTCTGCATCTAATTTGAAATGCCTAGTTATTAAAAATGAGGAACTAGATCTTTGGCATAGGAGATTAGGACATACTGGTAGCAAGCTTATTGTAAAACTATCGAAAAAGAAACTTGTTCAGGGACTTCCCAACTTAAGCGGTAGTTTAAATGTCTTATGTGCTCCTTGTCAAAAAGGCAAATTTGTCAAAACCACTTTCAAAAGCAAAACTGAAGTTTCCACGTCAAAACCACTCGAATTGATTCACATGGACTTGTTTGGACCTCTAAGTACATGTAGTCTAGGTGGAAAATGACACATTTTTGTTATCATAGATGATTACTCACGTTATTGCTGGATGATCTTTCTTGCAAATAAATCTTATACCTTTAGCGAATTCTCCAATCTCTGCACGCGACTTCAAAATGAGGAGTTAAAGATAAAATGTATTAGATCAGATCATGGAGGAGAGTTTGATAATGAGGACTTTTCAAACATGTATGACTCGTTAGGAATTAAGCACGAATTCTTTGCCCCTCGTACTCCACAACAGAATGGGGTTGTAGAAAGAAAGAACCGCACTCTTCAAGAATTAGGCCTCACAATGCTCGCCGAGTTTGCTATACCACAATCTTTCTGGGCTGAAGTGGTTAACACGACAGCTACGTAATGAACCGAGTCACGCTTCTCCCTCTTTTAAAGCGAACTCCATACGAGCTGTATTTTGAAGGGAAACTCTCAGTATCATACTTTAGGGTCTTTGGTTGCCCATGCTACATTCTTAACATTATGGATCATTTAGGAAAATTTGACGAAAAATCTGATCTGGGTACCTTATTAGGATACTCGAGCAAGAGTCGGGCCTATAGGATCTACAATAAGAGGACCTTAGTTGTTGAAGAATCGGCTCATGTGCATTTCGATGAAAATTCCCCAACAAACGAGCCTAAGGTGAATGAAGAGGAGGTTGAAGAGAGTGTAATGATAGGGAATGAAGATGAGGAGAGAATCGTGGAGAGTGAAACTCAAAGTCTTGAACAAGGATATAGGCCTCCTAGTAACTTAATTTTTTCAAAGCAACATCCTCGTGATCTAGTCATAGGAGATACATCTCATGGAGTTAGAACTCGGTCCGCACTTCATGAGTCATTCTCAAACTTGTGTTTTCTATCTAATATTGAACCCAAGAACGTTTTAGAAGCCTTAAAAGATGAATCATGGTTCTTGGCGATGAATGAGGAGCTGAGCCAATACGAGCGAAGTAAGGTATGGGTGTTAGAGGAATATCTAGATAACCATCCAGTCATAGGCTTAAAATGGGTTTTCAAAAATAAACTTGATGGTGAGTCTAGGATAATAAGAAACAAAGCTAGGTTGGTGGGTCAAGGGTATTCTCAGATAGAGGGTGTGTATTTTGAAGAGTCATTTGCCCCGGTTGCTCGCCTTGAGTCCATCCGTATGTTTTTAGCATTTACTAGTTATAAGCAAATTAGATTATATCAAATGGACGTTAAGAATGCATTCCTAAACGTATATATTAAGGAAGAGGTATATGTCAAGCAACCACCCAGTTTCATGAATGTCGCCTACCCAAAC
This sequence comes from Platanthera zijinensis, assembly GCA_039513925.1. Taxonomy (NCBI): domain Eukaryota; kingdom Viridiplantae; phylum Streptophyta; class Magnoliopsida; order Asparagales; family Orchidaceae; genus Platanthera; species Platanthera zijinensis. The sequence continues at coordinate 117,640,348 of CM077089.1, read as the reverse complement.
AACATCTACAAGTTGGTGAAGGCCCAATATGGCTTGAAGCTGGTGTAGGCTCACACATCGACACCGTAAAATCAACGAACTAAACACGATTGCCTCTCTACGATCAAATTCTACACTCGCACAAATTCTCCAATGCGGCGCACACGCTATACAATTATATCAATTAGAAGCTAATGTACGGGTAGCGAAACCGCTTAGTATCGAATAAAGGCTATATGCCAATATTCTTTCCGGCTAAAAAGACCCACCCGGTCTGATCGAGCGATGGTTGTACCAAAAGAGATCTACCAAAATTTGCGATTTGGAAACGGTAGATCTCTCCCAACAAAAAGAAAACGAAGGGTCACCAAACCTCTCAAACTTAAATAAAATAAGTATGAACAACAAAGTCAATCGAAGAAACCATGATAAAATTAATGCTATCAAGATTCAACGACAAAGTATTCCACCTCAAAAACTAATCTATAGGGAAAAACACACAAGTAGTAAGGTTTCGTTACCCAATCTTAATGGATGATTCCAACTCACTATTCTCTGGATCGTTCTTCATTGGCTCCGCCGATGTCACGTCGAAAGGAGAGGAACTCGTCCGCCTTCTTCGCTTCACGCCGGAGTGGATTCACAAATAATATGTTGGTTCCTTGGCTGAGATATCAAGGAGGAGGGCAAGGTTGGGTTTATGTGATGGAGGTGGTCGGTTTTGGTGGTATTGGTGGTGGTCGGTTTCCTCCTTGAAAAAGCTTGCTCGGGTTGGAGAGGAGGAGGCTTAAGAGGTTGCTCGAATTTTAGGGAGTAATGAGGGTGGTCGGCTATGATGGTGGTGAGGGAGGAGAGGGTGGCTGAGTGTCATAAGGGAGAGTATAAAAGGGTTGGCAGCTAAAGAAGTGGCTAAGGGGGGCTGGCCGAGTTCAAGAGAGAGAGGAGAATGAAGAGGGAGAGGGGCTGAATAGAGAGAGAGGGAGGAGATAGTGGTCGCTGACCAAGGAGAGGGGAGGATGACAGGAGGAGCCGAAATTCCAAGAAAGGAGAAGGAAGAGGGAAATCTCAATCAAGATTAGGTTTTTCAATTTTTATCCATTCTCTAATCAACATGAAACAATACATGGCCTATATATAGGCTTACAACATAGTTTTGGCTATATGCAACCCAAAAATAAAAATACAACACACACATAAAATTGCACATTATGAGCAAGAACTAAACATTGCAAATAAAGAACTAAATGATTCAAATAAAAATATTATTGGTCGTCTCCATTCATTGGCCGTCTTGCGCTGTAAATCCTTGGTTGGTGACGGAGAAGGATCTTTCGCAAGCATGTTGTCATCGTCTTCAACATGTTGGGGGCGGTCGTCTCCATCAATTCTCCCCCGCTCAAAAGTACTCATCACCGATGAGTTGGTCTGAAACTACCGGCGCAAGAGAGCATCATCCAAAAGAGCATGCTCGCTAAAGACGATTAAGAAAATGCGATAAAAATCTAAACTTAATAGGATAAAGGTCCTTGACCGTGGAGGTGCCTAAAGCTTGAACACGCTTCTCTCGAAGTCGTACCCAACTGAGTTTAGGAAGGTCCGGACAACTCTCGTCTAAATCGGATGCCTAAAGCTCGTTTTATGCGGTGAACCCCTCTATTGGATTTTACTCCAATCCGGGAGATTTGGACGTCTTCCTCTCTCGAAGGGTGCGTACAACTCCCTTTATTCTTTAATGCTCACTTTATTCTATCGGCCACTCGGCTAGCCAAGAATGAAAGCAAAGGTGGAGAGTATATATCGATAATATACCCCCAGCCCAGGAAAAATAAAGAGTAATTTAAGGCCTAAAACCTAAAAAGAAAAGGTAAATTAAAGCATCATAACTTAATCGCTCGAACCTCGGATCATCAAGATCGAGTACAAGGAGGATTAGTTAATCATGGTAAAAGGGAAAGAGAGGGGTAGATAATAAAGGTGCATGAAAACTAAAGAGAGTGAATTAGAAAAGAGAAATGACAACTACAATTTTATTAAAAGGAAGAGCGATTATAACAAGGAAATGGAGATTACAAGTGCATGAAAATAAACTAACTACTATTACGATACTAATAAGGAAAGATTACAGGAAATGAAAGTGCATTGCATGAAATTAAAAGCTAGAAATGGAGGGAGAGAGAGAGCAAAATATGAAAATAAAAACACTAAAATCCTAAGAAATGAACTAGCAGCACCTCCTCTCTCCCCAAAAGTTGGTTCATAATGCTGGGAATGGCCTGGTATTTATAGAGTTTTCCCACGGGTTGGTCACGCCCTAGGTCACGCTTGGGGAGGGCGTGAGAGGGGGAATGATAAGTACAGAGTTGACCTCAGGAGCAGAAATCTGGCGGGAACGATGATTGCCTCGGTACGATGGTGGTCACGCCCTATATCACGCCCGTGACAAGGGGCGTGACAGGTGTGTCAAGTCAAAATTAGCGGTCGCAAGTCCATGCGATGTCGGAAAAAGTCGGGGCACGACCTAGGTCACGCCCGGGGAGGGCGTGACAGAGGGGCGTGACAGTATTGTTTGCTTGCAGTAGCGGAGGAAGCATTGAATGCGACAGCAGGCATTGGCCAGAGGGTGACACGCCCCATGTCACGCCCTGGGACACGCCCGAGGAGGGCGTGTCAGGGGGCGTGACATGGGCTTTTTTGCTGGAAAATTATGGTGGCGGCCAGATTCCTTGGGAACAGGTAACACGCCCTGGGTCATGCCCGGGGAGGGCGTGACAGGGGGGCATGACAGGTCATTTTTTGCCGCAAACTTGTTGAAATCTGCAAAAGCAGAAAATAAACATTAGTTACAATATTTACATAAAAGAAACATAAAATTACAAAAAGAAAGAGATTTAAAACGAAAATAATTTATTTTTACCCTAATAAATTAAGCTAAAATATGCATCATCAAATTCCCCCATACTTATTATTTTGCTTGTCCTCAAGCAAAGACTACGAGTTAGAGAAAATAAAGAGGATTAATTGAAAAGTTTTAAAATGCTATAAACGAGTAAGACATGAATTTAGAGTTAGAGAAATTTTTGAAAAAGAATCGAAAATTCCTACTTTAACTTATCATAAAATTTTATAAATTTTACTAAATATAAAAACAAATCATCCCATACTTTTACAGAATTAAAACTTAATAAAGCAATGAGTAAAAAAGCGCATTGAGTCACTACTAAAGTCTAAGAGACAAATTAAAACCATAGTCAATCAAGACAAAGTTCAATATTTCTATCAAAAACACTTACTCAATCTAATTTCTCGCTATTATACTAAAAAGTAAACGTATGAAGCATGAATCCCTAGGGCTTTAATTAGGCGTACAGTTAGGCTTAGGTTTTAAGGGTGCGATATTCAAAAAGATAAATACGAGGGGTATTTGCACACTTAAAACAAAAAGAAAATGAGTTTTGCCAAAATAAAGCTAGCCAAAATAAATAAATACACTTTTCTTTTTCTCTTCTTTTACTTTTTTCATCAAATATTTTTCTCATTTTTCATTTTTTTTCTTTTTTTCAAACTTAAAAATTTCCACTTTTATAGCAAAAGATAATACAAAGATTTTCCACTATTTTTTTTCAAAAAGATGCACATTAGCAATTAAAGCTCAAAAATATTTTTAAAGTGTGCATATAGGTAAGCTATTTGGCCGTGGTGAAATAAAAAGTGGAGCTATAAAAAGAAAAGGAAAAAAGCACAAAAATAGCTAGCAACGATTATTGTTAGGCGGGGAGCAAAGGCTCAAATATTACAAAAGAAATGCCTAAATCATTTTCATGCTTCCTAAATCTACTCAAAGTAAAGCTTTGAAATTTTAAAAGAGGATAAGCACAAAAAAAAAGAGAATTTGCTTTCATGAAAAAAATGATAATAAGCGTCTAGACCGGTTTGGGTCTACTACACTTAATACTAATTAACGTTTAAAAAGATTTTAAAAAGGAAAAAATAAAGGATGATAGGTTTTATAAAAGTAAAAGAAGTAAAAGAAAGGTTAAGAAAAAGTGAAGAAAAAATCAAGAAATTTTTCAAAAATAACATACTACCCTAAATAGGAACACTGCATGAGTCAACATACTACTCGCTAAATATATTTAAACAGAAAATTAATCTAATTTATTCTAACTAAGCAAGTAGACATGAGCTTAAAAAACAATAAAATGCAAAGTAGTGGGGTACTAATTGATTTGGAAAATATTAACTCAATTTAATTTAGGATTTTTTTTCAAAAAATTTTATATATATATTTTTGGATTTTTTAAAAAATAATTAAAAGATAAGTTTTTGATTTTTATAAAATTTTTATAAAATTATTTTTTTATTATTTTTTCTAAAGTTAAATATTAAGGGAACACTCTCCCATACTTAAAGTTAAATATTGTCCACAATGTTTAAAGTTAAGTATAAAGAGAGTGATAAAAGAGAGAAAAAAAGAAAAAAAATGCAAAGAAATGAAAAAGATGCTTCCCTTTACTTGATGCCCAGACGTTGGAAAATGCATCCCCCAAACTTGAGATAAATATCGGCTTGAGTCCAAGTTGAGAGGCGAGAAGAGGCACAAACACGCGAGAGCTTATTCCTGCACAAAACAAAATTAAAAAAACAAAAAAAAAGAAAAAGATAAGCAAGGGGTGCCTCCCAAGAGCGCTCTTTGTTTAAAATGTCGTTGAGCTCGACGTTCTTGGTTAGCTAAATGAAAAATAAAAAGAGAAATATAATGGCAGCTCGCGCAATATGCGTTTCGGCGCGAGTGCCAAAACTTTTTTTAAGAAAATAAAAATATTTTTTTGTATTTTTTATTTTTTAAATAAAATAAAGAAAAAGATTTAGAAAAAGAAAAAATGCTAGAAAAAGAAACTAAACTATTAGAAGGGGGAGAAGAAGAAGAACTAGAAACTAAACTAGAAGGAAAAATAAAAGAAAAAAGAAAACAGAATTTTCGCAAGAAGGGGGAAGAGAAGAAAAATAAGAAGGCGGCGGTGGTTGATCACAAGAAAATGGTTGGAAAGAAAGATCTGGTTGATCCACCTGAATATCAATCATTTCGGTAGATTGGGAGAAAACCCGGATATCCGAAAAATCAATCTCCTCGGAAGATCGAACACAAGAAAGTTCGCCTTCCTCGGAAACTTGAAAAAAAATCGGGATATCGGGAGAAGTTTCCTCCTCTAGAGGTTAAAGGCACAATGGAATTTTTGAATAATCGTCTTCCGCAAGTGATTGATGGCACTACGGAATATCCAAAGATTCATCATTCGAAAGATAAAGAGGAGGAGGAGGAAAAGAAAAAGATGCGGCCTCAGCAGCCAAAGCGTCAAAAATCACTTTGAAGTGAGCATTTATGTGGGCATAAAATGCTTCACCATCAAAAATGACTTCATTTTTGCTAGAATAAAAAATGGGAGGCGCGCAAACTTGCGGAGAAAAAGCGGAGAAATCTTGAGATGGAATGAGTTGATGATCACCTTGGCCCCAAGAATGATCAGGGTGTTGCCACCCTGAGTAGTTCAAAGTAGGGCTAGGATCAAAATGTTCATTCAAGAAATTTCCGGAAAAATCAAAATCAGAAAAATTCGGAGGAGAAGGGTAGGAAGGCGTTTGAAAACCATCGTAACCCCATGAAAAAAAATTCACGGACGAATCAATTTGGCCAAATTGATTCGATCCGAAAGGGATAAAATCATGGGCGGATGAAGGATATCTTACCCAACACTCCTCGCGAGAGTGACCAAACTCTCCATAATTAAAACAAAGATTAACCATTTCAAAAAATAAAGTAAATCAACCGCGAAGGAGGCGCGAGAGAGAGATAAAAAAAACAAAACAATAAAATTAATAGCTATCCTTTTTTCAAAATATCAAAACATTCCCCGGCAACGACGCCAAAAACATTATACAGGGATTCACAACAGCGTCGAGAGAGGGTTAGAGAGAAGAGAAGGTGGATGTGGTGGTTGAGAATATTCTCCGATTCTATATCCGATAAAGGCAAGCGTACCATATCGATTATAGTATAGGATACTAAAGATTAGTATCAAGGCCGTATTTTCCCTGGGCGTAATGACTACTTCTACTTAAAGGAGATTGTTATTATTTTATCAACTAAAATTTCTTTTAATTACTAAACTAAAAACTGAAATTAAATTACTAAGCTAAAAAAAGAAAACTAATTACTTGCAGAAATAAAAAGATTTAAAGCTAGAGATAAAAGGGCGCACTCGATCAAGAATCACCTCAGCAAGGGTCAATTAAAAAGACGATAAATAAACCTAAGCTTAATAGGGTAAAGGTCCTTGATCGTGGAGGTTCCTAAAGCTTTAACACGCTTCTCTCGAAGTCGTGCCCAACTGAGTTTAGGAAGGTCCGGCCGACTCTCGTCTAAATCGGAGGCCTAAAGCTCGCTTTATGCAGTGAACCCCTCTATTGGATTTTACTCCAATCTGGGAGATTTGGACGTCTGCCTCTCTCGAAGGGTGCGTAAAACTCCCTTTACTCTTGAATGCTCACTTAATTCTATCGGCCTCTCGGCTAGCCCAGAATGAAAGTAAAGGTGGAGAGTATATATCGATAATATACCCCAAGCCAAGGAAAAATCAAGAGTAATTCAAGGCCTAAAACCTAAAAAGAAAAGGTAAATTAAAGCATCATAACTTAATCGCTCGAACCTAGGATCATCAAGATCGAGTACAAGGAGGATTAGTTAATCATGGTAAAAGGGAAAGAGAGGGGTAGATAATAAAGGTGCATTAAAACTAAAGAGAGCGAATTAAAAAAGAGAAATGACAACTATAATTTTATTAAAAGGAAGAGCGATTACAACTAGGAAATGGAGATTACAAATGCATGAAAAAGAACTAACTACTGCTACGATACTAATAAGGAAAGATTATAGGAAAGGATAGTGCATTGCATAAAATTAAAAGCTAGAAATGTAGGGAGAGAGAGCAAAACATGAAAATAAAAACACTAAAACCCTAAGAAATGAACTAGCAGCACCTCCCCTCTCCCCAAAAGTTGGTTCAGAATGTTGGGAATGGCCTAGTATTTATAAATTTTTCCCACAGGTTGGTCAAGCCCTAGGTCATGCCCGGGGAGGGCGTGACAGGGGGCGTGATAGGTATGGAGTTGACCTCAGGAGAAGAAATCTAGCGGGAACGATGATTGCCTCGGTACGATGGTGGTCACGCCCTATGTCACGCTCATGACAGGGGGCGTGATAGGCAAAATTAGAAGTTGCAAGTCCATCAGACGTCGGAAAAAAGTAGGGCACGCCCTAGGTCACGCCCGGGGAGGGAGTGACAGGGGGCGTGACAGTACTGTTTGCTTGCAAGAGCAGAGGAAGCATTGAATGCGGCAGCAGGCATCGGGCAGAGGGTGACATGCCCTGTATCACGCCCTGGGACACGCCCGGGGAGGGCGTGTCAGTGGGTGTGACATGGGCTTTTTGGATGGAAAATCATGGTGGCGGCCGGATTCCTTGGGAACAGGTGACACGCCCTGGGTCACGCCCGGGGAGGGCATGACAAGGGGGCGTGACAGGTCATTTTTGGATGTAAACTTGTTGAAACATGCAAAAGCAGAAAATAAACATTAGTTATAATATTTACATAAAAGAAACATAAAATTACAAAAAGAAAGTGATTTAAAATGAAAATAATATATTTTTACCCTAATAAATTAAGCTAAATATGCATCATCAGGTTCCTCAGATACACTCTCAGTGGGAACAATCGTAGGCTCTAACACGATGAGGATCGTAGCCTGTAGAGGGCACTCAATACTAGAGTGATCAGACATAATGCTAGCAGGGCATGTAATAGGCAACGGAATACTCTCACAGATCAGAATATCATCATCCCAAACATAATCTTCTAAATCACTAGAATATCCCTCACTGTCGGAATCATCAGACTCGTCATGCACTATCGTACGTGAAGGAATACTCTCACCTAACTTGTCAACTTCAGAATCCAGAGATACTATATCCACATATGAATCCTCAGAGATATCAGTCACTGTCTCAAGGGGCTTAGACGTCGAGTATAAAGGAGACAAATCTCTAGTAGTAACATCTTTTGAGTCCAAGACATATGATCTATTAGGAATGGTTTCCCTAAAGGTGGGAGTAGGCACACTAAGGGCAGGCCAACCTTTTGGGGGAACTATTCTAGCGTTGGTTTATAATCATTCCTATAAGCAGGTATGTGACTAGCGCCATAACGATACTCACTCACAGACTTGGTGTTAGTAGTGTGGAGTTAGGCGGGATCAAATTGATCTGAGAGTAGGCTACGCATTGCCCGCCAAGTATGTATATAACTACCAGCACGGCACTCTTCGTTTAACCAAAATACCTGGGCTTGACCTATTAACCGCTCTCGGGCGATGTTAACCTTTTGGTGGTCGTCCCATTCGTTAAAATCAAAATAAAGTTCTACCCACTTAAGCCAGTCCCTAAAATTTTGAGAATTCCCATAACCATCCAACGTGGGTATCTCACTCTTAGTTCGAGGAATAGTGTGGGGATGGTTGGAATTCCTATGGTATGAAGGCAAGGCCGGGGTGTGTTTAGCCATGGCTTTATCATAACAATAGTCTAAATGGGAAACATTAAAGTCATAGGACATATTCAGTTAGAACCGGAGAATAACCTACCCGGATGTAGTGCACATGCAATGAGTTAAAGATTTTGACCCAAATAATTTTAGGAAAGATAGATTTATTCCGCTAACAAAGGTAATAAAAATATATATATTTTTTATTTTCTTGCTGGAAATAATATGAAGATTATTAATAAAAAAAATTAAATTTTTTTGTAGAGAAATAAAAAATATAGGCCGCTATTTGCAGACCAAAATTTAAAAATTATTTTTATTATATAGGCAATGAAACGTGCAAGTGCGTGACGACGTACTAATAAAAGTGGGAGGGTGCCAATTAGGAAATTGATGTGAACCTCCCTCTGATACCAAATTGGTGCAGGCTAACATGTCGACACCGTAAAATCAACGGACTAAACACAATTGCCTCTCTACGATCAAATTCTACACTCGCACAAATTCTCCAACACGGCGCACACGCTATGCAATTATATCAATTAGATGCTAACGTACGAGTAGCCAAACTGCTTAGGATCAAATAAAGGCTATATGCCAATATTCTTTCCGGCTAAAAGGACTCAGCCGGTCTGATCGAGCGATGGTTGTACCAAAAGAGATCTACCAAAATTTGCGATTCGGAAACGGTAGATCTCTCCGAACAAAAAGAAAACGAAGGGTCGTCAAACCTCTCGAACTTAAATAAAATAAGGATGAACAACAAATTCAATCGAAGAAATTGTTGGAACACCCTATTACTAATTTGGGTAAGGATCACTATGTTTGTCTTAGGAAACCAGGTTGACCTAGTTGTATAGTTGTAAAGGTCAACATTAGAATGAGTCTAGGGCTTAGAACTTAGGTTTGAAGCTGCCCCCAGGAACATTCCAATGTCAAGGATATAGAGCCAAGTCTAAGGCAATTCTCGTCGAGCTCAGGTCGACGAAACGTCGAACTCGGTTGGACGCTCTCTGAGCTCAACTTGATAAATCATCGAACTCCGGTCGACGATCTTCGAGCTCAGATTGACGATCACTCTTCAGTTATTCTTCAGGTCGCTGAGCTCGGTTCGACGATCTTCGAGCTCAGTTCGACGTTTTATGTCTGCTTGATCTCATTCCATCTCTGAGCTCAGTTTGACGATCGTAGAGCTCAGATCGACGATTCTTTTGAGAGATCGACGCTTTTAAGGATTCAAATGTTGTTATTCTTTGGAATGTTTTTGAATGCTATCAGCATTTATGACAAGAAGATCTGTCAGCCGTTTGTCTTTATTCTGGAGCAAGTTTCAAGGAATTGTTCAGGAAATATTTTATTGGACCTTCCTCTAAAAGACAAGACACTTTATGGAAGACATTTATGACTGCCAACGGCTATCCTTGACAAGAATTCTTTTCAGAGAATAAGATCCTTCTTCTTGTCTTCAGAAATATAGAGAGAATATACAACACTCAGAGAACAACAAGAAAAAGCTGTGACAGATAACAAGTGATCAAGAATTAGAAGAACAATCTTCTTGCTTACTAAAAAGTGTTCACAACTTCATCTCAAGAACTCCAGACACCTCATCCTTCAGTCTTCTTGCTGAAACAATCTTTTGCTGGAGATCAAAGTTCTGAAGACCTATCACCCTAGAGCAAAGCTTCCTTTCCTGAACCAGTCTACATCTCAGGGGGAGCTTTGACAAAAGATCCACTAAGTCTTCTCTAATTTGATTTGAGAACAGAGAAGAGAACTTCATTTCCTTTTCCTTTTTATTTTCCTGTTGTAAAAGGGTTCTTGAACTCCCTTCAAAAGTTCTGTCTGGTTCTGAGATCCTTGTCAAAACTCAGTGGTGGCAAGACACCTTATCAAAAAATCTAGTTTTGGTTTTTGAGCACCTTATCAAAAGCTCATTGGTGTCAGGACACCTGATCAACTCATCCTGAGTGAATTCCTACCAAAGGTGGTAGAAGAGTGGATGTACCCAGGTTTTTGGGGAACCACTATATTTCCTTGTGTCTGCTGGATTGTTTGTGTGATTATTGCTGTGTGCTGTGTTCTTAATTTCTTGCTTCTTAAATTTCTTTCTAACACTCTACACTATAATGTAAATTAAATTTTATATGTGCTGATATTCTCAAAACTGTGAAACTTATTTGAATAAACTCTATTCACCCCCCCCCCCCCTCTAGAGTTGAGATAGATCTTACCCTCACTTTCAATTGGTATCAGAGGGAGGTTGGTTGCTCATACAGGCTAACACCTGAACCAAAAGATCCTTGATAAGATCAATCTCTTAAGAGGGTTATTTTCTTTATATCTTATATTATTCAAAGACATGGCACAGAACAAGGATTATGCAAGCACCAGACCTCTAGTGTGCAATCTATCTAAGTTTGCACTCTGGAAGGCAAGGATTAAATTATACATGAACTCTATTGATGAAGATATTTTCAATTCTGTCTTGACAGTTTGTCCAAGTCCACCAGCAAGCTCAATCACAAATGTTGTTCCACCTCCCTCAGGAACAGATGCAGACATAAAGAAATGGAAAACTGCATATGCAAAGGCCATGAACATCTTAGCTCAGACAATGTCTGATGAGATATTTCAGAAAGTAGCTGACTGCAACTCAGCCAAAGGAATTTGGGACAAGCTCTCTGAAATTGTCTCAGGGTCTGCTGATGAAAGGAAAGACAGGAGATCTCACCTCATAACCCAATATGAGAATTTCAAGAAAGGAGAGACTGAGTCAGTAGCAGATATGTACAACAGATTGAGTCTGATTGTCAATGAGCTAAGGACCTTGGATAAAGAAATCTCATTGACTGAGCTTAATGACAAGATCCTAATGTGCTTCCCCAGTACTTGGGATTCAATAATCTGGCCAATCAAAGATGCCAGAAGTCTAAATGAAATCACTACTGAAACTCTCCTAGGCAAGCTCAAATCTTATGAGCTGCTTATCAAGAACAGAGAGGAAGAACAGAAGGCTGCTTCACCAGCCTCAAGGAAAGAGAAGTCAATAGCTTTCAAAGCTATTGAAGATCAGCCTGAAGAAAAACTCACAGGCAATGAGGAATTGGTCAGCCTACTGGCCAAAAGATTTTACAAGCTAGCCAGAAAAGACTTCAGAAAAAGGCCATACAAAGGACATGACAAACCAAGGTATGATAAGTCAAATAATAATAACAAAGAAATCATATGCTTTGGTTGCAGGAAACCAGGCCACATTGTGCCTGACTGTCTAGAGAACAAGAACAAGGACAGAAAGGATAGAAGAGAAAGAAGAAAAGAAAAAGATTTCAAAAAGAACAGCCCAGACAAAGCCTCCTCTAGCAGGAACAAAAATACAAGGAAGGGTTTTGTTGCTGAGACATGGAGTGAGACAGAAGAAGATTCTGAAACTTCATCTAGCTCCAGTGATGATGAATATGATGCTGATGAGAAAGAATTCTGCATGATGGCTATCAATGCCTCACAGCAAAACTCTGATGAAGAATCAGATTCAGATTCAGAAAATCAACCAGAGGAAGATCAGGTAATTAGCTCTTTTGATTTTAATTCTGAGGACTTCAAAAATGAATTTAAGACATTGTGCTTGGATTTACTAAAATCTGAAAAAGAGATAATCTCTCTCAGAAATAAATTATCTGAATACAATGTCCTAAACTCAAATAACCTCAAACTCTCTGAGGAGTTAGAATGTTGTAGGGAGGAGATAGCTTCACTGAAAAGTGAACTATCAAAAGCTAAAAAGTTTGAAGAATCCCTAAATGGGAGAAGCATCAGACTGATGGACATTACAAGCACAGTGAACTCTAGATTTAACAGTACACTGGGCTTGGGTGCCTCATCCAGCCAACCTATAGTATTAACAACTCCAATCAAATTTGTCTCTGACAAAGGGAAGGGAGTAATAGAGGTAGCTAGGAAGAATGCAGATCTGCCAGAGAAAAATTCAGTTCAACAGATTGCGTCGAGCAGAGCTCGACGATCTAACCACAGATCGTCGACCTCAGCTCGACGATATCCAAACTCTGAACTTCAGTATAATCGATTTTCGAACAGAGATCGACGATCTGACCCAAGATCGTCGACCTCAGTTCGACGATCGTCGAACAGAGATCAGGTCTGTGAACATTCCTTCAATGGCACATCTAGATTCAATCCTAGAGGTCCCACATCCCAAGGCTTTAACCCCTATACTGAATGGATAGTACCTCCTAGGAGATACCATCCTGAAGGCTATAAGAGTCAACCTGGGATGTCTTTTATCTCTGAATTCAAGGGATATCAACCTAGGCCCAAGGTTAACTGGGTCAAAAACAAATAAGCTGCTCATGTGCAGGTGAAGACCTATCCAATATCTAACCAACAATGGTATCTGGATAGTGGGTGCTCAAAGCACATGACAGGGAACAGGGAGAACCTATCATCCTTCATAACCAAACTTGGACCCAAGGTGATTTTTGGTGATTCAAATTTTGGTCAAACCAAAGGATATGGTGCTGCTCAGATAGGCTCAGTCACTTTTAAGAAGGTGGCATATGTAGAAGGACTGAAGCACAATCTGATAAGTATCAGTCAACTATGTGATGAAGGATACAAGGTGACTTTCAGCAAATCCCTGTGCAAGATCAAGTCAGAGAATAACACAACTGTGTTAACAGATAAAAGGACAGGTAACATTTACTTAGTAGATTTTCTTTCATCTAAAGTAGATATCTGTTTATTTAATTCCATATCTAAGCCAAATGTTTTATGGCATAAGAGATTAGGACATCTAAACCTTAGAACCATTGCTAGGCTATCCAAGGACAACCTTGTTAGAGGACTACCTTCTGACCCCTACAAGAAGGAAGGACTTTGCAAGGCTTGTCAATTAGGCAAACAAACTAAAAATAGCTTTAAGTCACTTAATAAGAGTGATTCACCTAGGATTTTGTATCTGTTGCACATGGATCTTTTTGGACCCATCACAGTACAAAGCTTAGGAGGGAAGTCCTATACTTTAGTGGTTGTAGATGACTTCTCAAGATTCACTTGGGTATTCTTTCTGAGGAAGAAGTCTGATAACTTCAAGTGTTTGACAGATTTTCTCAAATGCATTCAGATTGAGTTCAACACTCACATTGCCCTGATCAGAAGTGATCATGGGACAGAGTTTGATTCCCTTCTCATGCAAGAGTTCTATCAAAGTGAAGGGATCAGGCATACTTTCTCAGCTCCTAGAACTCCTCAACAAAATGGGGTAGCTGAAAGGAAAAATAGAACCCTAATTGAATCTGCTATTACATTATTGACAGATGCTCACCTACCTCTATCCTTTTGGGCTGAGGCAGTGAACACCTCCAACTATGTATTAAATAGAAGCCTGATACATAAACTAAAGGGCAAGACTCCCTATGAATTGCTCAAAGGGAAGAAACCTAAAGTAAATTATTTTAAAATTTTTGGCTGTATTTGTTATATTCATAATAATGACAAGAAACATCTAGCAAAATTCCAAGCTAAAGCTGATGAAGGAGTGTTTCTAGGATACTCCATGATCAGCAAGGCCTATAGGGTATATAATAAATCATCTTGTAAAATGGAAGAATCTGTTCATGTTACTTTTGATGAGACTAACATGTGTTATAAGGAGAAGTCTACTTCTACCATAGAACCCTTGCAGGTACAATCTATATCAGAAAGTATGGACAGATTACAGGTTAAAGAAGAGGATACAACCTCTCAACCTATTCAGCAAAAGAATGAAAGCAGTGATGATGAAGAAGTACAACATCTTGAAGAAAATCATCCTGAAGAGCCAGTTGTTGTTCCACTAGAGGAAACAACAACACAGGCTGGTGAACAATCAACACCCCCTGTTGATTTAGTAACAACAAGAGATCATCTAATCACCCAAGTAATTGGAGAGATCTCAGCTGGTGTGCAAACCAGAAATCAGGTCAACCAGAACCTGATGCACACTTGCTTCCTATCTCAAGTTGAGCCTCAATCCATTCAAGATGCAGAGAAAGATCCACACTGGATCATTGCAATGCAAGAGGAGTTGCATCAATTTGAAAGGAATAAGGTTTGGGAACTAGTGCCTAAGCCAAAGGATCACTCCATTGTTGGAACAAAGTGGGTTTTCAGAAACAAGCTGGATGACCAAGGAATTATTATCAGAGAGCAAGGCAAGGACACTTCCAATATAACAACTTTATCAGATCAGAGAAAGAAAGAACTGGAGAAATATACATCAAGAAATTTTTTCAACCCAGAAGACTATATGAAGCTGCACCCTGAGGCTGTAGTTTCAAGGCCCAGATCTCAAACTTCTCTAGGTGCAGAAGATGATAGAAGATCCAAGAAAGAAGCCCTGAATCCCAACAGAGAAATTATGTTTAAAAAGGGAACTGAGAAGAAGTAAATTGTGTAAGCTGAACATTCATCCTCCTCTGGATAATTGCTGCTATTTTATCTGTGATCTGCTTGCTGCTATATCTTTGCTTGGTTAGCTCTTGTTTTGAATGTATGCTTATTCTTTTCCTGATTTTGTTTGTAAATAGTAATCCTAACCCAAATAGGGGGAGATTGTTGGAACACCCTATTACTAATTTGGGTAAGGATCACTATGTTTGTCTTAGGAAACCAGGTTGACCTAGTTGTATAGTTGTAAAGGTCAACATTAGAATGAGTCTAGGGCTTAGAACTTAGGTTTGAAGCTGCCCCCAGGACCATTACAATGTCAAGGATATAGAGCCAAGTCTAAGGCAATTCTCGTCGAGCTCAGGTCGACGAAACGTCGAACTCGGTTCGACGCTCTCTGAGCTCAACTTGATAAATCGTCGAACTTCGGTCGACGATCTTCGAGCTCAGATCGACGATCACTCTTCAGTTATTCTTCAGGTCGCTGAGCTCGGTTCGACGATCTTCGAGCTCAGTTTGACGTTTTCTGTCTGCTTGTTCTCATTCCATCTCTGAGCTCAGTTCGATGATCGTAGAGCTCAGATCGACGATTCTTTTGAGAGATCGACGCTTTTAAGGATTCAAATGATGTTATTCTTTGGAATGTTTTTGAATGCTATCAGCATTTATGACAAGAAGATCTGCCAGCCATTTGTCTTTATTCTAGAGCAAGTTTCAAGGAATTGTTCAGGAAATATTTTATTGGACCTTCCTCTAAAAGACAAGACACTTTATGGAAGACATTTATGACTGCCAACGGCTATCCTTGACAAGAATTCTTTTCAGAGAATAAGATCCTTCTTCTTGTCTTCAGAAATATAGAGAGAATATACAACACTCAGAGAACAACAAGAAAAAGCTGTGACAGATAACAAGTGATCAAGAATTAGAAGAACAATCTTCTTGCTTACTAAAAAGTGTTCACAACTTCATCTCAAGAACTCCAGACACCTCATCCTTCAGTCTTCTTGCTGAAACAATCTTTTGCTGGAGATCAAAGTTCTGAAGACCTATCACCCTAGAGCAAAGCTTCCTTTCCTGAACCAGTCTACATCTCAGGGGGAGCTTTGACAAAAGATCCACTAAGTCTTCTCTCATTTGATTTGAGAACAGAGAAGACAACTTCATTTCCTTTTCCTTTTTATTTTCCTGCTGTAAAAGGGTTCTTGAACTCCCTTCAAAAGTTCTGTCTGGTTCTGAGATCCTTGTCAAAACTCAGTGGTGGCAAGACACCTTATCAAAAAATCCAGTTTTGGTTTTTGAGCACCTTATCAAAAGCTCATTGGTGTCAGGGCACCTAATCAACTCATCCTGAGTGGATTCCTACCAAGGGTGGTAGAAGAGTGGATGTACCCAGGTTTTTGGGGAACCACTGTATTTCCTTGTGTCTGCTGGATTGTTTGTGTGATTATTGCTGTGTGCTGTGTTCTTAATTTCTTGCTTCTTAAATTTCTTTCTAGCACTCTACACTATAGTGTAAATTAAATTTTATATGTGCTGATATTCTCAAAACTGTGAAACTTATTTGAATAAACTCTATTCACCCCCCCCCCCCCCTCTAGAGTTGAGATAGATCTTACCCTCACTTTCAGAAACCACGATAAAATTAATGCTATCAAGATTCAACGACAAAGTATTCCACAACAAAAATTAGTCTAGAGGGAAAAATACACAACTAGCAAGGTTTCGCTACCCAATCAAAATGGATGCTTCTGACCCACTATTCTTTGGATCATTAATCACTGGCTTCGCAGGAGTCACGCCGAAAGGAGAGGAACTCGTCTGCCTTCTTCTCTTCATGCCAGAGAGGATTCACCAATAGGATGTTGGTGCCTTGGCCGAGATCTCAAGGAGGAGGGCTAGGTCGGGCTTATGTGATGGAGGTGGTCAGCTTTGGTGGTGTTGGTGGTGGTCGGTTTCCTCCTTGGAAAAGGTTGCTCAGGTTGTAGAGGATGAGGCTTGAGGGGGTTGCTCGTATTTTAGGGAGTAATGAGGGTGGTCGGCTATGATGGTGGTGAGGAAGGAGAGGGTGGCTGAGTGTCGCAAGGGAGAAGAGAAAAGAGCCGACTGCTAAAGAAGTGGTTAAGGAGGGCTAGCCGAGTTCAAGAGAGAGAGGAGGAGGAGGGAGAGGGGCCGAATAGGAGAGAGGGAGGAGATAGTGGCCGATTTCAAAAGAGAGGGGAGGAGGATAGGAGGAGCCAAAATTCAAAGAAAGGAGAAGGAAGAGGGAAATCTTAATCAAGATTAGGGTTTTCAATTTTCATTCATTCTCTAATCAACATGAAGTAATACATGACCTATATATAGGCTTACAACATAGTTTTAGCTATATGCAGCTCAAAAATAAAAATACAACACACACATAAAATTAGACATTATGAGCAAGAACTAAACATTGCAAATAAAGAACTAAATGATTCAAATAAAAATATTATTGACCGTCTCCATTCATTGGCTGTATTGCGCCGCAAATCCTTGGTTGGAGATGGAGAAGGATCTTCCGCGAGCATGCCGTCATCGTCTTCAACATGTTGGGGGGTCGTCGTCTCCATCAGAAGTAGGCACCCCGTGCTTAGTACGATAGGCTCACTAATTTTCTCTTAGATCATGGCTTTAGGATGGGTAGTGCAGACTCAACCTTATTTTTAATGACCAAGAATTCAGATCTAATTATACTACAAATCTATGTTGATGATATAATTTTTGGGGCAACGAATGAAAAGATATGTGAAAAAATTGTAACCCTAATGAAATCCTAATTTGAAATGAGCCTAGTAAGAGAACTTACCCATTTCCTAGGATTTCAGATCTCTCAACGCAAAGACGGGATTTTTATAAGTCAAT
Organism: Platanthera zijinensis; assembly: GCA_039513925.1. Classification (NCBI taxonomy): domain Eukaryota; kingdom Viridiplantae; phylum Streptophyta; class Magnoliopsida; order Asparagales; family Orchidaceae; genus Platanthera; species Platanthera zijinensis. The sequence goes on along the minus strand of CM077089.1, from coordinate 117,622,448 downwards.
CAAAATATATTAAAGATATGCTTGTGCGTTTTGGCTATGAGAATCTGAAATAAGTCAAAACTCCTATGAGTGTCTCTCTTAAATTAGGAAAAAATGAAAGTGGCATTTTTGTCGATCAGACTGTGTTTAGAGGTATGATAGGATCATTGTTATATTTGAGTGCCACTAGGCCAGATATCACGTTTGCGGTAGGTATGTGTGCTAGGTACCAAGCCGGCCTAAGAGAGTCTCATTTGAAAGCAGTAAAACATATTTTTAGGTACCTTATAGGAACACAGAACCTTGGACTCTGGTACCCACATACCACCGATTTCACACTTCATGGGTACTCAGACTCAGACTATGTCGGATGCTCACTTGATCGCAAGAGCACAAGCGATACATGCCATTTCCTAGGCCCAACACTAGTCTCCTGGTCAAGCCGCAAAAAAAAATTAGGTTGCACTATCCACCGCTAAAGCCGAGTATATCGCCTTAGGAAGCTTTTGCGCTCAAGCACTATGGATGTCTCAGACGTTAGAAGGCTTTGTCTTATCTTGTAGGAATGTTACACTTAGGTGCGACAACAAGAGTGCCATAAACTTGACATATAATCCAGTACACCATTTTAGATCAAAACATATCGACGTGTGTCACCACTTCATTCGTGATCATATAAAAAAGGAGAACCTGAGTGTAAGCTTCATCGGCACCGATGAACAACTAGCTGACATATTTACCAAGCCACTCCCAAATGCACGTTTCTCATTACTTTGACTCAAGCTTGGTATTCTGGATCTCTTATACTAGTCTTATGAGTTTGCATATTCTGGATCTCTCATATCCAGTGCACCATTCTTATGAGTTTGCATGTTTGAGTTTCCTTGTTTAAAAAAAACAACAAAAAATAGAAAATCCAAAATAAATTAAAACTGAAAACCCAAAATAAAAAAAACCTGTTGTGGAAATATAACGCTCTAGGTCTCACATGACTGCGACTTAGACCATAATGCGTACGTACAATGTTTGAGTTTAGACTCTTAATCTATACAAACATTGTCCTCCAGTCATATTTGACTGAATCTATAAGTGCTTAGCTATTGAGTGCGACAAGATGGGGTCGTGTCTATTGTCTATGCCTCTAGGTATGTGTGAAGACTTATATAGGGGAATGATTTCACATGATACGCACATCCCTAGCCGGTGCACTCAAGACGAAAAATGTTATGCGTACATGCTATAAATCGTGACATTATATTCTAACACGCTAGAAATTCATTGAATAATCAATGTCACGATACACTTGTAATTATACCTGGTGTGAAACTTTGGGCCACAACTCTAGTACAAAAGTCGTATGTATACAAGTTAAAGTGTATATATCTAGGTGGATAGATTTCAATTGACTTGGGGTTCTGTGACCCTTTTAAAACAAAATGATTAAAGTGATAGATCTACGCTAACAAAATAAAACTATACAAGTTATCACATCTCTTGTCACGGTCCCCCAAGCACTACTCATTCCTCCTGATAAGTCTTCATGAGCATTGTGAGGATGAGCACCTTGGTTAAAGAGTCACTTTGATCTTGTGCATCGACTCTATCTTTAGCTTAGTGCCCCTAATTTTTTCCTAGGTATGACATCGAATGACATTTGAGGTGACTATTCACTGTATTTCTCTTGTGTTAGGTTCCTAGACGATCAAGATTCACATGGACAATATTCTACTTTTCCCTTGGTGTTATCTCGCTTTCGATGCGACACGCACACATGTCATTGCCTTATCTAAGACTTCCACACATAAGAATTGGACTGCAACTACACTATCTCTTTTTAGAACAATACATACTAGCACACGATTTACACTCATAACATTTTCAATGTTTGTCTCACTTATTTACTTCCTCACTCTTATAGCAATATAGACGTGCTCGTTGTGTGCTTAGTTTAGTCCGTGTTGTCCAATTCATATGATCTCTTAAACTTGTTTTTCTCTGACTGTGTACTTTGCTCCATTGTGTGACCCATGTGCTTTCAATTCTCTGATATGTACTTTTTGAGTTACCTTTATGATTATTATCTCTAACTTTATTTTGTGTGTGCACTATCTGCTATTTGCCTAAACGCTCATCATATCTACTATTTTTCATCCTACATGTCTGGTTGGCCTTGCCCGTCCTTTTGATATTATCAAAGGGAGAGAATGAATTGTTCATGAGTATGGTCATGAATATGAGTCACGGGTTAGGAGAGGTCATATATGGGGGAGCATGTTAATAATGTGTGCACATAAATATGGGGAGCATGTTGAACATATAGAGAGGGGGAGCGTGTGCGTAGGGGAGATACATAGCAAACTTGCAACATGTTGTTAGCTTATAACTCTTATTCTTTATATGCACTCTATCTCATTGTTATTTCTCATGTACGGAAGTTGATATGATCAAAAGGGGGAGTTTGATGGAACTGATGTTTCACATTCCCTGTTTTTGAGAATATCAACTCTCAGGTTGTATTTGATCATATTATCTGTTGATAGAGTGTGCAGGTTGACAGGTGCAAGCGAAGAATAAAAAGATTCATATGGACACTAATGCCGAGCGGTAGATGTTACCGCCGAGCAGTAGCCGTGAATAAATTGGAAAGATCTCTCGGGAAACTACCGCTCCGCACTAGTCCTACCGCACATGCTAATGCAAGAAATTAATTTGGCCTGGATCTCGGGAAATTACCGCAGGCGGTAGTGCCTACCGTTCGACGCTAGCTTCTTGACAAATGTCGAGAAGGACTTCTCATGAAATGATAATATCTCGACGAACGTCAAGAAGGATTCTTGAGAAACAACCTACCGCTAGGCGATAGCAGTTACCGTGCCGCATTAGCCGCTCGACGAATATCTCTCGACAAACGTCAAGCAGGAATTCACGAGAAATAACTAACTGCCAGGCGATAGCAGTTACCGCGCCGCGCTAGCCACTTGACAAATATCTCTCGACGAACGTCAAGTAGGATTTCTCGAGAAACAACCTACCGCCAGGTGATATCAGTTACCGCGCCACGTTAGCCGAATCATTGTGTCCAATATTACCACATGACGGTAGCTATAACTGCACGACGCTAGCAATGATGAAATGAAAAATATTCATTTTAGTTATTATTCCAAATTTTGACGATAGCTGACACAAAAAGCGGGCGAACCTACCGTTGGGCGCAGTCTTACCCCCGGCGGTACCCTATTTTCATGAAGACGTATAAAAATCCGCCTTGGTTTCTGTGCCCATTGATTGTAGGACTGAAGAGCGACGGGAGTACGTGAATTCTAGGGTTCGACCGCCTTCTTGTGCTCTGTTCAAAAAGTCTCAGTCGAAGAAAAAGAAAGTCATCTCCCTCCCATTCATTAACGACGAACTCCGGCGATCCAAGATCTACATCGAAAACGAAGTTCCGACCGATTTCTAGCAACTGAAGGTCTTAAGCACCGGTCACGGATCGCTCAACGGAGAAGTCGTCAAGAGGGAGAAATTTAACTTATAAATTATTTACATCTTTTATTCTTGTAATCTTTTTAATTTTCTAAATTTTGTGGTTAGGAAAATCGACCGGTAAGGGTCGTCGAAATCCGGGTAGGATTCCGTGGGAAATCGTCCTGGGGATAAGGACGTCTAGATCGGAAGATCTAGCGGGGCTCTAAGACCCTTCCTTGTGAGGAGGTGAAGAGCCGGCTCAAAGGACTTTCTTGGAAGGAAAAGGAGAGAGTCAACCGTTCTATGGAGTGGATCGATATAGAAACCAAAAGATCGTTTCTACTCATCTCCTAAGATCTCTGGTGGCACGGAGATCACCTTTTTGTACTCATCTAGAACTATTGTTGTTTTGAATTCATGCAATGAAATCTGTTATTTCTGTGTTAACTACTTTCGGGTGTATGATATGATTGTTTAACGAGTGTGTGTGTTTGTGAGGTTGGAACTCGGATCTGCACAGTAAAATGAGCACCGTGACTTACCGCCGCGCGTTCGCTACCTAACGCTCCGCGGTAGCTTCCAGAACTCAATTTTTTGAGGCGAATTATTTTTAAATTCTATTTAACGTTAAAACCTTATTCACCCCCTGATGAGTTGTAAATACTCGTATTTTTCAGTACTTCTATTAGGTCGTTTTAGTTTATTTTCGTTGTTTTAGTTATTTTTCTTCAATAAAATATTTTCTTTTTGTATATAATTTCCTAACTTAACTTTAAATTTTTTTCTGAAATATTTCAGGAAATTGTCAAAAAATCACAAGACACGCCCGTGTCCCATGCGCGATATGCCCGTGTCATGCCCTCGACTTTCAACCTTCGTCGATCCCAGCTCGACGTTCCATGATCGACCTTCGTCAAAACCTGCCAGACACCCCGTGTCCCAAAATGACACGCCTTGTCAAGCCCAGCTCGATGTTTATCAACCCGAGCTTGACGCTTCCAGCAATACTCAACGTCATGACACGCCTGTGTCATATTGAACACCCCGTGTCAATATAGCTCGACGTTCCACGATCGACCTTTGTCAAAACCTTCCAAACACGCACGTGTCCTAAAATGACACGCCCGTGTCTAGCCCAGCTCGACGTTCGTCGACCTGAGCTCGACGCTTCCGGCAATACTCAATGTTATGACACACCCGTGTCATATTGTACACGCCCGTGTCAATCCAGCTCGACGTTCGACGTGCAACGTTCGTCGACCCCAACTCAACGCTCGATGCCTTCACCAGTCAATCCTTCTTGACACGCCAATGTCTAGCCCGACACGCCCGTGACCAACGCGTGTCCCGCTCTAGATGCTTCAAGAATGTGGCCAGCTAACCAAATTTCGGCTTCTCCTGCACCCCAGGCTGACACGCCCCCTACACGCCCGTGACAATATGGCGTGTCACCTCTTTTTTTGTCTATAAATAAAAAATTTCTGAATGGTCTAAGGGTTCAAACTTTTGGGCCAATTTTGTGTGTTAGTGGGCTGCCTTGGTGTATTTCCATACTATGTAAGGAGACTTTCTCCCCCTCTCTTTTAGTGTTTGTTTTAGCTTTGTAATAGTTTCTTTTCATTAATAAAATATGTTAGTTTTTCTCTCCTTATAGTATCATGAAATGCATGTGGGCGTACCAATTTTATTCCTCTTTTATCCTTTGTTTTTCCTAGTTTTTCTCTTTATGGTGTGTGTGTGTTTTTATGAAAAACAAATTATTATGTTTATGTGTTCAATTTGTCATTATAATAGGCTTTGTTCTAGTCTTCTTTCTAACTAGAATGTTGTTATGATAACTTTTCTTTGTTCTCTTTAGCTTTCATGTCTCTTTAAAAGTGTTTTATTTTCGTTCTTGTCGGTTTGTAAAAGAGGTTTTAAAAAGTGTTTTTTAATTTTTTTTTTACATAGTCTTTTTTTAGGATTGCAAAAGTTTTCCTTTTAATTTTATTTCAAGTTTTTAATCACTTTTATGAACTTCTAAGAATGAAAAAGTTGTAATTTTAATATTTTAAAGGACTTTAGTTTTTGTTTTGTTTTGAAAACCTTTTGCTCTTTTTATTTTTATTTGTTCTTTTTATGTGTTTTTGGTAAGCTGTAGGAGTAAGAATGTTGTAATTTTAATTTTTAAGTAACTTTGTTTTTTTTCTCTTTAATAGTGTGTGTGAGTGTATGAGTTATCTTTTCATTTTGTATTTTTCAAATTTGATGTGTGTGAGTGTATGAGGTAGTTTTTATCGCTTTCATTATGGCTTTCTTCAATTACGTAGAGTGCGTGCGTGTACAAGATAATCTTTACAGCTTTCTTTCAATTTTGAAGAGTGTGTGCGTGCGTATGCATTTATTTTCTGTCTACTCGTTTGAGTAGGACTCGCTTTATTTCCCGCCTACTCGTTTGAGTAGGACTCGTCATTTCCCGCCTACTAATTTGAGTAGCACTTGTCATTTCCCGCCTACTCGTTTTAGTAGGACTTGTACTTGCATTTATTTCCCGCCTACTCATTCGAATAGGACTTGTCATTTTACTTATGGTTTCGTTGAGTGTGTGAGTTCTCGCCTTAATTTTGCTTTGCAATTTTTCTAAACTTTGTGTTATTATTTTTGTCTTCTTCTTATAACCCTTTAGAGCTTAGTTACGAACTCACGCCTCATAAAAATCAAAAGTTGTAACCATACCGATAAGTGGCTAATCGTTTTTAACCCTCGACATCGAAGAGCATTGGGACAAATAAAATAACTCAAAATAATTAAAGTTCCTTTTCTCACTTTAATTTAAGCACTTAAGGTTTGCCCCGGGTTTACGACGCGTAAGACCACATATCGATGTGTGGGCCCTATTTCCGTTGTCCATACGCTAGCTTGTCGAAATGTCGTGCGTATAGACCGATCACCCTTGGGTAAATAGAGTTGTGTGCATACCCTCGAGAGAGGATAAGCGTAACTCTATTGGATTGGGTTCCCCACCCAATAACAGGGTTCTTAGCATAATGTAGGCATTAAGAGGAATCCTTCATCGGACTTGTGTTCGGTCGAATAGTCTTAATGTTCAGGTGAGCGATATTCCTAGAGATAGGTGAGCTCATGTTTATGGAACCTCCACGGCCAAATTTCATTTTATTAATTTGAAAAAAAAATTCTCTTGTTATTAAGAGTTATTTTAGTCTTTATCCTATTCGGTGCTGAGCATTAACCCTTCATCGAATGTTCTAAATCGTTGTCGCGCCTTTATTTTATCCGCCTTAGTTAATTAAAATCCCAACGAATTTTAAGTAAAATAATAGTTACTCCTTGAGTAGTAGAGATAATCAACCCGACCCCGAGAATAATACGACCTATGTATTCCCTCGAATATCGAGTACTACATGCGATAGGTGCACTTGCCTCCTTTTGTTAAAAACTCGCTTTTTAGCAAGTCCGCGACGTTCGACTCATCGAACCAACCACCTAAATAAGAGTCTGTTCGCGGACCATCAAGTTTTTGGTGTCGTTGTCAGGGAGTCTCTTTAGTTGTTATTTCGAATTCCAGAGTCTATTACTTTTACTTATTTTCTAAAAACTAATAAAAAAATTAAAAATTCTATTTTTTAAAAAAGAGTTTATTTAGTTTATATTTTTGGGTTTATGACCCGTGGACAACCCTCGGAGCCTGAAAATTTTGATTTTGACCCTGAGATCGAACGCTACCTTGCGCGTATGCAATGCTAAATTCCTTTTTTAGACCCCAAAGAATCTATCAGAGAACCCTCTGTCGTAGTTATGGCTGACCCTAACACTGCCCAAGTGGCCGAGCGTACTATGTATTATTACGCCCGACCTAACCTGGATGATACTGGGTCTAGTATTGTTCCCTACGGTGGCGAATAATAATTTCGAAATAAAATAAAGTGTCATTCAAATGGTCCAAAATGTCGTGAAGTTCGATGGACTGTCGGATGAGGACCCGAATGTCCACTTGTCCAATTATTTGGAAATATGGGACACCAAGTACTTTGTGCAATATGTCCACTGATGATGCCATTCTCTTGCGCCTATTTCCTTTTTCCCTTAAATCCAAAGCTAAGGTGTGGTTGAATTCCCTCCCGCCAGGATGTATCACCACCTGGGCTGAGTTGACGGAGCTATTCCTGACGAAGTACTTTACGCCCGCAAAAACTGCAAAGTTGCGGGCGGACATTTCTTCATTTGTGCAATACGATCCAGAGTCTCTATATGAGACTTGGGAACGGTTTAAGGAGTTCCTCCGCCAGTGCCCGCACCACGCGCTGCCAACGTTGTTGCAGGTACAAATTTTTTATAATGACCTTAATTTTCAGACGCGTCCAATGATTGGCGCGGCTGCCGGGGGCACATTAAACAACAAAACCTCTGAGGCCCCCAAGCTTTATTCGAAGAGATGGCTATGAACGCCTACCAGTGGAACATCCTGCGGGGACGCACAAAGTAGGAGGCCGGCCTTTTGAAGTGGATGCCACTGCTCTGTTAGCTGCATTGTTAACCCTTCAATTTGAAAGATTAACAAAGTAGGTGGCAGAGATGACTAATGCCTCCTCCACTCCGCCTTGTTTTATTCCCCCTGACGTCTGTGTGGCTGAAGAGTTCGTGGAATTCATAGGAAATTCAGGTCATCCTTCCTTCAACCCCAACAACAATCCCTATAGTAATAACTATAACCCGGGTATGAGAAATCACCCCAATTTCTCTTGGAGCAACCCGAACAATGCGCAGCGCCCACCTAATTCTTTTACGCCCGCATTTTTTCGCCTCCTCCGAAACCTTCTCTGGTTGAGTAAAATTTTTATAAATACATAACATCCAACGAATCAAATATCTGGAACATCAACGGATCGCTAAAAACCCTTGAACAACAGGTTGGATAACTGGCGAGAATGATGTCCGAGCGTGCGCTCGGGGCACTGTCGGGAAACACGGAGCCCAACTATAGGGAGAAAACCAACGCTATAATCCTTCGTAGCAGTAAGGAGGTGGTCGATCCAAAACAATTCGATCCTCAGGTACATATTTCACCTCCGACCCCTCTTCCCCCTTCTTTGATTACGCCACCTTTACCAATTTTAAATGAAAAAAATTATTTTAAATAAGGCCCTGCCGTATCAGCATAGGTTAGATAATGAGCATAAGGACGCGCAATACAAAAAAATTATTTTACTATTAAGACAAATTCATATTAATGTTCCCTTCTGCGAGGAAATCTCGCAGATGCCTAAGTATGCAAAATATTTGAAAGAACTTCTTTCTAATAAAAAGAAATTAGGAAAGTTTCCGCATATCTCTCTCAACGCGGACTGTTCGGCGGCTCTTACTAATAAATTGCCCCCAAAATAAAATGACCCGGGACGGTTTTCCATCCTGTGCCTTTTTGGCAATATATTAGTAAAATACGCTCTTGCAGATTTAGGCACGAGCATTAATTTGATGATGTTCTCGCTCTTTAAAAAATTAGGTTTGGGCACTCCAGCCCCTACTAATATGCGCATCCAGTTAGAGTATCGCTCGGTCGCCCTTTTCTCGCCACCTCCCGCGCACTAATAGATGTGAGTAACGGTTGTCTCCTCCTTCGGGTAGGAGATGATGAGGTTACTCTCTCTATTAATCCCTTGATGGAAGACTCGTCAACGAGCAATTATTTCTATTATTCTTTAGATATCTTTTTTGGAGATCGTTCTTCGCCCTTTTTCGAGTCAATTTTTCTTAACGACGATATTTTTGCGCTCGAATGTTTTTATTGTGACGAGTATAATTTTATAGGCTTGCCTTTCGAATCAATTGGTTCGAAAGACAATAGAATCAAAACCTCGCTAGAAGAATCGCCCATCCTAGACCTGCAACCCCTACTCGAATCTCTCCTTTTTGGGGAAAAAATGATACCCTTCTCGTTATAATTTCTTCGCATTTGAGTGATTCGGAGACTTCCTATTTATTGGAAGTTTTGCTCAAACATCGCCACGCAATTGTGTGACAAATTTCTAATCTTAAGGGGATTAACCCCTCTTTTTGCACTCATAAGATTTTCCTCAATGATAATTGTCGCAAAACCATTCAGCCGCAGCGACGTCTTAACCCAAACATGAAAGACGTCGTTAAAGCCGAGATAATTAAATTATTAGATGCGGGGATTATTTATACAATTTCAGATAGTGCGTGGGTTAGTCTTGTTCATGTAGTGCCCAAGAAGGGCGGTCTAACCGTAGTGGAAAATGAGCACAATGAACTCGTCCCAACTCGTACTTTTACGGGTTAGCAGGTGTGCATCAATTATAGAAAACTAAATGATGCCACCCATAAGGACCATTTTCCACTACCATTTTTAGACCAAGTTCTAGAGCATTTATCTGATTATCCATTTTATTTTTTTCTTGATGGTTTATCGGGGTTTTTTCAAATCCCTATTTCCCCCGATGATCAAGAGAAAACAACTTTTACCTGCCCGTTTGGCACCTTCGCCTACCGAAGAATGTCATTTGGCCTCTACAATGCGTCGGCTACATTCCAAAGTCTTTATGAATGACTTTTCTATTTTTGGACGCTCTTTCCTGTCTTGTCTTTGAAATCTAGATCGTGTCCTCCAGCGATGCGAGGACACGCATCTCATTTTAAATTGGGAAAAATGTAACTTCATGGTTCGAGAAGGTTTGGTTCTCAGCCATATGATTTCGTCTGAGGGGATGGAGGTATATAAGGCCAAGGTAGAAATTATAGAAAAACTTCCCCCGCCTTCCAACATAAAATCCATTAGGAGTTTCTCAGGCCACGCAGGCTTTTATAGACGTTTCATTCAAGATTTTTCCAAAATAACAAAGCTGCTTACTCGTCTCTTGGAAAAGGAATCAAATTTTGTCTTTAGTAGCGAATGCAAGTTTGCATTTAGTTTTATAAAAAAAACTTATAAATTCACCCATTTTAGTGGCGCCCGATTGGTCCCTTCTGTTCGAGATTATGTACGACGCTAGTGATATTGCCTTAGGTGCCTTTCTTGGCCAACGCATAGACAAACACTTTCATCTAATTTATTACGCTAGCAAGACGCTCACTTCCGCACAAATAAATTACACAATGACAGAAAATTAACTCTTAGCCGTCATTTTTGCTTTTGAAAAGTTTCGCTCGTATAAAATGCTATCTAAAGTTATCGTATTTACCGACTATAACGCCCCGAAACTCAAAAGAAGAACGGGCAGCGTTTGGAGCCAAGTTTGGGCCCTGGTAAGGGTCACACGGCCTGGGACATGGGCGTGTCCCGGGGACGTGTCGTGCTCGGGTTGCAAAATTTCTCGTGTGGTCGACGAGATGCAGTAGACGATCATACAAGGTTGAGAACACGGCCTGAGACACGGGCGTGTCCAAGATCGTGTCCTGCTTGGGCTGTTTGTCGGGCTGTGTGGAGAGTTATACGGCCTAGGACACGGGCGTATCCCAGGGCGTGTCTTACACATGGCCTGACACGGGCGTGTCACATGGCCGTGTCCTATGTCTTGGTCCTGTGTCGATTGAGGAACATGACTCGGAACACGGGCGTGTACTGATTAACATGGGCGTGTCAAGGTTGACACGGGCGTGTCTAAGCCCGTGTGCTGTTCGGGACGCGATGGTTTCAGCGCCGATTGAGGCACACGGCCCATGACACGGGCGTGTCCATGGGTGACACGGGTGTGTTACAAGCAGTGTTACCGGACGTGTCATATTCTGTATTTTCTAGGTTACGGCGAGTGTAGAACACGGCCTTGGACACGGGCGTGTCACAAGCTGTGTTCGGCCCAGTAAATGGACTTTAGGTGCGAATTGTGGCCGTTCGTTTCATTCTTTTGGGATCCAAGGGCCCAGGCTGGTCCTGTCTGGGTTTAAGGTCGGGAATAGGGTTTTCAAACCCTCATTTCACTTGGAGCATTCTCTTTCTAAGGTTTAGAGAGAGGGGAGAGCAAGGAAGAAGGAGAAGGTCAACTCCGGCCGTCGGTGGAGCTTCGGATCCCTGATTCTTGATCTGAGTGCGGATCTGCGAAGGCGAGGCCAATACGGTGCTTTCCATCTGACTAGATCTTCATGGAGCCGAAGGGAAATGCTAGGGTAATGATTCTCTTCTCAGACATGTGAAGTCCTCTTTCCTTTTTGCATAGGAAGACCGCTCTCGCGAGTATGCTGTGAGTGTGAGGTGTTCCTTCGGGTAGACATGAATAGTCCCCATTATTTTGCATGTAGAGTCCAGAATCGAAGTACGAACATAAGCATGGCGTGTGAAGCCTACCCGGACAAGTTGGTCTGGATCGGTGATGTTTCATTATGCATGAATGGTCGGAGAAGACTCCGTGCCGATGGTTGTTTTCGGGTTTTCTACGCGATAGATTGCAGTAGGGAGCCTTGCGGACTAACTCCAAGGTGCACTCGGAAAACTGGAAAGAAGCGTAGTTCTGCCATGTTGGTGGCCTGGGATAAACCTTGCACATAATTTGGTTATATAACTTTTGTGTGATCGGCTTGGTACTCGGGGAAGCTTAACTCGTGCATATGGCTTTAATTGACGTTGTGGTATGAGCAACGGGTTAGGCGGAATCGTACCCGCTCTATATGGTTCGGTTAAAGAGACCTAAGGTACGTGGTACTTACCGTTGGCATAGATGGAGGGTCTTAGGCTTAGGCCGGAAAGACTATAATGCTCACAAGATTTGTCGTCCCGGAGGAAGTCGTGAGACCACAGATTTTTACCTGGTTCACCGAGTAAGTGCCCTGAGAGCACGGGGTGTGTGGCTGTATGGGCCTGCATCTTTGGTGTATTGTGCAAATGTTGTACTTTCACTTTTATTTTTGGATTTTACTAATGCAATGCAAGGAAGGAGCGCCTCCACCCCAAGAAATGGGTCATTATAATTTGGTCAGCTTTAGCTGACCATTGCTTTTGTTTGCCACCATTGCGATGGATTGTTTCTTGCAGGTGCTACGGAGCCTAGCGGCAAGTAGCAGGTTGAAGCCCTGGTTGCTGAGCCGGTCCTCAAAGGTCATGCGAATGTTTACTTATTATATTCATTTGTGTCCTGTCTGGGTGTTGATGTTTGGAAAACACTGTTTATTTAAGTAAACTCTTGTAAGGCCATAAGGCAAAGTACTTTGTTTAATTGTGCGCTCATTTCTATTTAGGTTGTTAGTGGACATTCATGTTGTTGGCTTGGGTTCTTCTCTTTGCAACTTTTAATTGCTTCCGCTAGAATGTACTCTGAGTAGGACGTATGTTATTGGTTGAATGGTTTCATTTAGTAACCCACCGGTCTGTCTGTGGTATATGGCGTCGGCCACCGGCCGGACCTACTACTATATGGTACGGGACGGATAGGGGTGTAAGACCCCCCCTTTTTTTCTTTTTAAACCACCGGGGTCTTAGGCCCAGAACCGATGCTTTGTGGTGACACCAACACGCCCGGGAAGGTCGTCACTACAAAATGCCTATTCTGTAGGCCATATCGATCGCAGAATTGTAGAATAAAGTATAAGAGTAAGAATGAACTCAAAACTAGTCCACCAGAATCATATGTATATAAAATAAATCTCCACGAAGGGAGATTCCACAACAACAATATAAGAAGTACTAGAATTAAGGCTCATGCCCGATACATCACAATCCTCACTACAAATCACTCATCGCGGAAGCAAAACTAAAACAACTTCTAACGATCGGGACTCACTGTCCTAGCTATCTGAACTCCGTTGCTAAACTGTCCCGTCTCCACGCCCACTGACCACTGGGGTTGCATCTCCAAGTTCGGCTTCACGATCCCCTAAAATGATTTGGTCTGAAAATCATTAGTCCAAAAGACTGAGTCCTATCATCCCCCACCCCTCCCCCATGGCTCCTAGGCACTGAGCGGGGAGAAGGAAAGGGAAGCTATGAAAGTGGAGAGTAATAAATGTAAGCAGGCGGCGGCGGAACTAATCTAGCATTTCTATAAGAATAAGCAGTAGTAATAAAAGTATGAAAGACAGAACATGAAATATATAACCTTAACTTATCTGAAAACACATAAGCTAAAGGATCTTCTGCAAGGCTCCCATCTTATAAAAAGTCTCATACCAATTTATAAGATGGGGTGTCGGTTTACAAGCAAGTAATATTTATAATAGGAAAATAACCATAACTTATAATCATGCTCGCGCAAGCCTATAAACTAAGGGGTCGTTTTACATGGCATATTGTATAAAAAGTCTCATACCAATTTATACAATATGTGTCATGGGTTATATGCAATGATTATGCTATGTCATTCAAGTATGCTATGATGTGAGTCACGCAAATGCAACCCACCCACCCGACTCTGTGCATACAGACCTTTAGTTCCCCCTTTCTGGAGCCCGACCTCCTACGATACCTCCGTAGTGGCAAACGAAAGCGGTGGGTTGGGCCTCGCCCACCTCTAAACTGGTATCAGCACTACCAGTCAGACCTATCGTATGCCTCAACAATGGTGCACTAGGCGGAGATCCTGTGTACTCTTGCCAGCTGGCGTACCAGACTTAATTTGGCTAAGTGTAAAACCACACCCGCTGAGTCAACGTACTGGTGTCAGTGCGACAACTCTCCAATATCGAAGACCCACCACCTTATATCTTATGCACATGCAATATTAATGTATTATCTACCGAGCCAAAGCTCCCCGGACTATCCCATCTGTCACAACCAACAACCGAGCCAAAGCTCCCCGGACTATCCCGTCCGTAACAATTATCTACTGAACCATCGGCTCATCAGGATTACCTGCCTATTTCCACAACCACCGAGCCTACCGCCCGAACATCCTAGTCACCCTATCTTCTCGAGATAATGGGGGGGGTGTGAAAGTGAACCCCTAGTTATACTAGTTACTTGTTAACATTTATTATTCATATGGTTTAGGTTAGCCCAGGACTGCCCCCGGCATACCCGGTGAAGGGTTCTCAAAGGGCACTAGGAACTATGATGGTAGTTGAAGCCCATCATTCCCTTTCGTAAGGAACTTAATTTTATTCCTTATTACCAATTACCTGATCCCTTTTATATTACTTTGGATCTAACCCTAGCGTATTAAGACTCTTCCTCTCTCTATAAGGAAGACGATGTTTCGTCGACCCCGAGAACCACCTACACAAGTCAACCCCTCTTTATTCCACATTATAACTCCTGATGATGAACTCATTATACCTTATCATAAACAGCAAATCCAATAACTCTGACCCATAGCCCAATTCATATTCTAGCACAATTTTAGTTGTTTGTTATATGCAGACCATCCAATACTATATGATGTACATGATAGGAGGTACTCCAAATCTTTATCAAAAAGCCTTCAATTATTTACTAGGAGTCTATCATGACATTATTAGGCTAAATCCAGATATTCATAATTTCCTAATTTATTTGATAATTTATTTAATTTTCTAAGAAATCCAAATCTCTTAGTTTGAACATGAAGTAACTTTTTTAAGTATGAAAAATGCTCCACAAAATTATGATAAATACAAGATGACTATTTAACAATAAATTCAAAGTCTTCTGATTTTTCAGCAAGATTTAGGCCTCTAATCATAATTTTGAACATAGCCAATTTATATCAATTTAAAGAAGCAAGTGCTGCAAATACACTTCCAAAAAATCTGAGAAAATTCAAGCATGAACATAATGACCTATACACACTCCAGATCAAGTTTCCTAATTTACCAGTGAACAAATAACTCTAAACTTAATTTTGAACAATAATCCAAATTGATAAATTAATGCACAAAGTACATAAATTATTCACCTAAAAATTGTAATAAAATTTTCACATGAGCACGTTGAGCTAGAATCACTACTGATCAAGTTTCATAATTTTTCAAAAAGTGTGGAGCTCTGAATTTATTATTGAACATATACCCATATCTATATACTTGTGAAGTAAGTGCTGGTAATATACATTTAAAAATTATAAAAAAAATTCATGTTTGAGTGTAATAGTCTAAAACTTCATGTGCCTCAATTTCATAACATTCCAGTGAACAGTGAGTTTATATTAAACAAATAAGTAATAGAAGTTAATTCATGTATTGCAAAGGAGATACTAAAAATATGCTTCCAAATCTCCCAATAAAATTACCAAAAGCTCTTACTGACCTTATGACTACACCACCCAAGTTTTACAACTTTTCACAACACCTTGACTATCTAACTTACCATTTAAAGGTTTCTGACCTAAACTAGAGTTAGGGATTTGAGGGGTTTAACTCTCACTAAATCCAATAAGGTCTATACTAGAGGACCTTAGCTACCTTAAAGTCCTCTCCATCAAGTTTCAAAATCATTCAAGGGCATTTTACCCCATGCCCTTCATAAAACTCCAAAGCCCATCCTTAGGATTTGAGTTTGGATCCTAGGGTAAATCTACCCCAACCCACCCCATCATCCATGGGAGGGTTTCTAATGTCATATTAAACAAGTGGTCAAAGTCCTAGCCTCTGTTGAGCTGACTTGACCCCTTAAACCCACAAGGAGTACTATGACCTAATTACCCTTCTTAAGGAAAGGCTAGGGTTTGTTAAAAACCAAACCAAATAATCACCAAATGGGATGAAAATTTAAAAGGAGGCCCATAATGACCCCAAGAACCTCTGTCCAAAATTTGGGAGCATTTGGATGTCATTAGGTTCCTTAATTAATTTAATCATGGTTAATTAAATAATTACAAAAAATATAGAAAAATATTTTCCAAAAATTCCCATTTTTGGATATGTTCTCGGTATAGGTTATAGTGACCCCAATCCAAAATTTCAAGTCATTTGAATGGCATGATTGATGGGGGCACTCAAAATAATCTCTGGTCTAGCCTAGATATAGACTTCACCAAAATGAGTGTTGTGGTCAAACCACTTACCCAAATTAGTTGAAATAAATTTTAAATTAAACTAGACTTCACGTACTATAATTTTCATGATTTCCACTTTTTTTGTAGGTGAACCTAGGTATTTGTAATATTTAATTTACAAAATACTAGTAAACAGGACAGAAATTGAAATAATAGGATTTAATAAAATCAGATCCAGCACTGATCTTAAAGCAAAATCGTGGGGCTCTTGGTCATCTTCTTCCTCTACAAGAGGTCTAGGATCAGCCCGACCTGGAGCTTCTTCCAAGCCATTTTCCCGGCCACCCGACCACCTCCCTGGCCGGCCACCACCGCCACCACCTTCGTTGAGGTGGGGGCTATCGTCGGGCGGCGGCACGGCCGCCGGATGGGCGGTTTTCGGCGAACTCACAAGGAGTAAAATCCATGAAATTTCTGAAATTTCTCTCATCCAATCCAGCTCGATTGAAGTTCGGAAGATACCACCGAGACAAACACCGAGGGTCGGATAGGAATTCAAGTTCGGAAGATACCCATTTGGGATTGGGAACATTTTGACCCCGATAAGGTTGTCGTAAGTTGACTCATAGAGTTTAAAGTATGAAGTATATTGACGAGTTTCAAGGTGGAACCCCAAGTCGAAGATTGATGCCCTAGGGATTGTGCACCCAGCTAGGACGGATATAACAGGGTAATATCAAAAATACTTAGCCAAAGGTAGGTAGGAGCTTATCTTTTATTTATTGGGGGCTTGCCTTTTGTTTATTGGGCAGATTAGTTATTGACTTGAGTTTCCCTTAGACCTCTTTTAGAAAATATTGCGTCATGAATATAATGAAATTGGAGTAAACTGTATTCGATGCTTCTCGAGCATTCTCATAGGGATAAGAATCTGATTGTGAAGTGGAGATTTTATAGAGTCGTTGTCTACCCACACAAACAAGAAATTTAATCACCGGAAGTATGGTGTATCTCAGAACATGTATCTCCCCGGAGTGAAGAAAGACGTCATGGATATTGTGACGCACGGTGAGTTTTGTCGGCTAATGAAGGCTAAGTGCAAGAGTCTTTGGGAACTACTACAGCCACTACTCGAGTTAGAGTGGAAGTTTGAGGATATAATTATGGATTTTTTTTTCATACACAGGATTCCTCATCCCCACTCCGGCATAATTATAATTTGAACAACAAGGATAGGCTGGCCGAGGTAGCTGGGGTCACCCCGACCCAAAAGGAAACTCCTGTGGGTGTTTCATAAGATTTGTGAGTAGTTGTTCATTATCATGGTGTGCGCAAGATGATCGTGTCGAATCAAGATGGATAGTGTACATCCAAGGAAAGAAGGTCTGTCCAGGCTTATCTGGACTCTTGGCCGACATTCAACACAGCTCTCCACCCTCGTACGGAGGTACAGGAATCCACTATCATGGATCTAAGATGAGATCCAAAGGCACTCGACTCGGAATTAATGAAGAACCAAGATACCTAGGTGTGACTACTTCAAGATAAGATGCTGGAGGCCCAGAGCAGACCGACAAAATATTACGATGCGCGACATTGCCAAGTAGAGTATCAAGATGGAGACCATGATTCATGAAGATACGTCTGGTGCATGGAGTCTCGCGGGTACGCGGGCGGGAGAAGCTCGGTCCATGGAATATGGGGTGTTAGAGGATCCGGGAGAGGATCGGCCCATTGGCTTATAGGCTGGAGCCACCGTCGGAGTTAGTGGGTTTGCACGACGTCTTCCACGTCTCCTTTCTCAAGAAGGCTCTACTACGGCCGGAATAGCAGGTTCTTGGCATAGATGGCTCGGCATATTTTAATCAATCGGTAATAAGATAAGCCGGTCAGGATAGATGACACAGCAGCGCCGGGCTTGCGGCGCAAGAAGGTCCCACTGGTCAAGGTCCTGTAGACGAATCATGGGCAGGAGGAGCATACCTGGGAGCCACCGGATCTAATGCAGCGGGGGTACCCGTATCTCTCCGGGTAAAGTATACATTCAACTTCCTATGGGATGTTACATTCAGTTACTCTCAGTAGAAACCCCGCAGCCTAACCTTAATTTCGAGGACAAAATTTTTATTTTTGTTTATTGGGATTTGTAACATCTCATTTCCAACTAGACCCCTAAGAGTGGTTTTGTCATGACTAGGTCAGGAAAAAACCCTAGGAAGCACGGAAGACCAAGTGAGCTTAGGCATGTAGTAGGAAATCACCATGATCTACAAATAGTAGAATTCTAAACAATAGTTTAGGATGACCATAGGACTTCACCATGACCCCATGACCCCACCACAACACCCCTAAACCATTAGATGGTCCATTAGAGCCATAAAGATCCATTGTGGTCAACCCAAAATGGTCAAATTGACCTAAGACCACCATGGGCCTAAATTGGGCAAGGTGCCCTAACTAAGGGCAATGTGCCCTAATGTGCCCAACCAACACTACCTAGGTCTCCCTAGACCTAAGATGAAGTCAATGGGTCACCAAAGATCCAATGGGGTCAACCTTAGAGGCTAAGTTGACCCAAGTCAACCCTAGCCCTAAAATGGTAAAAGTGTCCTAACTAAGGGGCACGTGACCTTCAAGGTGCAAAGGCAATCCTACACAACCCTTCCTAGACATTAGGGGAATCCAAGGGGTCACCAAGCACCCCTTGGGGTTATCCCAAATGGCCATGTTGACCAAAGTCAACTCTAGCCCTAACTTGGTCAATATACCCTTCCTAAGGGTCAAGTGACCTCCAAAGTGTCAAGTCAACTCTACCCAACCCTACCTAGACTCTAGGGGAGTACAATGGGCCATCAAGGACCTATTGGGGTCAACCCAAAAGGTCAAAATGACCAAGGTCAACCCTATTCAAGTGTTAGGTCAACTTAGCTCAAATGAGCTAACCCAAGCTTGAGCCCTTTTCATTTGGGCTAACCACCTCCTAATTATCCAATCTAATGAGTTTACTGGCCACCAATAGGTGAGGTAGATGAACAAATTCGGCCTTGATGACTAGGAGAGATAAAACTCGATTTTACCCTTTAATGGAGGAGAGAGAAAGTGGTTTAAAATGGTCATTCATGGCCAAGGGAGACCAAGGGCCTCTCCAAATGATGGGTACATTCTTCCTCATCAGTTTTGAGGAGTTGAATAATCATAGCCAGTCACCAAAGTGGCTTAATTTAATTTCTCTCATAAGGAAGAGAGAGAAAGAGGGGAGAGAAAGCCATTAATGGCCATGGGAGAGCAAGAGTTCCTCTCCAATTGATTCCAAAGCCTTGATTCATCTTCCCCTCATCAGTTAGAGAAGACCATGGGTTTTCCCCAGCATCTAGGTGGCTAGATTCGGAGGATCCCACCATGGCCGAAATTTTCATTCAAGGCCATAAATGGTGAAATCAAGTTAGACCCTCCCTCTCTCCCATTTGGCTCTTTTAAAAGCTTCCCTATGCCAAGAGCAGTCGTTTCCACCATCCCACTGAAGAACCGACGTAGTTGGCTGTACAGTTACAGAGCACGAAAAGCTCCACCACCGGCCATGGCGCACCACCACCAAACCCGTCGGCAAGCACGGTTAAAGGTGTAACACCTCAACCCGTCAAGAAGAATATAATAGAGGGTCCGGCCGGGGCCCCACACCATATTCCACAAACAGGCGGAGATGCTACGAAATAATATCATAACCACGCATCCTAACACAGAGCATTCTAGCGGAAGTTTCACGGTTGAATTATTGAACTCAAGATAAAGAACATTGTCCACTACAACTTAGGAATATATATAAACATCACAAGAGTCTGGCCTTAAGGCCTTACAACAGTTTCTCTTAACAAGAGTGTGGATTACAAACATCGGCACGCAGGCCGGACACACATGAACAAAAGAAACAAAACAATGTCTTCGAGGGCAGCAACGCAGCTCTGGGCTTCAGCCCGCTAAGTCCCGCTCGGACCAGCACCTCCAGTACCTGTAAGAACCAATCCACCAAGCGGTGGCAAACAGGGCAACGGTCAGCATTCAGCTAACCAATTATAACGACCCTGCCCCTGGCACGGGGCAGCGGAATTCCATCCCTGCATAGCAATCTTCCAATATGATATATAGCAATTCAAGCAAGACGTGCACGCCCGCACAGTCACATATCACAAACGTCGGCGCGACGGCCCGACGCTCCGTGCACTCAGGGCACATTATCGGTGTTCCGTAGTTCCACGGCCACACCACCGTTCAGAGGTCCCAGACATAACGGTTCAATATGAGCATTCTAGTCTGATCGGCTCACAGGCCGTCGACTCTCGCTATGTGATCCTAACAGGGTCTTAAGCACCCAAGGTTAGACAACCATAACGCGGGTACAGATCCACCTTTCTCGTTGCTCAAATCGTCAGACTCACGCCTGGACTGACGCGAGTACAGCTTCACCTTGCCCGTTCCACCTCCAAGGCATTTGCCTAGTTGCAGCCCCACGGCTCAACCTCACACAAAGTAGCAACTCACGGCTACAGGAGAGTCCAACTCTCATAATTCCTGGACTTCCTCCAGTACTTTATCCATCATGCCTACAAGCAAGAATCACGGAGTCTTCTCCGATATGCAAACAAGCATCACCAATCCAGACCATGTCCAGATGGGCTTCACACAGCATGCCTAGATCCGTACTCCAATTCCGGACTCTAACAAGGGGGACTTCACATATCTACCCCAAGGGACGCCACAACCCACCGCACACTCGCGGGGAAGGGTTTTCCCTATGCAATGCAGGAATTAAGGACTTCACATGTCCAAGCAGGAAATCGTTACCCTAGGAACTCGCTTCGGAGCCATGGAGAGAAATTTGAGACGGATGAAAGCCTTCGCAGCAGCGTTGCCTTCGCAAATCCGAACTCGGCTCGCGATTTGGACCACCGCAGCACCACCGGCAGCCGGATCCCACTTCTTCTTCCTCACCTTGCTCTCCCTTCTCTCTTAGATGTAGAAAGAGAAGATGAAACTCAAAAATGAGCTTTTCCTCCTTCTTTCCCGGCCTTATCAGCCCAGGAATGAGCCCCAGCCACAGGATCTCCTTTAAGGAAAATGAACAGCCAAGATTTGCCTGAAAATATTTATTCTTTTGGCCGACACGGCCTGTGACACGCCCGTGTCACAGGCCGTGTACCCTTAAGCGGCACACGCGGCACTCGCACCGACTGAAAACTACCAGAACACGGGCATCGACATGCCCGTGTCGAACCTGACACGCCCGTGTCGGTCATGTGATACGCCTGTGTCACACCTTTTACACGGTACTCAACGAGCGCTAAAACCAGTCAGAGCAGTACACGGGTAGGCACACGCCCTTGGACACGCCCGTGTCAAATCGGACACGGTCGTGTGCAAGGCTTGGTTCCGGGCCGTGTACATTTCTGACTCGGTACGGCATTTTCTTGAGTGACACGCCCTGGGACACGCCCGTGTCCCAGGCCGTGTACCCCGACACGCCCTGGGACACGCCCGTGTCCCAGGCCGTGTTAAGCAACCTGCACCTCAAATCCAATTTTGAGTCTTTTTGGGGTGTTACAACCCTCCCCTCCTTAATAAAATTTCGTCCCGAAATTTGCAGACAATAGGGAGAAAAATAACAAAACATTTATATGTTTCTATTACATATATAACGAGCAAACAAGTTACGAAAATAACTCAGGAAACTCGGCTTGCATGGTCTGCTCGCGCTCCCATGTTAGCTCTTCTCGGCCACAATTGTCCCACCGGACTTTGACCATCCCGATCACTTTGTTCCGCAATTGTTTCTCGGCTCGATCCTCGATCCGTATAGGCTTCACCTTTGTTGTTAGCCCATACTCAACCGGCACTCGATCATTGTCAATTACTTGAGCTGGATCCTTGACTGCTTTGCGTAGCACCGAGATGTGAAACACATCATGTAATCCACTCAATTCCGATGAAAGAGCTAGCTGATAGGAGGCTTCCCCAACTCGCTCCACCACTTCAAACGGACCAAGGTATCGCGGACTTAGCTTTTTCAACCGCCGAATCCGAGATACGCCTTTGAAGGGCTTAATCTTTAAATCGACCCAGTCACCCACCGCAAACTACACGTTCCGGTGCTTAGCATTGTAATACTTGGCTTGCCGATCCTGGGCTATTAGGAGTCTCTCTCGAATAGAGCGTATTGTTGAGGTAGCATCCTCGACTTCCTTTTTGCCTAAAAGTTTAGTCTCGCCAGTTTCTGCCCAAGCTAGCGGTGTACGACACTTACGACCATACAGCGCTTCAAACGGGGTCATGCCTATACTCGCTTGATGGCTATTATTATAGGCAAACTCCACCATAACAAGATGCTCTTCCCAATTCTTACCGAAGTCCAGGGCGCACATACGGAGCATATCCTCCATCGTTCTGTTGGTTCGTTCAGTTTGGCCATTCGTTTGCGGGTGAAAGGTCGTACTGAATGTTAACTTCGTGCCCAACATCTGATGAACTAATCTCCAATCTTTCGAGGTAAAGCGCCCATCTCGGTCACTTACGATGCTCCGGGGAACACCGTGCAATCGAACAATCTGCTCCACATAGAGCTTTGCCAAGGTTTCCACTGAATCGTCCCGCTTGTTCGGTATAAAGTGAGCCACCTTTGTCAACCGGTCTACAATCACCCAGATTGAGTCATGTCCACGCTGAGATCTCGGCAATCCATGCACGAAATCCATAGAAATATCCTCAAACTTCCATTGCGGAACCGGCAACGACTTCAGGAAACCACTCGGCCGTTGATATTCTGCCTTTACCAAAGCACAAGTACGACATTTAGCCACGCACACGGCTATGTCCTTCTTTAAACCAGGCCACCAGAACAGTTTTTTCATGTCCTTGTACATTTTAGTGCTCCCAGGGTGAATTGAATACTTTGTAAAGTGTGCTTCATATAGCAATCCTTCTCGCAACTTACCCGCACTAGGGACGCACAATCGGCCATCTTTTCGTAACAAACCGTCATCCCAGGAGAATTGATCACTAGACCCCCTCCTTTGCATAGCGTTGGAGACTTTCATCCAACTCCGTTGCCCGCCGAACCCTGTCAGCAAGGTCATATTGAACCTCCAACCAGTTCACGCATGCATTAGTCGAAGAATCTCTTTCCACACAAGATATCTCCAAAGCTTCTAACTCCTGGATTAATCGCTCATCATGTATCCGCAACCAAGCTGCCCGCACCGGAGTCCGACGACTCAAGGCATCAGCGACCACATTTCCCTTTCCGGGAACATAGTGAATGTCGAAGGTATAATCCCCAAGGAATTCCATCCACCTCCTTTGTCGCATATTCAACTCCTTTTGCTCGAGCAGATACTTTAAGCTTTTATGATCTGTATAAATATCCACTTTCACTCCATAAAGATAATGTCGCCACAACTTTAGCGAAAAGATCACCGCCGCCAACTCCAAATCATGGACGGGGTAATTACGCTCATGCACTTTCAATTGACGTGAGCCATAAGCGATCACCTTGCCAAACTGCAGGAGAACGCAGCCTAAGCCGCTTCCTGACGCATCGCTGTATATTTCAAATCCATTTGTACCACATGGCGACGTCAAAATGGGCGTCGTGGTCAAACGATTCTTCAGCTCATCAAAAGCTCGTGCGCACTCCGGCGTCCAAACGAACTTCTGATCCTTTCTCGTCAACGTAGTCAGAGGCAAAGCAATCCGGGAGAAGTTCTCCACGAACCGTCTATAGTAACCCGCCAGTCCAAGGAAACTCCTGACCTCGGCCACCGAAGACAACACTGGCCAATCACGAATGGCACTTATCTTAGCCGGATCCACCGCTATGCCCTCTCCACTTACCACATGGCCTAGAAAAGCCACCGACGAGAGCCAGAACTCACACTTCGAGAACTTGGCATACAGCTTATTCCTTCGCAAGGTATGCAATACTAATCGCAAGTGGTTTGCATGATCTTCCTCCGATTGTGAATATACAAGGATATCATCAATAAACACAATCACAAACAGATCCAGGTATTCGCGGAACGTTCGATGCATGAGATCCATGAATACCGAAGGCGCATTACATAAGCCGAACGGCATCACTGTGAACTCATAATGACCATAACGTGTGCCAAACGCTGTCTTGGGAATGTCACCTTCCCTAATCCGCAACTGGTAATACCCGGACTTCAAATCCAACTTCGAATAGACGGTTGAGCCTGCTAGCTGATCGAACAAGTCATCGATCCGTGGAATTGGATACTTGTTTTTCTCTGTCAGCTTGTTCAGTTCGCGATAATCAATACATAGTCGCAAACCACCGTCTTTCTTTTTCACAAAAAGAACAGGCGCGCTCCAAGGTGACATACTTGGGCGTATGTATCCCTGCTCCAACAACTCTTGCAACTGTACTTTCAGTTCGGCCATTTCTTTTGGCGCTACCCGATACGGCGAACGGGCCACAGGTTTCGCACCCGGCACCAGCTCAATAGCGAAGTCGATTTCCCTTTGGGGAGGTAACCCCAGAAGGTCCTTTGGAAACACATCCGCATATTCCGACACAATCGGCACTTTACTCACACTGGCCTTCGGCGCCACCGCCTCTATGAGTGTGAAGAACAACTCCGCACCCTTCCGAACTGCCTTAACAACTTGGAGAGCGGATAACAACATCCCACTCATCCCTTGCATACCAATGAACTTGGTCTCTTGTTCAGTATTTTGCCCAAGTGTGACCTCTTTTGAAGTGCAATCTATACAGGCACGCTGCTCTGAAAGCTAGTCCATACCAAAGATTATATCAAACTCTTTGATCGGCAATACTAATGTTTCCACCTTGAACTCCCGACTTCCTATCTTGACCTCAAGACCGCAAGATCGATCCGCGCACATCAAACATCTGTTAGGCAACAACACCTTTACACTGTCTGTCGTGGTCCGGATAGGCACCCCGACACGAAAGACAAAGTCCTCAGACAGAAACGAATGTGAAGCACCTGTGTCGAACAGTGCTCGCGTCGGATACTCTCGTATAAGGACAAACCCTATAACATTACAATTAAAACAAGCACAGCACATCATAACAACAAGAACATTAAAACTTACGTGCACCTGTGACGACATCCGCTTGCTTAATGGCCTCCTGTTGTCCAAGGTTGAAGACCCTGGGCTGCGCGTGCGAGGCAGAAGACTCCACCACAGCCTTTCCCTTCTCCGCATAAGACGCTCCCGTCTTCTTATCACCCTTTGGAGGACCAAATCGGCATTCACGTGCGAAGTGTTCAACCTTCCCGCACGTAAAACAAGCACGAGATCCATACCCAGATGTATCCGTCACAGTCGCAGAAGGAGCTTGTCCCGAAAACTTAGACTTCTTGTTCCATCTCTTTCGGTAGCCAAACTTGTCCGGATGCGGCGGCTTAAACTCTGGCGTCACAACAGCCAAGTTTCCCTTTGCTTGCCCCCGTTTCATGTCCGTCTCCAAAGAACGAGCCGTACAGACTAAGGCTTGGAATCCCTGACTCACAGAACTCGAGAGCAAATACCGCAGCTCATCTCGCAGTCCCGCATAAAACTGACTAGTCTTACGCTCTTCTTCGGCGAAGATCGTGCCCGCATATCTTCCCAAACGGGTGAACTCATGCAGGTAGTCATCCACACTTCGATGTCCCTGCGCTAACCGTTGAAATTCCATTTCCATCGATATCCTTTGCTGCATCGGCAGATGTTGTGTTAAGAACAATCGAGAAAATTCTTCCATTGTAACCTCTGCCAATTGCCTGCCGGCCAAGTGATGCATTTCAATCTCATCCCACCACACTCGCGCCTCTCCTTCTAGTAGGAAAGTGGCTAACATGACTTTCTGTTCCTCCTCAACCTTGATAGCTCTCATAATCCTCTTGACTCTTGCAAGCCAATCCTCTGCTTGGGCCGGTGTACCAGCCCCATGAAACTGCGGAGGGTTGAAGCTCAAGAATTGCTTCCATTGTTGATCTGCTACCCGCGGATCAACTTTGGCTTCCACCGGTTCTTGCCGTACCCCAGCTTGCGCTGGCACCACTGCAGGACGTGCCTGCCCCTCCTGCTGAGCATTCATCACCGCAAGTACCGTTTCCGTGATGAGACGGACTGTTTCAGCGGATGGAGGAGTTGTGGGCACCTCGGCTGTTGTCGCACTCTCAACAGAACGTTGTGGTTCGGATTGACCCGCAACACTTCTGGTCACCTATATGTGTAAAATACACAGGTTAACGACCAATGAAAACGGCAACCATACAAAAAGAATACACAAGTTCAACAAACAAGTGTATTTGCATTCTTAAGTGGACAATCTTGAGTTCAAATTAAATTGTTATAACGACGGCACTGACACGTGCTCGCCACCTCTCAAAAGAATTCGTCCGCGAATTCGGAAGAGAGCGACCACCAAGCTGATACCAAATTGTAACACCTCAACCCGTCAAGAAGAATATAATAGAGGGTCCGGTCGGGGACCCACACCATATTCCACAAACAGGCGGAGATGCTACGAAATAATATCATAACCACGCATCCTAACACAGAGCATTCTAGCGGAAGTTTCACGGTTGAATTATTGAACTCAAGATAAAGAACATTGTCCACTACAACTTAGGAATATATATAAACATCACAAGAGTCTGGCCTTAAGGCCTTACAACAGTTTCTCTTAACAAGAGTGTGGATTACAAACATCGGCACGCAGGCCGGCCACACATGAACAAAAGAAACAAAACAATGCCTTCGAGGGCAGCAACGCAGCTCTGGGCTTCAGCCCGCTAAGTCCCGCTCGGACCAGCACCTCCAGTACCTGTAAGAACCAATCCACCAAGCGGTGGCAAACAGGGCAACGGTCAGCATTCAGCTAACCAATTATAACGACCCTGCCCCTGGCACGGGGCAGCGGAATTCCATCCCTGCATAGCAATCTTCCAATATGATATATAGCAATTCAAGCAAGACGTGCACGCCCGCACAGTCACATATCACAAACGTCGGCGCGACGGCCCGACGCTCCGTGCACTCAGGGCACATTATCGGTGTTCCGTAGTTCCACGGCCACACCACCGTTCAGAGGTCCCAGACATAACGGTTCAATATGAGCATTCTAGTCTGATCGGCTCACAGGCCGTCGACTCTCGCTATGTGATCCTAACAGGGTCTTAAGCACCCAAGGTTAGACAACCATAACGCGGGTACAGATCCACCTTTCCCGTTGCTCAAATCGTCAGACTCACGCCTGGACTGACGCGGGTACAGCTTCACCTTGCCCGTTCCACCTCCAAGGCATTTGCCTAGTTGCAGCCCCACGGCTCAACCTCACACAAAGTAGCAACTCACGGCTACAGGAGAGTCCAACTCTCATAATTCCTAGACTTCCTCCAGTACTTTATCCATCATGCCTACAAGCAAGAATCACGGAGTCTTCTCCGATATGCAAACAAGCATCACCAATCCAGACCATGTCCAGATGGGCTTCACACAGCATGCCTAGATCCGTACTCCAATTCCGGACTCTAACAAGGGGGACTTCACATATCTACCCCAAGGGACGCCACAACCCACCGCACACTCGCGGGGAAGGGTTTTCCCTATGCAATGTAGGAATTAAGGACTTCACATGTCCAAGCAGGAAATCGTTACCCTAGGAACTCGCTTCGGAGCCATGGAGAGAAATTTGAGACGGATGAAAGCCTTTGCAGCAGCGTTGCCTTCGCAAATCCGAACTCGGCTCGCGATTTGGACCACCGCAGCACCACCGGCAGCCGGATCCCACTTCTTCTTCCTCACCTTGCTCTCCCTTCTCTCTTAGATGTAGAAAGAGAAGATGAAACTCAAAAATGAGCTTTTCCTCCTTCTTTCCCGGCCTTATCAGCCCAGGAATGACCCCCAGCCACAGGATCTCCTTTAAGGAAAATGAACAGCCAAGATTTGCCTGAAAATATTTATTCTTTTGGCCGACACGGCCTGTGACACGCCCGTGTCACAGGCCGTGTACCCTTAAGCGGCACACGCGGCACTCGCACCGACTGAAAACTACCAGAACACGGGCATCGACACGCCCGTGTCAAACCTGACACGCCCGTGTCGGTCATGTGACACGCCCGTGTCACACCTGTTACACGGTACTCAATGAGAGCTAAAACCAGTCAGAGCAGTACACAGGTAGGCACACGCCCTTGGACACGCCCGTGTCAAATCGGACACGGCCGTGTGCAAGGCTTGGTTCCGGGCCGTGTACATTTCTGACTCGGTACGGCATTTTCTTGAGTGACACGCCCTGGGACACGCCCGTGTCCCAGGCCGTGTACCCCGACACGCCCTGGGACACGCCCGTGTCCCAGGCCGTGTTAAGCAACCTGCACCTCAAATCCAATTTTGAGTCTTTTTGGGGTGTTACAAAAGGTCCTCCTCTACTCCTCTCTTTGTGGGCTAGATCTTTAAATCTTTTAGGAGAGAAATCAGGCTCAATTGAGCCGGATCGGGTGAGTAAAATTTGAGAAATTTCATGGATTTTACACCTTATGAGTTCGCCGGAAATCGCCCCTTCGGCGGTCGTGTCGCCGCCCAGCGATAGCCCCCACCTCAACGAAGGTGGTGGCGGTGGTAGCCGGTATGGGAGTTGGCCGGGTGGCCAGGAAAATGGCTTGGAAGAAGCTCCAGGTCGGGTTGATCACAGCCCTTGTCTGGAGGAAGAAGATGACCAGGATGCGTTGGATTCGCTTTAAGATCTGTGCTGGATCATTTCTTTTATTTAATTTTGATTTCTGAATTTTCTATCATCTTTACTTGGTTGTCTTAAATTAAATATTAAAAATACCTAGGCACATCTACAGAAAAGTGGCAAACATCAAAATTGTAGCCCTTGAAGCGTAGTTTATTTTAAAATTTGTTTGAACCCATTTGGGTAAGTGGTTTGACCACAGCACCCATTTTGGTGAGATCCATACATAAGCTTGATCAGAGCTTGGTTTGAGTGCTCCCACCAATCCAGCGATCCAAATGATCTAAAATTTACACTGAGGGTCACTCTCACCTATACAAACAACATATCCAAAAATGAGAATTTTTGGATATTATTTCCTATGGTTTTGGTAATAATTTAATAAATCAAGATTAAATTAATTAATGGAGCTAATGACCTCCAAATGCTCCAAAATTTTGGTGAGAGGTTCTTGGGGTAATTATGGGAACTGTATAAATTTTCATCCCATTTGGTGATGATTTGGTTTGGTTTTTAACAAACCCTAGACTTGCCTTAAGAAGGGTAATTAGGTCATAGTACTCCTTGTGGGTTTAAGTGGTCAAGTCACCTCAACATAGGCTGAGACTTTGTCCTGGTTTGTTATGACCTTGGACACCCTCCCATGGGAGATGGGGTGGATTTGGGTAGATTTGCCCTAGGACCCAAGACCAAACCTTAAGGTTGGTCTTTGGGGGTTTGTGAAGGGCATGTGATCAAATGCCCTTGTATGGATTTGAAATTTGGAAGAAAGGACTCTAGGGTAGCTGAAGTCCTCTGGTGAAAATCTTAGTAGATCTAGAGATGGATAAACCCCTCAAAACCTCAATCCTAGTTTAGGTCACAATCCTTAAAATTGAAGGATAGGTAATTAGAACTCTGTGAAAAGTATTGAAACTTGGGTAGTGTAGTCATAATGTCATTATAAGGTTTGGATAATTTTATTGGGAATTTTAGATCAATAATTTTAGTATCACCTTTGCAATACCAGTATTATCCCTAATTAATTATGTTTTTATTATGATTTTAATATCCATTAGATAATTATGAAATTGGGGCAGAGTGAGTTTTAGACCATTATGATCATACATGCATTTTATTGTAATTTTTAAATGTAAATTTCTAGTACTTACTTCACAAGTATATAAATACGAGAATATGATCAATATTAGATTTAGAGCTCCCATTTTATTAGAAAATTATGAAACTTGATTAGTAATGTTTTTAGATCAATATGCTCATATGGGAATTTTATTATAATTTTTAGATGAATAATTGTTGTACTTAGTTCATTAACCTATTAACTTGGATTATTATGTGACAAAGGCTACAATGTTGAGTTCTACAAGCAGAAGTGTCTGATAAAATCGTCTGCAAATTTGGAGATGATCTTAACTGTCACTCGGAATAGAAATATTTTTTGTTTAAATTTTCTATGTTTAGAAAATTCTACATCACTGTGCTTTTTTCCAAAAGATAGTGCATCTCTTTGTGACCAATGAGACAAGAGATTAGCACATATTAATTTCAAAACAATAAATATTCTACTTTCTCACAACGTAGTGTGTGATGCCCCCGGCGTTAAGTGCCTTAAAGAGAGTTCATGTCACGCATGCCAGATGAGTAAGCAGACAAGGGATACCTTTAAGGAGATTTGTGAAAAAGATTCCTCTAGGAACTTGTATTTACTGTATATGGACTTATTCGGTCCTATATTAATTCACAGTTTAGGAGGTAAAGTCGATGTGTTGGTAATTGTTGACGAATACTCTCGTTTTACTTGGGTATTCTTTCTAAAACACAAGTCAGACACATTAGAAGCTTTCATAAATTTTGTTAGGCAAATTCAAAACGAATTGAACTGTTCAGTGATCAAAATCAGAAGTGATCACGGAACAGAGTTTAAGTCTGGTACCATGACAAAATTTTGTGGAAGTCAAGGTATCTTTCATGAGTTTTCCTCCCTGCGTACTCCACAACAAGTTGGAGTTGCCGAGAGAAGGAATAGAACTCTCATTGAAGCATGTACTACTATGTTGAATAACGCTTCTCTACTAGAGTACTTCTGGGCCGAAGCAATCAACACAGCTTGTCACATGCAAAATAGAGCACTAATTAACAAAAACCATCATATGACTCCCTATAAACTATTGAAAGCCAGAAAATTGACTATGTCCTGCTTTATGATCTTTGACAGTAAATGTTTTGTACTTAATAATGAGAAGTATTATCGCACGAAGTTATGAAAGTATTTCTGTAAGTTATAGTAGTCATAGTAAGGTATATAGGATTTTTAATAAGAAAACCCTGGTGGTAGAAGAGTCTATCAATGTTGTATTTGATGAGACAAGCATGCTTTATAGCAGCTCGTCTAATGTTGTTAGTGTAAATGTAGGTACAAGGTTCAAGGATCTAAGCCTGGAAGAAGCCGTCAACGAAGATTCTTCAAGCTCAGTCAAGGTCATCGATCCAAGTGTGGTGGATGAAGAACTTCTATATGAAGAACTGCCTCAACCTACAGAGGATGGACCAGATGTTGTAGAACCTACTGGAGAGAGAGCAAAAAATCTAGGGTTCAGACACCTAAGAGATCACCTAGCTGATCAAATAATTTGAGAGCCAAGCAACGATGTTAGAACCAGAAGAGGTACTGCTAATGAACTTCTACATCTTAGTTTTTTGTCTCAGGTTGAGCTAAAGAAGTTCGAAGAAGCAAACAAGGATGCCTCTTAGATCATGGCAATGCAAGAGGAACTCAACCAGTTTGAAAGATGCAAAGTTTGGGAGTTGGTGCCAAGACCCAAAGGACAACGTGATCGACACCAAATGGATTTTCAGAAATAAGCTGGACGAGAATGGCGTAATCATAAAGAACAAAGCCAGACTTAGCGCAAGGATACAGACAAGAAGAAGGGATTTACTTTGATCAGATATTTGCTTCGGTGGCTCGACTCGAAGCGATAAGATTGTTTCTGGTGTATGCTGCTCACAAAGGCTTCAAAGTCTATCAAATAGATGTAAAGTTGGCATTTCTACACGGAGATCAGAAAGAGGAAGTATACGTAGCACAACCCCCGGGTTTTGTCAACTCTACTTTCCCTGACTATGTTTATTTTCTCAATAAAGCTTTTTACGGCTTAAGGCAAGCTCCCCGAGCTTGGTATGAGACGTTGTCTAGCTTTCTTCTTGAGAACAAGTTCACTAGAGGAAAGATAGACAAAACATTATTTCTTAGGGAAATAAAAGGCAAGATTTTGCTAGTGCAAATATATGTCGACGACATTATCTTTGGCTCTACGAAAGACAACCTTTGCAAGAAGTTTTCTAAACTTATGCAAGAGAACTTTGAAATGAGCAGTATGGGAAAGCTGAAGTATTTTTTAGGACTTCAGGTGAAATAATCTGAAGATGAAATTTTTATCTCTTAGATGAAATTCACCAAGGAGTTACTTAAGAAATTCGGAATGGAGAACGCAACCTCGATGTGGACTCCAATGGGTTCAACTACGTCTCTTGACAAGGATGAGAAAAGGAAACATTTTGATGAAACCAAGTACAGAAATATAATTGGATCATTGCTCTATCTTACTACAAGTAGAGCTGACAAAATGATCTCGACATGTGTGTGTGCTAGATTTTAGGTAAACTCTAAGAAATCTCATTACATCGCCACAAAGCGAATTTTAAGATACATTAAGGGCACACCAAATCTTGGCTTATGGTACCCAAGAAGTATTGATATCGAGCTAATTGGTTTTTCAGATGCAGACTTTGCAGGTAGCAGGGAAGACTGGAAAAGCACTTCCTAGACGTGTCGATTCCTCGGAAGAAGGCTCATCTCATGGAGCAGCAAGAATCAAAATTGTGTGGCAACATCAACTGTCGAGTCAGAGTACATCTCTGCTGGTAGTTGTTGCACACAACTTCTTTGAATCAGGAATCAACTCAAAGATTACAACCTAAAATTTAAAGACATCCTGATGTTTTGCGACTCCTCCAGTACGATAGCAATTGCAAACAATTCAGTATCTCATAGCCGGACAAAGCACATCGAAGTATGATATCATTTAACCCAGAAACAGGTGGAGAATAAGGATAATGCCCTCAGCTATGTCCCGACGGATAAGCAGGTCGCAGATATATTCACAAAGCCACTAGACAAGGCCAAGTTCTCATTTTTCAAAACGGAACTAGGTATGCTGAACAAAGACTCGTGAAGATGGCTAAAAAGACCGGAATGGACTGGGAAGTACCTCACAAAGCAAAAAAAAAAAAGTTCCAAGGAAAAATCGTCGAATATATCTGATCGGAACTCGACGATTCGTCGGATATACATGAAGAAATTAGACGAATTTGACTCTGTGTCCGGTAAAATTCGACGAATTACACTTAGGTCGATTTTCACTCTTATATTGGATCTAAAGAGTCACGGTTCAGGAACGTGCCTTTCCCATGTAAAATTTAAAATATGTATATATATATATATATATATATATATATATATATATATATATATATATATATATATATATACAAGGGTTCGGGGCAAACCATTCCACTTCGTCAAAAGAGAAATTTTGACTCCGCCGAACAAGCTCTTCCTAACGATTCGTATCCCGCGAACAGCTCTGTTTCTTCTCGACGATTCGCTCTCTGCAGATTGACTCCCTCGCTGATTCGATTCAATGATAGTCGTCCAAGCTCGTTTCGACTATCAGCCGCCATTCCATCTCTTCTAGAGGATTTCCACTAATCTGTTCGGGTAACGACAGCCGACAGTCCCTCCTATCTGATTCCTAAGTTCTCAGTTTACTGATTATCCATGGCTCCTTGAAGCACAAGTGGACTGCTAGGAGGCGGAGCACTTGTTCGAACCGAGTTTGCATCAGCGTCAGATGAGTTCAAGAATGTGTTAATTATGTTGGAATCTGCCGGCCTATCCTTCGTGTTAGAGCACCCATGCAGAGTATTGGATAAATACAACCTGGAGTTATCTCAGAATGCAAAGATCCACAAGGAGGATACAGTTATAAAAAGCAAGGTTCGTCAGACCAAGGTTAAGGTGAAGGCTTCACTCCTCAACCGTCTCTTGCGGCTTCCGGCTTATGACGAGGCGGATCAGCTTAAAGAGGAGGACGTTACTAGAGCCATGTTGTTTTGTGGATTACATAGAGGCACCAAACTTGTTAAAAGGAAAGGCATGAACGAGGAAGGCAAGCTACTATCAAACATCATTGGCAAGGTGTTGTTATGCAAGACAGGTTCTCATGACTACCTCTCTTTTGAGATTTTCAAGCTCCTAGTGGCCATCATCTGCAGGAAGAAATTGGATTGGGGTGCAGTGTTGTTTGAAAAGATCAAGGATAGTCTCCGCACTCCCAATTTTAGACGAATTCTAATTCTATAACTTAATCAGATGGACAGAGATAAGTTTGATATGGCCAAGGGTGTCCCCATCCACCACCTGAATAAGATCAATTCCTCCATCTTCTCGAGGTGGGATAGGAGGATCCAACGGCCAGGGGGAGTTAGAGATGTGCCATTGGTAGAGGAAGAGGAAGTACCTGGGGACAGGATTCCTACTTCCACCCCCAGGGAAACTCCTGATAGATTGAGTGCAGGAGTTGAGGGGGAGACAGTCGATACACAAGTGGCCACTGAATCAGTTCCCTTGAGTGTTCCTTCAGTTACAGTTCCAGATGTCTCAATCCACTCTAAGCCAGAGACACCAGTCCCAGCTGCAGCGGTTCCATTTTCAGTGTCAGTTCCAGCTGCTACAGTTACAAATGAAGAGATAGTTTATCTACTCTCTGAGGTTGATGTTATAGGCCAGTCCAGCTGCTGAGATAGTGGCTGATGTGCATGAGGATGAGACTGTTGATGTTCCAGTCTCCTCTGATATTGAGATTGATGATGCTACTGCTGATAATGAACTGGATGTTGTTGATTACGAGGTGGATGCTGATGAGGATATGGACGCTGCTGGTGAGCCCAAAGCTGCTGATAATGTTAATGATGTTCTGAGCAAGATTCAGCAGAGAACTTGATAGTACCTATTCCAGAGATTACTCCTGCTTCAGTATCTGAGGGGGAGGCAACTCAGTCCTTGATCTCTATCTCTACCCAGGTTGACAGGTTTATCCGCAACCTTGAAAAAAGGATTGGCAAGATGTCAGGTGCCCCTCAAGTTGTTCAAGAGGAGGTGGTCACTATTACTGATGAGGAAATCCGTGAAGATCTTCCCTTTCTTCCCAGTGTTCCTACTCAAGATGTTACTTGTTCCAGTTCAGCCAACTCCATTCTGAAGACGATAGAAGCCATGTTGGCTAAACAGCAAGTTTACTTTGATTCATCCATGCAAAAGGTTCTAACAAAGGTCAAGGAGATAGAGAAAGCTGAATAACGACCTTGCGGAGGTCAAGGTCAGGTTTGAGAAGCTGGACTCCAAGCTGGATTCTTGGTTCGCCCAGGGTGGAAAAGTTATTGTTCATACCATGGCCGGGCTCAAAAGTAATCTGGTCATTCTTGTGAATGTTGATAAGAACGTAGTGACCATGATTGATGCTCACAATAGATCAATGGCTCATTTTGACAAGACGATGAAATCTTATGCCAATGATATACATGTTGAAGTCAGAAAGGGGGAGGATGTCCTGAAAGCTAAGGTAGATATTGTTGAGGCTGCCATGGTTGGAAACTTCAAAGGAGTCAATAAGTACAGTTATGACAACTCCTCTTGGCTACATAATGAGATTTTGGGGAGACCAAGTCAAGTTGATGCAAGTTTTCCAGCACCTATTGGGCATGCACTAGTAGATGTTGAAGTTCATCCTGCTCAGGAATACTCGCAATACTGGTCAGACACTCAGGATTTTTCACACGACAGACCTATTGTTGATGCTGATATTCCAGATGCTGAGTGGTTGAAGACATTCCTTCACCAGTTTACAAAAGAAGAAAATATGGTGAAGACCCATCTACTGTGAGATCAAAGCCTGCCAGAGAAATGCCCAACAAAGATATGGTAAACCGAGAAATGGTTGAGGTTTGGAGTCCGATTTCCAGAGGCATCATCTTAGACTCATTCACAATGGTTGACATTGGAGATGAAAACAGGTGAAACCACTATGATCGAGAGGAGTGGCAGAAGTATGAGGTGGTCAGTACAAAGAGAAGAATTCATTTTAGGAACCACAAACATGATGATCCAACGGCACCACCAGCTCCACCGAGATATCATCTGAAGCCCAAGGCTTATTTTGTCAGACAACGTCAGAAGAACCAGGGCAGGCAGGGCTGATGATCTTATGTTTTGGCTTATATGTGTGGATGTTGGTTGCCCCAACAAAACTCTCATTGATATATATATATATATATATATATATATATATATATATATATATATATATATATATATATATATATATATATATATATATATATATATATATATAAAATTTAAAAGTTTGACTGTTTATTTATTTTTATTTTCAATTTTATATATGTTTTCAGTTTCATGCTTTATTATTATTATGCAATTCACCTTAGCTATAGGGTTCTGACTTCTTCAAATAGGAGCAGATTGTTGGGTAATTTATCCACAATAACCGTGATTTGAAGAAGGGTCCCACTAAACTAAGATGAATTGAGTTGTATTTGATGTTGCATGTTTAGATATGTACTTGTAGGACTATGTTGTTAAGTACACACTAATGTCAGATTATAGTGGGTCAGTAAATACAGGACTATACAATGTAATCCTTCATTGTGTAGTCCAACGTGTTGACTCACGTGTAATCTCTCTATTGAGGTATACTTCCATTCTAAGTACAACAGAAGGATCAAGGAAGGTCAAGCGGCTGGAATCAGAAGATCAGAAATTTTACCCAAGTAAAATTCGTCGAGTATCGTAAAGGATATTCTTTGAATTCGTCGAGTTTAGTCATCAATACTCGCTGAATTCATCGTATATACTTACTGGCACTCGTCGAAATTCATCATATGTACTTGGGGTAAAATATCTGGATGTTGAAAAAATGATCAAGTAAAATTCGTCGAATATCCCCATGTATACACGTCGAATTTGTCGAATGTATCTAACGATACTCGCCGAATTCGTCGAATATACATGTCGATACACGCCGAATTCGTCGAGTCATTTCGACTTTACTTCTCTAGATTTTATTCTAAGTCAGATTCGTTAATTATCACTTGGTTAGGCGTCAAATGCGTCGAGTATACTAATTGATACTCGTCAATTCGTTGAGTATGTTTTCTTCCTGGGGTCGAGTGATAAGTTAGAACAAGTTAAATTTCTCCAAGTACTTTTTGTCGAGAATCATTGCAGTTCAGCGAGAATACTCAACCATATTCGACGATACTCGACGAAAAAGACTTAGGGTATTTTTTCCGCTTTTTCAAACTCTCGACTCGGGTTGAACGGAAGCCATGCACAGTGATTTTCGGAGGTCCCGACTTGGAATTTATTTTATAGTCGTTGTCAAGGAGGATCTTTATAAATACTTAGGGTGGAATTCTTTCTAACCTAATTGTGCTAATCGTGCTCAAAACATTCCAAGAAAGATCCCGATCGAACATTTCCGTCGGCTCCTGTACTTTTTGCAATTTCTGATCGGCTGACGCTAACATGCTGCACGATTCAATCATCCTCGACCTATTCAACTGGATTATTGCTCTCTGAAGATCTCTATTCTATCAGATCTAGTCGATTTGTGATTTCAGATCTACGTATTCAAGGATTTCAGATTTGCCTTGTTCTTCTAGAGTTTCAAGTTCAACCGTTTCGAAGAACAAAGGAGTGAAGACTATAGATCTACATAGATTATTTGTAATCAAGTTTGTATTATTACCTTTCACTTTTGTAAGAGGTTTTTATCTCTGAGTTGTAGATCCGTATTTGGATCGAGTTGTAGATTTTGTTTTGGATCGAGTGGTGGGAGAGGTTGTTCTCCGAGTGGTAGGAGCGTTGTCTCCGAGTTATAGGAGTTGAGCCTCTGAGGTGTAAGATTTGTTGAAATCTGAGAAAGGTGAAGTAGCTGAATCTTGTCCTTCGTGGTAGATAGGCGAGGCGGGACAGTGGACTTACCCAACTCGGGAAACCACTATAGATCTTTGTGTTCTGTGTGTTCTAATTTTTTAGTTGTTTTAATTCCGCGAAAAACACAGACATCACTTATTCATCCCCCCTCCCCTTAGAGTATTTAGGTAGACACTAGATACTTTCACCCATCCTCCCGAACTAAGACCAAACTAACTGCCTTGGCTCCAACCCCCAAGTAGAGGTAAAGGTCCTCCCCTTCCCTACGTCCCTATAGAATTGGGGATTGCTTGAGTTGTTGCTTCAACTTCTGGAATGCTTCCTCGCAGTCAGCCGACCACTCAAAACCTTTGTCGTCAATGTGTCGGCATAATGCTCGAAAGAAAGGGGAGCATTTCTCGCCATCCCTTGAGAGGAACCTGCTCAAACATGCAAGCCGACCTGTTAAGCATTAAACCTCCTTCACATTCCTCGGGGCCTCTATCTCCATGATCGTTATTACCTTATACGGGTTTGGCTCCACCCCCTCCGGGGTTAGGAGGTGCCCCATGAATTTTCCCTTCCTCTCCCCAAAAATGCATTTGGCTAGGTTGAGCCTCATCTTGTATTTTTGGAGCACGGCAAAGGTCTCTACCAAGTATCGAAGGTGGTCTTCCACACTCTTACTTTTCACCAAAAGATCGTCCACATACACCTCAAGATTTCGCTTCTTTTGTTCTTTGAACACCCTGTCCATCATACGCTAGTAGGTCGCCCCCGTGTTTTTAATCCCGAATGACATCATTTTATAACAGTAACATTCATCGTTCGTGATAAAAGAAACGTGTTTTATGTCGTGTGGGTGCATGCGGATTTGATGTTAACTAGAAAAAGCATCTAAAAACTCATAATAGGGAATATGACAGCTGAATCTATGAGCATGTCGATTTAAGGTAAGGGGTAGAAATCTTTAGGGCAGTGTTTGTTATGCATAGAGAAATCAATACACATCCTCCACTTTCCCCCGCACTTCTTCATCATTACAACATTCGAGACCCAGCCTGGATACTAGATCTCTTCAACAAACTCTGCATCCAATAAATTTTGCACCTCCTCTTAGATGGGCTCAATCAGGACCATGGTTGTCTTTCTCTTTTTTTGGCGAATGGGGCGGGTCCCCTTATCCAAAGTGAGGTGGTGGCAGGCGACGTCTGCATCGACTCCTGGCATGTCCTCCACTCTCCATTCGAATAAGTATGCATTCTCTTGGATGCATGCCAGGATCCATTCCTTGTCTTCCTCCGCCAGCTCGCCACTGACTTTTACCTTCTCGGGCCTCCCACCCTCAACTTCAATCTACTTCTCCTCGACCTCCTCTACAGCCTCCAGCCTTGCGATCCCCTCCATCACCTTCTTGAATCTCTCTGCTTCCTTCTCCCAACTTATTGTGTTCATGGCGCTGAGGTAGCATTCCCTCGGCACCTTCAGATCGCTCCTAATCCGGATCTGCACCCTCCGATGTTATACTTTAGACTTTGGTGGAATGAGGAGGGCATGTATTGGAATGCATTGATAAGGGGCCTTCTAAAGATGACGCTGTAGCTACTTTGTGAAATACTTTAGTTTCAAGGATAGTTAAACACCTAAAGGGGGTGAATAGGTTTTTAAGTCTTTTTAGCACTTTATATGTTTTATGTGTGTTGTGATTAGTTTAGTTTTGCTTTCAAGACAACACAATCAGCACACAGATGGTTTATAGTGGTTCCTCAGAGTATGGGTACGTCCACCGTCCCTCCCACCTTTCTAACAGTGTGTAAGACAAGGCACTTCTCCAATCTCGGCTCTTAAGAGCTTACAACACAAATCTCGCAGGATTTCTCAGTCTCCTCCAAGACCTACATCAGGCACAAAGCCCTACAACTCAGAGTAAAGATTTACTCCAATAACTCAGTGATCCAAAGATCGTCTACCTCAGACTTGAGGACAAGTCCTACACTCAGCCTAGGAGGATAGCCCTACCACTCATAGAAAATGACTCTCCTACAGCTAAGGCACAAAGGCCCTACCTCTGATCCAAAGCTGGATCCTACAACTCAGGCACAAAGGTCCGACCACTCAGAGAGAATGACTCTCTAATGCGATATTACTCTCCTATCTCAAGCACAAAGGCCCTACAACTCATATCCAAGATTGGATCCTACCTCAGGCAAGCTTCCCTACAACTCAGATCCACATAGGAATCCAACCTCAGCCTTTATAAATTAGTCCTACAACTCAGATCCAGAGGATCGTACATAAAAGAGAGAGTTTGTTGTTAATATTGACTCCAGAGAAAATGTTCTCTGAGCCTGTTGTTGGATATTGCATCCACAATAGCCCAGATTTGTATGAAGTCACTCATGAACTAAGATGAATTAAGTTTGTATTTGATGCTCTTTTTAGTTGTGTGTTTGCAGGACTTAATTGCCAAGTGTAGACCAATATTAGTCTACAATGAGTCTCCAAACACAGGACTATACAATGTAATCTCTTATTGTGTGATCCATGGTGTTGACTCATGTGTAGCCTCTCTATTGGGATACACTTCCTTTTCAAGCATTAAGGGCATGGGAGGAAAGTTGGATGCTAATTATTTTTGAAGAAATTAAGTTTTCAGATGCTTAGAGAAATTCTCTAAGTATTATTCTCGAGTACTATGTTTTGTACTCGAAAAGGACTAAAGTTAGTTCTCGAGTTACACTTGTCATGAATTCGAGTGGCAGAATTAGTTCTCGAGAAAGCTTATTGATGTTCTCGAGAAGGGCTTATGTACTCGATTGCTTCATGACACTTCTTCTCAAGTAACTTTCATTCTAGACAGAATTTCTCCAAGTCTTTTTCTCGAGAAGACCTTGTTTAGTTCTCGAGATGGCTATGTTTAATTCTTGAGAAGCCAGTCTTAAGGCGTTGAGAAGATAAGTCTAGTTCTCGAGTGAGGTTTGCTGTACTAAAGTAGAAGTCGTCTAGTTCTCGTGTACTTCTCGAGATAGTTCTTTGTTCTCGAGTACCAAAGTACTTCTTCTCGAGAACAATAATCTATTTTTCTCGAGTACTTTCCCTTTGTTCTCGAGACTACTAATTTCCACCTCACCATTCTTACCAAGTTTTTTCTTGAGTTCCCCATCATTGTTCTCGAGAACAAAACTTCTTTTTCTCGAGTATAATCATTCTTCTCGAGAAATGCTGAACTATTTTCTGAAGATATTTCTTAAGTCCAGACAGACTAAATTTTCAAATGTCATTAGACGTGATTGGTCCACGTGGCTATCATTAATTATGATTATGACCGTTAGGCATGTCCTATAAAAGGTCTTGTCATTTCCGACCAACCCTAAGCAGTCGTAAGAAGAAATTCTAAGTTTCTGAATCCCTAATTCTCTTTCAAAAATCGGAAGCCGCCACTCATCGTCTTCATCGCCAAAAATGCTTTCGATTCAGAGCAGTTTATTCACAAATCAAGATCTTCTACAATCGACAGATCCTCTACTTGATCTTTTGAATTCAGAAATTTCAAATCAAAGATCTAACCAAGTCTTCTTCAATTATTTCTGACAGAGCCGCAAAGTTCAAGGAAGAAGAAAAGCATAAGTTTTCAGATCTGAGAGAAAATACAGTTTGTATTTCTTTATATTTCAATTTATTCTTGTAGGATATTCTTCTCCCAGTGTAGGAGTTTTGCTCTCCGAGTTGTTGTAGGAAGTTTTTTCTTCCGAGTGTAGATCCTGTTTTTGGATCGAGTTGTAGGAACGTTGTTCCGAGTAGTAGGATTGTTTCCAATATGAGATTAGTGGAGTAGCCGAGTCTAGTGCATTGCTAGATCGGTGAGTGGAAAGTGGATGTACCCAAGGTTGGGGAACCACTATAACTCTTGGTGTCGTTTGTGATTGCTTGATTAATTTTCTGTGCATAGCTCGCTTAATTTTTTATTCCGCAAAAAGACGCACAACTCACCTATTCACCCCCCTCTAGGTGATTTAGGTAGGCAACTTAAACATTTTCAATTGATATCAGAGGGAGGTTGTTCATTAAAAGGTTAACACCTTGAACAGATCTACCCCAAGTTGTCTATTGAGTTATACATGCATGGACAAAGCCAAGGATTTTGTTAAGCTTCCTTTGTGCACAAATACCAACTTTCTCATGTGGAAAGAAAGGATTAAATTTTTCATGAAAGCTGTGGATCCAAGGATCTTCATGATTGTTGAAAAAGGTCCTCATGTTCCCATGACCATCTCCACTATTGATCCTACCAAGAAAGTTCCTAAGAAGTTGATGGATCTTGATAAGGATGAGATTGCACTTGTCTCTTTAGACAAGAAAGCCAAAAATATCATCGCAAGAGCAGTCGATGATTCTATGTTGTAGAACCTGATTCACTGCCAATCCACTAAGGAAATGTGACAGACTCTTATCATCTTGATGGAAGGCACTGAAGAGGTTAGGGATGACAGAAGATCCCTTCTAAATCAGAAATATGAAGCATTCTGATAAGGACCCAAGGATTCAATTATAGATACCTTTGAAAGTTTCTTCAAGATTGTAAACGGCCTAAGAGTATATGGTTGGGTCTTCACTAATGGAGAGCTGAATGATAAATTTCTAAGGTCCCTGACTAAGGAGTGGGACAACAAAGTCTGTGTTATCCGGGAGTTTGGCAAGCTGGCAGAGACTGACCCTCAGAATCTCTTCGGAAAGCTAATGTCATATGAGTAGCAAATTAATTCAAGAAAAGCTGAAGAAGAGA
Source organism: Platanthera zijinensis (assembly GCA_039513925.1). NCBI lineage: Eukaryota > Viridiplantae > Streptophyta > Magnoliopsida > Asparagales > Orchidaceae > Platanthera > Platanthera zijinensis. Next base: position 117,579,549 of record CM077089.1, on the reverse strand, counting down.
AGAGTCGGTTCTCATCCAAGGATAAGTCTGTGGCACTGAAGATAGACAGCTCAAGGAAAGCCAAAGTTGCATCACCTGCTCATACACAGGAAGATAGTGAAGAAGAAACTTCAGAGCCAAGTACCTCAGGCTCAGAGTTATCTGAAGGAGAGTTTTCTCTTCTTTCAAGGCAGTTCAAGAAATTCTTGAACAAGAAGAAACAATTGAGAGGCAAAGATGCCTCATGCAGAAGATCATGTCATGATGGTGATCAACACAAGAAAGGCTCAAGTAGCAAAGACAGGTACCATACTAAACAGAACAAACATATTTCTTCTGACATCGTTTGCTATTGCTACAATAAGACAGGTCACGTTATTGTTGATTGCCCTCACAAGAAGGGTGAAAAAAGAGAGGAGAAGAAATCTTCTTATAATAAGAAGAGAACTGAAAGAAGCCTAGTAGCCAAGAAGGGCAAGACTCTCAGCGACTCTGACTCATCTGAGTCAAGTGAAGAAGAGGAAGCCTACTTTGCGCTAATGGCACAAACTGATGAAGAAGAAGAACCCCAGTTCACTGGGAAGGTAAATTCGCATACTCCTCTTTCTGAATCAGATGCTTCTGATCATGATTGTTGGATCCCTAGTTGGATTTGGGCTAGGTTCACTAATTTAGGCTGAGTCTGACCCACCTTGTATAGCCAGGGTCAAGTCTAGTCATCCTAGAGTTTAGGCTAAGACATTAAGTTCTACCTTCTTGAACCAGCCAGCAGAGGACCTCAGAAGACTCAGACTTAGAAGATTTCAGAGAACAGATTGTTCAGTTCAAAGTTCTTCGAACTCAGCTTGATGATCGTCGATATCAGATTGACGAACTCAGAGTTATTTCTCTGAGCTGAGCTCGACGATTAGTTATCTTCAGACAGATTCTCAGCTCGATGAACTCAGAGTGCAGATTTGGCAAGTCATTCTCAGTAAGAAGTTCGCAGAGCTCAGGTCGATGAACTGGAATTCTCTGGTCGACGATCTTGGATCTCAGATCGACGAATTCCGTTCTCAGGTCGACGATTTCTGTCCTGCTCCAGAATGAAAAGTTTTTCTTCCTTCTGTCCCCTACTTTCTATATTAATTAGCAGTAATATTCCTTAGTAATTAATGCTCATATTTCTTTGAATATAGCCGTTATTGGCAGCATTAATTATGGTATTCATCAGGGCAATTACTTGCTTATTTTATTAGGGACAGTTGGGAAAACTCATTTATGACAGACATTCCAGCCGTTTGTATTCTCCAGATTAGTCAGCAATTAATGGCAGAATTCAAAATTAAAAGGAGAAATTGACTGCAGAATATAAAAGAGATTCTCTCTTTTCTGTCGAAAAGAAGATACAGAGAACAATATACTCACAGAGCATCACAGAGAAGAAAATCCAGAGCACTAGAACAGATCCTGATCATTCAGAACTTTCTTCTGTGTGCTTAAAATATTTCTGTTTTCTTCCTTGTCAATCCTGAAATCTGAAGTAGAACATTCATCACAAATCAAGAGTCATCTTCATCTTTAGAGCCTGGAATCTTCAGAGACATCCATTCAACATCAGTCTACTAGATTCCTGGACATTGACAGAACAAGGTTGAAGACCTACACCCTGAAGCAAATCTCTAGTCTTCCTGAACCATTCAATATCTCAGGGGGAGCTTTGTCAACATAAAAGATCCACTAGTCTTCTCTGTTGATTAGAGAAAGAGAAGACACCATTACCTTCTCTCACCTCCAGTAAAAGGGTTTTAACTCCCTTCAGAAGTTGACCACTTGGTTGTCAAGTCACCTGATCAAAATACTTGGTTGGTTTTTGGGCACCTGATCAAAAGCCTAAAGGGTTATGATATCTCCCTGCAAATAGATATTGTGGTGGCAGACACCTGATCAAAACCTGCTAGTGGATTCCTACCAGGGTGGAAGAAGAGTGGATGTACCCAGTTGGGGAACCACTATAAAATTCTTGTGTTGTCTGGTTGTGCTCAATTTCTGTTTGTTCTTGTTGTGGCTGTGATAGATATAATAACTTAGCCTGTTTTTCTTTTCTTTACATATTATTGGTATCACTTACTTTCACTCTGATATAAAAGTTTTAAAAAGCCAAAAATTTTAATACTCTATTGACCCCCCCCCCTCCTTTAGAGTAAGTCAGATCTAACCCCTCCTTTCAATTGGTATCAGAGGCATGTTCTCTTGGTTGAACAAGGTAACACTTGAACCAACAGATCCTTCTTAGATCTAAATTTCTCTAGCCTATTTCTTATAGCATGGCACAGAACAAGGATTATGCAAGCACCAGACCTCCAGTGTGCAACTTAAATAAGTTTGTCATCTGGAAGGCAAGAATCAAACTTTATATGAACTCTATTGATGAAGACATTTTTAATTCCATTTTGACAGGACCTCCTGCTCGAGTGACTGCATCCACCCCAACATCAAGCACACATGTTGTTCCACCACCTGAGTGGATAGATGCTCAGAAAAAGGCCAAGATTGTTGATGCAAAGGCCATGAATATTCTGGCTCAGACTATGTCTGATGACATCTTCTAGAAGGTGGCTGAAAGACTATGTCTGATGACATCTTCTAGAAGGTGGCTGAAAGCACATCAGCCAAGGCTATTTGGGATTCTCTTAACCAGATGGTAGCTGGTTCTGCTGATGAGAGAAAGGATAGGAGATCCAACGTCATCTCTCAGTATGAGAACTTCAAGAAGGATGAGTCAGAGACTGTTGGTGATATGTATAATAGATTAAGCTCAATAATCAATGAGCTGAAGACATTGGACAAGGACATCACTCTTACAGAAGTGAATGACAAAATCCTCATTTGCTTCCCTAGCTCATGGGATTCTAGAATCTAGCTTATCAAGGAAGCCAGAAGCCTTAATGAGATTTTCACTGAATCTCTATTGGAAAAGTTCAAATCTTATGAGCAACTGATTAAGTCAAGATAAACTGCAGAACAGAAGACTCCTTCATCTGGGAGAAAGGGGCAAAATATAGCATTCAAAGCTACTGAAGATTCAAAAGCCCCAACTGTCAATGAAGAATTCCTAAGTCTCTTAGTCAAGAGATTTTACAAAATGGGAAAGAGGGACTTTAGAAGAAAGTCATCAAAGCAAGATGACAAACCAAGGTATGACAAAACACCAACTAAAGAAGTAGTTTGTTTTGGCTGTAGGAAGCCTGGACACTTCATTTCAGAGTGTCCAGAGACTCAAAAGAAAGATAAGAGAAGAGAAAAGGAAACCAAGAAACAGCAGTACAACAATCCCTCTTCCAGTAAGCACAAAAGTAAGGAGAAAGGTTTCATTACTGAAACCTGGAGTGACACTGAAGAAGAATCTTCATCTTCCAGCTCCAGTGAAGATGAAGAGGAAGCAAAGGACAAGGAAATATGCTTGATGGATATTGATGCATCAAGCACCCATTCTGAAGCTAACCAATCAGACACTGAAGAACCTCTATCTGAAGAGGATCAGGTATTTTCTTCTTTTGATTTTGATTCAGAAGAATTTAAAATTGAATTTAAATCTTTATGTCTTGATTTAATTAACTCTAAAAAAGTAATTAAACAACTTAGAGAGAAAGTAAATGAAACAAAAAACCTGCTGTCAGAAAACAACAAATTAAAGGATGAAATCACCTTAGCTAATGAACAAATCATTAAATTAAAGACTGAATTATTTGAGGCTAAGCAACTTGAAGAATCCCTGAATGGGAGAAGCAACAAGTTGATGAACATCACAAGCACTGTGAATACCAGACTTAATGGCAAGCTGGGCTTAGGTTCTTCATCAAGCCAACCCCTACTTATTCAGAAAAACGTTTTATCCACCCACATAAAATTTGTTTCTGAAAAGGGTAAAGAGAAAATAGAAGATAATAATGTTAAACAAATAGTATTAAAACAAAAGAATAAGAAAAGAAAAAAAGAATAAGAAAATCTTAACCATAACAAAGTTCAGCAGATTTTGTCGAACTCAGATCGACGAAATGTGTCCAGTTCGTCGAACTCAAGTTGACGAACTCCGAATGCAAACTTCTAATATAACTATTCTCTGAACTGCGATCGACGAAACCAATATGGTTTGTCGACCAGAGATCGACGAAATTGGGGCCCAGAAAATGAATACCTTCATTCTCTGAGTGGAGTTCGACGAACTCATCCCCGTTCGTCGACCTCAAGTTGACGAACATACCAGAATTCCTCGACCTCAGTTTATAATAACAGAAATTTTAATTCCAACAGGATTTTTAATCAACATAGACAGAACATTAATCCTTTTAACCAATGGATAATTCCACCAAGAAAATACCATCCTTTAGGTTACAAAAGTCAACCTGAATATTCATATATTACCATCTTTAATTATGTAAATCAATAAGGACCCAAGGTAATCTGGGTCAAGAATATCTAATCTGTTTTTGTGCGCGTGAAAGACTATCCTACCACAGAGGAACAGTGGTATCTTGATAGTTGTTCAAAACATATGACTGGCAGCAAGGACAATCTATCAAATTACAATTACAAGCTAAGTCCTACAGTTGTCTTTGGTTACTCCAACTGTGGCCATACTAAAGGCTATGGAGATGTAAAGATTAGAGTGGTCACATTCAAGAAGTAGCTTATGTAAGTGGATTAAAGCACAACCTGATTTTCATTAGTCAACTTTGTGATGAAGGGTTTCAGCTATCTTTTGATAAATCATCTTGCATTATTTCTTCTGTTGATAACAAGATTGTCTTAATTGGAACTAGAGTATGAAATATTTACATAGTAAATTTTAAGTCTGTTAGGTCTGAAATATGTTTGTTCATCCAAATTAATAATAATAATGAACTTTGACATAAAAGATTATGTCATGTTAATCTGAAAAACATTGATAGGTTATCTAAAGACAACCTTGTTAGAGGAATGCCTTTTGGTCCCTACAAGAAAGAAGGTCTCTGTAGGACTTGTCAATTAGGCAAGCAAACTAAAAATACCATTAATAAAAGTGATTCACCTAGAATTTTGTATTTGCTCCACATGGATCTTTTTGGACTCATTGTTGTACAAAGCCTAGGAGGGAAATCTTATACCTTAGTGATTGTAGATGACTTCTCAAGGTTCACTTGGGTGTTCTTCTTGAGGAACAAGTCAGATAACTTCAAGGTTCTTACAGATTTTCTTAAGAGCATAAGGATTGAGTACTCTACTCCAGTTGCATTGAGCAGGAGTGATCATGGTACTGAGTTTGAGTCTCTTCCCATGCAAAGATTCTGTGAGGAGAAAGGTATCAGACATTATTTTTCTGCTCCTAGAACTTCTCAACAAAATGGGGTAGCTGAAAGGAAAACCAAAACACTAATTAAAGCTGCAGGTACATTGCTTGCAGATGCTTACTTTCCACTATCCTTTTGGGAAGAAGCTGTAAGCACATCAAACTATGTCCTGAACAGAAGTTTGATACTTAAGCTTAAGGGAAAGACTCCATATGAATTACTTAAAGGGAAGAAACCTAAAGTAAATTTCTTTACGATTTTTGGTTGTATGTGTTACATTCACAATAATGACAAGAAATACATTAGAAAGTTTGAATTCAAGGCTGCAATGAGAATTTTTCTAAGATATTCCCAAGCCAGCAAGGAATATAGGGTTTATAATCAATATACAATGAAAATAGAAGAGTCTATACACATTTCCTTTGATGATACTAACATTTTTTACAAGGAGAAGAACTCTTCTACCAGTGAATCTTTGCAGGTACCATATTTGTGTGAACAGTTGAATGAGTTGAACCTCACCAATAAGGCTAATGCCCATACTTCTCCACAAAACTCTGAAGACATTGAAGATGATTTCACTGAGACAGCTGATAAACCAACAACAGCCCACATAATTCCACAAGAGGAATTAACTCCCCAGGTTGTTGCTGAAAAAACTCCACCAACTGATCTTGTCATACTTAGAGATCATCTTGTATCTCAAGTAATATGAGACATATCAGTAGGTGTGCAGACAAGGCATCAACTCAACCAAGACTTGATGCATGTCTGCTTCATATCTAAAATTAAGCCCCAATCTATAAAAGATGCAGAGCAAGATCCACTCTGGATTATGGAAATACAAGAGGAACTCAACCAGTTTGAGAGATGTAGAGTTTGAGACTTAGTTCCAAGACCCAAAAACTACCCAGTCATTGAAACTAAGTGGGTATTAAGAAATAAACTTGATGCTCATGGCATTATTATAAGGAACAAGGCAAGGCTAGTAGCTCAAGGCTATAGGCAAGAGGAAGACATTGACTATGATCAGACATTTGCTCATGTTGCAAGGCTTGAGGCTATAAGAATCTTCCTTGCATATGTTGCCTTCAAAAAGTTCAAGGTCTATCAAATGGATGTCAAGAGTGCATTTCTGAATGGAGAACTCAAAGAAGAAGTATATGTGGAGCAACCACCGGGTTTTATCTCTCCAACTCATCCCTCCTTTGTCTTTAGATTGCATAAAGCTCTCCATGGTTTAAAGCAAGCTCCAAGAGCTTGGTATAGACCTTAGCTAGCTTCTTGTTAGAGCATAAATTTTTTAGAGGCATTGTAGATAGGACTCTTTTTATTAAGCATCATAAAGATAAAATCTTGTTAGTACAAATTTATGTAGATGGTATTATTTTTGGCTCTACTGATCCCAAACTATGCAAAAGATTTTCTGACCTCATGCATTCAAAGTTTGAGATGAGTAGCATGGGTGAACTTGAATACTTCCTTGGCCTCAAAGTGAAGCAATTTCCTGATTGCATCTTCATATCCCAATCCAAGTATGCAAAGGAGCTAATCAAAAGGTTTGGGATGTCAGATGCCTCAGCAAAGAAAACACCAATGGCTACCAATGCTGTGGTTGACTCTGATGAACATGGAAACCTTGTTGATCAGAAATTATATAGGGGTATTGTTGGGTCCCTATTGCATCTCACAGCAAGTAGGCTAGACATAATGTTTGCTGCATGCCTTTGTGCTATGTTCCAAGTGAACCCTAAAGAATCTCATCTTATTTTCCTTAAAAGAATTTTAAGATATATAAAGGGTTGCCCAAATCTAGGACTCTGGTATCCAACTGAGTCAGAATTTGAGTTGACTGGATACTCAGATGCTGACTTTGCGGGATGTAGAGTGGGCAGGAAGAGCACATCAGAAACATGTCAGTTCCTTGGTGCTAGACTTGTCTCCTGGTTATGCAAAAAGCAAACATCTGTGTCTACATCAACAGCAAAAGCTGAGTACATAGCAGCTAGTAGTTGCTGTTCATAGATGTTATGGATTCAAAACAAACTCCTAGATTATGGATACAACTTAAATAAGTCAACCTTACTCTGTGATAATACTAGTGCAATTTCTATTGCTCAGAATCCAATTCATCATAGTAGAAATAAACATATAGAGATAAGACATCATTTTATTAGAGAGCGTGTGGACAAAAAGGAAATTAATCTTGTCTATATCTACACTGATTTGCAAAGAGCAGACATCTTCACCAAACCCTTGGATGAAAGAAATCATCTATTCTTTCTAAATCAGCTTGGTATGATTAATGGAGAAGATTTAATTTAACTTTCAGTCTGTGGTCGAAGAATTTTCCACAATTCGTCGACCTGAGATCGACGAACTGAGAAAAGTTCTTGAGATAATTTGTCGACCTAAGATCGACGAACTCTCTGTGTGAGTCATTTTCGTCGACCGGATATCGACAATCTGGCTTCAGAAAATTTTTGTCGATCTGAGGACGACGAAAAGTTTTCCCTTCTTCAGACTGAGATCGATGAACTCTTTTGTCGATAAAATATTTCGTCGACCTCAGATCGAAGAATTTTTCTTTTTCGCAGGACAAAATTTGTCGTTTCATATTATGAAAAATCTTATATCTAGGTTTTCTTCGAACTCCATCCCGCACTTTTTGTTCTCCTTGCACTTGATCTCTGTGTTTCCTTTGTAGGTGATCAATGGCGATTCCAGCAAGGGCTCTTGCAGCAATGAAGTTTGACATGGGTTTTGATATCGATTTTGAATCATTTCAACATTCCGACCAGATCTTCTTGGGAAATTCTGAAATTATTTGAAGATCAGCAGTTAAAGAATCTGATGACCACCAGAATGAAGATAGTTGCAACAGAAGTTCGGGAATGGGTTTTCACTTCTTCCTCTCTAGATGATGATACTATGGTGGGAACCATATCGGGTAACGTCGTCTCTCTTACCCCCGCCGTATTAACTGATATTTTTGGATTAGTTAATGGAGAAGAGGAGTTAGAGATCGACAGTGCTGGATTTGATGAGATGTTGGTTAAGATGGGGTATTCTGGAGACACCCCTCATAAACTGTTGAATAAACATTTATCTGTCGACAACAAGTTTCTAGCAGATGTTGTAGGCAAGATATTGTTGAGTAAGAACATAGCCCATGATCACATCACTCGGCAGCAATTCCTTGTGATGTGTGATGCTGTGAACAAGAAGCTCGTGAATTGGGCTAGAATCATGTTTGAAATGATTAGGAAGAAAAACATCAAAAAGGAGGTGTGTTTTGGAAGAATTCTGGGAATCTTCCTTCAGGCCAAGGCTGTTGAATCACTGGTCTCCCCGACCATATTCATTAATACCTCCAAGAGGCTTACCTGCGCCTTATTTGGCAGGTGGGAGAGGAATATCTCTAAGCCTTCCAAGGCTTCCTCTTCTAGACCTTTTGAGGGTACAAGGGATGCTCCAGCCACTCCCCACCCTACTGAGGATGTTTCCATTCCCCCTCCACCTCCTCTTATTCAAACTCCCTCAACAACCCTCCAGCATTCTTCCACATCTCAAGAACATCAACCAACACCTCCTGCTACCCCAATCCATATTCATTCACCAGTTCATTATTATGTACATCAACCTTCACCACATCAAGCCCCTCAACATCAACATTCACCTATTCAATCTCCAGTACATGCTAATACACCAGAGCATGTTACTACTCCTCTGTCTCCTCCTTCACATCAACCTATCATCCATACCAACATTCAATCTTTTATCATTCAATCTATCATCACCCCTTCATTTCCCATCATCAACAGATGAACCAATGCCAGATTCTTCACCCTTTCATGCATCATCATCCACCCTCAATCCATCTGTATCCACTCAAACCCCTCCTAAATTCATGGACATAGATTCCCTCTCCATTTCATCTATTCTGCAATCCATCACACCTCTTCTAAAACAACTCATAGCAGAGGCTATTTCACCTCTTGTTGCTTCCATTTCTTCTCTAGTTGCCCAACTTTCTTCCTCCTCTGTCCCTCCTTCTTCAGTTAGGGGTTTGGTTCCAGTACTTACTGAAATCAGGCAGGGGGAGATGCTCAATGAAGAAGCAGCTCCAATAGCAGCAGAAACAACAACAACAACAACAGTAGAGATTGTTGATACTGATATACCAGATGCAGATGCAGTTGAATCCTTGATTATTCTTTCTGAAGACTATTCCATTTCTCCAGCAGTTGAACTGAATTCAGTTCTAGATTCTTTTGACCTCCTATATAGAAATATTCTTGTATTTGTTTCTCCTAAGTATTGCACAGATATTATTTGCTATACAACTCCAATTAGTACAGAAACCCTTCCGGCCATTCAGGCAAGTTTTGCTACTGATATGATTGTGGAATCTGTAGGCCCAACCTATGTAATGGATAATAGTCATATCCCCAGTTTAGATGATCTGATTGGACAAGATGTTGCACAAGAGATTGCACAGATGCAAAATGATCCAGAGCTAAATGATTTTCTATTGAAAGATAAAGACATAGAAGATTCACAGATGATTACAGAGATTATTGCTCCTGCAGTTGTTCTACCTCCAGCTCCTCCACAGGCTGATAAGCAAATTTTAAAGGAAACTATAGAAGAAATAGATGATTTGTATGATAAGCCTCAAAGTTCTTCTGAAGATGACACAGTTGATGATTCTGATGATTCTGATGATTCTGACTCTGACGGTTCCAAAAGATCTAAATCAAAGAAGAGGAAGGCTCCAGGAAAGGCTGTTCTCAAGCCCAATCAAGACAATGATGTTCCATACTATATCTTGCACAATATTCCTCTTACTCCAATAACTCATCATTGGAAGAAGCTGTCAAGGAACCAGGCAAAATCACAGAAGAAGAAGAAGTCTGGATCTTCTCCAATGAAGAGATTCAGGAAAGATCAACCTCCTCCTCCTCCTCCTCCTGCTGTAGGAGCTTCAGGAAAACTTGCAAGGCCTGCTTCAAGTGCTTCTCAACCTCCTAAGCCAGCTCCTTATCAGTCTTCAAGATAATCTTCTAAACCAGCTCCTTCTCACTCAAGATAGTCTTTCAAGACAGCTCAAAGACAATCTTCCATTCCTGTCAGAAAAGACAGTGAATGCAGACCCCCAAGTTTTTATCATGCTGAACAATCAGTAAAGAATTATCCTTCAACAAATTTTCAGCAACAGTCTGTTATTTTCAGGAAGCCACAAAGGACTGCTCAGGATGTTTCAACTGATACAGAGAGACCTTCATCTCCAAGATATGAACCAGAGCTTGATCCAAATTTCAGGATGGCTATATTCCATGAGCTGATAGGCTTATCCCAGATAAACAAAGCAAAGACAGAAGGAACTGATCCATCACAGTTTATTACTATGTCTACTTACAGACAAAAAGAGCTTGAAAAGTTTGAGGTAGACAAAGAATTATTTGATCCTAATGCTTATATGCAGGTTCACCCAGAAGCTGTTGTGCCTAGAGCTTCCACTATAACACTTCGGGAAGCTCAAGACCTGAAGATGTCTAAGCAAGAAGCAGAAGATCCTCTTAGATCAATTGTGTTCACTAAATCTTCTTATGCTCCTCTAGACAGGCTCTAAAACAATTTTATTCTCTGTGAATATTCTTTTTATCTGCTAAATTGTTTTTCATTCTGTCAAATATTCTCTTTCATGTTGAAAGTTTGTATTTTCTTTTCTTATGCTTTGTACATAGTGACCACACCCAAATAGGGGGAGATTGTTGAATCCCTAGTTGGATTTGGGCTAGGTTCACTAATTTAGGCTGAGTCTGACCTACCTTGTATAGCCAGTGTCAAGTCTAGTAGTCCTAGAGTTTAGGCTAAGACATTAAGTTCAACCTTCTTGAACCAGCCAGCAGAGGACCTCAGAAGACTAAGACTTAGAAGATTTCAGAGAATAGATTATTCAGTTCGAAGTTCTTCGAACCCAGCTCGACGATCGTCGATCTCAGATCGACGAACTCAGAGTTATTTCTCTGAGCTGAGCTCAGCGATTAGTTATCTTCAGACAGATTCTCAGCTCGACGAACTCAGAGTGCAGATTTGGCAAGTCATTCTCAGTACGCAGTTCGCAGAGCTCAGGTCGACGAACTGGAATTCTCTGGTCGACGAACTGGAATTCTCTGGTCGACAATCTTGGATCTCAGGTCGACGAATTCCGTTCTCAGGTCGACGATTTTTGTCCCGCTCCAGAATGAAAAGTTTTTCTTCCTTCTATCCCCTACTTTCTATATTAATTAGCAGTAATATTCCTGAGTAATTAATGCTCATATTCCTTTGAATATAGTCATTATTGGCAGCATTAATTATGGTATTCATCAGGGCAATTACTTGCTTTTTTTATTATGGACAGTTGGGGAAACTCATTTATGACAGACATTCCATTCGTTTGTATTCTCTAGATTAGTCAGCAATTAATGCCAGAATTCAAAATTAAAACGAGAAATTTACTGCAGAATATAAAAGAGATTCTCTCTTTTCTGTCGAAAAGAAGATACAGAGATACAGAGAACAATATACTCACAGAGCATCACAGAGAAGAAAATCCAGAGCACTAAAATAGATCATGATCATTCAGAACTTTCTTCTGTGTGCTTAAAACATTTCTGATCTTTTCCTGGTCAATCCTGAAATCTGAAGAAGAACATTCATCACAAATCAAGAGTCTTATTCATCTTCAGAGCCTAGAATCTTGAGAGACATCCATTCAACATCAGTCTATTGGATTCCTGGACATTGATAGAACAAGGCTGAAGACCTACACCCTGAACCAAAGCTCCAGTCTTCCTGAACCATTCAATATCTAAGGGGGAGCTTTGTCTGAAGGATGTGGTATTTTGAAAGTTGCTTTTCTTTTCTTATTAACTAGTGTTCATGTTTTAGAATGTTGTAATATTTTGTTCCTTGATTATGTGACTTGTATCATGCAAGATTTGGGAAGATGCTCTTGGTCTTGAACCATAGAACCGTGATTTTATTATGTCATGTAATCTTATGTAATCCTCACAATCGGGTAATAAAAAAGGAACAATGATTGTCGGTCTAAGATTGTCATTTTGATTAAAGTACATTTGTGTTCTATAAATGTTGATAAATGATTATCGTTTAATCACTTGAGTATGTATGCGTGTGATTTCAAACATATTGAGGTTGGCCTTTTCTATGTTGTAACATTAAATGGAATGTGTTAAGTGTAGGTAATGTTTTCATCGTGTCTATTGAGATATGAGATGTGTAGATTTAGCGTGTCGGTGTGAGCAATGTGATTATAGTTAAATACCATCTTTTGATGGTGATAAATACTATGATTCGTTGTTCATACTTGCGCGTAGAAGATGTGCACATTAAAATATCATATGTCCCCAAATTGGTTTGGGTTACGATATAGTCGGGCCCCTTGGTAAAGCGAGTTTGTATAGCATGCAATATAACTAATGTAGTTATAAATACACACTTGCTTATGAGACCGAGAAAGACAAATATAGTGCGAGGATGACACGGTCCCAATTCGCACAACATTTAAGATATCATGTGACAAAGGTAGACACTAGCCATATAGTTCGGTTACCTCTTCTAACGTGTTGTTGTGGCGACTACAATGCCTTGATAAAGCCTCTTATAGTCGATAATACAAATTGGTGTATTATCACCGTGACGACATGTTTCCTCTGTGAGGTCACACCAAGTGAACGGGAACAGCCTCGATTCACCGTATTAGACTTAGATAATATGGTGACGCGCCTTGCTTAGACAAGAATTCTCTGTGCGATTATTAAAAGAGAATTACGATAAGCCGAGTCGTCGTAATTATTTAATAGAGGAGCACAGTATTTGGAGTTTGTATAACCCCAACTTAAATGGGCTTGATTTGGAAATATACATTTATATATGTATGATATATATATATATATATATATATATATATATATATATATATATATATATATATATGCGTATGAGTATATATATATATACATTTGTGTATACATATGGAATACACACACACACATATATATATATATACACAGATATATATAAAATATATATATACATGTATATAAGTTTTAACGGGAAGGGGGAGGAGTAAGAGGTGAACAGTTTTTCGGCTCTAGGGTTTTGAGGAATCAACCCTGACGGCGCTCTTTGGCATTGTGCATCGGTGTCGCCGGTTTTCCCGTCAAGGCTCGGCCGCTCCTCCTCCAGCCTCCCCACCGGCGATTCCTTCCCTCGCCGGTCCTTCCTTGATGTTGTTGGTCCGCTCCTAGGAGCTCGCCAATAGCTCGTGGAGGAGTAGCCTCCCCGTGTTTTTCCTGATCGCATTCAAGCTGGAGGCCTCGGCTAGAGCAGTGATCTGCTTAGTTGATCGTAATCCTCTAGCCGGCCTAGTAAGGTTCTCGACTCTGTCCCTCTCACGCCGACGACTAGTGTGGTTCGGCCACTTAGAGTCCTCGGCGCGCTTCAAGGAGTTGGTCTAAGCGTGTGCCCTCTTCTCCTATCAACGGACTTGGGCCGCTGTTCGGGTTCAAGGTGAACAAAGAGGAAAGGAGATCGGCCTCATAGTTGCGGTGGAATCTCTACAAATCTCTTCGACGTGTCTGCTCTTCCGCCTAGAGACATTGTTCTCTAGAGGTACATCTCTAACCCTTTGTGATGGTTAGATGTGATGAGTTAGGTTTTTTGTTTTGCTTAACTTGTTGGGCGTTTACATTGGATATCCGATCCCCGTGTTTGGATGGCGCTCGGAAATTTATTAATTTTTTTTTATAAAATTCGCCCCGCCAGCGCACGTGAAATCCTATAGTGGTATCAGAGCCAGGTTCGATATCCAATGAAAAAGTGGCCCTCTTTTGCTAGTTATTACCTAATGGTTTGGATTAGCTATGTCATAACCCTGTTTCAAGTTTACGTAATCCACCCTAGTATGGATTATGAGGAGATAATTTTTTTGGATTTAAAATGATCTAGGTGAAACATGTTGGGTTGAGTACATAGTCCACTCATTGTTAGTGTCCCGACTAGCAGGTTCTTTGCTCGCTTTGGCATTTCCTTTATTATATTGCAAACTCTGGAATGTATTTTGTATGGAATGGATGTAATATTTAGAATGTCGTGAGTTAGTATTTTTTTGTATTTCCTCCTTTCTTTAGGGAATGTGAAAAGAAAAGATTTAAGATGTTTTTCCTCCTCATTTTATCCACTTAAGTTAGTTATTTTGGATGATAATGAGTGTGATTCCAATCACTAAATATGGTGGAACATGTGTGAACTTGGTATTAGGCCACAAGAGATTAAATCTTGTGTGAGGCACAGTTCACTCTCCTTGTGGGAATACCGCGTCCACACTAATTGACCAATAAAATGAATTTTCTTAAACGAGACTTTCAAGATCTAGTCTTGAATCTTTTGGGAAAAAGGTTTTCATATTATTTCGTTTTTTTAAAACATGCGATAATATTGCACAAGAGTCATAAGGGTTAAGCATAGCTTAACGGTTATGATTGGTGTTTCTACCGACCTGGACAAACAAATGAATGAGTTCACTTGTTTGGAAAGGATCTTGTGTGTGGCTACATTAATTTAATTTTTGATATAGCTTTTTTTATTATGAACTCTAAGTAGATCTTTATTCTCTCTTTTTAGCATCATGTCTACTCTACCAAATTTTCTACGTTTCATAATTGATAAGAGTCCTCTTGCTAATGACGGTTCAAACTATTCTGATTGGATCCTCAAGTTGAACATTGTGTTGCGTTTGGAAAATCTCCAAATAATTCTGGATGGCAATTGCCTAGAAGAGAAGGAGAAAGGCAAACCAACCGATGTAGAAAAGGAGGAACAAAAGAAATGGAATGAACAATAGCGTGTTGTGCAAACATTGATCTTGGCCAGCATTAATTATGATTATGACTGTTAGGCATGTCCTATAAAAGGTCTTGTCATTTCCGACCAACCCTAAGCAGTCGTAAGAAGAAATTCTAAGTTTCTGAATCCCTAATTCTCTTACAAAAATCGGAAGCCGCCACTCATCGTCTTCATCGCCAAAAATGCTTTCGATTCAGAGCAGTTTATTCACAAATCAAGATCTTCTACAATCGACAGATCCTCTACTTGATCTTTTGAATCCAGAAATTTCAAATCAAAGATCTAACCAAGTCTTCTTCAATTATTTCTGACAGAGCCGCAAAGTTCAAGGAAGAAGAAAAGCATAAGTTTTCAGATCTGAGAGAAAATACAGTTTGTATTTCTTTATATTTCAATTTATTCTTGTATGATATTCTTCTCCCAGTGTAGGAGCTTTGCTCTCCGAGTTGTTGTAGGAAGTTTTTTTCTTCCGAGTGTAGATCCTGTTTTTGGATCGAGTTGTAGGAACGTTGTTCCGAGTAGTAGGATTGTTTCCAATATGAGATTAGTGGAGTAGCCGAGTCTAGTGCATTGCTAGATCGGTGAGTGGAAAGTGGATGTACCCAAGGTTGGGGAACCACTATAACTCTTGGTGTCGTTTGTGATTGCTTGATTAATTTTCTGTGCATAGCTCGCTTAATTTTTTATTCCGCAAAAAGACGCACAACTCACCTATTCACCCCCCTCTAGGTGATTTAGGTAGACAACTTAAACATTTTCAATTGATATCAAAGGGAGGTTGTTCATTAAAAGGTTAACACATTGAACAGATCTACCCCAAGTTGTCTATTGAGTTATACATGCATGGACAAAGCCAAGGATTTTGCTAAGCTTCCTTTGTGCATAAATACCAACTTTCCCATGTGGAAAGAAAGGATTAAATTTTTCATGGAAGCAGTGGATCCAAGGATCTTCATGATTGTTGAAGAAGGTTCTCATGTTCCCATGACCATCTCCACTATTGATCCTACCAAGAAAGTTCCTAAAAAGTTGATGGATCTTGATAATGATGAGATTGCACTTGTCTCTTTAGACAAGAAAGCCAAAAATATCATCGCAAGTGCAGTCGATGATTCTATGTTGCAGAACCTGATTCACTGCCAATCCACTAAGGAAATGTGACAGTCTCTTATCATCTTGATGGAAGGCACTGAAGAGGTTAGGGATGACAGAAGATCCCTTCTAAATCAGAAATATGAAGCATTCCGATAAGGACCCAAGGATTCAATTAC
The DNA here is from genome assembly GCA_039513925.1 of Platanthera zijinensis. Lineage (NCBI taxonomy): Eukaryota > Viridiplantae > Streptophyta > Magnoliopsida > Asparagales > Orchidaceae > Platanthera > Platanthera zijinensis. The sequence continues at coordinate 117,563,072 of CM077089.1, read as the reverse complement.
AGATACCTTTGAAAGTTTCTTCAAGATTGTTAACGGTCTAAGAGTATATGGTCGGGTCTTCACTAATGGAGAGCTGAATGATAAATTTCTAAGGTCCCTGACTAAGGAGTAGGACAACAAAGTCTGTGTTATCCGGGAGTTTGGCAAGCTGGCAGAGACTGACCCTCAGAATCTCTTCGGAAAGCTAATGTCATATGAGTTGCAAATTAATTCAAGAAAAGCTGAAGAAGAGAAGAGTCGGTTCTCATCCAAGGATAAGTCTGTGGCACTGAAGACAGACAGCTCAAGGAAAGTCAAAGTTGCATCACCTGCTCCTGCACAGGAAGATAGTGAAGAAGAAACTTCAGAGCCAAGTACCTCAGGCTCAGAGTTATCTGAAGGAGAGTTTTCTTTCTTTCAAGGCAGTTCAAGAAATTCTTGAACAAGAAGAAACAATGGAGAGGCAAAGATGCCTCATGCAGAAGATCACGTCATGATGGTGATCAACACAAGAAAGGCTCAAGTAGCAAAGACAGGTACCATACTAAACAGAACAAACATATTTCTTCTGACATCGTTTGTTATTGCTGCAATAAGACAGGTCACGTTATTGTTGATTGCCCTCACAAGAAGGAGGGTGAAAAAAGAGAGGAGAAGAAATCTTCTTATAATAAGAAGAGAACTGAAAGAAGCCTAGTAGCCAAGAAGAGCAAGACTCTCAGCGACTCTGACTCATCTGAGTTAAGTGAAGAAGAGGAAGCCTACTTTGGGCTAATGGCACAAACTGATGAAAAAGAAGAACCCCAGTTCACTGGGAAGGTAAATTCGCATGCTCCTCTTTCTGAATCAGATGCTTCTGATCATGATTGTTGGATCCCTAGTTGGATTTGGGCTAGGTTCACTAATTTAGGCTGAGTCTGACCCACCTTGTATAGCCAGGGTCAAGTCTAGTCATCCTAGAGTTTAGGCTAAGACATTAAGTTCGACCTTGTTGAACCAGCCAGCAGAGGACCTCAGAAGACTCAGACTTGGAAGATTTCAGAGAACAGATTGTTCAGTTCGAAGTTATTCGAACTCAGCTTGACGATCGTCGATCTCAGATCGACGAACTCAGAGTTATTTCTCTGAGCTGAGCTCGACGATTAGTTATCTTCAGACAGATTCTCAGCTCGACGAACTCAGAGTGCAGATTTGGCAAGTCATTCTCAGTAAGAAGTTCGCAGAGCTCAGGTCGATGAACTGGAATTCTCTGGTCGACGATCTTGGATCTCAGATCGACGAATTCCGTTCTCAGGTCGACGATTTCTGTCCTGCTCCAGAATGAAAAGTTTTTCTTCCTTCTGTCCCCTACTTTCTATATTAATTAGCAGTAATATTCCTTAGTAATTAATGCTCATATTTCTTTGAATATAGCTGTTATTGGCAGCATTAATTATGGTATTCATCAGGGCAATTACTTGCTTATTTTATTAGGGACAGTTGGGAAAACTCATTTATGACAAACATTCCAGTCGTTTGTATTCTCCAGATTAGTCAGCAATTAATGCCAGAATTCAAAATTAAAAGGAGAAATTGACTGCAGAATATAAAAGAGATTCTCTCTTTTCTGTCGAAAAGAAGATACAGAGAACAATATACTCACAGAGCATCACAGAGAAGAAAATCCAGAGCATTAGAACAGATCCTGATCATTCAGAACTTTCTTCTGTGTGCTTAAAATATTTCTGTTTTCTTCCTTGTCAATCCTGAAATCTGAAGAAGAACATTCATCACAAATCAAGAGTCTTCTTCATCTTCAGAGCCTGGAATCTTCAGAGACATCCATTCAACATCAGTCTACTAGATTCCTGGACATTGACAGAACAAGGTTGAAGACCTACACCCTGAAGCAAAGCTCTAGTCTTCCTGAACCATTCAATATCTCAGGGGGAGCTTTGTCAACATAAAAGATCCACTAGTCTTCTCTGTTGATTAGAGAAAGAGAAGACACCATCACCTTCTCTCACCTCTAGTAAAAGGGTTTAACTCCCTTCAGAAGTTGACCACTTGGTTGTCAAGTCACCTGATCAAAAGACTTGGTTGGTTTTTGGGCACCTGATCAAAAGCCTAAAGGGTTATGATATCTCCCTACAAATAGATATTGTGGTGGCAGACACCTGATCAAAACCTGCTAGTGGATTCCTACCAGGGTGGAAGAAGAGTGGATGTACCAAGTTGGGGAACCACTATAAAATTCTTGTGTTGTCTGGTTGTGCTCAATTTCTGTTTGTTCTTGTTGTGGCTGTGATAGATATAATAACTTAGCCTGTTTTTCTTTTCTTTACATATTATTGGTATCACCTACTTTCACTCTGATATAAAAGTTTAAAACAGCCAAAATTTTTAATACTCTATTGACCCCCCCCCCCCCCTCCTCTAGAGTAAGTCAGATCTAACCCCTCCTTTCAATTGGTATCAGAGGGATGTTCTCTTGGTTGAACAAGGTAACACTTGAACCAACAGATCCTTCTTAGATCTAAATTTCTCTAGCATATTTCTTATAGCATGGCACAGAACAAGGATTATGCAAGCACCAGACCTCCAGTGTGCAACTTAAATAAGTTTGTCATCTGAAAGACAAGAATCAAACTTTATATGAACTCTGAAAATGAAGACATTTTTAATTCCATTTTGACAGGACCTCCTGCTCTAGTGACTGCATCCACCTCAACATCAAACACACATGTTGTTCCACCACCTGAGTGGACAAATGCTCAGAAAAAGGCCAAGATTGTTGATGCAAAGGCCATGAATATTCTGGCTCAGACTATGTCTGATGACATCTTCTAGAAGGTGGTTGAATGCACATCATCCAAGGCTATTTGGGATTCTCTTAACCAGATGGTAGCTGGTTCTGCTGATGAGAGAAAGGATAGGAGATCCAACCTCATCTCTCAGTATGAGAACTTCAAGAAGGATGAGTCAGAGACTGTTGGTGATATGTACAACAGATTAAGCTCAATAATCAATGAGCTGAAGACATTGGACAAGGACATCACTCTTACAGATGTGAATGACAAAAACCTCATTTGCTTCCCTAGCTCATGGGATTCTAGAATCTAGCCTATCAAGAAAGCCAGAAGCCTTAATGAGATTTTCACTGAATCTATATTGGAAAAGCTCAAATCTTATGAGCAACTAATTAAGTCAAGATAAACTGCAGAACAGAAGACTCCTTCATCTGGGAGAAAGGGGCAAAATATAGCATTCAAAGCTACTGAAGATTCAAAAGCCCCAACTGTCAATGGAAAATTCCTAAGTCTCTTAGTCAAGAGATTTTACAAAATGGGAAAGAGGGACTTTAGAAGAAAGTCATCAAAGCAAGATGACAAACCAAGGTATGACAAAACACCAACTAAAGAAGTAGTTTGTTTTGGCTGTAGGAAGTCTGGACACTTCATTTCAGAGTGTCCAGAGACTCAAAAGAAAGATAAGAGAAGAGAAAAGGAAACCAAGAAACAGCAGTACAACAATCCCTCTTCCAGTAAGCACAAAAGGAAGGAGAAAGGTTTCATTACTGAAACCTGCAGTGACACTGAAGAAGAATCTTCATCTTCCAGCTCCAGTGAAGATGAAGAGGAAGCAAAGGACAAGGAAATATACTTGATGGCTATTGATGCATCAAGCACCCATTCTGAAGCTAACCAATCAGACACTGAAGAACCTCTATCTGAAGAGGATCAGGTATTTTCTTCTTTTGATTTTGATTCAGAAGAATTTAAAATTGAATTTAAATCTTTATGTCTTGATTTAATTAACTCTAAAAAAGTAATTAAACAACTTAGAGAGAAAGTAAATGAAACAAAAAACCTGTTGTCAGAAAACAACAAATTAAAGGATGAAATCACCTTAGCTAATGAACAAATCATTAAATTAAAGCCTGAATTATTTGAGGCTAAGCAACTTGAAGAATCCCTGAATGGGAGAAGCATCAGGTTGATGAACATCACAAGCACTGTGAATACCAGACTTAATGGCAAGCTGGGCTTAGGTTCTTCATCAAGCCAACCCCTACTTATTCAGAAAAACGTTTTATCCACCCCCATAAAATTTGTTTCTGAAAAGGGTAAAGAGAAAATAGAAGATAATAATGTTAAACAAATAGTATTAAAACAAAAGAATAAGAAAAGAAAAAAGAATAAGAAAATCTTAACCATAACAAAGTTCAGCAGATTTTGTCGAACTCAGATCGACGAAATGTGTCCAGTTCGTCGAACTCAAGTTGACGAACTCCGAATGAAAACTTCTACTATAACTATTCTCTGAACTGCGATCGACGAAACCAATATGGTTTGTCGACCAGAGATCGACGAAATTGGGGCCCAGAAAATGAATACCTTCATTCTTTGAGTGGAGTTCGACGAACTCATCCCCGTTCGTCGACCTCAAGTTGACGAACATACCAGAATTCCTCGACCTCAGTTTATAATAACAGAAATTTTAATTCCAACAGGATTTTTAATCAAGATAGACAGAACATTAATCCTTTTAACCAATGGATAATTCCACCAAGAAAATACCATCCTTTAGGTTACAAAAGTCAACCTGAATATTCATATATTACCATCTTTAGTTATGTAAATCAATAAGAACCCAAGGTAATCTGGGTCAAGAATATCTAATCTGTTTTTGTGCGCGTGAAAGACTATCCTATCACAGAGGAACAGTGGTATCTTGATAGTTGTTCAAAACATATGACTGGCAGCAAGGACAATCTATCAAACTACAATTACAAGCTAAGTCCTACAGTTGTCTTTGGTTACTCCAACTGTGACCATACTAAAGGCTATGGAGATGTAAAGATTAGAGTGGTCACATTCAAGAAGTAGCTTATGTAAGTGGATTAAAGCACAACCTGATTTCCATTAGTCAACTTTGTGATGAAGGATTTCAGGTATCTTTTGATAAATCATCTTGCATTATTTCTTCTGTTGATAACAAGATTGTCTTAATTGGAACTAGAGTATGAAATATTTACATAGTAAATTTTAAGTCTGTTAGGTCTGAAATATGTTTGCTCATCCAAATTAATAATAATAATGAACTTTGACATAAAAGATTATGTCATGTTAATCTGAAAAACATTGATAGGTTATCTAAAGACAACCTTGTTAGAGGAATGCATTTTGGTCCCTACAAGAAGGAAGCCCTCACTTGTCAATTAGGCAAGCAAACTAAAAATAATTTCAAAGCCATTAATAAAAGTGATTCACCTAGGATTTTGTATTTGCTCCACATGGATCTTTTTGGACTCATTGTTGTACAAAGCCTAGGAGGGAAATCTTATACCTTAGTGATTGTAGATGACTTCTCAAGGTTCACTTGGGTATTCTTCTTGAGGAACAAGTCAGATAACTTCAAGGTTCTTACAGATTTTCTTAAGAGCATAAGGATTGAGTACTCTACTCCAGTTGCATTGAGCAGGAGTGATCATGGTACTGAGTTTGAGTCTCTTCCCATGCAAAGATTCTGTGAGGAGAAAGGTATCAGACATTATTTTTCTGCTCCTAGAACTCCTCAACAAAATGGGGTAGCTGAAAGGAAAAACAAAACACTAATTAAAGCTGCAGGTACATTGCTTGCAGATGCTTACTTTCCACTATCCTTTTGGGAAGAAGCTGTAAGCACAGCAAACTATGTCCTGAACAGGAGTTTGATACATAAGCTTAAGGGAAAGACTCCATATGAATTACTTAAAGGGAAGAAACCTAAAGTAAATTTCTTTAAGATTTTTGATTGTATGTGTTACATTCACAATAATGACAAGAAATGCATTAGAAAGTTTGAATTCAAGGCTGCAATGAGAATTTTTCTAAGATATTCCCAAGCCAGCAAGGCATATAGGGTTTATAATCAATATACAATGAAAATAGAAAAGTCTGTACACATTTCCTTTGATGATACTAACATTTTTTACAAGGAGAAGAACTCTTCTACCAGTGAATCTTTGCAGGTACCATATTTGTGTGAACAGTTGAATGAGTTGAACCTCACCAATAAGGCTAATGCCCATACTTCTCCACAAACTCTGAAGACATTGAAGATGATTTCACTGAGACAGCTGATAAACCAACAACAGCCCACATAATTCCACAAGAGGAATTAACTTCCCAGGTTGTTGCTGAAAAAACTCCACCAACTGATCTTGTCATACTTAGAGATCATCTTGTATCTCAAGTAATATGAGACATATCAGTAGGTGTGCAGACAAGGCATCAACTCAACCAAGACTTGATGCATGTCTGCTTCATATCTAAAATTGAGCCCCAATCTATAAAAGATGCAGAGCAAGATCCACTCTGGATTATGGAAATACAAGAGGAACTCAACCAATTTGAGAGATGTAGAGTTTGAGACTTAGTTCCAAGACCCAAAAACTACCCAGTCATTGAAACTAAGTGGGTATTCAGAAATAAACTTGATGCTCAGGGCATTATTATAAGGAACAAGGCAAGGCTAGTAGCTCAAGGCTATAGGCAAGAGGAAGACATTGACTATGATCAGACATTTGCTCATGTTGCAAGGCTTGAGGCTATAAGAATCTTCCTTGCATATGTTGCCTTCAAAAAGTTCAAGGTCTATCAAATGGATGTCAAGAGTGCATTTCTGAATGGAGAACTCAAAGAAGAAGTATATGTGGAGCAACCACCGGGTTTTATCTCTCCAACTCATCCCTCCTTTGTCTTTAGATTGCATAAAGCTCTCCATGGTTTAAAGCAAGCTCCAAGAGCTTGGTATGAGACCTTAGCTAGCTTCTTGTTAGAGCATAAATTTTTTAGAGGCATTGTAGATATGACTCTTTTTATTAAGCATCATAAAGATAAAATCTTGTTAGTACAAATTTATGTAGATGGTATTATTTTTGGCTCTACTGATCCCAAACTATGCAAAAGATTTTCTGACCTCATGCATTCAAAGTTTGAGATGAGTAGCATGGGTGAACTTGAATACTTCCTTGGCCTCAAAGTGAAGCAATTTCCTGATTGCATCTTCATATCCCAATCCAAGTATGCAAAGGAGCTAATCAAAAGGTTTGGGATGTCAGATGCCTCAGCAAAGAAAACACCAATGGCTACCAATGCTGTGGTTGACTCTGATGAACATGGAAAGCTTGTTGATCAGAAATTATATAGGGGCATTGTTGGGTCCCTATTGCATCTCACAGCAAGTAAGCTAGACATAATGTTTGCTGCATGCATTTGTGCTAGGTTCCAAGTGAACCCTAAAGAATCTCATCTTATTTTCCTTAAAAGAATTTTAAGATATATAAAGGGTTGCCCAAATCTAGGACTCTGGTATCCAACTGAGTCAGAATTTGAGTTGACTGGATACTCAGATGCTGACTTTGCGGGATGTAGAGTGGACAGGAAGAGCACATCAGAAACATGTCAGTTCCTTGGTGCTAGACTTGTCTCCTGGTTATGCAAAAAGCAAACATCTGTGTCTACATCAACAGCAGAAGCTGAGTACATAGCAGCTGGTAGTTGTTGTTCACAGATGTTATGGATTCAAAACAAACTCCTAGATTATGAATACAACTTAAATAAGTCAACCTTACTCTGTGATAATACTAGTGCAATTTCTATTGCTCAGAATCCAGTTCATCATAGTAGAAATAAACATATAGAGATAAGACATCATTTTATTAGAGAGTGTGTGGACAAAAAGGAAATTAATCTTGTCTATATCTACACTGATTTGCAAAGAGCAGACATCTTCACCAAACCCTTGGATGAAAGAAATCATCTATTCTTTCTAAATCAGCTTGGTATGATTAATGGAGAAGATTTTATTTAACTTTCAGTCTGTGGTCGAAGAATTTTCCACAATTCGTTGACCTGAGATCGACGAACTGAGAAAAGTTCTTGAGATAATTTGTCGACCTAAGATCGACGAACTCTCTGTGTGAGTAATTTTCGTCGACCGAATATCGACGATCTGGCTTCAGAAAATTTTTGTCGATCTGAGGACGACGAAAAGTTTTCCCTTCTTCAGACTGAGATCGATGAACTATTTTGTCGATAAAATATTTCGTCGACCTCAGATCGAAGAATTTTTCTTTTTCGCAGGACAAAATTTGTCGTTTCATATTCTGAAAAATCTTATATCTAGGTTTTCTTCGAACTCCATCCCGCACTTTTTGTTCTCCTTGCACTTGATCTCTTTGTGTTTCCTCTGCAGGTGATCAATGGCGATTCCAGCAAGGGCTCTTGCAGCAATGAAGTTTGACATGAGTTTTGATATCGATTTTGAATCATTTCAACATTCCGACCAGATCTTCTTGGGAAATTCTGAAATTATTTGAAGATCAGCAGTTAAAGAATCTGATGACCACCAGAATGAAGATAGTTGCAACAGAAGTTCGGGAATGGGTTTTCACTTCTTCCTCTCTAGATGATGATACTATGGTGGGAACCATATCGGGTAACGTCGTCTCTCTTACCCCCGCCGTATTAACTGATATTTTTGGATTAATTAATGGAGAAGAAGAGTTAGAGATCGACAGTGCTGGATTTGATGAGATGTTGGTTAAGATGGGGTATTCTGGAGACACCCCTCATAAATTGTTGAAGAAACATTTATCTGTCGACTACAAGTTTCTAGCAGATGTTGTAGGCAAGGTACTGCTGAGTAAGAACATAGCCCATGATCACATCACTCGGCAGCAATTCCTTGTGATGTGTGATGTTGTGAACAAGAAGCTCGTGAATTGGGCTAGAATCATGTTTGAAATGATTAGGAAGAAAAACATCAAAAAGGAGGTGTGTTTTGGAAGAATTCTGGGAATCTTCCTTCAGGCCAAGGCTGTTGAATCACTGGTCTCCCCGACCATATTCATTAATACCTCCAAGAGGCTTACTCGCGCCTTTTTTGGCAGGTGGGAGAGGAATATCTCTAAGCCTTCCAAGGCTTCCTCTTCCAGACCTTTTGAGGGTACAAGGGATGCTCCAGCCACTCCCCACCCTACTGAGTACGTTTCCATTCCCCCTCCACCTCCTCTTATTCAAACTCCCTCAACAACCCTCCAGCATTCTTCCACATCTCAAGAACATCAACCAACACCTCTTGCTACCCCAATCCATATTCATTCACCAGTTCATTCACCAGTTCATTCACCAGTTCATTATTATGTACATCAACCTTCACCACATCAAGCCCCTCAACATCAACATTCACTTATTCAATCTCCAGTACATGCTAATACACCAGAGCATGTTACTACTCCTCTGTCTCCTCCTTCACATCTTACTGACATCCCCCTTCACAACCTATCATCCATACCAACATTCAATCTTTTATCATTCAATCTATCATCACCCCTTCATTTCCCATCATCAACAGATGAACCATTGCCAGATTCTTCACCCTCTCATGCATCATCATCCACCCTCAATCCATCTGTATCCACCCAAACCCCTCCTGAATTCATGGACATAGATTCCCTCTCCATTTCATCTATTCTGCAATCCATCACACCTCTTCTAAAACAACTCATAGCAGAGGCTATTTCACCTCTTGTTGCTTCCATTTCTTCTCTAGTTGCCCAACTTTCTTCCTCCTCTATCCCTCCTTCTTCAGTTAGGGGTCTGGTTCCAGTACTTACTGAAATCAGGCAGGGGGAGATGCTCAATGAAGAAGAAGCTCCAATAGCAGCAGAAATAGCAACAACAACAACAATAGAAGAGATTGTTGATACTGATATACCAGATGCAGATGTAGTTGAATCCTTGGTTATTCTTTCTAAAGACTGTTCCATTTCTCCAACAGTTGAACCGAACTCAGTTCTAGATTCTTTTGACCTCCTATACAGAAACATTCTTTTATTTGTTTCTCCTAAGTATTGCACAGATATTATTTGCTATACAGCTCTAATTAGTACAGAAACCCTTCAGGCCATTCAGGCAAGTTTTGCTACTGATATGATTGTGGAATCTGTAGGCCCAACCTATGTAATGGATAATAGTCATATCCCCAGTTTAGATGATCTGATTGGACAAGATGTTGCACAAGAGATTGCACAGATGCAAAATGATCCAGAGCTAAATGATTTTCTATTGAAAGATAAAGACATAGAAGATTCACAGATGATTACAGAGATTATTGCTCCTGCAGTTGTTCTACCTCCAGCTCCTCCACAGGCTGATAAGCAGATTTTAAAGGAAACTATAGAAGAAATAGATGATTTGTATGATAAGCCTCAAAGTTCTTCTGAAGATGACACAGTTGATGATTCTGATGATTCTGACTCTGACGGTTCCAAAAGATCTAAATCAAAGAAGAGGAAGGCTCTAGGAAAGGCTGTTCTCAAGCCCAATCAAGACAATGATGTTCCATACTATATCTTGCATAATATTCCTCTTACTCCAACAACTCATCATTGGATGAAGCTCTCAAGGAACCAGGCAAAATCACAGAAGAAGAAGAAGTCTAGATCTTCTCCAATGAAGAGATTCAGGAAAGATCAACCTCCTCCTCTTCCTCCTCCTGCTGCAGGAGCTTCAGGAAAACTTGCAAGGCCTGCTTCAAGTGCTTCTCAACCTCCTAAGCCAGCTCCTTATCAGTTTTCAAGATAATCTTCTAAACCAGCTCCTTCTCACTCAAGATAGTCTTTCAGGACAGCTCAAAGACAATCTTCCATTCCTGCCAGAAAAGACAGTGAATGCAGACCCCCAAGTTTTTATCATGCTGAACAATCAGTAAAGAATTATCCTTCAACAAATTTTCAGCAACAGTCTGTTATTTTCAGGAAGCCACAAAGGACTGCTCAGGATGTTTCAACTGATACAGAGAGACCTTCATCTCCAAGATATGAACCAGAGCTTGATCCAAATTTCAGGATGGCTATATTCCATGAGCTGATAGGCTTATCCCAGATAAACAAAGCAAAGATAGAAGGAACTGATCCATCACAGTTTATTACTATGTCTACTTACAGACAAAAAGAGCTTGAAAAGTTTGAGGTAGACAAAGAATTATTTGATCCTAATGCTTATATGCAGGTTCACCCAGAAGCTGTTGTGCCTAGAGCTTCCACTATAACACTTCGGGAAGCTCAAGACCTGAAGATGTCTAAGCAAGAAGCAGAAGATCCTCTTAGATCAATTGTGTTCACTAAATCTTCTTATGCTCCTCTAGACAGGCTCTAAAACAATTTTATTCTCGGTGAATATTCTTTTTATCTGCTAAATTGTTTTTCATTCTGTCAAATATTCTCTTTCATGTTGAAAGTTTGTATTTTCTTTTCTTATGCTTTGTACATAGTGACCTCACCCAAATAGGGGGAGATTGTTGAATCCCTAGTTGGATTTGGGCTAGGTTCACTAATTTAGGCTGAGTCTGACCTACCTTGTATAGCCAGTGTCAAGTCTAGTAGTCCTAGAGTTTAGGCTAAGACATTAAGTTCAACCTTCTGGAACCAGCTAGCAGAGGACCTCAGAAGACTAAGACTTAGAAGATTTCAGAGAACAGATTATTCAGTTCGAAGTTCTTTGAACTCAGCTCGACGATCGTCGATCTCAGATCGACGAACTCAGAGTTATTTCTCTGAGGTGAGCTCGACGATTAGTTATCATCAGACATATTCTCAGCTCGACGAACTCAGAGTGCAGATTTGGCAAGTCATTCTCAGTACGCAGTTCGCAGAGCTCAGGTCGACGAACTGGAATTCTCTGGTCGACGAACTGGAATTCTCTGGTCGACAATCTTGGATCTCAGGTCGACGAATTCCGTTCTCAGGTCGACGATTTTTGTCCCGCTCCAGAATGAAAAGTTTTTCTTCCTTCTATCCCCTACTTTCTATATTCCATCTTCGGGCATTCGTGCCGGTAAAAAAGCTAAAGAAAGTTTATGACGATAAGGAGAAAGCGGGCTCTAAAGTCCTCAATCTTTTGCAAGGTCTTGAGAGTCAGCTCGTCCCTGGCGCACGACTTTGTTTCTAGTTCTATTTGAACTAAGCCAAATCTCTGTCCCGAGTGGCTAACTATTCAATAGTTTGAAGTCTCACCCCTAAATTAGCAGTAATATTCCTGAGTAATTAATGCTCATATTCCTTTGAATATAGTCATTATTGGCAGCATTAATTATGGTATTCATCGGGACAATTACTTGCTTTTTTTATTATGGACAGTTGGGGAAACTCATTTATGACAGACATTCCATTCGTTTGTATTCTCTAGATTAGTCAGCAATTAATGCCAGAATTCAAAATTAAAACGAGAAACTTACTGCAGAATATAAAAGAAATTCTCTCTTTTCTGTCGAAAAGAAGATACAGAGATACAGAGAACAATATACTCACAGAGCATCACAGAGAAGAAAATCCAGAGCACTAAAATAGATCATGATCATTCAGAACTTTCTTCTGTGTGCTTAAAACATTTCTGTTCTTTTCCTGGTCAATCCTGAAATCTGAAGAAGAACATTCATCACAAATCAAGAGTCTTCTTCATCTTCAGAGCCTAGAATCTTGAGAGACATCCATTCAACATCAGTCTACTGGATTCCTGGACATTGATAGAACAAGGCTGAAGACCTACACCCTGAACCAAAGCTACAGTCTTCCTGAACCATTCAATATCTAAGGGGGAGCTTTGTCTGAAGGATGTGGTATTTTGAAAGTTGCTTTTCTTTTCTTATTAACTAGTGTTCATGTTTTAGAATATTGTAATATTTTGTTCCTTGATTATGTGACTTGTATCATGCAAGATTTGGGAAGATGCTCTTGGTCTTGAACCATAGAACCGTGATTTTATTATGTCATGTAATCTTATGTAATCCTCACAATCGGGTAATAAAAAAGGAACAATGATTGTCGGTCTAAGATTGTCATTTTGATTAAAGTACATTTGTGTTCTATAAATGTTGATAAATGATTATCGTTTAATCACTTGAGTATGTATGCGTGTGATTTCAAACATATTGAGGTTGGCCTTTTCTATGTTGTAACATTAAATGGAATGTGTTAAGTGTAGGTAATGTTTTCATCGTGTCTATTGAGATATGAGATGTGTAGATTTAGCGTGTCGGTGTGAGCAAGACAAATATAGTGCGAGAAAGACAAATATAGTGCGAGGATGACACGGTCCCAATTCGCACAACATTTAAGATATCATGTGACAAAGGTAGACACTAGCCATATAGTTCGGTTACCTCTTCTAACGTGTTGTTGTGGCGACTACAATGCCTTGATAAAGCCTCTTATAGTCGATAATACAAATTGGTGTATTATCACCGTGACGACATGTTTCCTCTGTGAGGTCACACCAAGTGAACGGGAACAGCCTCGATTCACCGTATTAGACTTAGATAATATGGTGATGCGCCTTGCTTAGACAAGAATTCTCTGTGCGATTATTAAAAGAGAATTACGATGAGCCGAGTCGTCGTAATTATTTAATAGAGGAGCACAGTATTTGGAGTTTGTATAACCCCAACTTAAATGGGCTTGATTTGGAAATATACATTTATGTATGTATGATATATATATGTATGATATATATATATATATATATATATATATATATATATACACACACGTTTGTGTATACATATGGAATACATACACACACACACACATATATATATATATATACACAGATATATATATATAATATATATATACATGTATATAAGTTTTAACGGGAAGGGGGAGGAGTAAGAGGTGAACAGTTTTTCGGCTCTAGGGTTTTGAGGAATCGACCCTGACGGCGCTCTTTGCCATTGTGCATCGGTGTCCCCGGTTTTCCCGTCAAGGCTCGGTCGCTCCTCCTCCAGCCTCCCCACCGGCGATTCCTTCCCTCGCCGGTCCTTCCTTGATGTTGTTGGTCGGCTCCTAGGAGCTCGCCAATAGCTCGTGGAGGAGTAGCCTCCCCGTGTTTTTCCTGATCGCATTCAAGCTGGAGGCCTCGGCTAGAGCAGTGATCTGCTTTGTTGATCGTAATCCTCTAGCCGGCCTAGTAAGGTTCTCGACTCTGTCCCTCTCACGTCGACGACTAGTGTGGTTCGGCCACTTAGAGTCCTCGGCGCGCTTCAAGGAGTTGGTCTAAGCGTGTGCCCTCTTCTCCTATCAACGGACTTGGGCCGCTGTTCGGGTTCAAGGTGAACAAAGAGGAAAGGAGATCGGCCTCATAGTTGCGGTGGGATCTCTACAAATCTCTTCGACGTGTCTGCTCTTCCGCCTAGAGACATTGTTCTCTAGAGGTACATCTCTAGCCCTTTGTGATGGTTAGATGTGATGAGTTAGGTTTTTTGTTTTGCTTAACTTGTTGGGCGTTTACATTGGATATCCGATCCCCGTGTTTGGATGGCGCTCGGAAATTTATTAATTTTTTTTTATAAAATTCGCCCCGCCAGCGCACGTGAAATCCTATAGTGGTATCAGAGCCAGGTTCGATATCCAATGAAAATGTGGCCCTCTTTTGCTAGTTATTACCTAATGGTTTGGATTAGCTATGTCACAACCCTGTTTCAAGTTTACATAATCCACCTAGTATGGATTATGAGGAGATAATTTTTTTGGATTTAAAATGATCTAGGTGAAACATGTTGGGTTGAGTACATAGTCCACTCATTGTTAGTGTCCCGACTAGCAGGTTCTTTGCTCGCTTTGGCATTTCCTTTATTCTATTGCAAACTCTGGAATGTATTTTGTATGGAATGGATGTAATATTTAGAATGTCGTGAGTTAGTTTTTTTTTGTATTTCCTCCTTTCTTTAGGGAATGTGAAAAGAAAAGATTTAAGATGTTTTTCCTCCTCATTTTATCCACTTAAGCTAGTTATTTTGGATGATCATGAGTGTGATTCCAATCACTAAATATGGTGGAACATGTGTGAACTTGGTATTAGGCCACAAGAGATTAAATCTTGTGTGAGGCACAGTTTACTCTCATTGTGGGAATACCGCGTCCACACTAGTTGACCAATAAAATGAGTTTTCTTAAACGAGACTTTCAAGATCTAGGCTTGAATCTTTTGGGAAAAAGGTTTTCATATTATTTCGTTTTTTTAAAACATGCGATAATATTGCACAAGAGTCACAAGGGTTAAGCATAGCTTAACGGTTATGATTGGTGTTTGTACCTACCTGGACAAACAAATGAATGAGTTCACTTGTTTGGAAAGGATCTTGTGTGTTGCTACATTAATTTAATTTTTGATATAGCTTTTTTTTATTGTGAACTCTAAGTAGATCTTTATTCTCTCTTTTTAGCATCATGTCTACTCTACCAAATTTTATGCGTTCCATGATTGATAAGAGTCCTCTTGTTAATGATGGTTCAAACTATTCTGATTGGATCCTCAAGTTGAACATTGTGTTGCGTTTGGAAAATCTCCAAATAATTCTGGATGGCAATTGCCCAGAAGAGAAGGAGAAAGGCAAACCAACCGATGTTGAAAAGGAGGAACAAAAGAAATGGAATGAACAATAGCGTGTTGTGCAAACACTGATCTTGGCCAGCATTGGCGATCAGTTGCAAACGAAATTTCTCGATACTCCCGCCAAGGAAATAATAGTATAGTTAGAGAAGATGTTCACCGATAGTGCTCGGAAAAAGCGTTATAAGACCACCATAGCACTCAAAAGGTGCAAGATGATGGAGGGTGAGTCTATCTCGGTGCACTTCCTTAAAGTGCAGGGCTATCTGGAGAAATTAGAAAAACTGAATTCTCAATCCCTGATGACATCGCTGAGGATATCATATTGGGGTCACTTCCTTACTCCTATAAAGATTTTATAATGCATTATCACATGCGTGAAAGGAAGATGATCATGAATGAGCTCCATAATGCCCTCAAAACAGCTGAGGTGGACATGGGCAAGACAAAGGCAAATTCTGTCCTGGCTGTTGCATCAAGTAGCAAGAAGCCCTTTAAGAATAAAGGCAAAGCTACAAACAAGACTACAAGTAAAAATTCCTCGTTCAAAGGCAATAAGGGAGGAGCTCATGTGAGCAACTCCAAGGGAAGCAAGGTGAAGAACTCTCCAACGGACCTCACTGAGTGCTTCCATTGTCATGAAAAAGGACACTACAAGATGAATTGCCCCAAGTATAAGCACGACTTGGATGAAGGCAAGATTGAACGCAAGCGTCCTAAAGGTATATTTGTTATTGAACTAAATTTAAACTTAACCACAACTATCCTTGATTGGGTAATGGATACCGGATCATGTGTTCACTTAGTTTCTAATGTGCAGTCACTAAGGGATAGAAGAACGCTCTCGAAAGGAGAGGTTGCGCTGAAGGTTGGAAATGGTGCAAGAATCTCTGCGGTTACAGTTGGCACCCTAAACCTTCATTTATCTAGTGGTTTATGTTTGATTTTGAAAGACGTTTATCATGTCCCTTCTATTTTAAGAAACATTATTCATGTATCATGTTTAGATGCAGAAGGTTTTTGTTTTGTGATAAACAATTCACAAATGTTTATTAGAAAGGATTGTTTATTTTACGCAAATGCTTTCATTTCAAATGGTTTGTATTTGCTAAATATAGTAGATAATAAACATGTCATGAATGTCAATAACAAAAGACGCAAGATATCTCATGTAAATAAGACACTCTTATGGAACCACCGCCTTGGTCACATAAACGAAACACGCATAAGGAAATTTCATCAAGCTAATCTTTTAGATTCATTTGATTTCGATGCAATTGGGACATGCGAGTCATGTTTAGCAGGTAAGATGACCAAGACACCTTTCGGCAAGAAAGGTGCAAGAGCGAGCAGCTTGTTGGAATTAATACACTCTGATGTATGCGGTCCAATGAGTACAAGTGCAAGAGATGGTTATAGGTACTTCATTACCTTCACGGATGATCATAGCCGATATGGCTATGTTTATCTCATGAAGCATAAAAGTGAATCACTTGAGAAATTCAAGGAATACAAAAAAGAAGTAGAGAACCAGCTTGACAAGAGAATTAAAATCTTGAGATCTGATCGGGGAGGTGAGTACATGAGCAATATGTTCACCACTTACCTGAAGGAGTGTGGCATTGTACCACAACTTACTCCACCTGGCACCCCGCAGTCGAATGGTGTCTCCGAAAAGAGAAACTGAACCCTGCTAGACATGGTTCGATCCATGATTTGTCAGACCGATCTACCATTATATTTTTGGGATCATGCACTTCTTTCCTCCACTCTCACTTTAAACAATGTTCCAACAAAATCTGTTGATAAAACTTCATATGATTCCTGGTTCGACAAACCACCTAATTTATCTTTTCTTAAGATCTGGGGTTGCGAGGCATATGTAAAACGTATGCAATCGACAAAATTAGAACCCAAAGCGGATAAATGTTTTTTCATAGGATACCCAAGAGAAACGAAAGGGTATAGTTTTTGGCACAAGTCGACGAATACCATATTCATAAAGAAAGGTGCCACATTCTTAGAGAAAGAGTTTCTCGAAAGAATTAAAGGATGTGAACATAGGATAACACTTGAGGAAACTCAAGAGGACCTGCCAAGATGT
The DNA here is from genome assembly GCA_039513925.1 of Platanthera zijinensis. Classification (NCBI taxonomy): domain Eukaryota; kingdom Viridiplantae; phylum Streptophyta; class Magnoliopsida; order Asparagales; family Orchidaceae; genus Platanthera; species Platanthera zijinensis. The sequence goes on along the minus strand of CM077089.1, from coordinate 117,545,573 downwards.
GATCATGAGATGAATATAAGTCAAGTCTAAGGGATTGACTATGATGAAACCTTTTTGCCGGTTGTGATGTTCACAACAATTCGGATCATGCTGGTCATTGCCGCCTTTCATGATTATGAAATATGGCAATTGGATGTCAAAATAGCATTCCTAAATGGAAAGCTTGATGAGGATGTATTCATGAAACAACCTCAAGGTTTTGAAGATTCGGACAATATCAACAAAGTATGCAAACTTAAGAGAGCCATTTATGGCTTGAAGCAAGCGTCAGGGAGTTGGAACAAGAGCTTTGATGAAGAGATTAGAACTCTTGGATTCATTCAAAGCAAGGAAGAAACTTGTGTATACAAGAAGGTTAGTGGGAGTTACATCATATTTCTAGTCTTGTATGTCGATGACATATTATTAATGGGCAATCTTATACCTCTAATGGAACAAACAAGAGATTCATTGAAAACCATTTTTTCAATGAAGGACATGGGACAAGCCCAATATATCTTGGGAATTAAGATATATAGGGATAGGTCACGAAGACTCATTGGCCTAAGTCAAAATGTTTACATTGACAAGATCTTAGAAAGGTTTCATATGGAAAATTCTAAGAAAAGAAATGTGTCAATGAAGACGTCTTCACATCTTGGCAAGTCTTGTTGCGCCTCTACGCATAAAGACATTGAGTGCATGAAAAATGTACCTTATGCTTCTGCTATAGGTTCCATCATGTATGCCATGACTTGTACAAGACTGGATGTTGCATATGCCTTAAGCATAACGAGCCGACATCAAGCTTCGTCGGGTCCTAATCATTGGACCGCTGTCAAAAATATTCTTAGGTGCTGGAAAAGGACCAAGAATAAGTTTCTTATTTTTGGTGGGCATAAGGAACTAGCTGTAGAAGGCTACACGGATGCTAGTTTCATGACTGATCCGGATGAAAGGAAATCTCAATCTGGGTTCGTTTTCCTTCTGAATGGTGGGGTCGTGAGTTGGCGCAGTTGGAAACAATCAACGACCGCTGACTCAACCACGGCAGTAGAAGTCATGGCAGCTGCAGAAGCTAGCAAAGAGGGAGTCTGGATAAAGAAGTTCCTCTAGGAACTTGGAGTAGTTCCATCATGTGAAGCCCCCTTGAAGTTGTTTTGCGACAATAACGCTTCTATTTCTCAAATTAAGGAGCCAAGGTCGCATCATAAAACAAAATACATGGATAGAAAGTATTTTGTTACGCGGGACTTCATTGAGGAAGGGAAAATTGCACTTTTATGGATAGACACCAACAGCAACACAGTTGATCCCCTCACAAAACCTTTATCTCAAGCCAAAGGCGAAATTCATTTCGATTCCATGGGGTTACGTGACCATGGAGAGTGGCTTGATGAGTGATGTCATAGGTTACTCCGTTTTTGTAATTTTCTTTTGGACTAAGAAACTTTAAAAATAAGTGGGAGATTGAAGGATGTTGTGTTTTGAAAGTTGCTTTTCTTTTCTTATTTACTAGTGTTCATGTTTTAAAATGTTGTAACATTTTGTTCTTTGATTATGTGACTTATATCATGCAAGATTTGGGAAGATGCTCTTGGTCTTGAACTATAGAACCGTGAATTTTATTATGTCATGTAATCTTATGTAATCCTCACAATTGTGGTAATCAAAAAAGAACATTGATTGCCGGTCTAAGATTGTCATTTTGATTAAAGTACATTTGTGTTCTATAAATGTTGATAAATGATTATCGTTTAATCACTTGAGTATGTATGCGTGTGATATCATACATATTGAGGTTGGCTTTTTCTATGTTGTAACATTAAATGGAATGTGTTAAGTGTCGTTAATGTTTACATCGTGTCTATTGAGATATGAGATGTGTAGATTTAGCGCGTCGGTATGAGCAATGTGATTATAGTTAAAGACCATCTTTTGATGGTGATAAATACTATGATACGTTATTCATACTTGCGCGTAGAAGATGTTCACATTAAAATATCATTTGTCCCCAAATTGGTTTGGGTTATGATATAGTCGGGCCCCTTGGTAAAACGAGTTTGTATAGCATGCAATATAACTAATGTAGTTATAAATACACACTTGCTTATGAGACCGAGAAAGACAAATATAGTGCGAGGATGACACGGTCCCAGTTCGCACAATATTTATGATATCATGTGACAAAGGTAGACACTGGCCATATAGTTCGGTTACCTCTTCTAACGTGTTGTTGTGGCGACTACAATGCCTTGATAAAGCCTCTTATAGTCGATAATACAAATTGGTGTATTATCACCGTGACGACATGTTTCCTCTATGAGGTCACACCAAGTGAACGGGAACAGCCTCGATTCACCGTATTAGACTTAGATAATATGGTGATGCGCCTTGCTTAGACAAGATTTCCTTGTGCGATTATTAAAAGAGAATTACGACGAGGCGAGTCGTCGTAATTATTTAATAGAGGAGCACAGTATTTGGAGTTTGCATAACCCCAACTTAAATGGGCTTGATTAGGAAATATACATTTATATATGTATGATATATATATGTGTGTGTATGAGTATATATATATATGTTTGTGTATACATATGGAATATATATATATATATATATATATATATATATATATATACAGATATATATGAATATATATATACATATATATAAGTTTTAACGGGAAGGGGGAGGAGTAAAGAGGTGAACAGTTTTTTGGCTCTAGGGTTTTGAGGAATCGACCCTGACGGCGCTCTTTGGCATTGTGCATCAGTGTCGCCGATTTTCCCGTCAAGGCTCGGCCGCTCCTCCTGCAGCCTCCCCACCGGCGATTCCTTCCCTCGCCGGTCCTTCCTTGCTGTTGCCGGTTGGCTCCTAGGAGCTCGCCAATAGCTCGTGGAGGAGTAGCCTCCCCGTGTTTTTCCTGATCGCATTCAAGCTGGAAGCCTCGGCTAGAGCAGTCATCTGCTTTGTTGATCGTTATCCTCTAGTCGGCCTAGTAAGGTTCTCGACTCCGTCCCTCTCACGCCGACGACTAGTGTGGTTCGGCCACTTGGATCCTCAGCGCGCTTCAAGGAGTTGGTCTAAGCGTGTGCCCTCTTCTCCTATCAACGGACTTGGGCCGTTGTTCGGGTTCAAGGTGAACCAAGAGGCGAGGCGATCGGCCTCATAGTTACGGTGGGATCTCTACAAATCTCTTCGACGTGTCCGCTCTTCTGCCTAGAGACATTGTTCACTAGAGGTACATCTCTAAACCTTTGTGATGGTTAGATGTGATGAGTTAGGTTTTTTGTTTTGCTTAACTTGTTGGGCGTTTATATTGGATATCTGATCCCCGTGTTTGGATGGCGCTCGGGAATTTATTAATTTTTTTATAAAATTCGCCCCGCCAGCGCACGTGAAATCCTACATTGTCAACATCAAAGATCCACTAGTCTTCTCTGTTGATTAGAGAAAGAGAAGACACCATCATCTCTTCTCACCTCCTGTAAAAGGATTTTAACTCCTTTCAAAAGTTGACCACTTGGTTGTCAAGTCACCTGATCAAAAGGCTTTGTTGGTTTTTGGGCACTTGATCAAAAGCCTAAAGGGTTGTGATATCTCCATGCAAATAGATATTGTGGTGGAAGACACCTGATCAAAACCTGCTAGTGGATTCCTACTAGGGTGGTAGAAGAGTGGATGTACCCAGTTGGGAAACCACTATAAAATTCATGTGTTGTCTGGTTGTGCTCATTTTCTGTTTGTTTTTGTTGTGACTGTGATAGATAGAATAACTTAGCCTGTTTTTCTTTTCTTTATATATTATTGGTATCACCTACTTTCACTCTGATATAAAAGTTTAAAAAGCAAAAAATTTTAATACTCTATTCACCCCCCCCCCCCCTCTAGAGTAAGTCAGATCTAACTCCTCCTTTCAATGATCATGAGGACTGCTCTTCTGACGATGAGTCTGAACTTATGGCTCAATATAAAGAGTTAATCAAGGCTTACGACAAATATCAAAAAATCATGAAAACTCAGGCCAAGGAGATTAAATCTCTCAAGGATGAAGAGAGCACTCTGAGAGAGGAAGTCGTCAAGATGGAATCACTCAGAGAAAATTTAAATGTTGTTATTGAAGAGTATAACAAGGCTCTCGAGCACCTAGATCTGAAGGAGAAGATCATCAAAGAATTGAAAGAACAACTTGCAGCGGAAAAGAAACTTTTTGAAAGTTTCTCCAAGCCCAAGACTGTCCTTCCTTTTGTTGTTGAATTCTCAGCTCAGGCCAAAGGTGCTAGCTTAGGCAATGTTGATGATCCTAGTAAATCCTCTAGGAGAAACAAGGCTCGAAGAAATAATAAGGCAACCAAGAAGGCTCTGGCCAAGGAAAAGGGAAAAGCTCCTCAAGATCAGACGTCATTCAAGAAGGTTATCTTTCAAACCAACAAGTTTGATCTTGATTCGTCCTACGTCACTTTGCCAGACCTACTTATGTAGAGCCCAAATCTCGTTACCAAGGATGGACCTGTCCCCGAGACTTTGGTGAGAGTGTCTTCAAGGAACCTTATGAGGAGATTACTCTTCGCAGCTATGGCCCTTATAATCATGGTCATAACATCAAGAAGGCACCAAAAGTAAAGCCCATTGTGGAAAAACCTCTTAAGGAGAAGAAGTCATATGAATGTCATCACCATGAAGCTTCTACCTCCAAGACGACTACCCCTGCTAAACCACACTCTCAAAAGGTCAAGCAGGAGAATTTTAGGCAAAGATACAACCGATTTGACTGTTGGTGTTGTAGCAAAAATGGTCACTTTGTCATTGATTGCTAGCTTAACTCCAGAAATTATGTAACTCCTCAGGTTAATAATGTGAGAACGACTACTCATAATGTTAATACATGTAGGGGGAGTATGTTAACAAGAGACCAAGGACCCAAACGAGTTTGGGTTCCTAAGGCAAACTGATTTGTGATTGCAAGTATGTCCAAAGACCACCAAAACTCCTATCTGACATTTGGACAGTGGATGCTCTTGGCATATGACCGGGACAAGAAACCTTCTCCAGAATTATTCTCCTGTCATGAACGGGCAAAAAGTAATCTGTGAAGGTTCTGATAGAGGAATTACTAAAGGCTGCGGTATGATTACGAATGGTAGTGTATCCTTCTCAGATGTGGCTTATGTTGAAGGATTGGAACACAATCTCATAAGCATAAGCCAGCTCTGCGATAAATGATACATAGTAAACTTTCATGCAGACAAGTGCTTGATAAAATCGGTAGATAATCTGGAAACGATTCTATCAGACACTCGTAGTAGAAATATATTTTGTTTGAATTTTATTTGTATAGACTGTTCTACGTCAGTGTGCTTTTTGGCTAAAGATAGTGTGTCTCTTAGTGACTAATGGCACAAGAGGCTAGCACAATAATTTCGAAACTATTAATAAATTATTTTCCCTTAATTTAGTATGTGATGCTCCAAATGTCAAGTGCGCTAAAGATAGACCTTGTCACGCATGTGTAAAAGGCAAGCAAAAAAGGACTACCTTTAAAATCATTATTGGCAAAGACTCTAATAGGTGTTTACACCTACTTCATATGGACTTGTTCGGTCCACTGCAAGTTAGAAGTTTGGGAGGCAAGGATTATACATTGGTTATTGTTGATGATTACTCGCGCTTTGTGTGGGTGTTCTTTCTAAAATACAAGTCAGATACTTTTGACATCTTTACAAATTTTGTAAGGTAGATCCAGAATGAATACAATTGTTCCGTAGTCAAAATCAGAAGTGACAATGGAACAGAATTCAAGTCTGGAGCCATGATAGAATTCTGTGAAAGCCTGGATATCTTTCATGAGTTTTCCTCTCCTCGTACTCCTCAATAGAACGGAGTAGCTGAGAGAAGGAATAGAACACTTATAGAGGCCTGCATAACCATGTTGAGTGATGCCTCACTACCGGAATATTTCTGGGTTAAAGCCGTCAACACTGCATGTCATGAGCAAAATCGAGCACTCATAAATAAGAATCATAATAAGACATCTTACGAACTACTAAAGGGAAAAAAGCTGACTATTTCATATCTTAGAATCTTTGGTTGTAAGTGCTTCGTCCTTAACAATGACAAGTATCATACTACTAAATTTAGTGAAAAGAGCTTTGAAAGTATTTGTGTATGGTATAATAGACATAGTAAGGCAAATAGAATTTTTAATAAGAAAACACTAGTTGTAGAAGAATCTATTCATGTTATATTTGATGAGACGAGCTTGCTGTAAGGCAGCTCTTCTAGTGTGTTTATTGAAGATGCAGGTTCAAAGATGAAAGAACTAAACTTGGGTGAGCAGACTGAAGAAAAAGATGAAAAGTTCATCAAGATCGCCACTCCAACCCTGATTGGAGAGGTTGATGATCAAGATGAAGAAATCATCCAAGTTAATAAAGTCACTCATGTGGTTGAAGAAACTCCAGATGCAAAGACTCTAGAGCTCAGACATCTGAAGGATAACCCAATAGACCAAATCATAGGAGATCCCCGGGATGGTGTCAGAACTCGTAGAGGTACAGCTAATGAGAATTTATATTTGAGTTTTCTTTCACAGGTTGAACCGAAGAAGTTTGAGGAAGCAATGGAAGAAGAGTTGGCAATGGAAGAAGAGTTGAATCATGGATAATGGCAATGGAAGAAGAGTTGAATCAGTTCAAGCATTGCCAAGTTTGGAAGCTTGTTCCAAGACCCAAAAGTAAGAATGTCATCAGAACCAAGTGGGTCTACAGGAACAAGATGGACGAGGAAGGAACAATCATAAAAAACAAGGCTAGACTCGTCGCCAAAGAATACCAAAAAGAAGAAAAAAAATCGACTTCGACTAGACGTATGCTCCAGTGGCAAGACTGGAGGCAATCAGGTTGTTCCTAGCATATGTTGCACTTAAGGGCTTCGCTGTCTATCAGATAGACGTGAAGTCTGCCTTCCTTAATGGTGACATAAAGGAATAGGTGCATGTGGAACAACCTCCAGGTTTCATTGATTCTAACTTTCCTGAACATGTCTATCTTTTATTTAAAGCATTATATGGTTTGAAACAAGCTCATCGAGCTTGGTACGAGACGTTGTATAACTTTCTTCTTGAGAAAAAGTTCACAAGAGGAAAGATAGATAAGACATTATTTCTTAGGGAAATAAAAGGCAAGATTTTGCTAGTACAAATCTATGTCGATGACATCATTTTCGGCTCCACTGACGACAACCTCTGCAAAAAGTTTTCTAAACTTATGCAAAGGAAGTTCGAAATGAGCAGTATGGGAGAGCTGAAGTATTTCTTAGGACTTCAGGTGAAACAATCTGAAGATGGAATTTTCATCTCTCAGACGAAGTTCACCAAAGAGTTGATTAAGAAATTCGGAATGGAGAACGCAACCTCTATGAGGACTCCAATGGGTTCAACTATGCATTTGGATAAGGATAAGAAAGGGAAACCTTTTAATGAAACCAAGAACAGAAGCATAATTGGATCCTTGCTCTATCTTACTGCTAGTAGACTGGACATAATGTTTTCAACATGTGTATGTGTTCGATTTCAAGTGAACTCTAAGAAATCTCACTACACTGCTGCAAAGCGGATTTTGAGATACCTTAAGGGTACACCAAATCTTGGTTTATGATACCCAAGAAGTAATGACAGCAAACTAATTGGTTTCTCAGATGCAGATTTTGCAAGAAGTAAAGATGATAGAAAGAGCACTTCCGAAACTTGTCAATTCCTTGGAAGGAGACTCATTTCTTGGAGCAGCAAAAAGCAGAATTATGTCACAATTTCAACGAACGAGTCAGAATACATTTTTGCTGGCAGTTGTTGTGCACAATTGCTATGTATAAAGAACCAACTGGAAGCTTACAATGTGAAAGTCAAAGACATTCCCTTGTTTTGTGACTCCTCCAGTGCGATTGCAATAGCCAACAATCCAGTCACTCACAGCCAGACAAAGCACATAGAGCTGCGATACCACTTCATCCGAGAACATGTAGAGCATGGGGACATAAATCTACAATATGTCCCAACTGACAGGCAGATTACAGATATTTTCACAAAGCCGCTGGACGAGGTCAAGTTCTCGTTCTTCAAAACAGAACTTGGCATGCTCAACAAGGATGAAAAAGAATGAAGAATAAGGTCTCAAGCAAGTTCAAGTGCAGGTTTTACTTCAAAATCCAAGAAATTTAAGAGAATGGACTTCATTTCTCGAGTACAACACTTGTACTCGAGAACAAAAAGTTACTTCTCGAGAATAATAATTCTACTCGAGACCAAGACATATTCTACTCGAGTGCTGATAATCTTCTTCTCGAGAATAAACAGTCCTCTCGAGAAATATGTTGTCCAACTGGTCCTCAAGTTCAAATTTTTCATATCGGCGCCCAGTAACTTAACCGCCTCATTCCAGGTATTTTCAATGTTATTTATATCATTTTTCATCAAAATTAAAGGTAAATATAAATAGACTTGGGTCCAAGAAATTCTTTCCCGATTTCAAAACCCCGTCTCTCGACAAAATTATGTTCGTCTTCTCCGTCTCTGCCGTCTGCCGCAAGCCAGTTTCTCCATTCGTCGGCCAGCCAAAATCAATTCCTCCACATCAATGGCTTCGTCTTCCAAGCTTGGGATCGGGAGTGAACTAATTTCTACAGGGATTGCCGAGATTTCAAAAATGTTCTCCTTTTTCTCAATACAACCGGGTTGTCTTCTTTTCTGGAACATCCATGCCGTATTTTAACTTCTGATGTCGAAGAATTTTTCCAACACGCCAAAGTTAAACGGAATGGAAAGGTGCTCAAGTCAAAAGTTCAAGATATTAAGGTAAAAATGTCTGCCCTCTCTGTTTCTCAGTTTCTGCAATTTCCTATCATAAACATGGAAGATGATCTCATCAGCACTGACTATGAGAGAGCATATAGTTTCTGTGGGATTCCCCAATCCTCTCACACAATTAGAAGACAGTTCATGAATGCTGAAAGCAAGTTACTGGCAGATAAACTAGGCAAAGTTCTTCTTTGCAAGACAAGTTCTATCAGTTATATTACTCCAAAAATTTTTGATCTAATGACTGCAGTGATTTGTAGAAAGAAGTTTCAGTGGGGAATGATGCTCTTTAATAAAATTAAGGCATGCATTAAGAGCCCAAACTTTGGCAGAATAATTTCTTTGTACCTAAATTAGATGAATCCAGAAGTTTTCTCCATGAAAAAGGGCATAGCCCTCCACCATATGAAGAAGGTTTCCATCACCTCCATCCAAAGATGGGAGGATAAATTGCAGAAATCTGACAAATCTGCTAAGGAAATTGAAGATGTGGACAGGAACCCATCTCCTCCTTCACATCAGATAACTGACTAAATTATTGAGGGGGAGCCTACCCCATCTGTCACAGCTCAGCAAACTCCAGCTCCAGCACCAATCCACACAGAAATTCCAGCACCAGTCACTACTCCAGCTGCTACAGCCATTCCTCCTCAAGTCTCTCCATCTGCTGCCAGTAATCTAGTCCAAGAAGATATTCCATTACATTTGTTGCTGCTACTCCCTCTCTGATGCATATAGAAGATACAAATTTTCCTGCTGCTGAAGACTTACCAGACTCAGAAAACCTGACAGATGCTCAGGTTCAGGAACAGCTTCTAGATACTGATGATAACATCACCAGGATGATAGAGGAACTGTCCTCTAAAGAGCCTCTCTTCTCTATTCATGAAGATCATCCCTCTTCTCCAGCAATATCTCCAAAATCTCCTTCTCCTCAAGCAGAAAAGTCTCCTCCTCAAGCAAAAAAATCTCATGTAAATGAATCAGAGAAATCTCCTGATAATTTACATGATGATGAAGTTGTTTCAATTCATGATTCAGAAGATGACATTCCTGAAGAAGCTGCAGAACCAAGACTCTCAAGTCTTCACTTCAATATTCCCTCCTTGCTGCCCATTGATGCTGAAGATGAAGACAGCATTGTAAACAAGAAATCAGTTTCTACCTCAACTATTGTAATTGAAGAAATCCCTCCATGCATAGCCCCTGCTCTGCCTCCACCATCTACTCAGCCTACAGCACTTCCTGAAGATAATATTTTAAGCAAAAATTAAAGCTATGTTTGCTGCCCAGAGACAATATTTTGATTCCTCTCTTAAAGTTGTAACTGAAAAAATGACTGCATTAGAGAAATAAATGAGCCGTGGATTTGCTGAAATCTAGCATAACACAGATGGATTTAAAAGGCTCTTGCAAATAGGTGGAAAAGTCATAGATCACACAATCACAAGCATTAGTCATGTTATGGAACAATCAGTTACCCTTGTCAACAATCATATTCAACTTGAGAAGAAAGCTCAAGAAAGGAACTTCAAAACTTGTGTAGAAGTTGGAACATTTAAAGAAGATGTTATCAGTACCCTCTCCCTAGAAGTCAGAAAGGGGGAGGATAAAGAGAAAGAACAATTGGAAAAACAAGCTAAGATTATGAAAAATCAGTGGGATGACCAGTTGAAAGATATCCAGACATCTGTTATGAAGGAAGTCAAAAGTACAAAGTTATATACTTATGATACAACTATATGGATGCACAATCAGCTATTTCCTGAACGAAAAATGGACCCTTCTGCTCCTCCTGCTCACTTGGATGTAAATAAGCCAACCTTCTCACCTCCTAAAGAATATTTTAAAGGACCTCCTCCAGAATATTTTGAAGGCCCACCTCCAGAATACTTTGAAGGACCACCTCCTGATGTAAATGAACAAGTTTGGGAATCAGACCCAGCAGGAATGCCTCCTCATCCTCCAAAAGTTCAGAAAGAAAAAAAGAAGGAAATATGGGGATGGAGCCTCAGCTAGTAGTAGATCATCTCCACATCCTGAAGCTGAAAGGAAAAGACCTCAAGAGTTTACTGAAGTGTGGAGTCCAACCTCCAAATCTCTTATACCTGAAACTCTCAAGCTAGTTCTTGATTTCAATGAATCCACAAGCCTTCATTACATCTCTGATGAATGGGGATTATATGAAAAATCTCTTAAAAAAAGAAGGATATATGACAGAGTATATGGTAGAAATAATCTCAAGGCTCCACCTAGACCTCCAAAGTACTTCCCTAAACCATTCAGCTACCAGAAGAGACAACAGGAAAAGATTGAAAGACATCAACAACAGCAGGATCAGTATAAGTTGAAGATGTTTTGAAAGTTCATTTTTGAAATTGCGGAATTAAAATTTTTCTTGGACAAATTTCTATTTACATGAACTTTTAATTTTGTTGATCTGATTTTTCTCCATAATAGCTTTTATTCAACTTATCATGGCTATTAGTTTCCTTATTTGTTTTTCTCTTGATGTAATTCACCTTAGTGTAGAGGATTCTGACTTCTACAAATAGAGGGAGATTGTTGGGTATTGCATCCACAATAGCCCAGATTTGTATGAAATCACCCTTGAACTGAGATGAATTAAGTTTGTATTTGATGCTCTTTTTAGTTGAGTGTTTGCAGGACTTAATTGACAAGTGTAGACCAATGTCAGTCTACAATGAGTCTCCAAACACAGGACCATACAATGTAATCTCACATTGTGTGATCCATGGTGTTGACTCATGTGTAGCCTCTCTATTGGGATACACTTCCTTTTCAAGCATTAAGGGCATGGGAGGAAAATTGGATGCTGATTATTTTTGAAGAAATTAAGTTTTCAGATGTTCAGAGAAATTCTCAAGTGTTTTTCTCGAGTACTATGTTTTGTACTCGAGAAGGACTAAAGTTAGTTCTCGAGTTAGACTTGTCATGAATTCGAGTGGCAGAAGTAGTTCTCGAGAAAGCTTATTGTTGTTCTCAAAAAGGGCTTATGTACTCGATTGCCTCATGACACTTGTTCTCGAGTTACTTCCTTTCCAAACAGAATTTCTCTAAGTCTTTTTCTCGAGAAGACCTTGTTTAGTTCTCGAGATGGCTATATTTAATTCTCGAGAAGCCAGTCTTAAGGAGTTGAAAGCGTTGAGAAGCTAAGTCTAGTTCTCGAGTGAGGTTTGTTGTACTCGAGTAGAAGTCATCTAGTTCTCGAGTACTTCTCGAGATAGTTCTTTGTTCTCGAGTACCAAAGTGTTTCTTCTCGAGAACAATAATCTATTTTTCTCGAGTACTTTCCCTTCGTTCTCGAGACTGCTTATTTCCACCTCCACATTCTTACCAAGTTTTTTCTCGAGTTCCCCATCACTGTTCTCGAGAACAAAACTTCTTTTTCTCGAGTATAATCATTCTTCTCGAGAAATGTTGAACTATTTTCTGAAGATTTCTTAAGTCCAGACAGACGTAATTTTCAAATGTTATTAGACGTGATTGGTCCACGTGGCTATCATTAATTATGATTATGACTGTTAGGCATGTCCTATAAAAGGTCTTGTCATTTTCGACCAACCTTAAGCAGTCGTAAGAAGAAATTCTAAGTTTCTGAATCCCTAATTCTCTTTCCAAAATCGGAAGTCGTCGTTCATCGTCTTCATCGCCAAATACGCTTTCGATCCAGATCGATTTAGAGCAGTTGATTCACAAATCAAGATCTTCTACAATAGACAGATCCACTACTTGATCTTCGGAGTCCAGAAATTTCAGATCAGAGATCTAGCCAAGTCTTCTTCAATTATTTCTGACAGAGCCGCAAAGTTCAAGGAAGAAGAAAAGCATAAGTTTTTCAGATCTGAGAGAAAATACTGTTTGTATTTCTTTTATATTTCAATTTATTCTTGTAGGAGATTCTTCTCCGAGTGTAGGAGTTTTGCTCTCTGAATTGTTGTAGGAAGTTTTTTTTTCTTCCGAGTGTAGATCATGTGTTTTGGATCGAGTTGTAGGAACGTTGTTCCGAGTAGTATGATTGTTTCCAATCTGATATTAGTGGAGTAACCGAGTTTAGTGCATTGCTAGATCGGTGAGTGAAAAGTGGATGTACCTAAGGTTAGGGAACCACTATAACTCTTGGTGTTGTCTGTGATTGCTTGGTTAATTTTCTGTGCATAGCTCGCTTAATTTTTTATTCCGCAAAAAGACGCACAACTCACCTATTCACCCCCCTCTAGGTGATTTAGATAGACAATTTAAACATTTTCACCAACCTTCCTGAGCTGAGATACACTCTGCCCTACCTTCTTCTCAGCAACAAGAAACTGATCTTCAGGATGACTTGGCTTGTACTGAGAAGTAACTTGCAGTGAACTGCTTCTTCCTGAATTGAGAGAGAAACTCAGTCCTTTCTTCTTCTTCACAGCAACAGAAATTGTTCTTCAAAAATGACCAGTTGGAACTGTGAAGAAACTGCAGCCTCCCTTGCTGCTTCTACTTACTAAGAGATTTTCTCTGACTTTTGTTGTTGAGGATGTTGATCACAATAGCTAACTTGCTGGCACTTTTAGTTCAGCGGGTTTGAACTTCAGCTTCAAGCTCTGCAATAATGGCGAGGGAGAAGACGATGAAGTCCTGTCTTTTAGCGAAAAGATAAACCCTAAAAGTTCTTGTTGTCTCTGCGGATCTCAATTCCTTTATCTACCCCGTCCAACGACTCTTGGAGTAGTAGGACCCGTCATAGTTGACAACTGCAACTTATCTTTATCAGTAAAAGTCTTATAGTAGACCTGCGGTGCCATTTGTCGCGTACTGTAGCTTTCCCGCAACAATTTGAAACTTTTTTGACTCATGCTAACGTCAGCATCTGTGCACTTAGCCAAATTCTCAGTTTCATCTCAGACGTTGAGTGCGTTGAGTGAATGACATTCACTCAGCGCAAAACCCCTTAGTCAACTATTCTGCACTTCCAAGCGTTGAGTGTGTTGAGTGAATAGCCTTCACTCAACGCTTTTGTCCTTAGACAATCTTTCTGTTGTTTAGGCATTGAGTGTGTTGAGTGAGCCTTCATCACTCAATGCCAAATTGACTTAGCCAATACTTCTGCCCTGCTAGGCGTTGAGTGAACCTTCAACACTCAACGCCCATGGACTTAGCAAATTACTTCTGAATCCTTGTAATCTTTCTGAGGCGTTGAGTGAACTGGATTCACTCAACGCTTCTGTACTTAGCTGTTTCTCTCTTTATGAATGTGTTGAGTGGGCCTTCATCACTCAACGCTTCTGCATTTACCAATCTTTTTGATGTGGTGTTGAGTGAACTGGCATCACTCAACGCTTCTTACTTAGACAGATTTTTCTGTCTATCTATTTAAGCTTTGACTGAACATTGTCCTGTCGACGCTTTCTTCTTTGGGCATTGAGTGAGCTGTCCTCACTCAATGCTTCTGGACTTGTCCAGAATTTTTGACAGATTCTTCAAATGCTTTGACTGCTTGATCTTGACTAAACGCTTCTTTCTTCATGCGTTGAGTGAGCTGTCCTCACTCAATGATTCTAGACTTAGTCAATTTCTTGCTTGCCAGTGTTGAAGCTTTGACAGACTGAGCTTTACTCAACGCTTCTTGTTAAATGGTGTTGAGTGAACTGCCTTTACTCAACGTCTGTGGACTTGGCTGCATTTCATCCTTGTTAATGCTGAGACTTTGACCAACTCAGTTATACTCGACGCCTCTTGTTGTATGGCGTTGAGTGAACTGTCTTCACTCAACTCATGTGGACTTTGCCGCAATTCTGCCTTTGCAAACTATTGGGCTTTGCCTGTCCAGCTTTCCTCAGCGCTTTTTGTCATCTGTCGTTGAGTGAACTGGCTTCACTCAACGCCTGTGGACTTAAACAAATGTTTGTCTTTCCTGCATCCTTCCTGGACTCTTGGCGTTGAGTGAACTGTCTTCACTCAATGCATGTGGACTTAGTCAGATTTCTATCCCTCCACCTTTCTATCTTGTGACCACCTATCATAATCACTTAGACAACATGTCTAAACTTGTTCCAAGAAACATCATGTACATGATGAACTTGAACAGCATCAAATACAATTATGCTCTTAGTATTTATTGTGATACCTCTTCAAATCTAGGGAACATTGAGGGTTATTCTCAACAATCTCCCCCTATTTGAAGAAAGTAGGACACTCAACAATACTAAGGAGCATTATCACATAAAGCATATAAATTCAATGCAGTTGTAAGCTAGCAGATGTATCTTGCACATACCACTTGAATTACCAGCATAACAATTCAATGTTCTCCATTTAAGTGCATTGACTCAACATTCCAAGTCAATGCTTTCTCATACCACTTGAGCACTTAAATGGAGCACTTTCCTGATACCACTAGAAGATACCCTTAGAACCACCTTCCTCATACCACATGGAGGTGGGAAAGTAATATACAATGGCTCAACATTACTCTCCTCATATTACTTGAATGTTTCCAAATAATATGCACTGACTCAACATGACATGTTCATGTCAAGTATTGCCCACACCTCCCTCTTTGAGGTTTAGGGTCTTAGGGTATTGCCCACATCTCCCCCTTTCTAGCTTCTTCAAAAAAAAAGTATCTAATGAGTGATGTGAAAGGATCATGCATCAGAGAATTTATTTCTTGATCCAGGCAAAAATCTTGTGTTGATACCACTTGAGAAATTATCATAGTGATCAAACTACTTGATTAGATATCATACATCTTGTGTTGATACTACTGATACAACACATCACTGCAGTCACTTGACACTTGAGTGGTCCATTGATCCACTTGAGCTAACTGCTATCAGTGATTCATTTGAGCTAAAGCCACTCCTCATACCACTTAAAACTTCTGCAGAATGCAGTTGTAGTCAGGGAGGTGTTGGCTTTTCATCATCTCCTACAGCAGCATTGTCTTTTCAGCATCAGATATCCACTAGGGTTGATCTCACCCTTAGTCTGTGCATTGTCCAGAGGACATGCTGATTAGCATTGTTGATCTTTGATCAATTGTTGCAGCTGCTGGACTTGCTCCCCTTCAACAGGAGAATCTTGACTTGCTCCCCCTCAGCTGGAGCATCTTTTGTCATCTTCTTTAAAGGACACTTGAGTCCATTTAAGTCTTGATACCAATTAGAAGACTAGAAAGTCTTGATACCACTTGAGAGACTTATCTACCTGAAAGAAAAGTGAGTCCTGCAACAGAAATAATATATGGAGCAACTGAAGCTATACCAAGTTCAACATACCCAACTCAAACTTGAAGGTGTTGAACTTGACTTCATCTAGTGGTTTAGTAAAGATGTCAGCCACTTTCTTGTCTGTGGGGACAAACTCAAGACTGATGTCTTCCTTCTCTGCATTCTCCCTAATAAAATGATATATAATCCTTATGCATAGTCCTACTATGAGAGACGGGATTCCTAGCAATGAGGATTTAACTATTTGACTTACAGTACATAGGAATGTTACTTATCTCAATGTTGTAGACCTAGAGCTGATTCTCGATTCACAGCAACTATGTACAGTAGCTCCCTGCAGGTATGTATTCTGACCCAGCAGTGGAGATAGCTTCTTGCTACTTCATGAAGTCAGCCTTCTCCCTTGGAGTTGACAAGTTCCATCCTTGTCTTTCCTATCTTCCTTGCACCCTGCATAGTCTCTTCTTGATCATTATCTACCCCCCTTTATGACTTATCTAGATACAGCTGCAGTCAGGGTATCATACAGTTGCAGTTAGGGAGGTTATGACATTCTCATCTTCTTGAGCAGGGAGATCTAAAGAAATCTCTCCATCAATCTCTGCATTTCCCATAGGAAGTTGCTAACTTGTATCAACAATAGCTGGAACAATCCAGTTGTTCTTGAACTGATTGTACTTGCTTTCCCACAGCAGGTCCAACCATCTGGGCAGTCTCCCCCTCAACCCCAGCAATGTCCATAGGGATAAGCTGATCTTCAGCAGTATTTTTGATCTATACTGTGCTGGAGGTACACTAGGTAAGACTCAAGCATGTCCAGCAACCTAGACTGAACTTGCTCCCCATCAACAGGAGCATCTAGCTTGACAATCTCCCCCTTGATACACACACAAGCTTGATTAAGAAAATTGGCAATGTGCATTGTATACCACTGGTGGCACATGACTCTTCTTTATACCACCTGACTATTTGAGTTGGTTGTATACCATTTTTTCTTGCACAGCATACTCCTCCTTGATCATTGCAAAAATCATGTCCACAATGCCAACTGATTTGGACATTCTTTGTTGCAGGTTCAGAAGATGTTGAAACCTGAGCATCCTTATCTCTTTCGTTTCCTCAGAAGAATCTGATAGCTGAGGATACCACTTGAGAATCTTCTCAGCTGAGGATTGAAGGTCTTTTCAGCTGAGGATCATGTGCCCCTTCCTCACTACTCTCAGAAGAGGCTACTTTCAGAGCTTTCCTCAGTGATGAGTACAACCTGTTTTTTCTTCTCACTTTTTCTCGTTGTTCTGCTGAAATGGCAACAATATTGTGTCTCATCAGTCAGGCATCTTTGAGCTTTAATGGTTGGATCCTGCTGGTCTGTTTATCCAGTCAGATACCACTTGAAGGCTTTTACCCAAGACTTGTATACTTTGTCCTTATTCAAGAATGAACACAACATCACACCATCCTCTTCCTCTTGGGCAGTAGGAGTATCCTTGATGGACTATTTATCCATCTTCAACTTCACACTTGCAGATCTTAGGTCCATTCCTCATTGAAGTGTGATTCTCAAGATAGCTCATTGTTCCAGTCTTATACCTGGAACATTCTCTGTCCAAATACCACATAGGGGTATGGACACTTGGACTATCCTACAAACACAGATTAGTATACCTTAGGACCCCAAAATGAATTGCTTCCTTAGATTCTTGTTAGCATAAAAATGCGCATGTCTACCTACAGCAGTCCTGTCAGTAAGACGCACTCTTGCCCTTGGCACACTAGGGTTGTGCTAACAATCTATGTCATAGTGGTCCACTTTACCACAACACACAAATTCATGGATGTTATATCTCCTCTTCTGAATAGTCTTTGAAGAGTGCAAGCAATTACTAGCTGCCTATTCAGAGGGGAGTGTTGTGGACTTCTTGTTTCTCTCAGAAAAAATCTGACTAAAGGTGGGTCTGCCAGTAGAAATACTTGGCTTACTCTGAGTTTCATCAACAACAATCTTCTTTGTAGTTGACAGACTGTTAATGGCCTTAAAGATAGTCAAGTCAGCCTTACTGACTGACTTACCCTTGGTCTAGGTTTTTGTTGGAAGAGCCTGAGAATAGGTCATTGCCTTCTCCTTGAGTGTAGGGGCTGGAGCACCAAAATACAAATGGTTCATGATAGGCCATTTGGACTTCTACATGGGGAGCCTTCAGTGCACTCAAACTCATTCCCTTCCTTCTTCCATTATAATATACACTTGTACTCTTACAAGGAGAATTCTCATTCTTCTAGTGATCATACATGCAGTCTTGGCCATACATGTTGGAAGGGAGGATTATCTTGTGAAAGGTGTCCTGAGGCACTACAGGAGCCTTGCATTTCCCTTTGGAATGGGCAACACTAGAATCCCACTTAGACCCTAAGCCTCCCTTATCTTTTTGAGAGGTGAAGGAGTCAATCAGTGGCAACACAGTTTTGGGCTTACTGAATTCAGCCACAACTTTTTTTCTCCTTAAAGAGCTTCTCTTCAAGATCCAAGATGATCTTGTCCTTCTGGCTTATGGTCTCAATCTGGATGCTTGAGATGGCCTTTAGTTGGCAGACTTCCTTTATTTTCTGTTCAAGCAAAAATGTTGAGTCAGCCTGCTGGGAAGCAGCTAGCTGTAGAGAGATAATCTCCTCAGCATGTTTCTTGGCCAACTTCTTGCTTCTTTTCAAAGCATCCAGAAGTGCATCATACTGGTCAATCAATTGATTGATATCATTTTCAGAATCTGAATCATCATTCCCACTGGAAGAAGTGGATGCTTCGGAGACTGAGCCAGACTCATAGGTAGAAGAAGAGCTCGGGATAGAATGTACCTTATCAGGACTAGTATTATCCTGATTATCTTTTGATAGAGCCATGAGACTGAACTCTTCATCCTCTTCACAATCACTATCAATTGAGCATAGTGGAGCCCTTATGCCTAATGGGGCGGCTGGATGATCAGACTCTTCTTCAATGGACATGAGACCAATGTAGGCCTCCTCTTCATCTGAATCTGAAGACTAAGAATCATTATCTGATAGGCTGACTTTCTTCTTGCCCAAGAAGCTCTTTTCAGTCTTCTTATCCCTGTGATGCTTCTTGCCTTCAGACCTCACCTGCTCCTTAATCTTATCTATACAGTCTGCAATGACATGTCCACTCCTCTTGCAATAGTAGCAAACAACATTAGACTTAACATGTTTGTTCTGATAGGAGTCATACCTTTCCCCAAAGGAGTCATTTCTGGACTTGTCTTTGCTGGAGTATGGCTTCTTTGAGGTGGAGCTAAAAGAGCCATTGCTCTTCCACTGTCTCCTCTTGCTCATCAACTTCTTGAACTGCTTGGAGAACAGAGCTAGTTCTCCATCTGACAGTTCATTCCCAGAGGAGCTGGGATCTGAGCTTTCTGACTCTGCAACTCTCCTTGGTGGAGAATGAGACTTTCCCCTGCTTCTTCTTGTGGTTTCAGCTCTAAAGGTCACAGACTTCTCTTTGTCAAGAGAACTAGCTGCATCTTCTTAAGCCTTCCTGGAGTTCAGTTGCATCTCATCTCCAAGGTATTGAGTGCGTTGAGTGAATGGCCTTCACTCAGCGCAAAAACCCTTAGTCAACTATTCCGCACTTCCAGGCGTTGAGTGTGTTGAGTGAATAGTCTTCACTCAACGCTTTTGTCCTTAAGCAATCTTTCTGTTGTTTAGGCGTTGAGTGCGTTGAATGAGCCTTCATCACTGAACGCCAACTTGACTTAGCCAATCTTTCTACCCTGCTAGGAGTTGAGTGCGTTGAGTGAACCTCCATCACCCAATGCCTCTGGACTTAGCCAATTACTTATGAATCTCTGTCATCTTTCTGAGGCGTTGAGTGAACTGGCTTCACTCAACGCTTCTGTACTTATCCGCTTCTGTCTTTATGAATGTGTTGAGTGAGCATTCATCACTCAATGCTTCTGCCTTTGCCAATCTTCTTGATGAGGAGTTGAGTGAACTAGCTTCACTCAACGCTTCTGTACTTAGACAGATTTTTTTTGTCTATCTCTTTAAGCTTTGACTGAACACTGTCCTGTCGACACTTTCTTCTTTGAGCATTGAGTGAGCTGTCCTCACTCAACGCTTCTGGACTTGGTCAGAATTCTTAACAGATTCTTCAAATGCTTTGACTTCTTGAGCTTGACTCAACGCTTCTTTCTTCAGGCGTTGAGTGAGCTGTTCTCACTCAATGATTCTGGACTTAGTCGATTTCTTGATTTCCATTGTTGAAGCTTTGACAGACCGAGTTTTACTCAACGCTTCTTGTAATATATCGTTGAGTGAACTGTCTTCACTCAACGCCTATGGACTTGGCCGCATTTCATCCTTGCCAATGTTGAGGCTTTGATAGACTCGGGCTCTGTTTGGGGGGGACTTATTTTCACCGGTCAAGGGGTTATGACCGCATGAACCGGACCTTAATTAAGTCCTGGTTCACGTGGTCATAACCGCTTGACCGGTGAAAATAAGTCCCCCCAAACGGGACCTCAGCTATACTCGACGCCTCTTGTTGTATGGCATTGAGTGAATTGTCTTCACGCAACGCATGTGGACTTGGCCGTAATTCTGCCTTTGCAAACTGTTGGGCTTTGATTGTCACGTTTTACTCAACTCTTTTTGGCATTTAACGTTAAGTGAACTGGCTTCACTCAACGCCTATGGACTTAGACAAATTTTTTTCTTACCTGCATCCTTCCTTGACTCCTGGCGTTGAGTGAACTGTCTTCACTCAACGCATGTGGACTTGGTCAGAATTTTGTCTCTCCGTCTTTCTACCGTTTGACCACCTATCACAATCACTTAGACAATATGTCTAAACTTGTTCCAAGTAACATTCTGCACATGATGAACTTGAACAGCATTAAATACAATTATGCTCTTAGTATTGATTGTGATGTCTTTTCAAATCTACAAAACATTGATGGCAATATTCCCAACACTTTATACGTCTACGATCACCAAAGTGGCAAACCTTGGTTGTGCCCCCCAGGGTGATGAGGAGCTCTGCCCCTGCTTCGACCTCCTTCCTCTCTCCTGCAAAAACGAAAAGTGGGTTGTCGGTAGAAGTAACCCTCTTCTCTTCCATCGCCATGGATTTGAACATCTTCTCGAACATAATGTTGACAGAGCTCCTGTTATTGACTAGGATACGGGAGACCGTACAGTTCTCCACCACTGCTTGAATCACCAAGGCGTCATGGAAGGGATTTTCATTTTTGAACATGTCCTTCGTAGAGAACGCAATCTCACGATAGTGGGCGGGGCCTGGTAGATGGACGTCATGCTCCGTCGGTAGACTGCGTGCAGGCTCCCCTTCTGAGTTGCTTCTACTCCCCCCCCCCCCCCCACTGTGGATCGCCCCGATCCCTCCACTGGTTGCCTAGTCGATTCGATCCTTGCATCCCCTCTAGGCCCTTCCTCCTATCCCCTTATTCCTTCTTACTTTTCATGTTGTTGGCTCTCGTTTCCCCTACCGTGCTCCTTCCTCTACTACCCATCCTAACTCCAGAAACTCCGGGCAGGCCGCGATGGCATGGCTCTCGGACTGATGAAAGTTATAAAAGATGACCACCCTCCAATCCTCCCTCTCCTCTGATGTTGATTCCTTCCTTCTCATCCTCGCCCTCTTTTGTCTGCGTAGGTCTTTTGTCGGGGCACTTAGTCATGCCCCCATTGTCCATGACACCTTTCAGGTGAGTATCATCATCCCCTTCTCTCAGGCGAGCACCTCCTTCCCAATCGCCAATGGTGCCCTCCCCCAGCCATCTTCCTCGGTGGCCCAGCGGGAGGCCCTTGGAATCTTCTTTTTGGGTCCATTCCCTCTCCATCCTCTCGCATCCTTCACTCTTCTCGCTTCCTCAGCTCTTCCATTTTATTAACTCCTCTCCCTCCTTCCATCGCATCTATCTATTCTCTGGTTAGCTTCGCCAGTTTGGCCATGAACCCTTTGCTTGAAGATTCTCCTTCGATGTATCGTGTCGCCCGATCGATCAGGTCCTAAAATGACACCGGGGGAATCCGTTTGAGCTTCATCTTGAACATCCTGCCATGCAAGCCGAAGGTGAAGGTAATCATCAGAGTGTGTCTGGGCACCTCTTGGACATAGAGGATTTCTTCTTGGAAACGGCCATGGACGACCTAAACGGCTCCTGCAGTCCTTGCTTAATGAGGAAGATTGTCTCTGCCTCCTTCTTTGACATAGAGAAACTGAGGAGGAAACCTCAGCTGAGATCCTCGAAACAATAAATTGATCATGTCAGAAGCTGATGAAACTAATCCCTTGCTTTCCCTCTGAAGGTGATGGAGAGCAACCGATACTTGAAAGTAGACTTCTGCCGAATCAATACCATCTCTTTGAACCATTGTAGGTATTGCAGGGGTTCATCTCTTCCAGCATAAAAATTCAAGGGTGGATCAACGAACCAGGTCGGAACTAGCGTCGTCTTCACTAACTCACAAAATGGACTCGCTGATGCGATTTGGCGATATGGGCGAGCTTGCCCATTCTCCTCCTCTGCACTGAGAGTCATCGGGGGGGCTGTCAAAGAGGACCCTCAGCCTCATTATCGAATCATCACTTTCTGGGCACACCTCCTTGCCAGGTCGCTGTACCTGGCTCGCCTCACCCTACAAGATATCATCATGAGCTTGGCATGTCGTCGAGTGCTCAAGGTAGGTCAATTTGAGCCTGGATTCAGCCTTCACTATTTTGAAGTGGTTGGCTACTCACAGACCCGGTGACCTGCAATGTGGAGGTCCCACCGCTCACCTAGAAGCACGTGTCGCTTCCCCCCCCCCCCCCCCGCGAAAGCCAGAAGCTGAGCTCGGCACCTTGGATGGCACGGAGCAAGAACTCTCTGTTGGAACCTATAGTCTGCATCTCTTTAGTTTGACAATATCAAATCCCAAGTTGCATTTGATCATACTTTTGTTGGGTATAGTGTGCAAGTTTACATGTACAAAAGAACTAGAAAATCAATCTCTGTGACCTACCACTGAGCGCTAGCCCAACCGCGGGCGCCAACCCTGAAGAATTAAAGAACAGTCGCTCTGTGACCTACCACCAGGCACTAGCTGCTTACCGCGTTGCGGTATCCAAAAATAGAGCAAATATTTTTAGGATATTTTCCAAAATTACTGGACAGTTGTCAGCACCGCGTGAATCGACCTATCATTGGGCGCTAGCCCTACCGCTGTGGTAGTGTATTTTTCAAGATATATAAAAGCGCGTGTTTCTTTTCCTGGAAAAGAGAAGGAGAATTATTCAATCTAGGATTCGGTCGCCATCTATAGGAGGACGAACTTTCATCTTCGTTGAAGGAAAAGCACTATTTTTTCCTCCTATCTGTGATCAAAGAACTCTGGCGAACAAAATATTCAATGACCGTTCGCGGCTGATCGACAGCAACGAGAACGATATTCAAGAGCATCGATTGCGCGTCGTTCCTCGGAGGAGTTCTACGTTTGAGGGAGAAATAACTTTTAAACTCTAAATTTTCTTTTGTTTTTTCTTTGTTTTTTTTCTGATCTTGGTGAAAGGGAAATCAACCTTGGAGGTCGTCAAATTCTTGGAGGAGTCTGCAAGAAATTGTCCTAGGAGGACGTCTAGATCTAGGAGATCTAGTGGGGCTCTAAGACACTTCCGGGGAGGAAGGTGAAGAGTCAGCTCGTCGATCTTCTTAGGAAGAAGAGCGAGAGCCAACCGGCCCTAGGAGTGTCGGTATAGAAACCATAAGAAGATTGTATTCACCGTCTTCGATCTCCGGCATCACGGAGATCAATTTTGTAATTATAAACCTCTACTGATCTTTGAATAAAATTATAATTGTTGGAGTTTGATCTGAAATTTGTGACTGTATGTTGCTAGAGGTCTGAGTGTTGTGTGAAAAATCCGAACACTAAGTTTTACAAAGAAATCGATCTCTGTGACCTACCGTCAGGCGCTAGCCTCACCGCCCGTAATAGCTTCCGAAACTTATTTTTCTCGGCAAAACTCTTTTTTATTTTCGTACTTTTTTAAAAACATTATTCACCCCCCCCCCCTAAGGTTGGACATTAGATCCAACAAGCGGTATCAGACCCGGATTACTTCAAAAGGGATTAAAATCATGAAGTACGATGGCCAACATGAATCATGCTTTCTTTGAGGGTCAGGGTGTGAGTAGACCTCCACTGTTTATGAGGAGTGACTACAGCCATTAGAGAACTCGTATGAGGATATTCCTAATGACACAGAGCATGGACGTATGGGACATGGTCGTAACAAAATACACTGCACCCGCCATCACTATAAGTGATCAAGTTCAATAAAAACCACATGATAAGTGGGATGACGCTGATAAACTGAGATACCTAATAATGTTAAGGTCATGAACTCTTTATTCTGTGCGCTAGATAAAACTGACTTCAATAGAATTTGTAGTTGTGAAACTGCTTATGATATTTGGCTCTTACTTGAACTAACTCATACTGGTACTTCGCAGATGAAAGAAACAAAGTTATTTCGATTGGAGACTGAGTACGAACAGTTCTGGATGGAGATTGAAGAGGAGGTGGATAGCATGTACACAGATCGTCAACGCCTCCGGATCTCTCGGAAAGACATTTTCAAATGGAGACTTGGTTAGGAAGATCTTGCGATCTTTGCATCCACAATTCAACCCTAAAGTGACGGCTATTGCTGAATCTCATGACATCAGCACCCTGGAGATAGAGAGACTCATTAGAAATCTGAAGACCCATTATCTCGAACAGAAAATACAAGACGAGGAGTATCCCAGGGAGCATAAGAAGGCACTTGCACTGAGAGCGGCAAAGGAAAAGGAGGTAGCGGAAGAGTCTGATGATGAAGATGAAGAGAGCCTGTATGTACGAGAATTTAGAAGATTCATGAAGAATCTGAAAAGGCAAGGGAATTTCAAGATATTTATGAAGAAAGGTGATGAAGAGAAGAGGAGATGGACCAAACCATCAAAGGGGTCTGAGAGTGATGAAGAAAAATCCTACTCCTGAGTGCTTTCACTATCACAATTCTGGGCACATGAAGAAAGACTCCCCAAAGCTACAAAAGGAAGAAAAAGAGAGGCAAGTCAAAAGACAAAGGAAAGAGAAAAGTGCTCAAAGCTTCAACATGGGATGATGCTGGTTCAGACAAGTCAAACACTTTCGACTCAAGCAGTGAAGACGAGGCAAATCTGTGCCTCATGGGGAAACATTACAGTGACTTGACAACGAATCCAGTGTCCATAGCGAAACTGAGGTAACTCCTCACACTTACAAAGAACTCCTTGAATTATACAAAACATTATGTGATAAATTAGATGTTGTGAGTAATAAAAAGTGTTTTGAAATCTAAGAATAAAAAATGAAAAAGAAGTTGAAATGTTTGAATAATGAATTAATTAAATGTGGAAAGAGAAGGTTGAGTGCGAAGAGTGTTCTCACTCCTTGAGCACAATAAAAGAATTAGAAGAGAGTCTCTCCAAGACCTCCAAAATTTAAACTCTTACCAAAGAGATTAAGGACTTGGAAATGAAGCTTCAAACTTCTCTAAGCCACGTTGAAAATGGCAAGAAACATTCACAAACCGGTGTGTGATGCTTGTCACGGAAAACACTGTGTTAAAGGCTAAGATCCATGACCTAAACTGTGTCAGCCAAAAGTTTGGAATAGGGCAAAAATCTCTTAATATGCTGCTAGGTTTTCAGTGTCAGGGATCTTGAAAATTCGGGATGGGATATAAACACTGCTAGCTACCGCTCGACGGTATCCCTACTGCTGGCGATAGCTCGTCTTCAGTGACCCCGGCTAAAAAGCTTATGAACAATAAAGCTCATAATAAATCAAGAAGCCTACATCCATCTTCCAGCAGGAGTCCTAGTACAACGCAAAAGGTCATATCCATCGCCTATGTGATGTGTGCCAAACATAATAAATTTGGTCACACTTCTGGCTCTTGCTTGAAGAGAGGAGTAAATAAAATTGCTCAAATCTAGATGTCGAAGTCGGCTACCTATACTATGGGTGGAACAACTTGGGTAACCAGATCTTTACCTGTATCCTCTATTTAGATATGTTGGCAGGCTAAGAACAGGGAGAATGTGTGGTACTTGGACTCCGGATGTTCCAAGCACATGACTGGAGATGAAGACAAGTTCTTTGACCTTGAGAAGAAGAAAGGAGGCGTGGTGACCTTTGGGGACAATAGTAAAGGACGCATTCTTAGCATCGACACCATAAGTAATAATATATTTTCCATTTCAAATGTATTATTTGTTAAAGGGTTAAAGCACAATCTTATTTCAATTAGTAAACTTTATGATAAGGGCTTGAATGTGATATTTGAAACTTCTGCTAATACATGCAAGATCATAGATACTAAATCAAACCTGATATTGCTAACTGCGCATAAAAATCATAATGTTTATACAGCTAGGTTCGAGGACATATATTTTTCTGATTTGAAATGCTTAATTACTAAAAATGAAGAATTAGAACTTTGGCATAAGAGACTCGGTCATTCCGGGAGTAAACTAATAGTCAAACTATTGGAAAAAAAAACTAATCTGTGGACTTCCAAATTTAAGCGGTAGTTTGACTACATTATATGCTCCTTGTCAAAAGGGAAATTTATAAAAACTTCTTTTAAAAACAAAATTGATATTTCCACATCTAAACCACTAGAACTAATTCACATAGATCTATTTGATCCTCCTAGCACTTGTAATCTAGGTGAAAAATGATATACTTTTGTGATTATCGACGACTACTCACGTTTTTGTTGGACCATTTTTATTGCTAATAAATCGGATGCATTCCTTAAATTTACTAGTTTGTGCGTTAGATTGCAAAATTAAATGGAACTAAAAATAAAATGCATTAGGTCCGATCATGGTGGCGAATTTGAGAACAAAAATTTTACTAATTTCTGTAACAACTTAGGAATTCGGCACGAATTTTCAGCCCCACGCACTCCACAACAAAACAGCATAGTAGAAAGAAAGAACTGAACCCTTCAAGAAGTAACACGAACGATGCTTGCTGAGTTTGTCTTGCCTTGATATTTTTGGGTTGAAGCGGTCAACACAACATGTTATGTAATGAACTGGATCATTCTTCGTCATATTCTTAAGCGCACCCATTATGAGCTATATTATGATAGAAAGCCGTTTGTGTCCTACTTTAGAGTCTTAGGGTCTGTTTGGCGCAGCTCTGGCGGCTGGAAAATCTCTATTCCAGCCGCCAGAGCTGTTTTATATGTGTTTGGGGCAGCTCTTTATGAAGAGCTTTTCAAAAATCTGGAGCTGTTTTGCAGATTTTCAGAAATCTCCCCCCCCCCCAGCTTCAGCTTCCGCAAAATAGCTTTCTCTCTCACAAGTTTTGGAAATCTAATGGTTTCTTCAGTTGGAACATGCTCAGAGGCCGGACGGCCTTCCTCCGGCGATTCCGAGCCCCGGACGGCCTTCCTCCGACAATTCCGAGCCCCCGACATCCTTCCTCCGGCGATTCCGAGCGCACTTCTGCACAGAACATCCAAACACTCTGCAGCTTTTCAAAAGTGCTCCCCAGAGATCTATTTTAAAACAGCTCTTTCCGGACAGCAGTTTTTCAATCCGCCAGAGTTGTCCCAAACAGAGCCTTAGGCTGCCATTGTTTCATTCTTAACACTAAGGATAACTTAGGGAAATTCAATGAAAATCTAACCTAGGCATCTTTTTAGGATATTCCCCCATGAGTCGCGCTTATAGGGTCTAAAATAAAAGAACCTTGGTGGTAGAAGAATCTATTCATGTTCATTTAAATGAAACTGCCCCTAAAGAAGACCCAAAATCACATGTAGTTGATGATGACGTCGTATCTCTAGAAGAGGAGAGTGAGAATAAATATGTAGTAGTAGTTGGAGATGACTTTGGTAATACGGAAGAATATAAGCCTCCAAGTGAACTAAATTTTTCAAAGAATCGTCCAAGAGAACTAGTAATTGGAGAGCTTTCACATGGGATTAGAACTCGCTCAAAAGTGCATGAATCATTTTTAAACCTATGTTTTGTATCTGAAATTGAACCTAAAAATGTTTCTGAAGCACTAAATGACGAATCTTGATTTCTAGCCATGAACGAAGAACTTAATCAATTTGAGAGAAATAGAGTGTGGACTTAGCGCCCTAGTGACCATTAAATTATAGGTGTGAAGTGGATTTTCAAATATAAACTTGATGGTGAGTCTAGGATAACAAGAAATAAGGTTTGGTTGGTTGCTCAGGGATATTGTCATATTGAAGGGGTGGATTTTGAGAAGTCTTTTGCACTCATTGCTCGCCTTGAGTCCATTAGGATGTTCTTAGAATTTGCTATTTTAAAAAAGATAAAATTAGATCAAATGGACAACAAGAGTGCATTTTTAAATGAATATACTAAAGAAGAAGTGTAGGTAGAGCAACCACCCGGATTTAAAAATACCAATCATCCAAATCATGTCTATAAACTAATAAAAGCCATATATGGATTAAAGCGGCCTCCTCATGCATGGTACAATAGGTTAACTATTTTTCTCATTAAGCATGGTTTTAGAATGGGGAGTGCGGATATAACTTTTTTTGTAAAATATAGTGATTCAAATTTAATGATCATACAAATATATGTCTATGATATAATCTTCGATGCCACTAACAAAAAATTATGTGAAGAAATTATAAAAGTGATGTAAAGTGAATTTGAAATGAGTTTGGTAGGTGAATTGACATATTTCCTAGATTTTTCAAATTTCTCAACGAGACGATGGTATTTTTATCTGTCAATCCAAATATGTCAAAGATATGATTAGAAATTTCGGTTTTGAGAATTTGAAACAAGCGAAAACTCCAATGAGCACATCACTAAAACTTGGAAAGGATGAAAGTGACATATCGGTGGACCAAACTTTATTTAGAGGCATGATTGGCTCCCTACAATATCTTAGTGCAGCTAGACCTGACATCATGTTTGCAGTGTGCCTGTGTGCTAGATATCAAGCAAATCCTAAATAATCTCATCTGAAAGTTGGTAAACACATCTTAAGGTATCTCATAGGGTCACAAAAACATAGTCTTTGGTATCCACACCACAAATTTCACACTTCATGGTTTTTCCGATTCAGATTATGTCGAGTGTTCACTTAATCGAAAAAGCACAAGTGGCGTGTGTCACTTCTTAGGGTCTGCACTAATTCTATGGTCGAGTAGGAAACAGAATTTTGTTGTCCTCTCCACGGCTGAGGCCAAATACATTGCCCTAGGAAGCTGTTGTGCAT
Source organism: Platanthera zijinensis (assembly GCA_039513925.1). NCBI lineage: Eukaryota > Viridiplantae > Streptophyta > Magnoliopsida > Asparagales > Orchidaceae > Platanthera > Platanthera zijinensis. The sequence continues at coordinate 117,516,176 of CM077089.1, read as the reverse complement.
AAGCACTTTGGATGTCACAAATGTTAGAAGACTTTGATCTCTCTTTCAAGAACGTTGAACTTTGGTGTGACAACAAAAGTGTCAGACTTAACAAATAATCTGATGCACCACTCTCAATCAAAACACATAGACGTTCGTCATCACTTTATTTGGGATCACATTAAGAAAGAAAACATGAGAGTGAGCTTCATTGGGACTGACAATCAACTTATTAATATCTTTACAAAATCCCTCTATGACGCTCTTTTTTTTGCTTCGACTGGAATTGGGTGTTTTGGATCTCTCAGCATAGTCGTGTTGCAGATTTATTGAAATCTGGGCAATTTTTAAACGAGCTCGAGTTTCTATGAGTTACTGCTACATGGTGGCAAGAGCGATGGCGGTAAGCTATCTTTTTTCTCTAAATGCTTATTTTGTGGTTTGTTTTCTTTTCTGTTTTTGTGTTTTTCAGTCATTATGCATGGTGTATTTCTTTTTTGTGTTTTTTAAAAAAAAATGAAAACAAAAAAATTTTGAAAATACCAAAAATCCAAAAACATGTTTTTTATTTTTTTCAGTTGATTTCAAGTAATAAAAAATAGAACAAAAAAATATAAAAGCCTAAAATAAAAAAAATGGAACGATCATTCTTAGGACATGCATGACTAGAACCTAAAACATAAAGATTACGTGCAATATTTGATTTATGACTGCTAATTTTTTGGTTGAACATTGTCTTTTTTGTCATGATGTATATCTATTGGTGTCTAACTATTGAGCGTGATGGACAAGATAATGTATGTTGAATATGTCTCTAGATTTGTGTGAGAATTTAAATAGCGTAATGACATTTCCCAATTCACACATCCCTAGAAAATGCACTCTTGTAGAAATTCAAAGCTTACATGTTATAACTCGTGATATTGTGTCTAACACATTAGGAATGACTTAAACAATCAATGTCACGGTGTTCATGTTTTTATATAAAGCTTAGAACTGTGGGCCAAAATTCTAGTACAAACATTTTATGTTTACAAGTTAAAGTGTATCTACCTATGTGGGTAGATTTTTATTGATTCGGGGACCTTGAACTCTACAGTAATATAAAAGATATAGTGACAAAAAAATGAATGAAAAAAATGTGAAAAAATATGTATGTTATAAAAAAAAAAGTGTCAAAGATACCCCACAAGCACTACTCATTCCTCCCTGATAAGTCTTCATGAGCATTGTGAGGATGAGCACCTTATTCTAAAGAATCGTTTCGTTGTTGTGCAAAGACTACTAATTGTGTTAGTGCCTCTTGTTCTAATCTTGGTATGATGTAGATAGAAACATGATGTGATTTTTCACGTCATTACTTTTGTGTTAGCATATTGTCTTATTGAGAGAAAACATGTATTAATGATTATTTCTACTGATGTTTTTTTCTTTATGATGTTACACGTACACCTGTCATTATTCTATCTAACGCTTTCATGCATAAGAATTTGACTTAAATTGTATTTACTGCCTATCGTTCATGTGTACTAGTACACGATTTCTATTCATGACGCTTACAATGTTACATTATATTAACTCTATGAATCTCCTAACCTTGTACGCCAAATCTTGTATATTTAGATTCACATGTATTATCCAAATTTATTATGCTCTGCAAAATTTTAAAAACCAACTGTTTTTCTTGTGTTAGGTAGGTCAGTACTCATTGTATACTGCTCTTTTTTTGCCCCGGTACTTATGTTTTTGTTATGCATGTAGGCCCATTTTCTCGCTTTGTTTTTCTCAGGGCACGTTCGTTCATCCCTAGCCCTTTCAATAATATCAAAAGCGGGAGATTTGAGTGTTCATGAGCTAATCCTATATTAAGTCACCTTCGGGAAGCTCTCATATAGGGGGAGCACAAATGTAGGACTGCAGGGGCAAAAGAACGAGAAAATCAATCTTTGTGAGCTACCGCCGAGCGCTAGCCCGACTGCAGGGGCTAGCCCCAAAGAATTAAAAAATTATCGCTCTGTGACACGCCGCCAGGCTCTAGCTGCTTATCGTGCCACGATATCCAAAAATAGAGCGAATATTTTTCGGATATTTTTCCAAAATTACTGGACAACTGTCAGAGCGCCGCGCGAATCGACCTACCATCGGCCGCTAGCCCTATCGCCGGCAGTAGCGTATTTTTCAAGACATAAATTTGCGTGTTTCTTTTCCTGGAAAAGATACAAAGGAGAATTTTACATTCTAGGATTCGATCGCCATCTGTAGGAGGATGAACTTTCATCTTTGTTGAAGGAAAAAAGTAATATTTCTTCCTCTGGTCTGTGATCGAAGAACTCTGGCGAATGAAATCTTCAACAACCATTCGCGGCCGATCAACTGCAATGAGAACAATAATCAAGAGCATCGATCGCGCACCATTTCTCAGAGGAATTATACGTTTGAAGGAGAAATAACTTTTAAACTCTAAATTTTCTTTAGTATTTTCTTTATTATTATCTGATCTTGCTGAAAGGGAAATCGACCTGCGAGGTCGTCGGATTCCTAGGAGGAGTCTGCAAGAAATCATCCTGGGAGGACATCTAGATCTGGGAGATCTAATGGGGCTCTAAGACCCTTCTGGGAAGGATGGTGAAGAGTCGGCTCGTCGATCTTCTTGGGAAGAAGAGCGAGAACCAACCGGACCCGAAAGGGTGAGTATAGAAACCCTAAGAAGATTGTATTCATCGCATTCAATCTCTGGCGTGACGGAGATCAATTTTTATAACTATAAACCTCTACTGATCTTTGAATAAAATTAAAATTGTTTGTGTTTCATCTGAAATTTGTGATTGTATGTTGCTAGAGGTCTAAGGGTTGTGTGGAAAATCCAAACATGAAGTTTTACAAGGAAATTGATCTCTATGACCCACCGTCGGGTAGTAGCCTTACCGCCGGGTAGTAGCCTTACCGTCTGCGATAGCTTCCAGAACTTGTTTTTCTCGGTAAAACTCTTTTTTATTTCCGTACTATTTTAAAAACCGTATTCACCCCCCCCCCCCCCCCCCCCTCCTCTAAGGTTGGCCATTAAATTCAACATTAAAGTATCTAGTTGTCTACCTAAATCACCTAAAGGAGATGAATAGGTGAATTCTGTGTCTTTAAGCGGAAAAAAATACTTTAAAAATAAGCGCACAGAATCAGAGAAACAAACAGCACAAACACAAGAATTATAGTGGTTCTCCAGAATGGATACGCATAGAATCCTGCCTCGCCTATCTAGCACTTCGGGCTAGACTCGACTACTTCACCAATATCAGATTATAACAAATCTTATACCTCGGAATCTTCAACTCCTACAAGCTCGGAGACAACGTCTCCTACAAACACTCAGAGAGCAAACTCTCCTACGCTCGATCCTCTAAACTAGGATCTACAAAACTCAAAAGTGAAACTTCTACAAGAGTTGTACAAAAGGTTTTTACACAACAAAATAGATTGCAATAACAATCTTCTTCAGATCTATGAGAATCAATCTTCTTTCTTGCTAGAATGAAAATCTTGAACTAATCGTAGAAGAAGACTTGATTGAGAACTTAAAACTAGATCTGATCTGAGTATCGACTAAAACTTGAAGAAATTCTTAGAGAAATGTAGAGTAGATATATGGTCAAAACTTTTTTTGAGAAGAATCATAATTTCGAGAAGTCGGAGACGGGAACGATCGAGTGCGAACGATTCGAACAGCGGAAGAGAACTTGCGATTTTTCTGATTTGATCATGATTAGGGTTCTCTGAAATTAACCCTTGAATATATATAGTGATTGCTCTTCTAACGGCTAGAACGAGAATTCAGGACCGAGCTCCACGTGTACTCTACATGGTTGGTGTCCTAAAGGAAAGTCGTCACAGAATTCAAAATGAAAAACAGTTAAGTCCATTCATCGAGTGTACATGTGACATCTCCAGAATACTCGACGAATTGCATAACCATTCGACGAATTACTCGAGTTCATTCGACAAAAAGGACTTGGCTGAAAAACGAAACAAAAAAAAATTGTGTTCAGTGTTCACGTGACCTCTCAAGAGTACTTGACGAATTCGTCGAGTATTCACTAAGAGGAGATGAATAGGTGAATTCTGTGACGACTTTCACTCAACGAATTTTACTTGGCCAAATCAGAACGATCACTGAGACCTTCAGAAACTTCCTGAGTAAACTAGACAAATTACACGAGTGTTCACGTGAGGTCTCGACAAATGACACGAGTCTTCACGTGAGAACTTGACGAATTTTATTAGGAAAATTCTGAAGTCCTGAACTCAGCTAACAGTCCTTCCTTGAATCTTCTATAGCACTTGGAGATGAAAAACAACTCAATAGAGAGATTACAGATAAGTCAGCATTGTTCTACACAATGAGGAATTACATTGCATAGTCTGTGTTTTATGACCCGTTGTAATCTGATATTGATTTGTACTTAGCAATTAAAGTCATGCAAGTACATAACTAAAATGCAGCATCAAATACAATCTCAATTCATCTTACTTCAATGGGGACTTCTTCAAATCAGGATTTTTGTGGATACAATACCTAACACAACACTCTTCAATATTTAGGAGCTCTGGGAGGTTGGGTCTGTCTCTCCAAGATGCTTTAAGGGTCTATTTATAGGCAATCCCCAAACTTGGAGCAAATCCGTCTTTATGGTCTGCGGATAGCGGTTTCTGCTTTTTGATTTTTTTCTTATTGGCACCCCTGATTGGCCTGCAGACAGCGAAATCTGTTGGGTATTGTTTCCACAATAACCCTGATTTGAAGAAGTCTTCTTTGAACTAAGATTAATTGAGTTGTATTTGACAATGCTTTCAGGTTATGTGTTTGCAAGATTTAATTATCAAGTACAAACCAATGTCAGATTACAATGGGTCATAAAACACAGGACTATGCAATGTAATCTCTCATTGTCAAGAATATGGTGCTGACTCATGTGTAATATCTCTATTGGGGTGTACTTCATTTTCAAGTGTATAGGAGATTTAAGGAAAAGAATGATTGCTGATTTCAGGAAGAATCAGAAATTTTCCAAAGTAAAAGTAGTCGAGTATTGACGTGAAGTCTTGTGTCATTCGTCGAGACATCACGTGAATACTCGTGAAATTCGTCGAGTTTATCGAGAAATTTCTGATGGTTTCTTAAATCTTCTTCAAGAATGGCTAAGTTAAATTCATCGAGTTCTCACGTGTAGTCTCGGGTAATTCGTCGAGATGTCACATGAACACTCGTGAGATTCGTCGAGTATTCTCGAGAGGTCCAATGACTGTTAATAGAAAAATTCCTTCTGGTCCCATTTTCGACTAAGTAAAATTTGTCGAGTGCTTTCGTGTAAATTATCGATTGCTCTCGTGGAGTTCATCGAGTGACTAAGTGATTCATCGAGTGTTCTGGTTATTTCACGAGTCATCTCGACGAATGGACGTAGTGATTTTTTCTAGTTCAATTTTCTGACGGGTTCTGTTTTAAGATGTCAGCCATGTACAGTACACGTGGAGCTCATTTTGAAGAAAAATTCTAGTCGTTGTAAATGAAACCTATAAATACTAAGGATTTCATTTTAGTCAACAAGATTTGCAAGAATATCTTAACCTAATTTTCAAATCGTCAACGGCTAAACTTTCCCAATTTACTGTTCTCGGAAACAATCATCCTGATGACCGAGAAGTTCACAATTGGTGATTCCACACATGAAGAGATTTGACAGATCACTGCTTTTAGATTCTACAAAGGTTCTCTTGATCTAGTCGGATTCAAAGTTTCAGATCAAAGTTCTCAAGTTTTCAAGTCTTCTCCTTCAACCTTCATTTCAAGATCTACTCTCTAAAAAGGAAGAAGATTGAATCTACTCAGATCTAAAGAAGAAGATTATTTGCAATCTATAAAGTCGTACAAAACCAATTTTATTATTGTAAGAAGTTTCTACTTTTGAGTTTGTAGATTCGTGTTTATTGTATCGAGTGTAGGAGAATTTGTTCTCTGAGTTGTAGGAGTGTTGTCTCCGAGTTTGTAGGAGTTGAGGCTCCGAGGTATAAGATTTACATAATCTGAGTTTTAGTGAAGTAGCCGAGTTGTTGATGCGCGAAATGCGACACCGACCAGTTAACGGGTGTTCGATCTCACAAGCTAAGGATGAAGGAAGAAGGGTTGCGGGGATGGAGGAGAAGCTTGCTTGAGCAGAGGAGAAGCTTGCTCGAGCAGAGAGGGAGCTTGATCGGGTACTGTCGAGCAGACAGCTACTTGAATGGTTAGCTTTGCAGGTTGATGTCGAGAGAGGAGAGAAGAAGAGAGGAGGCCGCTAGCAGCGGCAACAACAGACTTCGCCCGCCGCGGCTTGAATGTCACTCTTGCGACGGGCTTTTCTTTTATTCAAGAAGAGTTACAACTTGCTATTGCCCCATTACATATAAAAGCAGTAGAGGGTACAATGGGGGAAGCTGGCGGCTGAGGAAGGAGATGCCAGAAACTAAGTAAAAGAAGCTGCAGAGGACTGGAGAACTGAAGCTGCAGATGCTGCCCAAGCTGCCTGCTGAGGGCAGAAAAAACTAAGTCCACAGCCCTTGACGACCTGGGAGAACTGGAAATCGGAGGCTGCGCAGGCTGCTGCTGCTGACAGAAAAGACTAAGTCCTCAACCCTTGACGACCTGGGCGGACTAGAGATTTGAGGCCGCAGACCTTGCTTGACCAACTCCGACGACCTGGAAAACTGAGTCCGCAGGCTTTGATCAAGGTGGCAGTTCTCCTCTCACGCCTCACGAATGAGAGGTCTTGGGGGGTATTTATAGGCCCGGGGAGAATCTTCTTGAAGCGGGGCCCAGTGACGTCAGCATCAACGACCTCGGCGGACTGAGAAAGATGAGGGCAGGCAGGCTGAGTGACCTGAGGAGCAAGCAGGCAGGCTGAGCGGAGGCCGCCCCCTAGCGGGCGGACTCCGGGGGAGTCCGCCCGGTAAGGCTGAGGCCGCCCCCTAGCGGGCGGCCTGGGCGGACTCCAGGGGGAGTCCGCCCGGCCGAGGAGGCCGCCCCCTAGCGGGCGGCCTGGGCGGACTCCGGGGAAGTCCGCCCGGCAAGGCTGAGGTCACCCCCTAGCGGGCGGCCTGGGCGGACTCCAGGGGGAGTCTGCCCGGCCGGGGAGGCCGCCCCCTAGCGGGCGGCCTGGGCGGACTCCAGGGGGAGTCCGCCCGGCCGGGGAGGCCGCCCTCTAGCGGGCGGCCTGGGCGGACTCCGGGGGAGTCCGCCCGGCAAGGCTGAGGCCGCCCCCTAGCGGGCGGCCTGGGCGGACTCCAGGGGGAGTCCGCCCGGCCGGGGAGGCCGCCCCCTAGCGGGCGGCCTGGGCGGACTCCGGGGGAGTCCGCCCGGCAAGGCTGAGGGCGCCCCCTAACGGGCGGCCTGGGCGGACTCCAGGGGGAGTCCGCCCGGCCGGGGAGGCCGCCCCCTAGCGGGCGGCCTGGGCGGACTCCGGGGGAGTCCGCCCGGCAAGGCTGAGGCCGCCCCTAGCGGGCGGCCTGGGCGAACTTCAGGGGGAGTCCGCCCGGCCGGGGAGGCCGCCCCCTAGCGGGCGGCCTGGGCGGACTCCAGGGGGAGTCCGCCCGGCCGGGGAGGTCGCCCCCTAGCGGGCGGCCTTGGCGGACTCCGGGGGGAGTCCGCACAGCAGGCGGAGGTCGCCCCCTAGCGGGCGACCTGGGCGGACTCTGGGGGGAGTCCGCCCAGCAGGCGGAGGCCGCCCCTGGAGGGCGGCTGGCGGAGCATCTGTCCTTGGGCGACTTCAGACCCGGCAGTCCGCCTTGCGCGGACACGATGGACATCAGGGTTAGCCTGCTCTTTACGGGTGGGAACCTGTAAGAGAAAAGCAGAAAAAATAGGCTCCTTGGAGAGGATTGCCGATTTTGGGGTTAACATAATCCCCGCACTTTTTTAAGTTCCGAAGGGAACTTCAAAAAAGTAGGAGACCCACAAAAATCGTGATCCTCCCCTCAAAAATCAGGAGAGAAAATTAGAGATTAGGGGAGATAGAACCTGACGTCTCTCCTCGGAAAGATCTGTCAGTGCCCATATTTTACCTGCGAAGAAAAAGTCAATACAGGTAAAAGGAGGTACATCTTGTGTGTACCTGAGTTTGTTGGTATCTGTTGATCTTTGCAAAAGAAAGATAAGCAACAGATATGATAGGAGAGTAAGGTGCAAGTACCTGAGAGGAACTTGCTACTATCTGCTAGTCTCTGCAAAAGGAGGGTAAGCAGGCAGATAGAAGAAGGAAATAAGCTGCAAGTACCTGAGAGGAACTTGCTACTATCTGCTAGTCTCTGCAAAAGGAGAGTAAGCAAGCAGATAGAAGAAGAAAATAAGCTGCAAGTACCTGAGAGGAACTTGCTACTATCTGCTAGTCTCTGCAAAAGGAGGGTAAGCAGGCAGATAGAAGAAGAAAATAAGCTGCAAGTACCTGAGAGGAACTTGCTACTATCTGCTAGTCTCTGCAAAAGGAGAGTAAGCAAGCAGATAGAAGAAGAAAATAAGCTGCAAGTAACTGAGAGGAACTTGCTACTATCTGCTAGTCTCTACAAAAGGAGAGTAAGCAGGCAGATAGAAGAAGAAAATAAGCTGCAAGTACCTGAGAGGAACTTGCTACTATCTGCTAGTCTCTGCAAAAGGAGAGTAAGCAGGCAGATAGAAGAAGAAAATAAGCTGCAAGTACCTGAGAGGAACTTGTTACTATCTGCTAGTCTCTGCAAAAGGAGAGTAAGCAAGCAGATAGAAGAAGAAAATAAGCTGCAAGTACCTGAGAGGAACTTGTTACTATTGACTGTTTACATGATAGGACATAACCGGATAGCAGAAGAGACATTTGGCAAACTCTGTTATCACCTGATTAAAGTCAAACTATGATAATGATTGCCTCGCGTGATCAAGATACAATGTCGACATGAAAACCCAGATCAGCGAGATAAGAAAGTACGAAATTAGATTCATGATGACATGACTTGTTAATCAAGAAGAATCATACGCCTTGAATAAATGATGTGTGGCTAACATCTGATGAGAGAACTTGTTGATTATCATCTGATAAAAGCTTATGCAGGCAGCGCATATAAGATGATCATAGGTCAAGAAAGATATTGCAGATCCTTAGAATATGTTGAATTTAACCCGCTAACCTGTAAGAAGGTAAAAAGAGGAAAAGAGGGGCTACATCCCGAGGATGAACTAAAAAGGTTGAATGCTGCCACAGGTGTTCCCCGTGGGCCTTATGCATCACTTGCCAAAGTCATCCTGGGTGTAGTCCTAAACGAAGCGGGCTGGCCGCGCATCCTTTAGAAGGGCACAAATAAACAAGAAATAATTCTAAGAAGGATCGACAGATGCACTGCTCTCTTGCCTCGGGTTACAAGCATCGCTGATCAATTAGACTAGTTGCGCCAAGTGGCCTATTGCTTGTCTGCGGATTGATCAGCGGAGTTGTGAGTCCCGCGGAGGCACGGATCGAGAGTACCATAGAGTGTTCGGCCGTCACAGTTGTGAGATGATCGAGGAGACAAGGCTACACTTGATCGTCATTGCTTGTCAAGCAAAGATCATCGTAACTGTAACGTATCCCTAACGGAGCACGATAGAACTATCACAGGAGGCCTCCCCTAGGAACTCACATTGCGCTAGACATCGGCCGGGATCCGAAGCCCCGTCATCCTCCGCACAAAAGTTGAACGGCCCCCACTACACATATGAGAAAACTCCTCATCATATGTGGTCATTGTGGTTTTACGCCTGGGGACAATCTCGAGGGGGCACTGAGCAAGACTTGGCGATATCTCGGTGGTTCAGTGATCTCTTTGGCAAAGAGAAAAATATAGAGGAGAAGCATCACAAAAAGGGAACTGTGTCAGTATGAGTTCTCTGACGTAAGCTCTATTGAATGAAAAAATGAAACACTTAGGAGTGCTGAAAAATAGAATGTTTGAAAGGTAAAGTAAAAGCAACCAATCACGATCGTGAGGGGCTTTGAGGAACTGTGATTGTTCATAGCTGATGACGCGGGAAATGTGTCCTCTTTGCTTCAGAATAGCCTTCCAAGGACACCTTCGTCAACAACATCAATGCACTCGCTTGGAATATCAATGAGCCCCAGCCGGCCCTCATCATGTATTTCCATGCACTCTTGTTGACCCTCAGCCAACTCCTTGCCCTTGGAGGTGGAAGGTTTCGCAGAATCAATCTTCTTGACCAGGTCGTTGATCTTGCCCTCGATGAGCAATCTTTCAACCAATCGCCGAAGGGCCTTGCAATCTTCAGTTAAATGACCTTTCTCTTTGTGGAATTCACAGAACGGGTCTGAATTTCTTGATCTCTGATTCGCCGGCTGGTAGGGTCTTTTGGGATATGCCTTATCCTTCATGATTTGGCTAACTTCTTGCATGACCTCATCTAGCTCAAATTCTGGCAGGTCACCTTCTTGTTGTTGATGAACTGCAGCTGCTAGCGGAGATGATGTTGACAATGGTAGCAGCCGTTCTTGGGCACGATCATGGCCTTGGAAGGGGTGTTGATGATGCTGAAATCTTCTTGCTTTCCTAGAGAGAGATGGAAAGTCTTTCCGAGGAGATCTCGGAGGCTGCTTGTAAGAAGAAGAATTTTTTCTGATACCAGCCTGGAGACGAAGCTGGGGTTGCTCTTTTCACCGCGAATGTACGAGTTGGCTAAACCAATCAACTCTTGATATGTCCTCGGTGCTCGGACATTAGCTTCAAACTTTAGTGGACCTTCACGCAGGCCGTGGATGAGAGCCACTCGGTACATTTCTTGATCAACGATCTCAATGTCCAAGATTTCTTTCTGAAAACGATCCACATAATGAGACCAAGTCTCATTCTCTCGCTGCCTGATCTCAAAGAGGGCTTCTGGACTGCCCTTCCTCTTTGAAGAGGTAGAAAATCTGAGCAGGAACTCCCTTCGCAAATCAATAAAGGAAGAGATTGACTGAGGTCGCAGTCCATAGAACCAGTCTCTCACTTGTCCATCAAAGGTTGTTACGAGGAGCTTGCTCTTGGTAGCATCTGAGAGGGTCTTGAGAGCAACTGCTGATTCAAAGGCTTGAAGATGCTTGACAGGATCAGTCTCCCCAGTGTAAATGGGCAACCGTGGCTCTCGGAAGTTGACTGGAGTTGGTTCATACCAAACACTCTCCGTAAACGGCGATGGCTCTTCTGGTTCTACTGCATAAGGAAAGTAAGGAGCATGAGCAGTAGTTGCAAAAGGAGCAGGAGGATAGGAGTAAAAGGTTGTTGCGGGAGGAGCAAAGGCAGGAGCTGAAGGGAAGGGATGACTTCCCTGAAAATTCAGAAATCTAGCTGGGCTTCCCCGGGCAGCCTCCCGGAAGAAGTTTTGACGAGCTGCAAACTCATCATCTTGAGATCGCAAAGGAGCTGCAGGTCCTTGCAGAAAAGTTGGAGTATAAAGAGGAGGATAGACCGGCGGATAAGCCGGTGGATAGACTTGAGGAGTCTCCGATGTTGGTGCTGGATTGATTGGAGGAGCTAGCGCTGCTGAAGATTGAGCGGCAAATTGTTGCGTGAGAGCTGCTAGAGTACGATTGACGGCTTGAAACTGCTGGGCAGTTTCTCTGCGGGATTGCTCTAAGGCCTCCCAAAGAGGATCATCACTTGGACTTGGAGCAAGATTCTCGGCTGGTTGATGGTCTGACATGAGTAACCACTGCTTTAACTGTCTGATCGAGATCTGAAGGTCGTGTGTTAACTGTTGATGTGCGAAATGCGACACTGACCAGTTAACGGGTGTTCGATCTCACAAGCTAAGGATGAAGGATGAAGGGTTGCGGGGATGGAGGAGAAGCTTGCTTGAGCAGAGGAGAAGCTTGCTCGAGCAGAGAGGGAGCTTGATCGGGTACTGTCGAGCAGACAACTACTTGAATGGTTAGCTTTGCAGGTTGATGCCTGTTAGAAACGAACCAAAAACAAGCCGGAACGGGTATAACTGAAATTTTATTATCAGAAAAAGGTATCTATTACAAAGGTATGCCCTCCCTTATATAGAATGGAGGAGAGAAGAGAGAATACAAATAAGAGATGTGGGACTAAAAATTTACAGAGCTAAGCGGACTATACAGATCAAACCGCACAGGCCGCACGGTTAGACAGAAGGGCTAACCGCACGGCTACCACCAGAGAGAGAGAGAGACCGCCAGGGGAGACCGCCAGACCGTTCGGCAACCAGACAGCAACAGTACAGCAACCAAACCGCTGAGGGAGACCGCCAGACCGCGCGGTCTCCAACTCGCCAAGACAGACCGCCCGGTCACACTTCAACACTCCCCCTCAAGCTGGAGCATATATATCGATCATGCCCAGCTTGTCACAAATATGAAGGAACGAGGCGGATACTGGCTTGGTGAAGATGTCCGCCAGCTCTTTCTCAGAAGTAACAAATGGAGTGCAAATTTGTTCCTTTAAAATCTCTTCACGAATGAAATGACAATCGACCTCAATGTGCTTAGTTCTTTCATGAAAGACTGGATTTTTGGAGATGTATATAGCAGCCTTGTTGTCACAGAACATAGGTAGAGGATGGTTGTAGACCTCTCCTAAATCCAGCATGAGAGCCCGAAGCCACTTTAACTCACAAGTGGTCGATGCCATACTCTGATACTCTGCTTCAGCACTGGACCTGGAGACAACAGACTGCTTCTTGCTCTTCCAGCTTACCAGATTTCCCCCAACAAAAGTGCAGAAACCGGAGGTGGACTTGCGATCCCCTTTGTCATCAGCGTAACTCGCATCTGAGTAGGCTTCAACCCTCAGATGATCATTCTTCTGAAAGAGCAATCCTTTCCCAGGGGCTGCTTTGACGTACTCCAAGATCCGCAAGGCGGACTGTAGATGGCACTCCCTGGGTGCTTGCATGAATTGACTCACCTTGCCCACAGCATAGGAAATATCGGGCCTGGTCACGGTGAGGTATATGAGCTTACCAACAAGACGTTTGTACCGCGTAGTATCTGAAAAAAGAGGCGAATCATCTGTCCAGGTTTTGTCTTCTCCAACAGCCATGGGACACCGGGCAGGTTTAGCCCCAGTCAATCCTGCTTCTTTTAAAAGATCAAGGGCATACTTACGCTGAGAGAGGACTAAGGAGTTGGGCTTTCGAGAGATTTCGATCCCCAAAAAGTACTTCGGAGAGCCCATGTCTTTTGTGACTAGATGTTGACGAAGGTGCCGCTTTGTCAAGGCTACCCCTTCCTGATCATCGCCAGTGAGAAGAATGTCATCAACATAAACTGCAAGAACCACCAGTCCCGAGGAGATTTTGCGAACAAATAGAGAGTGATCAGCAGAGCTGCGCACAAAACCAACGGCCGCCACGATGCCGCTGAACTTGTCAAACCAAGCCCGAGGGCTCTGCTTGAGACCATAAATTGCCTTCTGCAGCCGGCATACTCGTGTCTCCCCCTGAGCAACATACCCAGGAGGTTGCTCCATGTAGACGGCCTCCTGAAGATCACCGTAAAGAAAGGCATTCTTTACATCCAGCTGGGAAATTGGCCAGTCTTTATTGACCGCCACAGAGAGAAGAACCCGTATAGTGCTGAGACGAGCCACGGGAGAGAAGGTGTCAAAGTAATCAACTCCATAGGTCTGAGTAAAGCCCTTAGCAACAAGGCGAGCTTTATAACGGTCCACAGTGCCATCCGGGGCAAATTTCACCACAAAGACCCAGCGACAGCCAACGACATCAGTACCGAAGGGAGGAGGAACAAGAGTCCAGGTACCCCGCTCCGTTAGGGTGGCCATTTCCTCATCCATGGCCATCTTCCAGTGAGGAATAGCAAGGGCCTCCTGGTAAGAGCGGGGCGTGGCAGTGGCGGAGATAGCAAGAGCAAAGGCCCTGCGAGAAGGGGTAAGACGATCATATGAAACAACAGCAGTAAGGGGGTGTAGGGTACACGTCCGCACCCCTTTGCGAAGAGCTACAGGAAGATCCAGGTCAGCAAGTTCCTCGGCATCCGGAGCATCCGTGGCAGAGAGAGCTGGCCCGGGAGTAGAGAGCGACGGCGGCGGAGATGCGGGAGACGGCGGTGGAGTGGGAGGAGTGGACGGGGATGGAGTAGGGGTGAATATCGTAGTAGGAGACGAGGGAACAAAGGGAACAGCAGGAGAATCAGAAGATGGGAGAGGAGGAGAGGAGTCATCCGAGAAGTAGGAGGTATTTTCGAAGAAGGTGACGTCAGCAGAAACGAACTGCTTACGAAGGATGGGATCAAAGCAACAATACCCTTTCTGAGTGGTGGAGTATCCCAGAAAGATACATTTGGTGGAGCGAGGGGATAGCTTATCACGGGTGGCAGAGGGGGCATGTACAAAAGCAGTGCATCCAAATATTTGGAGAGGGAGGGAAAATGGCTCCTTGCCCGGATACAAAATGGAGAATGGGGTTTTTCCGTGAAGAACGGTGGAGGGAATGCGATTGATGAGGTAACAGGCAAGGAGAACAGCATAGCCCCAATAGGAGCGAGGAACATGCATCTGGGTCATCAAGGAACGAGCGACATCAAGAAGATGACGGTTTTTGCGTTCTGCCACACCATTTTGTTGTGAAGTATAGACACAACTAGTTTGATGAATAATCCCATATTGCATGCAGAAGACAGAAAAATCATGACTGATATATTCTTTGGCATTATCAGATCGAAGAACTTTAATAGAAACATCAAACTGAGTCTTGATCATGAGATAGAAGGATGTCCATACAGAGAATAATTCGGAGCGATCTTTTAACAGATACACCCACGTACAACGAGAGAAATCATCAATGAATGTGACAAAATATGAACTACCCCGACCAACGGTAGGAGTAGGAGAAGGACCCCAAATATCAGAGTGGATGAGATCAAACGGACGGGTGGATCCACGAACGTGCTTTGGAGGGAAGGAGGAGCGGTGATGCTTGCCAAGCTGACAGGCTTCACAGTTGAGCGGAGGACTTTGTGGAGGAAGGTGGGGCAGAAGTTGACGAAGAAGATGAGGAGGAGCATGACCAAGGCGGAGATGCCATTGGAGAAGATCTGTGGAGGTGGAGGAGAAGGTGGAGAAAGCGGAAATGTTGTCCAGGAAGTATAGGCCGTCACTCTCAGTCCCAGTAGCAATCGTCCGTTGGGAGGCCGGATCCTGAAAAGAGCAATTAGTAGAAGTAAAAGTAACAGAACATTGTAATTGCTTGCATAGAGAGGTAACAGATAATAGGTTGCATGGGAACTTGGGCACGTAGAGAGTATCCTCCAAACGAAGAGACGGAGAGACGTGGACTATCCCCGTCCCATGAACCGATGATGAAGAGCCGTCAGCGAGAGTAACCGGGGGCAACCGACCATGTGTTTCTAGGAGAGAAAAACACTGGGGATTGCCGGTCATATGATTAGTAGCACCGGTGTCGATCAGCCATTTTCCTTGAGTAACAACGTGGGCACTACCAGAAGATGTGACCACCGAGGCGAGCGGCTCTGAGGAGTATAGGGAAGCCATGACAGGAGGAACAAAAGAACTGCAGCGGTCTCGGTGATAGCACACCAGCGGCAAGAAGGGCCACGACCAAGATGCAGAGCAAGGCAAAAGGGAAGCACAAGCCGCGCGACACAATAGGAGATCGCGGTGACTAACAAGCAGGAGCGGCTAAAGGAAGAGCCGCACAGAGGAAAAACAAGCCGCTGCGACTAAGAGACAGGTCGCGGGGACAAGAGAGGGCAGCGAAGGAAGAAGGGCAGAGAGGCCGCCTAAACAAGGAAGAACGCACGCGAACAGAGAGAAATCGCGCGGATAGGAAGAAAAGATCTGCAGCGGTCACGATGGCAGACACCAGTGGCCAGAAAAGCCACGACCAAGCCGCAGAACCAAACAGAAGGAGAGAAGTCGGGCGGCTAGCAGACAGACCGCGCGAACAGAAGAGGAGGATATCAGGAGGCAAAAGGCTAACAAGGCAAAAGAGGCCGCGGAGACAGGTCGCGGCGACTAGAGAAGAGAAGGAGGGAGCGGCGACAAGAATAGGTCGCAAGAAAGAAGCAAGCAACAGATACAGGCCGCGCCAACAGGGCGCAAGCAAACAGGCGGAAGAAACAAGCCGCGGACAACAGGCCGCGAGAAGAAGAGGCAGGTCGCGAGAAAACAAGCGGAAGAAAGCCGCGCGAACAGGGCGGACAGAATCAGGAGCCAATGATCGATGGCTCTGATACCATGTTAGAAACGAACCAAAAACAAGCCGGAACGGGTATAACTGAAATTTTATTATCAGAAAAAGGTATCTATTACAAAGGTATGCCCTCCCTTATATAGAATGGAGGAGAGAAGAGAGAATACAAATAAGAGATGTGGGACTAAAAATTTACAGAGCTAAGCGGACTATACAGATCAAACCGCACAGGCCGCGCGGTTAGACAGAAGGGCTAACCGCACGGCTACCACCAGAGAGAGAGAGAGACCGCCAGGGGAGACCGCCAGACCGTTCGGCAACCAGACAGCAACAGTACAGCAACCAAACCGCTGAGGGAGACCGCCAGACCGCGCGGTCTCCAACTCGCCAAGACAGACCGCCCGGTCACACTTCAACAATGCCGAGAGAGGAGAGAAGAAGAGAGGAGGCCGCTAGCAGCGGCAACAGCAGACTTCGCCCGCCGCGGCTTGAATGCCACTCTCGCGACGAGCTTTTCCTTTATTCAAGAAGAGTTACAACTTGCTATTGCCCCATTACATATAAAAGCAGTAGAGGGTACAATGGGGGAAGCTGGCGGCTGAGGAAGGAGATGCCAGAAACTAAGTAAAATAAGCTGCAGAGGACTGGAGAACTGAAGCTGCAGATGCTGCCCAAGCTGCCTGCTGAGGGCAGAAAAAACTAAGTCCACAGCCCTTGACGACCTGGGAGAACTGGAAATCGGAGGCTGCGCAGGCTGCTGCTGCTGACAGAAAAGACTAAGTCCTCAACCCTTGACGACCTGGGCGGAGTAGAGATTTGAGGCCGCAGACCTTGCTTGACAAACTCCGACGACCTGGAAAACTGAGTCCGCAGGCTTTGATCAAGGTGGCAGTTCTCCTCTCACGCCTCACGAATGAGAGGTCTTGGGGGGTATTTATAGGCCCGGGGAGAATCTTCTTGAAGCGGGCCCAGTGACGTCAGCATCAACGACCTTGGCGGACTGAGAAAGATGAGGGCAGGCAGGCTGAGTGACCTGAGGAGCAAGCAGGCAAGCTGAGCGGAGGCCGCCCCCTAGCGGGCGGCCTGGGCGGACTCCGGGGGAGCCCGCCCGGCAAGGCTGAGGTCGCCCCCTAGCGGGCGGCCTGGGCGGACTCCAGGGGGAGTCCGCCCGGCCGGGGAGGCCGCCCCCTAGCGGGCGGCCTGGGCGGACTCCGGGGGAGTCTGCCCGGCAAGGCTGAGGCCGCCCCCTAGCGGGCGGCCTGGGCGGACTCCAGGGGGAGTCCGCCCGGCCGGGGAGGCCGCCCCCTAGCGGGCGGCCTGGGCGGACTCCAGGGGGAGTCCGCCCGGCCGGGGAGTCCGCCCGGCCGGGGAGGCCGCACCCTAGCGGGCGGCCTGGGCGGACTCCGGGGGAGTCTGCCCGGCAAGGCTGAGGCCGCCCCCTAGCGGGCGGCCTGGGCAGACTCCAGGGGGAGTCCGCCCGGCCGGGGAGGCCGCCCCCTAGCGGGCGGCCTGGGCGGACTCTGGGGGAGTCCGCCCGGCAAGGCAGGGGGCGGCCTGGGCGGACTCCAGGGGGAGTCCGCCCGGCCGGGGAGGCCTCCCCCTAGCGGGCGGCCTGGGCGGACTCCGGGGGAGTCCGCCCGGCAAGGCTGAGGTCGCCCCCTAGCAGGCGGCCTGGGCGAACTCCAGGGGGAGTCCGCCCGGCCGGGGAGGCCGCCCCCTAGCGGGCGGCCTGGGCGGACTCCAGGGGGAGTCCGCCCGGTCGGGGAGGCCGCCCCCTAGCGGGCGGCCTTGGCGGACTCCGGGGGGAGTCCGCCCAGCAGGCGGAGGTCGCCCCCTAGCGGGCGACCTGGGCGGACTCCGGGGGGAGTCCGCCCAGCAGGCGGAGGCCGCCCTTGGCGGGCGGCTGGCGGAGCATCTTTCCTTGGGCGACTTCAGACCCGGCAGTCCGCCTTGCGCGGACACGATGGACATCAGGGTTAGCCTGCTCCTTACGGGTGGGAACCTGTAAGAGAAAAGCAGAAAAAATAGGCTCCTTGGAGAGGATTGCCGATTTTGGGGTTAACACGAGTCTAGCCCGAAGTGCTAGATAGGCGAGGCGGGACAGTGGACGTACCCATTCTGGGGAACCACTATAAATCTGTGTCTGTGTTGTGCTTCTGTGTGTTTGTTTGTTATTATTTTTTTTATTCCGTTAAAAGACACAGAACTCACATATTTCACCCCCTCCAGATGATTTAGGTAGACAATTAGATACTTTCAATTGGTATTAAAGCAGGTTGTTCGTTAAAAGGTTAATACCTTAAATAAGATCTCCATCTAGTGGTCAAAAGTCTAAGCACAAGATTTTCTGATATGGATAGAAGCAAGGATATGTCCCTCATGAAGTTGCATGTGTGTTCTAAAGTAAACTTCCTCATGTGAATGGAAAGAGTGAGGTTCTTCATGAAAATCACTGATCCAAGAATTTTCCAGATTGTTGAAGAAAGTTCTCATGTGCATATGACTCCTTCAACCATCAATCCAAATCTAATGGTTCCTAAGAAGATGCTAGATCTAAACAAAGATGAGATTGCTCGTCTCTCTAGACAAGAAAGTGAAGAACATTATTGCAAGAGCAGTGAACGACTCCATGTTGCAGAACTGAATCCACTGCAAGTCTGCCAAAGAAATGTGGACTTCTATAATTGTCCTCATGGAAGGAATGGAAGAGGTTAGGGATGACCGAAAATCCCTCCTCAACCAGGAGTACAAGGCATTCAAACAAGACAAAAGATACTCGATAGCTGACAGTGACGAGAGATTCTTAAAATCGTCAACGGTCTGAGAAACTATGGTCGTGTGTTCACATACGGTGAACTTAACGATAAATTCTTGAGATCCCTGACGAAAAAATGGGATAACAAGGTTTATGCGATAAGGGAGTTTGGTAAACTCGCTGACACCGACCCTCAGAATTTATTTGGGAAGCTGCTCTCCTATGAGCTTCAGATCAACATGAGGAAAACTGAAGAAGGAAGCAGATCCTCAACTAGAGAAAAGTCAGTAGCCATGAAGGCTGAAGGGTCAAAGAAGGCTAGAGTTGTGTCTCTTGCCAGAACTCTAACCTCATGTGATCATGAAGACTCGGAGTCAAACACCTCAAACTCTGAAATGTCAGATGGAGAGTTCTCCTTACTCTCCAAACAATTCAAGAGGGTTCTTTACAAGAGGAGACAAATGAGAAATCAGCCCTCCTCGTCTAACTTCAGAAGATTACATCGTGATGGTGATCACTATAAGAAAAGTTATAACAGCAACAAAAGGTATAAGCCTAAACAAAAGAAACATATTTCGTCTGACATTGTGTGCTACTGTTATAATAAGTCAGGGCACATGATTGTTGATTGCACGCATAAAAAGAAGGAACAAGAAAAGAAAAGAAATCCTTCTGCGGGAAGAAGGAAGAAAAGAGCTTCATAGCAAAGAATCCAATGACTCTGAGTGACAGCGACTCAAGTGTAGATAACTCCACAGATCCTATAGGGAACAATAATGGATAGCAATTTAGATCACACCAGATCAATAAGATCCCAAAGGAACGAATGTGGAGGTTAGGATTCAAAGTAAACACTACATATGGCCTACTTATCGGGTGAACTGGTTTTAAAACAGGTTTAAGAATCAACATTAGTATCAACTTTAGTAACCTAGATGCAAATAAAAAGGCTCCAGATTTATGGAGACTCTTAGCTTAATATATTCAAACAAAAGGTAATTTCAAGATCAACAGAGTTGAGTTGCCTGAAAAAAATACATTCAACGACACTATATAATACCAATACAATTTAAGTAAATACTCAAGATTTCGGGTGTAAACAAGTACACTGATCGGCGATAACTCTTTATCAGCCGCCCAAAAAGACTTATCCTCGCTCAAACAAACGAAGGGTGTTACAATATTTCTCTGGGGAAGTCATTTGCTGGAACACATCTACTATTGTATTAAGCATTCCATAAAATACCATCTATATGTTCAAAAATAACGAATCTCATATTCCATGTTTACTATACCATATAAAAGGAAGCACCCTCTAGGATGTAATATTGAGACATCCTATTTTGAACTCAAACTAGACAATAAATAAATTAAAATATTTAAAAGAGGTGCCAATCAGCTTATAAGGACGACACTCGGGCTCTTTTTGGCACGACGATGGAGGCCGAGAACGTGGTGATTATGAACCGTCGTTCGTGAACGCTAGACCACACCAAAGGAACTCCGTCCACTTTTATGTCCAAAACTAGTTTTCTTTTCTTGGTGACGGTTATAACCATTGTCTTTCTAAAGATGCATTTTATGACAATGGCGTTACACATGTTAGCAAAGACAATTTATTGACTCATCAAGCCTCCTGGCATGATCAAGATATCGTAAACCAAGATCAATACGGTCAATGGAGAAGTCATAAGATTAATCAAAGAGAATTGAAAACTCTATCCTCCAGTAGCCAAAAGAGAACTCAAATCAACAAAAATTACCAAAATAACATAAAAATAGCGAAAATTACCAAAATAACATAAAAATAGGTAACATATTACAGTAGGAGTCTTGGGTTGAGGGTATATAGGTACTAACAATATTATGTTTATATTATGCTATATGAGACAACATGGTACAACTTCCTAAGTACAATAATTGAGACACTCCATTACACTGCCATCTAAAAAAGATAAGAGATATACTATTACGATTAACAAGAAATCCGGACTAGGGGAAGAGCCGGAGGGGAAAGTGGGAGAGGAAGGAGGCCTGGGTTAGAGAAGAAGCAAGGGAGCAACCCTTTTCATAACACATCTAAGATGCTCCTACAAAACATATTCAGCCTCTTATATAGAGGGAGGGAGGTCCATACATAGCAACATATCAAAATAACAATAACAACATATCAAAATAACAATAACAACATATCAAAATAACAATAACAACATACCAAAATAACAATTACTAAAATAACAATTACACAATAGGAACTAAATATTATGTTTCCTAATTGGCCGGTCCCGCTAATTACGGCGGTTCTTCCTCATTGGCGCCCGTCCTGTCCGCCGTCTCCATTGCCTGTTATGACCGCCGTTTGTAGATCCTCCATGGACGCACCTCATCGTGAATGTCCGTAACAATGTCGTCATCTGGAAAATATGTCTTGTCCTAAAGGCAGAAGTTGGGAAATTGGCGGCGAAAATAATCTCACAGAAACCAGGTCTCCTCTCTTAGGGGGGTGGTGGCGCCATGCCACAAGGATCTCTTCTGGGGCCGCATCTCCGGGAAGGTGATGGCGGCGGTCTAGAATGTTGTCCGGATAGATGGGGGCGGCGTCGGAGTAGTCAAGATTAGCCGGAATGTGGTCCAGTGTCAGATGATCACCCACTACGAGGCGAAGCTGAGAAACGTGGAAGACCGGGTGGATCCGGCTCCCCTTGGGTAGTTGTAGCTTATAGGCCACAGGCCAATCCGGGCCACGACTTCGAACGGCCCAAAAAAACGAGGCGCGAGTTTTGGGCACGAGCGTTTGGCGACCGTGAGTTG
Source organism: Platanthera zijinensis (assembly GCA_039513925.1). Lineage (NCBI taxonomy): Eukaryota > Viridiplantae > Streptophyta > Magnoliopsida > Asparagales > Orchidaceae > Platanthera > Platanthera zijinensis. The sequence continues at coordinate 117,494,418 of CM077089.1, read as the reverse complement.
GCAGAAAGGATGGAGCTTGATGAAGACCTTCTCGTCAACCCTAAAAGAGAGGTCCCGGCGTTTGCGGTTGGCGAAAGATGTCATTTTTGCCTGGGCCCGATGGAGGTGATTCTTGAGATTGTCCGGAATGATGTCCCGTTCTTGGAGGTGGCTGGACAAACTCGGCACGAGCCACTCCCCGGGTAAATGCCGCAGGACATCTGGTGGTGTTCGTCCGTAGACGGACTCAAACGGAGTGATACCCGCGACCTGGTGGTAAGCGGTGTTGTACGAATACTTTGCCTAACCCAACCACTTGGCCCAAGTGCCTGGTCTCTCGCCAATGAAACAACGGAGGTAAATCTTCAAACAGCAGTTGAGGACTTTGGATTGGCCATCCGTCTGCGGGTGGTAGGCGGAGCTCATGCGGAGGTGTGTCCCCTGGAGGCGGAACAGGGATGTCCAGAAACTGCTCAGAAAGTGGGGATCGCGATCTCTCACATCGACCATGGGAAACCATGGAGGCGCACGACCCCGGAGATGAAACTGTCGGCCACCCCCGCGGCCGTATACGGGTGTCAGAGGGGAATGAAGTGTGAGTACTTGGAGAGCCGGTCCACTACGACGAGGATGCAGTCGAACCCGTTGGACCGGGGGAGGCGTGTAATGAAGTCCATCGCAATGTCCTCCCAAATGCGGTCCGGGATCGGTAGCAGTTGAAGTAGCCCGGCGGGAAACATAGCCTCATACTTCGCCTTCTGGCATGAAAAACAGGCGGCCACGTAGGCTTTGGCTTGCTTGAACATGTGTGGCCAGTACAGCGAAACCGCTAAACGTCAGTAGGTGCGGAAAGCCCCGGCGTGGCGCCTGATTGGAGTAGCGTGGAACTCGGCGATGAGGCACGGAATGAGAGCTGAGGACGCGGACAGCACTAAGAGGCCCCGGTAGAATAACTGACCGCCCACCAAGGAGTAAGGGGGTAGCCTACTGGATCGGCGATGAGGTTCGTTCGAACGTCAGTAGGTGCGGAAAGCCCCGTCGTACTGGATCGGCGATGATGTCCCGTTCTTGGAGGTGGCTGGACAAACTCGGCACGAGCCACTCCCCGGGTAAATGCCGCAGGACATCTGGTGGTGTTCGTCCGTAGACGGACTCAAACGGAGTGATACCCGCGGCCTGGTGGTAAGCGGTGTTGTACGAATACTTTGCCTAACCCAACCACTTGGCCCAAGTGCCTGGTCTCTCGCCAATGAAACAACGGAGGTAAATCTTCAAACAGCAGTTGAGGACTTTGGATTGGCCATCCGTCTGCGGGTGGTAGGCGGAGCTCATGCGGAGGTGTGTCCCCTGGAGGCGGAACAGGGATGTCCAGAAACTGCTCAGAAAGAGGGGATCGCGATCTCTCACATCGACCATGGGAAACCATGGAGGCGCACGACCCCGGAGATGAAACTGTCGGCCACCCCCGCGACCGTATACGGGTGTCAGAGGGGAATGAAGTGTGAGTACTTGGAGAGCCGGTCCACTACGACGAGGATGCAGTCGAACCCGTTGGACCGGGGGAGGCGTGTAATGAAGTCCATCGCAATGTCCTCCCAAATGCGGTCCGAGATCGGTAGCAGTTGAAGTAGCCCGGCGGGAAACATAGCCTCATACTTCGCCTTCTGGCATGAAAAACAGGCGGCCACGTGGGCTTTGTCTTGCTTGAACATGTGTGGCCAGTACAGCGAAGCCGCTAAACGTCAGTAGGTGCGGAAAGCCCCGGCGTGGCGCCTGATTGGAGTAGCGTGGAACTCGGCGATGACGTACGGAATGAGAGCTGAGGACGCGGACAGCACTAAGAGGCCCCGGTAGAATAACTGACCGCCCACCAAGGAGTAAGGGGGTAGCCTACTGGATCGGCGATGAGGTTCGTTCGAACGGCAGCAAGGTGTGGGTCCATCTCTACGTCGTGCTTAATCTCTGTGGCATCCTCCCTGACCGGGCGAGAGATGGCCCGGAGTTCCGGGGAGTGCACCTGTCTGGAGAGAGCGTCTGTCGCTAGGTTGGTGTGCCCCGGGCGGAACTCGATGGAGAAGTAGTACCCCAGGAGCTTGGCCACCCAAAGCTGTTGTGTCGGCGTGGTGATCTTCTGCTGAAGGAGATACTGCACGCTATGACGATCGGTGCGGGCGATGAAGGGTCGGCCCAAGAGGTACGACCGCCAATGTTGCACTGCCAGGACAAGCGCCATGAGCTCGTTTTCATACACCGAGCGGCTTCAGACGGCGGTGGAGAATGCTCGGTTGTAGTAGGCGATGGGGCAGCCGCCTTGCATGAGTACCGCACCTACCCCGGTGCCTGTGGCATTGCACTCCACGATGAAAGGTTGACTGAAGTTGGGCATGGCCAAAACTGGGCCATTTACAAGAGCCGCCTTAAGGTCGGTGAAGGCGGACATGGCCGCAGGAGTCCACACAAAAGGCCCCTCCTCGGAAGATTTGAGTAGTTGTGTGAGGGCCGCGCCAAGGTGATGTACTCTCGAATGAAGCGTCGATAGTAACCGGTGAGGCTTGAATTTTGTCGTCCTCCATGGCCACGCCCAAGGCTGAGATCGTGTGGCCCAAGTAGCTGACCGTGTTCACCCCAAACGAACACTTCTTGTAGTGGAGGACGAGATGATGTCATCGGATTTTCTCGAGCGTGCGGCGAACATGATATAAGTGCTCCTGCCAGGTTGACCTATACACCAAAATATCATCAAAAAAACAAGGATGTGTTGACGGAGTACCGCTCGGAAGATGTTGTTCATGGTAGCTTGGAAGGTGGCCGGTGCGTTGGTCAGCCCGAAGGGCATGACCAGGAACTCATAGTGCCCATCATGCGTCTGAAATGTTGTCTTTCGTACATCCTCCGGCCGAACCCGGATTTGGTGGTACCCCGCTCTGAGGTCGAGCTTTGTGAAGAAAGCGACGTCGTGGAGCTCGTCCAACAGCTCTTGGATGACTGGAATGGGATATTTGTCTGGGACCGTGGCCTTGTTCAACTCTCTGTAGTCGTCACAGAAACGCCAACTCCCGACCTTCTTGCGTACGAGGAGGACCGAGCTAAAGAATAGGCTCGTACTGGGGCGGATAAGGCCGCTCATGAGCATCTCCCGCACCAATCATTCGATCACATCTTTTTGGACATGCCCATAGCGGTAGGGTCAGACTGCTACAGCCGAAGTGCGGGGCTGCAGTGGAATGGCATGGTCTGTGGCCAGCGTTGGCGGCAAGCCCAAGGGGGTTGTAAACATGTCAGAGAACTCCTCGAGGAGACAGCAGAGATCGGGGTGGAGCACTGGGGAGTCCGTCGGCTCGTTCTGGAGCTGCCACAGACACGCGGAGAATGCCACATCGGACGTGCGTTGAATGGACGGCAGGAAACTGGTTTGCGAAGAAGGGTGGAGTTGCTGACGAGGTGGCAGGGTGACCCCTCCCATAGGAACTGCATGGACATCTCGGTTCAGTTGACCCGAACGTCGCCTAACGCCGCTAGCCATGCCACGCCCGGGATGATATCAACGCCGCCCAACTCGAATACATCGAAATCTGTCGTGACAAAACAAGGTCCCAAGGTCACCTGTACGGCGATGCACGACCCCGCGGTCGAACGTCGGCGGCCGTCGCCCAAGCACAGAGTGAAGTCTGGCGACGGTGTACATGGAATGGAGAGTTGCCAAACCAAATGTTGGGATATGAAATTGTGGTTGGTGTCGTTGTCAATCCTAATGAGAACTGGTTGCCTTTGGACCAGACCAGCCAACTTCATCGTTCGACGCCCGGTGAGGCCACCCACCGAGAAGCAGGGAAGATCCAAGCGGTTGAAGGTGGCTCCGTCATCATCTGTGGGTTCTCGTCGGAGATCTCGAGTGCATCAAAGTCCTCCAAGGTGATTTTCGCCCCAAGGTCTCTGATGATCGCATGAAACTCTTTCATTGTGCACACGTGATTAGGAGAATATGGTTGTCGACACCGGAAGCAAAGCTCCTTTTTCCTTAGCTCATTGAAATCCCCGTTAGAAAGGTGGTGGGTGGCCAGGGGCCGACCTGCCCGAGGGCCTCCATTGGGAGGTGGTTGCGGACCGAAGTCCCGCGGTGGTGGCGGCCGAGGGGGAGGGGCCCCTGTGGCGGCCGACGGACGAGCAAAGAGGTCCGCCTCCACGAGCGCTTCAGAAACTGTCTGTGGATAATGTGTACATAGGCGAGAACGGATCAACGGAAGGAGGACTTGCATGAAGAAACCCAAGTAGCGGTCCGGCGAAAGGCCGGGAACATGTGTCACCAGGGCGACGAAGTCGTCGATGTAGGCATCAAGGTCGGCCGTCTAACGGATGCTACAAAGGCGCTCGACGGTTGACCCAGCGTAGCGGGGCTCGTACCGCTAGACCATTTCCTGCTTCAGTTCGCCCCAAGAGATGTAGGATTGGGATTGGCGGAGCCATCGTGCCCAATGCAAAGCGGATCCATCAAGGCCGACCACGGCGGTGCCCACCTTATCTGCCTCGGGTGTGAGGCGGAGGTCGAAGTATTGTTCCGCCTTGGCGATCCACCCCATGGGATCGGTACCGTAGAAATGCGGAACGTCGAGGGAGAGAGACGAGCGCCCCGAGAGAGCAAGGTTGTCAGGATCGCGATCCAGATTATAGGATCTTACGATCCTACGATCCAACTTTTGTAAATCGATCCTAATTTTGTAAAGCGATCCTCGATCCAACCCTACTATCAGATCCGATCCTACCTCGAAACGATCTCATCTAGGATCTCGATCCTGACAACCTTGCGAGAGAGGGACGGTCGGGGCTGGCGGAGGTGGTGGTCCAAGGAGCGATCCCCCGTCGGTAGAAGAGACGCATCCGCCGTTGGCGGTGAACGCCGGAGAGGCGGGCTGAGCGTCCAAGCGCGCAAGAATGGCCTGTAGTGTGGTTTGTATGGAGATGAATTGAGAGTCGTGGGCGGCGGGGCGGCGCTGGATGCCGTCCTCGGGTGTCTCGGCAGCCAGGGAGTCGGCGTGAGCCCGCGCGGTTGGAGCCATGGGAGAGACGATGCCGAGGAAAGTCGCGGAAGTGTTGGTCGTCGCAGGAAGGAGAGCGGACTTATGCCGCGGAAACGAGCGATGAGATCGACAAGGATGCAAACGGAAAATAGCGGCACGGGGTTAGATGGAACTGCAGCGGCAATAGCGTGCGAAGCGGTAGGTCGGACCAAATATTACGGTTGAGAAGAAATACAGACTAGGGGAAGAGCCGGAGGGGAGAGGGGGAGAGGAAGGAGGCTAGGGTTAGAGAAGAAACAAGGGAGCGTCCAACAAAACATATTCAGCCCCTTATATAGAGGGAGGGGCGTCCATACATAGCAAAATAACAATAACATATCAAAATAACAATTACTAAAACAGCAAACACACAATAGGAACTAAATAATCCATTTCATAATTGGCTGGCCCTGCTAATTACGGCGGTTCCTCCTCATCGGCGCCCGTCCCATCCGCCGTCTCTGTTGCCTGTTGTGACCGCCGTTTATAGACCTGCCATGGACGCACCTCGTCATGAATGTCCGTAACATATAATATGTGGTACATCCCAGTACACAGCTTTACAAAAACGAGAAAAAGGTATGCCAGTTGAAGGATTGAACTAGTTTATTTCTTTAAACCCAAGGGGCGAGTTGAAAAATGGAGATTCAACAATATATAATAGCAATTAATGTGAGTGTGTGCGCCCATGCTTGTAATTCCCCCCCCCCCCCTCCAACTCTCAATAAACCACCGTTTAACAAAGTAACGAGATTAACCGACCAAAGTACATCAATTCATAGACATATGTCAAACTAACCATATGATCTAACATACAAATAAATATTATATATCTATAATATATACTATAGTTTTAAAAGGAGGTTTAACATTACATCATCAACTAATCACAACAGTTGAGTTTAATTTCAAACCAAACATCAAAAAAATTACTTATTTAAATAATGCTTTAATAAAAATATCAAAATTATACTATAGTTTTGCATTCGTTGAGAGGGGGGCATGTATGTTATGACTTATGGAATATAAACTCTCTCAAACAATCAAGCTCAAGGAACAGACTACAGACCTAGCGCTATACAAATATACATGGTTCAATAATCTTGAAGTTCAAACCTAAGCTCAAATCTGTTTTAAGCTCGATAAGCATATGGGCCAAAGGAATTAAAATAATAGTAAGCTCAAGAAACCCAAGGATCAAGTTAAGTATGCGAACTATACAAGCTCTAATGGCGGACATTCATATATAATCAAACTTTTTTTTATTTCAAGGACTGAACTTATAAGACCTAGGAGGTAAAATCAAGTACCCTTGTTCAACAACCTTAAAAGTGAGAAACCAAAATAAAAAATCATCCAAAATACTTCGACCAAAAATTGATGAATCTAATAATGTGAGAAGACTTTGCATGCAATTTTGATAAAGGAAAATATACGTAAACTGAAAATTAACTCGTAAACTCTCTTATCATGTTAATAAAGTAATGACTAATTTACTATTAGTCCCTCCAAATGCCAAAAATCCTTTACAACGGCACACTCCACATTTCAAACCTTTATTGGATTTTGAAGGTAAATTAAATTAAAGTATCTCCGGTATAAATATTTTAATAAAATTAAATTAAAGAATTTTATAAACGACAAGATATCAAAAAAAATGATATATATAAATTGCTCGAGTTAGAGAAAAAAGACAAATTTAAGCCATGATAAATGTATAAAGAAAGAAACGGATATAGTTTTGACGGATGATGTAGCTATTAAAGAGCGATAAAAAATATACTTTTTTCAACTCAATAATAAAACAAAAGACAATAAATTGAACATGAAAGAGTTTAAATGATATTTTAAATAAGATAAAAAAATGAAAAGGTAGTTGGGTTAGACGATATATCCATTGGAGCATAAAATTGTCTAGGGAAAGTGAAAATTTTGCGGTTTACATATTTTTTCAATAAGATACTGAAATCAAAGAGAATGTCGAACCAATGAAGAGAAAACATTTTGATACTTTTATATAAGAAAAAAAGAAATATACAAAATTATATTAATTACAGAGGAATTAAATTAATGAATAGTACCATTAAACTATAGGAATGGGTGATAGAAAGAAGAGTAAGACGAGAAACTAGCATCTCAGAGAATCAATTTGGATTCAAGTTAGGGTGGTCGACCATATAAAAGCTATACATCTCTTGAAAAGACTCATTGACAATTATCGAGAAAGAAAACAAGATTTGCATATGCTGTTTATCGATCTTGAAAACAACTTTTAAGTAAATCAGTGGAGTATAGGAACATAATATTTTATTATAAAATCCAAGTATCAGAGATATATGATGTTCTAAATAAGATGAAAAATGGAAAAATAGTTGAGCTAGACGATATATTCATTGAAGTATAAAAATGTCTGGGGAAATTGAAAATTGTGTCTTACATATTTTTTCAATAATATACTAAAGTCAAAGAAAATGTCGAACCAATGAAGAGAAAATATCTTGGTACTTTTATATAAGAACAAATGAGATATACAAATTTGTATTAATTAAAGAGGAATTAAACTAATGGATTGTACCATGAAACTATAGGAATGGGTAATAGAAAAAAGAGTGAGACGAGAAACTAACATCTCGGAGAATCAATTTGGTTTCAAGTTAAGGCGGTCGATCATATAAGGTATACATCTCTTTAAAAGACTCATTGACAATTATCGAGAAATAAAACAAGATTTGCATATGTTGTTTATCGATCTTGAGAACGCCTTTAAGTAAATAGTGGAGTATAATAACATAATGTTTTATCGTAAAATTCAAGTATCGGAGGTATATGATGCTCTAAATAAGATGAAAATTGAAAAAGTAATTGGGCTAGACGATATATCCATTGGAGTATAAAAATGTCTGGGAAAATTGAAAATTGTGTGGCTTATATATTTTTCAATAAGATACTGAAGTCAAAGAGAATGTCGAACCAATGAAGAGGAAATATTTTGATACTTTTATATAAGAACAAAATAGATATACAAAATTGTATTAATTACAGTGAAATTAAACTAATGAATCGTACCATGAAACTATAGGAATGGGTAATAGAAAGAAGAGTAAGACGAGAAACTAACATTTCGGAGAATCAATTTGAATTCAAGTTAGGGAGGACGACCATTGAAGCTATACAACTCTTGAAAAGACTCGTTCGTGAATGCGGTTGTTATGAACCGTCGTTCGCGGCGAAAGTGGTCGTGAATGCGGTTGTTATGAACCGTCGTTCGTGAACGCCCGACCTCACTTAATAAACTTCATTCACTTTTTTGTTCAAAACTAGCATTTTTTCTTGGTGGTGGTCTGTTACGCGCTCGCCTTATTATAGTATTTTGTATTTAAAATTGTAAGGTATTAGGGTAAATGGTATGTGAGCCTCCCGCCCTATATAAGGAGGTGACTTGGGAGTTTTAGGGATCATCTTGAATGTTAAGGTTTTGATATCTCTCATTGTAGGACAAGAACTTCTAGGAAGAACCAACCTCCTGAAGTTAGGCATGAGTATACCTCATGATTATATCTGAGGTCATCGCATTTATTGCATCTATTTCCTAATTGGTAACATTGGTCCGACCTAGCCTCCCCGTCTGGGCATCGTATGCCGCCGGGTTACGTTTGCTTCCTTCTTCCCGCGACGGCAGCAGTCTGCACGCTATCGGCAACGCCGACCGCAAGCGATCAAGCCTACGCCGATTTGCTTCCGTCTTCGTCAACAGCAAGAATCTAGCCCGCGGCTGTCCGCTTCTTCTCGTGACAACAATAGTCCCAAGCCATCGATAGCGTCAATCGCAAGCGGTCGAGCCCGCGCCGATTCGCTTCTGTCTTTGTCAACAGCAACGATCCAGCTCGTGAATGTCCTCTTCCTTCTTCGACAACAGCGCTCTAACCTGTGTTGATTCCTGCATCTGCAGCGACGACCAGCTTACACAACGCTCCATTCCTCCCAGCACAGTGTTTTGTCGCAACAATCCATTCCTCCCACATCTCGACCACGCGATCGTCCGCCAGTTACTTCCTCCGCAGCGTCGCCCAGCTCCCTTCTTCCCTAACTCTCCTTCCAGCCAGCTCTTGTGCTCTCTCTCGACCCTCCAGCTCTTGTGTCCTTTTCTTTTTATGCCAAAGGGCCGTCAATCGAGGGAATCCCGCGTGGAGGACCTCGAACACGTCCTCACTGCCATCAACTCTCGTCTTGAGACCCAAGCAGAGCAGTTCACTTTGATTATGGTCACGCTCCACAACTTGCAACCACGGTAAAACTCTGGACCTAATGTCACCTTTGCCTTGAGATCCCCCAGCACATTGTCCTCGGAAGAACCCGCATTAGCGAGATTGCCCCCTCCGCAACTTCCATGCCTCGAAATTACCAAATTCAATGGGACTAAACCCCATGGTTGGATTAGTCGCGTCGAGCAGTATTTTGACATTCACCAGACACATCAGGCACAGAAGATCTCCACAGCTCTTATTGACATGGAAGGGTCCACCCTCTCTGCTAGCTCCATCATTCCTCTCTCGGACCGCACTTGGACAGCTCTCATTGAGGCACTCATTTCGCGGTATGATCAGCACTACTCTAACACCGTAATCGAGGCACTTGGACAGTCCGTCAGACCGACTCCATTGACTCGTACGTTGATGAATTCGAGTTGGTCACCCTTGTTGCAGGTCTCCCACCCAACCATTACTTGGGCTATTTCATGCATAGTCAATGTTGTTAAAGACATGCCTAAGGCTCAAAGCTCACCGAGCTCAGGCGTTTGCGCCTTCGAGCGCCTTTGGAGCATAAAAGGCGCGTCTGAGTGCGATTTTGGTTGTTAAATTTTATTTTCAAAAAAATATTAGAAATCGATAATTTATGCATGATTCAGTATTTTTAAAACATAATCGAGGGTTGACACTTAAATATGATGCAAGTAATTGATGCATCAGTGGTCGCATCCGGATGAGCTATGGTCATTTTGTGTGCGTGTATTTTTAAGTACCTTTTGTTATCGTCATATGTGTATAGTAGTCGTTCTATCGCACTTTTATTTTAACTTGGTGTTAAGGCTTGTTGGCTTGACCGACCAACACGACCATGAATAATCTGGTAGTTTAAGGTGTTAGGATGCAGACGCGACACTTTCTTTTGCATGATATGTCAATCAATTCCGGTTTTATTAATTTAACTTTATTCGGAATTGATTTGGAGTTTTAAAAATAAAATCCTCTTGGTTTCTCATAAAACCTCTTGAGTTTCCAAAACCCCTCCTTTATTCCAAAATATTTAAACTTTTTTATGTCATTGAAACGCCCCATTTATGACAACATTGCCAACTGCCCCTGTTTTAACTGAAACCCTCCATTTCCTCCTATTAAAATCTCATCCCATCAGTCTTTCGGGAGGTTGGAAAAAAAAAATCAAGCGAGACTATTTGTCTTCACGATCGGTTTCCCATCCAGCGGAGCTCACCCGACATCCAACCGCCCGACATCCAACCGCCCGACATTTCCGCCCCCTACTCCGGCGCCGCTACATTTGGCCCGTCCGAGACCAGGCGACCTTCCCACCACCTGTTCCTAACGAGTCCACCGATCCTTCAAGCGACAACCAGCGAACTCCAGCTCCTTTTGAAGGTCGATCAACATCGACCCATTCTTCTCGGGCTTTCCTCCGGCTCAGCCTTACCGCGTCTCCACCTTCCATGGCAAGTTCGTCGCCTGGAACTCCGTCATCAAGCACCGCTCACATCCTCACCCAAGTCTCCCGAGCCTCCTTTCCCCCTTCCTGTTTGCTCCTACCCACAGCCTCCACAATACTCGCAGCCTCCACAGTACCGACCCTTCTCCACGACAGCAACCAGTTTCCCCCTTAGCCCCGATCAGCCATCCCCAAAGCCGAGCCACCCTTCTCGTCCAGTCAGCTGCCCCAAACCCATGGAATCTCCACCCTGGGAAATCTCTACAAATATACCACTCTGCTCCCTGTTGTTAACATTTACTCATGCAATTAATTTAAGTGGTCTTATTGTTAGCACTCGCATTTCTTTCAACCTCTACTATCGTTATTTTTCCTCAATTAAGCACGAACTTTGTCGTTTGTTTGAGTTGCGGAATAATTATACCCGTGCTGGGAGCCAACGCTAGAAAATTCGAGTTGAATCGTCTTGAGTAGAGAATTAGCTAACGACGTCCCAGCCCCCTCGAGAAGGCCGCTGCCAAGGCAATAGCCCGGTTTACAGTAGTCCTCGTCAAGCCTTGGAATATACTAAAAACTGGAATGCATCAGTTCACTCTCATCGTGAGAAACTGGAATGCATCAGTTCACTCTCATCGTGAATCCAACGATCTGAAATTTAAATAAAAAACTTCTGTTTGTTTTTAAAAACAAGTTAATTTTTGTTTTTGTTTAAAATTTTTATTTAAGGTGTTTACCAAAAAAAAACATCTCTCTTTTAAAAGAAAAAAATTACAAAAAAATGGAAAATCGAGTAGACAAAATCGAAGCGAGGGTCGATGACTTAAATCAACGCATGGGCAACCTCATGCAACTGGTTGAAACACTCACCGTCCAAATGGAAGATGTTACACAAGTCATGAATGGATTAAGAACTTCCGTCAATAATCTCAAAGTCGCTAGGCACCTAGGACTAAATCAGGCGCCTCCGCCAAAACCTAGGGAGGAAATACCCTTGCCACAACATCCTGAACCCCAAAACCAACCACGATGGGATACGGGCGTCAAGTTAGATGAAGGGGATTATGAGGGACGAGTAGAACTCGAGGAAAGCCGAGATTGGTGTGAGCATATGGAACGGATCATGGCTTGGAAACAGATGACTTTGAATCGCCAAGTCGAATATGCCACCCTTCAGCTTAAGGGCCCAGCGTTAGTTTGGTGGGTCCAATTAGAGCATACTCGTTTCACCCTAGATTTGTCCCAGATCACTACTTGGGTCGAATTTAAAAACCAATTGCGGAAGCGATAAGTCCCCCCCCCCCCCAGATTATCTTCAAAATCTATATCGCAAATTCCACAACCTACGACAAGATAAACTCTCAATGGATGACTACACCAACAAGTTCCTTATCCTCCAGTCTAGATTAGACATCCGAGAGGAGGACGATATGGTTATGTCTCGCTATCAGTACGGTCTACGTTATGCCATCCGTGAGCAGGTAAAGCTTCATGATTTTTGAGACCTATGGAAGATCTCCAGTAGGGCTCATCATGTAGAAGCCTCACTACAGAAGAAAGCTTCCGGCCCTAGGATTTTTGATAGACTCCCTAACACGAACTTGCCCCCGATCACACCCAAACCTCTCGTACAGAGTCGCCCTCTAGGGTCCACTAGTGTCCCTACTCCGCCCCTTGTCATTACTGAGGGCAAAGAGGTTATGGGGTCCCGACCCAACCCGAGAACCATTCAGTGTTTTAAATGCATGGAGCCGGGCCACAAATCCTCTGAGTGCCCTCTTAAGAAATTTGTAGTTGTGATTGAGTTCGAGGAAGATCAGGAGCCAAAATATGGGGTCTTCCTTACGGACTCCCAACCAGATCTAGTCATCGTAGACGAAGTCGAAGTAGAAGGAGAGCATGCAAAACACTTAGTCTGTATCATACAGCATAGCCTCCTCACCCCCAAAATTTCCACAAAGGATGAATGGTTGAGACATAATATTTTTCGTACTACCGCACGGCGCGCGCATTCAAGGGAAATTTTGCTCCATCATTATTGATAGTGGCAGCATGAAAAATTTTGTCACTGCGCATTGTAGAGAAGCTAAAACTTAAAACTCAACCTCTAGGAAAATCATACAACGTGTCATGGGTCACTAGTTCTATGACTATTCCAATCACACATCAGTGTTTAGTCAAGTTTTTCATAGGGGGATCCTGAAAGGATTCTGTTTGGTGTCATGTTGCAACCATAGAGGTTTGCCACATCATGTTAGGGCGACCATGGCAGTTTGATAGACACATAGTTCATAACGGAGTAAGGAACTCGTACACTTTTGAACGAAGTGGGCCCAAGGTTGTTCTACTTCCACAGAAGAACGGGTCGCTGCCCAAACCTTTGAAACATTCCTCATCTAGTAGCAACACGACTTCTCTTATCGATGTGATTTCTTTTCCTTCAGCCAACATGTTACTTTCTAGTCCCCAATTCTAGGAGGAGATGAAGGCGAGTGAAGTTGTTTATATTTTAGCTGGTCAAGATTCCAGCCGAGAGTCCACGGAGATTCTGAGTATAATACGCCCTCTTATTTCCAAGTTTTTTACTATTATCCCTAAAGAGCTACCAGATCACCTCCCTCCCATGCATGATATACAACATTGTATTGACCTTATACCTGGTGTTAGCCTACCACATTTACCACACTATTGTATGAGTCCTAAAGAGCACAAGGAGCTCCATCGTGAAGTCGCCGACCTAATCAAAAAAGTTCATATTAGGGAGAATATGAGTCCCTGCGTTGTTCCTCCACTCCTCGTCCTTAAGAAGGATGGAACTTGGCGTATGTGCGTGAATAGTCAAGCCATCAACAAAATTACCATTATGTATCGCTTTCTGATAAAGAATCCATATAGTTGACCCCACTATAGTGGGATAAAGGCTTGAGTGTTGTTGTATGTATCGCTTTCTAATCCCTCAATTGGATGATATGCTCGACATGCTCAATGGGTCCAAGGTTTTTTCTAGGATAAATCTCAAGAGCGATTACATCAGATTCGGGTCCGACCCGGGGATGAATAAAGACTGCCTTCAAGACTATGGACGGACTCTACGAGTGGCTTGTGATGCTTTTTGGCCTCTCCAACGTCCCCTAAGACCATTATGACATCACGTTCTTCGCCCTTTGATGGGAGTTTGTGTGGTTGTTTACTTCGATGACATTTTAGTTTATATCATCAACCCCGACCAACATCTTAAGTACTTGCGTCAGGTCCTTCAGATCCTTTTCGAAAACAAGTTTTATGTGAAATTTAAGAAGCGTGTATTTTTGACCGATAATTTGACCTGCTTGGGGTATATTGTGTCGGCAGAAGAAATTAAGGTTGATCCTGAAAAGATCCAAGCAATTAAGATGTGTTCTAGTCCAAAGACTATCACTGAAGCTCGCGGTTTCCACGGGTTAGCCTCGTTTTATCGACAGTTTATCAAGAACTTCAGCACTCTCATATCTCCTGTGACTGATTGTCTTAAAAAGAGTCATTTTGTTTGAACCGACGAAGCGGAGCGTGCCTTCTCTCTTATAAAAGAAAATTTGACTAGTGCTCTCGTACTAGCGCGTCCCAATTTTGAGAAAAACTTCAAGGCCGACTGTGGCGCCTCAAATATTGGAATAGTATCGGTCTTAAGTCAAGAGGGACGGCCCATTGCATTCTTTAGTGAGAAATTGAACGAAGCCAAAACTCGTTATTCCACATATGACTTAGAATTCTATGCAATCATCCAAGCCCTTTATCACTGGCATCACTATTTAATTCAATGCGAGTTCATCCTTAATACTGATCATGATGCACTTCGGCATTTGAACTCTCAAAGGGAGGTATGTAGGCATGTCAAGGGGGCAGCTTTTCTTCAGGAGTATGCCTTCCATCTAAAACGCAAGCCTGGTGTTTCGAATAGAGTAGCGGACGCGCTTAGTCGTAGGTTACATGTCCTAGTCACCCTTCAGTCGTATATCCTCGACTTAGATACACAAAAGGACCTCTATCCATCTGATCCGTATTTCGGTGAGATTTGGGCCGCATGTCAGTTTAGTGGCACTGATCCCACTACGTAATATATTTTAAGTGAGTGATTTTAATTAAAAAGGATTCACTTTTGTATCTGTTAAGGACCACTTAGAGAGACTTTATTAAGTGAGCTTCATTCTTCTAGGTTAGAAGGCCATGTTGGGAAATATTAACTCTTGGATCTCGCTAGCAATTGATTTTATTGGCCTAAAATGAAGGAGGATGTTGTCAGTTTTGTGAGGACTTGCACAACCTGTCAATTGTATAAAGGACACGCATAGAATACCGGCCTTTACACCCCTCTTTCCATTCCTGAGAGGCCATGCGATGAAGTCTCTATGGGCTTTGTTGTAGGCTTGCCCCAAACCAAATGAAGAGTAGACTCAATTTTTGTCATGGTTGACCGATTTTCAAAAATGGCACCCAATTTTTGTCAGATGCCACTCACGTCACTAATCTCTTCTTTTGAGAGATCGTACGCTTACATGGGATTCCCCGCTCTTTTACTTCTGATCGCGACACACGGTTCTTGAGTTATTTCCGGAGGACCTTTGTTACGGAGCTACAAAACGATGAACCTCCTTGGAAAGTTTACACGCGCCGGGCGTGTATATCGGGTGGTCCCACGATTACCGCAGAAGATAATTAGTGATTTATTGGTTGTTTCTTTTGCTTGAGACGTTTTATTTGTTGCTTTATTTTTTTGTGTCATTTTAAGTATTTTTGTATTTCCCAATTTCTGAATTTCATTTTGTATTCGCTACTCATCGCTATAAGAGGACGCGTGAGCCCTGTATTTTTTTCATCCTGGAATGAATGTGTGTTTTCCCTTTCTTCTCTAAACCATAAATCCCTCCTCTTTTTCTCTCTCTCCCTCTCCTCTCTTCCTCTCTTCCCCGTAGCCGCCTTTTTCCGATCCCCCAACAACTGGTCCCACCTGCCGCTCCGCCCGCCGCTGGCCGCCGGTTGATTCCATGATCCAAGTCCGCACGTCTGCGACTTGTCGTTCCGTCTGTTCCGCGTCGTGCCACTGCAGCGCCGTCCAGTCTGATGCTGCCCGTCCAACCCGTGTCGTGCCACCGCTGTAGCTTGTCCTTTCGTAGCCATGGCGTTGAACACCCGCTCCACCGCCGAGGCCCCATCGGAGGACGCCAACGAGGCCCTTCTACGTCGTGTCAGTACTCAGGAGTCCATTGTGGCCTCATTGCAGGCCTCCTTGCTCGCCATCCACGCAAAGCTTGATGCGTTGCGACCTCCGGCGACCTCCTCCGCCAGCAGATCCGCATGCCCGGCCACCAGCACGTCAATCCTCGGGGCGGCACCACTTCCGCACATCGGGGACGCCGCACTCTTTTTTTCCCCCGGCTGCCCGGCACTTGCATTGGTCCTCCCCACCTTCGTCGGAGTAGACCCGATTGGGTGGATCGCCAAGGCAGAATAGTACTTTGATCTCCACCTCACACCCAAGCAGGACAAGGACTCTACCGCCGTCGTGGGACTCGACGGCTCCGCCCTCCACTGGGTCTGATGGCTCCGCCAGACAAACACTACCATCTCCTGGTCGGAAATCAAGAAGGAAATGATGTGTCGCTACGACAGCCGTTATTCCGGCTCCGCCAATGAAAGGTTGTGTGGAGTACGGCAATCCGGTGCGCTGGATGACTACATCGATGAGTTTATGACCCTCGTCACCCATGTTCCTGGCTTACACCAGATCACTATCTTGGCTTCTTCATGCAGAGGGCCTTCGGCCCAACATCCGGTCCCGGCTCCGCACCCACCACCCCTGGACGGTTTTAGAGGCCCTCGACATGGCCCGCCTTGTGGAAGCGGATTTGTCACCTCCCCCCCCCCCCCTCGCCGATTCCAGGTGGCCGACCATGGAGGACTACTACCCCGGAGCCCCAAGACCCTCGGCCCCCTCCGGCCGCAAGGCCAGGCCGTCCTGCCCCGCCTCAGGGGTTCTCCAACCGCGAGTTTGACGATCTTCGCCGCAAAGGGCTGTGTTTCCGCTGCCGACAGCCATATTCTCCTACCCACGTTTGCGCGGTCAAGGAGTTTAATGCCATCATCGACGACTTTGGGCCCGAGATAACTTTGGCGTACTTTGAAGACCTTGAGATCACGACAGAGGACACTACAGAGACCGCAGCTGACGCAGGCCTTCACCATTTTGAGCTTCCATGATTTTCTGTGGGCGGCATTTCAGGCCCCAAACAATGAAGTTGGCATGCAAGTTGGGCGACCGCCACATTGTCATCATGGTAGACAGCGGGACGAGTCATAATTTTCTTTCATCTCATCTGCCCCAGCAGCTACGTCTTCCAATGGAACCTTCTCCAGATTTCACTGCCAGTCTAGGTAATGGTCGTTGGCGCTCGATTCAGGGCTGTTGTCCGACCGCCTCGCTTTCAGTGGGCCCTTACTCGATGACGACGGACTTCTACGTCTTCGGCCTTGGCGGGATCGACGCCATTCTGGGAGTTGTGTGGCTTTGCACGCTAGGCGACGTACGAGTCAACTGGGGGACTATGACGATGTGTTTCCTCCAGAACGGTCGGGAGTGTTTCCATGTGGGAGACGTCGCGCTACTCCGCTCCCCCGTCTCCGTCCGCGCGATTCAGCGGACTGCGGACGTCGATTTTTCGGCTTGACTCTGGCCCATCTCGGGCGCCACGCCACCAGCCTCAGCACACCCTCCGGACCTTTGAGCCCTCCTATCCGAGTTTGCGGATCTCTTTGCTGCACCATCGGGTTGCCACCAGCTCGACCGCACAATCATGCAATACCTCTTCAGCCCGGCGTGTCAGCAGTCTAGGTCCGACCATACCGCTACGGGCACGTGCAAAAGGACGAGATCGAGAGGATGGTACGCGATATGTTGATGGGGGGTCTCATCTTCCCTACTGCCAGCCCCTTTTCCAGCCCGGTCCTGCTGGTCAGGAAAAAAGACGACAGTTGGCGCTTCTGCGTGGACTATTGGGAACTCAACAAGGACACCATGCAAGACAAGTATCTGATTCCGGTGATTCAGGAGCTTTTGGATGAGCTCCACGGCACGACCGTCTTCACCAAGCTGGACCTCCGAGCCGGCTACCACCAAATTCGCATACGGTCGGCCGACGTCGCCAAGACGGCTTTCCGGACCCATGACGGCCACTATGAATTCCTGGTTATGCCTTTCGGACTGACCAACACACCGGCCACTTTTCAGACCACGATGAACGACATTTTTTGCCCGGTACTTCGTCAGCACGTACTTTTTTTTTGATAACATATTGGTCTACAGTTCTTCTTGGCAAGAGCACGTCCGCTAGACATTGGTTACTCTACGACGCCACCATCTAAAGCTCCACTCAACAAAGTGTTCCTTTGGGGCTCCAGAGGTGTGATATCTGGGACACACCATCTCTGCTACGGGAGTCTCCATGAACAGCGACAAGATCGAGCCTGTCCTTCAGTGGCCGACGCCATCCTCTCTCCGCGATGTCCAGGGATTCTTGGGATTGACCGGGTACTACTGCCGGTTCATCAAGGGGTACGGCAGGTTGGCCCGACCCCTTACCCAGCTACTGAAGAAGTCGGTCGAAGGCCCTTTAGAGTGGATGTCGGCGGCCTCCGCTGCTTTTACCGCTCTACAGCAGGCCTTAGTTTGTGCCGCGGTGTTAGCCATGCCGGATTTCTCCCAACCCTTCATCGTGGAGTGCGACGCGTCAGGCGTCGGCGTGGGAGCCGTATTGATGCAGGTTGTCCGCCCTGTGGTCTATTTCAGTTGCGCCTTTTCGAACACGATCTGCACCGCTCCGCTTACGAGAACGAGTTCATGGGCCTCGTCATCGTTGTTCAGCACTGGTGACCTTACCTCCTGGGCCGGCGGTTCGTGGTCCGCACGGACCACCATAGCCTTCTCTACCTCCTACAGCAGAAAATCGCTACGCCCGCTCAACAAGTATGGGTGGCCAAGCTACTAGGCTACGACTTCAACATCGACTTCCGGTCAGGGAAGCCGAATCGCGCGGTCGACGCCCTCTCGCGCAACCCTATACTCGCAGCCATCTCTCGCTGGGTCTGGGAGGATGTGGATACCCTTCAACGGGAAGTAGAAGCAGACCCGGCGCTCAACGGGATATGGTTAGCACTCCTCGCGGACGCCACGGCCCACCCACCGTACTCCTTGGTTGAAGGCTGCCTACTCTTCAAGGGTCGCCTCGTACTCGCCCCCTCCTCCCTGAGCAATCCTCTGTTGTTGGCAGAGTTTCATGCTTCACCCACGGGGGGACATGACGGGGCTCACCGGACATACCGACGGCTGGCCGCCTCACTCTATTGGCCTCACATGTTCTGACAGGTCAAGGCCTTCGTGGTCGCCAGCCTCACCTGCCAGAAGGCCAAGTACGAGGCCATGTTTCCGGGTGGTCTACTTCAGCCCCTCCTGATCCCCGATCGCATCTGGGACGACGTCGCCATGGATTTCATCACGAATGCCCCGATCACAGGGACACGACTGCATTCTGGTCGTGGTGGATCGGCTCTCGAAGTATGCTCATTTCATTCCCCTCTGCCACCAATACACGGCTGCCACAGTCACCGACAGCTTCATCCAGGGGGGTCGTACGCCTCCACGGGTTTCCTCGGTCGATCGTGAGCAACCGCGATCCGCTCTTCCTGAGTACTTTTTTGACCACGTCGTTCCGCTTACAGGACACCCATCTCCGCATGAGCACGGCATACCATCCACAGACAGACGGCTAATCGAAGGTCCTCAACCGGTGTCTGGAGACATACCTCCGCTGCTTCGTGGGGGAACAGCCTCGCAGTTGGGCCAAGTGGCTCGGGTGGGCCAAATACTCATATAATACCGCCTACCATCAGGCGGCCGGTACCACACCATTCGAGGCCGTTTACGGTTGCCCTCCTCTGTCTATTGTCTGCCACCTTCCAGGAGAATTGACGAGTCACCGTACCGGATACGTATCATGCCCAGTACACGTACCTGTACCGGTGCTTCATAGGTCCCCGCCCTCTCAGGAAGGCCGCTGCTAAGGCAATAGCCCGATTTAGAGTAGTCCTCGTCAAGCCTCGGAATATACTAAAAAACAAACTGCATCAGTAATCGTATTGATTCTATTTTTAAGAAATATAAATTATATTAATAAATGATTAATGAGTAGAATAAATGAAGAAATTGATCAAGAAAATGAACTGATGTTTGATGTTGATCATTTAAAATGAATGTGGTTGTGTCTTGCCTTCATCAGGAGCGCGCATGCGCCCTGAGCCTTACACCTAGCACCAAGACCCCTTTGCGCCTTAGTGTGCCTTGTGTTTTTAATAGCTAAGCACCAAGACCCCTTTGCGCCTTAGTGTGCCTTGCGTTTTTAATAGCTAAGTACCTGGCTTACAACCCATATTTGAGCTCGGCTCCGGACCCTCCACCCGTCAACCAAGCCATGGACCTCTCCCTACTAGTGCAGGCCAAATTCCTGGCGACGTTCGAAGACCATCTTTCCCCATCGCCTCCTTCCAAACCTCTCATACTTTGCCCCTCACCCCCCGTGTAATCCTTCACCACCGTCATCTCTACCTCGCAAGCAAGAGTAAAATGACTTGCGGAGTAAGACCTTGTGCTACTGTTGCAAGCAAACGTACTCACATACTCATGATTGTCATGTCAAGGAGTTTCGGGCCCTCATCGGGGATGACTTGGACAATTCATGGCTGACTTTTATGCCTTTATGATCATAGAAGTATGTCGGACTAAGCTCTTGGCACCTCTGCAGCAGCCAACCCGCGGCCATATCCTTACTAGATGGCGGGTGGCACCTCGACCTTGGGTTCAAGTTCGATTTTATGGCAGCATATATTGTTACGCGCGAGCAACTTATTATTGTATTTTGTATTTTAAATTGCAAGTCATTGGGATAAATGGTGTGTGAGTCCCCCCCTCCCTATATAAGGAGGTGGCTTGGGAGTTTTAGGGATCATCTTGGATGTTAGGGTTTCGAGATCTCTCTTTGTGTGGGAGGAGGAACTTCTAGGAGGAACCAGCCTCCTGAAGTTAGGCAAGAGAATACCTCGTTATTGAATCCAAATTTATCGTGTTTATTGCAAGTATTTTCCATTTGGTAACATGGTCACAACCGATGTCATGCCAAACATGCTTTCTAAGATAGTGGGGTTTCTGTCAAAACTCACCGAAGAAAAAACTTCACGCCACACAGAGCCTATATGTAACCCTTTATAGTTGCTAACACTGTTTTTTCCAGTAATCTAGCTCCCATCATTGGCTAGACCCAATTTCTCAATAAGACAACTTTTGCGAAAATAATACACTATTTCATGGTTATTACTAGTCTTAAGATGAGAACTACATGTTTATAAAATCCTGCATTTCTTAGATTTTTTCTGCCTAATTATTTGGTAATATGAAAACACGAGTTAAAGAAGAAAGTATTTTGAAAGAGGTAAATGAATAAAATTATGAAGTATATTATCAATTGATACAATGGAATTTTGAAGAGTAGGGGAACGTCAAATGACTGGAGGAATAGCATTTTGATATCAATGTACAAGAGTAAAGAAGATTGTCGAGACTGTACACATAAAATTAAACTTATGAATAAAGCTAAGAGAAAAAAGTTATAGAGCATTTGGGAGAGGAACTATGGATCGGAAGCGGTAGAAGCATGAGCTGGAGGCTAATGGAGTTGGAGGATACATAAGCCCTAATGTTTTCAATGCAAATAGCAGGAGTCGTTTTTTAAACTACTCAGTACTCATTGCTTTGGTCTTGCATTTCTGCAGCTGCACTACTTAGAAAGGTCGGTAACTTACTGTAAGCAGAATATAAAAAAGAGGGAAAAAATATGCAATACATACTATAATTAAGTGAATCCTGATTCCTCAGTGACCAGAATATAAGAATCAAAAATAAATTTGCTGGTTTTGTTAAGCTTTCATACTATAATTAAGTTTCCAAAACCTCACCTTGATACTTACTCATAGATAACTGATCACACAAATCGCCTTGCATGCTTTGATAAAAGTGTTTACTTTCTCTACAAAAACTTGATTTTATCTCTAAATCCCAACTCTCAATCATCTTAAATATTTAATTTTGACACCTTGCATCCCTAAAAGCTTTAAAATTAATGCTAAGGAGTTTATAAAATAGCTTCAGTTTCCATTTGATTCTACAGGAAGCAATCTTCAAAACAACAACATAAGTTTAATAACTTTAGAATTGACTTTCATGGTTCTCATAACCTAGGAAGTAGGAACGAAAAGACTAATTGAAGACACATTTCTGAAAGAAAAAACTGCATAACAATGAACAACAAATTCTCACTCGAGCGGGACCTCCACATCCCCTTCCGAGATCTCAGACTGCAAATCCTTCGGATCCTTGCCATCAACGGTGCAGCCGACGGAGACGCAGGTACCAAGGATCTCCTTGATGGTACCGGAAAGATCCTTAGCCATGGATCTAGGCTTCATGATCCTTGCAATCTCGATGATATCATCTAGCGAGAGGTTTCCATTGTGTTTTATGTTCTTGGTCTTTTTACGATCGCGCTCCGGCTCCTTGAGAGCCTTGATGACTAGTGCTGCCGCAGAGGGAACCACGGCGACCTTAGCCTGCCGATTCTGGACGGTAAGCTTGACGGTCACACGAAGACCCTTCCAATCCTTGGCCGTCTCCTTAGCAATGTCTTCTCCGACTTTCTTAGGAGAGAGTCCAAGGGGTCCGATCTTTGGGGCGAGGGAGCTTGCGGCGCCAACCTCACCGCCGGTGACGCGGACATAAACCTCGACGACCTGGGCAGGATCGAACTTGGGCGGCATGGTGGCGGCGTTGGCGCTGGTGTAGGAATGAAACGAGAAAACGAAATGGATTAGGGTTTGCGATTCGGCATGATTAAATACGCGTCTCGAAAATCGAAATGAACACATTAACAAGCCGGTCCGAGTTGACCTAAGTGCCTTGTTTGGGGCAGCTTTTGGAGGCGCCGTTTGTGGCAAACGCTGCCGCACAGCCGGTAATCAAATGCCCGGTGCTGACATTTGTCATGTTTCCTCCCGCGTGCAATGAAAAAAGGAACAAAATCCTCCCTTTTCGAATCACCCTCCAGTTCCAACGCCGACCTCTCCCATTCGGCGTCTCCTCTCACCTAAACAAACGAAGCCTATGTGATGTTACGTTCAGACCTAATTTCACTACGTGCAAATCATTTAAAAAAATCCATCCTCGAAATAAAATAAACTCCCTTAAACCTAAAATGACCTAAGTGCAGCCCTCCCGCTTATTTTTTTTCTTCTGAAGCTCTCGGCGGATGTTCCTCTTTCTCGCAAACAGCAATACCTGTGATACCTCAGTCGCGACTCCGTCGGCCATTTCGGGCCTCATTTTTGCCGGCGGATGGCGTCCCCACCGCCGATTTCTGCAAGGGTTGCCGACGGTGAACCCTTCCCTCCATCTGGTGACTCTCCATCGAGATTGTTTTTCGTCCGACCAAGCTTCTTTTTTTCGCATTCTTTGCATTCGCCCAAATTCCTACTGTCATTCTTTGCATTTGCCAGCTATATCCTTCCAATCTCTGACCTTTTCTTCAGATTTCTTATCTTCTTTCTCAGTTTTTGAAGATTTGAGATTTTTTTCTACTTATCTTGATTTATTATACCTATTCTCATATTTTGATTTTCGGATTTCATCTAATTTCTTATTATTACCTTGTTGTAGGATCACTTGCACCTTTTTTGTCCATGATTATCTTGATTCTACAATGTTTTTATTGGATGAAATGAAACTATGAACAAGAATTGGATATGCTGAAAATTTGTGAGTACGAGAGAATTTCGTACTTTTTGGACATGATTTCAAAGATGTATTTTTTTTAAAAAAAAATTGTGTTTGGTTTGTGCATAACAATTTTGTTTGCACTTAAAATTTTGTGATTGGTACTTAACAATGATTTGCATGTAGTCAAAATTGATTTGCGCGTAACATCACTCTTTTTTAGGCAAACACCCTGACTAAGACTTAAGAGTGAGGAATGAAAAAGACAAAATGGATCGAACCGCACCTATTGTTCCTATTGTGAAACTGAGGGGTTCAGTTTGGTGTCAATTCGATTCGGGGCTTGTGAAAACCCAAGTAATATCGGCTTGGGTCGAATTTCAAATTATTAAAATTGATCATTCCGAAAAAAATAGACTAAGGCTCCGTTTGGGGAGACATATTTTCACCGGTCAAGCGGTTACAACCGCATGAATTGGACCTTAATTAAGGACCGATTCATGCTATCGTAACCGTTTAATTGGTGAAAATAAGTCCCCCCTTCGTAGGTTTTGTAGAAAAGAATTGATTTTGGGCAACCCAATTTCATTCGCGGACATTTGTTTGGTCTTTTATTTAAGGAGATTGGGTTTTCCTCCAAAACCTATTAGGTTTGATCAGTTAAGAAAATTGTCTATGGTGAAAACATTCCCATTTTGATTGATTTAAAGAAAAAATCTTGTACCTTTCCCTCATGATTGCAGACTCACCCTCTCCCTTCCTACTTTGGTGTAGCCTTATTTTCGACAAGGAAGCATTTCTGATGACGCAAGGAGGCGCCGTCTGATATGGCTATATAATAGGAGGTGGTGACTGTTTTGGCTCCAACAACCTAGGAGAACTCCATCTCTTCCTCCTTTTGACCAAGGAGAACCTCCACTCTTCCATCCCAACTGAATCAGTCGCCGACTTCTAGCCCAACTCCTCTGTCAACCTCCTCTCCGACGAGCACCTTCATACTTAAGTAGTGACCATCCCAGTTAGCAAATGTCCTAGAGTGTTTCATTGTCAACCCTTGTAAAAATGGTGAAAATTCATTTCATATATAACATATTGATAGCGCAAAGATAGGTACCACAAATTTCAGGATCTAGTCCGCTTGATTCATTAGCAATAATGTATGGCGGGCAAACATAATTCTTTCTTAAACTCCACATTCAAGCATATTTTTGTGTGTATGATTGTAAGTGTGTACTAGCATTTTATTTCTATGTGCAATGTAAGTTTTATAAATTTATTGTGTTTTTATTTCTTAAAACTCAATTCTTGCATTTGAATTTCATCCTACAGCCGAACAGAAAAATTGACGTTTTTCAATTCCTATGTCTGAAAACCATTCTACAACGAACACAAGAATTGAGTTTTGCTCAAAAGAAAAACCTTTGAGTTTTTTGTTTTAAACCAAAACTAATTCCTTTCAATCAAAATCTGTGAAATGAAAGCAGCCTAATATTATAATAATTATGCATAGACCAAGTACGTGGGCTTCCATAAAATGATTTGTTCGTCACTTGGGTTATGTACTTGTGGGTCTACAACTCATAGGTCGGCGGATCAAACCTCCTTCTAATATCGATTGAAAATGGATAATCACAGTCAAAAATTACTCTAGAATAAAATTATCAATAATTAAGCGACAAACCACAGTACATGTCATAAATTTCTAATATGATATAGTCGAAGTAAAATAATTAATTATACATTTGAAATTAATCAACCAACATGCACATATTATATAGTTGACATGGGGCTCCATAATTTATAAGAATTCTGCGTTGCCGATAACCAGAATTCTAATCTTACCCACAAACTTAGTGGGAAAAATGGAGGCTAAGTGGTGTTAACCAAAGTCAACCTCACTAATGTCATGACAGACCAACCACCAGGCCTTGCGTGTGACTCCACTGCGTGCAACCGCACCTCATCCTACAACCACACGGCCTGTCGCAGGTCGCCGCACGTCCTACCACCCGTCGTCACGCGAACTGCTGTCTGTCGCTGCGCGGCCGATCGCCCGGCAGGCTGTCATCGCACGACTGCAAGGTCATGAGGCCGACCGCCCGACCTCCTAGGCCATATGGCCGGACGCCTGATCGGTCGTCGTCGCGTGTCCACGAGGCCACAGGACCGCATGGCCCCATGCGGCCGGCCTCCTGGCCGGCCCCCGCCGGTCGGACCTCGTCGCCAACCTCTGTCGATCGGTCCTTCAGCCGCCGCCTAACCTCGACCGTTTAACTACCTCGGTCACGTAACAACCACACCCCCATGATCTGTATAATCACCCATTATGGGGGGTACGCATAACTGAATCCCCATAATGGGTGTGCGCATAACTGATCACGTAAATATACACATAACAAAACATAAGATATCGGGGTGTGTATAATAAAAATACGCATAACGTTCTGCGTATAACAAATAATATGGTTATGGTGTATGCATAACTATATCCGTAATAGGTGTAAGTATAACACATAAATTTGTTACGGTGTGTGGATAACTACAAAACTATCCATATTGGGTATATAATTATTTATGGCATGCAGATAGCCACAAAACTACTCTAACCCTTTATTTACGGAAATGCTACCCTCAAAACCTATATTGGGCACTCTTTTCAATCAATCTGACTTCCTATGCACGACAGTGCACCCAAAGAATCCTTCGATGATCTCCTTATACTCTTGAGGGAATCCTCAAAGATCTTCGAAGACCATCAAAGATCACTCAAACATATCTCAGACACATTCGTAGACCCCTTGGGATTTCACCGTGCACATTGCGCCCCGTGCAAATTGCATCATGTGCACATTGCACTCAGCACACCTTGCTTCTGAAACCTCTAGAGACCGGGCGATTAGATTTTATTCTCTAGCGGTCTGTGTTCTGTGGTCTAGCGGTTTGGACCAGCGGCCTGTCTGGTAGCTATCCTAGCGATTTGGTAAGAGCCCGCAGTAGCGGCCTGGTGGCTTCCCACACTGCGGTCTGGTGGCTATCCGCAGCAGCGGCCTGGTGGCTAGCTGCAACTGCAGTCTGATGGTTAGCCGCAGCAATGCTCTGATGGTTAGCCGCAGCAGCGGTCTGGATGCTAGCCGCAACAGCGGTCAGGAGGTTAGCCGTTGTAGGTGTTCAGAGACTTCTTAGAAGATTGTACTTGTTATATAGTCTGGCGGTTTGACAGGGTCAAACCGCGCAGTCTGGGCGGTTAGTATTTAGTCCCACATTGTGTGTTGTATTCTCCCATCTCTCCCGTTTTCTATATATAAGGGGGCATACTTATGTATTGTTTATCTTTTTGGAGCAATAAAATTTGTCATTATTTAGCTATTTTTCTCATGGTATCAGAGCTAACCGATCTTTTGCTCCATTTAGTTAGCGGTTTGTTTGTCTAACCGCTTCTGATCTGCTTCTTCCGGACTTCTTCCGGTTTTCTTCCCGCCCTGCCCTCCCTTGCTTGTTTGTCGTTTTTCCTGCGACTTGTTCCTTTGCGGCTTATTCTGTTCGCGCGGTCTTCCTTTGCTAGTCGCTTGTCTTTGCGGCTTGTTGTGGTCGCGCGAGTTTTTTCTCTTCCCGCACGATTTGTTTCTTCTCGAGCGGGTTGTCTTCTCTGTTACTTCTTTTTGGTGGCAGGATTTCTTTTTGCGACCTGTTTGCCGCTCGGTTATCTGATCTGCTCTTTTTGCGACCTGCTCTTTTTTTGGTCTTAAGCTCTTCTTGGTCGCCTATTCGTTGCCCTTATTCGCGCGGTTTGTTCTTTTAAACCGTGCGGTTTGCTGTTGTTTTCTATGGCCACTCCATCTCCTTCTTTTTTTGCTACTTCTGTTGCTACTCAGTTGGCTACTACTGCAAGGTGGCTCATTGACTCTGGTGCTACTAATCATATGATAAGGAATTATCGCCTTTTCTCTTCTCTTGACAAGAGTAACTGGTTGCCTCCGATTCTTATTGCAGATAGTTCTCTGTCTCTATTTTATGGGTCTGGCACGGTATGTGGCATGATGTCATGCCGTGTAAGGGATAACTATAGACGTTCAGGCAAACTCCAACTCTAACCCAGTTTATGCAAATACCAAGTTATGATGTGAGAAAAATATGTTTCAAGTTAAGTTTTGGTGGCTGTATCTCTCGTCTCATTGGATCAACTAGTCCACAACTAAAAATATAAGTATACGCTCCAGAAAATACCTTGTTTACATTGATTGACATCCTACATAAGCAAAATACCCATATAGGACAACTCATGGTATGCATGACTTTAGATTTAGTATAAGTATGAAAATAGCTTTTATGTTCATCGAACATAGTGACTTTAGTTTTGAAAGATGACATATATGAGGTGATAGAAGTAATACTTTTATAATTTAAAACATCTAACATACAATCTAGCAGAAAGCCTTCCTAGAGAGCGAGTAAATCCACACAATCATATATAAAAAATCTTAGCAGCTAGCAAGTACTTAACATTAAGCAAAAAAATCTAGTGGTTGTCAACAACCTGACACGAACCCACTAAAAGGTATGTATGTTTGATCTAAAAAAACAAACAGCATCTACCTCACTGTCGGTGAGAAAATGACAACTGCAGAATACTAGCCAAAAACTAATGTTAGCCACTCAACCGGCTACTTCTCCAACCCTGAGGCATTCAAAGAAAGATCACCTCAGCAAGAATGAAAATACGAGTGGTAAATCAAGCCACTTTAAGTCTTTAAGGTTTTAGCATTATAAACCAAAAAGGAACCTAAAGGGTTCCACCAATTCTAGATCCAAACATATCGTCTTAGTAAGTATTGTCAAATCTGTTTTATCAGAGCACATCTTAATCATTCTTTTGAATAATAATGGTAAAAGATTTACTTAAACCTTGAGTTCAAAAGACATATTTCTAAGAAAGTTGCACCAAGTGCGAAACGAAGCTATGCTTCGCCCCCACAATACACACAAAGAATATCTGCAAAAGTAAACCAAACAAGAAAAATCTCGTCGAACATATATCTGTAGACAATATGACCCTAATCCCTTTTTCTACAAGAAAATAGACATCCAGGCCAACCTTCCTGTGACGATCCCTATCAAACTTTGTGATGAAATATATTTTGTCTTCCTAAAAACATCCCCCTTCATATTTAGTGACAAAAATAAGTTCGTCACTAGAGACATGTCTTTAGTGATGAAATAACTTGGATCATGGATTTGTTCACAAAGACATAGTTCTTTAGTGACGAAATATACGTTTTGATATCACTAAAATAATTTTTCTATATAATTTGCAGTGCCACAATAAAAAATAAATTAGTCAGTAAATTTTCTTGGTAGCAATTGCTACATGATGCTGCAATGTTTCTGCTATGAAAAAAATTATTTATTCTTTTTTATGTGAAAATCGATACATTGAGCAACTTATAATTAATTATCAATTAACTTTAGCATATATTTGCTAGTGGACACCCGAGTCCCTAAGAAATGCATGAATAAAGTAAACAGTGCAATTTTCGATACTATTCCAGGTGATTTTGAATTACATTTAATCGTGCCCAGCATATATTTCAAACAGTAAGAAGAAGAAGAAGATGAGGGACAAACCTCGGAGAAGAAGAAGAAGAATAAGAAGAAGAAGAAGAAGAAGCCCTGGAGGAGCACAACAGCGGCCAAACCGAGGAGCCACGCGTGCCAAATCAAATGTTAGGATCCACTCCCTCGCGACAGCAGAAATTTCCGCCTGGCATTTCGGTAGGCGATTTCGGCGCCGCGATTCCAGCCCGGGTTCATGAAAGCGCGGTCGGGGCAGTCGTGCGCTAGGGCCTCCCCCATCGATGACGGAGGAGCAGCAGTGCCTTTTCCGTCTTTATTCCAGGGGCCTGGCATTCGGTGTCCAGTTTTGTATTCTTTGCTTGCAGATAAGTCCTATACCCTAGCATCAACCCCTGTCGGTGATCGTCAATCTCGCCTCCATCTGGTGACCTCCTCGAGATTGCTCGCCAGCTTCTTTTTTTCGCCATCGATGCATTCCGCCATCATAACTCCTCCCAGGCTTTGCATTTGCACGCTCAGGTATCCTTCCAATCTCTGACCTTTTCTGGTCAGATTTCTACTCCAGAAATTTTGTCAAGAATGAGTCTGACATTTAGGTCAGTAACTGCTCGAGGAATTTTGATTCCTTTGCCCTATAAATTATTACTTGTTGAAATAGATAAAGACTATAAAGCACCTTTTTTGGATATTGATTCTCTCGCTCCTCTTTCACAAGAGCAACAGTACATTTTTACTTCTCACTGGATTGGACTTATTCTGCGGGTGGTGCAAAAGGCTACGAGAGCCTGATCCATGTCAAATGTATTTTAGGTTTTTATCTCTGGTGTTTGGTTTTTGGCATAGAATGCTGCCCTTAATGATATTGGTTGGTGTTGTACCAATGTTTGGTAGTCAAAAAGGGTAATATCACTGCTATTATATTTTAGAAGATCAGTATGATGCATCTGCAACACCTACTTGAATTCCTTTGTAGAATCATAAATTAGTTTTACAATTGGTGATGATCGGCAGGCTACTTGAGTAAATTCAATTAAACTTAGTTTTGATTCGCAAATCAATGTTTTATTTATCACGGTCGGTTAGCAATATGAATTGGAAACGTTAGGCAATTCAAGTCGCAATTGGTGATCAAGTTCGCAGGTTTCTCTAGAAAAGAATTGACGCTAGTTTATATTTTTGTTAATAAGGAACCCAATATATCAAAAGCATAATCTATGATACAGTTTGGTCATTTCCTATTTGAGATTGGTGCTTTTTCTAAACCTATTAGGTTTTATATTATTAATATTCCAGTCACATTTTGATTGATAAAGAAAAAATCTTGATACCTTTCCCTCGAGGTATGCAGACTCACCCTCTCCCTGTCCATATTGGTTGTCTATCTTAATAATTCTATGAGAAACAGGTCTGATATGGCTATTAATGAGGTGGAGGTTCCCCGAGCAACTTTTCCTGTGACCAAGAGAACCTCCACTCTTCCATCCCAATAAATGGATGCCCAACTCCTACCTCCTCTCCGACGAGCACTTCATACTGAAGTATGTTTGAAGAATACAAATGTCCTAGAGACATGAATTTTCTTTTTTCATGTATTTTGGGTAAATAAAATTTCTGGAACTGCAATGGTTATTGTTTTGAACCATATATCTATATCTTAGCGCAAAGTTCAAATTTTATTTTTGATTATTAGCAATCAATTATGGCGGGCAAACATTTTGCTTCTACTCCACTCACAGATTTTTGTGTGTAAGATTAGATAATGTGTGATGCCTCTTTATGTTTCATAACGTATTTCTACCAATTTTGCTCCGGTGTTTTTATGCGTTAAAACAAAAATTCTTCGAAATCCCACTTCTTATAACATGGAAATCTGACTATCTTAAATGCCATAATTCCAGATATTTTTTTTAAGTGCATTAAAATCAAATGAAGTTTATGATCACATATACTTAAGAAAGTTTATAAATAGAATAACCTTTGACTAAGGCTTTATTTTATTAAACCAAAAAACGTTAAATGATATGGAAATAAGGATTTAATTTAATTTAATTTCACCTACATGTCTACTAAGCCTTTTATTTTCATATTGGGGGTTCGTCACTCACAATTTGATGAATTTGTTCTCGTTTTTCACTAGGTTTGTGTCGGTACAAACCTCCTTCTAAATAAAAAATTGAAAATGTTCACAATTGAATCAAATACCCAATTAAGATTGTGTGAAGTAAATCTAATTTACAATCCTTCTAATTCTTTAAATGCAACATTACTTAAAAGAGAGCATAATGTTGATTTGAATATTAGAATAGGAAGAAGGGGAATATTACTTTTGCTAGAAAGTATGTGAAATGAACACCATTTCATCACTGCGACATAAATGACTTGGCGAAGGATTTATAAAACTGATTTGAATATTAACTTACCCACAAACTAGAAAGTATGTGTTGATAATGCTTTAACCAAATCAACATTTCCCACTTCTCGAAGAATAGGCCTTGCGTGAATTTAATGAATTCAACCGCACCTCATACAACCACATTATCGCCGCACGTTCCAGCTCACGCGAACTTTCTTTGCGCGGCCGATTTTCGCCCGGCATGTATCATCTTTTGAGTGTTTATGAGGCCGACCGCCCGACCTCCTGAGTATGGCCGGACGCCTATCGGTCGTTTTACCTAAATAGTATCATATGCGGCCGGCCTCTGGCCGGCCCCCGCCCACCTCGTCGCCAACCTCTTATTCTTTCGAGGCATGTTTATTTAACAACCACACCCCCATGATCTTAAATAGAATTATTACTCTATCCCCTATTTAGTTTGCTGCATAACTGAATAATTTATATCAATAACAAAACATAAGATTGGTTTTGTTACTTTAGTGAAAGGTCCTTTTCTTCAAAATTTTGGTTAGAAAGCTTAGCCAATAATACAATAAAATGGTCTTTCTCCAATTAACCACGCCTGGGTATATAAGTATTGAAGGACAATAGCCACAAAATTCACCCTTTATTTGGAATTACCCTAAGAACCTATACTGCATACCTCATTTCTCACCTGATCTTGGTCCTACTCAGGATCCACTTTGACATGTCTCGCCTGCAGCGAAGAATGGGCCCAACGTGCTACTTATACTCTTAGGAATCCTCAAAGCTAAGACCATCAAAACCTTGTCAAACTATTCAGACACATTTGGTAAGACCCCTTGGGATTTCACCTGCACATCCCCCCGTGCAAAAAATTGCATCATGTGCATACATTGCACTCAGCACACCTTGTTAACCTCTAGGAATCGGGCGATTAATTTTATTCTCTAGCGGCTTGCTGTGGTTAGCGGAATTGAAATGTGAAATTCAATATGCAGCGGCCTGTCTGGTAGCTATCTCTAAATGGAGAGCCCGCAACAAAGGGGCTTCCAAAAATTATACACCTTAAATGGAGGTATTTCTGGTCATTATCGCAGCAGCGGCCTGGTGCTAGCTGAAGGATCTGATGGTTAGCCGCAGAATGGGTAGTAAACCTCTGATTTGCCTTTTATTCCAGATTATCAGCGGTCTGGATGCCACCTTCCACCTAGCCGCAATTTCATGCTAACTACGAGTGTAAGATCTTGTAGTGTTAGAAGACTTCTTGAGAGATTTGCAAAATGTTACCTATAGCTACTGGAATTCAGTCACGGAAACTTTGACAAAGGGTCAAACCGCGCAGTCTGGGCGGTTAACAAGTATTTAGTCCCACTATTGTGTGTTGTATTCTCCCATTGACTCTCCCGTTTTCTATATATGAAAAGGGGTGCATACTTATGTATTGTTTATCTTTTTGGACGCAATAAAATTTGTCATGTATTTAGCTATTTTTCTTGCATGGTATCAGGTGTAGCTAAGATCTTTTGCTCCATTTAGTTAGCGGTTTGTTACTGTCTCAACCGCTTCTGATCTGCTTCTTCCGGACTTCTTCCGGTTTTCATCCCGCCCTGAGCCCTCCCTTGCTTGTGTCGTTTTTCCTGGGCACAAGACTTGATTCCTTTGCGGCATCGATATTCATGTTCGCGCGTAGTCTTCCTTTGCTATATGTATTCAATTGTTGTGGTGAGTTTTTTCTTTCCCGCACGATTATAGTTAATCGCACATTGGCTTATCTTTTTGGTGGCAGATTTCTTTTTGTGTTGGTACGTGCTCTTTTTCCTAGCCTTTTTTTGGTTTAGCTCTTTTGGCACAGCTATGGCCCTTATTCGCGGGTTATAAGTATCTTTTAACGCAGTTAGTGAACATGTCATGCATTTGATTAATGTGCCACTCCATCTCCTTGCATGATAGTTTTTTTCTACTAGAATCTGTTGCTACTCAGTATGGCTGAACTACTTCAAGGTGGCTCAATTGACTCTGGTGTACCTAATTTGTACCATAATACATGTTCCAAACCCTATATTCGCCTTTTTCTTCTTCCAGCTTGACAAGAAGATGTACTGGTTGCCTCCGATTCTTAGCGATAGTTCTCTGTCTCTATAATCATTCAGGTCGCACCGTAATAAAATGTGGCATGAAGTAACGCCGTGTAAGGAAGAGCCCAAGAGTGAGGCACCAACTGAAGCACTAACCCAGAAGGCAAGAAGCAGGATGAGTTGGAGAAGAAGAAGAAGAAAGAGATTAATCATCATTAGCGGATTGTTTATTAAGTTTTTGGCTTATCTCTGTATTGATCAACTAGTAAATAAAGATAAAGCTCAGAAAATATTGATTTATATTGAGGAGTTTGGGCTATCTCCCACCTTCCATTTTTTTACTATTAATAAAAAAAATACCCATTGAGATTCTTTTACCAAATATGGTATTTCATATTTGTTATTGTGTTTAATATCTTGTAACTTTTTTATTTTCATTTGAACATAGTGATTTATTTGAAAAAATATAATTGAGGTGTAAACAGTAATAAAAATATCAGTGACCAAATTTTGTGTTGCTAATACAATTAGTCAGAAAGCCTTTAGTGGCCGAATCCACACAATTTGGACATTATTAAAAAATTAGCAGCACAATTAGTGTCTGAATCCATTTGGCCAAAAAAAATCATTTAGTGATCAACAACCTGAAAAGTTTGGTCACTAAAACTTTATTTTGTTATTGGATCACTGTAGTCACAAAAACTACCTCTGTTCGGTGAGAAAATGACCAATTCATTTGGTCACCAAAAAAATCATTTTATGACCGAGTCAACCGGCTATGGTCACTAAAAGTTCATTCAGTGATCGATTCAAGTTAGTCACTAAAAATTAATTTACGAGTGTAAATCAAATTAATTTGGTTCAATAAACCAAAAAATCTTTTTGTGACTATAGTAATTTGGGTCACTAAATATGTACAATTAGTGACGAAACTCATTCTGGTCACTAAATACATTTAGTGGCGGGGCATTCGTAAAAGACCACTTCGTGACGGACTATATTTGATCACTAAATATCTTAAGTGACCAAAATCTAACTTTTAGTGATGAAAAAATTTGTCATTAAAAGTCAATTTTCTACTAGTGTGAGGAAAGAGACTTAATAACTCTAATCATATGAATCATTAACACTGGTAAGAAATAGTTCTGAGTCGGTGGCCATATTGTCCAACCCGAACTTATAGACCTAACACATTTCAAGAAGGTACTATGGTGGTGGAAACATTGTCCAACACAACCCGATAGTCCAATTGTCTAAACAAGGCACTAGGGTGGTGGCCTCAATGTCCTACTCAATCTAATAATCCAAATATATAAACAAGGTGTTGTGGTGGTGGCTGCATTGTCCAACTCAACTCACAGTCTAAAAATAAGCCCAACAGTGTAATGGTTAACAATTTGGCACTAGGTTGGGTTCTTTTATCCACTACCAACCAAAGGCCATACTTAACATCCATAAACATCTATAACCACAACCAGGACACAGAAACTCTCCTTGACATAAAGGCAGAAAATTCCCAAATGATAATCATTCAAGTCATACTCGACGAATTCAACTTAATTTGGCGAAAAAAATTTAGGTCTACAGTGATTAATCGAGTATACTCGATAAATCAGTAAACACACAACGAATTCCACTCAACAACAAACCTCAACTTTATACAAGACGAATCGGCGAAAAATTTCAAGTCACGAGAAAAGCGGCGAGTCAACTCGACGTCTAACCTACACTCAACGCCGCGTTGAGTGCATTCAGCGCACTCAAAGCCAAACAGTTTACTCAGCGAATTTACCTTCACTCAATGCCGCATTGAGTCCACTCAACGCTTTTGACTTAGACTCAAAGCTACTTAATGCCAAGGCTTCACTCAATGCTGTATCACTCAACGCCGCATTGAGTGCATTCAGCGCACTCAATGCTTTTGCTTTAGCCTCACAGACCAATCAACGCCAAGTGAACTGCACTCAACGCCGTATTGAGTGCATTCAGCGCACTCAAGGCCTTTGCCTTAGCCTCACAGACCATTCAACGCCAAGTAAACTTCACTCAACGCCGCGTTGAGTGCATTCAGCACACTCAACGCTTTTGACTTAGCCTCACAGACCACTCAACGTCAAGTGAGCTTCACTCAATGTCGCGTTGAGTGCATTCAGCGCACTCAACGCTTTTGACTTAGCCTCACAGACCACTCAACGTCAAGTGAACTTCACTCAACGCCCCGTTGAGTGCATTCAGTACACTCAACGCTTTTGCCTTAGCCTCAAATTTATTTTTCGGAGATTTTGACTAATTTACTAAACTAATCAGCCATATAAGATGACATTATCCTAAGCTAATCTTCAAACCCAACGAATCCCCTCACTGTCATACACATCAAACTAAACTAGGGCTTACTAACCTATACTTGACGGATATACACACCACCGGAACAAAGCATCTACCCTATGCATCAGGTATAACCTGGCCGAACCCTACCCTATTCCTAAATTCTAAGAAGGAAAAAGGGGGCAATTATAGTGAATATAAGGAATGAAAGCTCGACAGGGGGAAGGAATCACCACTTGCCTCGATCTTGTCGGAATCCGGCCGCACCACCACTCCTCCTCTCGGATCTGGCCACAAAACACCTAAGCAATAAAACCTTAAACTTTTCGAGCGGAGAGAAGGTCAAAACCTCATACCTTAATCTCTAAAAATCCAAGAAACGGGAAAAACTCACTGTAGAAACGTAGATTGTGGAGAGAGATAACCGGATCTACTCTCCGATGACGATCCCGAGCACCAACACTCCTACAAGCGGCGGTCGAAGGCCTTGCGAAACCCGTCGCCCTCTTTTCTTCCGCACTCTCGGTTCGATGGCTTGGGGAAGAAGATAATGAATAGGGTTTCCAATTATAAGTATTTATATATCTAATATAATTATAATATAATATTATTATTAATAATTAAACGTCCAAACGACCAAAACTCGAATCAACTCGAATTTCTACGAAATTCGCATCGTAGCTAAATATCGATGCTACGAATCCAACGTCGAAGTCGAAATCGAAATCCGACAAACCAAACTTGGGTAAACACTTCCCAAAGTCTAAACATTAAATATCCAAAAAACGCTCCGCTGTGTTCCAAAACGAACCCCGACTCGCAAGGGAATATCAACAAACAGGAGGAATTAGCCAAGCTAATACTCCCGAACCCAAAAAAATCTCGGATACCAACGAGCAAAAGCCACGCTACGATAACGGTACCCACCAACTACGCGTCAACGTAACGCCCTAACGTCAAAATACGTCACTAAAGGGATTTTAAATAAACCTTGAAAAATCAGGGGCGTTACAGCAACCCCTCTTAAAAGAGAGTTTTGTCCCAAAATTTTGCGCACAAAAGATTCCACTATGGAAGGAAAATAATCAAATATTATAGAATGTAAATATATACCGAAAGAAACTAGGAGAACAGATGAGGATGAGCCTCCCTCATTGCTGACTCCAACTCCCAAGTCGCGCTTTCCACGTCTTTGGTTTCGCCACAAGACTTTAATCATTGGTATAGTCTTCCTCCGCAACACTCGATCTTGAGTATCCAAAATGCGAACAGACATCTCAATATAAGAAAGGTTAGGCTCCAACTGGGGCACATCATCAAGAATCTGTCGGTCGCTAGGCACATACTTCTATAACTGGCTTACGTGAAACACATAGTGCACACAAGAAAATCTTGCGGGCAAATCCAGCATATAAGTAGACATTCTAATATGCTCAACAATCTTGAAGGGTCCCACATACCTAGGATCAACCTTATGGTTCTTACTAAACCTCTTGACACCAGACATCGGGGAAACTTTAAGAAACACCATGTCCCCAACAGCAAATACCAAATCAGTCTTTTGCCGATTAGCATTCTTTTCATAACGCTCCTGAGATATATGAAGCTTTTCTTTAATATGTTTCACAGAAGTATCCATTTCTTCCAAGGCTTCCAGGCCAAACAACGGTCTTTCGCCAACCTCAGCCTAAAATAAGGGAGTTCTACAACGTCTCCCATACAAAGCTTCAAACGGGGCCATCTGCAAGCTTTCTTGATAACTGTTATTATAAGCAAATTCCATCAGTCTCAAATTCTCGTCCCATGCTCCTCCGTTGTCCAAGATGTAATATCTTATCATGTCTTTTAGAATCTAATTTACCCTTTCTGTTTGACCATTTGTCTGCGGATGATAAGCGGTAGAATACCTCAGATCGGTACCCAATCCTTCCTGTAAGCTTTTACAAAAACTAGACATAAACCTGGAGTCTCGATCCGACACAATACTAATAGGTACTCCATGTAGCCTAATAACCTCATCCAATTATAACTCTGTTATCTTCTTCATGGAGTAATTGATCTTCTTCAGTCTTTCCACTATAACCCACACAGAATCATGCCCTTGGGGAGATCTCAACAACCCAATAATGAAGTCCATGGAAATACTCTCCCACTTCCAACTTGGAATCTCTAAAAGCGTCGAATTTCCACCAGGCCTCCTATGATCAGCCTTAACCCGCTTGTAGGTGAAGCATTTTGACACAAACTTGGCTATATCACCTTTCATACCATACTACCAAACGACCTGTTTTAGATCTCTATACATCTTAGTATAACTAGGGTGGTAAG
Organism: Platanthera zijinensis; assembly: GCA_039513925.1. Taxonomy (NCBI): domain Eukaryota; kingdom Viridiplantae; phylum Streptophyta; class Magnoliopsida; order Asparagales; family Orchidaceae; genus Platanthera; species Platanthera zijinensis. The sequence continues at coordinate 117,456,168 of CM077089.1, read as the reverse complement.
AAACACAAGAACCATACGCCTCATTGCACAACTTAACTCGAATATCCTCAACAACGAGGATGCAGTATCTATCGCGATACTTCAGAGTATCCACATCATCGATTGTAAAGTCTGGTAGTTCTCCTTTCTTAGTTCTATTATAGAGGTGCAATAATTCAGGATCATCCTTCTGATGCAGCATTGTGAGTGTAATCCAAGAGGGCTCTAACACTTCCAAACTACTGGGCGAGTCGCTACTCCCAACTGCTATATCCATTAACAGAAATTCTTCTACCAAGGATTCCACTGAAAGTCCAAAGATTTGCACGGTCTTCCTACTCAATGCGTCGGCTACCACATTAGCCTTGCCCGGATGGTATTAGATCTCAACATCATAATCCTCGACATACTCTAACTATCTCCGCTGGTGCAAATTCAACTCCTTTTGAGTGAAGACGTACTTCAAACTCTTATGATCCGTGTTAATTTTGCACAATGCGCCATACAACAGATGTCTCCATAACTTTAAGGCATAAATGACTACAACAAACTCTAAATCATGAGTAGGGCAGTTTCTTTCATGAATCTTTAACTGCCTCGGCCCATACACAATCACTTTTACTTTTTGCATTAACACACAACCAAGCCTGACATGTGAAGCATCCACATAAACGACATACTCTACTCCCTTATTAGGCAAGGACAACACTAGAGCAGTATACAGTCTCCTCTTCAATTCCTAAAAAGCTTCTTCGTACTTATCACTCCAAATGAACGTTGTGTTCTTCTGCGTAAGCTTAGTCAACAGCGCAGATATCGTAGAAAATCCTTCAACAAACCTCCTATAATATCATGTCAAGCCTAGGAAACTTCTTAACTCTTTGGGTATGGTAGGTCTGTTCCAATCCATTACGGTAGAAATCTTCTCTAGGTCAACATAAATTTCATCCTTATTAACCACATGACCCAAAAAGGAAACCTGAGGAAGTCAAAACTCACACTTGCTTAACTTGGCAAATAACTTATGCTCCCTCAAAGCAGACAAAACCAAACGAAGAGTGTTGGGCATGCTCATCAGCACTGCGGGAATAAACCAAAACATCATCTATAAACACGACCACAAAATGATCCAGAAAATCCTTGAACACTCTGTTCATCATGTCCATGAAGGTAGAGGGTGCATTAGTCAGACCAAAGGACATTACCAAGAACTCAAAATGTCTATGCCGGGAACGAAAAACGGTCTGTGGAATATCCATCTCACGAATCCTCAACTGATAGTAGCCTGAACGAAGGTCAATATTTAAAAGCACTGTACTACCACGCAATTGATCAAATAAATCATCTATTCGCGGCAAGGGATACCTGTTCTTGATAGTTACCTTGTTCTGTTCCCTATAATCAATGCACAACCTCATGGACCCATCCTTTTTCTTCACAAACAGCACGGGAGCACCCCACGGTGAAGAACTTGGTCTAATAAATCTATTCTGCAGCAACTCATCCAGCTTGGTATGCAACTCTTCCAGCTCTTGAGGGGCCATACGGTACGGTGCCTTAGTAATAGGACGAGTACCTGACTAAAGATCTATAACACACTCTACATCCCTCTCAGGTGGAAGACCAAGAAGACTATCTGGAAATACATCAGGAAATTCACACACCACAGGAATCTCCTTTATACGCGGCAAACTACAAACGGTCTCCAAAACTGAAACCAAGTAAGCAAAACAACCGGAATCTAAAAGCTTCCGAGCATATACCGCAGAAATAATTAGGGAAACCTGGCACGGAAAACCATAAACACTCTTGGGGTGATCGTAGTCTATCTTGAAGTCCAAATGCTTAACCTTGCATTGGATGAATGCATCATATTTGGACAACCAGTCCATGCCTTAGAACACATCGAATTCCTCCAAGTCTATCACCTTTAGATCAGCAATATCTAGGAAATTTCCTAAAAGAATCGGACAACTCAGGATACCCTGGTCCGACACCACCGAGTTATTAGAGGGAAACTTGACATGAAACACATTACCAACTTGATCAAGAGTCAAACGATGGCGCTCTACAAGGTCCTAGCCACAAACGAGTGGGTAACATTAGAATCAAAGAGAACGCGCGTCAAGCGGTTCTTTTCCTTAAACCTCCCTATAAAATCACATCCATAACTAACTGAGCAACATCAAAACTATAACTATGAGCTAAAAACAAACTAGGTTAGGATCTAACCTGAGATCACCAGGGAGAATGCCTGTGCTTCCTCCATAAATACCATATTCAGGTTGCCCATCCCTTTGTCAAAATGCGACGGTGGTGGCAAAGCTTGGAGTGGAACTAGCTGTAGCGTGGGCGGAGACTGCAGGCACTTTGACTTAACATGCCCCTTCTGTCCACATTGAAAGCAGATCTTATCTTTATACCAACAATGGGCGACATCGTGCCCCTTCTGCTTGCATAGGGCACATATTAGATCTCCCTTAGGAGCGCCCTGAATTGCATGCACCTGCTCCTTCTTTTGAGCTCCCAGCCTCTTGAAACATTTCTCGAATGGGTGGCCTGACCAACCACGGAAACTGCACACTTCCTTGCTTCTCTTCCTTGAAGTAGAACCAGATTCCTTAAAGTTCTTACCATCATCTGACTTTTTCTTATCTTTCCTCATCTGTTGGCCTCAATTCTTAGCATTGTTGATTGCTTCGACCCTTAAGGCAACTTCTACTACTTCAGCATAACTTTCAGATCAATAAGCACTAGCCAGTTGCTGGATGTCATTCCTAAGACCACCCAGAAAGCGCTCAACTCTACTAGATTCAGAGGATACCAAATCTGGGGCAAACCGACTCAATTTACTAAAATCCACCTCGTACTCACTGACCGCGAGTTGCCTTTGTTTCAAATGCAGAAAATTATTCATCAAGCGGTCTTGCTCCACCGACGACAAAAACTTCTTTGTCAAAAACTCCTTGAAGGCTTCCCATGAACATCCATCCTTCAGGTTCTCCTTTTCTCTTAACCACCAGCTATTTTCCAGACCCTTCAGCTGGTAAGCAGCGACCATCACTATCTGGTTCACAGATATTCTTGAGTATGAGAAAATCTCCTTGATTGCGACAATCTAATCATTTAAAGACATGAAGTCAGCTCTACCGTCATAGCTAGGGGGTCCCAGTCGCAGAAAATGCGAGATAAATTTCATCTCTTGTTGGGTATTGTATCCACAAGAATCTAGATTTGGAGAAGTCACCCTTGAACTAAGATGAATTAAGTTGTATTTGATGTGTTGCTTGAGTTATATGTTTGCAAGATTATATTGCCAAGTGTAGACCAATGTCAGTCTACAATGGGTCATCAAACACAGGACCATACAATGTAATCCATCATTGTGTGATCCATGGTGTTGACTCATGTGTAGCCTCTCTATTGGGATACACTTCATGTTTCAAGCACTAGGATTGATTGGAGAAAGAAATGTTGCTGAGTTTGTTGAAGAAGAGATAATTCTGTTTGAGAAAATTTTCAATGTTTTTCACTCGAGTAGTACTTTATATACTCGAGTTAAATTCTTAGATTATACTCGAGTAAGTCTATTTATACTCGAGTAAGGGAATGGCTCTCGAGTAGCCTGAATATAACTCTCGGGTAGCCAAGTCAATTACTCGAGTAGATTATCTCTTACTCTCGAGTTAACAGAATTTCCTCTAAAAATTTTTTCTAAGTCCTTTACTCGAGTAATCAGGTTAACCACTCGCGTAGATTAGTCTTTTATCTCGAGTTACAAAAGACACTATTCGTGTTGTTTTACTTCACTCGAGTAGTCAAGATCATATACTCGAGTAGTCTATCTACTACTCGAGTAGTTCAGGTTTAATACTCGACTAATAAGTTTTCATCCCTCAGAATTCTTTCTAAGTCCATTACTCGAGTAGTGATATCCATTTACTCGAGTAGTTTATCTTCTCTCGAGTAGTCCAGTTCCAGTTCTCGAGTAATCCGTTTTCCTCACTCAGAAATTATTCTAAGTCTTTGACTCGAGTAATCCTTTTTCCTCTTGAGTAGTTAATTTCTATTCTCTCGAGTAATACTTCTTGTACTCGAGTAGTTCAACCCCACGTCCCGAGTAACTATGTTAGCACTCGAGTAAGTCTTTATGTACTCGAGTAGTTACTTATTCTATTCTAAATTTTCTCAAGGACTTCTACTTGAGTAGTCTATTTCTATTCTCTTGAGTAATCATATTAATACTCGAGTAGCTTATATTTTACTCGAGTACTTCAGTCAGATTTGTCAGAATTTTGCTAAGTCCATAACCGAAGGGATTTTCAAATGACTTGACGTGATTGATCCACATGTACATCATTAATGATAATTATGACCGTTAGGGACATCTTATATAAGGTCTTGTAAAACCGACTAACCCTAACAAGCTGTCAAAAAATATTCTAAGTTTCTGAATCGCATTTTCCCTTTCCAAAAATGGAAGCCGCCGCCGATCTTCATCGTGCAAATCGCCTAGGGCTTGCGTTCAAGAAGATTCAGAATCAAGGTCGACTTACAAATTGAGATTGCTCTTCAACTCCTCATCATCTCTCGGATCGTGTGAGTCAAAGAAATTTCAAATCCAGATCTTGCTGAGTTTCTTCTTCAACTATTTCTAATAAAGCCGCAAGTTCAAAGAAAGAAGACTTTGGCCGAGATTTTCCAGATCTGAGAAATCATTGTTTGTATTTCTACAAATCTTTTTTTATATCTTGTAGGAGATTTCTCTCCGAGTGTAGGAGCATTTTCTTTTGTCTCCGAGTTGTAGGAAGTTTTATCTTCCGAGTGTAGATCAGTGTTGTGGATCGAGATTGTAGGAACTTTGTTCCGAGCTAGGCATAGGATTGGTTTTCAATCCGAGATAGTGGAGTAGCCGAGTCTAGTGGTTTGCTAGATCGGTGAGGTAAAGTGGATGTACCCAAGGTTGGGGAACCACTATAAATCTTTTGTCGTCTGTGATTGCTTGGTTGATAATTGTGTGCATAGATCTCAAAATTTTTTTTCCGCAAAAAGACGCACAACTCACCTATTCAGCCCCTCTAGGTGATTTTGGTAGACAACTAAACACTTTCAATTGGTATCAGAGGGAGGTTGATCACTAAAAGGTTAAAACCTTGATCAGATCCGTCTCTAGTTGTCTCTTGAGATTTTCCAAGCATGGACAAGGCTAAAGATTTTGCCAAGCTTCCATTGTGCACCAAGAATAACTTTCCCATGTGGAAAGAAACTATCATATTTTTCATGGTAGCTATGGATCCTAGGATCTTCATGATCATTGAAGAAGGTCCTTACATTCCCATGACCGTCTCCACAATAGATCCAACAAAGAAAGTTTCAAAGAAATTAATGGATCTAGAGAAAGACGAGATTGCACCTGTGTCTTTAGATAAGAAGGCCAATAATATAATAGCAAGTGCAGTCGATGACTCAATGTTGCAGAACTTGATCCACTGCCAGTCTGCTAAGGAGATGTGACAGTCCCTCGTCACTTTGATGGAAGGCACATAATAAGTTAGGGATGATAGAAGATCCCTTTTGAATCAGAAATACGAAGGCTTCCGACAAGGACACAAGGACACCATTGTTGACACCTTTGAGAATTTCTTCAAGATAGTCAACGACCTCAGGGTCTATGACCGAGTCTTCACAAACGGAGAACTCAATGATAAGTTCCTAAGATCCCCAAGGAATGGGATAACAAGGTTTGTGCTATCCGGGAATTTTGAAAGCTAGCTGAGACAGACCCTCAGAATCTCTTCAGGAAGCTAATATCATATGAGCTTCAACTCAACACAAGGAAAGCTAAAGAAGAGAAGAGCAGGTCTGCATCCATGGAGAAGTCTGTTGCTTTAAAGTCAGACACCTCAAGGAAGTCAAAGGCTACCTCTCCTGCCCCAGCACAATATGAAAGTGAACAGGAGTCATCTGAGCAAAGCACTTCAGGCTCAGAGCTATCTAAAGGAGAGTTCTCTCTACTCTCGCGACAGTTCAAGAAGTTCTTGAACAAAAAGAAACAATGGAAGGGCAAGGATGCCTCCTACAGAAGATCACGACATGATGGTGATCGACATAGAAAAGGCTTAAGCAGCCATGACAAGTATAATTCTAAACCGAACAAATATATTTCGACTGACATCATTTGTTACTGCTGTAATAAGCCAGGTCGTGTCATTGCTGATTGCCCCACAAGAAGAAGGAGGGTGGAAAAAGAGAAGAAAAGAAGTCCTCATACAATAAGAAGAGGACAGAGAAGAGCCTAACAACCAAGAAGGGCAAAACTCTTAGTGACTCTGACTCATCTGTGTCGAGTGAAGAAGAAGAAGCCTACTTTGGGCATATGGCTCAGACAGATGATGAACAAGAGCCCCAGTTCACTGGGAATGTAAACTCTCACACTCCTCTTTTAGAATATGAAGCTTTTGAGCATGATAATGAGGACAGCTCTTCTAACGATGAGTCTGAACTCATGACCCAGTACAAGGAGTTAATCAAGGCTTACGACAAATGTCAACGAGTCGTGAAAACTCAAGCTAAAGAGATAAAGTCTCTAAAAGCTGAAGAGAATACCTTGAGAGAGGAAGTCGCTAAGGCTGACTCACTCAAAGAGAACTTCAATATTGCTATTGAAGAATATAATAAGGCTCTAGAGCACCTTGACGTAAAGGAGAAAATCATCAAAGAGTTGGAAGAAAAACTCGCTGCTGAAAAGAAACTTGTTGAAAGTTTCTCAAAGCCCAAGACTGTCCTTCCACTCGTTGCTGAATTCTCAGCTAAGGCCAAGGGTGTTGGGCTAGGCCATGTAGAAGCTCCTAGTAAATCTTTTAGGAGGAATAAGGCTCAAAGAAAGAATAAGGCCGCCAAGAAGGACTTGGCCAAAGAGAAGGGGAAAGCCCCTCAAGATCAGACTTCTTTCAAGAAAGTCATATTTCCAACTAATGAGTTTGATCTTGACTCATCCTATGGTCACTTGACTAGGCCTACTTATGTAGAGACAAAGTCCCGTTACCAAGGATGGACTCGCCCCAGAAACTTTGGTGAGAGTGTCTTTAAGGCACCTTATGAAGAAGTTATTCTTTAGAGCTATGACCCTTATAATCATGGCCAGAACTTCAAGAAAGCACCAAAAGTAAAGCCCATTGTGGAAAAGCCACTGAAGGAGAAGAAATCATGTGATTGCCATCACCATGAAGCTTCTTCCTCCAGGAATGCTGCCCCTGCTAGATCACTATCTCAGGAGGTCAAGCAGGAGAACTTAAGGCAAAGATACAACAGGTTTGACTGTTGGTGCTGTGGTAAAATTGGTCACTTTGCCATTGATTGCTGGTTTAATCCCAGAAACTTTGTTACCCCTCAGATTAACAATATGAGAAAGACCGCTCATAATGCTAATACATGTAGGGGGAGCGATCTAACTAGAGACCAAGGACCCAAGAAAGTTTGGGTTCCTAAGGCAAACTGATTTGTAATTGCAGGTATGTACAAAGGCCACCAAAACGCCGATCTGGTATTTGGACAGTGGATGCTCTCAGCACATGACCGAGACAAGAAGCCTACTTCAGAAATATTCTCCAGTCTTGAACGGGCCAAAGGTCATCTTTGGAGGTTCAGACCGAGGAATCACTAAAGGCTATGGTATGATCACTAATGGTAGTGTATCCTTCTCAGATGTGGCCTATATTGAAGGAATGGAACACAATCTCATAAGCATAAACCAGCTCTGCGATAAAGGATACATAATTGAATTTCATGCTGACAAGTGCTTAATAAAGTCTGTTAACAATATGGAAATGATTCTATCAGGCACTCGAAGCAGAAATATATTTTGTTTAAATTTCATTTGTATAAACTCTTCTACACCAGTGTGTTTTTAAGCAAAAGATAGTGTATCTCTTGGTGACCAACGACACAAGAGACTAGCACATATTAATTTCAAAACCATTAATAAATTATTTTCACTGAATTTGGTACGTGATGCCCCAAATGTCAAGTACGTCAAAGACAGATCTTGTCATGCATGCATAAAAGGCAAGCAAACAAGGGCTATCTTTAGAAGCGTTATTGGCAAAGACACTAATAGATGTCTACATCTACTTCATATGGACTTGTTCGGTCCACTACAAGTTAGAAGTTTGAGAGGTAAGGATTATACGTTGGTTAATGTTGATGATTACTCGTACTTTGCGTGGGTGTTCTTTTTGAAACACAAGTCAGATACGTTCGATATCTTTACTAATTTTGTCAGGCAGGTCCAGAATGAATACAACTGTTCCGTAGTCAAAATCAGAAGTGATAATGGAACAGAGTTCAAGTCTGGTGCCATGACAGAATTCTGTGAAAGCTTGGGTATCTTTCATGAGTTTTCCTCTCCTCGTACTCCTCAATAGAACGAAGTAGCTGAGAGAAGGAACAAAACACTCATAGAGGCTTGCAGGACCATGTTGAGTGATGCTTCACTTCCGGAATATTTCCGGGCTGAAGCCGTCAACACTGCATGTCACGTGAAAAATCGAGCACTCATAAATAAGAACCATGATAAAACACTTTACGAACTTCTAAAGGGAAGGAAACCGACTCTCATATTTTAGAATCTTTGGTTGTAAATGCTTCGTACTTAACAATGACAAGTATCATACTACCAAGTTTAGCGAAAAGAGTTTTGAAGATTTTTTTGTAGGATATAGTATCCATAGTAAGGCATAAAGGATATTCAATAGAAAAACTCTGGTTGTAGAAGAATCAATACATGTTGTATTTAATGAGACGAGCTTGCTGCAAAGCAACTCTTCTAGTGTGTTCATTGAAGATGCATGTATAATGTTGAAAGAAATTAGCTTGGATGAACCAAATGAAGATGAAGGTGAGAAGTTCATCAAGATCACCACTCCAACCCCTATTGGAGAGGTAGATAATCAAGATGAAGAAGTAGTCCAAGTTGATGAAGTCACTCCTGTGATTGATGAAGCTCCAGATGCAAGAACTCTAGAGCTCCGACATCTGAAGGATCACTCCATGGACCAAATTATAGGAGATCCCCGGGATGGTGTCAGAACTCGTAGAGGTACTACTAATGAAAATCTATATTTGAGCTTTCTCTCGCAGGTTGAACCAAAGAAGTTTGAGGAAGCAAACTCAGACGCTTCATGAATTATGGCCTAGGAAGAAGAGTTAAATTAGTTCAAGCGCTATAAAGTATGGACACTTGTTCCAAGAACCAAATGCAAGAACGTCATCGGAACGAAGTGGGTCTACATGAACAAGATGGATGAGGATGGAATGATCATAAAGAACAAGGCCAAACTCATTGCCAAAGGATATCATCAAGAAGAAGGAATCGTCTTCGACCAAACTTATGCTCCAGTGGCAAGACTGGAGGCAATAAGGTATAGGCCCCACCAAAATGGGTGCCCTGGCCAAACCAGACGTTCAAATGGGTCCAAATATATTTTGGATTAAAGTAGACCCATAGGGATACAACTTTCATGTTGAAAGTTTTCCCACCAGAGGGCCCTAAGTATTTTTAAAAATTAAAACCATCTACTATAATTATTGTGACAGAAAATGAAATAAATCAACTTATTTTAATTCCTATCAAATGCGCCGCATGAATCTTGGCGCAGATCCAAGGGCAGCTAGTCATCTTCTTCCTTGAGCAGACGGCCACGATCTTCCCGTCCTGGGTCACCTTGCGGGCTAGTTTCCCGGCCACCCGTCCACTTCCCCGTCCGGCCACCGCCACCACCACCTTCGGGGAGGTGGGGGCTACCCCCAGCCGGCGGCACGGCCGCCGGAGACGCCTATTCTGGCGATTCTACCAAGCCTATTTTTGGCAAAAAATCATGAAAACAAGGACTTGGATCGGGCTCAATTGAGCCCGAACCTCAAACCTAAACATTCCTAGGATCTATCCATGAAACAAGGAGAGGGGGAGGACCTTTCCAGCGGCCTGAATACAGGAGGAACGACGGGGTGCCATGGTCGACGACGACGGTGCTTGGCTTCTGCAACAGCACTGTGAACTGCAATTGCTCCTTCGGGTAAGTGGTGGAAAAGAATCCCCTGGATCCAGGGATGCTTTTAAGAAGATAAAATGGGGGAGGGGTGGGGTCTAACTGGTGGTGGCCATTAATGGCCTCTTAAAGGTGATTTCGGCCATGGCAAGTGAAAGAAGCGAACTAAAACAAGCCGGAAATGGTATAACTGAAATTTTATTATCAGAAAAAGGTATCTATTACAAAGGTATGGCCTCCCTTATATAGAATGGAGGAGAGAAGAGAGAATACAAATAAGAGATGTGGGACTAAAACTATACAAAAGAATCTGGGCGGCTAGAACAACAGACCGGAACAAGCCGCGCGGTTAGACGGAAGGGCTAACCGCTCGGCCTCTGCCAGAGAGAGAGACAAGCCGCCAAGGGAGACCGTTAGACCGCCCGGTCTCCTAGTCGCCAGTAACAGACCGCTAGACCGCTTGGACCTCAGACCTTAACGCAGCAACCAACCCGCTGGAGGCAAACCGCCAGACCGACAGACCGCCCGACAGACCGCCCGGTCTCAACTTCAACACTCCCCCTCAAGCTGGAGCATATATGTCGATCATGCCCAGCTTGTCACATATATGGAGAAATGAGGCGGATACTGGCTTGGTGAAGATGTCAGCCAGCTCTTTTTCAGACGTGACGAAGGGAGTGCAAATTTGTTCCTTCAGAATCTCTTCACGAATGAAATGACAGTCGACCTCAATGTGTTTGGTTCTCTCATGGAAGACTGGATTTTTGGAGATATATATAGCAGCCTTGTTGTCACAGAACATAGGTAGAGGATGGTTGTAGACCTCTCCTAAATCCAACATGAGAGCCCGTAGCCACTTTAGCTCGCAAGTGGTCGATGCCATACTCCGATACTCAGCTTCAGCACTGGACCTGGAGACAACAGATTGCTTCTTGCTCTTCCAGCTTACCAGATTTCCCTCAACAAAAGTGCAGAAACCGGAGGTGGACTTGCGATCCCTTTTGTCATCAGCGTAACTCGCATCTGAGTATGCTTCAACCCTCAGATGACCATTCTTCTGAAAGAGCAATCCTTTCCCAGGGGCTGCTTTGACGTACTCCAAGATCCGCAAGGCGGACTGTAGATGGCACTCCCTGGGTGCTTGCATGAATTGACTCACCTTGCCCACAGCATAGGAAATATCGGGCCTGGTCACGGTGAGGTATATGAGCTTACCAACAAGTCGCCTGTACCGCGTAGTATCTGAAAGAAGAGGCGAATCATCTGTCCAGGTTTTGTCTTCTCCAACAGCCATAGGACACCGGGCAGGTTTAGCCCCAGTCAATCCTGCTTCTTTTAAAAGATCAAGGGCATACTTACGCTGAGAGAGGACTAAGGAGTTGGGCTTCCGAGAGATTTCGATCCCCAAAAAGTACTTCGGAGAGCCCATGTCTTTTGTGACTAGATGTTGACGAAGGTGCCGCTTTGTCAAGGCTACCCCTTCCTGGTCATCACCAGTGAGAAGAATATCATCCACATATACTGCAAGAACCACCAGCCCCGAAGAGGTTTTACGAATAAATAGAGAGTGATCAGCAGTGCTGCGAGCAAAACCAACGGCCGCCACGATACCGCTGAATTTGTCAAACCAAGCTCGAGGGCTCTGCTTGAGGCCATAGATTGCCTTCTGTAGCCGGCAGACTCGTGTCTCCCCCTGAGCAACATACCCTGGAGGTTGCTCCATGTAGACGGCCTCCTGAAGATCACCATAAAGGAAGGCATTCTTGACATCCAGCTGGGAAAGGGGCCAGTCTTTGTTGACTGCCACAGAGAGAAGGACCCGTATAGTGCTGAGACGAGCCACGGGAGAGAAGGTGTCAAAGTAATCAACCCCATAGGTTTGAGTAAAGCCCTTAGCCACCAGACGAGCTTTGTAACGGTTTACAGTGCCATCTGGGCCAAACTTGACTACAAAGACCCATCGACAGCCAACAACATCTGTATCACGAGGAGGAGGGACAAGAGTCCAGGTACCCCGCTCTGTGAGGGTCGCCATTTCCTCATCCATGGCCAGCTTCCAGTGAGGAATGGCAAGGGCCTCCTGGTAGGAACGAGGTGTGGTAGTAGCAGAGATAGCCAGCGCAAAGGCCCTGCGAGAAGGGGTAAGACGATCATATGAAACAACAGCAGCAAGGGGGTGTAAGGTACACGTCCGCACCCCTTTGCGAAGAGCGACAGGAAGATCCAGGTCGGCGGGCTCCTCGGCATCCAGAGCATCCGTGGCAGAGAGAGCTGGCCCGGGAGGAGAGAGCGACGGCAGCGGAGATGAGGGAGAGGGAGGCGGAGAGAGAGGCGGAGGGAGAGGAGTGGGTGGAGACGGAGGAGGAGCGGATATCGCAGTAGGAGACGAGGGAACGAATGGAATAACAGGAGCATCCGAGGTGAGAGGAAGAGAAGAGGAGGTATCCGAGAAGTAGGAGGCATTCTCGAAGAAGGTAACGTCAGCGGAGACAAACTGTTTACGAAGAACAGGATCAAAGCAGCAGTAGCCTTTCTGAGTGACCGAGTACCCCAGAAAAACACATTTGGTGGAGCGAGGGGAGAGCTTGTCACGGGTGGCAGATGGGACATGCACAAAAGCAGTGCACCCAAAGATTCGGAGAGGGAGAAGAAAAGGCTCCTTGCCAGGATAAAGGATGGAAAAAGGGGTTTTGCCCTGAAGAACGGAGGAGGGAATGCGATTGATGAGATAGCAAGCAAGAAGAACAGCATAGCCCCAATATGAGCGAGGGACATGCATCTGAGTCATTAATGTGCGAGCAACATCGAGGAGGTGACGGTTTTTGCGTTCCGCCACCCCATTTTGTTGGGATGTATAGACACAACTTGTCTGATGAATAACGCCATGTTGAACACAGAAAGAGGTAAAAGCATGACTTAAGTATTCTTTTGCATTATCAGAGCGAAAAGTTTTAACACTAACACCAAACTGATTTTTGATTAAATGATAAAAGGAGGTCCATACATTAAAAAGTTCAGAGCGATCTCGTAAGAGATACACCCAAGTACATCTAGAAAAATCATCAATAAAGGTTACAAAATAAGAACTACCCCGACCAATAGTAAGGGTAGGAGCAGGTCCCCAGATATCGGAGTGGACTAGATCAAACGGACGGGTAGAGCCCCGACCTTGCTTCGGCGGGAAGGAGGAACGATGATGCTTGCCAAGTTGACATGCTTCGCAGTGGAGAGGAGTAGTGGAGGGAGGGAGGTGGGGCAGAAGCTGATGCAGAAGCCGTGGTGGAGGATGACCGAGACGGAGATGCCACTGGAGAAGATCCGTACAAGAAGAAGAGAAGGCGGACAAAGCGGAAACGTTGTCGAGGAAGTAGAGGCCGCCGCTCTCAGTCCCAGTAGCAATCGTCCGCTGGGAGCTCGGATCCTGAAAAGAGCAAGAAGATGGAGTAAACGTTACAGAACATTGAAGCTGCTTGCACAAAGAAGTAACCGATAACAGATTGCACGGAAACTTGGGCACATAGAGAGTGTCCTCTAGCCGAAGGGACGGAGTAACATGAACCACTCCCGACCCATGAACCGGGGAGGGAGAACCGTCTGCAATGAGGACCGGGGGCAATCGATCATGCTGTTTGAGGAGAGAGAAGCACTGAGGATTGCCCGTCATATGATTAGTAGCACCGGAGTCGATAAGCCATTTACCTTGAGTGACTACATGGGCACTACCTGATGATGTGACCACGGAAGCAGACGGCTTGGAAGAAGAGGCGGAAGAGTCACCCGAGGGGCGAAGATGGGGATGTTTTGTCCAGCAGCGGTCAAGAGTGTGTCCGGTGCGGCCGCAGTGAGAGCAGAGATAGCGGGAAGAAGGACGTCCGCCAGACTGATGACTGCGGCTACCAGAGCCACTCCGCTGAGTTTGATGAGCATAGTTATCCGGAGGAGAAGGAGCGGGTAGAAGCGGGCGCTGAAGGAGAGAGGTGACAGCGGCGATGCGAGCAGCGGTGGCATCTAAGGTAGGAGATTCCGCCTCACCCAGAATTTGTTGGCGGATCATGTCATAAGTGTCAGGAAGACGGAGCAGATAACACACAACCAGAAGCTCCTGGAAGTGCTTGTGTTGTTGAGCCAGATCCGCAGAAAAGGGGCGATTCTGAAGAATCTCAGCCCCAAGAGCTTGAACTTGTTGGTAGGCAGCAGCAGGAGACAAGGTAGGCCGGGCAAAGAGGTCCGCATACAACGTATAGATGCGGGACGTCTGAGCCCCTTTGGAATACAAAGCAGCAAGATGAAGCCAAGCGGCCTTCACCGTCTCATCATGACGGATGACGGGAAGGCATTCATCGGATAGACTGTTAGCGAGCCAAGTACGCACAAGAGCATCACTCGCATCCCAGTCATCAAAGAGAGGGGAAGTGGTAGGAGGAGGGTCATCAACGAGATGGTGGCGTTTGCGTTGCGAGCGAAGGAGAAAGGTGAAAGAGACGCTCCAATCCGGGTAGTTGGAGCCGACAAGCTTGGAAACGGTGCCAAGGTTCCCGGAAGGAGTAGGAGGAGGAGCCGGATTGGCTACAGGGGGGGTGGCAGGAGTGGTGGTCGTAGAAGCATCAGAAAGAGCCATAAGAGTACACAACAGGAAGCCGCGCGGTTAGAAAACAGGCCGCGCGGATAGGCAGAAGAGAAACTGCGGCGGTCAGGATGTCAGACACCAACGGCCAGAGAGACCACGACCAAGCCGCAGTAACAAGCAAAGGGGAAGAAGTCGAGCGGCAAGCAGACAGTCCGCTCGAACAGAAGCACAAGAGAGGGCAAGGCACAGGGCAATAGGTCGCGGCGAACTAGGCGACAGATCGCAGTGAACAAGGCAACAGGTCGCGCACACAGAGGGCAACGACAAGGAGACCGCGCGGACAGGGCGCAAGCCGGAGAAGCAAGCCGCGCGGACAGAGAGAAGACAGAATCAGGAGGAAATGATCGATTCCTCTGATACCATGAAAGAAGCGAACTAAAACAAGCCGGAAATGGTATAACTGAAATTTTATTATCAGAAAAAGGTATCTATTACAAAGGTATGACCTCCCTTATATAGAATGGAGGAGAGAAGAGAGAATACAAATAAGAGATGTGAGACTAAAACTATACAAAAGAATCTGGGCGGCTAGAACAACAGACCGGAACAAGCCGCGCGGTTAGACGGAAGGGCTAACCGCTCGGCCTCTGCCAGAGAGAGAGACAAGCCGCCAAGGGAGACCGTTAGACCGCCCGGTCTCCTAGTCGCCAGTAACAGACCGCTAGACCGCTTGGACCTCAGACCTTAACGCAGCAACCAACCCGCTGGAGGCAAACCGCCAGACCGACAGACCGCCCGACAGACCGCCCGGTCTCAACTTCAACAGCAAGGGGGGATGTACATGGCTCAATCCAGCCAGGAAATGGCTGGAAACTCCTCCTCTTCTACAGAGGAGTTGAATGCAGCCATAATGGGGGTGGGGAGGTGAGCCAAAGCTTCAATGACCATTAATGGACCTTGAAGGTGAAGCTCAGCCATGGCTATGCAGCCACCTCCTGACCCTGAACAGCCACCAAATTGGCCTCCTGGTCTTCCCTGGATCAGGTGGGGAGTTGGGCTAGCCAATAGATATTGGCCCTTGGCCTCCTTGGCCATGAATGGCTTACTTCCACCATTTTCTCTCTCCTCCATTAAAGGAAAATGAAGCTTTCTCTCTCTCTCTCTCTCTCCTAGTCACCAAGTTGACTTGGTCAATCTTGTGGTCTAAAGGCAGCCCACTCATACAAATTATATTCTTATTAAGCCACATGAGGGGGCTTGAGCTTGGGCTAGCCCATTTGGGCTAGCCCATTTGGGCTAGCCCATTTGGGCTAGGTTGACCCAAGATGGACTTGTGTTGACTTTGGTCCACCTAGCCTCTAGGGCTGACCCCAATGGATCCTTAGTGACCCATTGGCCCCTCTTAGGGTCTAGGTAGGTCTGGGTAGGGTTTACTTGGCACTTAGGAGGTCACATGACCCTTGATAAGGGCACTTTGAACACTTTAGATCAAGGATTGACTTGGGTCAACTCAGGCTCTAGAGTTGACCCCAATGGATCTTTGGTGACCCATTGCCACCATTTTAGGTCTAGGAAGACCTGGGCAAGATTGGTTGGGCACATTAGAGGCTAACTATCCTCTTTTAGGGCACCTTGCCTAATTTAGGCCTATGGTGGTCCTAGGTCAAATTGGTCACCTTAGGTTGACTCTAATGGACCCTTAAGGTTCTAGTGGGTCCTCTAATAGGTTAGTGGTGTTATGGACTTATGGTGGGGTCATGGAGTCATGGTGAAGCCTTATGGTCAAACCCTAGGTTTGGTGATGAGACTGTGTTATAGGCAGACCAAGGTGATTCTCACCTTGGCCTTTTATTACCTGGCCCTTTTTAGCTCCCTAGGACTTTATCATGACTTGGTCATGATCAAAACCACTCTTAGGGGTCTAGTTAGAAATGGGATGTTACAAACTCACCAACTCGACTCTGTGTATACAGACCTTTAGTTCCCCCTTTCTGGAGCCTAACCTCCCAGGATTCCTCCGTAGTGGCAAACAGAAGCAGTGGGTTGGGCCTCGCCCACCTCTAAACTGGTAATTGCACTACCAGTCAGACCTATCGTACGCCTCGACGATGGTGCAATAAGTGGAGCTCTTGCGTACTCTTGCCGGCTGGCGCACCGGACTTAATATAGCGAAGTGCTAAACCACACTTGCCGAGTTGATGTATTGGTGTCGGTGCATCGAACCTCCAATACTGAAGACCAACCACCTTATACTTTATGCACATATAGCCTTATGTATCACCTACAGAGCCAAAGCTCCCCGGACCATCCCGTCCGTCACAACCAACAACCGAGCCAAACCTCGCCGGGCCAACCTGCCCATCACTAAACCACCGAGCAGAGGCCCGTGTGACCCAACCTAACATCCCGAGACATCAAAGTGAGTGAAAGTGAACCCCTTGTTATGCTAGTTACTCTTGCAGTTTAGTTTGTCTACAATTTAGGTATGCCCAGAACTGCCCCCAGCATGCCCCGAGAAGGACTCTCAAAGGGCACTAGGAACTACGATGGGCTGAAGCCCAAAGCTCCCTTTCGCAAGGCACTTATTATTATTGGTTACTACCCGATTTTTTATCCCTTTATTATTACACTGGTTTTAACCCTAATGAGTTATGACCATGTCTCCCCCTTCACAGGATAGACGATCTTTCGTCGATCCCGAGTACCACCTTATCTTAGACAACTCTACAATCTGACTCTCCCCATCTTCCAATGGTATACTCCTGTCCACTTACCCAAAACCAGTAAACACAATCCCATATCTCTACGACCATTCCCCATGATAACACGATTTCTGCAGTTTTACTAAACGCAGACCATCCTAAGCTATATGATGTATACAATTAGAGGACTCAGAATTATCATCCAATATCCCTATAATAATTATTGGGGGTCTACCATGACATGATTAGCCTAAATCCAGAATTTCATAATTTTCCTAATTTACTTGATATTTTATTTAATTTCCTAAGAAATCCAAATACCTTAGTTTGAACAAAGAAGTACGTTTTTCAGGCATGCAAAATGCTCCACAAATTTATGATAAATACAAGATGACTATTTAATAGTAAATTCAAAGTCTCCCAATTTTTCAGTAAGGTTTGAGCCTTGATCTATAATTTTAAACATAATCACATAATTAACAGCTAATGAAGTAAATATTTTAAATAAGCTTCAAAAAATTATAATAAAATTCAAGCATAGCTAATATGCCCTAAAAACACTTCTGACAAAATTTCCAAACTTCTCAGTGAAAAATGAGCTCACATTTTTATTTAAAACAATAATCCTCATTCTTACATTATTGAAACAACTACTGTAAATATTCACCTAAAAATTATGCTAAAATTTCCTCAAGTGTATATTAACCTATGACACTTTTAAATGAGTTCAACAATTTTCAAACCATTATTGAGCTTTGAATCTAATTTTGAATATAATTGCATTCTTAAAAGTTTGTGAAGAAAGTACTGACAATACACATCTAATAATTATAATAAAATTCAAGTATGAGTATATTGACCTAGAACACCCTCTGACCAATTATCATAACTTCTTGTTGAACAGAGTGATCATAATAATTAAAAGATTATCAAGGGCAATTCCATGTACTATAAAGGAGGTACTAAATGTATTGTTCCAAAATTACCAATAAAATCACCAGAGGCTCTAATTAACCCTATGACAATACTACCTAAGTTTAATGACTTTTCATTAAGTTTTGGTGGCCTATCTTGCATGTATAAGGGTTGTGCCCTAAACTAGGGTTAGGGTTTTGAGGGGTTTATCCATCTCCAAATCCTCTAAGATTTTTACCAGAGGACCTTAGCTACCCTAGTATCCTCTCTACAAAATTTCAAGTCCATACAAGGGCATTTGACCCCATGCCCTTCTCAAACACCCCAAATCCAAACTTAGGGTTTGAACTTGGGTCCTAGGGCAATCCTACCCCAAGCCACCCCATAACCCATATGCGGATGTTAAAAGTCATGACAAGCCAGTGGTCAAAGTATCAGCCTCTGTTGAGGTGATTTGACCTCTCAAACCACAAGGTGCACTTTTGACCTAAATACCCTTTTTAGGGCAAGGCCATGGTTTGCTCAATTCCCAACTAAATCATCTCTAAATGGGGTGAAAATTTATACAGAGCTTCATGATGACCCAAGGACCACTCACCAAAATTTGGGAAGGTTTGGAGGTCATTAATCCCTTAATAAATGTACCCTAGGATTATTAAATAATTTCAAAAACTATAGAATAATTGTATCTAAAAATTCCCATTTTTGGACCTGACCTAGGAAAAGATTAGGGTGACTCCTTGTCAAAATTTCAGGTCATTTGGACAATGGATGAAGTGGGGGCACACATTTAAATCTTTGTTTGGCCCTAGGTATAACCCCCACCAAAATGAGTGATGTGGTCAGACTACTTATCCAAATTGGTTGAAATAAATTTTATAATAGAGTATACTATCAGATCTACAAATTTTATGTTGACCATTTTCTCTTAAAAAGCTTCTAAGTATTTTTAAATTAATTTACAAAGTGACAGTATAAATGTGACAGAATTCATTTAAATGAAATATTAATATATTGATCCTGCACGGATCTTGACGCAAGTTCCAGCGGCTCTGGACTATCTTCTTCCTGCAGCCAATGGGGAGGATCGACCTGACCTGGAGCTACTTCCAGCCGCCACCATTGGCCACCTCCCTGGCCGGCCACCGCCACCGCCACCTCCGTCGAGGTGGTGGCTATCGCCAGGCGGCGGCACAACCGCCGGAGGGCCCTTTTCCGGCAATCCCGACAATCTCACTTTTCACGGAAAAACCATGAAAACAAAAGCTTCGATCGGGCTCAATTGAGCCCGATTTTTATTCTAAATGATCCCTATGATCTACCCATAAGAGAAGAAGAAGGGGAGGACCTTGTTTGCGGCCTGGAGGCGGGTTGATCGTCGGGATGCCATTTCTGATGGTGACGCCGCTCGGTTTCTACAACTGTACAGTGAACTGCTCCGGCTCCTTCATGTAAGGTGTGTAAATGACTCCTTGGAGTCCAGTGAAGGTTTTAAAATAATAAAAATGGGGAGGGGTGGTCAAGCATCAATGGCCATTAATGGTCATTGAAAGCTTTTCTCGGCCAAGGTGGGTTCGAAGCATTCAGCCATTGGAAAGGCCTGGAAAAGCTTTTGATCTTCTCAGAGCTGTTAGGGTAGATGAATTAAGCAAAGAAGAAGGGCCCTTGGCTTTCCTATGCCATGAATGGCCTTAACTCCATGTTTCTCTCTCCTCCATTAAGGAGAAATTGAAGCTTTCTCTCTCCTGCCCCTCATGGCCGAATTTGTTCATGGTACCAGCCTAAATGCAGCCTACTAAGCTATTATAAAGTGATTAGGAAGTGGTTAGCCCAAGTGGCTAGGGGCTTGAGCTTGAGTTAGCCCTTTTTGAGCTAAGTTTGACTTGACCTAGCTTAGGGTTGACTTTGGTCAAATTGAATTTTTGTGTCACCATCAATGGGTCCTTGGTGACCTATTGGCCTCCCCTAGGGTCTAGGTAGGGATGGGTAGGGTTGACTTTGCACCTTGAAGGTCACCTGACCCTTATTAAGGGCACTTTGACCACTTTGGGGTTTGAGTTGACTTGGGTAAACTTAGCCACTAGGGTTGACCCCAATGGGTCCTTGGTGACCCATTGACCTCACTCTAGGGTTAGAAGGGCATGGGTGGGGTCCACTTAGCTAAGGGAAGGTCAATTGTGACCCTATGTAGGTCAGTTTGACCCATTTAGGGTATGGTTGTACTTAGGTCAACTTAAGCTCTAAGGTTGACTCCAATGGGTCTTTGGTGACCCATTGACCGCACTTTAGGTCTAGGAAGACCTTGGTAGGGTTGGTTAGTCTCCTTAAGGGCACATTGCCCTTAGTTAGGGCACCTTGCCTTATTTAGGCCTAGGATGATCCTAGGTCAACTTGGTCATCCTGGATTGACTCCAATAGACCCTTAGGGTCTTTTAACAGATTTTTGAGGTCATGGTGGGGTCTTGGAGTCTCATGATCCTCCTAAACTAGGGTTTAAGAATCTACTATTTGTAGACCATATTGATCACACCTATATTCCTAAGTCCACTTGGTCTTCTTGGGCTTTTAGGGTTTTATCATGACTTAGTCATGACAAAACCACTCCTAAGGGTCTGGTTGCCTGAGAGTTGTTACAAATCCCAATACATAAACAAAAAAATTTCGTCCTCAAAATTCTGGTTAGGCCTACGGGGTTTCAAATATGAAAAATAAATTGTAACATCCCGAGAGGTTGTGAGGAATACCTGACTGAAAAGCTCTGGGTACCTTTGTTGCATCAGATCCTATGGCTCCCAGGTGTGCTCCTCCTGACCGTGATTCCTCCATAGGACCTTTACCAATGGAACCTTCTTGTGACTCAAGACTTGTATCCCCTTATCATCAATCCGGACCGGCTTTAGGTGAACTGAATGGTCAGATACTACCGGCCCATCCGTGGTTGTAATCAGCTGCTCTCGACGTAGTAGAGCCCTCCTAAGAGAAGATACGTGGAATACGTCGTGCAGACCTGCCAGCTTCGATGGAAGCTCCAGCCTGTATGCTAAGGGACTGATCCGCTCTAGGATCCTGTAAAGCCCCATATATCTCGGGCTGAGCTTCTTCTTCCGACCATGCACCCATGAAACTCCATGCATTGGTCAGATCTTCAAGAATACCCGGTCCCCCACCTAAAACTCAACCTAACGATGCCAAGCATCATAATATTTATCTTGTCTACTCTGTGCCTCTAACATCCTGTCCCGTATCAGCCTCACCTGAGCCTCGATGTCCTCAACAAACTCCGAGCCCAAAACCTTCGGATCCTCATCCTGTATCCATGACAACGGAGTCCTATACCTTCGTCCATATAGGGACTCATAAGGAGCCATCCCTATGCTAGACTGGTAGCTATTATTATATGAGAATTTGACCGGTGGAAACAACTTCTCCCAAGGCTCTTCGCAATTCAGAATGCATAGTCGCAGCAGATCTTCCAAGGTCCGATTAGTGCGTTCCGTCTGCCTGTCAGTCTGGGGATGAAAAGTTGTACTGAAATTCAGCCGGGTGCCCAAGTAAGTATTCACTGATCGCTACTCCCTGGATGTAAACTGTCCATCCCGATCCGATACAATCGTCCTGGGTACGCCATGATAACGGACAAACTGCTCCACGAATTTTCGAACCAGCACACCGACTGAGTCATCCTTCCTGATAGGGATAAATCTAGCTACCTTCATTAGCCGATCGACGATTACCCAGATCGAGTCATTTCCCGTCTGCGATCGGGGAAGGCCATGTATGAAGTCCATCACAATATCCTCGAACTTCCACTCCGGCATTGGAAGTGACTGCAACAATCCTGCGGGGTTTCTGCACTCTGCCTTCACCAACTGGCATGTCTCGCAGTGGGTCACGAAGTAGGTGATATCCTTCTTCATGCCTGGCCAGTACATGGTCTTCTTCAGATCCGCAGTCATCTTCGTAACTCCCGGGTGTACTGAATACCGGATACAGTGGGCCTATGTCATAATATCCTCTCAGACCTGGCCTCCCTCTGGTATATAAACCCATCCTCTAAAGCACACCAGACCATCCCTCAGTGAATAATCTCCAGCAGTGCCTGTTTCTAAGGCCCGGAATATCGGCTCCAACTTGGCATCCTGCCTCTGCCCATCTCTGACTCGGTCTCGAATGTCATCTGTGGCGCTCATCGCTGCTAAATACACCTTATAAAGCTAGGAGTCATCAGAAGACACCAACGTGATGTGCATATCCTCTAATCTCTGCACCAGCTCTATGGACATAATCTTGTGCTCCGTTCCGGAGGTGGCGGCTCTCCGACTCAGCGCATCTGCTACCCTATTCGCTTTCCCTGGGTGGTAATGCATCTCGTACTAGTAATCTGCTAGGAATTCCACCCATCGCCTCTACCTGATATTCAGCTCCTTACACGTGTCCACATACTTCAAATTTTTGTGATCGGAGTATATGTCGTAGTGGACACCGTACAGATAATGCCACAAGACTTTCAGAGCAAACATGACCGCTCCCATCTCTAAGTTATAAACATGGTAGTTCTGCTCATGCTTCTTCAGCTGGCGAGAAGCATAAGCAATCATGTAGCCCTTCTGCATCAGTACTACTCCCATGCCCTGGTAGGAAGCATCGGTGTAGACCTGGAATCCTTCTCTCCCAGAAGGAAGGGCAAGAATAGGAGCTGAGGTGAGTCGATCCTTCAGCTCCCAGAAAGTCATCTCGCACTATGGGGTCCAGACGAAGGGCACATCCTTCCTTGTCAGGGATGTGAGTAGGAGGTCAATTCGAGAGAATCCATCCACGAACTTCCTGTAATAACCGGCAAGTCCTAGAAAACTACGTATGTCTTTGGCCGCCTTCAGCTGCGGCCAATCCTGAACTGCCTGAATCTTGCCCGGGTCCACTGCCAACCCAGCTCCACTGATAATATGGCCTAGGAAGGACACCTCCTTCAACATGAACTGGCATTTTCTGAACTTTGCGTAAAGGTGGTGCTCCCGTAGTCTCTCTAGAGTCAAAGTCAGATGTCATGTGTGCTCCTCCTCCGTCCTCGAGTAGATGAGGATATCATCAATAAACACGATGAAGAACACATCCAGATAAGCCTCGAACACCCGGTTCATGAGGCTCATGAATGCCGGTGGTGCATTCATGAGCCCGAAGGGCATCATGGTAAACTCAAACAACCTATATCTGCTACTGAAGGCAGTCTTTGGAATGTCCTCCTCCCGATTCTGTAGCTGATAGTAGCCCAACCTCAAATCCAGTTTTGAGAAGAAATGCACCCCCTCTAGCTGATCAAATAGCTCATCTATCCTTGGTAGTGGATAGGTATTCCAGACTGTCAGTCTGTTCAATGCTCGGTAGTCGATGCAAAATCTGAGTGTCTCGTCCTTCTTCTTAACGAACAACACAGGGGCTCCCCATGGTGAAGAGCTCGGCCAGAAAAATCCGGCTTCCACTAGTTCCTGCAGCTGGCTTCTAAACTCCGTCAACTCCATTGGGGCCATCCGATAAGGAGCTCTAGATGCCGGCTTAGCCTCCGACACTATCTGTATCTGGAAATCCTGCTCCTGGTGCGGGGGTAGCCCTGACAGCTTCTCTGGTAATACGTCAGCAAAATCCCGCACCAGCGGGATATCAGAGATGGAATCCTTGGCCTCAGCCATTTCAAACAACACTTCATAGACTTCCTCCCCCCTGCAAGTGGGCCTTGACGGCCTGTACGGATGATAGCAAGAGAGGGGGAATAGGTCTAACACCTTCGATGATGATGTGGGAAACCCCATGCTTCACGGTGATCCTCTTTGACAGGCAGTCGATCTAAGCATGGTTCCAATGCAACCATATCATGCCCAGGATCACATCGTAGGCTGGCATCCTTAAGATCGTTGCTAGTGCTTTGAATGTCTTCCCGCCGATCTCCGCCTCCATGTTATAGTGGGCATAGGTGAACAACTCTTATCTGTCGGGTAATCGTATCATCATCATCAAGCCTGTGAATCGCTCCACACCTTCCAACCCTTCCACGAAGGCCTCCGACACGACCGAGTGCGAAGCACCCGTATCGAACAGCATATAAGCGGGCTTGCCACTAATAAAGACTATGCCTGGGGTAGTTAAATATCTTAAAAATCTAGTTATGGTTTTCTTTCCTAGTCTGTCAATTCTATAATCATGAGTCTAATTATTTAGGAAAGAAATCTTAAAATTTACTAGTGTACCTGTGATCACTTACTCCGGGTTCCGTGGTTGAGCCAGATCGAGTGCATACACTTGCTCCCTTTCCTTCCTGCGGTCTCCACCTTGGTATCCACGTCCTCGGCCACATCCTCGACCTCCAAAATACTTAGCAGGCGGGGCAACCTGTGGTGCTGGTAGGGGTGCCCCCTTTATGGGGAAGTTTCTCTAGATATGCCCCACCTGATGACAGTTCAAGCACTCTGGAGGGGGATATGCCATACCCCCGGGTCTCTGCATCTCCCGCTTTTGGAGAGATTGAGGAGCCATCACCACTGGTTCTCTTTGCTCCCGTCTCACCTCCTGATGAGGCTGGTCCTCTGCCCTTCTCCCATCTCTTCCATTAGCAAAGCGGCCCCGTCGCTGATCATTTCGTGCTCCCCAACCCTGATTCTCAGTTGGCCTCTTCCGGCCTCGAGTAGTGTGTTAATCTGCCTCAATCCTCTTCTTCATCTCCAATATCCGAGGAATAGGCTCGTCAAATACGAACAACAGAGCCTCCCTCAGATCCTCTCGCAGGCCCTTATAGAACCTATTGGTGTATCCTTCCTCATCATACTGATAAGAATCTGCAAACCGGGCCAGATGATTTAACTCCCAGTGGTACACCACCGTCTTGTTGTCTTGCCTAAACTGTAGAAATCTGTCTTCCAGCTCATCTCTGGCCGACTGTGGAACAAAATGCTCCAACAGTGCGGCCCTAAACTCCTCCCAAGCAATCTTTACAACCTCTCTATCAGCAAATCCCGTGTCCAGCGACGTCTTCCACCATATCTTGGCATGGAAATCCAAGCAAGAGACCACCAAAGGCACCCTCTCCTCCCAAGGGCACCGTATCCCAGTCAGCATCTCATACATGATGTCCAGCCACTCCTCCATCCGAATAGCCGACTATGTCCCCAAGTAAGACGGGGGAGACAGCCCTCGGAAGATACTCAACCAATTAGCCCCCGGGTTTGGCCGCGGAGCCGGAACCTGCTGGGCCCTGAAAGCCTCTTGAATAGCTGTCAGGGTCTGCCCCATCTCCAACTGTATGAATGGAGTGGGGACTAGGGGAGGTGGTGAAACATTAAGAGTCTTATGGACTCTGTCTTGTGGTGTAGGCTGTGATGGAGGCTGCATAACAAAAATCTTTGTAAGTAACCGACTCAAGGCCAATTAAAAGTTGACAATTTACATATGATCCCCCATATGAGCACACCACTGTTTCGGCTGCTTTGTTTGTCCCCAAACTAAACTCATGCGGGGGTGACCCAGGTTTTGTGGACTGCTACTTTTCGATCGAGGTTTGCTCTGATACCACTTGTAAGACCCCCTTTTTTTTTCTTTTTAAACCACTGAGGTCTTAGGCCCAGAACCGCCACTTTGTGGTGACACCTTCATGTCTGGGAAGGTCATCACTACAAAACGTCGATCCTGCCAGCCGAATCGATCACAAAACAGTAGCAAAATAATAAAAGGCAAGTCCACAAAAATCACATATAAAGTAAATAATCTCCACGAAGGGAGAGTCCACAGATATAACAATAAAGTACTGAAAGCAGGGCTCGTGCCCGGTACATCAATATCATCACTACACTCACTCAGCACGGAAGCAAAAGCTAAACATCCACTAACGATCGGGACTCACAGTCCCAGCTGTTTGAACTCTGGTGCTAGACTATCCCATCTCCAAGCGTGCCGACCTCCGGGGCTGCTCCTCTATGCTGGGCTCCACGGTCCCCTAAAATGATGTGGTTCGAAAACCGTTAGTCTAAAGACTAAGTCCTATCATACCCCGCCCCTTCTCCCATGGCTCCTAGGCACCGAGAGGGGAGGAGGAAAGGAGAGGAAATGAAGGTGGAGAATAACAAAGTACGGGTGACGACGGAACTAATCTAGCAGTTATAAGAGTACACGTGACAGTAATGAAAGTATGAAAAATTGAATATATAATTTGTAACCTTAGCTTATATGAAAACACATAGGCTAAGGGATCTTCTGCAAGGCTCCTATTGTATAAAAAGTCTCATACCAATTTATACGATAGGGTGTCATTTTTCTAGCAAGCATGTATATATATACAAAATATAAACCTTAACTTATAAGCATGCTCGCGCGAACTTATAAACCAAGGGGTCGTTTTGCAGTGCCTATTGTATAAAACGTCCCATACTGCTTTATACAATATGTGTCAGGGGTTATATGCAGTGATGATGCTATGATATGCAAAATTATGCTATGATGTGAACATGCAAGTACAACTCACCCACTCGACTCTGTGTACACAGACATTTAGTTCCCCCTTTCTAGAGTCGAACCTCCCAGGATACCTCCGTAGCGGTAAACAGAAGCGGTGGGTTGGGCCTCTACCACCTCTAAACCGGTAATTTCACTACCAGTCAGACCTATCTGATAGTTTAACTTTCAAGGCAGCCTAAACACCTAGAGGGGGGGGGGGTGAATAGGTTCTGCTTCTCTTTCTAAAACTTTTAGACAGAATTCAATTTATTAACTAATATAAAAACACAGCAATCACAGAAAACAAAACATCACAGATTGCACTATGTTTTATAGTGGTTCCCCAAGGTCTGGGTACATCCACTTTCCCCCTTCACCTATCTAGCAGTATGCTAGATTCGGCCAAACTTCCACTTATCTCAGATCAATAGATCTTACAACTCAGAACCCAACTGGTTCCTACAACTCAGGCACAACTGCCCTACCTCAGCCTTGCCCCAAGGCCTACAACTCAAAGAATATCCTTCTCCTACACTCAGGCAATCAGCCCTACCACTCAGAGTTCAACACTCCTACACTCAGCCTTTATAACATAGGCTTACAACTCAGATCTGAATAAACAGATCCTACAGAAATATAGAAAAGATTGTTTAAATTGTCTTGCCAAGTTGAGAGAGAAAAGGCAATGACAATTCTTAATCAGCTGATGCAATCAACTGTTTCTTAGCCTTCTTCAAAGCTTCTTGAAAATGTACTTAGCTGAGTTGATTCCAAACAGCTTCTTGAGAATCCAATGGTGGATTCTTTCTTCTTCTTCAAATTCTGACTTGATCTCTCTCTATCCAGAACTTTGAATGGTTCTTCTGAATTCTGATTAGAACTCTTCTTAGATCTACCCTTAGATAGTCTTCTTAGATCTCCCGGAGAAGATCTTCTTAAGTGCCTAGCACTTTCTTGAAATGAGTAGAATGTAATCCTTCTCCACTTTCTGATCCAATGTATTTCAAAGGGTCAGTTCTATATGTTGTTGATTGTTGTCTTCTCCTTCTGAATCTGTCTATTTATAGACATTCTTCATGGTAACCGGCTGATCCGGTTTCTAACCGTTTTCTGACAAGTCTGACAACTTCAGTTAACTGGTGATAACCCACAGCTGTCAAGTCTTCAAACAAGTCCTGTGCCTTAGTGTTGAAACAGTCTGTCAGAAAGTGTCGAGACCATCTGTCTATTTGTGTCGACACAATTGACTTTGGTGTCGACACTGCCTTCAGTGATGTCGACTAAATTGCCTTTGTGTCGACACATCTTCTTCTGAAAATAACTTGGTCTTTGACTCTGCAGTGTGTCGACACAAGTCCTGTGTGTCGACACAGTTGTTGTAGAATCATAACTTTAGTAAGTGTTGACTTAGCCTTCAGGTGTCGACACATTCATTTTTTAGCTTTGCTATAATGTGTCGACTTAATCACTATGTGTCGACACATTCTGCTGGTGTCGACAAACTTGTGGTCGACTATTTTCTTCTGTGTCGACATATTCAGATGATGTCGACAAACTTGAGATCGACTATACTCTTCAGTGTCGACACATTCTCCCAATGTTGAGGTCGACGTTTTTCTTCTGTGTCGACACAATTTCCCAGTGTTGTGTCGACTTACTTCTTCTGTGTCGACACAATTTCCCAGTGTTGTGTCGACTTACTTCTTCTGTGTCGACACTTTTTCCCAGTGTTGTTGTAGACTATGTTATGTGTCGACACTTTTTCCCAGAGTAGTGTCGACTTACACCTTCTGTGTCGACACACTTTCCCAGTGTTGTGTCGACAACTTTCTTCTATGTGACGACACATGTTCCTTTGTGTCGACACTTGGACTTAGAATTTTTTCTGTAAACTTTAACAATTCTTTACCTGCACATGTCAACTCAAAACAACATCAAATACAACATGATGTATATCATTGAGCTAGGTTGGGCTTCTTCAAATCAGGTACACATTTTCCAATGTACCCAACAATCTCCCCCTATTTGGAGAAGTCATAACCCTTATAGCCAATGATATACACCATTTATAAATAGTATAAAATGATGATATATGACAATACACAGGGATACTTAATTATAAACAAAATAATAAGAACATCATGGATAAAACAATCTATCACAGATTTAACAATATTTTGTTTATTACTGGGTAATGTTTGATTACATGGTTTTTCTTTGACTGATCACATTACATCATTACAAAACATTATGAAAGAACTAAAACATTATCAGGATTGATCAGGCTCTCTAATAACAATCCCTTGGCCAGATTTAATTTTAGCTGTCACAGGAGCTTCTGATTCTTCAGCCATCTTTTTTCCTTTAAGATCAGCTTTCTTCTTAGCTTCTTCCTTGAGCCTTTGCCTTTCAAAATAGTGAAAAGGCTTTGGGAAGTATTTGCTTGGCTCCATAGCATCAGGTGGAAGTCTTCCCAGCTTAGCTTTCCTTCTGAATTGTACAATGGCTTCTTGTCTTGCCTCATACTTCTGCCATTCCTGCTCATTGTACCACTTGCCCCTTTCATGAACTTGATCTTTGACAGCTTTCCATGCAGTGAGTATTATATTTCTGGAAGTAGGACTCCACTGCTCAAAATCTGGCTTCAGCTCAGCCTGCTCTCTAAATCTTTTCTTTGACAGTAGAGCATCTTGCTGTTCTTGCAAATTTACCTCAGGCTTATCAACCTTTCCAAAGATAACATTTACAACCTCCTTTGAAGGACTATACATATATTGCACTTGCTGATCCAATATATCAAAATCTGGAGGGGGGTATATGACTTGGGCAACCTCAGGTTGGTCACCTTCAAGTAGTCCTGTTTGTAGACCTGACTCAGCCACCATGTTATCATCACACAATGGTGGATATCCCAATGTGGCTCTTATACTATTGGTCACCCATTTGGCATGCTCAGAGCCTGCATGAATTAGCATCCTCTCCTCCTTTATGGCTTCTCTTGATACATGATCTCTAAGATCTTCTTTCTGAAATCGAATTTGGCCATCCAAATAATTCACTCCCTCCTTGAAAAATGGTCTTAACTTTTGAAGCTTTTCAGATATTTCCTGTTGAGAGGTTGTGATGGCAGTCTTAACAGATGCAATAGCAGCCTGAAAATTCTTATCAAATTCTTCCATTTCTTTGGCTCTATCTGCAGGCATCCCTGGAACAATCTTCTTCACCTCTTGAATGATCTCATTATGAGATTCAGTTAAATTGTCATTCATTCTTATTTGATTTTCCAGAACATAACCTTGCTTCAAAGTAATATCATCCACCTTTGTAGAGATAGCCTGCTGTTGTTTAGCCAGATAAACTACAGCATTGCCACCCTTGTGGAAGCAATCTGTCATTTCAGTTTTATGCAAGTTGACTTGAAATTGGATGGACTTGATGTCCTGAGCTAAGTCAAACTGAACTGACTTGCTATTTTCATCAACATACTTCTCCAGAGCCATCCTTTGGTCATCCAATTTTACTTGAAGATCTACCATAAATTTATTGTAATCAAAGGCTGGAGAAACTTGTGGAGTTGTTGTCTGCAATGCCTGCTTGTAGTTCTTGCTTCTTCTCTTAAAGACAACAAGTTTTCTTTTCTTAGCCACCCTGGCTTCTTCAGTTTCTGTGTCAGAGGAAGTATCTACATGAATTCTTTCTGTGCCAGGGAGTTGTTGCTCAGCTTCAACATCCACTGGCTCATCCTCAACCTGTGTTTCCACAGCAGCTTCCTGATCAATGTCCATTCCTATGAACTTCTCAATATCTGGTCCACCTCCTTCTTTATCAGCAGCAGTATCAACATCTGGGAATAACTCCTCCATAGTAAATTCCAGTTGAGTGGTCACATCTGCAGCAGTTAAATCTTGAGATATGTTTAACTGTGCTTCCTCTTGGACTTGCACCTCAATATTTGTAGTGGCAGGAGTAGGTGTGGACACTAGCTCCCCCTGAACCTGTGCAGTAATAATAATTTGAGCAATGTCTTTTATAGTAAAATACATTAGCTCCCCCTAAACCTAAGCAGGAGTAGATACCTTTGGAGCAGAAGTGGAAACTGGCTCCCCCTGCATCTGGGCAGGTGTTGATACTTCCTGGACCACAGTTGAGGCAAGCTGTGTCCCTTCTTGTACTTGTTCAGATTCTTGATTTGGTGTAGGGGATTGCACAGGGGTGTCTGGCCTGCTCTCTTCAGGCACATCCTTTGACAGCACCCTATCCCACCTGGTGAATAGTCTCATATCCATTCTTCTCATATGGTTAATCTTACTCCCTTGCAGCTGCTGCATCACATCTGGAATCACCCCAGTGAAGTACAGACTCATGATCCTAGCCATGTTAGGCTTCTTAATTCCCTCTTTGATCTTGTCAAAGAGTACTCTTGACCAATCAGTAGGAATAGTAAAAACTATCCTGGTCATCAGGCTGAACATATAGGCAGAAATCCTATCATGTCCACCTGTCTTGCAGAGGATTACCTTTCCAACAACTTCCGACAAGAACTTCCCTTGCTGATTCATTCCCTTTCTGTTGAATGCAGCTCCTATCTTCAATCCTGAATCCAGGCCACACCATTGAAGGGCTTCCCTTGTCTTAGATATAGGAACTGCCTCTTCATTCTCAACCACTTGCAGTTGGAAGATCTTTCGTAAACTTCTTTGAGTAATCTTTACCTTCGTCCCTTGAATAGTGGACTTAATCTTGAGGCCAGTAGAATGGACTGATGCAGAGGTAAAGAACTCGTGCACCTCCTTCTTCCAGATCTTAGTTGGTTCTGAAATGAGAAATTCTAACCCTGATGCAGAGAGAAGGGTGATAACTCCTTGAACATCAGGCGGCGCCTCTGCAAAGGCCTGGCGCACTAACTCATATCCTTCATTGATGTTATCTTCAATCCTTGGCGCCATCGTTGTGTCGAGAAAGCTTGAGAGAAGAGAGAAAGAAAGACTGTCGACACAGGGTTTGAGTCTCGAAAACCTTGAAAGCGTGTCGACACAAAGAGCTTTTGACCTATTTATAGCTTCTGTTGAAAGAAGTTCAAAAGGCGCCAAAAACAGTCTAAATGTGTCGACACAGACGGAATGTGTCGACACAAGCTTCTATTAACTCGACATTTCTTCAGCCTACTATGTGTCGACACCAATTTGTGGTTATGTCGACACCTTGGATACATAGTAGAAAGACAGAAATTCTGTGTCGACACTAAGGACAAGTGTCGACACATATTTTGTAAGTGTCGACACCATAATTCTGGTTGAGTCGACATTACATTTCTGGTTAAGTCGACAATAAAACTCTTAAGTGTCGACACATATTCTCTGTGTCGACACAATATTTCTGACTTGTCGACATAATTTCTCTGAGTCGACACATTATTACTGAATGTGTCGACACATTCTTACTTAGCCAATTTCTGTAACTTCAATGTGTCCTTTTTAACACTTGATTATGTTGTTACTACTTTTACTTACTTATAAACCATTTCAATAGCATTGTTAATGATTTTGTTTAATACATTAATCAATGGTTAACATACCTAATTCAATTTTGAATTTATTGAATTTGGTTTCATCTAAAGGCTTAGTAAATACATCTGCTAATTGATAATCTGTTTTTACAAATTCCAATGAGATGTCACCTTTTTCTACATGTTCTCTAAGAAAATGATATTTGATTTCTATATGCTTAGTTCTACTATGAGAAACTGGATTATTAGCAATAGAAATAGCACTCTTAGAATCACATAAAAGAGGTGTTCTACTTACTTGAATACCATAATCCTTAAGTTGATGCTGCATCCATAATAGCTGTGCACAGCAGCTTCCAGCAGCAATATACTCTGACTCAGCTGTGGAAATTGCCACACTGGTCTGCTTCTTACTACTCCATGATATAAGTCTTCCTCCCAGGAATTGACAAGTACCTGTAGTACTTTTCCTGTCCTCTCTACATCCTGCAAAATCTGCATCTGAATAGCCTGTTAGTAGAAAATCTCTATTCCTAGGGTACCAAAGGCCTAGATTAGGTGTGCCCTTTAGATATCTCAAAATTCTTTTGACTGCAGTATAATGAGATTCTTTAGGGCAGGCTTGGTACCTAGCACAGACACATGTAGCATACATAATGTCTGGTCTACTAGCAGTGAGATATAGTAGAGACCCAACTATTCCTCTATACAATGATTCATCAACAGGTTTACCTGCCTCATCTTTGCATATTGGCATACTTGTTCCCATAGGAGTTCTCATGGAGGAGGATGACTCCATACCATATTTCTTAATTAATTCTTTGGTGAACTTAGACTGGGATATGGACAATCCATCATCAGTCTGTCTTACTTGGAGTCCCAAGAAGAACTTAAGTTCTCCCATACTGCTCATCTCAAACTTCCCTTGCATAAGTTTGGCAAACTTTTTACAAAGGTTGTTTTCAGTAGATCCAAAGATTATGTCATCAACATAGATCTGGACTAAGATGATCTTTCCTTTGGATTCCCTAAGGAATAGAGTTTTGTCTATCTTTCCTCTTGAGAATTTATTCTCAATGAGGAAGGTAGACAGGGTTTCATACCAAGCCCTTGGAGCTTGTTTTAACCCATACAAAGCTTTCCTAAGCTTATACACAGAATCAGGTTTAAGAGGATCTACAAAACCTGATGGCTGCTCTACATATACTTCTTCTTTAAGATCACCATTCAGAAATGCTGACTTTACATCCATCTGGTATACTTTGAAGTCTTGGTAGGCTGCATAGGCAAGGAACATTCTGATTGCCTCCAGCCTTGCTACTGGAGCAAAGGTTTGATCAAAGTCAATCCCTTCTTCCTGCCTGTATCCTTTTGCAACCAATCTTGCTTTATTCTTTATTATTATTCCACTTTCATCTAGCTTGTTCCTATAGATCCACTTAGTCCCAATTATGTTGTGGCCTCTTGGTTTAGGAACAAGCTCCCAGACCTTGCACCTTCTGAACTGATTCAGCTCCTCTTGCATAGCATCAATCCAGTGCTGGTCTTGGATAGCTTCTTCAAACTTCTTAGGTTCCATTTGAGACAAGAAACTAGAATGCAAAACTGTGCTTTGATTTCTGCTTCTAGTTTGCACTCCTTGTCTTGGATCACCAATTATCTGATCAGTAGGATGATCTCTTAGATATCTTATAGCTGGAGGTAAATCCCCTTCAGGTTGAACATCTCCAGCTTCTTCATTCTGCTGTTCCTCTTGGTTTTCATCAGCTTCCATTATCTCTTGTACTCCCCCTGGACAGCAGCCTTCATTTTCCAATGCTCCCTCTTCCTTTGAAGCTTCAGCAATGGAGAGCTTGTCCATCTTCTTGCTTATACCTGTTGAGTCATTTGATCTACAAGACAATTCACAATTGATTAATCTTGTTTCATCAAATACAATATGCACAGATTCTTCAACAACTTGAGTAGTTAAGTTGAAGACTCTATAGGCCTTACTATTTGTGCTGTACCCAACAAATATCCCATCCTGGGATTTGGCAGCAAACTTAGTCAAATAAGACTTACCATTGTTAAGTATATAGCACTTGCAGCCAAAGATCCTAAAATAGGATAGATTTGGTTTTCTGCCTTTCACAATCTCATAGGGAGTCTTCCTGTGGCTTTTGGTGATAGAAGCCCTATTGATGACATGACAAGCAGTGTTAACTGCCTCAGCCCAAAAATATTCTGGGAGAGAGGTGTCACTCAATAGAGTTCTACCAGCTTCAATTAATGATCTATTCTTTCTTTCAGCAATTCCATTTTGCTGAGGTGTTCTAGGTGAGGAGAACTCTTGGAAAATCCCAAAGTCTATACACAAGTTTGTTATGCTTTCAGATTGAAACTCAGTACCATGGTCACTTCTGATTTTGACCACTGTACTGTTCAGTTCATTCTGAATTTGCTTTACAAACTTAAATAATACACTTGGGGTTTCAGATTTTTGTCTCAGAAAGAACACCCATGTAAATCTAGAATAGTCATCTACAACCACTAGTGTGTAGACCTTCCTACCTAGACTGTGAACTGGCATAGGACCAAAAAGATCCATATGCAAGAGGTATAAGCACCTCACAGAATCCTTGTTTTCAAGGCTTTGAAATGAGGTTTTTGTCTGCTTGCCCTTTTGACAAGCTGAGCATACCCCTTCCTTTATACACTTAACTTGAGGCCCATTCCTCACTAGTTCTTTACTAAAGAGTTGGCCAATTGTCTTGTAGTTTAGATGAGCCAATCTCTTGTGCCACTTAACACAATGAGAAGCATTGTCATCAGCTACAAGACAAATGGGGGATGCCTTATTCTCACATTCAAAATTAAGGCAATACACATTTCTCTTCCTATACCCAGTCAATATGATCTCTTGATCACTTGACCTTTTGATATGACATCCATCCTTACCAAATGAAATGTCATATCCTAGATCACTCAGCTGGCTTATGCTTATTAGATTATGTTTCAAACCTTTTACATAGGCCACTTGGGTGATAGTAATTAGGTTTGAAGAGATGTTACCAAATCCTTTGATGACTCCTTTTTCAGATCCACCAAAGATCACTTTATGTCCATCTTTGACAGATGAATACTCCTTCAGCAGCCCCTTTGTTCCAGTCATGTGCCTGGAACAACCACTATCCAAGTACCATATAGGGGCATGGTAACTTGGATTCACCTGCAATACAGAATTACTTACCCTTAGAACCCAAGTAAGTCTTGGGTCCTTGGTTCAGGTTAGCCTTAATAAAGTTATCATAACCTCTTCTAACAGGTAGACTCTTATTCTTTATAACACTTGTGTTATACCAGCAGTCCAATGCAAAATGACCCCTCTTGCCACAGCACCAACATTCAAACTTATTGTATCTAGATCTAGATACATCCTTGTCAGAAGCATTTCTGTTCATTGCTGGTGCTGTTGCAACTTCTCCTACTGGTTTCTTAAAACCATAGGGCTTATGACCATAGGTAGGCCTGCTTGCCTTAACACCCTTGTTCTTCAGAACATTTGTCTTGATATGATCCTGAATGTCTTCATGATCATATATGTTAGAAGGCACTTTCTCCTTACCAAACCTTATGGGGACTGAAAGGTTTAGTGGCTGAATAGGGGCTTTGCCTTTCCTCTTGAATCTGCCAGCCCTGGAGTTACCCTTAAATCCTAATCCAGCCTTACCCTTCTGAGTGACAAATTCATCTATCAAGGGTAAGACAGATTTTGGCTTAGAGTAACTAGCCACTAAATCCCTTTCAATTCTAAGTCTGTCCTCCAGACTCTTTACTTGATCATTAGTATAATTAATTGTGCCCATCTGAATAATAGTTATATTCTTCAGCTTGGCAATTTCAGCTAACTTTTGATCAAGGACTTTTTCTAACTCAGTTGTTGCAACCCTTAGATCAGCAATTTCCTGAGCCTGTGATTTAACCAGGTTCTTGCTTTTCTTAAGGGCCTGCAACATGTCCCCATACTTGTCTATCAACTGATAGACATCTCCTTCAGATCCAGATGCATCTTCATCACTTGATGCAGATGTAGCTGATTCTTCACTTGTATTACAAACAGATGTACAAGATGGACAGTTTACCTCATTAGGACCAGACTGATTCTGGCATAGGTCCTCTTCAGATCTTGTCATCAAACCCATGCACTGATGTTCATTGATGGAGTCTAGCAACTGCATAAACTCTTCTTCCTCAGATGCAGCATATAATCCAATATATGCTTCAGCTTCAGATCCTGATTCTGAAGTTGACTGGTCTGACAGACTTTTATCTTTCTTTGCTACAAAGGATTTCTCCTTCTTGCCTTTCTGATAAGTCTTCTTCTTTTCTGAAGATTCCTTCCTTTTGTCAGGACAATCAGCCACTACATGTCCAGACTTATTGCAACAATAGCAGACAATCTTTGAAGTAGTGGCTTTGCTGGGCTTTGACCTGCTTTTCTCTTTCCTTGATGACCTTCTCTTCTGATAATAGTCATCTACTTGCTGTGATGAGGAAGGCCTAGATTTCCATTGCTTCTTTTTCAAGAACCTTTGAAATTGCCTAGTGAATGCAGCAAAGTCTGCATCTGAATCACAGCTGACTGAACCCTTATCTGAATTTTCAGAACTACCTTCTTCAACTTCCTTAGGAGGAGATGGTGATTTCCTCCTATTCTTTCTAGTGGCTTCAGCATTAAATGCCACAGACTTTTCTCTATGCTCTCCTCTTGAGTTTCTTTCCTCCTCCTTCCTTACCATAAGTTGCATTTCATAGGATAGCAACTTTCCAAACAGAGTTGGAGGAGATATCTCTGCCAATTTTGCCACTTCTCTTATGGCACAGATCTTTGTATCCCAATCCTTTGATAAGGATCTCAAGAATTTGTCATTCAGTTCATAGGTACTGAAGACTCTTCCATAGGATATTAGCTCATTCACAATTCTATAGAATTTCTTATAGCACTCAGTAATGCTATCAGATTTTCCTTGTCTAAAACTTTCATACTCCTGATTTAGCATAGATTTTCTGTCCAGCCTTACTTCTTCAGATCCCTCCATGTAGACAATCAATGTGTCCCACATCTCCTTGGAGGTCTTGCAGTGAATCAGATTCTGAAATGTTGAATCATCTATGGCACTGACAATGATGTTCTGTGCCCTTTTGTCCATAGTTGCCAAGATGATTTCATCCTTGGTCATTTCAGAATAAGTCTTTGGTGTTTGGATATTTGCATCAAGAACAGATATCTTCATTGGTATGAAGGGGCCTTCCTGTACTGTGATGTAAATCCTTGGGTCAGATGCTTCCATAAACAATCTGACTCTTTCTTTCCAGATCCCAAAGATTTCCTTCTTGCATATGGGTAATTTCATTGACCCTAGCTCCTTATGATTCTCTCCAGAACCCATCTTCTTGATTCTTGAATCTGCCTATCAGATCTACCTCAGACTGTTAAGTCCTTTTTGAGGAACCTCCCTCTGATACCACTTGATAGTTTAACTTTCAAGGCAGCCTAAACACCTAGAGGGGGGGGGGGGGGGGTGAATAGGTTCTGCTTCTCTTTCTAAAACTTTTAGACAGAATTCAATTTATTAACTAATATAAAAACACAGCAATCACAGAAAACCAAACATCACAGATTGCACTATGTTTTATAGTGGTTCCCCAAGGTCTGGGTACATCCACTTTCCCCCTTCACCTATCTAGCAGTATGCTAGATTCGGCCAAACTTCCACTTATCTCAGATCAATAGATCTTACAACTCAGAACCCAACTGGTTCCTACAACTCAGGCACAACTGCCCTACCTCAGCCTTGCCCCAAGGCCTACAACTCAGAGAATATCCTTCTCCTACACTCAGGCAATCAGCCCTACCACTCAGAGTTCAACACTCCTACACTCAGCCTTTATAACATAGGCTTACAACTCAGATCTGAATAAACAGATCCTACAGAAATATAGAAAAGATTGTTTAAATTGTCTTGCCAAGTTGAGAGAGAAAAGGCAATGACAATTCTTAATCAGCTGATGCAATCAACTGTTTCTTAGCCTTCTTCAAAGCTTCTTGAAAATGTACTTAGCTGAGTTGATTCCAAACAGCTTCTTGAGAATCCAATGGTGGATTCTTTCTTCTTCTTCAAATTCTGACTTGATCTCTCTCTATCCAGAACTTTGAATGGTTCTTCTGAATTCTGATTAGAACTCTTCTTAGATCTACCCTTAGATAGTCTTCTTAGATCTCCCGGAGAAGATCTTCTTAAGTGCCTAGCACTTTCTTGAAATGAGTAGAATGTAATCCTTCTCCACTTTCTGATCCAATGTATTTCAAAGGGTCAGTTCTATATGTTGTTGATTGTTGTCTTCTCCTTCTGAATCTGTCTATTTATAGACATTCTTCATGGTAACCGGCTGATCCGGTTTCTAACCGTTTTCTGACAAGTCTGACAACTTCAGTTAACTGGTGATAACCCACAGCTGTCAAGTCTTCAAACAAGTCCTGTGCCTTAGTGTTGAAACAGTCTGTCAGAAAGTGTCGAGACCATCTGTCTATTTGTGTCGACACAATTGACTTTGGTGTCGACACTGCCTTCAGTGATGTCGACTAAATTGCCTTTGTGTCGACACATCTTCTTCTGAAAATAACTTGGTCTTTGACTCTGCAGTGTGTCGACACAAGTCCTGTGTGTCGACACAGTTGTTGTAGAATCATAACTTTAGTAAGTGTTGACTTAGCCTTCAGGTGTCGACACATTCATTTTTTAGCTTTGCTATAATGTGTCGACTTAATCACTATGTGTCGACACATTCTGCTGGTGTCGACAAACTTGTGGTCGACTATTTTCTTCTGTGTCGACATATTCAGATGATGTCGACAAACTTGAGATCGACTATACTCTTCAGTGTCGACACATTCTCCCAATGTTGAGGTCGACGTTTTTCTTCTGTGTCGACACAATTTCCCAGTGTTGTGTCGACTTACTTCTTCTGTGTCGACACAATTTCCCAGTGTTGTGTCGACTTACTTCTTCTGTGTCGACACTTTTTCCCAGTGTTGTTGTAGACTATGTTATGTGTCGACACTTTTTCCCAGAGTAGTGTCGACTTACACCTTCTGTGTCGACACACTTTCCCAGTGTTGTGTCGACAACTTTCTTCTATGTGACGACACATGTTCCTTTGTGTCGACACTTGGACTTAGAATTTTTTCTGTAAACTTTAACAATTCTTTACCTGCACATGTCAACTCAAAACAACATCAAATACAACATGATGTATATCATTGAGCTAGGTTGGGCTTCTTCAAATCAGGTACACATTTTCCAATGTACCCAACACTATCGTACGCCTTGACGCTGGTGCACTAAGCGGAGCTCCTGCGTACTCTTGCCGACTGGCGCATCAGACTTTATTTGGCGAAGTGCTAAACCACACTTGCCGAGTCAGCGTATTGGCATCGTTGCATCGACCCTCCAATACTGAAGACCCACCACCTTATACTTTATGCACATGCAACCATATGTATCACCTACCGAGCCAAAGCTCCCCGGACTATCCCATCCATCACAACCAACAACCGAGCCAAATCTCGCCGGGCCAACCTGCCCATCACCAAACCACCGAGCCTACTGCCCGTGTGACCCAACCTAACATCCCAAGATGTCGAGGTGAGTGAAAGTGAATCCCTAGTTATGTTAGTTACTCTTATAGTTTAGTTTGCTTATAGTTTAGGTTAGCCCAAGACTGCCCCCGGCATACCCCGTGAAGGGCTCTCAAAGGGCACTAGGAACTACGATGGGCTGAAGACCAAACCTCCCTTTCGCAAGACACTTATTATTATTGGCTACTACCTGATTCCCGATACCCTTAGTATTACACTGGTTCTAACCCTAATGAGTTTTTGACCCTGCCTTCCCCTTCACAGGATTGACGATCTTTCGTCGATCCCGAGTACCACCTTATCTTAGACAACTCTACAATCCTACTCTCCCCATATTCCCATGGTATACTCCAATCCACTTTCCAAAATCAATAAACACAATCCCATCTCACTACGACCATGCCCCATGTTATCATGATTTCTGCAGTTTTACTACGCGCAGACCATTCTAAGCTATATGATGTATAGAATGGGAGGTACTCCAAATTATCATCCATTATCCCTATAATAATTATTGGAGGCCTATCATGACATGTTTAGCCTAAATTCAGAATGTCATAATTTTCCCAATTTACATGATAATTTATTTAATTTCCTAAGGAATCCAAATACCTTAGTTTGAACATGAAGTACTTTTTTAGGAATGCAAAATGCTCTACAAATTTATGATAAATATAAGGTGACTATTTAATTGTAAATTCAAAGTATTCAAGTTTTTCAGTAAGATTTGAACCTTGATTCATAATTTTAAACATAATTACATAATTAATAACTAATGAAGTAAATATTGTAAATAAGCTTCCAAAAATTATAGTAAAATTTAAGCATGACTAATATGCCCTAAAAACACTTCTGACAAAATTTTCAAACTTCTCAGTGAATAATGAGCTCACATTTTAATTTTAAACAATAATCCTCATTCTTACATTATTGAAACAACTACTGTAAACATTCTCTTAAAAATTATGGTAAAATTTCCTCAAGTGTATATTAACCTAAATACACCTTTAAATGAGTTCAACAATTTTCA
The DNA here is from genome assembly GCA_039513925.1 of Platanthera zijinensis. Taxonomy (NCBI): domain Eukaryota; kingdom Viridiplantae; phylum Streptophyta; class Magnoliopsida; order Asparagales; family Orchidaceae; genus Platanthera; species Platanthera zijinensis. Next base: position 117,415,267 of record CM077089.1, on the reverse strand, counting down.
AATCATTATTGAGCTCTGAATCAAATTTTGAATATCATTGCATTCTTAAAAGCTTGTGAAGAAAGTACTGAAAATTCACATCTAAAACTTATAATAAAATTCAAGTATGGGTATATTGACCTGAAACACCCTTTGCCTAATTTTTATAACTTCCTATTAAATAGTGTGATCATAATAATTAAAAGATTATCAAGGGCAATTCCATGTACAATAAAGGAGGTGCTAAATGTATTGTTCCAAAATTATTAATAAAATCACCAGAGGCTCTAATTAACTCTATGACCATACAACCAAAGTTTCATGGCTTTTCATTAAGTTTTGGTGTCCTATCTTGCATATATAATGGTTGTGCCCTAAACTAGGGTTAGGGTTTTGAGAGGTTTATCCATCTTCAAATACTCTAATATTTTTACCAGAGGACCTTAGCAACCCTAGTATCCTTTCTACCAAATTTCAAGTCCATACAAGGGCATTTGACCTCATGCCCTTCTCAAACCCCCAAAGTCCAAACATAGGGTTTGAACTTGGGTCCTAGGGCAATTCAACCCCAAACCACCCCAAAACCCATATGAGGGTGTTAAATGATAATTCAAACAAGTGGACCAAATTTCAGCCTCTGTTGAGGTAGTTTGACCGCCCAAACCTCAAAGTGCACTTTTGACCTAAATACCACTTATTAGGGAAAAGCTAGGGTTTGCTCAATTCCTACCCAAATCAACTCAAAAAGAGGTGACAATTTATACAGATCCTCATGATGACCCCAAGGACCACTCACCAAATTTTAAGAGGGTTTGGTGGTCATTTGGTGCCCTAATTAATTTACCCTAGGATATTTAAATAGTTTCAAAAACTATAGAAAAATTGTCCCCAAAAATTCTCATTTTTAGGCAAGACCTAGGTATAAATTAGGGTGACTCTCTGTCCAAATTTCAGGTCATTTGGACAAGGGATGAAGTGGGGGCACTCATTTTAGTTTCTGTCTAACCCTAGGTATAGACCCCAAAAAATGAGTTCCCTGGTCAAACCAGATGTCCAAATTGACTCAAATTAATTTTAAATTATAGTAGATCCATAGGGCTACAATTTATATGTTAACCACTTTCTCTTCTTTAGCCTTTAAGTATTTTTAAATTAATTTACAAAATGATTGAATATGTGTGACATAATATCAAATGAAATAAATATTAACCTATAGTTTGAACAGTGGCGGTAGGAATCTTGGCGCACATTTGGAAGGCATCCCGTCATCGTCCCCGTGTGCCAACAGCCAGGATTAATTCCTCCTAGGCCAACTTCAAGCCTCTGCCACCGGCCACTCGGCCACCTCCCTTGTCGGCCACCGCCACCACCACTTCCATCGAGGTGGTGGCTATCGCCAGGCGGCGGTACAGCCGTCGGAGGGCCCTTTTCTGGGGATCCCGACAATCCATTTTTCACGGAAAAACCATGAAAATGATGCTTCAATTCAGGCTCAATTGAGACCGCTTTTTATTCTAAATGATCCCTGTGATCTACCCATAGGAAAAGAGGAAGGGGAGGACCTTGTTTGCGGCCTGGAGGCGGGTTGATCGTCGGGATGCCATTTTCGATGGTGGCGCCGCTCGGTTTTTACAACAGCACAGTGAACTACTCTGGCTCCTTCAGGTAAGATGTGTAAACGACGCCTAGGAGTCCAGTGAGGGTTTTAAAACACTAAAATAGGGAAGGGGTGGTCATGGCATCAATGTCATTTATGGCCATGAATGGAGCTTTCGGCCAAGAGGTGGGGGGGGTGAACCTGCCTTGTGGTGGCCGCGAAATGGCTGGAAACTTCTCCTCTTCCCCAGAGGAGTTGAATCCAGCCAATAAAGGTGGCCCTTGGCCTCCCTAAGCCATGAATGGCTTTTACCTCCTTTTCTCTCTCCTCCATTAAGGAGAAATTGAAGCTTTCTCTCTCCTGCCCCTCATGACCGATTTCGCTCATGGCCCTAGCCTAAATGCAGCCCACTAAGCTTATTATAAAGTGATTAGGAAGTGGTTAGCCCAAGTGGCTTGGGGCTTGAGCATGAGTTAGCACTTTTTGAGCTAAGTTTGACTTGACCTAGTTTAGGGTTGACTTTAGTCAAATTGACCTTTTGTGTCACCATCAATGGGTCCTTGGTGACCTATTAGAAACCCCTAGGGTCTAGGTAGGGATGGGTCAGGGTTGACTTGGCACCTTGAAGGTAACTTGACCCTTACTAAGGGCACTTTGACCACTTTGGGGTTTGAGTTGACTTGGGTCAACTTAGCCACTAGGGTTGACCCTAATGGGTCCTTGGTGACCCATTGACCTCACTCTAGGGTTAGTAGGGAATGGGTGGTGTCCACTTCGCGAAGGGAAGGTCAATTGACCCTATGTAGGTCAGTTTGACCCATTTAGGGTTAGGGTTGACTTAGGTCAACTTAAGCTCTAAGGTTGACTCTAATGGGTCTTTGGTGACCCATTGACCCCAATTTAGGTCTAGGAAGACCTTGGTAGGGTTTTTTTGGCTCCTTAAGGGCACATTGACCTTAGTTAGGGCACCTTGCCCTATTTAAGCCTAATATGATCCTAGGTCAACTTAACCATCCTGGGTTGACTCCAATAGACCCTTAGGGCCCTTTTAATAGATGGGTGGGGTCATGGTGAGGTCTTGGAGTCATGGTGAAGTCTCATGATCATCCTAAACTAGGGTTTATGAATCTACTCTTTGCTGTCCATTAATCACAATCATCTTTATTCTTAGTCCACTTGGTCTTCTTGGGCCTCTAGGGTTTTGTCATGACCTAGTCATGACAAAACCACCTCTATGGGGTCTAGTTGTCTGAGGGATGTTACATCTCGGATTGAGCATCTTCCGACCACGCACCCGCTAAAATCCATGCATCGGTCGTATCTTCAGAAGTACCCGGTCTCCTACCTGAAACTCTACCTAACGATTTCGAGCATCGTAATACTTGGCCTATCTACTCTGAGCCTCCAACATCTTGTCTCAAATCAACCGCACCTGAGCATCTGTATCCTCGACAAACTCCGAGCCAAGTGCATTTGGATCATCATCCTAGATCTAAGATAAGGGAGTCCTGCATCTCCGCCCGTATTAAGCCTCATAAGGGGCCATGCCGATGCAAGACTGGTGGTTATTATTGTACGAGAATTCAATCAATGGTAGGTGCCTCTCCCATGGCTCCTTGTAGTCCAGTATGCAAAGACGTAACAAATCCTCCAATGTATGATTGGTGCGCTCTATCTGCCCATCCGTTTGAGGGTGGAAGGCGGCACCAAATGTCAATCGGGTCCCCAAATCAGCCTGGACCGACCTCCACTCCTTCGACGTAAATCGTCCATCACGAACAGACATAATTCTCCTCGGCACTCCATGGTATCGGACAAATTGCTCCATAAACCTCTGCACCAAGTCACCCACCGGAGTGTCCTTCCTGATCGGTAGAAATTTGGCCACCTTCGTCAATCGATCGACGATCACCCATATCGAGTCGTTCCCCGCATGGACCAAGGAAGGCCATGTATGAAATTCATGGCGATATCGTCGAACTTCCACTCCGGCATCGGAAGTGGCAGTAAAAATCTGGCCGGACTCTTACACTCTGCCTTCACTAACTGACAAGCCTCGCAATGGGTCACGAAGTATGTGATATCCCTCTTCATGCCCGACCAGTACATCATCCTCTTCAGGTCAGCCGTCATCTTAGTGATGCCTGAGTGCACGGAGTACCTGTTATAGTGAGCCTAGGTCATAATGTACTCCTGAATCCTGCCCCCAGCCGGTATGTACACCCGTCCTCTAAAGCATAACAACTCATCCCTCTCAGTATACTCCCCGGTCGTGCCTGCCTCCAAGGTCCTGAATACTGGCTCCAGCTTGTCATTCATTCTCTGCTAAGCCCTGATACTATCTCGAATATCATCTGTAGTGCTCATCGCGGCCAGATATTCCACAAAAAGCTCTGAGTCATCCGAGGACACCAAAGTAATCTGCATATCCTCCATCACCTGTACCAATTCCATAGTCATCAACTACGGCTGTGCTCCCTAAGTGGTAGTCCTCCGACTCAGTGCATCCGCCACCACATTCACCTTTCTTGGGTGATAGTGTATCGTGTACTCATAGTTAGATAGAAACTCCACCCATCATTTCTGGCGGATATTCAATTCCTTCTGTGTGTCGACATATTTCAGATTCTTGTGATCCGAAAATATTTCACAGTGCACACCATAAAGATAATGTCATCAAATCTTCAGAGCGAACACCACTGCTCCCTTCTCCAAGTCATGGACAAGGTAGTTCTTCTCGTACTTCTTCAGCTGGCGGGAGGCGTATGCTATCACATTCCCATGCTGCATCAGTACAACACCCATTCCCTAAAACGACACATCAGTGTACACCTGGAAGCCCTCCTTCCCAGACAGAAGAGCGAGGATAGGGGCTGAAGTAAGCCGACCCTTCAACTCCTGGAAGGCCTCCTCACATTGCGGCGTCCAAACGAACGGAGTGTCCTTCTTTGTCAAAGAAGTGAGTGGGAGGGCTATTTGAGAGAATCCCTACACAAACTTCTGGTAGTACCCGACCAATCCCAGAAAACTTTGGACATCCGTGGCCGTCTTCAACTGAGGCAAGTCTCGCACTGCCTGAATGTTCGCGGGATCCACCGCCAATCCTGCTCCACTGATAATTTGGCCTAAAAAGACCACCTCCGTCAGCCAAAAACTGGCATTTACTGAACTTGGAATACAACTGATGCTCCCTGAGCTTCTCCAGAGTCAAGGCTAGATGTTGTGCATGCTCTTCCTTTGTCCTCGAATAAATGAGGATGTTATATATGAATACAATGAAAAACCTGTCGAGGTACAGCTTGAACACCCGATTCATCAAGCTCATGAAAGTTGATAGCGCATTCGTGAGCCCAAAGGGCATCACGATAAACTTGTACGGGCCATATCTACTTCTAAACACCGTCTTCGGGATGTCTTCTTCCTGAATCTGTAACTGATAGTATCCGGAACTCAGATCAAGCTTCGAGAACCAATATGCTCCCTCTAGCTGATCAAATAACTCATCGATCCTTAGCAGTGGATACGTGTTCTGGACTGTCAACTAGTTTAGTGTATGATAGTCGATGCACAACCTGAGGGTCTCATCCTTCTTTTTCACAAACAAGACCGGAGCTCCCTAAGGCGAGTAGCTTGGCCTAACGAATTTATCCTCAACCAGCTCCTTCAGCTGACTCCTAAACTCCACCAACTCCTTTATAGTCATCCGATAGGGAGCCCTAGACACCGGCTTATCTCCCGGCATCAACTGGATCTGAAAATCATTCTCCCGATGCGGCGGCAATCCTGGTAGCTTCTCTAAGAACACATCCGCAAAGTCTCGCACCACCGATATATCGATAACCACCGTTTTGAACTCAAACATCTTGACCTGATAGACATCATCTCCCTGCATGTGGGCCTTGATGGCCTGAGTAGAAGATAACATCCTACGGGAGACGGGAGTAATACCTTCGAAGGTTGCGAAGGTGCCGTCATATCTCAGTACAACCTTCCCCTCCGGGAAATCTATCTGGGCATGGTTACAAGTAAGCCATGTCATACCCAGGACCAGTTCGAAGTCCGACATCCTCAAGACTGTCGTCGGGGCCTCGAGTGTCAGACCATCAATAGTCACCTTCAGGAGGCACTTAGCAGTAGCTAAGACTTTCGTCCCATTGGGGAGACGCACCCTCCTGGCGATTCCCGAATAATGTCTGACTCCCTCTAGTCCCTTCACGAACTCTTCAAAGACGAAGTTGTGCGACACCCCCATATCCACCAAGGTATGGGCAGGTTTGCCGCACAACATAACTATTCCTGTTTATTTTGATATGGTTAGGTAACTAGGCCCATGGTTTCCTTTTTCTGGTATGCTACTGTTATTTGTTGTTTCCAAAAGTTCAAAAAGTAAATAACAACATAAAATTACTAGCATACCTACAATCACCCTGTCTAGGTCCCACGGTGGGGCCAAGTCTATAACATATACCTGCTCCCTACCTTGCCTCTGATCTCCATCTTAGAAACCACGTCCTCTTCCACATCCTCGGGCTGCAAACTACTGAGCGTGCAGGGCAACCTGTGGTGCCGGTAGAGGTGCCCCTCTCATGGGGCAGTTTATTCGAATATACCCTACCTGATGACAGTTGTAGAACTCGGGCAGGGGAAGTGCCACACCCCTGGGCCTCTATATCTCCCACATCTGAATAGGTTGAGGGGGCAATACCACCAGCTCCCTCGGCTCCTGCCTCAACTCTTGGCGGGGTTGGTCCTCTGCCCTTCTCTCATCAGCAAAACGGCCCCTCTGTTGATCATTCCTGCCTCCCCGGCCCTGATCCTCAGTTGGCCTCTTCCGGCCTCGAGTCGTGTGCCAATCAACCTCCATCCTCTTTGTCATCTCCAGAATCCGAGGTATAGGCCTGTCAGATATAAAAAGAAGAGCCTGTCTCAGATCCTCTCAAAGGCCCTTATAGAACCTCTTGGTATACCCTGCATTATCTAGCTGATAGGATTCCGCAAACTTGGCTAAGCGAGTGAACTCCCAGTGATACTCCAGCACCATCCCATTGCCCTGCCTCAGCTGTAGGAACCTATCTTCCAGCTCATCTCATGCCGACTGTAGGACGAAGTGTTCCAACAGTGCGGCCCTAAACTCCTCCCAAGTGACGTCAGCAACCTCCCGATCTGCAAACGTCATATCTATAAGTGTCTTCCACCATCTCTTAGAATAAGACTCCAAGTAGGAGACCACCAGAGGTACCCTCTCCTAACATGTGCACCGTATCCCGGTCAGCATCCCGAACATGATATCAAGCCACTCTTCTGTCCTACGTCCGACTCCGTCCCAATGTAAGATGGGGGAGAGAGTCCTCGGAAGATGCTCAACCAATTAGCCCCCGGGTTTGACTGTGGAGTCGGAGCCTTTTGGGCCCTGAAGACCTCCAAAATTATCGTTAGAGTCTGCCCCATCTCTGACTGTAGAAATGGAGTGGGAGCCGGGGGAGGTGGTGTAGCATTCGGAGTTTGCTGGGCTTCGCCCTGCGGTGTAGGGTGTGTCGGGGGCTGCATAACAAAGGCTAATTGTAAAAAAATTGACCCAAACCTAGTTAAAAGTGGAAAATTACATGTGATCCCCCATATGGGCACACCACATCTTCCACTACTTAGTTTGTCCCCAAACTAAACTCGAGCGGGGATGACCCAGGGTTAGTGGGCTTCTACTCTTCCGATCGAGGTTTCGCCTCTAATACCAGTTTGTAAGACCCTTTTTTTCTTTTAAACCAATAAGGGTCTTATTCCCAGAACCGTCGCTTTACGGTTACACCAACACACTCGGTAAGGTCGTCACTATAAAACGCCAATCTTGCCGGCCATACCGATCGCAGAAGAGAAGATTAAGTATAAGAGTAATGTAAAAACTCAAATACTAGTCCACAAAATTTACATGAAAATAAAATAAATCTCCACGAAGGGAGAGTCCACGGCAATGATAAATAAAAGTAATAATTGGAGGGCTCCTGCCCGATACATCATGATCATCACTATAAGTCACTCAACGCAAAAGCAAATCTATAATAACTTCTAATGATCGGGACTCACTATCCCTGCTGCCTGAACTCCCGTGCTAGGTTGTCCCGTCTCCAAGCGTATCGACCTCTGGGGCTGCATTTCCTGATTCAGATTCACGATCTTCTAAATTGATTTGGTCAACGACCGTTAGTCTAAAAGACTAAGTCCTATCATCCTCCACCCCTCCCCCATGGATCCCAGGAACCGAGCGGGGAGAAGGAAAGGGAAGGTATTTAGGGTGGAGAGTAACAAAAGTAAGCAAGTGATGGCGAAACTAGTCTATCATGAGCAGAAAATCACATCAAGTATAAGTAAGTAAATAGTTAGTAAGAAATAAGAGAATACACATGATCAAGGTGAGCAAGTAAGAGTACAAGAAGGTAAACTAAGTAAGTAACCATAACCTATAGGAATGCCCATACAAACTTATAGATTAGGGTGTCGTTTTGCAAGGCCTATTGTATAAAGAGTCTCATACCAATTTATATAATAGGTGTCGAAGTTTATATGCAACGATTATGCTATGTCATGTAAGTATGGTATGGTATGAACATGCAAGTGCAACTCATACAACCAACTTTGTGCACACAAATCTTTAGTTCCCCCTTTTTGGAGCCTAACCTCCCAGGATACCTTGGCAATGGCAAACAAAAGCAGTGGGTTGGGCCTCACCCACCTCTAAACCGGTATCAGCACTACCAGTCAGCCCTATCATATGCCTCAATGTTGGTGTAATAAGCGGAGCTCCTGCGTACTGTTGCCGGCTGGCGCACCGGACTTTATTTGGTTAAGTGCTAAATAACACTTGCCGAGTCAACGTATTGGTGTCGGTGCGATGACTCTCCAATACTGAAGAATCACCACCTTATATCTGATGCACATGCAACATTAATATATTTTCCCATCGAGCCAAAGCACCCCGAACTATCCCGCCCGTAACAAATATTAACCGAGCCATTGGTTCGCCGGGCTAATCTGCCCATCACAAAAACCACCGAGCCTACCGCTCGTGGGACCCAACCTAACTCCCACAACACCAGGGAGTGTGAGTGTAAGTGTAATCCTAGAGTATTTATAATTACTCCTGTAATCCATTAGACTTACGGCTTACGTTAACCTCAGACTGCCCAAGGCATTCCTGGTGAAGGGCTCTCACAGGGCACTAGGAACTATGATGGTAGCTGAAGCCCATCGTTCCCTTTCGTGAGGCACTTACTATTATTGGTTATTACCCAATTCCCGATCCCTTTTAATATTATACTGGATCTAACCCTAGTGTATTTTGACTCTCTCTCCACAGGGAAGACGATCTTTCGTCGATCCCGAGCACCTCTTAACACTAGTCAACCCAACACTCTCCTCATCATGACTCCTTATGCAGCTCTCTGTTTCTTTTTCACTTTACCAAGATCAGTAAACTATTAACCCCATCTCCCTATGTCCATTCCACATGTTACCACAATTTCCGCAGTTTTACTAAATGCAGACCAACCTAAGCTAGATGATATACATGACGGGAGGTACTCCAAATTTTCATGCAAAAGCCCTAAGATAATTACTGGGGGTCTATCATAACACATTTAGCCTAAATCCAGAAACTTGTAATTTTTTCTAATTAATTTGGCATTTATTAAATTTTCTCAAAAGTTAGGCCAAGGGTAATTTTGATTATGAAGTACTAGATTTCCTTAAGTTATGGCCATCCAAAAATTATGAACAGTATATGATGGCAAAATATCAGTGAGTACCAAATTTCACAGATTTTCATGAATATAATAACCTCTAAATTATTAACTTTAGATAATTTAGATAATTAGAGGTAATGAAGGAGTACCACAACTCATATTCCAAAAATTATATAAAAATTACCAGAGCTTTATCATGATCATAAAACAATACTGACTAAGTTTCATGCAATTCCAAGGTCATTGAGCTATATAGAAAAATACTTCAAATAAATTCATTAGAGTGCACTTTGTGAAGAAACATTCTTATAAACTCATCCAAATAACATGTAATAATTTTCTAGGCTCTATTATACCCTAAAAGATTCTATGGACAAGTAACACAATTTTCCAACAAGATATAATATTTATTATCTATTTATCAAAATAAGATGCACTAGTTCACTTTATACATGAAGTACTAAGAGAAGATACCCAATTATTTCAACTAATCTATGAGTGCACACAAATGGTATTTGATTAACTTTGCTAGAGTTTCATATCATTTTAAGACAATTAAACCACAGTTACTTTAATATCATCAAAAAGGGCAAGGTGAAGATTATACCTACAAGTACGAGCTACTGTTTTCTAAACATCCTATAATAAATTTCAGAGGTTACTAATACTATAAAATTACTCCTACCAAAATCTCATGAAGGTCTAAAGTTTTATAACCCCTTATTTAATCCATAAGTTGTATAGACTTAAATAATTTCCAAGTGATTAAAGTGGGGTTCATTTGTCCAAATACTACCAAATTTCTTTCTAGGCCATTTCACCACCCTGAGATCACATGGACTAAACACCATGTCCATTCAAGGACATATCGCCCCATGTCCTTCACAAACCCCTAAAGTTCAATCTTAGGGTTTGAACTAGGGTCCTAGGGCAAATCCACCTTAATCCACCCCAAACTCCATGTAAGGGTGTTTAATGTCATAACAAACCAGTGGCCCATATTTGAACCTCTGTTGAGGTGATTTGGTCACTCAAAACCATAAGGGACATTTTAACCTAATTAACCCTTTTTTGGCCTAGGCTAGGGTTTAAAAAATTCCAAATCAAATCATTTCCAAATGGGATGAAATTTTTTACATAGTCCTATATTGACCCAAATGACCACTCACCAAAATTTGGGAGGGTTTGGAGGTCATTAGACCCTTTAATTAAACAATTCATGAAAAATGAAATGATTTCCAAAACTTAGGAAAAAAGTTTTTTAAATATTCCCATTTTTTGATATGTTATAGATGTAGGCATGAATGACTCATGCTCCAAATTTCAACTCATTTGGAGGTTAGTATTGATGGGGCACCTCAAACTATCTCTGATCAACCCTAAGAATAGACCTCACAAAAAATAAGTATTATGGTCTGACCTGAACTCCAAATTTTTTCAAATTAATTTTGAAATAAACTAGACCCACAGGGCTACAAGATTCATGTTGACCATTTTTTCTGAAATGTTCCTTAAGTATTTTTTATTTAAATTCCAAACCTAGTGAATTTATGTGATAGAAATATACTTAAATTAAATTTAAGATATTAGATCTTGCACGGATCTTAAAGCAGATCGGGCAGGTCCGGGCCTCCTTCTTCCTCCAGCCAATGGCCTGGATCTACCCGACCTAGAGTAAACTCCAAGCCCAATTGCCGGCCCTCTGGACACCTCCCTGGTCAACCACCGCCACCACCACCTCCGTTGAGGTAAGGGCTATCATCCCGAGGTGTTTTTATTTAGTATTTGGAAGAACTTTAGTATCTTTGTATGTGAGTTGTAAAACTTCTTTTTCTTTTCCATTAGCAGAGAAGAATTTTATGGGGGGTTGATAAAATATTTTTTTGAAGAATAGGAGGCTGACTTGATGAAGCTCCCAAGCCTAGTTTGTCATTAAGTATGGCATTGACTGTGCTTGTGATGTCAGAATCATTTAATTTTTCTCTGAGAAGTTTTATTTCCTTCTCAGATTGAATTAGATCTTTGAAAAGTAATTTAAAGTCTATTTTGAATTGTTCTGAGGTAAAATCAAAGGTAGATATTACCTGATTTTCTTTAAATTCTGACTCTGACTCTTCCTTAGAATTATTGTATGAGGAATTAATTGCCATCAAACAGATCTCTTTTGATTTTGCTTCTTCTTCATCTTCACTAGAACTAGATGAAGAATCTGAGTCACTCTATGTCTCAGCAATAAAACCTCTCTCCTTCTTCTTGTATTTGTTGGAAGAAAATTTGTTGGAGTGCTTCCTAGAGTCCTTCTCCTTCAGCATGTATTTCTTCTGCTTTTCAGTACATTCTTGAAGGATATGTCCTGGTTTCCTACATCCATAACAAACTATCTCTTTAGTAGGGGTTTTATCATACCTTAGTTTATCTTCATTTTTGGAAGACTTTCTCCGGAAGTCCATCCTTACCATCTTGTAGAATCTCTTAGCCAAGAGACTCAATAAATCTTCATTTCCTGGAATGGCTTCTATTTCTTCAGAAGCTTGGAAAGCAATGCTCTGTTCTTTCCTGGGTACAGTTGAAGCCTTTTGCTCAGCTTCCCTTGACTTGATGAGCTATTCATAAGACTTGAGCTTGCCCAACAAGGTTTTAGTTGAAATCTCATTTAAGCTTCTGGCTTCTTTGATTGGTTAGATCCTTGAGTCCCATGTGCTAGGGAAGCCCATAAGGATCTTATCATTGACTTCTGTTAATGTGATGTCCTTTTCAAGGGTTTTCAGTTCATTGATGATGAAACAGAGTCTGGTGTACATATCAACAACTGATTCGTATTCATCCTTCTTGAAATTCTCATATTAAGAAATCAAGTGGGACCATCTGTCCTTTCTTTCATCTGCTGAACCAACAACCATTCTATTTAAGGAATCCCAGATGTCCTTGGCTGAAGTACATTCAGCAACTTTCTGGAATATGTCATCAGACATAGTTTGAGCCAAAATGTTCATAGCTTGTACATCATATATCTTCAACTTCTTATGAGCTTCTGTCCACTTAGGTGGTGGTACATCTAAGGTACTTGCTGATGCAGAGGGAGTAGGGTGACCTGACAAAATAGAATTATAAATATCTTCATCAATAGAATTCATGTAGAGCCTAATCCTTGCCTTCCAAAGTGCAAACTTATTTAAGTTGCACACTGGAGGTCTAGTGCTTGAAATTTCCTTATTTTGTGCCATGAGAAAGGGAGCAATCTAGAGTAAATAAGATCTATCAAGGATCTTTTGGTTCAGGTGTTAGCTTGTGAAACCAAATAACCACTCTCTGATACTAATTGAAAGTGAGGGATTGATCTTACTTAACTCTAGATGGGGGTGAATAGAGTATTTTAAAATTTATTAACTTGTTTTTTATAGAGTATTAAAATATGGTGTTATATATAAGTATAAATAGAGAATATCACAGCACACAAGCAAAGAATAAGCAAACACAAAAGACACATGGATTATAGTGGTTCCCCAATAAACCTGGGTACATCCACCCTTCTACCACCCTGGTAGGAATCCACTATAGGTTTTTGATAAGGTTCCCTGCCACCACAAGATCTATTTTCTAAGGGAGACATTGCAACCCTTTGAGCTTTTAATTAGGTACGCAAAAACCAAACAAAGTCTTTTGATCAGAGACTTAAAAAACAACAATATAACCTTTGAAGGGAGTTAAGAAAACCCTGTACATAGTTAGATGAAATAAACAAAAAGTTGAAGATGTTCTTCTCTGTCAATAATCTGAGAGAAGACTAGTGGATTCTGATGAAGCAGAAAGCTCCCCCTAATATGAATTGAGTTGATGATCAGGTGAGGGAGTCCTTTTCTCTTCAGGGTGTAGGACTTCTTTTGAAAACTGCTTCTTCTCGTAGATGTATCTAAGAGATTGTAAAGATGATCTCAGAATGAAGATTATTTTCTGGAAGAAAACTGACGCAGAAAGTCTGAATAACAGTTTGTTGTTTTGTAAGTCTGTAACTGTCTGAGTGTATAACTCTGTAACCTTGACATAGAGAAACTTCTGAGAATATATAGAATGCTGATCAGATTTCAAATAATTAAAATCATTAATTCTGATACAGCTGGAGTATTCCTTGTGAAAGGAAACTGCCCTTGGGAATTAATCAGCAATAAACTCTGTGATAATATCCACATTTAATGTTGCCACTAAACGGATATATACATTAGAATATATTGTATTAAATGTTAGAGTCATAACTGCCTGAAATTAATCCCATTAGAATATTCTGCCTTCAGAATGATTAGCCTGAAATTAAGATTGAAAATTATTCTGCTTCTGCCAATAAAATTGCCTAAGATAACTGTAGAGAAATAGTCGAACTCAGTAAATAAATCATAGACCTGAGCTTGGAATTCGTCGAGCTGATTCTTCATATTCGTCGACCTGAGCTCCAAGTTTGTCGAGCTGAGCTGGGCTATCGTCGAGCTGAGATTGCAGAGTTGAGGACAAATTTCGTCGACCGGAGCTCAGCTTTTGTCAAGCTAAACTCAGAGTTAGAACTCTGAGTTCGTCGAGCTGAGCTTGACTTTCGTCGAGCTGAGTTCAACTTTCGTCGAACCGAATTCCTGAACTTTGAAATCTTCTAAGGCAAAACCCTGGAGAATCCTATGACCCTAGACTATACATGTTGGGTTAGTCTAAGCATCCTAATAGTGATCCTAGCCCAAATCAAACCTGGGGTTCCAACAATCTTTCGCTTTTTGGGTGAGCATACTATTTACAAAATATAGCATAAAGCAAAAAAATATATGTAGCAGAAATAACACATTCAGCAGATATATGATAGAGCTATGAAAGTTTTAGAAATAATAACATCAAATAGTTCAAAAGCATAAATAGGAGTTATAGATCACTCTTAGGAGCTTCAGAGGGAGAAGCTGAAGAGGGCTTGGTGAATACTAGCTGTCTAGTTGGATCTTCAGCTTCCCTTTGAGTCATCTTAGAATCTTCAGCTCCAAGAATTTTCTGAGAAAATACTCTGGGCACTACTGCCTCTGCATGGAGCTGCATATACTCATTAGCATTGAATAGATATTTCTTAGAGAATTTGTCAAATTCTTACTGTCTATAAGAAGACATAGCTGTGAACTGGGAGGTGTCTTTTCCTTCAGCTCTAGCTTTACTGATTAAGGACAAACCAATAAGCTCATTGAATCTGGCCATCCTATAAATTGGATATAACTCAGGTTCATATATGGGAGAAAGAGGCCTCTCTGGGCTTGATTCCTTTTGTTGTTCACTTTGAATTGTCTGTTGAATGCTTTGCTTTGACTATTGTTCTTGGCTTCCTTGGCTTATTTTCGGTTGCTGATAGCTTCTTTGGCTTGATCTTTGCTGTTATTGGCTGTCTTGGCTATCTGACCTTGAAGATCTGTACTGTCTAAATTGAGTAGATCTGGAATGTTGTTGAGAGGTAGACCTATGATACTGAGAAACACCTCCTGTTGATCCTACTGCAGGAGGAGGAGGAGGAGGTCCTCCCCAAGATTTTTTAGGTGGAGAACTGTACCTCTTCATCTTCTTCTTGTTATTTAGGTCATTTTTGGAAAATCTCATCCAGTAGGGCATGTCTGGAGTGAGAGGAATATTGTGCAGAATATAGTAGGGGGTATCTGATGTAGGATTTGGTTTTGGATCAGCCCTTACAGAAGCCTTCTTCTTGGCTTTCCTCTTCTTAGAACCAAAGTTTCCTGAATCATCAGAATCAACATTATCATCATCATCAGAAGAATCATAAGCTGGATTGTCATATAAGTCATCTAATTGTTTTATTAACTCATCTATATCCTTAACTGGAGCTGCTGGCTTTATATTCTTAATTTTTGTAACAGCTTGAGCAGGAAGACTGCTAATTTATGGTTCCATGTCTTGTTCCATAAGATCATCCATATTAGGAAAAGGGGTTTCATCAAAAATGAAAGTAGGAGGGGAAGATCCTTGCTCAATGGCATTTACTGTATTATCAACTGCTACTATACTATCAAGAATTGAAGAGATACTAGTAGTAGTATTTATGAAGCTAGATAAAATTTCTTCAATAACTGAAATATCTATAGGGGCAGTATAGCAAACTATCTATTTAGATGAATCATTATCAAAATCTAGAAGATAACTGGCCTGAATTTCAAAAGAAGATAATAAAGACATTAAGTTGACAGTGGGAGGAATTAGACATCATTGACAGTAGCAACTTCTGGGATTGAAAAGTCTGATGCTGAATCTGAACATTCTTCAAGCATTTATGTATCTGAAATTCCTGCTGCTGCAACTGAACAACCTGTAGTCATTTCTATATATGAATCTATTGTTGCTACATCTGGAGCTGTCTCTGGAACAACTGATACTGCTAGTACTTGAGGAGCTTCTTCATCAGGTATCTCCCCCTGCCTAGTGTAACGTCCCAATTCGCGCTAGGCCCCTTGATTGCGTATTTGAGTCAAGGGGGCTGTGGTGAGCCAATGGGGGATGTGGGTGAACAGGTGCGGACGTGCGGGAAATGAGGAAAACAAGGCAAAATGACATTTCTGGCTGACACGGGTATGGACACGGCCGTGTCCATACCCGTGTGCCTCATAAAATAGGCTTACCAGTCAGAGAGGTACACGGGTATTGGGACACGGGCGTGTCCCTAGCCGTGTGCCAAGGACACGGGTCGGGACACGGCCGTGTCTCTACCCGTGTGCCGCAACCCTGACCCGGCAGAAAGTTGTTCTGGGATGAACACGGCCCTAGACACGGCAGGCAACACGGCCGTGTCACCGGAACACGGGTAGGAACACGGCCGTGTGCCTACCCGTGTCTGCGATGTATAAAAAGGAAAAAAAGTTGGAAACCCTAGCATTCATTCCCCTTTCTTCTGCCCCGAAATTTCTGAGAGGGTTCTTGGCTGGAGGAGGAGGAAGAGCTTGCTGGAGCCATCCTTGGAGGAATCAAAACGCCGCCACCGTCAAGGGAAAAACAATGCCGCCGCGAAGGAGTGCGAGGCTCATGGCCGGCCATGGTGGTACCGCTGGACTTGAGGTGAGCTTCCTCCCCTCTCCCTTGGTGCTAGATCTATAGTTATTTTAAGAGAGACATCGACTCCATAGAGTCTTGATGGTGAGGAGGAGAGTTCTTAGGATAAGCCATGCCTAGGTTTTTTTAGGCTTAGTCTCCCTCAATCTTCTCATCATTCAAAGTGGAGATGAGAGGGGTTTTCGTTGGGGGTTTGGCTTTGAAAGGAGAAATAAGGTTGGGTGTGATTTCTGGAGAAGTTTATGCGAGGTCGTTGCAAGGAAGAAGATGAACGGATGCCGTTCATCTCGCCTTAAGATGCGTGCAGAAATCTGATTTCTGCATGCGGCGACCTTCGTGGCCAATTTCGGTGGTGTTCTGGCCAGATCTGGGTGAACGACTCAACACGAAAGTCGTAGCCCTTGAAATTACCTTTCCAACGAGTGGTTGCTCGTTTCCATGCGATACCTGTAGCCACGGGAAATCTGGTTCGAGTCCGCTGCGTTCGGGAAAGTTCCTGTACAGGAAACTGTTTCCTGTACGTATTCGAGTTGCATTTCTGGTATGCTGCGACCAGATCTGGGCGATCGACTCAACACGAAAGTCGTAGCCCTCGCGAATACCTTTCCAACGAGGGGTTGTGCATTGTGATCGGATTCCTATAGCTCCGGGAATCCCAGTTTTAGTATTGGACTATCCTATGTTAATGCACTTGTTAATTTATAATGTTAGCACTCTTGCAATGATTGTGATTTGCTCATGTGATATCTTGCTCCCATATATCTATAATGTCGTTGTTACTATAATTTAGTATGTTTACTCATTTGGTTGTGTAATAAGGGATAACCATGCAATGGTAGAGAAATGGATTGGATGGGAAGGCTAGATATTAGGAGTTGATATTGGTAAAAGATATATTTATACAATTTGGTGTTGAACCTATCTATTATGCGTAATGTTGAGGTGAATTCATTGAATAGGTGGGCGTGAACATGATGAACACTATGTGAAGAGTATTTTGTAACTGTAATCCGAGCCCAAGGGGTTTATTAACAACCGATGCTTAGAGTTGAAGTCTCCCTACGGGTAGCATCGAGTGAGTTGTTTTGGGGCATGTGATGTGCGACGATTCATCGTGTCACGATGTTGGGAGAATGATTGTGGCAGGTCTACGGGTTCGCCAGTCGTCACACTGATGGGAGCCAATGGGTAGACCTTGGGCGGTAGGGTTAGATACTTGGTGTCCATAACCCGAGATCTCCTCCGTGCCATGAGAACGGTTGGGCTTGCACCTCGTGCGTTTCCGAGGTTCCACCCGGTTCGAAATCAAAGGCCAGGTTGGGCTGTGTTCTTGGTGCACATTTACCCAAGACCCCTTCTGAGCCGTAGTACGCATGTGAGCTCCGCTGTTGTGTTCTTAGCGTTGAGGCGTACGGGGGCCTAGGATAGGTAGTGTGATACCACCTAGTAGTGGAGACGTCCGCTCCACTGTCGCCGTCTGGCCACGACGGACGACGCCTGAGAGGTTAGCTACCTGCTCGAAAAGTGGGAACTTCAAGTCTGTGTCGACATAGCAACTTGCATGTGCGTGCGCATGATTCGGTCATACCATAACATTCATAACATGTCATTCATTGCATACGATGAGTTACTATACTGTTAAGCCGATCCTTAACTTATAAGTTTGTATGGGCACTCTTATAAGTTAAGTTACTATTCTGATTAATTATACCTGCTGTCATTTATATATTATTGATATTCGTAGAACTGCTAGTTGTGTAGCGTAGTTTATACTTCACCATACTTACTGTCACCTGCTTGTTTACTTGCTTATGTATATATATTGTACCTGAGTTCCTTTCTCCGCCCGGTGCCGAGGAGTCGCCGGGGGAGCGGATGTGAAGCCACTTAGTCTTATGACTAACGGTTGCTACGTCTTCCTTTTTAGGAGGAAACCCCGCAGGTAGAGCGGCAACGGACTATGCAGCAGGACAGCCAGGCCCGGATGATAGGACCTGAGGTGGTGGTGCCATCGGCACCGTCAGTGACAGTAGTGAGTGTTTTCATGTAGCCGTTTGGCAAAACATTTCTAGACTCTTGTTTCTTTTGTACAAGCCTGTTGTGCTTGTTATCTTCCGCTATTTTTGGACTTTAACTTAGCTGTGAACTGAACTGCTTTTAGCTTTACTTTTCTGTTATGGTTGGGTTGGCATAATTGTCGTGATATGGATTGTAGCCGGCGGAATAGGCGTCTTATGGTAAAGGCTAACCCGTGAGTTAGTGCTACCGCAAGGCGGCTATTTCGGGCATAAGACTCCCCTCGTGCCGTGTGTTGTGTTCCGGGAGGGGGGTCTTACAAATGGTATCAGACTAAGCCGATCTTCACCTACAGCAGTCAGGTAACAATGGGCCACTCCCGTTCGATTAGTCGGTTTGGGGACACACCGACTTAGCGGAAGCAGTGGTGTGCCCATATGTAATTCACACTAAGTTGTCCAACTTTGACATTAGTTTTAGCCAACCTGACCCTAGTTTGTACCTTGCGTATAGGTCCCAGCGCAGGTGGAGCCGGTTGGGGGCACTCCTACCCCTTCCGTCCCTTCACAATTCCAGCAGTCGGAACTGGGACAAACGCTGTCAGCCATATTGGATGCATTTAAAGCCCAGCAAGCTCCGGTGCAACAACAGGCGCCAGGCTCCAACTGGGTGAGCACCTTCCGTGCCCTGTCCCCTCCTGCCTATCTTGGGACAGAATCGCCGGTGCGCACCGAGGAATGGCTTGATACCGTGCAGGAATTGATGGCTGGCATAAGATGTCCGAACAACATGGCGGTGACATTGGTAGTGACGCTGCTAGAGCTACACGCCAAAAGGTGGTGGAAGTCCCTCATGGGCTCCACCTTCCAAGGGCGGTTGTACACAGACATCAGTTGGAACGAGTTCACCGAGGCTTTTCTGGATCACTTCATTCCTTCTTCTGCTCGGGATGAACTTGAAGAAAGATTTCTGCAGCCGAAGCAGGGATCGAAATCGGTAACGGAGTACCAGAGGGAGTTCCAACACCTCGCTAGGTTTGCTGATTCCTATGATTTGGACGATAGAGGCTATGCGAAGCGCTTCTACAAAGGGTTAAGGGACCCCCTGAGGCAGGCCCTTTTGTTTATAGCCGATGGAAGTCTGGCAGAAATCATTGACATGGCAAAGAGACTGGAGGCGGACCACATGGGATGTGGCAAGAGACCTGCGGAAGGAGTAATTGAAGTCGGCCCTAGTAATAGAAGGCGGAATGATCATGGCAGAGGAAGGGGAAACCACAGAGGCGGTCGGTGGGACAACCGGAACTATCGGGTGGAGTACCCAATTCCGCAACCACTACCTTTACCACCACCACCGCAGCAGCAATATTATCAACAACCTGGGGGCCGACGTGAGATGATATGTTTTGAGTGCAACCAACCGGGGCATGTCCGACGAGTTTGCCCGCGACTGATCGGGGGTGCCCCTATTGCTCCCCCTCCAGTAGCTCCACGGGGGCGAGGGCACATGCGTGGCCGAGGAAGAGGACCACCAGGCAGAAATCAAGGACATGCACGGGAGCATGTATTCGCATTGGATATGACTCAGGAGAGAAATCCGCAGGAAGTCATCACCGGTACGTGCAAAATTTATTAATATTATATGACTTGTTGGATTTACGATACAAATGATAAGCACAATTTTGAATAGTGATTACCTTTTTGGAACTTAGGCACTGTCATGGTTAGCGGGAGACCCGCCTATACGTTATTTGACACGGGTGCATCTCACTCGTTCATCTCGGAGGACTTCGTGAAGGACTTGGAGGGAGTGCAACACTTCACGGGCACTACTCAAAGGGTGCGCCTTCCGGACGGCTCTGAGATGACGTCGTCAGCAAGTTGCGACTTCGACACCCTTATCGGAGGAAAGTTCTTTGAAACTCCAGCGACAGTGTTAAGAATCCCGGAGTTCGATCTCATCCTGGGCATGAGGTGGTTGGACTGGCACCACGCCAGGATCAATTGTGCGGAGAAGCAAGTTATGTTGAGGCATGGAGACTCGGAAGTCATCTTCCAAGGTATTAAATTCGCACCCCGTAAATTATTGTCTTCAATCCAAGTTATGAAATTTCATATGGAAGGGGACGAGGTCTATGTAATTTGCTTCGAGTTGAAGAAATTGACATTAGAGGTCAAGGATGTGCGGGTGGTGCGAGAATTTCCCGAGGTATTTCCCGAGAAATTGCCGGGACTACCCCCGCATAGGGAAGTGGACTTCCAAATCAAGCTAATTCCGGGTGCCAAGCCCGTCTCGCGAGATCCATACCGAATGGCTCCGAAGGAACTTGCAGAGTTTAGAGTCCAGCTTCAGGAATTGGTGGAAGCAGGGTTCGTTCGCCCAAGCTCGTCGCCTTGGGGAGCGCCCGTTTTGTTCGTCAAAAAGAAGGATGGCACCTTGCGGTTATGTATTGATTATCGAGAGTTGAACCGGTTAACGGTGCGGAACACCTATCCCCTACCGCGCATTGATCAATTATTCGATCAATTGGTGGGATCGTATTGGTTCTCCAAGTTAGATCTGCGTTCGGGATATTATCAGCTGAGGATACAAGAAGATGACATTCAGAAGACGGCGTTCAGTTCGAGATATGGTTTGTATGAATTCACCGTGATGCCGTTTGGGCTCACAAACGCCCCTTCCGCCTTTATGAGCTTGATGAACAAGGTGTTCAGCCCTTATTTGGACATCTTTGTCATCGTGTTCATCGATGATATCCTAGTCTACTCCAAGACTGAAGCAGAACACGCCGAACATCTAACTTTAGTGCTGAGGAAACTAAAGGAGCACACTTTGTTTGCCAAGTTCAGCAAATGTGAGTTTTGGCTTCGAGAGGTCGCGTTCTTGGGCCATGTGATTAGCGGGGCGGGGCTAGCAGTAGATCCGGCCAAGGTGCGGGCCGTGAAGGAGTGGTCGCCATTGAAGTCAGCGGCCGACATACGAAGCTTTCTTGGACTTGCCGGGTACTATCGCAAGTTCGTGAAAGGCTTCTCGAAGATCGCCCTTCCCCTTACTACGCTGACCAAGAAGGGTGTGCCGTTTGAATGGACACCCCAGTGCGAAGCTGCATTCCAAGAATTGAAGGACAGATTGACGACTGCACCCATCCTAGCTCTTCCATCTGGGAAGGAGGGCTTTCAAGTTTACACGGATGCGTCGTATCAAGGGATGGGAGCTGTGTTGATGCAGAATGGGCATGTGATCGCTTATGCTTCAAGACAATTGAAGAAGCATGAAGCCAACTATCCGGTGCATGATCTAGAGTTGGGAGCGGTGGTATTCGCCTTGAAGATGTGGAGGCATTATTTATACGGCGTCCACTGCGAGATCTACTCGGATCACAAAAATCTGAAGTACGTTCACACCCAAAAGGAGTTAAACTTGAGACAGCGGCGGTGGTTGGAGTTCTTGTGCGATTACGAATTCACCTTGAATTACCACCCCGGGAAGGTTAATTCCGTAGCTGATGCCTTGAGCCGAAAGGCACCGGGAACGAGCACGGAATCCCGCTTGATGAGGATGGAGCTAATCCGGACACTGCAAGAGATGGAAATCACTTTGGTCTTTAAGAATCAACCGGAAGAGTATACAGAATATTTGGCCGCGATGAGTATAGTTTACAACATACGAGACCGGATCCGTACGGAACAAAAGAAGGATGCGGCTTTAACCCCGGCTTTCAAGTCAATGGAGGATGGGACGACGGAAGAATACTCCCTAAAAGACGGCCTCGTCCATTTTCGTGGCCGACTTTACATCCCCGAAGGTGACAACATTCGGGAGGATATTCTAAAGGAGGCCCATTGCTCCAAGTACTCGGTGCACCCGGGGATCGCAAAGATGTACACCGATTTGAGAAAAACAATGTGTTGGCCGGGCATGAAGAGGGATGTCAAGTACTTTGTTACTCATTGTGTGGCCTGCCAAATGGTGAAGGCGGAGTGTAGAAGCCCCGGTGGAATGCTACAGTCGTTGCCCATCCCCGAATGGAAATTTGAGGACATCTCCATGGACTTCGTCCACGAGTTATCTCGCTCGCGCTCGGGGAATGATTCTGTGTGGGTGATAGTTGATCGGTTGACCAAGGTAGCCCGATTTATCCCAATGAAGAAGGAGACGCAAGTGGGCGTCTTAGTGCGTCTCTTTGTGGAACAATTTGTGCGGTACCATGGTGTGCCAAAGATGATCGTCTCCGACAGGGATGGTCGGTTTACTTCAAGAGAATGGAGGGCTGTACAGGCTTATTTGGGTTCGCGCCTCGCCTTTAGCACAGCCTTTCACCCACAAAAGGACGGGCAGTCTGAACGAACCATCCGAACATTGGAGGACCTTCTGAGGTTGTGTGTGCTAGATAAAGGAGAACCATGGGAGAGACTCTTACCTCTCGTGGAGTTCTCTTATAATAACAGTCATCAAGCCAGTATTGGAATGGCACCTCATGAAGCTTTGTATGGAAGGAGGTGTAGAACACCCTTGTCCTGGGTGCAAGACGAAGATCCGAAGGCATTGGGAAATGAGTATATTGATGACACGGACGCGGTGGTTAGGTTGATCCGGGATCGAATGCTAGAGGCTCAAAGCCGACAGGCAAAATATTACAACGCAAGGCACCGTATGGTGGAGTTTCAAGTGGGCGATAAGGTGTTCCTGAAGATTCGACCGATGCACGGAGTGTCGCGGGTACGTGGAGTCAAGAAGCTCAGCCCAAGGTATGTTGGGCCCTATGTCGTGGTGGAAAGGATTGGCCCTCTGGCCTATCGATTGGAGTTACCACCGGAGCTGGAGAACCTTCACGACGTGTTCCATGTATCGTCGCTTCGGAAGGCTCTACTGCGGCCTGAACAGTATATCCCCACGGCGGATGGTGCCGTGGCGTCTGATAGGTCTGTGCGACTGGAGCCGGTGCGGATCGTTGATAACGAGACAAGAACCTTGCGCCGCAAAAGTGTTCCCTTGGTGAAAGTGCTATGGTCTAATCATGGGAAGGAAGAGTGCACATGGGAGCCAAGGGATTTGATGCAAGAGCGCTACCCGGAATTATTTACTCCAGGTAAAAATTTTATTTGAAAGCATAGTTCCCTTTTTATGTGTTTCACTCCCATAGCCTTACCCTGATTTCGGGGACGAAATCTTTTATTTTGTTTATAGAATTTATAACGTCCCAATTCGCGCTAGGCCCCTTGATTGCGTATTTGAGTCAAGGGGGCTGTGGTGAGCCAATGGGGGATGTGGGTGAACAGGTGCGGACGTGCGGGAAATGAGGAAAACAAGGCAAAATGACATTTCTGGCTGACACGGGTATGGACACGGCCGTGTCCATACCAGTGTGCCTCATAAAATAGGCTTACCAGTCAGAGAGGTACACGGGTATTGGGACACGGGCGTGTCCCTAGCCGTGTGCCAAGGACACGGGTCGGGACACGGCCGTGTCTCTACCCGTGTGCCGCAACCCTGACCCGGCAGAAAGTTGTTCTGGGATGAACACGGCCCTAGACACGGCAGGCAACACGGCCGTGTCACCGGAACACGGGTAGGAACACGGCCGTGTGCCTACCCGTGTCTGCGATGTATAAAAAGGAAAAAAAGTTGGAAACCCTAGCATTCATTCCCCTTTCTTCTGCCCCGAAATTTCTGAGAGGGTTCTTGGCTGGAGGAGGAGGAAGAGCTTGCCGGAGCCATCCTTGGAGGAATCAAAACGCCGCCACCGTCAAGGGAAAAACAATGCCGCCGCGAAGGAGTGCGAGGCTCATGGCCGGCCATGGTGGTACCGCTGGACTTGAGGTGAGCTTCCTCCTCTCTCCCTTGGTGCTAGATCTATAGTTATTTTAGGAGAGACATCGACTCCATAGAGTCTTGATGGTGAGGAGGAGAGTTCTTAGGATAAGCCATGCCTAGGTTTTTTTAGGCTTAGTCTCCCTCAACCTTCTCATCATTCAAAGTGGAGATGAGAGGGGTTTTCGTTGGGGGTTTGGCTTTGAAAGGAGAAATAAGGTTGGGTGTGATTTCTGGAGAAGTTTATGCGAGGTCGTTGCAAGGAAGAAGATGAACGGATGTCGTTCATCTCGCCTTAAGATGCGTGCAGAAATCTGATTTCTGCATGCGGCGACCTTCGTGGCCAATTTCGGTGGTGTTCTGCCCAGATCTGGGTGAACGACTCAACACGAAAGTCGTAGCCCTTGAAATTACCTTTCCAACGAGTGGTTGCTCGTTTCCATGCGATACCTGTAGCCACGGGAAAGCTGGTTCGAGTCCGCTGCGTACGGGAAAATTCCTGTACAGAAAACTGTTTCCTGTACGTATTCGAGTTGAATTTCTGGTATGCTGCGACCAGATCTGGGCGATCGACTCAACACGAAAGTCGTAGCCCTCGCGAATACCTTTCCAACGAGGGGTTGTGCATTGTGATCGGATTCCTGTAGCTCCGGGAATCCCAGTTTTAGTATTGGACTATCCTATGTTAATGCACTTGTTAATTTATAATGTTAGCACTCTTGCAATGATTGTGATTTGCTCGTGTGATATCTTGCTCCCATATATCTATAATGTCGTTGTTACTATAATTTAGTATGGTTACTCATTTGGTTGTGTAATAAGGGATAACCATGCAATGGTAGAGAAATGGATTGGATGGGAAGGCTAGATATTAGGAGTTGATATTGGTAAAGGATATATTTATACAATTTGGTGTTGAACCTATCTATTATGCGTAATGTTGAGGTGAATTCATTGAATAGGTGGGCGTGAACATGATGAACACTATGTGAAGAGTATTTTGTAACTGTAATCCGAGCCCAAGGGGTTTATTAACAACCGATGCTTAGAGTTGAAGTCTCCCTACGGGTAGCATCGAGTGAGTTGTTTTGGGGCATGTGATGTGCGACGATTCATCGTGTCGCAATGTTGGGAGAATGATTGTGGCAGGTCTACGGGTTCGCCAGTCGTCACACCGATGGGAGCCAATGGGTAGACCTTGGGCGGTAGGGTTAGATACTTGGTGTCCATAACCCGAGATCTCCTCCGTGCCATGAGAACGGTTGGGCTTGCACCTCGTGCGTTTCCGAGGTTCCATCCGGTTCGAAATCAAAGGCCAGGTTGGGCTGTGTTCTTGGTGCACATTTACCCAAGACCCCTTCTGAGCCGTAGTACGCATGTGAGCTCCGCTGTTGTGTTCTTAGCGTTGAGGCGTACGGGGGCCTAGGATAGGTAGTGTGATACCACCTAGTAGTGGAGACGCCCGCTCCACTGTCGCCGTCTGGCCACGACGGACGACGCCTGAGAGGTTAGCTACCTGCTCGAAAAGTGGGAACTTCAAGTCTGTGTCGACATAGCAACTTGCATGTGCGTGCGCATGATTCGGTCATACCATAACATTCATAACATGTCATTCATTGCATACGATGAGTTACTATACTGTTAAGCCGATCCTTAACTTATAAGTTTGTATGGGCACTCTTATAAGTTAAGTTACTATTCTGATTAATTATACCTGCTGTCATTTATATATTATTGATATTCGTAGAACTGCTAGTTGTGTAGCGTAGTTTATACTTCACCATACTTACTGTCACCTGCTTGTTTACTTGCTTATGTATATATATTATACCTGAGTTCCTTTCTCCGCCCGGTGCCAAGGAGTCGCCGGGGGAGCGGATGTGAAGCCACTTAGTCTTATGACTAACGGTTGCTACGTCTTCCTTTTTAGGAGGAAACCCCGCAGGTAGAGCGGCAACGGACTATGCAGCAGGACAGCCAGGCCCGGATGATAGGACCTGAGGTGGTGGTGCCATCGGCACCGTCAGTGACAGTAGTGAGTGTTTTCATGTAGCCGTTTGGCAAAACATTTCTAGACTCTTGTTTCTTTTGTACAAGCCTGTTGTGCTTGTTATCTTCCGCTATTTTTGGACTTTAACTTAGCTGTGAACTGAACTGCTTTTAGCTTTACTTTTCTGTTATGGTTGGGTTGGCATAATTGTCGTGATATGGATTGTAGCCGGCGGAATAGGCGTCTTATGGTAAAGGCTAACCCGTGAGTTAGTGCTACCGCAAGGCGGCTATTTCGGGCATAAGACTCCCCTCGTGCCGTGTGTTGTGTTCCGGGAGGGGGGTCTTACACCTAGATCCAGGGAGACCTAAATCTAGGCCCCTAGAAGAAGGTGCGAAGGAGGAAGAGGCAACTTTAGAAGAGAGATCAGCAATGGCAGAAACAAGAGGGGCAACTGCTTCCTCTATTAGATTTTTCAGAGTAGGAGTAATGAATTCCAAGATGCTGGAAGAAATGGAGGAGAAGTCCACATACATAGACTCAGGAGCCTGAGTAGATGTAGAGGGAGGATTGGAAGAAGATGGAATTGAAGATGAACAATTTTGACATAGATAAAATGTATGTGGAACATTCTGAGCAGGGATGGTAGAGGTAGTGATATTAGGGATGATCTCTTGAACTTGAGTTTGAGGAGGAATGAAATCAGGAGTGACTTCATCCTGGAGAGGTGATAGAGGAGGAGTTGGAAGGGGTGAAGATATGAGTTGTTGTTGAGATGAATGAGGTTGTGCAGGAGATGAATGATGTTGAGGATATAGTAGATTGAAGTTTGGTTGATTTGAGAGAAGTGGGGATGATGGTGGAGTCTGAATTGGTGACTCATGATTTGGTGAATGGTGTGGAGAAGTCTGCCTGGGGGAATAATATGGAGTCTGAATTGGTGATTTCCAAAACTTAGGAAGAAAGTTTTCTAAAAATTCCCATTTTTGGATATGTTATAGATGTAGACATGAATGACTCATGCTCCAAATTTCAAATCATTTGGAGGTTAGGATTGATGGGGGCACCCCAAGCTATCTCTGATCAACCCTAAGAACAGACCTCGCCAAAATAAGTGTTGTGGTCTGACCTGAACTCCAAATTGGTTCAAATTAATTTTGAAATAAACTAGACCCACAGGGCTACAAGATTCATGTTGACCATTTTTTCTGAAAAGTCCCTTAAGTATTTTTAATTTAAATTCCAACCTAGTGAATTTATGTGATAGAAATATACTTAAATTAAATTTAATATTTTTGATCTTGCACGAATCTTAAAGCAGATCGGGCAGGTCCTGGCCTTCTTCTTCCTCCAGCCAATGGAATGGATCAACCCTACCTAGAGCAAACTCCAAGCCCAATTTCTGGCCCTCCGGCCACCTCCCCGGACAACCACCGCCACCACCACCTCCGTTGAGGTGAGGGCTATCGGCCCGAGGTGTTTTGATTTAGTCTTTGGTAGAACTTTAGTATCTTTGTATGTGAGTTGTAAAACTTATTTTTCTTTTCCTTTAGCAGAGATGAATTTTTTGGGGGGTTGATAAAATATTTTTCTGGGGAATAGGAGGCTTACTTGATGAAGCTTCCAAGCCTAGTTTGTCATTAAGTCTGGAATTAATTTTGCTTATGATGTCCATCAATTTGATGCTTCTCTCATTAAGAGATTCTTCAAATACCTTAGCCTCATTTAGTTTATTTTCTAAAGAAAATATTTATTCATTTGCAATTTTTAAATCTTATTTAAGTTTTGTATTTTCTGAAGATAGGTTGTCTGAATCATTTAATTTTTCTCTGAGAAGTTTTATTTCCTTCTCAGATTGAATTAGATCTTTGAAAAGTAATTTAAAGTCTATTTTGAATTGCTCTGAGGTAAAATGAAAGGTAAATATTACCTGATCTTTTTCAGATTCTTACTCTGACTCTTCCTTAGAACTACTGCAAGAGGCATTGATTGTCATCAAACAGATCTCTTTTACCTTTGCTTCTTCTTCATCGTCACTGGAACTAGATAAAGAATCTGAGTCACTCCATGTCTCAGTAACAAAATCTTTCTCCTTCTTCTTGTATTTGTTGGAAGAGAATTTGTTGGAGTGCTTCCTGGAGTCCTTCTCCTTCAGCTTGTCTTTCTTCTGCTTTTTAGGACATTCTGGAAGGATATGTCCTGGTTTCCTGCATTCATAAAAGACTATCTCTTTAGTAGGGGTTTTATCATACCTTGGTTTATCTTCATTTATGGAAGACTTTCTTCTGAAGTCCTTCCTTTCCATCTTGTAGAATCTCTTAGCCAACAGACTCAGTAAATCTTCATTGTCTGGAATGGCTTCTGTTTCTTCGATAGCTTGGAAAGAAATGCTCTTTTCTTTCTTGGGTAAAGGTGAAGCCTTTTGCTCAGCTTCCTTTAACTTGATGAGCTGCTCAAAAGACTTGAGTTTGCCCAACAGGGTTTCAGTTGAAATCTCATTTAAGCTTCTAGCTTCTTTGATTGGCCAGATCCTTAAGTCCCATATGCTAGGGAAGCCCATAAGGATCTTATAATTGACTTCTGTCAATGTGATGTCCTTTTCAAGGGTTTTAAGTTAATTGATGATGAGACTGAGTCTGGTGTACATATCTGCAACTGATTCTGATTCACCCTTCTTGAAATTCTCATATTGAGAAATCAAGTGGGACCTTCTGTCCTTTCTTTCATCTACTGAACCAGCAACCATTCCATTTAAGGAATCCCAGATGTCCTTAGCTGAAGTGCATTCAACAACTTTCTGGAATATGTCATCAAACATAGTTTGAGCCAAAATGTTCATAGCTTTTGCATCAGCTATCTTAAACTTCTTCTGAGCTTCTGTCCACTCAGGTGGTGGTACAACTGAGGTTCTTGTTGATGCAGATGGAGTAGGGGGACCTGACAAAATAGAATTATAAATGTCTTCATCAATAGAATTCATGTAGAGCATAATCCTTGCCTTCCAAAGTGCAAACTTATTTAAGTTACACACTGGAGGTCTAGTGCTTGAAAATTCCTTGTTTTGTGCCATGAGAAAGGGAGAAATCTATAGTAAATGAGATCTATCAAGGATCTTTTGGTTCAGGTGTTAGCCTGTGAAACCAAAGAACCACCCTCTGATACCAATTGAAAGTGAGGGATAGATCTTACTTAACTCTAGGGGGGGTGAATAGAGTATTTTAAAATTTATTAACTTGTTTTTATAGTGGATTAAAATATGGTGATATATATATAAGTACGAGTGACAAGTACGGGCCTTCGGCCCGGGGGGCATTCGGCATAGGAGCAACATTTGTTGTGGGAGCGATATTTGTTGTGGGTGCGATATTTGTCGTGGGAGCGAAATTTGTCTTGGGTGCGACATTTGTCGTGGGTACGACAATTATCGTGGGAGCAACATTCATCATGGGTGCGACATTTGTCGTGGGAGCGACATTCGGCGTGGGAGCAACATTTGGCGTGGGTGCAACATAATGTCGTGGGTGCGATATTTATCGTGGGTACTGCATTTGTCGTAGGTGCGGCATTTTTCGTTGGTGTGACATTTGTCGTGGGTATGACATTTGTCATGGGTGCGACATTTGTCGTGGGTATGACATTTGTCGTGGGTGCGACATTTGTCGTGGGCGACATATGTCATGGGTACGACAGTTGTCGTGGGGGAGATATTTGTCGTGGGTGCGATATTTGTCGTGGGTGAGACACTTGTCGTGGGGGCGACATTTATTGTAGGTAGCGACATTTATCGTAGGGAGCGACAACATTTGTCGTAGAGTGGAGATCTTCAAAAACTCCAAAATGGGAAGTAAAACATGAAAAAATATAAGTGCAAAAACTTAATAATTTGAAAAATGAAAAAATGATTTAATGTTTAAACAGTCAATTTAACAAATAATAACAGATGAGTCAAAACAAAAACAACTGGCAAAATAAACAATTATAGGACAAACTCTCATGTTCATTCCAACTCTGACGTCGACCTCGGTATACTTCAACATTCATTTTTTCTTTGCATGTTCTATCCTTCTTTGACTTTGCATAGTTCTTCATCGTTGAGTCTATGAAGCCTGGATAGGCAAATAATTTTTTAGTTGTAGCATACACAATATAAATTTTTTTTAATCTGATCTACGCATGTGAAATGTAATGAACTACACTGTTGTTTGGTTGCAGTTGATGTCATACCGTAATTATTGTCGTCGTCGGGTCAACCCGATCAAAAATCTCCTTGAAGACCACGTTTTTCGTGTACACACTCTCATGACCTTCGATAACATTGTTTTTCACTAAAACTTTTGTGGATTGTGCTGAAACTCCTCTTGATAAAGCAACATACAATTTTCCATGACTGAAGACGTGATTTGGAAGATAGATTCCGACATTTCCAATTTTTTGGCCCTGAGACTTGTTAATTGTTAATGCGAAACTCAATCTGACAGGAAATTTTTTCCTCATTAATTCGAATGGCATCTTGTAATTTTCTGCACTTTTTAGTGGTATGCGTGGAATGAAGACTCTGAGACCCTTGAAATGTCCTACCAATATAGTTGCTTCAATGATATTTCTTCCAAATCTGCGACAAATAAGTCTTGTGTCGTTGCATATTCCAATTTTTGGATCTATTTTTCGGAGAAGCATAATTGGACAGCCACGCTTCAATGTTAGCTTGTGTGTTAGTAGATTACCTGGATTAATAGAATTTAAAAATTCCGGGAGATATAAGTTATGGTTATCATCTGAAACTGAGTTGTAAGAGTAATAAGTTGTGTTATTCCCCGGAAACATTTCCATGCATTTTCATTCAACTTGTTAACATCTTCATTTAATGGAGTTATAAGAGCTCTTGTCTCCATATACTCAACATCGGTGTTGTTGACAACATAAGTTTGCATATTTGGAAAAACAAAATTAATTAGATCATCAATTGATTGCTCCCCCTCCCGAGGCATAACAATTGAGTCAAGAAAGTGTAACATATCATTTTCTATTGTTGGTTCCACGCCATTTCTGACCCTTAGCAAGAATTTCGCAAATTTTATGTCGTTGCGTGCCCTCATATTTTCTTTTAATTTAAGTATTTTGACACCCGACCATAAATAAGATTCTACGATGCTTGAGTGAATTATTTCCAATCTTGTGCATTTCACAACAACGGGTGTCACCTGTCTGAAATCTCCTCCCATTATAAGGACCTTCCCACCAAAAGTCTTGTTTATATCTAGTACATCTTGTAATGTGTTGTCTAGTATTTCAAATGTTTTCCTGTTAGCCATGGGTGCTTCGTCCCAAATAATTGCTAATGAAAGTTCAACTAATTTTCGCAGATTGGATTGTTTACTGATGCCGCAATTTGGTACATTCTCAAGCTTAATAGGTATTTTGAACCTGGAGTGAGCTGTACAGCCGCCTGGGAGAAAATTTGCTGCTATTCCAGAAGTTGCAGTTGCAATTACAATACGACCATCTTTACGGAAAGTTACTAATAAAGATCGATAGAGGAACGTTTTACCCGTTCCTCCAGGACCGTCAACGAAGAAAATTCCTCCATTTCCTTCTCTTATGCAAGTGCATATAGTATTGTACGCTGTTTGTTATCTATGATTTAGTTGTGATGTTGAATTTAGATCAGCAGACGATATTGGAATTGAAAATTCATTGTCAATCAAACCCGGCATGTCTAATGAGTATTGTATGCTCTCGCTTAACCTTGGCAAGTAAAAATCTTTTGTGCTTTTGTTATATTGCTCAAAGATATTATTTAAATCACAAAGTAATCTGATCATTAAGAAAGTACTATTTGCAGTGTTTGTGCTACTGTAATCTTCGATCATTGCAGCATGGTTTTCATCCCATAGAGTTCTTACTCCAGTTGGTTGACAATACCGTAATATTGTTGCAAATAATCTTCGTAGTGCCCCCGACTTCCGAAAATTTCTGGCTTCCGCTAGGCATTCTCTGATGCTATTATCTTCTTCAAGTAGACCTTATTTTTCAACAGCTTACTTAAAGGTGGTGTAACGAATACCATGGACGGTATATAGGTAATTAAATGATTTTGGCGCTGGAATATGATTAAGTAGAAATCGTAAGTAGAAGTGCTCACCCTCAGTTGGCGATACAGCGTACATACGACCTACTACTATTCGATTTCGAACTCTTCTTATCCATTTTCTTGAAGGTGTTAACCACCTGTAGTGTTTTGCAAAGTCTACATATAGGTAGTGTACAGTTTCTAATCCATTGTTGTATGTTCTGAAGAATTCTGTTAGCATTGTTCATGAATTCCGTTCATTAGCAAGTACAACAGTGATAGATTGATTGTTTCGAAATTGAACATGATGTTGATCTGGCAAATGTATTTGCAACCGAACTACAGAAGAGAATGTTTGGTACATATGAAACTTAAAAAGCTTCCATGATGCCTTAGGCGCACAAATCCAATGACCGTCAATGTATTTACTAACTTCATCATAGTTTGGTCCCGGACGGACCTCGAATGCTACCCAACCAGGACCATTGTATACATACTTATGCAAATATTTGATACCCTTGATGCTGCTACATATTTCCACATTGATGTGGCAATCATATTTAAGTAGAAGCCATGGGTTGTATGGAACAACCCATCCATTGTCAGCCATAATGTCTCCATCTCTTCCAAGAGGAATTGCTCTACTGTCATCACGACGACGGTAGAGTGGGTAAGAATCCAAACCATGTGTAGTGGCTTGCACGAAAGGTCTTGGAAACCCTTTTTTGCATACATTATTTTTCGTGCTCTGAGACTTTGGTCTTAAGCGGCTGCATGGTCCGTGCAACATATGTCTAAGAACTGCATTGTATAAATCTAGTTCTTCTTCTTGTATTGGTATTTTGGATCTGACGACACAATCATAATCATTAGGACTGTTGGGTATTGCATCCACAATAACCCAGATTTGTTGAAGTCACCCTTGAACTAAGATGAATTAAGTTGTATTTGATATCTTGTTTAAGTTGTGTGTTTGCAGATCATCATTACTAAGTGTATACCAATGTCAGTCTACTGTGGGTCATGAACACAGGACCATACAGTGTAATCCCTCACTGTGTGATCCAAGGTGTTGACTCATGTGTAGCCTCTCAATTGGAATACACTTCATTTTCAAGCACTTGGATCAAGGAATGAGGATAGGATTCTTGAAGATAAGAAAAATGTAAAAGTCCAGAATTTCTCTAAGTCCACCTCTCGAGAAGTTCCCATAGTTCTCGAGAAGTAGACTAAGTAGTTCTCGAGAAGTCCTTTCAGTTCTCGAGAAGCTCACCTCTTAGTTCTCGAGAAGTACAAAAAACTTCAATTTATTTTTCTAAGTTTCAGTTCTCGAGAAGTTCCTCTAGTTCTCGAGAAGCCGAGACTAGTTCTCGAGAAACTCTCTTTTATATATAGTTCTCTAGAAGTCAGTCAAAGTTCTCGAGAAGTCGAGTATAGTTCTCAAGAAGTCCCTTCAGTTCTCAAGAAGCTCAGCCCTTAGTTCTCGAGAAGTCCCAGCTTGTAGTTCTCAAGAAGTTCAGAAAGTTTAAAGAAATTTTTCTAAGTCCTATTTCTCGAGAAGTCCAGAGTAGTTCTCGAGAAGTCAGCTTATGGTTCTCGAGAATTCCAGTTTGCTCTCGAGAAGTTTTTCTCGTAAACTTACTTAGTTCCAGACAGTACAGTTCTCGAGAAATCCTTCTTGCTCTCGAGAACTCTCTCCTACTTCTCGAGAACAGCATTTTTTTTTCTGAAATTTGC
Source organism: Platanthera zijinensis (assembly GCA_039513925.1). Lineage (NCBI taxonomy): Eukaryota > Viridiplantae > Streptophyta > Magnoliopsida > Asparagales > Orchidaceae > Platanthera > Platanthera zijinensis. The sequence continues at coordinate 117,381,266 of CM077089.1, read as the reverse complement.
TTAAGTCCAGATCGGCCAGATTTTTCAAATGACTTGACACGTTTCGTCATTAATGTCTTTTCTAGCCGTTAAGGGTAATCCTATATAAAGTCTTTTCATTAAGACAAAACCCTAACACTTACAAGGAGTGGTATTCCGTACATTCTAAATTTCTAGATCGGCCTTCTCTTTCCAAAAGAACACGTTCTGAATCTGCCACCGCCGCTCACGAGTAGATCGAAATTTCTACTTTCGATCCAAGAAGACTTGCTGTTCAAGGGATCAACATCTTCTCCTTGATCGAGTAGGTCAAAGCTTTCTCAGGTCAGATCATTGAGTCTTCTTCAATTGTTTTTGAAAGAGCCACCAATTCAAGAAGAAGACCTAAGGCTGTATTTTTCCAGATCTGAGAAATCACTGTTTGTATTTTTCCAAATCTTTTTGTTATCATTGTAGGAGATTTTCTCCGAGTGTAGGAGCGTTGTTCTCCGAGTTTGTAGGAAGTTTTTATCTTCCGAGTGTAGATCCTTTTGGATTGAGTTTGTAGGAACTTGGTTTCGAGGCGTAGGATTGTTTTCAATCCGAGATAGTGAAGTTGCCGAGTTTAGTGATTTGCTAGATCAGTGAGGTAAAGTGGACGTACCCAAGATTGGGGAACCACTATAAATCTTCTTATCTTTTGTGATTGCTTGATGTTTTGTGTAATTTCGTTAAAATTTTTATTCCGCAAATAGACGCATGATTCACCTATTCACCCCCCTCTAAGTGATTTAGGTTAAAAACTTTCAACTTTCAATTGGTATCAGAGGGAGGTTGGTCGTTAAAAGGTTAACACCTTGATCAATTTCTTCTCGAAAGTTGTCACTTGGATATTCAAGCAATGGACAAGGCCAAAGATTTAGCCAAGCTTCCTCTGTGCACAAAGAATAATTTTTCCATGTGGAAAGAGAGAATCAAATTTTTCATGGAAGCTGTGGACCCCTGTATCTTCATGATTGTTGAAGAAGGTCCTTATGTCTCCATGACTGCCTCAACTATAGATCCAACCAAGAAGGTTCCTGATAAATTGATGGACCTAGATAAGGACGAGATTGTACTTGTCTCTTTGGACAAGAAAGCTAAAAATATTATAGCAAGTGCAGCCGATGTATCGATGCTGCAAAATCTGATTCACTGCCAATCGGTTAAGGAGATGTGGCAGTCTCTAGTTACTCTGATGGAAGGTACTGAAGAAGTGAGAGATGATAGAAGGTCCCTACTGAACCAGAAATATGAAGCCTTTAGGCAAGGGTAAAAGGAGACCATTGCAGATACCTTTGAGAATTTCTCCAAGATAGTAAATGGCCTAAGAGTGTATGGCCGAGTCTTCACCAATGAGGAGCTGAATGATAAGTTTCTGAGGTCTCTCACAAAGGAATGGGACAATAAAGTCTGTGCCATTCAGGAGTTTGGCAGACTAGCTGAAACAGACCCACAGAATCTATTTGGCAAGCTGATGTCCTATGAACTGCAGATCAATTCTAGAAAAGCTGAAGAAGAGAAAAGTCGCTTCTCCTCAAAAGAGAAGTCAGTTGCATTAAAGGCTGACAGTTCAAGGAAGGGCAAAGCTGCCTCACCAGCACCTGCTCAAGAAGTGAGTGAAGAAGAAAACTCTGAGCCAAGCACCTCGGGCTCAGAACTATCTGAAGGAGAGTTCTCGTTGCTCTCTCGGCAGTTCAAGAAATTCTTGAATAAGAAGAAGCAGTGGAGAGGCAAGGATGCCTCATACAGAAGATCATGACATGACAGTGATCAGCGAAAGAAAGGATCAAGTAGCCATGACAGGTATACCTCTAAACGGAACAAACAGATTTCTACTGACATTGTTTGCTACTACTGTAATAAACCAGGTCACGTCATAGCTGACTGCCCCACAAGAAGAAGGAGGGTGGCAGAAGAGAGGAAAAGAAGTCCTCATACCACAATAAGAGGACAGAGAAGTACCTGTTGGCCAAGAAGGGCAAGACTCTCAGCGACTCCGACTCATCTGAGTCGAGTGAAGAAGAGGAAGCCTACTTTGGGCTCATGGCTCAATCAGATGACGAACAAGGGACCCAGTTTACTGGGGAGGTAAAATCTCACACTCCTCTCTCTGAATCTGAAAGTTCTGAGCATGACCATGAGGACAGCTCTTTTGACGATGAGTCGGAACTTATGGCCCAGTACAAGGAGTTGATCATGACTTACGACAAATGTCGTCGAGTCGTGAAAACTCAAGCTAAAGAGATTAAGTCTCTAAAGGCTATTGAGAGCAGCTTGAGAGAAGAAGTCGCTAAGACTGACTCTCTTCAAGAGAACTTCAATCTTGCTATTGAAGAATACAATCAAGCTCTTAAGCACCTCGACCTTAAAGAGGAAATCATCAAAGAGTTGAACGAACAACTCGAGGCCGAGAAGAAACTTGTTGAATGTTTCTCTAAGCCTAAGACAGTTCTTCCACTCGTTGCTGAATTCTCAGCTAAGGCCCAAGGAGCTGGACTAGGCCATATTGACACTCCTAGTAAATCTTCTAGGAGAAACAAGGCTCAACGGAAGAATAAGGCCGCCAAGAAGGCCTTGGCCAAAGAAAAGGGGAAAGCCCCTCTAGATCAGTCTGTCTTTAAGAAAGGTATCTTTCCAACAAATAAGTTTGATCTGGACTCATCCTATGGTCACTTGACCAGGCCTACTTATGTAGAGCCAAAGTCTTGGTACCAAGGATGGACTCGCCCTTGAAACTTTAATGAGAGTGTCTTTAAGGCACCTTATGAAGAAGTGATTCTTCAGGGCTATGGTCCTTATAATCATGGCCACAACTTCAAGAAAGCACCTAAAGTAAAACCCATTGGGGAAAGGCCTCTGAAGGAGAAGAAGTCATGTGATTGCCATCATCATGAAGCCTCCTCCTCCAAGAGTGCTACCCCTGCTAGACCACCATCTCAAAAGGTCAAGCAGGAGTATGTAAGGCAAAGATACAATAGGTTTGACTGTTGGTGCTGTGGCAAAATTGGTCATTTTGCCATCGATTGTTGGTTCAATACCAGAAAGGTTGCTACTCCTCAAGTTAGCAATATGAGACTGACCACTCAGAATGCTAATCTTCATAGGGGGAGTTTTCTAACCCGAGACCAAGGACCCAAACAAGTTTGGGTTCCTAAGGCAAAGTGATTATGAATGCAGGTATGTCCAAAGGCCACCAAAATGCCAATCTGGTACTTGGACAGTAGATGCTCTCGGCACATGACCGGGACAAGAAGCCTACTCCAGAATTTCACTTCAGTCTGCAACGGACTAAAGGTCATCTTTGGAGGTTCATACCGAGGGATAACTAAAGGCTACAGTATGATCTCTAACGGTAGTGTATCCTTTTCGGATGTAGCTTATGTGGAGGGATTGGAACACAATCTCATAAGCATAAGTCAACTATACGACAAGGGATACATAGTTGAATTCCACGCTGACAAGTGTTTGATAAAGTCTGTTGACAATATGGAAACGATTCTATCTGGCACTCGAAGCAGGAATTTTTTTTGTTTAAATTTCATTTGTATAGACTCTTCTACACCAGTGTGTCTTTTGGCAAAAGATAGTGTGTCTCTTGGTGACCAATGACACAATAGGCTAGCACATATTAATTTTAAAACTATTAATAAATTATTCTCCCAGAACTTAGTACGTGATGCCCCAAATGTCAAGCATGTCAAAGATAGACCTTGTCATGCATGCGTAAAAGGCAAGCAAACAAGGGCTACTTTTAAAAGCATCATAGGCAAAAACTCTAATAAGTGTTTACACCTACTTCATATAGAATTGTTCGGTCCACTACAAGTTAAAAGTTTAGGAGGTAAGTATTATACGTTGGTAATTGTTGATGACTACTCGTGCTTTGCATGGGTGTTCTTTCTGAAACACAAGTCAGATATCTTCAATATCTTTCAAACTTTGTTAGGCAGATCAAGAATGAATACAATAGCTCCATAGTCAAAATCAGAAGTGACAACGGAACTGAATTCAAATCTGGGGCCATGATAGAATTTTGTGAAAGCCTAGGTATCTTTCAGGAGTTCTCCTCTCCTCGTACTCCTCAGCAAAATGGAGTAGCTGAGAGAAGGAATAGAACACTCATAGAGGCCTACAGGACCATGTTGAGTGATGCTTCACTACCGGAATACTTCTGGGCTGAAGCCGTCAACACTGCATGCCACGTACAAAATCGAGCCCTCATAAACAAGAATCATGATAAGACATCTTATGAACTTCTAAAAGGCAGGAAACCAACAATCTTATATTTTAGAATTTTTGGCTGTAAATATTTCGTACTTAACAATGGTAAGTATCATACTACCAAGTTTAGTGAGAAAAGTTTTGAATGTATTTTTGTAGGATATAGTAGCCATAGTAAGACATACAGGATTTTCAATAGAAAAACTCTGGTTGTAGAAGAATCAATACATGTTGTATTTGATGAGACGAGCTTGTTGCAAAGCAAATCGTCTAGTGTGCTTATTGAAGATGCATGTACAAGGCTTAAAGAAATCAGTTTGGATGAATAGACAGAAAGTAAAGATGATAAGTTCATCAAGATCACCTATCCGACCCCTATTGGAGAGGTAAAGGATTAAGATGAAAATAACATCCAAGTTGATAAAGTCATCCCAGTGGCTGAAGAAGTCCCAAATGCGAGGAATCTAGAGCTCAGACATCTTAAGGATCACCCAATGGACCAGATCATAAGAGATCCCCGGGATGGTGTCAGAACTCGTCGAGGTACAACTAATGAGAATCTCTATTTAAGCTTTCTATCACAGGTTGAACCAAAGAAGTTTGAGGAAGCAAACTCAAACGCATCATGGATCTTGGCCATGGAAGAAGAACTGCATCAGTTCAAGCGATGCAAAATTTGGACGCTTGTTCCAAGACCCAAAGGTAAAAATGTCATCGAAACAAAGTGGGTCTATAGGAACAAATTGGACGAGGATGGGACGATCATAAAGAACAAGGCTAGACTCATCGCCAAAGGATATCATCAAGAAGAAGGGATAGACTTCGACCAGACATATGCTCTAGTGGCAAGGCTGGAGGCCATCAGACTGTTCCTGGCTTATGCTGCACTGAAGGGCTTCACTGTCTACCAAATGGACGTGAAGTCCGCCTTCCTTAATGGTGACATAATGGAAGGAGTGTATGTGGAACAGCCCCCAGGTTTTGTTGATCCTAACTTTCTTGAGCATGTATATTTATTATCAAAAGCGATGTACGGTTTGAAACAAGCTCCTCGAGCTTGGTACGAAATGTTGTCTAGCTTTCTCCTCGAGAACAAGTTCACAAGGGGAAAGATAGACAATACATTATTTCTTAGGGAAATTAAAGGCAAGATTTTGCTAGTGCAAATCTATGTCGACGACATTATTTTTGGCTCTACAGACAACAACCTCTGCAAAAAGTTCTCTAAACTTATGCCAGGGAAGTTTGAAATGAGTAGTATGGGAGAGCTGGAGTATTTCTTAGGACTTCAGGTGAAACAATCTAAAGATGGAATTTTCATCTCACAGACGAAGTTCACCAAGGAGTTGATTAAGAAATTCGGAATGGAGAGTGAAACCTCTATGAGGACTCCAATGGCCTTAGCTATGTCTCTGGATAAGGATAAGAAAGGGAAACCTTTTGATGAAACCAAGTACAGAAGCATAGTTGGATCCTTGCTCTACCTTACTGCTAGTAGACCAGACATAATGTTCTCCACATGTGTCTGTGCTAGAGTCCAAGTGAACTGTAAGGAATCTCACTATACTGTTGCAAAGCAGATTTTGAGAGACATTAAAGGTACACCGAATCTTGGCTTATGGTACCCAAGAAGTAATGACAGCGAACTAATCGGTTTTTCAGATGCAGACTTTGCTGGTAGCAAAGATGACAGGAAAAGCACTTCCGGGACGTGTCAGTTCCCTGGAAGAAGGCTTATTTCATGGAGCAGCAAAAAGCAAAACTGTGTCAGAATCTCAACGGCCGAGTAAGAATACATTTCTTCCGGTAGTTGTTGTGCACAGTTGCTTTGGCTAAATAATCAGCTAGAAGACTATAATATGAAGGTCAAAGACATTCCATTATTCTGCGACTCCTCCAGCGCAATTGCAATCGCAAACAACCCAGTCTTGCACAGCCAGACAAAGCACATCGAGCTCAGGTATCATTTCATCCGGCTGCATGTGGAGCAAAGGGATGTGGATCTGCAGTACGTGCCAATAGATCGGCAAGTTGCAAATATCTTCACAAAGCCGTTGGATGAGACCAAGTTCAATTTCTTCAAAACTGAACTTGGAACGCTTAACAAAGAAGGATAGATCAAAGGGAATCAGTTTAAAGCTCAAGAATCGAGGATACCTCAAAAAGGTCAGAAATTTCTCAAGAGGAAGGTAGCTCTCGAAAACTAAGTATACCTCTCGAAAAGTGAAGTAACAGTTCTCAAGAACTTAGACTACTTCTCGAAAACTTCTGATTTGTCTCTCGAGAAGTATCCTAAGCTCTCGAGAAGTCTTGGTATCAAAGCTCTCGAAAAGTCTCTTAAGCTCTCGAGAACTATATCATACTTCTCGAAAAGTATACTGACAGCTCTCGAGAACTAACCCTACCTCTCGAGAAATGCCCGTTCATTTGTTCGATCTCTAACCCGCCTGAATTCTGTCATAATCTCGATTAATTAGACACTTAATTGACATTACTAGGGTTATATATATATAAAACATTAGAATTCCAAATTCAACCGACATTTAAAAATCAATTCTCTCGAAAAAAACTTCGTCTTCCGCCGACCAGTGCTTCGACTTCGCCGCATTCTCACTCTCTGCCATCACTACTGTCAGCGTACATGGTGCAGAGTTCGAAAATTGGAGTCGGCAGTGAACTTGTCATCGCAGGAGTTGCAGACATTTCTGATGATTTTAAGAACTTGCTCATTCTCCTGGAAACTGCCGGACTGATGTTCATTCTTTCAGAACCCTGTAAAATTTTGTTTTCAGATGTAGAGGAATTCTTCAGGAATGCCAAGGTAAGGAAAAACAGTACAGTTTTGAAGACAAAAGTCAGGGGGATCAAAATCAAATTGAACAAAACCATAGTTTCCAAGCTTCTAAAGATGCCTGTTGTGGATGAAGAGGATGACCTAACCAATAAAGATTCTGACAGAACTTACTCCTTCTGTGGAGTTTCAGTGGATGTCTTCTCATTAAGGAGAAATGTCTTGAATGATGTAGTAAAGCTTCTGGTCGACATTATTGGAAAGATCTTGTGGTGCAGAACAGGGTCCATTGGTTTTATAACCAATGATCTCTTTCATGTCATGACAGCTGTTATATGCAGGAAGAAATTCCAATATGGAATGATGGTATTTGATCTGATCAGGGACAGTATCCAGGATCTAAAGTTTGTAAGGATAGTTTCTTTGTTGCTGCGTGAGATAGATCCTATCACCTTCAACACCTCCAAAGGTACTCAGATCCATCACCTGAAAAAGATTTCAGTGGCCTCCATCCAGAGATGGGATTTAAAACTGAAAAATCCCAAGCAGTTAGCTAAAGAACTTGCAGCTTCTGCCTCAGAGGTCAGGACCCCATCTCCTCCTTCACATAATATTGTTGAACCTTCTGGTGCAGCAACTAAGGGGGAGCATGCAATCTCTGCTCAAGATGATAGGATTCACACTCCTACTCCCTCAGCAAGATCTCCTCTCAGAAGCCCAGTGAGATCTCCAATCAGGAACCCAGTGGCAGATCTTCTAGATGCCACCCTTTCAGATGCTCAAGTCCAGGAAACCCTCAAGAACACAGCTGAAGTCATTGCCAACATAATTGAAGAACTCACTTCAGGTGAACCAATTCCTCCCCTTCACAAAGAAACAATTGCAGAACCATCAAAAGAACCATTTCCACCACCCTCACCCCAAGCTACTCCACCTCCTTCTCCCTCTCCAAGGAAAGAGTCTATTCCACCAGAGACCATCCTTCTCTCTGAAGAGGATGAGCCAGAACCTGAAGAGGTGGAAGCCCCTCTCAGGAACCTTGACTTCTCTCTCCCAAGATTTGTTGATGAGGAGGCTGATATAGTATCTCACACTGTAAGAGCCCAGAGCTCTGTGGTAATAGAAGAAATTCCTCCATGGAAAGCACCTCCTCCACCTCAGATTGCTACACCTAGTGCCCCCTCTTACTGCCACTGTTTCTACCCCTCCTGCTGCTGCTGTTGCTACCTAATCTAATTCAGAACTTCTCAGTAAGATTGAACTTATGTTGGCTGAACAAAGAAAATATTTTGATGAATCCATCAAGTCAGTCAAAGATAAAGTGACTGATCTAGAGCAAGAGATGAGTAGAGGCTTTGCTGAAATACAACACAATACTGACTCTCTCAAAAGACTATTTCAAATAGGTGGAAAAGCCATAGACCACACAATCTCTAGTGTTGGTCAAGTTATGGAACAATTTCTCACACTTGCAAACAACCAGATATAGCTAGAAAAGAAGGCTAAAGAGCATTTGATGACAATCTGCAATGAAGTTGGTACTTTCAAAGAAGAAGCCATTGACCAGCTATCTGTAGAATTCAGAAAGGGGGAGAATTTAGTGAAAGAACAAGTGGACAGGCTTGTTGCCAATGCACAAACTCTCTAGAATGAAAAATTGACTGAGATAAATAAGAATGTTTTTGCTCAAATCCAATCAGTGAAGTTCTATACCTATGATACCTCAGTTTGGATGCACAACCAAATATTCCCAGACTTTCAAGCGGATCCTAATGTGATTCCACATCATCTGAACCCCCTTGCTGAAGGAGTATCCAGTCAAATGCCAGCTCAGATGCAATAACCTCAGATGCCTACCTTCTCTCCTAGGCCAGAAGACCAGACACCTCCTCCTGCTTCTTATTCCCAGGTTTGGGATGATGATATTCCTCAAGGTGTACCAGAAATTCACATCCCCAAGAAAAGGAAGTATGGAGAAGGCCCATCTGCAAGCAGAAGTGCACCCAAGCCTGACATAGAGAAAAGGAAAGCCCAAGAGTTTGCTGAAGTCTGGAGCCCTACTTCTAAAGCACTGATTCTTGAAACTCTTAAATTGGTGATGGACTACAATGAGAACAGGAATTTCCACTACAGCTCCTCTGAGTGGGATTTATATGAGAAGTCCATGACCAAAAGAAGGATTTATGATAGAGAATATGACAAGAATAACCATAAAGCTCCTCCAAAGCCTCCAAGATACTATCCTAAACCTTTCAACTATCAGAAGAGATAACAAGAGAAATTTGACAGACAACATCAGAGCTAGAATTGTTTTTCTTCTGTGGATATATATGTGTTTTTGAAAATTTTGATGAAATGGTTGTTGAATTAGAAATCTAAAACATTATATATATTCAATTTCTAGTATTGCCTAATTGTGTGTTCAATTAATCTCTTTTTGCATTTTAATTCTATTTCCTCATTTCCAGTCCTTTCTTTATTGTTATAATTCACCTTAGTGTAGAGGGTTCTGACTTTTACAAATAGGGGGAGATTGTTGGGTATTACATCCACAATAACCCAGATTTGTTGAAGTCACCCTTGAACTAAGATGAATTAAGTTGTATTTGATATCTTGTTTAAGTTGTGTGTTTGCAGATCATCATTACTAAGTGTAGACCAATGTAAGTCTATAGTGGGTCATGAACACAGGACCATACAGTGTAATCCCTCACTGTGTGATCCAAGGTGTTGACTCCTGTGTAGCCTCTCAATTGGAATACACTTCATTTTCAAGCACTTGGATCAAGGAATGAGGATAGGATTCTTGAAGAGAAGAAAAATGTAAAAGTCCAGAATTTCTCTAAGTCTACCTCTCGAGAAGTTCCCATAGTTCTCGAAAAGTAGACTTAGCAGTTCTCGAGAAGCTCAGCTCTTAGTTCTCGAGAAGTCCAGAAAGCTTCAATTTATTTTTCTAAGTTCCAGTTCTCGAGAAGTTCCTCTAGTTCTCAAGAAGCCGAGACTAGTTCTCAAGAAACTCTCTTTTATATATAGTTCTCGAGAAGTCAGTCAAAGTTCTCTAGAAGTCCAGTCTAGTTCTCGAGAAGTCCCTTCAGTTCTCGTGAAGCTCAGCCCTTAGTTCTCGAGAAGTCCCAGCTTGTAGTTCTCAAGAAGTTCAGAAAGTTTAAAGAAATTTTTCTAAGTCCTATTTCTCGAGAAGACCAGAGTAGTTCTCGAGAAGTTAGGTATTCCGTACATTCTAAATTTCTAGATCGGCCTTCTCTTTCCAAAAGAACACGTTCTGAAGCCGCCGCCGCCGCTCACGAGTAGATCGAAATTTCTGCTTTCGATCCAAGAAGACTTGCTGTTCAAGGGATCAATATCTTCTCCTTGATCGAGTATGTCAAAGCTTTCTCAGGTCAGATCGTCAAGTCTTCTTCAACCGTTTCTGAAAGAGCCGCCAATTCAAGAAGAAGACATAAGGCTGTATTTTTCCAGATCTGAGAAATCACTGTTTGTATTTTTCCAAATCTTTTTGTTATCATTGTAGGAGATTTTCTCCGAGTGTAGGAGCGTTGTTCTCCGAGTTTGTAGGAAGTTTTTATCTTCCGAGTGTAGATCCTTTTGGATTGAGTTTGTAGGAACTTGGTTCTGATGCGTAGGACTGTTTTCAATCCGAGATAGTGAAGTAGCCGTGTCTACTGATTTGCTAGATCGGTGAGGTAAAGTGGACGTACCCAAGATTGGGGAACCACTATAAATCTTCTTGTCTTCTGTGATTGCTTGATGTTTTGTGCAAGTTCGTTAAAATTTTTATTCCGTAAATAGACGCACGATTCACTTATTCACCCCCCTCTAGGTGATTTAGGTTGACAACTTTAAACTTTCAAGGACTACTTAGCTTATCATGTTCACTGAAAATAAATAGCATATGTGCGTGCGGTAGACCTCTTTTTTGGAACTCTACCATGTGAACGTGTGCTACAACTCTACCCAGGACGCCCTTATGGAAGATGCCATCCTTTAGACATTGCAATTTGGCCTGAAATATTCTTGAGATTAAATCGGGTCGATCTTGTGGCGTTTGTCCAGAATGAAGCTCATTTGTTATCTCTGGCCACGAAGGATTGCAAGTCATTGTTAAGAAAATATCTGGCCTTCCAAAATTACGTACAACTATTATAGCGTCTTGGTATCGCTGGAACATGTCTCTTGGGCTTCCAATAAAAGAAGATGGCCAAATTGTCCTACGACTGACATTATCTGTAGCGAGGTAATATAATTGTCAAAAAGATGATAGATTTGTTGAAGTTTAAAATGCTTTACATTCAGTGAGGAATGTATGTACCTGCATCATTTTCACCGCTTTGTAAGCAATCCTGTAATCCTTGATATAGCTCGGACCTTACATCGCTTTAGTGCGATCTAATCCACCGTTGTTTTTGTGTTTCAATTTTTATGTACATATCGACAATGTATTGTTGTAGTAGACGACCTGTGTAGTGAAGTATGGAAATTTCGTTTGCACGAACCTACAATAATATTGTACAAATTAGTAAATATTCAATAGTATTATTGTTTTAAGCGTAAGTAAGGGAAATTGTGAAAGTACCTGTAGTAGGTAGGAGTGATAGTCGCAACAACTTGTTCTATCTGCACGATCTAATAGTTCGACGCCACACCAGCCGTATGTCCCATGAGGAAATAACAAAGGATACTGTAGAGGGTCATAGTAGCCAGAATATTCTTTTATAGGTAGCAGTTCTCCAAAATATGTTTCGACAATTATATCTCTATCATTCACTTCCATGAAATCATCTGCATTGACTAATATAGCTGCAACTTGTGATGCCATTTGAAGAGAGTACTGACGTTGTATTGAAGGCATCTCTTTAATTAGAAGTCTACACCGGTGAAGATCTGAGTGTCTTGCTAGCTGACCCAAGGTTTGGACGAATGGATTTACCGCATCCAATATGTTGGAGATCTTTTCAATCGTTTCTAGGGTGAGTCCTGGACTCTCGTTCAACCTATTCTCCATCTCGTGTTCAGTATCATAGATGAACATTTGCAGAACACGTGGTCTAGTACCATATTCTGACAGTAAAGTTTTAATTCAATGAAATATTACACTGTGTGCTCTAAAAGTGTAGATACCCTTATTGAATGACGACATGTTTTCATCAAATGTCACTCCCATTGAAATGAATGAGAAGACATGGTTGTATGAACGTATATTCTGTCTGAAGTTACGTCCTTCTATAGTTAGTGATGTGAAGAGTTCCAGAAGCTCGAGTGGTTCAGAAATATCTGGTACATGAACCAATCCTCCTTTGCAATATAGTGTAGTATTTTCATTGTGAAAAAGTTTAGCGCGACAATGACGACAATTAGTCGTGGTGCGTAGAGTTACCAGAGGCACATTTATTGCTGGGTAACAGTTTCTTGCACTCAAATGTCTAGTTGAACCTTGATGAGGAGCATTTTTTGTGTGATAGTAAGAGATGATTGTGAGTTACACATTCTTACTTAAACTTACAAACACGGTTGTTGTGCCCGTGTTTAGATGAAGTCTTTCCGTGTATTGTGTACAATTGATCCCCAAGTTCCATTTCTTCAGCGTAGTCTGACGTACTTGTTGTGGCATTTTGGTCTTTAATAGGGGTATTATGTCGTTGCTGAGCCCATGGTTTTCCCTTTGTCGAGCATTAATTGCATCACGTTGTTGTTGAGCTGATGTGTATATTGTCGACCTTCCTCTGGGTTCAGCTGGTCGCGGTGTTGCAATGATTGTTTCCCCTGCAATTGTTGGTTCATGCCGGTTAATAGTAGAAGTATGTATTGGTGGCCGCCCTCTTCGCCGAGTTGTTCTGGGGGGGGGGGGGTATAACCGAGGCCTCTGACATGGAAGTTTCACTTATCGATGTTAATGCGATGTTCTCCGTAGCAAGGTTTGATGAAGTGGCGTTGCCGATGGAGGCATTGATGCATTGTTGGCGTTGACGGTTTTCCCTTTGTCGAGCATTTATTGCATCACGTCATTGTTGAGGTGACGTGTAAATTGGTGGTCGTTCTCTCCGTTGAGATGGACGCGGGGCTGAAGGTGTTGGTCCTTGGTTTGCTTCGTTTGCTATATTGTTTTCAGGTGTCGCGGAATGTATTGGATATTGTGGATATTCGCTTGTGCTGCCCACTTGTTGCTTTGTCGCTGACATTCTAAATGAGTTGAAATTTCCTAAATGATGAAAATCATCCAAAAATATGAGCGGAAAACCTAAATGAATAACATGAAATGTCGAGGTAGAAGGAAACGTATACCTCGAGAGGGATCGTTGATGCATTCTAAGGCAGAGCTCGTATTATTGAGGAGGTCGGCGGCGAAAATGAAGTGTAGATCTAAATCTTCAATCAAGAATGAAATCAGAGACTGAATTAAAAAACAAAATCAGAAATTGTTTAATAAAACAAATTAAATCCAGACAAAAACAAATCCAAAATCTTAAATCCTTAACTTAATTATATGCAGGTAATGAAGAAATAGGATCAAAATCACTTACTTGTGACTGAGAAGAAGCTGCAATGTCTAAAGATGGGGGATCTGTAAAAAGGAGATCTAATAGTGCGGGATTAGGGATTTGTTTGTCGTAGTTATAAGGGGGAGTGATCTAGATTAGAAAAGAAATAAAAATAAGTGAACAGAAATGTGAGAAGTTTTGTAAAATCTATGAAGAAATCGCGAAAGAAAATGGAGTTCAAAAATGGGAGCAAGGTTTTCCTGGATGTTGCTTTTTTTTTTAAGTCGGAGAATTTTTTTGGAAGTGTTGAACACTGAAGAAATTGGGGAATTAGAGAAGAGAAATATGAGGGTGAGATATACCTGAATGAGAAGAAGTTTGAGAGTCATGTGTCGCGTGCATCTTAGAAGGAAGCAGGGCTTTGGTGGAGGAAGGGAACGTTGATCTCTTGAAGGGCAGAGATCTTTGTGTTGATTTCTTCGGTGGCAGTAGGGATATCATGGGAGGAGGCGTGAGTGGTAGCGGTATCAGGGAGCGAGGAGGGAGCCACTGTATTAGCCAAATCTGAAAATCTGTATGGCCAATAGGTAGGAGTCTTTTTGGTTTATTGTTTTTCCTATTATTTTTAGAGCGCTGATATTTGCAGGCCTATAATCGATATTTGCAGCCCGTGGATATTTGCAACCCACAATTAGATATTTGCAGTCCCGTCGGATATTTGCAGCCCTGTTTTTAAAATTACTTTTAATTTTTGAAAAAAAATTCCTCTACTAATTGATAAATTTAAGAAACTCAAAACTACACATATATCCTTCAAATCAAAATATAAATTTTATCATCCTAACAAAACCAAAATGAGAAAAGCTATATTTTTTTCATTCAGCTCCGCTATTGCAATGAACACATATCGTTCAACCCGAATATATCTTCCCCAAAATGAACACTAGCCTGCACGAAGTTAAAAAAAATTATTTCATTTTTGTATTCTAAAACTGAATTGTTATCATGAAATAAATTTTTGGAAGTTGCGAAAATCTTACAAAATAGATATATGTTTTTTTTTGGCGCCCAAAAAAAAAGCCTGAATGCAGTGGATGACGAACCTACAAAAAATTTAAGTATATAAATAAAAACAATTATGTATAAAATAAATTGCAATTAAACAAGGGCAATGCGAACCTTTCATATATTCTGAATACGTGTTATGTAAGGAATTTCCCATTCTTCCGCTATATCTTGATGATATCTTGACCATACCAGAAATAGTTGTGGTAGCGGACAATCTTCATGGATTTTCAAAAGAACAAAGTGGTTGCCATTAACAAAACCAATATTGATAATCATTCTAATTGTCGGTGGCGCCGAATGCAAAGGAAGAAAGATGAATGATTGTTCTCTTGAGTAATGAACAAATTGGACGTTGTAACATGATGCCACTACTAGACCCATATCTGGCATGGACATCCATTTATCCACCGGTGCAGGAGTAATATAACAATCTAGTGAGCTTAGTAACTCCAATCTTCTTGTCACTCCCATTATCATGTTGTACAACTCTTCATGTTCACATAATTCTTGGCATAAATCACGGCGCACTTGAACCCAATTTTGCTCCATGTTCATAGCAATACTTATCGCTCTGTATCCACAGTGACCATCGCCCATCACGTTGGTGACATCAATAATATGTGTTGACATGAAAGGTGGCATTTCTGATCTGATACGTTCAAGCAAAGTATTTCTTGTGTGGATAACCCTTCTTGCAGCTTTCTTCATATTCATCTTTAAAGTTTGGTGATCAAGCATTAAGACATGCTCAAAATATGACGGCTCTCTTCTTGTTGATTTATAATCATCCACCATTCTCTTCAAACTCCCCTTTGGACGCCCCCGCAACTTTCTCGGAATTTTTGGTTCTTGAGTTTGACTTAATGGTGGATTGATTATTTCTCGAAGCTTTCTTTTTAGTTCTTTTTTTTGGAGATCACTACTGCTCTTATACCTATTTAAGAGTCCTTCAATATCATTACCAATATCATTTTCATCTGTGCAATCAACGTTGGTTGAAGGAGTTTGTTTTGTCTCTGACAATGCCAATTGTCTCCAATGCTTGTGTATCATCCAAAGTGGCAATGGTTTGCAAGCACTGATAAACGACAACACCTCATGTGCGCATGGTAAACCAAATGTAAATCTGACTTTATGATTGCATTTATCTGGCTCAAAATGACTTGCTTTGCTTGAAACTTCTTCTTTTCTGATAAGTTCTAACGCAAAAACTGAAATATTACCAACTAGCTCAGTGTACAGCAAACTTTTAAACCATGTGCTAACATGAATCTTGCTCTGCCCAAACATCTTCTTAATCTCTGTATGTTGTAACAAAAGTAACTGATCAAAAGCTTTCCATACGGTTGTGAGATTACCAGTGGAAACTTCTAAGAATTTTTTCAACTTGCTATGTCCACTTTCAACACGGTTGGTAGACATGTTACCCAAATGCAAATATTTATCAATCCATGCTGAGACAAAATATTCCTTGTACGGGTCGAGCCATGTTGTTGTAACATATGAAAGAACATTAGGGTGCATAACTCCATAATCCGCTATCAACTGATTATAACGTATGTTGAACTCATTTTCAGTTCTAGATTCTACAATATGTTGCCAAACACCCAAAAAAATGTCACAATCTTTTCCGGCTGTGAAATATTTTTTGCAATGGGCCAAAATATTCCTGCTAATATGAACCCGACATAGTAGATTTTTGGCTTGAGGAAATACACACTTGATTGCGTTCATTAAAGCAATTTCCCGATCAGTGACAAAACAATTTGGCAAGTTATTTTCATCAAAAATACTCTTAAAGCACTCCAATGCCCATTGATAGCTAGCTTCAGTTTTGTTTGAGATGAAAGCAAAATTTGAGAAAAAAAGACTGATTTGTCGATGTTAAACCCACAATACAAAGTAAAGGTAATCGATATCGGTTGGTCTTATAAGTGCAATCAATCATGAACGTATTTGAGAACATATTTGTCAAAATAACAGAAGTCGGATGTGCAAAGAACAAACATTTTAACTGGTTAGTAGAAACAGTCACATCATTAAAACTGATATATCCATACTCAGCAATGCACTTATATAAAAATTGTAGTGGAGTCCCGCCCTCCAATTCGGCTCTGAGTATCTTTGCTTTTTGATTGTAAATTGTCCTCAATGTTGTAGTGTTGCCTGAATTTCTTTTCTTTAATGCCGTTAGTATTTTTCGGGGTTTCACACTTGCATTACACATATCCTCAACTATTTTCTGCTCGCAGCTGCTTAATCTTCCCGCATAAGGATGTGCTTCTAAATGAACCATCTCGTGATTATGAATCCCACATTCAACTGTAATTTTCCATTCATTTTCTTCTTCTCTCCGCCCTCTGAGCGAAAATTTACAACCACATCTCTTTGAGCTAGATTTGCGTAGATTTTGCTTTACAAAATTTTTAGGATTTTGACTTGCTCGAACAACTCCATATCTATCGCATCCAAGAGTAACTCTAGGTTTTGCCCTTTTTTCGAGTTTGTCGGCCCTTAGAATGATAATAACAAATCCCAATCCTCTACCAACATGTCTAGCCCATGCAATTAATTCTTCCTTAGTACAAAAAGTCATATTTGTTATAAAATGTTCCCCCACATCTACATGTGGTTGTTGAGGAATTTCTCCATAAGTCAAACAATTTTACCACTTCACTGTGCATTTCATTCTAAAAAAAACAATCACAAGCTAAAATGTATCAGCGCCATAGTGCATCAATGCTAACTATCCAAAAAAAACAATCACATGCTAAAATTTATGAACTCTAATACCTCATAACTGGGAGATATTGTTGGAGGTGAAGGGTCTGACATCTTCAACTAATTTGGGAGGTTGACAGAGACGCCCACAATTTTCTTTGTTAACCACAACCCGAATAAGTTAACTCTTCAGTTGCTCTAAATTCAATATGCAGACATTAACATTAACCATCATAGAGAAATTTAGATGATCCTAAATTGAAAAAACTGAGGAGACCAATCTCAAACTTACAGTGAGGAGTGAGGAGATCTGTAACAATGAGAGAGTTGGAGAATAGTACCTGCTAAGGAAAAATATAGAGAATGAATTAGTGTATAAATAGGTTTATGTTGAAAACAAAGAAGACACGTAGAACGCCTTCAGCCAAAAATTGAAAACTCACAAGCTCCCACTTAGGGAAGTATTTTTGGAGTTACCTTCGGCCAAAGAGAGGAACTAGTTCGCTCCAGGCAGCGGCGGCGGTAGCAAGGAGGGTTTTGAGTAGCACCGACGGTGTTGGCGAGGACTTCAGACGAAGATGGCGTCGGTCCGGCGGGAACGATCTCTAGGCGGCAGCGCCGGCAGCAAATATACTTTGGGGTGGCACCGGCGGTGTTGGGGAGCACCTAAAACGGTGGCGGAGGTCGGATCCGGCGTGCGGAGGTGGGCGGTGAATGTGCCAGACGGAGGCGGAGTGAGAATTCGGGATATTAGGGTTGGAATGAGGGGCGGCAATTAGGAGGTTTATTAATAAGGAAGAAATTGTTTTTTTTAATAAAGGGGCCTACAAATATCCGTTCTAGGCCTGCAAATATGCTAATTCACAAAATATTATAACTTAGGGAGCTGCTATTTAAGGCCCCCTTAACTGCACTGTGATTTAAAAAAACCAAATTTAAAACATCTAATTCAAATTGGTCGTGATAAAGTAGGGGTGCACATAAAGCCCGGCGGGCCCGCTTGGCCCGGGCTTTTTCGAACCAGGCCCGGGTCAGGCCTAAGAAGTAACCAGGCCGGGCCGGGAAATGCCCCCGGGGGGGGGGGGGGGGGGGCTGGTAAGGCCCCCCAGGCCGGCCCGGGCCCGGTTATTATTTTAAATTTTTATTTTAAAATTTTATATAATAATTAATTTTATATAAAAATTAAAAAAGAAATTATACAATTACAAATTACCATTAAAAAAAAAACACAACAACCTAATATTGAAATTTTTTTATTAATAATTAATGTAATGAAATTATACAAATTTAGGAATAATATACAAAAATTAGGAAATTCTAAATTTTTAAAAATTACAAATGTCAAATGACAAATATTCTAAATTATTAAAAATTACAAAATTACAAATCAAAAAAATACAAAAAGTTGTTAGTTTAAATTGATCGCGTCCATCTCGTCTTCCATGTCCGACGAGCTATCCTCGATCGCTGAAATATGCTGCTTTCTCTTCATCGCGTCCAGGTGGTCCTTGTAGCATATGCAGATCTCGAGCGATTTTTCGCTTAGCCGACTTCTCTGCTCGTTTAAAACCCTGCCACTAAGAGAAAAAGCAGACTCCGAAGCTACCGTGCTAGCTTGGATCGTTAGTAAATCTCGGGTCATATAGGCCATAATAGGATAGGTATTTACTTTACCTTTCCACCATTTTAAAATATCGAAATTTTCTAATTCGTCCGTGGACATAAAATCACGAAATTGTGTTTTTGTGTACAACCCTAATTCATTTAAACTACTAGATGTTGTGCGCGCTTTTTTCCTAGAGGTTAACTCTAACATTTTATTTTTAAAACTACTAGATGTTTTGGGTTGCGACCCATCTTCTCGGGTCCGCGACCCATATAAATTATCGTAATAATTATAACATTGAGTAAAAATAGTGTTAAAATTTAAAAGACTCAGATTATCTAAATCTGAATCACTTAGATCTACGCCTATATTATTATTTATTTCTTCAATAAAATTTTCTACGCCGTCTATGCCGAAAAGAGGATTCAAAGCGGCGGCGCATGAAAACATAACTGGGATTTCTCTATAATATTTTAAAATTTTTGTTTCCATTATTTTTATTAATTCGATCCATCCGGCGTGTTGTTTAAAATAATTTAATTTTTGTGAAATATTAACAATATTTTCAATAACTAGCGGGCTAGTAGGATAATATACGTCCGATAAACTATTTGTCGCAGTATAAAAAAATTCTAACAAATCCATGTAATTTTCTAAAATTGCCCAATCGGACTCGGTTAATTCATGTTGACCTAACAAAGTATAAAATTCCATTAATAGTGTTTTTTGGCGAATCGCTCGTTTTAACATTATATATGTAGAGTTTCATTTAATTGATATGTCAAATAGAGGTTTCAAAAATTTGTGACCTTGACCGGTTACGAATTTTTTAAAATCTTGACGTCGTTGTTTAGAACTATAAATAAATTGTAACATTTAACGTATTTTATTAATGTATGGTTCCATATAGGACAAACTATCCTGTACTACTAAATTTAAAACGTGACACGCGCAACGAGTATGAAAAAGGCGCCGTTTAACATAGGTTTCAAATCACGTTTTAACCACTCAATCGAAGTTGTATTATTTGTGACGTTATCGAAAGAAATTCTCATAATTTTATCTTTTATTTTAAATTCGCGCACACATTTTGAAATTATTTGATAAATCGCCTCACCGGTGTGCGGGACTTCGAAACTTTCAAAACAAATTATTCGTTTATTTAGATCCCAGGAAACGAGATCGACCCAGTGACACGTTATAGACATATATGATAATCCTAATTTTATACTACTTGTCCAAACGTCGCTTGTTAAACTCACTCGACCCTCAAATTTTTCAAAAAAAATTATTAAAATTTGTTTTGTCTCTAAGTAATATTTAAGCGCGTCGCGTCTAATAGAAGATCGACTTACTTGGTGATATTTGGGTTGTAGCCCTTGGTAAATGTACTCGGTCTCTTCTTCGTTGTCGTAGTGGTTGAACGCCAACCCGCGTCTGATGATATTCTTCACCTGCAGCTCTTGCTGTCGACCTTGATCGTACGTCCAAATTTGTCTGGATGCCAATAATTGCGCCTGGGTCGACTCGGGAGGAGCTTATTTGGCTGCGCAAGACTTAACGTGTCTTGCGAGTGTCAAGTTGCCAGCGGTCGAAAGTAATTTCGAGCATTGTTTGCACCTCGCCTTTTGCTCAACGTCGACTTGTACTAAGTCGAAATATTCCCGAACTGCCGCCGTACGCTTGTGCTCCACCACTTCGTGAGCGACAGATGAGGAAGACGACGCCTGCGTTGACGACATGTTCGCGAGAAAATAGAAATAGAGATGAGAGAGAGAGGGTGGGGGGGTGAAAGGAAAAAAGGAGGGGGGGGGGGTTTATAGTTTTTTTTTTAAAATTTTTTTTTTTAAAAAAAGCCACTTGGGCTGCAAATAGCAGCCCAAGTGGCTGCTGCCAACAGCCAACGGCTCTTAGAGCCGTTGGTGCTGGGCTGGCAACCAACGGCTCTAAGAGCCGTTTGTTCCAGCTAGCCCGGGCTTAGCCCGGGCTTTTTTAGGCCCGGGCTAAGCCCGTTGACCGGGCTTTGCCCGGCCCGGGCTAAGCCCGGTGACCGGGCTTTGCCCGGTCCGGCCCGGGCCGGGCAACGGGCCGGGAAGTGGCCTTATAATGGGGCCCGGAAGGGCCCCATGGCCCGGCCTGGGCCCGAGCCGGGCTTGGCCCGGGACCGGGCCTACCGGGCTTTTCACCGGGCCGAGCCGGGCCGGCCCGGTGAGCCCGATTTTTTTGGGCACCTCTATGATAAAGCTAATAAAAAATATGTGATATGAGAGTTTTATAAAATAATGACAATCTTGAATAGTTTTTTTTTACCAAAAATAAGAAACCAAAAAATAGAATTTCAGAAATTATGGTTCTGTTTGGGACAATTTATGATGATGAATAAGCCGCTAATTGAAAATTGATTTTTGCATAGAGATTTTATAAAATATATGATGAATAAGCAGTCGACTGTTTGGATAGTTTGGTCATAAGTGCTTATCTAAATTTCTCATTTATTCATAAGGGTCTGTTTGTTTGGACGTGTTTTTCTTCGTCCGTGCACGATTTTTTTGCCAAGGGGCGGTTTTTCGCTCGGACGTGTTTTTTCGCCCGTCACGATTTTTTTCGTCCGGTCAAGATTGTTTTCGCCCAAGCTCGATTTTTTTCGCCCAGACGAGATTTTTTTCGCCCGGACGCGATTTGTTCGCTCGAGCGTGATTTTTTCGCCAGGTCGCGTTTTTTTGCTCGATCATTTTTATTTTGCCCGCCTGATTTTTTTCAACCGGGTGCATTTTTTGTCACGCGGGCGCGATTTTTTCGCACAACTGCGATTTTTTCGCTCGGGCGTGTTTTTTTCGCTCGAGTGCATTTTTTTCGCTCGAGCGCATTTTTTTCCGCCCGATCGCGGTTTTTTCGCTCGATCGCAATTTTTTTCGCCGGGGCGCATTTTTTTCACTCGGTCACGATTTTTTCGACCGACCGCATTTTTGTCCCGAGCGCAATTTTTTCTCACAAGTGTGATTTTTTCCCCAACACAATTTTTTCACCATGATGCAATTTTTTCGCCTGGACAAAAAAAAAAAAACTCTCGGATGAAAAAATCATGCCCGGGCGAAAAAAAACACGCCCAAGCAAAAAAATACGCGTCCGAGCGAAAAAAATCGCTTTCGGGCGAAAAAATCGCTTCCGGGCGAAAACATTGATTCGAGCGAAAAAATTGCTTTCGGGCGAAAATCTTGCACGAGCGAAAAAATCTTGACCGAAAAAAACGCGCCCGGGCGAAAAAAACGAGTGAGGGCGAAAAAATCGTGCCCGGGCGAAAAAATCGCTTCTGGGAGAAAAAATTGCTTCCGGGCGAAAAAATCGTGCTCGGGCGAAAAAATCGCGCTCGGGCGAAAAAATCGCGGTCCGGCGAAAAAATCGCAGTCGGGCGAAAAAATAGCGGTCGGGCAAAAAAATCGCGCTCGGGTGAAAAAAACGTGCCCCGGCAAAAAGAACGCGACCTAGCGAAAAAATCGGGCCCGGGCGAAAAAACCGCGCCCGGGCGAAAAAATCGCGTCCGGGCTAAAAAATCGCGCCCGAGCGAAAAAATCCCGCACGAGTGAATATCGCGCCCGGGCGAAAAATATTGTGCATGGGCGAAAAAAACTCTTTTGGGTGAAAAAACGTGTCATAGCGAAAAAATCGCGTCACGAATTAAAGATCGCGTCCGGGCGAAAAGATCGCGCCCGGGCGAAAAGATCGCGCCCGGGCGAAAAGTTCGCGGCCGGGCGAACAAATCACACCTTGGTGAAAAAATCGCGTCGGAACGAAAAAATCATATCTGGAGAAAAAATCACTCATATGGCTTTTTTAAGTGATAAACACTTATGAGAAGCCATAAGCTGGACCCGGATAGCTTATTAAAAATCAACTTATCATCAATTTTAAAATAAATGATTTTATATAAGCTGCACAAACAAACAACTATAAAATTACTTTTGCATTTTAAATAAAGATTATTGATCAGCATAAGCTGTCCCAAAAAGAGCCTAAATGTGCATCAAAACTGAAATCAAATCCGCAGGTAAAATCTGAATTTAGAACTCTTCAAACCTTAAATTGATACTGTATTTAGTAAATCTGAAGTGAGAAAACTGGAATCTAAAACTGAAATTTAATTTGGAATTAAATTCTGAAATCGCTTAAGAAAAAGGTAAAAGAAATTGGTATACGATCTATGCGGCACACTAACCTATTCATGGACGGTGCATAACCATTGAAATATGCCATTTATTGTTTTCTGAAAAAAAAATTCATGGGGTAACATGAAATGTCATCTAAGAAAACATTAGCTAATGTCGTTATTTATTAAAACTAACAGCGGCATATCATGTCATTACGAGAACATATTTCATGGGATAACATGAAATGTCACCTAAGATCAACAATGATGGAGAAATGTGATAGTAAAACAAAAACAATATTGTTAAAATCCTGTTACCTTGATAGCATTGGTTAAAACTTCAGAAGATGCCGTTCGAAATGCAGATGGGAGTGTCCAGTTGATTTAGGCAATCTGGCGGCAATAACCAAATATATTTTCGGATGTTTAGAATTGAAATGGGATAAAAATATTGACAACCTAAAACTGAAATCATCCGAATAAAATCTGAAATCAAATCTGAACCAACACTGAAATATGAACTTTAGTTATTAAATCTATTTTTAAAATTGAAATGTAAGACTTAGAAACCGAGAAACGAATTGTACAAAGAGAATCAAAAACCTCAAACGTTTTACAGAACTGAATTGAAAAATTTTAATGTATTCAAAGAACGTAATTGCATTCAAGTGAGATCTTAAGAACTGAAATAAAAAACGGGATAAAGTCAGAGAATGAAGTCAGATCTGAAGATCATTTCAGATCTGAAATCACAACTGAAATGGAAACTTTTTCAGATTTAGAAATGGGGAACGTAAAGCAAAACAGAAATGAAAATCTAAAATGTATTTGAAGAAGGAGATGGCATTCAAGCCAGATCTGATATTAAAAAACTGATAGAATCGGAGAAGTGAAGTCAGATTTGAAGGAGTGAAATAAGAACTGAAATTGAAACTGATTCAAGTAGCTGAACTGGGAAGAGGAAAACCCTTAATTAACAGGATGAAATGTCGAGGTATAAGGAAACCTATACCTCCACATAGATCGTAGATGCGCGGCAGAGGTGGACGTGTTTAGGACTGGAGTTCGGCGGCTACAGTGATATCAGAAAAGGAGTCGTGGGAGGAGAGCGGGAGCGGCATCAGGGAGAGGGGTGTGCGTCGTCGTGAGGTTTGCGAGTTAGGGCTTGAGAGATTTCGGGAGAATGGAGGCTTGGAGTATGCGATCAGCCGCTTTTAATAGGGGTTGCCTTCAATCGGAGGGTTATTATTTTCATTTGATGAATCAACGTTCCATATTTTTTAGGTGAATTTTTATTTCATCGTTATGTGCAGACCATCATATATCTTTTTAATATAGTATAGATAGATAAACAAAGAATATCACAACACACAAACAAAGAAATAAACAAACACAAAAGACACAAGGATTATAGTGGTTCTCCAATAAACCTGGGTACATCCGCTCTTTTACCACCCTGGTAGGAATCCACTACATGTTTTTGATCAGGTGCCCTGCCACCACAAGATCTATTTTCCAAGGGAGACCTCGCAACCCTTTGAGCTTTTGATCAGGTGCCCAAAAATCAAACTAAGTCTTTTGATCAGGAGATTTAAAAACCAACAGTATAACTTTTGAAGGGAGTTAAGAAAACCCTGTATACAGTTGGATGAAATAAACAAAAAGTTGAAGGTGTTCTTCATCAATAATCTGAGAGAAGACTAGTGGATTCTGATGAAGCAGAAAGCTCCCCTTGATATGAATAGAGTTGATCATCAGGTGAGGGAGTCATTTTCTCATCAGGGTGTAGGCCTTCTTTTGAAAAATGCTCCTTCCAGTAGATGTATCTGAGAGATTGTGAAGATGATCTCAGAATGAAGATTGTTTGCTGGAAGAAAACTGACGCAAAAAGCCTGAATGACAGTTTGTTGTTTTGTAAGTCTGTAACTGTCTGAGTGTATAACTCTGTAACCTTGAGATAGAGAAACTTCTTAGAATATATAGAATGCTGATCAAATTTTAACTATTTGAAATCATTAATTCTGATACAGCTGGAGCATTCCTTGAGAAAGGAAACTGCCCTTGGGAATTAATCAGCAATAAAATCTGTGATAATATCCACATTTAATATTCCCTCTAAACGGCTATATTCATTAGAATATATTGCATTAAATGTCAGAGTCATAACTATCTGAAAATTAATCCCATTAGAATATTCTGCCTTCAGAATGATTAGCCTTAAATTAAGCCTAAAAATTATTCTGCTTCTGCCAATAAAATTGCCTAAGATAACTGTAGAGAAATAGTCGAACTTAGCAAATAAATCGCCGACCTGAGCCTGGAATTCATCGAGCCGATTCTTCATATTCGTCGACCTGAGCTAGGCTATCGTCGATCTTATATTGTAGAGTTGAGGACAAATTTCGTCGACCGGAGCTCAGCTTTCGTTGAGCTCAACTCAAAGTTGGAACTCTAAGTTCGTCGAGCTGAGCTTGAATTTCTTCGAGCTGAGTTCAACATTTGTCGATCTGAATTCCTGAACTTTGAAATCTTCTAAGGTAAAACCCTGGAGAATACTATGACCCTAGACTATACATGTTGGGTCAGTCTTAACATCATAATAGTGATCCTAGCCCAAATCAAACCTAAGGTTCCAACAATATTGACCTTTTGGGTTTACCCCAATGGGTCCTTGGTGACCCATTGGCCTCCCCTAAGGTCTAGGAAGGGTTGGATAGGGTTGGTTTGGAACCTTGGTGGTCACTTGACCCTTAATTAGGGCACTTTTACCATTTTAGGGCTATGATTGACTTTGGTGAACTTGACCTTTTTGGTTGATCCTAGTGGGTCTCTCTAATAGGTTAATCATGTTATGGTGAAGTCATGGAGTCATGGTGAAGCCCTATGATCATTCCTGAGCTAGTAATTGGAATTCTACTATTTACAGACCAAGGTGGTTCACACCCTAATTCCCATATTCACCCAAACCATTTAAGGCTTCCTAGGGTTTTTTCATGACCCAGTCATGACAAAACCATCCTAGAGGTCTAGAATTCTGAGGGATGTTACACTATGAAGGCTGAGGAAAAAAAGTGTTCCACTAGTGAAGGTCATGTGGTCCAACCATGGAAAGGAGGCGTACACTTGGGAGCTAATAGACCTGATGCAGCAGTGCTACCCAGAGTTGTTTCACCAAGGTAAATTTAAACGCATACCTTGTATCCTTCGAACTTTGTTTTTTCGTAGACTTAGCTCGATTTCGGGGACGAAATCTTTTGTTTGTTTATAGCAATTGTAACGTCCCAATTTGAGCTAGACCCCTCATATATGATGTGATGTCACTACGGAGACTTGAGACAGCGGTTAAAACATGCATGGAGGGAATTGGCCGAGATGACTCGAGTAATTGTCGAGAAGACTAGTACATTCGTCAAGATGACTCGAGAGGACTCGACGAATTCGTCGAGTGAACTCGTGAAGACTCGATGAATTCATCGAGTGGAGTCGAGTGGACTTGTGAAATCTGTCGGGATGATTTGTCTAAAGTACTCGTGAAATCATGTGAATTCGTCGAGTATACTTGACGAATTCGTCGAGTGAAGTCTAGTGGGCTTATGAAATTCGCTGAGAGATTCGTCGAGTGGACTCGTGTATTCGTCGAGATGACTCGTGTAACTGACTTAAGGCACTCGACGATTCGTCGAGTGATTCTGATGATTCGTCGAGTATACTTGATGAATGGACTTAGCGTTTCTGTATGTCTGGTCTAGTTACAGCCTGGGAGGATTTTCTGTATTTCTGGACTTATACAGAACAGATATTATATCTTATAAGTGCGGTCCAATTGGGGAATGACACATGGCAAGGTGATCTTTAACCCTAAATCTTTCTTTATAAAGGATCACCTAAAACCTAGCCACAAAGCATCATATTTTTCAGCCGACCGAACTCTCTCCTTGAAGAACGATACTGACGAGGAAACCGAACATGCCGCCAAGGAGAAGGACACGATCCATGGACAGAAACCAGGTGAGCTTCTTACCCTCTCACTTGGTGTTAGATCTTTAGATCCAAAGTGTAGGAGTGACATCGGCTCAAGAGAGTTCGATTTGGAATTTTAATGGAGATTTCCTAGGAAGGGACCACGGTAGAACTTTCATTCTAGGGCGCCGATCGCCGCATGATTATCTTCAATCATCTCCTCTCTTCATTGCGAAGTAGGCAGACTTGATTTCGAGAAGAATAGTAGTCTATTGAGGGATAGAGGGTAGAGAGATGTCGTTGTGCTTTATGTGATGGCTGGATGAAGAAGATGAACTGATGTCGTTCATCCATCTTTATGATGCATGAAAAAGTGTTGTACAGAAATCTTTTTTCTGTGCACAACAGACTTCAAGGCTGATTTCAGATATGATCCGGTCTTATTCAGGTATTGGGCTCAACATGAAAGTTGTATCCCTCGGAAAGACCTTTCCAACGGTTGATTACCTGTCTCTAGGGAAGATCTGTATCTCCGATAATATTCAGTCGAATTTGTTGCACTGCAATAATATATGTGCAGGCTTTCTGTCTAGGTGTACACAGCTGGGATGAAACCTGATTTTAGGTACGACGGAGTTGGATTTGGACCCCATGCTCAACACGAAAGTTGTAGCCCTTGATAATACCTTTCCAGTTTGGGGTTACTTGTAATTATTGGTGGATTGTAGCTTCTTGAAATCTAATTTTAGTAAACTGTGGCGCATACCGAGATGTATTAATAATTAATGATTTCCTCATTCTATGAATTGATTACTTGGGAAATCGGATGGTAAATATTTGATGATAATTTGATCACCCCTTGCATGATTAATAGCTTGGGAGAATTACTTGTTGTGCTGACTTGGAGGTTTATGAAACGAGGTTCGATTGGGATGATTGAAATAGTACAATTTATGTGTACATGTTTAATTCTAGAAATGGGTTGGATGAGGTATACCCTCATGAACATATGATGAGTTGGACCTTGATCTCAAGTATTGAAGGGATGATTGGTGTAGGCCACTACTTAGATTTATGTTAACTCCACTAAGGGTAGTAGTGTGGGACTTGTGTAGTATATAGGGTAGATTGCACCTATGTTAAATATGGACCCTTGCGTATTTTGGAGCAAGGTGTTGGTTATAGTGTGAAGGAAGTCAGTTGGAGCCCTTGAATACATGATGGCAAGGTAAATGGGAATTGCATGGGTATTGGTGTGTGTTGACACACGGTATCTGATCTTGTGATGAGGATTTGGTGGTAGGTCTACGGGCTCCCCAGTCATCACACTGATGGGAGCTAGTAGTTAGACCTCGAGTGGTTAGGCTTGGTTTTTCGGTGCTCACTCCCGAAGGCTCCTTCTGTGTCAATGGACGGTTGGGCTTGGTTCTTTGGTGATACCCTCCCTAAGACTCCTTCCATGCCAGTTATAGACCAGTTGGGCCAGGCTCTTTGTGAACATCGACACAAGACCCCTTTTGAGCTGCAGTACACAGGGGCCCTGCTGTTGTGTTCTTAGCGTTGAGGCATATGGAGGCCTAGGCCTGGTAGTGTGGATATTGGCCTCGTAGTGGAGACATCCGCTTTGCTGTCACTGTTTTGCCATGATGGATGACTCTTGAGAGGTTAGCTACTTGCTCGAAAAGTGTGAACTAAAGGTCTATGTCGACATAACAAGTGTGTGTGTGTACATGGGTGAGTCATCATATTGCATTCATTTCATATCATTGCATTGCACCGTATAAGATCCTGATCATATAAATTTCTATGGACACTTTTATATAATGAGTTACTTTTATGTATCCAACCCTTAACTTATAAATTTGTATGGGAATTTATATTAGTTAAGTTAAATTCTGTAATTATGATTAATATGCTGATTGTATAGCTTACTTCTTTATATGTTGTTGTTTACTGCTGATACTTACTTCATATGGATGTGCTGAAATATATATATAATTATATATTACTATTATATTGATTTCGTCCTTCTTTTCCTTTGCCCGGTGTCTAAAAGTCGCTGGGGTGAACAGATGTGATAGCCACTTAGTCTTTATGACTAATGATTGTTACGTCTTCCATTTTAGGAGGATAACCCGCAGTTGGAGTAGCAGCAGTGCCTCATGCAGGAGGATAGCTAGGCCAGGGGACAAGGCCTGATATGACGATCACCTCTCTTCCTTCTGTGACTGATGTGAGTTGTAAGCGCTATGATGTAGCCTTCAGGCAAATTTTGTTGTACTTTGATATTAAGGGAACTGATGTAGTTCCTTATTATTGATGTACTATTTCAGACATTTACTTATTGTGATTTATGACTTCTGTGATCTTCTTTTGGTTGGGTTGGCACTTATGATATTCTAGATTAGCCGGAAGAATAGGCAACTTGTGGTACAGATTATCCCGTGTGTTGATGCTACCGTAAGGCGGCTGTTCTGGGAATAAAAATTCCCTCGGCTATGTCTTGTGTTCTGGAAGGGGGTTTATAGTAGCTCCAGCAGTGTTCGCTTGACTCAGTCAGCACCACTCTACGCCTATTTTGTCGTCTACTTACACATGGACGTTTATCACATGACACGCTATCACCTAGTGATAGCGCTATCGCCAGCGGTAGTATCTAGAAAACTATTGTTTTCAAAAATTGGAAACCTGGGATGTTACAAATCTCCACTCCTTTATGAAATTTCATCCCGCAATTACTCATTACAGAAAACAACATAGAAGTATCAAATATACAAAATGTATGCTTCAACAGAATGGCTCGGGGAATTCCTCGATCATGGTTTGTTCGCGCTCCAATGACAGTTCCTCGCGACCACAGGTTTCCCAACGAACTTTTACCATCTTGATAACCTTGTTCTGCAATTGCTTCACCTTCATGTCTTCGATACGAATGGGTATGACTTTCATTGTCAACCCACTATCGATCGGCACCTGATCCATAGCAACCACTTGCGTAGTCTCTTGCAGTGCCTTCTACATCACAGATATGTGAAACACATCATGCAAACCTCTTAGCTCTACTAAAAGAGCAAGTCGATAGGCAGCTGCACCAATCCGTTCAATAATTTCAAATGGTCAAAGGTATCTCGGACTCAGCTTCTTCAAGCGTCTAATCCCGGATACACCTTTGTACAGCTTGATCTTGTGATAACCCCAATCGCCAACCGCAAACTCAATGTTTCAGTGTTTGGCATTATAGTACTTTGTCTGCCTATCCCGTGCAACCAGTAGCCGCTCCTGAATCAAATGTATTGTCAAAGTCGCATCTTTGGCGTCTTTACGCTTATACAGCTTTGATTCACCTATTTCTACCTAAGCCAATAGAGTACGGTACATCCTACCGTATAAGGCCTTAAAGGGCCTTATCTTAATACTCGTGTGGTAGCTATTGTTATAGGCAAACTTGATCATATAGAGATGGTCCTCCCATCTCTTCTCGAAATCCAAGGCGTGCATGCGAAGCATGTCCTCCATTGTCCTGCTTCCCCTCTCGGCTTGACCATCCATTTGCGGATGAAAGGTCGTGCTAAACTTTAGATTGGTACCAAATAATTGAAGATTAGCCTTTAATCATTCGAAGTAAAATGCCCATCTCGGTCACTTACAATGATTCGGGGCACACTGTGCAATCGTACTATGCTATCAACATAAAGCTTTGACAACTTTTCCTCTGAATCGTCCCTACTGTTTGGAATGAAGAGTGACACCATTGTCAAACAGTCAGTGATCACCCAAATGACATCATTCCCACACTGCGATCTCGACAAGTCGTGCACGAAATCCATAGATATGTCGTCAAATCTCCACTCTAGTGTCAGTAATGACTTCAGGAAACCACCAGGCTTTTGACATTCAGCCTTCACTAGGGCATAAGTCTGACACTTTGCCACATAAAGAGCTATGCCCTTCTTGATTCCTGGCCACCAGAACAACTTTATCATGTCCTTGAACATCTTTGTGCTCTACTGGTGGATTGAATACTATATAAAGTGTTCCTCGTACATAAATTCCTCCCGTAATTTGCCCACATTAAAGACACACAACCAACTTTACTTCCATAAGATGCCATCTTCAAAGGAAACTGGGCATTTGACCCATCTACAGTCTCCGCCAAGTAGCATTTCATACTGTCATCCAGCTCCAACGCTTGCCGAATCATGTCTGCGAGGTCATATTGCACCTCCGTCTAGTTTAAACATGCATTTGCACTAAATCTCCCACCAATACAAGAGATCTCCATGAACTCCAAGTCGTAAATAAGACGTTCATCATGCATCTGTATCTAGTTGACCTATGTTTGATCCTTGTGACTCAACGCATTTACGACAATATTTCCCTTCCCGGGAACATAGTGTATCTCGAAAGTGTGGTCTTTAAAGAACTTCATCCACCTCCTTTGTTACATATTCAAATCCTTCTAATTCAATAGATACTTTAGGCTCTTGTGGTCTGTAAAGATGTCAACCTTCATGCCATATAAGTAATGTTGCCACAGCTTCTGGTAAAATATCATGGCCTCCAACTTCAAATCATGGATTGGATAATTTCTTTTGTGCACCTGCAGTTGCCAAAAGCCAAAAGCTATAATCTTCCCAAACTGTAGAAGAACGCAGCCTAAGCCGCTCCCTGAGGCATCGCTATAGATCTCATAACCATCTGCACCACATGGAGAACATAGTATATGCAGCGTGGTTAGACGACTCTTCAACTCCTCAAAAGATCGTGTGCACTCTGGCATCCAAAAAAACTTCTGATCCTTCCATGTCAATGTAGTGAGAGGTAGAGCAATCCACAAAAAGTTCTCTACGAAGTGCTTATAGTAGCCAGCAAGTCTAAGAAAGCTCCTATCTTCAGCCATGGTAGTCAACACAAGTCACTCCTGTATCACAATTATCTTTACCGGATCCACAACAATACCCTCTCTACTAACTAAATGACTAAGAAATGCCACTGAGGCTAGCCAAAACTCACACTTAGAGAACTTGACATAAAGTCTATTCCTCCTCAGGGTATGCAAAACCATACTCAAATAATTTGCATGATGCTCTTCTGACTGAGAGTATACCAATATGTCATCTATAAAGATGATCACAAATCAGTCCTAATACTCCTGAAAGGACCTGTGCATCAGATCCATGAATACAGATGGCGCATTTGTTACCCCAAACGGCATTATGGTGAACTCATAGTGTCCACAATGTATACTAAACACTATCTTGGGAATATCACTTTCCCGATGCCTCAACCGATAATAACCAGACTTCAAATCCCACTTCGAATAGAAAGTTAATCCAACTAGCTGATCAAATAAGCTATACAAACAATGCATAAGGTATAAAGCATATAAAGCAATAAAGATGTACACTAACTCATACCTGTCACCATATCACTTGGTTTAACGGTCTCATGTTGGCTAAGATTAAACACTCAAGACTGATCTGGAGCATAATGGGATGCAATTGACTTCCACCGCCTTCTCCTTTTTAGCATAAAATATTCTCGCCATTCTCTCTGTCTTTTGAGCACCACTATGACTTTTTTTTGGCATAGTGTCCCACCTTGACATCATTATAATAAGTGGGCGGACCTCACACAGTAGTAGCTCCAGAAATTGCAGAGGGAGCTGGATGAAAATACCTAGACCTCTTGTTCAAACTGCCTTGCTCAGACCTTGCAGAGCTCAGCACCTTGAACTTTGGCATTTTCACCTCTAAGTCCTTCTTACTTTGGACTCTTTTCAGATCCTAGTCTAGGGATCGGGAAATATTCACCAGATTTAGATGCTCTAAGTTATTGGACATGAGAGAAGCAACCTCAACTCGTCACGCAGACCTTCATAGAACTTGTTTGTCTTGCTCTCCTCATCAGCAAACGTAGAGCCCGCATACCGCCCCAATCTCGTGAACTCATGCAAGTAGTCATCAATAAGACTCTCACCCTAAGTTAATGAAATTATCTAGTGTCTACCTAAATCACCTAGAGGGTGGTGAATAGGTGATGTCTGTGTCTTTTTGCGGAATAAAACAACTTAAAAATTAAGCATACAAACACCGAGACTTATAGTGGATCCCCGAGTTGGGTACGTCCACTTTTCTGCCTCGCTTATCTACCATGAAGGGCTAGATTCAGCTACTTCACCAAACTCAGATTTATACAAAACTTACACCTCGGAGTCGCAACTCCTATAACTCGGAGACAAACCTCCTACCACTCGGAGAACAACCTCTCCTACAACTCGATCCACAACCGGATCTACGAATCGATCCACAAATGGATCTACAACTTGGAGAAAAATCTCCTACAAATGTAAAGGAATATTACAATATAATAAAGATTAAGAGTCTTCACTCCAACGTTCTTCGATGATGTAGATCTTAAAATTTTGGAGAACTCAGAATATAGAAATCATTGAAGACCTTGAATCTTGAATCTTCAATCAACTAGATCTGGAGGAATAGAGATCTTCATAGAGTAGCAATCCAGTCGTACGGGTCGATGAAAAATGAATTGTGTAGCGTTCGCAGTTTTCGGCCGATCGTAGATGTCGCGTATCACACAGGAGGCCGACTGGTCATTCTTTTTGGAAAGTTTCTCGATTTGAGAATTAGAATAATTTGCAAGATTAGGGTTGAAGAAAATTCCACCCTAAGTCTTTATAGGCAACATCAAATGCAAGGTTATAAAAGAAATTCAAAAAATAAACTTACAAAAGTTACTATGCATGGTCGCTGTAACCCGAGCTAAAAACAAATTGTCGGAAAAATGACCTAAGTCATATTCGTCGAGTATCGTCGAGTATCGCTAGTATACTTGCCGAATAGTCATTAATATAAGACGAATATGACTTAGAGAAACTCAGCTCAAGCTGGCTAGCCACTCAACACCAAGGATGGAATCATAGTCGACGAATTCATCGAGTAATAGCTAGTATACTCGACGAATTCGTCGAGTATAGGCTAGCAGACTCAACGCTCTTGATGCTATCGACTCACTCGATGTCATCCATGCACACTCGGCGCTCTCGACGCCAAGATGCACTTGACGCTCTCGACGCCAAGATGCACTCGACGAATTTGCCTTACAAAATCAGAGAAGTAGCGTCAAGATGATTCGACGAATTTGGCGTGTATCGTCATGTATATTCGACGAATTCGGCGAGTATCGTTAGCTACATTTGACGAATTCGACGAGTATACTTGATGATTCTCGACGATTTTTTCTTAATTGTTTTTCCAATCTTTCCAGATATTTCACCACAAGTATATAAGATGAATTCGACGAGTGATAGTAAGTATATACGACTAATTTGACGAATTTCAATGATACTCGACGAATTTGACGAATATCCCTTACGATACTCGATGAATTTTACTTGGATAAAATTCTGTTCTATTGAATTTTGAGTTCTTCTTCTTCCTTGAACCTCCTCATGTACTTGGAATAGAAGTACACTCCAATAGAGAGATTACACGTGAGTCAACATAATGGCCTATACAATAAAAGATTACATTATATAGTCCCGTATTTCTGACCCACTATAACCTAACATTGGTGTGTACTTAGCATTGTAACCTTGCAAGTACATAACTAAAAAGACACTATCAAATACTGTCACAATTCATCTTACCTTAACAGGACCCTTCTTCAAATCAGGGTTATTGTGGATACTTTACCCAACAATCTCTCCCTATTTGAAGAAGTAAGAATCCTGTAAGCTAAGGTGAATTGCACATAACAAAAATAATCAAAGGGCATAAAATTAATAAGATAAGTAAATTAAAGAAAATTAAAATAATAGCGCACATTCTAGCCATGACATATAAATCATATATATATATATATAATAATAATAAGAGTTCAAAGTTTTCAGGGCAACCACAACCACATCTCAATCACACCAAAAAAACATGAACATCAGGCCTGCCTGCCTTGATCCTTCTAACGATGCCTAACAAAATATGCCATTGGCTTAGGATAATACTTTGGAGGGGTTGGAGGCACAAACTCATCATTCTTGTGATTTCATAAATGTATCCTTCTCTTGGAATAGGCCAATTCATACTTATGCCATTCTTCTTGATCGTAATGGTTCCATTTGTTCTTATTTCCAAGGTCAACTAGGGTGAAGGTGTCTAGAATGATTCCTCTTGAAGTAGGAATCCACACTTCACCAATTTCTCTGTCTCCTACAGGCAGTTCTCTGGCAGGTTCTGATCTTATAGCAGAAGGGCCTTCACCATACTTTCTTCTCATGTAGACTGGAGCAGGAGGAATGTCTTCAACCACTTGAACTTCTGATACATTAGTAGCAGTAACAGCAGCAGCATCAGTGTCCTGAAAGACTTCATGTGTGTTTGTCCAGGGTTGAGAGTAATCCTTAGCAGAATGAACTTTAACCTGAGCAGGCATTGCAGGTGTTGAGAGCTAAACATCTAACCATGCAGCCACATAAAGTTATTTTAGCAGTAGTCATTTGTCGTTTTGAAATTTTCTACCATAGCAGATTAAACTACATCAACCTTAGCTTTCATAGCCTCCTCCCCTTTTCTGACTTCATCAATGATAGCTTTAGAATAAGCAGGAATAGTGCTGTAAAAGTGAGCCATTGATCTATTGTGGGCATCAATCATTATCAAGGTGTTCTTATCAACAGTACCAAGAACTTCTGAAGCATACTTGAGTTCTTGCATGTTAGCGTGATAGCTTTTACACCTTCGGCATACAATGAATCAAGCTTAGTATCAAGCTTGTCAATCTGAATTTTAACTTCTGCAAGGTCGTTGTTAACATCTTGCTTAGTTTCCTTGACCATGTCCAGAACCTTCTTAATGCAGGCTTCAAATTGTGTTTGTTGTCTTGCCAACATAACCTATATTGTCTACAAAATGGAACTATCAGCACTGGAGGTGGCAACATCATCAGAAGGAATATGTGGAGAGAGTGCAAATATTCACTTGGAGACTCATAGATTGGAGATAATCTTTCTTTATAAATCAGTAAAGGCACTGCAGCAGCTAGGACAGGAGGATGTTAATCTGCATCTCCTTCCTCATCAGAAACATCAACTATCTCCTCTGGAATAACTGGAGGAGTACTATTGCCTTGTCAACTCTTTTCTCAAGTTCTCGGATAAACTTGTTGACTTCAGTAGCAACTGATATCACAAACTGAGACACCTCCCCCTCAGAAGATGAGACATGAATAATTTCTGGGAGAGGGACAATCAGGTTCTCTACTGAAACTTGCTCAGAACCATCATTTGCATTATCAGCAGCTCTGGTATCATCAGTAATGACCATAACCTCATCCGCGTCTATCTCATAATCATCCACAGTCAAATCATCATTAACAGTATCCAAAGCATAATCAATCTCTTGTTCAGAAGGTGCTGGAACCTCATCATCAACATTCTCATCCATAACCTCAACAGGCACTATCTCCTCGACAATAGTCTCAGCAAACTGAGCAACCCATGTCAGAAGATTCTCTATCTCTGGAACTATTTCAACTAGCTCCCCCTCTGCTCCTGCACTCAATCTCTCAGGAGTTTCCCTGGGGGTGGGGTAGGAATCCTATCCTCATAAGCTTGATCTTCCTCCTCCACAGGCAAATTTGGGTCTCCCCCTTTCCTTAAGATCCTCTTATCCCATCTTGAGAAGATAGTTGAGTCAAACTTCTTCAGGTGATGGATAGGCACACCTTTGGTCATATCAAACTTGTCACCGTCCATTTGATTCAGGTACAAGCTAATAATCCTTCCAAAGTTGGGTGTGCAGAGACTGTCCTTGATTTTCTCAAACAGCATCACACCCCAGTCCATAATCTTTCTACAGAAGATTATTACTAGAATCTTGAACATTTTTGATGATAGATAGTCGTGGGATCCTGTCTTGCATAACATCACTTTACCAATGATATCTGACAGTAGCTTGCCTTCGTTGTTCATTCCTTTTAACAACCATGATGCCCCTTTATAATCCACAGAACATCAATGCCCTTGTGAAGTCTTACTCTTCGAGGTGATCTGCTTCTTCACAGGCAGGAAGCCGCAAGTACCTATTCAGGAGGGATTCTTTAACTCGAACCTTATTCTGTTGAACTCTGCTATTGATGACGGTATCTTCATGTCTGAGCTTTGCATTCTGGAAGAATTCAAGGACATCTTTGTCCAGCACCTTGTAAGGGTGTTCGAGGACAAAGGAGAGGCCGGCTATATCAAGCATCAGGATCACATTCCTGAATTCATCTGACGAAGAAGAAAACCTGTTCGAAATAATTCTCCACCTTATAGCAACCCACTAGTGGCTCGAGGAGCCATAGAGAATCAGAGAATGGAACAAAAATATCTGGACTGATCTACTAGTTAGAACAGATCGCTGACATTTATGGAATGACGAGAACAGGTAACCGGAACCAAGTCACTGAGTGAAACATCTTCGTGAAATCAGAAAGCTTTGGTGGAATCACTTGCTCTGACCTAATCAAAGAGAACGGGAGCAGGGCCACGGGATGGAGACGATAAACCTTGCGTTGGAGCCGAAGATTTGGGAGGAAAGTTCGACGAATTTAGCTGTTATGGTTTTGACGAAATGTGTCGCGGTTGCCCGACTCTTGATTTATATATATATATATATAATTTTAAATTTGACCTAGAAAGGTGCGTACCTGATATTAGGCAGCTCTTCGGATCCAATATAGAAAGAGAAATTTAGACCTAGGTTAAATTCGGCGAGTTTCACCGGACGCAAGGTCGGATTCGTCGAGTATATACGTGTATTTCCGACGAATCGCCGAAAATTACGTCCGATATTTGACGAATTTCCCTTGGGAAAATATTCTTCCTTGATGAATTTCCCGAGAGAGTTCTTGTCTTTTTGTCCTCCTTCATAAGTCTTTGTTCAGCATTCCTAGTTCTGTTTTGAAAAACGAGAACTTGGAGTCGTCCAGCGGCTTCGTGAAAATATCTGTGACCTGCTTATCCGTCGGTACATAGCTAAGGGATATATCTTTGTTCTCCACATACTCCCGGATGAAGTGATATCGCACTTCAATGTGTTTTATTTGGTTGTGAGAAACTGGATTATTCGTGATCACTATTGCGCTGGATGAGTCGCAATACATATGAATCTCTTTGAACTTTAGGGTGTAGTCTTCGAGTTGATTCCTGATCCATAGAAGATGTGTGTAACAACTACCTGCAGAGATATAATCTTATTCGGTAGTACAGGTTGCCACATAATTTTGCTTCTTACTGCTCCATGAAATAAGCTCTCTTCCAAGGAATTGACAACGTCCCAGAAGTGCTTTTCCTGTCATCCCTGCCTCCTGCAAAATCTGCATTTGAAAAACGAATTAGGTCGACATCATTATTTCTCGGGTACCATAAGGCAATATTTGGTGTACCCATAATGTATCTTAAAATTCGCTTTGTGGCGACGTAATGAGATTCCTAGAGTTCACCTGAAATCTAGCGCAAATGCATGTTGAGAACATTATGTCTGGTCTACTTGCATTAAAGTAGAGGAAGTATCCAATTATACTTCTGTACTTGGTTTCATCAAAAGATTTCCCTTTCTTATCCTTGTCCATAGACATAGTTGAACCCATTAGAGTCCTTATCGAGGTTGCGTTCTCCATTCAAAATTTCTTGAGAAGCTCCTTGGTTGAACTTCGTCTGAGAGATGAAAATTCCATCTCTAGATTGCTTCACCTGAAGTCCAAAAAAATACTTCAGCTCTTCCATACTGCTCATTTCTAACTTCCCTTGCATAAATTTGGAAAACTTCTTGCAAAGGTTGTCTTCCGTAGAGCCAAATATAATATCGTCGGCATAAATTTGCACTAGCAGAATCTTGCCTTTTACTTCCCTAAGAAATAATGTCTTGTCTATCTTTCCTTTTGTGAACTTGTTCTCAAGAAGAAAGCTAGACAATGTCTCATACCAAGCTCATGGAGATTGCTTTAAGCCATAGAGAGATTTATTTAAAAAGTAGACATGTTCAGGGAATGTGGAGTTGACAAAACCTGGGGGTTGTGCTACGTATACTTCCTCTTTCAGATTCCCGTTGAGGAATGCTGATTTTACGTCCATTTGATAGACTTTGAAGCCTTTGAAGGCAGCATACGCAAGAAACAACTTGATCGCCTCGAGCCTGGCCACTGGAGCAAAGGTCTGGTCAAAGTCGATCCATTCTTCTTATTTATAGCCTTGAGCTACAAGCCAGGCTTTGTTCTTTATGATTATGCCATTCTCGTCCAGCTTGTTTCTGAAAACCCACTTGGTGTCGATCATATTTTGTTTCTTGGGTCTGGGCACCAACTCCCAGACTTTGCATCGTTCGAACTGGTTGAGTTCCTCTTGAATTGCCATGATCCAAGAGGAATCCTTATTTGCATCTTTAAACTTCTTTGGCTGAACCTGAGATAGAAAACTAAGATGCAATAACTCATTAGTATTACCTCTTCTGGTTCTAACTCCGTCTCCTGACTCTACAATGATTTGATCAGTTGTGTGATCTCTTAGGTTTCTAAACACTAGATTTCTTCCTCTTCCTCCAACAGGTTCTGCTACATCAGGATCATCCTCTGGGGTTGGTTTATCTAGATGTTCTTCATCCACCATGCCTAGATCGATGACCTTGATTGAGCTTGGAACATCTTCTTTGACTGCTTCATCCAAGCTTAGTTCCTTGAACTTGATACCTACATCTGCACCAATAATACTAGATGAGCTGCTTTGGAGCATGCTTGTCTCATCAAATACAACATTAATAGACTCTTTTACCACCAGGGTTTTCTTGTTAAAAATCCTATATGACTTATTATGGCTACTATAACCTACGAAAATACCTTTAAAACATTTTTCACTAAACTTTGTGCGGTAATACTTCCCATTATTAAGTACGAAACATTTACTTCCAAAGATTCTAAAGCAGGACATAGCCGGTTTTTTGCCCTTCAGTAGTTCATAGGGAGTCATACGGTGGTTCTTGTTGATTAGAGCTCTGTTTTGCACGTGGCAAGTTGTGTTGACTGCTTTAGCCCAGAAGTACTCTAGTAGTGAAGCGTCATTCAACATAGTTGTACATGATTTAATGAGGGTTCTATTCCTTCTCTCAGCAACTCCATTTTGTTGTGGAGTATGCGGGGAGGAAAACTCATGAAAGATACCTTGGCTTTAACAAAATTTTGTCATGGCACTAGACTCAAAATCTATCCCGTGGTCACTTCTAATTTTGACCACTGAGCAGTTCAATTCATTCTGAATTTTCCGGACAAAATTAGTGAAAGAATCAAAGGTGTCTGACTTGTGTTTCAGAAAGAACACCCAAGTAAAATGAGAGTAGTCATCAACAATTACTAGCATATATACTTTACCTCCTAAACTATGAATTGGCATGGGACCGAATAAGTACCTATGAAGTAAATACAAACTTCTCGAAGGATCTTTTTAAGGAATACCCTTGGAGGTAGCCATTGTCTGCTTACTCATTGGGCATGAGTGACATGGACTCTCTTTAAGGCATTTAATATTGGGGGCATCACGTACTAAGTTGTGAGAAAATAACATATTTATTCTTTTGAAATTGATATGTGCTAATCTCTTGTGTCATTGGTCACAAAGAGACGCACTACTTTTAGCCAAAAAGTGATGCCGCGGCATCGCCGCCACTACTTGATTAAGATCTGGTTGCCGAGGCGCTACAACATAAAGACGTTAGGAGCCATGATGACGGTAATGGAAGGCAACGTTACAACCTCCGTCCGCAGCGTGCTAAGCCCACTTGAAGATTCATTTTAAAATCATGCTCTTAGTTACGATATTTTTATTTATATTTTATATTTGAGAATATAAAATTATTCCATACTTGGGTAATAATTTTATATTCATGAGTGGACTTATTTGTTTTTTTCCTGCATTTAAAACATGTGGTGTGTAATTAACCACCCGAATGGATGAGATGTCATCCCAATTTTGGACGGTTAAATGTGTGTTTGTAACTCCTATGTGTTTGTAACTCCTATGTGTTTGTAACTCCTATATTAGGAGACCTCTTTATGAGAATTAATGGACAAGAAGAATTTGAATCCAAGAAAAAAAAAACTCCCTAGGAGAATTCGGCCAAGAGGAGATCTCCAAGCTGCCGCCCCCTTGTGGTGTGTAACTGCCCCCCTTGCTTCCTCCATCCCTCTTCGGTGCGACTCCGACGTGGATTCCTTCAGTGGAGAGAGTGATTCTCCCACCATATCTTGTGAGCACGGTGAATCCGAGTTGGGTAAACTCTTCCCCTCTCTTTGTGTTTCCTCTCTTAGATTTGTGGAAGGTGAACCATCGTGTTCTCCGCGGCTTTTAATATTCGATCTCTTTCAAATCTTTGAATTGAAATTATTATGGTTCGTGTTACCTATTTCTGGACCGGGTAGGTCCATTTTGCTTGTGCGGATCTTGGCCTATAGCCTTGATCTTTCTCTCAAAAGAATTGGCAACCTTTGCGTTAACTTTTGGGAACGATCCGACTCATTTTTCATCACTGTTTTAGAGTCGATAATTCTCCGAATGTGTTTATGTTTGTGCGCGAAACGATCACGTATTAAGGGCGATAGATGTTTGTGTAGGTGCGGCGGATCTAGAGTGCGTTGTTGGCAAACTAGAGCCTTCTCTCGTGTAGATTTCCGTTAGTGACATACGCTACACCATTTTGGTATCAGAGGGAGGTTGTTTCAATTTCTATGTTGCAAATGTCCTCTCTCTTTTTCGTTGGTACGAATTAATCGAAAAAAAGCAAAAAAAATTTCCCTGGTCTGCCAATAGCGATCTAAAATCTTTATTTTTCTGCGAAAATATATAAAAAAAAATTTAACGTTCCTCATTTCTATCACTTCGGGAAATTATAAAAATAATTTGTTTTCAGTATAGGGTCAGCCCTAGGAAAATCCGTCTTTCAAAATTTTGGGTAACCCTGTATGCGCACTAGGCTAGGAACGGAGTACGCCGCACCGTCTTCGTCTAGAATGGCTGTGAATGAGCACGGGGGTGCAAATGCCGAGGCTATTGAGGGACTACGAACTGATATGACGGAACTTAGGGCCATATTAGCCGAAATTCTCGCGAACCAAGGGTGACCACCTCCACCCGTTAACGTGGGACAGCCTAACCGGCACCAACCGGTTAGTGATTTAGACTCTGATGGGAACTCTCCCCGAGTGCCTCATCAAGATCGTCACCACGGGCGTGACTTCAATATTACTAAGGCCATTAAGATTGATGCCCCTACCTACGATGCCATGGGAGACCCCCAGGTATTTCTCATCTGGGTAGTGAACATGGAATGTTCGATTACCACACTCGCACAGACCAACAAAAGGTCCAAGTCACCAGGATGAAGTTAACTGGGTGAGCTAAGACATATTGGCTAAATGAGGAGCGTAGGCTAGGGACCGGGAATGGAGTCCCACTTATAGGATGGACGGTGATGAAGAATTTGCTAACTGATCAATACGTCCCGGCATACCACCAAACACAGATGTTCGACGAGCTTGCCACCCTACAGCAGGGCTCGAATTCGGTAGCTGAATATATGGGAGAGCTGAAGGAATGTTTGGTGCATTGTGATCTTAGGGAAATCCCTGAGGTCACCTTATCTAGATTTCGTAAAGGGCTTCAACCCGAGATTCAAAGAAAGCTCTTGCGCTATGGACATACGGACCTCAATACAACCTTCAATGCCGCCCTCGACATTAAAAAACATCTGGCCTCTAAGACCCATTCACACTATTCCCATGCGAAGAATAAGTCCACAGCTGGAGCATATGCTTCCACATATCCGGATAAAGGAAAGGTTAGGTCCACCTAGTCGAAGTCTGTGGTGATCACTGCTAGGAACGCCTTGAATCCCATGAGTGAGCGTATCCCCATAGGAAAGGTTAGCAAATCCAATGCTACATGTTACTCTTGCGGTATCCAGGGCCACTAAGCCTATGAATGCCTGCCAAAAACTAAGGTCATCGCCCTATTAGACTCGACTCCTGATGATTTAGTTTATGAAGCTGCTGAAGAGGATGACCCAGATGGTGTCCCAAGTGATTTAGAGGACGATCACCACCTTATGTGATGCGTTGTATCTTGACCACTCCTCGTCCATTAGATGATTGGAAGA
Organism: Platanthera zijinensis; assembly: GCA_039513925.1. Lineage (NCBI taxonomy): Eukaryota > Viridiplantae > Streptophyta > Magnoliopsida > Asparagales > Orchidaceae > Platanthera > Platanthera zijinensis. Next base: position 117,338,062 of record CM077089.1, on the reverse strand, counting down.
GGACGAGCATATTTTTCCTGATTTTTAAGAGTAATGATAAGCTCTTCCATTTGATTATCGATAGTGGTAGCTGTGTGAATGTCATTTCTGAGAATGTCGTCACGCGTATGGCCCTGACCACGGAACTACACCCGACTCCATATCAGTTAGCTTGGATAAACAAGATCACCGTCCCAGTTACCAAGCGATGCCTGGTCCCCCTCTCATTCAAATCATATACTGATTAGGTATGGTGTGATGTCCTCCCGATGGACGCTTGTCAAGTGTTACTAGGCTGCCCTTGGCTCTATGACCGTGGTGTGATGCATTTTGGTAGAGCCAACACGTTTTAATTCAAGTTCAATGGCAAAACCATTACATTGAGGCCGACTATCCCGAAGGAACCGGTAGGACCGGTTAAGAACACCACGATCCCAGTTGAGAGGAAGGCCCTGAACCTATTCAGAAGAAAAGAATTTATAAAGGACCCGTTTCTTGATGGAGTGATGTATGCCCTAGTCCTTCTGAGTGCGAAGACAGATTCTGGAGTATTGGATGATCTGCCCAGTGAGCTACGGGTATTGTTGGAAGAGTATAGGGATACGTACCCGGATGAGTTGCCACTGACATTACCTCCACTTAGAGATATTCAACATGCGATAGATCTCATCTCGGGGTCTTCCTTGCCCAATCGGCTCCATTACTGACTCCATCCCACTGCCCATACGAAGTTGTAGGTTCAGATAGAGGACTTGTTAAAGAAGGGGTTTATTAGGACTAATATGAGTCCATGTGCTGTTCCAGCTCTGCTTGCGCCCAAGAAGGATGGCTCATGGAGAATGTGTGTTGATAGTCGGGATATAACCAAGATTACCGTCAAGTATAGGTTCCCTATCCCACGTTTATATGACCTCTTGGATGTATTATCTGGTGCCGCTATATTTTTTAAGTTGGATCTTAGGAGCAGTTATCACCAGATTAGGATCCGTGAGGGTGATGAATGGAAGACCGCGTTTAAATCCAAGGATGGGTTATATGAGTGGCTTGTGATGTCCTTTGGGTTATCCAATGCCCCTAGCACCTTCTCCCAGATGATGACACACGTCTTTCGACCATACTTGGGGAAGTTGGTGGTAGTCTATTTCGATGACATCTTAGTCTATATCACCTCCACTGTCGAGCACATCTCCCACTTGAGAGTGACTCTGTCCACCTTGAGGAATGAAACTCTATTCCTTAATATTAAGAAGTGCATATTCTCTATTCCAGAGGTAGAGTTTTTAGGTTATATAGTCGGGTCTGAGGGTATTCGAGTTGACCCTGGAAAGGTTCAAGTGATTAAGGACTGACCCGAACCGACTAGCCTACGAGAGGTCCGTAGTTTCCATGGTTTGGATACTTTCTATCGACGCTTCATATGAGACTTTAGTAGCATTATGGCACCTATTAGTGACTGCATGAAGAAGGGTGAGTTCACGTGGACGAAATCAGCCACCTTTGCCTTCCAACGTATTAAGAAGCTCATGATCGAGGCACCGGTGTTACGTCTACCTGACTTCACCAAGGTATTTGAGTTTACCTGCGATGCGTCAGGGGTAGGAATAGGAGGTGTTTTGATTCAAGAAGGTCACCCGGTCAGTTATTTCAGTGAGAAACTAGCGGGCGCTAAGTTGAATTATTCGAACTACGACAAAGAGTTTTATATTGTTGTTAGGTGTTTGCATCATTGGCGGCATTATCTCCTCTCCAAGGAGTGTGATCCTCTCCGATCATGATGCTTTACGTTTCATAAACGGTCAACATAAAATCAGCCCGCGCCACGCTAAGTGGGTAGATTTCTTACAAGGGTACACCTTTAGTCTTAAGCACCTTAAGGGATCTGACAATCGAGTTGCCGATGCACTTAGCTGCCTTACCCTTCTACTGTCTACCATGCAAGTCAATGTCGTAGGATTCGAACGAGTTAAGGACGAATACTCCACTTGCCCAGATTTCCACGAGATGTATTTCTCCGCCCAGGATAGCTCTCCCACGACTATATCTGCATTTGTTCTTAAGGAAGGTTATCTTTTTAGGCATGGGAAGTTGTGTATTCCTCGATCCTCCTTACGAAACCACATTATTTGGGAATTACATAGCGGAGGTCTGAGTGGACACTTTGGAAGGGATAAGACCATTGCACTCGTTGAGGAGAAATTTTACTAGCCTATGCTTAAGGCGATGGTTGGGGGAATAGTGAGTAGTTGTCGAACATGTCAAGTATCTAAGGGCTCTAAAACCAATGTTGGGTTATATACCCCTTTACCAATTCCATCCATACCGTGGGAAGACGTGAGCATGGAAGGCAACGTTACAACCTCTGTTCGCGGCGTGCTAAGCCCACTTGAAGATTCATTTTAAAATCACTCTTAGTTATGATATTTTTATTTATATTTTATATTTGAGAATATAAAATTATTCCATACTTGGATAATAATTTTATATTCATGAGTGGACTTATTTGTTTATTTCCTGCATTTAAAATATGTGGTGTGTAATTAACAACCCGGATGGATGAGATGTCATCTCCATTTTGGATGGTTAAATGTGTGTTTGTAACTCCTATGTGTTTGTAACTCCTATATAAAGAGACCTCTTTATGAGAATTAATGGACAAGAAGAATTTGAATCCAAAAAAACTCCCTAGGAGAATTTGGCCAAGAGGAGATCTCCAAGCCGCCGCCCCCCTTGTGGTGCGAAATTGCCACCCCATACTTACTCAATCCCTCTTCGGTGCGACTCCGGCGTGGATTCCTTCGGTGCGACTCTAAGGAAGAAGGTTGCAGCCCCATTCGGTGTGACGCCGGTGGATCCGTGGAGAGAGTGATTCTCCCACCATATCTTGTGAGTACGGTGAATCCGGGTTGGGTAAACTCTTCCCCTCTCTTTTTGTTTCCTCTCTTAGATTTGTAGAAGGTGAACCATCGTGTTCTCCGCGGCATTTAAAATTCGATCGCTTTCAAATCTTTGAATTGAAATCATTATTGTTCGTGTTTCCTATTTCCGGACCGGGTAGGTCCATTTTGCTTGAGCGGATCTTGGCCTATAGCCTTGATCTTTCTCTCAAAAGGTGTTGGGTATTGTATCCACAATATACCTGATTTGAAGAAGCCCCTGAACAAGCTAAGGTGAATTCACTATGTATTTGATGAATTTCTTCTAGTTGTGCATGCAGCTATTCATTGCTAAGTACACACCAATGTCAGGGTGCAGTAGGTCAATATACACGGGTCTGTGCAACGTAATCCCTCGTTGAGCAGATCAGTGTGTTGGCTTACGTGTACTCTCTCTATTGGAGTGTACTTATTTCCAAGCACAGGGTCATGAAAGATCATGAGCAGACAAGGAGTAAGGATGGGCCAAAGACCAGCTCATGGGTTGAAAGACGAGAATCGTCTAAGTGTAAATAGTCGAGAATCACTAAGAGATTCTCGCCGATTCGTCGAGAATCACTAGTGATTCTCGACGAGTCGTCGAGAATCACTAGATGATTCTCGCCAGGTTGGGTCGGCTGTCTCGACGCAGTCAGAAAATTCTCTAAGGCAGAATCGTCGAGAATCACTAAGTGATTCTCGCCGATTCGTCGAGAATGACTTTGCATTCTCGACGATCCGGCGAGAATCAAATGTGATTCCCGCCGATTCTCCCCGGCCTCTATAACCTGTGCAGCCAGATTTTGCCAAGTAGAATTCGACGAGAATCATAAGTGATTCTCGCCGATTCGTCGAGAATCACCTACGATTCTCGCTGATTTTGCCTTGGGCGATTTTTCCGAATTCCTGGACCGGTCCATGTTACCTGCAGCTATTTGAACCGGACTTTGGTCTTTGCTTTGGTGGGGCCCACAACGGTCATCTCCATGACCTATTGTATAAATACACAGGTATTTGTGGACAGTGGTTAACGCATACAACATACGAAAGCCGAGCCGCCGACTAACCCTAAAATCGCGAATCTGCTCCGCCTCCGTCGCCGCCGCTCGTGCAGTGGTCACCGTAGCCGATCTTGATCTCCTCCAGATCCCCGGTGATAGAAGCCAAGTCTTGCACATCATCTCACACGTCTAACCAGAGATCTTTTGTCTCTTGATTTGAGATAGGGAAATCCATCCCCGTCCGAATCGATCGAGATGATCGATCCTAGTGTGACCGTTGGAAGACCTTGCCGACTTCGCTAAGAAGATTGAATCTCCAGTGCATAGCTGCTGTTTTCAGTTGCCGCCGGCAACACCGAGAGCCTTGCCGCCGCCCTTTGCCGCCGCCGGTCTCGGGGAGATTCTCTCCAAGAAAGATCAAGGGTTGTGGACTTTTCGTTGCCTACAAGAACAAGTAGTCTAACGAAAAGGGACACCTAGATCTTCAAGTTGTTTGTATTTCTTATACACTCCAATTTCTTTTTCATTGTAAAGGAACATTTGGTTCCTAGTTGTAGGGTTGGGTGCAACCCGTGTTGTGGGAGTGTTGACTCCTACGTGTGGAAGGGTTCCTTCCGATAGTGCAAGGATTGGATTTCAATCCTGTTGGTGAAGTGACCGAGTCGTCCCGGGATTGAGAGATAGGTCGAAGGGGGAAAGTGGACGTACCCAAATCGGGGAACCACTATAAATTGCCTGTGTTATTTTCTGTGTTGTGTGGGTTGTTTTGATTCTGCAGGTACAATTTTAATTCCGCAAATACGCTGCAAGTCACCTATCCCCCCCATAGGTGAAGGTAGTTGACACTAGGTGGACTTTCAAGTGGTATCAGAGGGAGGTTGCTCATCAAAAAGGTTCACGCCTTGAGTAGAATCCTGCCACCAGTGTCAAGAAGAAGACCGATATCTTCCATGAACGGGCTCAAGCACTCCGGCAAAATCCCAGTATGCACCGGACTGAACTTTCCTATCTGGAAGGAAAGAATCAGATTCTACATGGAAGCAGTCGACCCTCGACTCTTCTTGATAGTGGAGGAGGGACCTTACATTCCCACTAAGGCCTCCACCATTGATCCTACCAAGAAAGTGCCTAAGAAACTTTCGGAAATGTACAAGGACGAAATGGTGCTGTTCGGACTCGACAAGAAAGCTCAGAACATCCTGGTAAGCGCAGTTGACGACTCTATGATGCAGAACTTCTGCAACTGCAGGATAGCCAAGGATCTCTGGAGCTGCCTGATTGTATTAATGGAGGGCACGGATGAAGTGAGGGACGATCGGAGATCCCTCCTCAATCAGAAATATGAGGCCTTCAGGCAAGGGCCAAAGGAGGAGATCGGAGTTACCTTCGAAAACTTCCTCAAGATTGTCAATGCACTCAAAGGATATGGAAGAGTGTTCACTGACGGTAAACTCAATAATAAGTTCCTTAGGTCCCTCACTAAGGAATGGGACACAAAGATCTGCGCCATCCGCGAGTTTGGCAGACTTGCGGAAACCGACCCTCAGATTCTGTTCGGGAAGCTCATGTCCTATGAGCTTCAGTTGAACACAAGGAAGGCTGAAGAGGAAGCAAAGAAAGCCGCGGCCAAGGAAAAGACGGTGGCCCTGAAAGCCATTCATTCCAGAAAGGGCAAGGGTGCTGCCTCTTCCCGTGCGTGGAAGAAGGATGAAGAGGAAGACTCTGAGCCAAGCTCCTCCGGCTCAGAATTGTCTGAGGAAGACTTATCCCTTATCACACGGGAATTCAAGAAGTTCCTCAAGCTGAGGAATCAGAGAAAGAGAAACGGCTCCTCTTCAAGGGATCAGAAGAAGAACTATTCTTCTGACAGGTATGTTTCCAAACCGAACAAACACCGCTCATCTGACATTATTTGCTTTGGTTGCAACAAGCCAGGACACGTCGTGGCCGACTGCCATCAAGGCAAGAGGGAAAAGGGACAGGGAGAGGAGCACAGGTCCTCAAAAGACAAGAAGAAGGAGAGGAGTTATATCGCGAAGAAGCCAAAGACACTGAGTGAATCTGACACATCAGACACCAGCGATGACGAGGAAGCCTACTTTGGGCTAATGGGTCACTGTGACTCGGAAGGAGATTGCCCCCAATTTACTGGGAAGGTAAAAGCTCACACCCCTCTCTCCGACTCTGACACTGATCCTGAGTCTCAGGATGATGACCCTGAGGATAGCCCTTCAGCCCGTAAAGCTGAGCTCCTCGATAAGTATGAGCTTCTGCTCAATACTTTCGTGGAATGTCGAAAGAGACTGAAGGCTGAGAAAAAGGAAGTTAAACTCCTTAAAGGTGAGAGTGTATCCCTGAGGGAAGAGATCACCAGTTTGATCTCCCTCCGACAGGAGCACTTGGACCTGACTTCAAGGCATTCAGAGTCTCTTAAGCTCCTTGATCTTAAGCAGGAGGAAGTCGACAAGTTGGAAGAACTACTTGCGGCAGAAAGGAAGATCGTCAAGAGCTTCTCTATGCCAAAAACTGTTCTTCCATTAGTGGATACCTTCTCTGCTCAGGCCAAAGGAGCTGGCTTGGGGCATGTAGGGGTATCTAGTTCCTCATCCAGGAGAAACAGGAACAAGAGGAAGAATAAGGCTGCCAAGAAAGCCTCTGCTGCTGAGAAAGGAAAGGCTCCACTCAGCCCTGTTGAGTTCAGAAAGCCTAGCTTTCCCTGTAACCAACATGACTTTGAGTCAACATATGGCCATCACTTCAGGCCCTCGGTTGCAAAGCCGAAGAGCCGGTATGATGGGTGGACCTTTCCCCATAACTTCAGTGAGAGTGTCTTCAAGGCACCTTATGAGGAAATCCACTTGGGAAATTATGGTCAATTCTCTAGCGACCATAATAGGAAGCAGGCACCTAAGGCCAAGCCTGTTACACTGAAAAGCCAAGAGGTGAAGAAGTCATGTGACTGTGGTCATCATGATGCCTCCACCTCCAGGTCTTCGGCCCCGGCTGAACCCCACATTTCAAGGGTGAAGCAGGCGCCCAAGAGGAGGTATAACAGGTTTGACTGCTGGTGCTGTGGCAAAATTGGTCACTTTGCCATGGATTGTTGGTTTAATCCAAGGAATATCGAGACTCATCATGTTGGCAATGCGAGGCCGACCTCTCGTAGGGCTAACCAACCGAGGGGGAGTATGCTAACGAAAAATCTAGGACCCAAGTACGATTGGGTTCCTAAGGCAAATTAATTTTGTTTTGTAGGAATGTCCAAAGGCCAACAAAACTCCTATTTGGTATTTGGACAATGGATGCTCCCGTCACATGACCGGGACAAGAAGCCTGCTGCGGGAGTACTCTCCAGTCGAGAATGGACCCAAAGTCATATTTGGGGGATCTGATCGGGGAGTCACCAGAGGTTACGGTACGATTTCCAACGGTATACTCTCTATCACTAACGTAGCTTATGTTGAAGGGTTAAATCATAACCTGATCAGCGTAAGCCAGTTATGTGATAATGGGTATGACGTTAAGTTCTGCAAGGATAAATGCCTGATAATATCATGTGATTCTTCGGAGACTGTATTAACTGGCATTAGCAGCAGAAATATTTTCTGTTTAGATTTTCTTAGTTTAGATTCTTCTACCCCAGTATGCCTCGTTGCAAAAGGCAGTGCATCTCTTTGTGAACAATGGCACAAGAGATTGACACACATTAATTACAAGACAATTAATATGCTGTTTTCCAAAGACTTAGTAAGGGATGCTCCCATTATTAAGTGCATTAAAGATAGTCCATGTCCTGCATGTCAGATGGGCAAGCAGACTCGGGCTACCTTTAAGGGCATCCCAGACAAAGACTCCTCCAGATGTCTTTATTTTCTGCATATGGACCTGTTTGGTCCAATGCAAGTTCATAGCTTAGGAAGGAAGTCGTATACGCTAGTGATTGTAGATGATCACTCTCAGTTTACGTGGGTGTTCTTTTTAAAGCGCAAGTCTGATACGTTTGACATCTTCACCAGTTTTGTCAAGCAGATACAGGACGAACTTAACTGCTCAGTGGTCAAAATCAGAAGTGACCACGGAACAGAGTTTGAGTCTGGGGCTATGACAGAGTTCTGTGAAGAACTTGGTATCTTTCATGAGTTCTCCTCCCCTCGCACTCCTTAACAAAATGGAGTGGCGGAGAGGAGGAATAGAACACTCATTGAGGCGTGCACGATAATGTTGAATGACACTTCTCTCCCAGAATACTTCTGGGCCGAGGCTGTCAATACGGCTTGTCATGTACAAAACCGGGCGTTGATCAATAAGAGCCATCGTAAGACTCCTTATGAGCTACTGAAAGGCAAGAAACCAACCATGTCCTATCTGAGGATCTTTGGCTGCAAATGTTATGTACTGAATAATGGGAAGTACCCTCGTACTAAGTTTGGTGAAAAATGCTTCAAAGGCATATTCATGGGGTATAGTAGCCATAGCCGGGCTTATAGAGTTTTCAACAAGAAAACCCTAGTGGTAGAGGAATCAATAAATGTTGTATTTGATGAAGGAAGTTTGCTTAATTGCAAGACTTCTAGTTGTCTTCCTGAAGATGCAGGTGCCAGACTCGAAAAGTTACAACTGGATGATCCCGAGAAAGATGCAACTCCAAAATACGTCAAGGTCTCCACATCAACGCCAATCGGAGAAGTTGAAGATCAAAATGGAGCAAATCCTTTAGAAGAAGGAGATGCCCAAGAAGTAGTCGAAGCTCCTGATGCAAGACTTCTAGAGCTCAGACACGTGAGGGATCATCCCAGAAATCAAATCATTGGAGATCCCCGAGACGGTGTCAGAACTCGCCGAGGTACTCTTAACGAGATTTTGCATCTTAGCTTTCTGTCCCAGGTTGAGCCAAAGAAGTTCGACGAAGCGAACAAAGACGCGTCATGGATTTTGGCCATGCAAGATGAGCTGCATCAATTCGAAAGATGCAAAGTCTGGACGCTGGTTCCCAGACCGAAGACGCAAAATGTGATTGGCACCAAGTGGATCTTCAGAAACAAGTTGGATGAACATGGAGTCATCATCAAAAACAAAGCCAGACTGGTGGCTCAAGGATACAAACAGGAGGAGGGGATTGACTTCGACCAGACGTTTGCACCAGTTGCACGGCTTGAGGCAATCCGGCTATTCCTAGCCTATGCCTCTCACAAAGGATTCACAGTCTATCAGATGGATGTGAAATCGGCTTTCTTGAATGGAGATTTAAAAGAGGAAGTATATGTCGCTCAACCTCCAGGTTTTGTCAATCCTACTTATCCTAATCATGTATATTTTCTTAATAAAGCGCTATATGGCTTAAAACAAGCTCCTCGAGCTTGGTATGAGACATTGTCTAGTTTTCTTCTTGAGAACAAGTTCTCTAGAGGAAAAATAGACAAGACATTGTTTCTCAGGGAAGTCAAAGGCAAGATTTTGCTGGTGCAAATCTATGTTGATGACATTATATTCGGCTCAACGAACAACAATCTTTGCAAAAAGTTTTCCAAACTTATGCAAGGAAAGTTTGAAATGAGCAGTATGGGAGAGCTGAAGTATTTCTTGGGACTTCAAGTGAAACAGTCTAAGGAAGGAATCTTCATTTCTCAGACGAAGTTCACAAATGAACTCCTCAAGAAATTCGGAATGGAGAATGCAACCTCTATGAGGACTCCAATGGGATCCACCATGTCTCTGGATAAAGATGAGAAAGGGAAACCTTTTGATGAAACCAAATACAGAAGCATCATTGGATCTCTGCTCTATCTTACTGCGAGTAGACCGGATATCATGTTCTCCACATGTGTTTGTGCCAGATAATAGGTGAACACTAAGGAATCTCATTATGTCGCTGCAAAGCGAATTCTTAGATACCTTAAAGGTACCCCTAATCTTAGCTTATGGTACTCGAGAAGCAATGATGTCGAGCTAATAGGTTTTTCAGATGCTGATTTTGCAGGAAGTAGGGATGACAGGAAAAGCACCTCCGGGACGTGTCAATTCCTCGGAAGAAGGCTCATCTCATGTAATAGCAAGAAGCAGAATTGTGTTGCAACCTACACAGCGGAATCAGAATACATTTCGGCTGGAAGCTGTTGCGCACAACTTCTATGGATCCGAAATCAGTTAGCAGACTATGATCTCCAGTTCAAGGAAGTACCAATGTACTGCGACTCCTCCAATGCGATTGCTATTGCCAACAATCTGGTATCGCACAGCAGAACGAAGCATATTGAAGTGCGTTACCATTTCATTCGGGAGCACATGGAGAACAAGGACATCTCTCTCTACTATGTTCCCACGGACAAGCAGATTGCAGACATTTTCACAAAGCCCCTTGACGAGGCCAAGTTCAGTATGTTCAAAACTGAATTGGGGATGCTAAACTACGAGGAATGAAGACTACAGAAGCTCAAGGCTCATGCGTCTAGGGGGAGCCTCTACTAGGAATTTAGTGAAAGCAAAGGTACACGAGTTGAGGGGGAGCATGGTCTCACATGCTTCAGTCCCCGATTTGCAGAAGCCGAAAAGGGGGGAGATTACCATTACCCTCTCGGCTAAGGTGCTAAGGTGATAACTCCACAAGCTCTAAAGATAACGGTATGGAATTTCAACTTTTTATTTTTAGTTCTGTTCTTCCAAGCCGTTATATTCACCTTAGCTTGTAGGGTTTAGGCTTCTTCAAATAGGGGGAGATTGTTGGGTATTGTATCCACAATATACCTGATTTGAAGAAGCCCCTGAAAGAGCTAAGGTGAATTCACTATGTATTTGATGAATTTCTTCTAGTTGTGCTAGCAGCTATTCATTGCTAAGTACACACCAATGTCAGGGTGCAGTAGGTCAATATACACGGGTCTGTGCAACGTAATCCCTCGTTGAGCAGATCAGTGTGTTGGCTTACGTGTACTCTCTCTATTGGAGTGTACTTATTTCCAAGCACAGAGTCATGAAAGATCATGACCAGACAAGGAGCAAGGATGGGCCAAAGACCAGCTCACGGGTTGAAAGACGAGAATCTTCTAAGTGTAAATCGTCGAGAATCACTAAGAGATTCTCGCCGATTCGTCGAGAATCACTAGTGATTCTCGACGAGTCGTCGAGAATCACTAGATGATTCTCGCCAGGTTGGGTCGGCTGTCTCGACGCAGTCAGAAAATTCTCTAAGGCAGAATCGTCGAGAATCACTAAGTGATTCTCGCCGATTCGTCGAGAATGACTTTGCATTCTCGACGATCCGGCGAGAATCAAATGTGATTCCCGCCGATTCTCCCCGACCTCTATAACCTTTGCAACCAGATTTCGCCAAGTAGAATTCGGCGAGAATCGTAAGTGATTCTCACCGATTCGTCGAGAATCACCTACGATTCTCGCCAATTTTGCCTTGGGCGATTTTTCCGAATTCCTGGACCGGTCCATGTTACCTGCAGCTATTTGAACCAGACTTTGGTCTTTGCTTTGGTGGGTCCCACAACGGTCATCTCCATGACCTATTGTATAAATACACAGGTATTTGTGTATAGTGGTTAACGCATACAGCATACGAAAGCCGAGCCGCCGACTAACCCTAAAATCGTGAATCTGCTCCGCCTCCGTCGCCGCCGCTCGTGCAGTGGTCACCGTAGCCGATCTTGATCTCCTCCAGATCCCCGGTGATAGAAGCCAAGTCTTGCACAGCGTCTCACGCGTCTAACCAGAGATCTTTTGTCTCTTGATTTGAGATAGGGAAATCCATCCCCGTCCGAATCGATCGAGACGATCAATCCTAGTGTGACCGTTGGAAGACCTTGCCGACTTCGCTAAGAAGATTGAATCTCCAGTGCATAGCTGCTGTTTTCAGTTGCCGCCGCCAACACCGAGAGCCTTGCCGCCTCCCTTTGCCGCCGCCGGTCTCGGGGAGATTCTCTCCAAGAAAGATCAAGGGTTGTGGACTTCGTTGCCTACAAGAACAAGTAGTCTAACGAAAAGGGACACCTAGATCTTCAAGTTGTTTGTATTTCTTATACACTCCAATTTCTTTTTCATTGTAAAGGAACATTTGGTTCCTAGTTGTAGGGTTGGGTGCAACCCGTGTTGTGGGAGTGTTGACTCCTACGTATGGAATGGTTCCTTCCGATAGTGCAAGGATTGGATTTCAATCCTGTTGGTGAAGTGACCGAGTCGTCCCGGGATTGGGAGATAGGTCGAAGGGGGAAAGTGGGCGTACCCAAATCGGGGAACCACTATAAATTGCCTGTGTTATTTTCTGTGATGTGTGGGTTGTTTTGATTCTGCAGGTATAATTTTAATTCCGCAGATATGCTGCAAGTCACCTATCCCCCCCATAGGTGAAGGTAGTTGACACTAGGTGGATTTTCAAAAGGATTGGACACCTTTGCGTTAAATTTTGGGAACGATCAGACTCATTTTTCATCGCTGTTTTAGAGTCGATCATTCTCAGAATGTGTTTATGTTTGTGCACAAAACGATTACGTATTAAGGGAGATAGATGCTTGTGTAGGTGCGACGGATCTAGAGTGCGTTGTTGGCGAACTAGAGCCTTCTCTCGTGTAGATTTCCGTTAGTGACATACGCTACACCAAAAAGCACACTGGTGTAGAATTGTCTAAACATAGAAAATTTAAACAAAATATATTTCTACTACAAGTGCCTGTTAAGATCGTCTCAAATTAGCAGACGACTTTAACAGACACTTGTCCTTGTAGAACTCAACGTGTTGGATCCCTAGTTGGATTTGGGCTAGGTTCACTAAATTAGGTTAAAGTCTGACCCACATTGTATAGCTAGGGTCAAGTCTGGTAGTCCTAGAGTTAAGGCTAGTCATTAGGTTCAACCTTCATGGACCAGCCAACAGAGGACATCAGGAGTCTCAAGACTTAGAAGATTCAGAGAACAGAATGATCAGTTCGAAGTTCTTTGAACTCAGCTCGACGATCGTCGATCTCAGATCGACGAACTCAGAGTTATTTCTCTGAGCTGAGCTCGACGATATTCGAGCTCAGGTCGACGATCGATTCTTTCAGAGAGATTCTCAGCTCGACAAACTCAGAGCCCAGATTTTGCAAGTTATTCTTAGTATGTAGTTCGCAGAGCTCAGGTCGAAGAATAGGAATTCTCAGGTCGACGAACTTGGAACTCCGGTCAACGAATTCCGTTCAGAGGTCGACGATTTCTTTCCCGAGCTAGAATGAGACGTTTTCCTCACTTCTGTCCCTTACTTTCTATATTATTTAGCAGTAATATTCCTGAGTAATTAATGCTCATATTCCCCTGAATATAGCCGTTATTGGCAACATTAATTATGATCTTCATCAGAATAATTACTTGTTTATTTAATTAGGTACAGTTGGGGAAACTCATTTAAGTCAATATTCCATTCGTTTCTTTCTCCATAGCAATGAGTAATTAATGCCAGAAATTCAATTTTCAAAGGAGAAATTATTGACTGCAGAATATAAAAGAGATTTTCTCTTTTCAGTCGAGAGACACTCAGCTAGAGATTAGAACATATTGAGCCAGACATTTTAGAAAAAAGATACAACACATATGAATATACAGAGAGACACATACTGAACATTCAGAACTCTCTCCCATTACAAAAAACATTATGTTTTCCTGCTTGTCCATTCTGAAGACTAAAGAAGAACATCCATAACTATCAAGAGTCTTCTTCAACCTTCTACTCCAGGAAGATTCAAGGACAACTCATCTTGATTCAGTCAGAAAGTTTGAGGATTCTTTTCAGACAAGGCTGAAAACCTACACCCTGAGTAAGGCTCCATTTTTCTGAGTCAACATCATTTCAAAAGGAGTCTTGACACTAGCAAATCCACTTGTCTTCTCCGTTGATTAGAGAAAAGAGAAGACCCCATCACATCTCTCTCATCTCCTGTAAAAAGGGTTTATTAACTCCCTTCAAAAGTTTATTCTTTGTTTTTGGGCACCTGATTAAAAGCCTATAGGGTTGTGAGATCTCCCTAGAAATAGATCTTGTGGTGGCAGTCACCTGATTAAAACCTAATAGTGGATTCCTACCAGGGTGGTATAAGAGTGGATGTACCCAATTGGGGAACCACTATAAATTTCTTTTGTTGTCTGGTTGTGTTCATTTTCTTTCTGTTCTTGCTGTGTTGTGAGAGATAGATAGATTAGATTAGTTTAACCTATTTTTATTTATTTCGATATTATTATTGGTATCACCTATTTTCTACTCTGATAAAATTAAAAATAGCCAAAGTTTTAATTACTCTATTCACCTCCCCCCTCTAGAGTAAATCAGATCTAACCTCCATCTTTCAATTGGTATCATAGGGGTGTTCCTTTGGTTGTACAAGCTAACACTTGAACCAAAAGATCTTTGCTAGATCTGATTTTCTTTTCCTAGTTTTTCTATTATCACATAATGGCACAGAACAAAGACTATGCAAGCACCAGACCTCCAGTTTGCAACTTAAATAAGTTTTCCATCTGGAAGGCAAGAATCAAGTTGTATATGAACTCTATTGATGAGGACATCTTTATTTCTATTTTGGCAGGACCACCATTTCTAATGGCAATAACTACAACTTGTTCTAGCAAAAATGCTGTTCCACCACCTGAGTGGACAGATGCACAGAAAAAGGACAAAATAGCTGATGCAAAGGCCATGAATATTCTGGCTCAGACAATGTCGGATGATATATTCCAGAAGATGGTTGAATGCACATCAGCCAAGGCAATATAGGACTCACTTTACCAGATGGTTGCCAGTTCAGCTGATAAGAGAAAGGATAGGAGATCCAACCTCATCTCACAATATGAGAACTTTAAGAAGGATGAATCAGAGTCTGTTGGTGACATGTACAACAGACCAAGCTCAATAATCAATGAGCTGAAAACTCTAGACAAAGACATCACCCTTACTGAAGTAAATGAAAAAAATCCTCATGTGCTTCCCTAGCTCATAGGATTCAAGAATCTGGCCTATCAAGGAATCCATAAGTCTAAATGAGATTTCCAAAGAATCTCTACTTGGAAAGCTCAAGTCTTATGAGCAATTGATAAAGTCCAGAGAGGTTGCAGAGCAGAAGACTCCTTCATCAGACAGAAAGGAGCAAAGTATTACATTCAAAGCAAATGAAGAATCATAAGCCCCAACAGTCAATGAAGAATTCCTGAGTCTTTTAGCCAAGAGATTTTATAAGATGGGCAAAAGGGATTTCAGAAGAAAGTCATCAAGTCAAGATGACAAGCCCAGGTATGACAAAACACCAACTAAAGAAGTTGTCTGTTTTGGCTGCAGGAAGCCTAGACACTTCATCTCAGAGTGTCTAGAGAACCAAAAGAAGGAGAGAAGAAGAGAAAAAGAAACAAGGAAACAACACTACAACAAGCCCTCCTCCAGCAAGCACAAAAGGAAGGAGAAAGGTTTTGTAGCTGAGACATGAAGTGAAACTGAAGATGAATCTTCATCCTCTATCTCCAGTGAAGATGAAGAGGAAGCAAAGGCCAAGAAAATATGCTTGATGGACATTGATGCATCAAGTACCCATTCTAAAGCTTTCCAATCAGGCACTGAAGAACCTCTATCTGAAGGGGATCTGGTATTATCTTCCTTTGATTTTAATTCTTAAAATTTTAGAACAAAATTCAAATCTTTGTGCATTGATTTAATAAATACTGAAAATGAGATTAAGCAACTTAAAGAGAAATTAAATGAACAAGAAAACCTACTTTCAGAAAATAATAAGCTAAAGGATGAAATCACTCTAGCTAATGAACATATCATTAAATTAAAGACTGAATTATCTGAGGCTAGGCAACTTGAAGAATCCCTGAATGGGAGAAGTATCAAGCTGATGAACATCACAAGCACAATGAATGCCAGACTCAATGGCAAGCTGGGCTTAGGTGCTTCATCAAGCCAACCCCCACTGATTCAAAATAACATATTAACAACCCATATAAAATTTGTTTCTGAAAAGGATAAAGAGAAAATAGAAGATAATAATGTTAATCAAACAGAACATAAACACAAGAATAAGAAAAGGAGAAAGAGTAAGAAAAATCTTAACCAAAACTATGTTTAGCAGATTTCGTCGAATTCAGATCGATGAAATGTGTACAGTTCGTCGAGCTCAAGTCGACGAACTTCAAATGCAAACTTTTACTATAACTATTCTCTAAACTGCGATCGATGAAACCAGTATAGTTCGTCTACCAGAGATCGACGAAATTGCGACCCGGAAAATGAATACTTTCATTCTCTAAGTGGAGTTCGACAAACTCATCCCCGTTGGTCGACCTCGGATCGACGAATGTACCTGAATTCGTTGATCCCAACTTATAATAATAGAAACTTTAATTCCAACATAACTTTTACTCAACCAAGACAAAACATTAATCCCTTTAACCAATGGATAATTCCACCCAGAAGATATCATCCCTTAGGTTACAAAAATCAGCCTGAATGTTCATACATTTCCAGCTTTAGTTATGTAAATCAACAAGGACCCAAGGTAACCTGAGTTAAGAATAGCTAATCTGATTTATTGCAGGTGAAAGACTATCCCATCACAGAGCAACAGTGGTATCTAGATAGTGGCTGTTCAAAGGATATGACTGAAAACAAGGACAACCTAATCAACTATAAGTCAAAGCTAGGACCCAATGTAATATTTGGTGATTCTAATTGTGGCCAAACTGAAGGATATGGAAAGGTCAAGATTGGAGAAGTCACCCCTATTACTAATTTGGGCCAGGAACACTATGTTTATAGGATTGCTGCTTTGACCTTGTTGTATAGAGTAAAGGTCAACAAGTTAGGTGTAACGTCCCAATTCGCGCTAGGCCCCTCGCACGAGTTTTGAGTCAAGAGACTTGACTCGGGCTCGGGGCGCACTGGCAAAAGGTGTCAAGTGCGTTGGATGGAGTGTAGGGTTGAGTGATATCCAACAGATCGAAAGGGAATGACCTAAGGGAAAATCGTCGAGAATGCATGGTGATTCTCGCCGATCGTCGAGTATCGATGAGAATACTCAACGCTCTCAACGCCAGATTTCCGATAAGAATGGCCCAAGGGAAAATCGTCGAGAATGCCTGGTGATTCTCTCCGATCGTCGAGTATCGATGAGAATACTCAACGCCAGATTTACGATAAGAATGGCCCAAGGGAAAATCGTCGAGAATGCCTGGTGATTCTCGCCGATCGTCGAGTATCGATGAGAATACTCAACGCCAGATTTCCGATAAGAATGGCCTAAGGGAAAATCGTGCCTGGTGATTCTCGTCGATCGTCGAGTATCGATGAGAATACTCAACGCTCTCAACGCCAGATTTCTGATAAGTTAGGCTAAGGGAAAATCGCCGGGTATCATTGTTGATACCCGACGAATTCGTCGAGAATGCCTGACGATTCTCGCCGATCATCGAGAATGACAGATGATTCCCGTCGAATTTGACTTGTGTGTTTTCTTCGCCCAGGCAGATTCGCTGGCTTGTACAGGCGGACCGAACTGGATTTCGGTATTCGCGCTGGATGGTTCCTTGGACCGGGTCACTTTAATATGATCCATTATGGGCGGTCCAATGAGGCGTTGACACGTGGCAGAAGATGTAACCTAATACATCGGCTTATAAAAAGGGAGTTAAAGCCGAACCCTATCTTTTTGCGCCGATCGACCCTTGCCGTCATCGTGTATCTCGCGAAACTGACAGAGCCGGCGGAGCTTTTGGAGGCGGCCTTCTTTCTCTCTCTCTCCCTCTTCTTCCTTTGCCGTGAAGAACAACCGCACCAAGCGAGAGATGCCGCAAAGGAGAACGACTAGATCCATGGCCGGGAACGGTGGTACCGCTGAAAATAATGTGAGCTTCCTCCCCTCTCCCTTGGTGCTAGATATGTAGATATATTATAGGATAGATATCAACTCCATTGAGTCTTGATGGTGAGGAGGAGATTTCCTAGGAAAGCCATGCCAAGGTTTGTTTTCTAGGCTTAGCCCCCTCCAACCTCTTCATCCTTCAAAGTGAAGATGAGAGAAGGATTCGTGGAGAAATATGGCTTCGTGAGAATGAATAAGGGTGGATGATTTTCTGGAGGAGATTTTGGGAGTTTGGTGCAAGGAGGAAGATGAACGGATGCCATTCAGCTCGCCTTAAGATGCGTGCAGAAATCTGTTTTCTGCACGCAGCGACCTTCGTGGCCAATTTCGGGGGTGTTCTGGTCATATCTAGGTTTTTGACTAAACACGAAAGTCGTAGCCCTCTAAATTATCTTTCCAACGCGTGGTTGCACGTTCCCAGGCAATACCTGTAGCCACGGGAAAGTTTGTTCGAATCTGCTGCAGTTGGGGGAAATTCCACCCAGGAAATTTGTACCCTGTACGCAGCAGGCTTCGAGTGGATTTCTGGTGTGATGCGATCAAATTTGGGCTTTCGACAAAACACGAAAGTTGCAGCACACGAAATTATCTTTCCAACGAGTGGTTACACGCACTCGTCGGATTTCTATAGCCTCGGGAATCCTTGGTCGAAGTGGCTGCCCGGATTAAGGCTGCACCTAAATTCTGGGCTTGTGTAACGTGGAATGCGATGTGGTGGAATTTAATGTTGCGATCCAACTCGAGGCTTGGGTGGACTCTTTTGACATAATCATCATAGTGACGTGATAAGTTGAGGTTATGAATCTAAATTCATATAACGAGTTGTGGACAAGTTTAATTAAAGGAAAGAACCCGATATAATTGGGTAGATATAATTGGATAAATGTATAAATGATTTAACTATGACCATGATACATGTTGGATGGATAAAAAGGGAATTAGTAATCCAATGCTTAGAGTGTCGTCTCCTTACGGGTAGCATTATGGAAGTAACAAGTGCAGTGTTGACTGTCACTAGTTGGAATGAGATTGAGATGAGTAAAGTTGGACGGTTGGGCTTGGCCCTCGGTGTTCATGTCCCGAGGCTCCTTCTGCATTTGATGGATGGTTGGGCTTGGTCCTCGGTGTTCATGTCCCGAGGCTCCTTCCATGCCGCGATATTGTGAAATTGCATGTGGTGTGAGTCGACACACGGTGTCGTAATCCCGGGTTAAGGATTGTGTGGCAAGTCTACGGGCTCGCCAATTGTCACACCGATGAGAGTCGACAGCTAGACTTTGGACGGTTGGGCTTGGTCCTCGGTGTTCATGTCCCGAGGCTCCTTCCGTGCCAAGTGAACGATTGGGCTTGGTCCTCGTGTTCATTTCCGAGGCTCCTTCCGTGTCACGCATAGGCCAGTTCGGGGCAAGGATCTTGGTGCTCACTTACCCAAGAGAACCCGCTGAGCCGTAGTACGCATGTGAGCTCCGCTGTTGTGTCCTTAGCATTGAGGCGTACGGAGGCCTAGGCTAGGTAGTGTGGAGACCAGCCTAGTAGTGGAGATGCCCGCTCTACTGTCACCGTTTGGCCACGACGGTTGATGCCTGAGAGGTTAGCTACCTGCTCGAATAGTGGGAACTATAAGTCTGTGTCGACTTAGCGATTGCATGTGCTTGATCATGGGTGTGTCATTGCATTGCATTCATAGCATTACACTTCATTGCATACATAAGACCCTCATCGTATAAGTTTGTATGGGCACTCCTATACGATGAGTTACTTATTGCTGAACGACCCTCAACTTATATGCTTGTATGGGCATCCATATAAGTTGAGTTACTTACTGTTGTAGCTATATACTCTCTTGCTGCTGTAGATAGTAGATTTGTAAAATAAGAGCTTGTTTTTTATACACTACTGCTGTTGCTGCTTATGATATGTATACTCACTTCACCTGTTGTACTACTGTTATTTATATATTGTACCTGTTCTTTTCTCCGCCCGGTGCCGAGGAGTCGCCGGGGGAGCGGATGTGAAGCCACTTAGTCTTTATGACTAACGGTTGCTACGTCTTCCTTTTTAGGAGGAAACCCCGCAGGTGGAGTAGCAGGCTATGCAGTTGGACAGCCAGGCCAGGACGACAGGGCCTGAAGGGACGGTACCGTCGCTACTGTCGGTTATAGATGTGAGTGAGAGAGATTTTGTTGTAGCCCTTCGAGGCAAATATATTCACGTACTCTGATTATGTAGAAACTTGTTAGCTTCTCTTTTGTTATGCTTATGGATATATGCTTAGTGTGGATTAACTTTCTTATATTATTATGGTTGTGTTGGCAATTATGTGTTGATATTGGTTGTTGTCGGTACAATAGGCGTCTTGTGGTACAGGCTAGCCCGAGTGCTAGTGTTACCGCAAGGCGGCTGTTCTGGGCATTAGACCCCACTCGTGCCGTGTCTTGTGTTCCGGGAGGGGGTTTTACAAATGGTATCAGCTTGCTACGATCATCCAAGGCGAAAGTCACTTAACAATGGTGCCACCCCCGTTTGATTAGTCAGTTTGAGGACAAGCTGACTTAGCGGAAGCAGTGTTGTGCCCATATGTAATTCACACTAAGTTGTCCATCCTTAACCTTAGATTAGCCAACCTAACCCTATGTTTGTACCTTATGTGTAGATCCCAGCACATGCTGAGCCAGTAAGGGGCACCCCCGCCCCGTCCGTACCTACACAATTCTAACAATCAGAGCTGGGGCAGACGCTCACAGCTATTCTGGACGCCTTTAGGTCCCAATCTCAGCAGGCACCTGTACAACAACAGGGTCCGGGATCTAGTTGGTTAAGCGTTTTCCGAGCTCTCTCCCCTCCCGCTTATAGTGGGACAGAGTCGGCAGTGCGTGCAGAAGAGTGGCTCGACACTATACAAGAGTTGTTGGCAGGAATAAGATGTCCAAACAACATGGTGGTGACCCTTGTGGTGACACTCTTAGAGCTGCACGCCAAAAGGTGGTGGAAGTCCCTCATGGGCTCCACTTTTCGTGGAAGAGTGTACACGGACATTAGTTGGAGCGAATTCTCCGAAGCCTTCTTAGAACATTTCATCCCCTCGGCCGCTCGGCATGTCCTGGAAGAGAGATTTTTGCAACTAAAGCAAGGGTCCATGTCGGTGACGGAGTACCAACGGGAGTTTCAGCACCTGACTAGATTCGCTGACTCCTATGAGCTGGATGATAGAGGGTACGCCAAACGATTCTACAAAGGCTTGCGAGACCCCCTAAGGCAAGCCCTTTTGTTTATAGCGGACTCTAGTCTAGCGGAGATTATTGATATGGCGAAGAGATTGGAAGAGGACCACTTGGGAAGTGGTAAGAGGCCAGTAGAGGGAGTGATGGAAGCCGGCCCCAACAACAGAAGGAGATTCGACAATAGAAGAGGAAGAAGATATCGGAGGGGTGGCGGGCGTTTCCCCCAGAACTTTAGAGAGGAGCGCCCGGTTCCGCAACTGCCAGCATTACCTCCACCTCCACAATTTCAGCAACACGGCGGAAGGCAGGAACGGGTGTGTTTTGAATGCAACCAACCGGGCCACATTCGACGCTACTACCCGCAACTATTTGGAGATGCGCCTTTCGCTCTCCCTCCAGCAGCCCCGCAGGGGAGAGGGTATGTGCGTGGTCGAGGACGAGGACCACGAGGAAGAAACCCCGGACCCGCTCGAGATCAGGTGTATGCCTTGGACATGACTCAAGAGCGGAATCCTCAAGATATGATTGCAGGTACGATTTGAATTAGTCATTTTGCTTCCATTAATATTCTCTGGTGGCTTAAGATATACTAGACGTCTAGCTTGAGTATTATTAAATGACACTTAGGCACCGTGATGGTCGGCGGGAAACCGGCTTATACGTTATTTGACACCGGCGCCTCACATTCTTTCATGTCCGAAGACTTCATCAAGAATATACCCGGAGTGCAATATTTCACCGGTATTGCCCGAAGAGTACGCCTCCCAGACGGATCTGAGATGACGGCAACCGCGAAGTGTGAGTTAGAGATAACCATTGGGGGAAAAACCTTTGATACCCCTGCCATAATTTTGAGAATACCAGAATTCGACCTCATTCTGGGTATGGCGTGGCTGGATTGGCACCATGCAAGAATCGACTGTGCGGAGAAGCGTACCTATTTGAGACATGGGGATACTGATGTTGTCTTCCAAGGTATAAATTTTGCACCACGAATATTGTTATCCTCAGTCCAGACCTTGAAAGCTCATATGAGAGGGGATGAAGTCTACATGATACATTTCGAACTAAAAGAGATGAAGGTAGATGTGAAAGATGTGCGGGTAGCACGGGATTTCCCTGAGGTATTTCCTAAGAAATTGTCAGGGTTACCCCCGCATAGAGAAGTGGATTTTCAGATTAAGCTTGTACCAGGATCTAAGCCTGTCTCCAGGACCCCTTATCGGATGGCCCCAAAAGAACTCGCGGAGTTTAGAGTTCAACTGCAGGAGCTGGTAGAATCAGGGTTTGTTCGTCCCAGCTCGTCACCTTGGGGAGCCCCTGTTCTATTCGTCAAGAAGAAAGATGGAACCCTGCGTTTATGTATAGACTATCGGGAACTCAACCGACTGACAGTACGGAACACCTACCCGTTACCTCAGATCGATGAGTTGTTCGACCAACTGGTGGGAGCGTATTGGTTCTCCAAGCTAGATTTGCGCTTGGGGTACTACCAATTGAGAATACAGGAGGATGATATACAAAAAATGGCTTTCAGCTCGAGGTACGACTTATATGAGTTCACAGTGATGCCGTTTGGGCTCACCAATGCCCCATCAGCTTTCATGAGCTTGATGAATAAAGTGTTTGAGCCCTACTTAGATGTCTTCTTCATTGTGTTCATTGACGACATCCTAGTCTACTCGAAGACGGAGGAAGAACATGCTGGAAATTTGGCCTTAGTTCTTAAGAAGCTAAAAGAGCACGCCTTGTTCGCCAAGTTTAACAAGTGTGAATTTTGGCTTAGGGAGGTGGCTTTCTTGTGTCACGTAATCAGTGGGGCTGGACTAGCTGTAGATCCGGCCAAGGTGCGTGCCGTGATGGAGTGGTCGCCCTTGAAGTCGGCGGCCGATGTGAGGAGTTTTCTTGGACTTGCTGGATACTACCGCAAGTTCGTAAAAGGATTCTCCAAGATTGCCCTTCCGCTTACTTCCTTGACAAAGAAAGGAGTGCCATTTGAATGGACACCCCAGTGTGAAGCGACATTCCAGGAATTGAAGGATAGACTTACCTCCGCCCCCATCCTTGTCCTTCCGTCTGGGAAGGAAGGATTCCAAGTTTACACGGACGCGTCTTATCAGGGGTTGGGAGCGGTGCTGATGCAGCATGGGCACGTAATTGCTTATGCTTCAAGACAATTGAAGAAGCATGAAATCAATTACCCGGTGCATGATTTGGAGCTAGGAGCGGTGGTGTTCGCCTTGAAGGTATGGAGGCATTATCTATACGGCGTCCACTGCGAAAGCTTCTCGGATCATAAAAATTTGAAGTACGTCCATACCCAGAAGGAATTGAACTTAAGACAACGGCGATGGTTAGAGTTTCTATGCGACTATGAGTTCACCTTGAACTACCACCCCGAAAAAACAAACTCGGTAGCCGATGCGTTGAGTAGGAAAGTACCCGGCTCGAGCTAGAATATCGATTGATGAGCATGGAGTTGGCACGGATGATCGAGGAGATGGACATCACCTTAATATTTAAGGCTTCTTCGGAATATACGGAGTACCTGTCCAGCATGAGCATAGTTTGTGATATCCGGGACTGGATCCGAGTGGAGCAAGGATTGGATGCGGCTTTGGCCCCGACAATAAAGTTAATCGAAGACGGGACTACCGACGAGTACACACTAAAGGACGACCTCGTTTACTTTCCTGGCTTGCTCTACATTCCCAAAGGTGGCAGAATCCGGGAGGATATTATGAGAGAAGCACATTGCTCTCAATATTCCGTGCACCCAGGAATTTCAAATATGTACGCCGGCTTACGGAAGACGATGTGTTGGCCAGGAATGAAGAAAGATGTCCGGTACTTTGTCACGCATTGTGAAGCCTTCCAAAGAGTGAAGGCGGAATGTAGGAGCCCCGATGGCCTGTTGCAGTCGTTGCCAATCCCCGAATGGAAGTTCGAGGATATCTCCATGGACTTCGTACATGAGCTACCTCGCTCCCGCTCAGGAAATGATTCAGTGTGGGTGATTGTTGACTGTCTGACAAAAGTTGCCCAGTTCATTCCTATGAAGAAGGAGGCTCATGTGGATGTCTTAATACGTCTTTTAGTGGAACAGTTTGCACGGTATCACGACGTACCTAAGACGATAGTTTCGGACCGTGATGGTCATTTTACCTCCAAGGAGTGGAAGGCGGTACAGGCATATTTGGGCTCGCGCCTTACCTTCAGCACCGCATTTCATCCACAGACGGACGGGCAGTCTGAGCGGACCATCCGAACATTGGAGGATCTGTTGAGGTTGTGTGTGATAGATAGGGGAGAGCCGTGGGAAAGACTCTTGCCCTTAGTGGAATTCTCCTACAACAACAGCCATCAAGCTAGCATTGGCATGACACCCCATGAAGCCCTATATGGAAGGAGGTGTAGAACCCCCTTGTCTTGGGTGCAAGATGAAGACCCGAAGACTTTGGGTGTTGAATATATAGATGACACAAATGCGGTGGTTAGGTTGATACGGGATCGTATGTTAGAGGCTCAAAGTCGGCAGGCGAATTATTACAACGCTAAACACCGAATGGTGGAATTTCAAGTGGGAGACAAGGTGTTTCTGAAAATCCGACCGATGCATGGAGTATCACGAGTACGAGGAGTGAAGAAACTCAGCCCACGGTATGTTGGGCCCTATGTCATAGTGGAGAAGATTGGCCCTTTGGCCTATCGACTGGAGCTACCGCCCGAGTTAGAAAATCTCCACGACGTGTTCCATGTCTCGTCGCTTCGGAAGGCGTTGTTGCGGCCCGAACAATACATCCCCACGACTGATGGTGCTCTGGCGTCTGACAGATCTGTGCGACTGGAGCCAGTACGAATCGTTGATAATGAGATAAGAACCCTGCGCCGCTGGTAAAAGTGCAGTGGTCTAATCATGGGAAGGAAGAATTTACTTGGGAGCCGGTGGACTTGATGCAGAAGCGCTACCCGGAGCTGTTCTTCCAAGGTAACATTTTATAGCGCATATTATTTAGTACTTGCATCCCCATAGCCCTAGCCTGATTTCGGGGACGAAATCTTTTATTTTGTTTATAGGATTTGTAACGTCCCAATTCGCGCTAGGCCCCTCGCACGAGTTTTGAGTCAAGAGACTTGACTCGGGCTCGGGGCGCACTGGCAAAAGGTGTCAAGTGCGTTGGATGGAGTGTAGGGTTGAGTGATATCCAACGGATCGAAAGGGAATGGCCTAAGGGAAAATCGTCGAGAATGCCTGGTGATTCTCGCCGATCGTCGAGTATCGATGAGAATACTCAATGCTCTCAACGCCAGATTTCCGATAAGAATGGCCCAAGGGAAAATCGTCGAGAATGCCTGGTGATTCTCGCCGATCGTCGAGTATCGATGAGAATACTCAACGCCAGATTTTCGATAAGAATGGCCCAAGGGAAAATCGTCGAGAATGCCTGGTGATTCTCGCCGATCGTCGAGTATCGATGAGAATACTCAACGCCAGATTTCCGATAAGAATGGCCCAAGGGAAAATCGTCGAGAATGCCTGGTGATT
This sequence comes from Platanthera zijinensis, assembly GCA_039513925.1. Lineage (NCBI taxonomy): Eukaryota > Viridiplantae > Streptophyta > Magnoliopsida > Asparagales > Orchidaceae > Platanthera > Platanthera zijinensis. The sequence continues at coordinate 117,312,526 of CM077089.1, read as the reverse complement.
CTCGCCGATCGTCGAGTATCGATGAGAATACTCAACGCTCTCAACGCCAGATTTCCGATAAGTTAGGCTAAGGGAAAATCGCCGGGTATCATTGTTGATACCCGACGAATTCGTCGAGAATGCCTGACGATTCTCGCCGATCATCGAGAATGACAGATGATTCCCGCCGAATTTGACGTGTGCGTTTTCTTCGCCCAGGAAGATTCGCCGGATTGTACAGGCGGACCGAACCGGATTTCGGTATTCACGCTGGATGGTTCCTTGGACCGGGTCACTTCAATATGACCCATTATGGGCGGTCCAATGAGGCGTTGACACGTGGCAGAAGATGTAACCTAATACATCGGCTTATAAAAAGGGAGTTAAAGCCGAACCCTAGATTTTTGCGCCGATCGACCCTTGCCGTCATCGTGGATATCGCAAAACTGACGGAGCCAGCGGAGCTTTTGGAGGCGGCCTTCTTTCTCTCTCTCCCTCTCCTTCCTTTGCCGTGAAGAACAACCGCACCAAGCGAGAGATGTCGCAAAGGAGAACGTCTAGATCCATGGCCGGGAACGGTGGTATCGCTGGAAATAATGTGAGCTTCCTCCCCTCTCCCTTGGTGCTAGATCTGTAGATATATTCTAGGAGAGATATCGACTCCATAGAGTCTTGATGGTGAGGAGGAGATTTCCTAGGAAAGCCATGCCTAGGTTTGTTTTCTAGGCTTAGCCCCCTCCAACCTCTTCATCCTTCAAAGTGAAGATGAGAGAAGGATTCGTGGAGAAATATGGCTTCGTGAGGGTGAATAAGTGTGGAAGATTTTCTGGAGGATATTTTTGGAGTTTGGTGCAAGGAGGAAGATGAACGGGTTCACCTCGCCTTAAGATGTGTGCAGAAATCTGTTTTCTGCACGCAGCGACCTTCGTGGCCAATTTCGGGGGTGTTCTGGTCATATTTGGGTTTTTGAATAAACACGAAAGTAGTAGCCCTCGAAATTATCTTTCCAACGAGTGGTTGCACGTTCCCAGGCGATACCTATAGCCACGGAAAAGTCTATTCAAATCTGCTGCAGTTGGGGGAAATTCCACCCAGGAAATTTGTACCCTGCATGCAGCAGACTTCGAGTGGATTTCTGGTGTGATGCGATCAAATCTGGGCTTTCGACTAAACACGAAAGTTGCAGCCCACAAAATTATCTTTCCAACGAGTGGTTACACGCAATCGTCGGATTTCTGTAGCCTCGGGAATCCTTGGTCGAAGTGGCTGCCCGGATTAAGGCTGCACCTAAATTCTGGGCTTGTGTAACGTGGAATGCGATGTGGTGGAATTTAATGTTGCGATCCAACTCGAGGCTTGGGTGGACTCTTTTGACATAATAATCATTGTGACGTGATAAGTTGAGGTTATCAATCTAAATTCATATAACGAGTTGTGGACAAGTTTAATTGAAGGAAAGAACACGATATAATTGGATAAATGTATAAATGATTTAACTATGGCCATGATACATGTTGGATGGATAAAAAGTGAATTAGTAATCCAATGCTTAGAGTGTCGTCTCCTTACGGGTAGCATTGTGGAAGTAACAAGTGTGGTGATGACTGTCACTAGTTGGAATGAGATTGAGATGAGTAAAGTTGGACGGTTGGGCTTGCCCCTCGGTGTTCATGTCCCGAGGCTCCTTCTGCATTTGATGGATGGTTGGGCTTGGTACTTAGTGTTCATATCCCGAGTCTCCTTCCATGCCGCGATATTGTGAAATTGCATGTGGTGTGAGTCGATACACGGTGTCGTAATCCCGGGTTAAGGATAGTGTGGCAGGTCTACGGGCTCGCCAATTGTCACACCGATGGGAGTCGACAGCTAGACCTTGGACGGTTGGGCTTGGTCCTCGGTGTTCATGTCCCGAGGCTCCTTCCTTGCCAAGTGAACGGTTGGGTTTGGTCCTCATTTTCATTTCTGAGGCTCCTTCCGTGTCACGCATAGGCCAGTTCGGGGCTAGGATCTTGGTGCTCACTTACCCAAGAGAACCCGCTGAGCCGTAGTATGCATGTGAGCTCTGCTGTTGTGTCCTTAGCGTTGAGGCATACGGAGGCCTAGGCCAGGTAGTGTGGAGACCATCCTAGTAGTGGATATGCCTGCTCTACTGTCACCGTTTGGCCACGACGGTTGACGCCTGAGAGGTTAGCTACCTGCTCGAATAGTGGGAACTATAAGTCTGTGTCGACTTAGCGATTGCATGTACTTGATCATGGGTGTGTCATTGCATTGCATTCATAGCATTACACTTCATTGCATACATAAGACCCTCATCGTATAAGTTTGTATGGGCACTCCTATACGATGAGTTACTTATTGCTGAACGACCCTCAACTTATATGCTTGTATGGGCATCCATATAAGTTGAGTTACTTACTGTTGTAGCTATATACTCTCTTGCTGCTGTAGATAGTAGATTTGTAAAATAAGAGCTTGTTTATTATACACTACTGCTGTTGCGTCTTATGATATGTATACTCACTTCACCTGTTGTACTACTATTATTTATATATTGTACCTGTTCTTTTCTCCGCCCGGTGTCGAGGAGTCGCCAGGGGAGCGGATGTGAAGCCACTTAGTCTTTATGAATAACGGTTGCTACGTCTTCCTTTTTAGGAGGAAACCCCGCAGGTGGAGCAGCAGGCTATGCAGCTGGACAGCCAGGCCAGCACGACAAGGCCTGAAGGGACGGTACCATCGCTACCGTCGGTTACAGATGTGAGTGAGAGAGATTTTGTTGTAGCCCTTTGAGGCAAATATATTCACGTACTCTGATTATGTAGAAGCTTGTTAGCTTCTCTTTTGTTATGCTTATGGATATATGCTTAGTGTGGATTGACTTTCTTATATTATTATGGTTGGGTTGGCAATTATGTGTTGATATTAGTGGTTGCCGGCAGAATAGGCGTCTTGTGGTATAGGCTAGCCCGAGTGCTAGTGTTACCGCAAGGTGGCTGTTCTGGGCATAAGACCCCTCTCGTGCCGTGTCTTGTGTTCCGGGAGGGGGGTTTTACATTAGGTCTAAGGCTTAGGACTTAAGTTGGAAGCTTTCCGCAAGACCTCCTAGTTCAGATGAGAAGCCCAGAAGATGAATTCAACTTGTCATCGAGCTCAGATCGACGAAGCGTCGAACCCAGTTCGACTATCTGTGAGTTCAGGTTGACAAAGCGTCGGACTCAGTTCGACGATCTATGAGCTCAAGTCGACGAGGCGTCGAACTCAGTTCGACGATCTCTGAGCTCAGATCGATGATCTCTTTCTTAGACTTATTTCAATATCTCAGAGTTCAGTTCAACGATAGTTGTGCTCAGATCGACGATTATCTTTTTAGATCGACGATTTCTGGAATTTTGTCAGTTTGATAAGGATTTCAAATGTCTTCCCTCAGAGCATTTATTGCAGAAGATTTCTAGCCATTAATAAATATGGAGCAAGTTTCAAGGAGACAAAGAAGGAATGTACTTAGGTTATTTCCTCCAGAGACAGTTGACATTTCAGAAAAGCCTTTATGACTTTGCTAACGGCTATCATCAAGACTTGACAACTGGATTTATTTTTCAGATAGAACAAGAATACATACATTCACAGCAGTACACACAGAATAAGAGATACAGAAAGAAAAAGGAGATCAACGACTCAAAAAATAAAACAAGTTTTCTTTCTGATTCCTGCTGATCAAAAAGTCTTCATCATTCACACTGCAGACAACAAACATTTTAGTTCTTGCTGAAATCATCTTTTACTGGAGCATTCTTTTCATTGAACACCTATCACCCTTGCAAAGCTTCCAGCTCCTGAACTCTTGCTAATCTCAGGAGGAGCATTGACAACAACTCATCCACTTGTGCTTCTCTTTGATTGTTGACAAAGAAGACAACTTCACCATTTTCCTTTTTTCTTTCCTGTAAAAGGGTTTTTGAACTCCCTTCAAAAGTTTTGCTTTGGTTCTTGAGACCTGATCAAAACTCAGTGGTGGCATGATACCTGATCAAAAAATTTGGTTTGGTTTTTAAGCACCTGATCAAAAGCTCATTGGTGCCCAGGACACCTGATCAACTCATCCTGTAGTGGATTCCTACCACGGGTGGTAGAAGAGTGGATGTACCCAGGTTTTGGGGAACCACTATAGTTCCTTATGTCTTCTGGTTGTTTGCTATTTTATTTGCTGTGTGCTGTGGATTTGCTCTTTTGTTTGTTTTATTTTAATTTCTGTCAAGCACTCTACACTATCTAAATTAAGTCTTCCACTGCTAGAATAATTTTCATATTTGCAAAATTATTTTAATACACTCTATTCACCCCCCTCTAGAGTGAAGGATTGATCTTACACACACTTTCAATTGGTATTAGAGCGAGGTTAGTTGCTCAGCAAGTTTGGTTGTTCACACAGGATAACACCTGATGTAACACCCCTATCCGTCGCATAGTATATAACAGTAGGTCCGGTCGGGGCCCGACGCCATATACTACGGACAGACCGGTCGGTTACGCATTGAAACCATTCAACCAATCACAACGTCCTACACAGCACCTAGCGGAAGCAATTATTAAGTTGCACAATTAAGAACCCTGCCAACATGAATGTCCACGCGACTAAAAACAAGGAATGTTTAATACACGAATATTGGCCTTAAAGCCTTACAAGAGTTTGCTTAATAAAAAGTGTCTTCCAAACCTCGGCACGCAGTCCGGTCACACATGAGTACAAAAAGGAAAACACTCAAAACTTGGCCTTCGAGGGCCGGCACATCAACTCGAGCTTTAGCCCGCTAATTACCTCTCGGCTCCGCAGCACCTGCAAGCAACAATCCACCGCACGGTGGTAAACAAAGGCAACGGTCAGCTATGCTTACCAAATTATAACGATTCCGCCCCCAAACCGGGGTGGCAAAGCTTCTTACCTGCACTTGTTAGCAAAACAAGCAACATAGCAAAAAATAAGCATCACATCACAGGTGCACGCTCACACGGCCGTACACCCCGTGCTCTCAGGGCACTTACTCGACAGGCCAGTCCGAACCCCGTCCGGTCCTTGACTCCGCCACCACCCCCAGGGTGGCAACCTCGTGAGCATTTAGTCCTTTCAGCCGTAGCCTAGACTCGATCTCCAAACCTCGGTAAGTCCCACGTAAAACTTTAGGTCGCTTTAACCGAGCAGGTGGAGCGGGTAGGGGTCCACCAGTCCGTTGCTCACCCCGCCGTTGCCAATTGGACTTTGACGCAGACTAAGCTTCCCCAGTCCCAAATACCGTTCAAACACAGTACATAGCCCCGCTATTTACCCGGTTGGCTCCCAGGCCACCGGTATGACAGAAATGCGTTTCCGTCCAGATTTCTGGTGCACCTCGGGGTTAATCCCCCAGATTCCCTGATGCATTCTACCGCATAGCAACCCAAAAATAATCAAAACGCTCGGAGTCTTCTCCGGCTAAAAATGCACATCAAATCATCACCGATCCATACCAACACGTCCGAGTAGGCTTCACACATCATGCCTATGTCCGTACTACGATTCCGGACTCTAACAAGGGGGACTTTACATATCTACCCCAAGAAATACCACAATCTCGCCGCACACTCGCGGGAGAGGGCTTTTCCCATGCAAAGGAAGAAGAGCTTCACATGCTCAAGAAGAGGATCGTTACCCTTGCGCTTTTCCTCGGCGCCATGACGATCTAGTCGGATGGAAAGCACCGTATCGGCCTCGCCTTCGCGGATCCGGACTCGGATCGTGATTTGGAGCTCCGAAGCTCCGCCGGTGACCGGATCTTTGGTCTTCTTCCTCCTCCTAGCTCTCCCTTCTCTCTAGATCTTAGAGAGATAAAGCCCAAGTGAAATGAGGGATTCTAAACCCTATTCCCGGATATAACATGCCAGCAACAGCCCTGAACCATCGGATCCCAAATCAAGAAATCGAACGGCTGCGATTCAGCCCAATTTTACAAAATCTGGGCCGAACACGGGTTGAAACACGGCCGTGTGAATGGCCGTGTCACCCATTTGCCGTCTCGACCGACGCGATATCCAGCACACGGCATTCGACACGGCCTCTGACACGCCCGTGTCGCATGCGACACGGCCGTGTCATGACCTGTGTCACGCCCCGTGTGCAACGACCAACACTCTTTTCCCGAGAAGGACACGGCCTGTGACACGGCATCCGACACGCCCGTGTCACATATGACACACCCGTGTCTGTGCCTGTGTCATGACCCATGTACATGACTCAGAAAACTCCCAAGCGTGACACGCCCTGGGACACGCCCGTGTCCCAGGCCGTGTGCCTCAACTCGACGATCGCTGATCGTCAAAATGTCGACCACATGACCCGTGGCCGAACACGCCCGTGACACGCCCGTGACACGCCCGTGTCACGCCCGTGACACCTGCTCCAAAACCCAGACTTGGCTTAAAATGTCAACCATCCCTCTTTTGAGTTTCGGGGGTGTTACAACTCTCCCCCCTTAAAAGAATTTCGTCCACGAAATTACTAAAGGAGAGAAAACAGAAACTCTCAACGGTACCCAGGCGGAACAGCTCCGGGTACACATCCAGCATAGATTGCTCTCATTCCTAAGAGAGCTCCTTGCTATCGCAATTGCCCCACCGGACCACGACTATCTTGATATCCTTGAGACAAAGTCGCTCGACTTCACGGTCTCCAAAACGAACTGGTTTGACCCTAGACGTCAACCTTTCGTCCACCAAAACTTGATCACTCACGATCAAGTTTGAAGGCTCTTGCGCCGCCTCACCAAGCCGCTCCAAAACCTCAAGTGGTCCAAGGTATACCGGGCTCAGCTTCCCCAAGCGTCGCTCCCGTGGAACACTCTTGAACGACTAAACCTTTCCATGCGCCATCCGATATTTCCACCTTCCGATACGTGGCGTTAAAGTACTTCGTCTGCCTCCCCCGAGCGATTAGCAACAGTGCTCATATGGTTCGCACCAAAGGGGTAGTGTGTTGGTACCCTAGTTTTGATTTGAGTTTAGTCCTCTCCTTTGTGCCCCTTGACCCAAGAAATACTTATGGTCAATGGTTAGGAGTCTAGCTGTAGAGTCCTCACTTTTCCAGATTGAGAATTTGGTTAAGTAGGTTTTTCGTTCGACGATAGTCGAACGCCGCTCGACTATCGTCTATCGGCTGATCGACGATCGTCTATCAGTTGGTCGACGCTTTGTCTGCGTTGATAGTTCGACTATCTGTTGATAGATCGACTATCTGTTTTGCGTTGATAGTTCGACTATCTGTTGATAGTTTGACTATCTGCTTGGCGAGGTAGTTCGACTATCTGCTCTGATAGATCGACTATCTGATAGTTCGACTATCTGTTGATAGGTCGACTATCTGTTCCGCCTTGATAGTTTGACTATCTGTTGATAGATCGACTATCTGTTTCGTCTTGATAGTTCGACTATCTGTTGATAGTTCGACTATCTGTTGCCTTTGATAGTTCGACTATCTGTCCTGATAGGTCGACTATCTGATAGTTCGACTATCTGCTGATAGATCGACTATCTGGTTGGTTTTGATAGTTCGACTATCTTTTGATAGATCGACTATCTGTTTTCTGAGGTAGGTCGACTATCTGCTTGATAGGTCGACTATCTCTGTGCGCTTGATAATTCGACTATCTGTCCTTGATAGATCGACTATCTGATAGTTCGACTATCTGTTCTGATAGCTCGACTATCTGCCGGGGTAGTTCGACTATCTTCTTCGATAGGTCGACTATCTGGATCGTTCGACTATCTGCCCGATAGTTCGACGATCTCCGTGCGTCGTTCGACGATCTTCGAAGGTCGTTCGACGTTTTCTGTCTGCCTTTGTATTTTGTATTTATTTATTATATTTAATTAATTAATACATTTTCTGGCACAATATTTTAAGCTGTATGATAAAATAACCAGGCAATATTTGCTCCATCTCTTTTGCCTGAGTCAAATCTTTTTAAGATAAAGTTGTTTGTCTTATTAGCTGTCTTTTTAATTTACTTTATCTATTGTCAGCCCTTTATAGCCGTTAGACTGAAAAGTCTTCTTTTGCTATAAAGAGATTATTTCTGATGTGACTTTATTTAGTCCATCTGTTATCTGTTTTAAGCCTGCAGCTTCTTAGAAAATGGTTTATTCCCTTTATAGAATGTTTTGCTGTAGAGATATTTCTGTCTTCTTGATACTTACAGCCCAGGTCTCAAGGCTTAGAAGAAGACAAATAATTCAAATGGAAGAGAGCCGTTGCTTGCTGATGATTATAAAAAGGACCCTTTGAAGAAGGATTCAAGCTAGCTAATAGCTAACCAGAGTTACACACATTCTCAAGCTCTCAAGCCTTCATCTAGTTCAAGCTTCCTGCTCTCAGCAATCTCCATCTAACTGAGAAGTGTTAAGATCTTCATCTCTTCTTCACCTGAGTTCTCCTGCTTTCAGGAAGTTCAACTCAGAGTTCCTTTGAAGAAGAAGAAGAAGAAGATAGCTGCTTGAAGAACTTTGATTTCATTATTTACTTTCTTCCTGTAGCTCTTTCCTTTAGAACTTTCTGAAGAGTTTCTCTGCACTGAAGCAAGACTTCACCTGGACATTCTTGAGCCAGGGGGAGCCTTGATTCTTTGGAGCATTCTAGCTCAGTGCAAGTTTTTGTGCTTCTCTAATCTATTGTAAAATAGAGAAGACATCTTAACCTTCTTCCCCCTCCTGTACAGGGTTATTACTCCCTTCAAAAGTATCCCTTGGTGGCAGGGCACCTGATCAAAAACCTGTGCTTGGTTTTTAGACACCTGATCAAAAGTCTAAAGGGTTTCTGGATCTACCTGAAGCAGATCCTGTTGGTGGCAGGGCACCTGATCAAAAACCTGAGTGGATTCCTACCGTGTGGGTAGAAGAGTGGACGTACCCAAGTTATTTGGGGAACCACTATAAATTTCCTTATGTCATCTGGATTCTTTTGTTTAATTCCTGCATTGTGGCTGTGATTAGATATAACTAGGTTGCTAGTTGCTGATTAGGTTTTTCCAAGCTTAACTATAATTACAGTTAGCTTGTGTTTGTTCACATCACTTGTGTTAGGCTTTAAGGTTAAATCAATATCTATAATCTTTTCATTCCGCACTTCACTCCAAGGGAGTTGGGTAGACTATTAAGTTTTGTCTGTGCAAAATTTGACAACTCTATTCACCCCCCCTCTAGAGTAGTATCTATCCCTTCACTTTCAATTGGTATCAGAGCCAGGTTGACTGACTGTATAGGCTAACACCTAAGTCACAAGATCCTGATAGATACCAAGAGCTTATAGATATTCACTATCATGGCCCAGTCTAAGGATTATTCTAGCACCAGACCTCCAGCATGCAACTTAGCAAAGTTTGGCATCTGGAAGGCAAGGATTAAATTATATATGAACTCTATTGATGAAAGTATTTTTGCCTCTATTTTGTCAGGTCCCCCAAGAGCACCTGCTGCTGCCACTGCCTCATCATCTGATATGAGTGCAGTGCCTCCTCCAGACTACAATGATGAATACAAGAAGGCCAAAATTGCAGATGCCAAGGCAATGAACATACTGGCTCAGACAATGTCTGATGAGGTGTTCCAGAAGGTGGCTGACTGCTCCTCAGCAAAGGCCATGTGGGACACACTGAACCAGATTGTAGCTGGTTCAGCTGATGAAAGGAAGGACAGAAGGTCCAACCTTATCTCACAGTATGAGAACTTCAAGAAAACTGATGCTGAATCAGTTGAAGCTATGTACACCAGGCTCAGCTCAATCATCAATGAGCTGAGGACCCTGGACAAGGACATATCATTGACAGAGGTCAATGATAAGATTCTTATGTGCTTCCCTAGCACATGGGATCTAAGAATCTGGCCCATCAAGGAAGCCAGAAGCACTAATGAGATCTCAACTGAAGCTCTCCTCGGCAAGCTCAAGTCTTTTGAGCAAGTGCTGAAGACCAGAGAAGCAGAAGCTGAAGCCAAGACCCCCACTCCAACAAGAAAAGAGCAATCTCTAGCTCTTAAGGCTGCAGATGTCTCTGAAGGCAGCCAATCTAATGAGGAACTTATGGCATTGTTTGCCAAAAGATTTCTCAAGATGGGAAGAAAGGAGTTCAGAAAGAAGTCTTCACGCTATGAAGACAAACCAAGGTATGATCGCTCTCCTGCTAAAGAAATCATTTGTTATGGTTGCAGGAAGCCTGGACACATTTTGCCAGAATGTCCAGAGGAGAAGAACAAGGAAAAGAGAAAAGAAAAGGAACAACACAGGAAGCACTCCAAGCCATCCTCCCACAAAAACAAGAAGAAGGAGAGAGGTTTCATTGCTGAAACCTGGAGTGATTCTGATGAAGAATCCTCCTCATCAAGTTCCAGTGAAGATGAGGAAGAGAAGAAGGCAAAAGAAGTTTGCCTAATGGCAATAGATGCCTGCAGCAACCACTCTGCTGCAGAGAGTTCTGATTCTGATGAAGAGATGCCTACTGAAGATGAGGTACTTTCTTCTTATGATTTTACTTCAGAAGAATTTAAGTTAGAATTTAAATCTTTATGTTTAGATTTAATTAGCTCAGAAAAGGAAATAAAAGAACTTACAAATAGGTTAGCTGACTCAGAATCAATAGCCTCTGAAAACATTAGGTTAAAGGAAGAACTCACTACTTGTAGTGAAGAAATTAAATTCCTTAAAATAGAGTTAGCTAAGTCTAAGAGATTAGAAGAATCCCTTAATGGTAGAAGCCTTAAGCTGTTAGAAATTACCAGCATGACTAACACTAGGTCAGGTAATGATAAACTAGGCTTAGGAGCTTCTCCCAGTGAACCCCCAGTCCTTCTTAAAAATAATCTTTCAACTCCAGTGAACTTCATTTCAGCTAGTGGAAAGAAGAACACTGAGCAAGTAAATCTGGTAAATAAAACCTTAAATAAAGCTAAGAGAGAAAAGAGAAAGAAGTTTTTCAAAGAAATGCAAAGAGCGTCGAACGCCGCTCGACGATCGGATGCTCCATGGTCGAACGAAGCTCGACGATCTGAGCGCCCATCGTCGAACGTCGATCGACGATTTCAATATGATTTTCAAAATCATAATCAATTCCATAGAAACCTAAATGAGAATAGAAACCCTAGGTTTGTTGACCCATCATCAGCATGGAGAATCCCACCTAGGAGATCTCACCCACTAGGTTATCACCCTCAGCCTGCATTCTCTTATATTTCCAGTTTTTCTTATGTGAAAAACAAGGGACCCAAGGTTACCTGGGTCCACTCTGTCTAAATAATTGTCTTGCAGGTGAAGGCCTATCCAATCACTCAAAATAAGTGGTATTTGGATAGTGGATGCTCTAAGCATATGACAGGAAATAAAGATCTACTGTCAAAGTTCAAAGCTAAGCTTGGCCCAAAGGTTATCTTTGGAGACTCCAGCTGTGGTCAGACAGAAGGCTATGGCAAGATCACAATTGGAGCAGTTACTTTCAAGAGAGTTGCTTATGTCAATGGACTGAAGCATAATCTGATTTCAGTCAGCCAGCTATGTGATGCTGGCTACCAGGTTTCATTTTCTAATTTCTCTTGCAATATTACTTTAAATAATAATGTTGTTTTAGTAGGTATTAGAATAGGTAACATTTATTTAGTAGATTTTAATTCATCTCACTCTGAAATCTGCCTGTTTAATGAAGTAACCCTTAATAATAATTCCCTATGGCATAAAAGGCTTAGTCATGTAAACCTTAAAAATATATATAGGTTATCTAAGCACAACCTTGTTAGAGGTTTACCTTCTTGCCCCTACAAGAAGGAGAGCCTATGCAAGGCTTGTCAGCTAGGCAAGCAAACCAAGAATTCATTTAAATCTGTAAATAAAAGTGATTCTCCTAGAATCCTGTATTTATTACATTTGGACCTTTTTGGCCCAATAAATGTACAGAGTTTAGGAGGGAAGTATTACACTTTAGTAATTGTAGATGACTTCTCTAGGTTCAGTTGGGTTTTCTTTTTGAGAACTAAGTCTGATAACTTCAAAGCCCTTACAGACTTTCTACTTTGTGTGCAGACTGAGTACTCTACTCATGTGGCCTTGATCAGAAGTGATCATGGTACTGAGTTTGACTCTCTTCTCATGCAAGAATTCTGTGAGAGAGAAGGAATCAAACATAGCTTCTCAGCTCCTAGAACTCCCCAACAAAATGGGGTAGTTGAAAGGAAGAATAGAACACTAATTGAAGCTGCTAGTACATTGTTGGCAGATGCTAACATGCCTCTATCCTATTGGGCAGAAGCTGTTAGTACAGCCAACTATGTCTTGAATAGAAGTTTGATACACAAACTTAAGTGTAAAACTCCTTATGAGTTGCTTAAAGGAAAGAAACCAAAAATTAATTACTTTAGAATTTTTGGCTGTACTGTTTATATTCATAATAATAATAAAGAATATATTAGAAAATTTGAAGCAAAAGCTTCAATGGGAATTATGCTTGGATATTCCCAAGTAAGCAAAGCTTATAGGGTTTATAACAAGTCTACCTGTAAGATAGAAGAATCTGTGCATGTAACTTTTGATGAGTCTCAGATGTTTTACAAGGAGAAGGAAAATTCTCCTTCCTCCAGTTCTTTGCAGGTACCTGATGCCCCTCAAGAAATTCTTCAACTATCAACTCTTCAGATCACTGAATCAGACAGTGATGAAGACATTGCTGAAGCTGTTGAAGCTGTTGTTGTACCACCAACAGTAGATCAAATTCCTCCTGAGGAATTAATCCCAACTGTTGCTGAAGATCACATCCCACCTGCTGATATTGTCACACTTAGAGATCACCCCACATCTCAAGTGATTGGAGACATATCAGCTGGTGTGCAAACAAGACACCAATTAAGACAGGATGTGATGCATGCTTGTTTCCTCTCACAGATTGAGCCCCTCACCTTTAAAGATGCAGAGCTAGATCCCCACTGGATCATTGCAATGCAAGAGGAGCTCAATCAGTTTGAGAGATATAAAGTTTGGACTTTGGTTCCAAGACCTAAAGGCCAACTGATCATAGGCACCAAGTGGGTGTATAAAAACAAGTTAGATGCAAATGGAATTATAGTAAGGAATAAAGCTAGGCTTGTAGCTCAGGGCTACAGACAGGAGGAAGGAATAGACTATGACCAAACCTTTGCTCCTGTTGCAAGGCTAGAAGCAATAAGGATCTTCTTGGCCTATGCAGCCTTCATGAAGTTTAAGGTGTTCCAAATGGATGTCAAAAGTGCATTCCTAAATGGTGAGCTTAAGGAAGAGGTGTTTGTTGAACAACCACCAGGGTTTGTTTCTTCAACTCAGCCTTCTCATGTTTTTAAGTTGCAGAAAGCTCTTTATGGACTAAAGCAAGCTCCTAGGGCCTGGTATAAGACCTTAGCTAGTTTCTTGTTAGAGCACAACTTTACTAGGGGAGTAGTTGATAGAACCCTTTTCGTCAAGCATCACAAGGACACAATCCTGTTTGTTCAGGTGTATGTAGATGACATTATTTTTGGCTCCACTGATCCCAAACTGTGCAAAAAGTTTTCCAACTTGATGCATTCTAAGTTTGAGATGAGTAGTATGGGTGTGCTGTCTTACTTTCTTGGTCTCCAAGTTAAGCAAGATGCTGATGGTATCTTCATCTCCCAATCCAAATATGCCAAGGAATTGGTAAAGAAATTTGGGATGGCTGATGCTTCAGCAATGCCTACACCCATGGCTACTAATGTAGTTATTGATTCTGATGATCACGGCAAGCCAGTTGATCAAAAGAATTATAGGGCCATTGTTGGTTCCCTATTATATCTAACTGCAAGTAGGCCAGATATAATGTTTGCTACATGCCTTTGTGCTAGATTTCAGGTCAACCCCAAGGAATCTCATCTGATTCTTCTAAAGAGAATCCTGAGATACCTGAAAGGATGTCCAGATCTAGGACTTTGGTACCCAGCTGAGTCAGAATTTGAATTAATTGGATATTCTGATTCTGATTATGCTGGCTGCAGAGTTGACAGGAAGAGCACCTCAGGAACTTGCCAGTTCCTGGGAGAGAGATTGGTCTCTTGGTTCTGTAAGAAGCAGGTTTCTGTCTCAACTTCAACTGCAGAGGCTGAATATATAGCAGCTGCCAGTTGTTGTTCACAGATCCTGTGGATTCAAAACCAGCTTGTGGATTATGGTTACTCACACAAGAACACCAAGATCATGTGTGATAGTACCAGTGCCATTTCTATTGCACAAAATCCAGTGCACCACTCTAGAACCAAGCACATTGAGATTCGGCACCATTTCCTGAGAGATTGTGTGGAAAAGAACAAGATCTGTCTTGAGTTCATATCCACTGAGTTTCAGAGAGGTGATATTTTCACCAAGCCTTTAGATGAACAGAAGCATCTGTTCTTTTTAGTTCAACTAGGCATGATTAATGGACGAGACTAAGTGTGACTATATCTGCCTATGTTGAAATCTGCTTGAAGATCGTCGAACGATGATCGAAGATCGTCGAACGGATTAAGCCTATCGTCGACCTCTGGTTAATGATAGCTTATCTGTTTGAAGATCGTCGATCGACGTTCGACCATCGTCGAACAGGTTGAGCTCATCGTCGATCTCTGAACGACGACAGCTTGTTGCTTGTGAAGCCAGAAATAGCCGAACAATGGTTCGACTACTCTGCTTCTGAGCCGATCGTCGAACGACCGTTCGACTATCGAGTCAAGTATCTTTTTAATAGATCGACTATTCCCGGTCTAATATAAAGCCGATAGTCGACCTAGGTTAAAAGATCTTGTGTTTTATCGTCGACGGAGCGTGCCCTTTCGCATTCTGCTTTCCCGCTTGCGATTTCTGGGCGTTTCGTCTTCTTTGTTCTCTGCAGCTTTCTCGTGCTTTCTCCGGCGAATCCATGGCGGTCTCTCCAGCAGTTTTAGCCGTCGTGAAGTTTGATGCAGGATTCAGCGTGGATTTCGACGCTTTCAGCGGTTGCGATGCAGGAATAGTAGAAGTTCTACAGCTTTGCAGGGATCAGGGATTAGAGAAGTTGATGTCTGAAAGGATTAAGATCAACATTCCAGAAATCAAAGAATGGGCTTTCACGTCGTCTTCCACAGACGAATCGATGATCGGTACCATCGGCGGAGAAGAGGTGATCCTGACTCCGGCCATCTTATCTGATGTTTTTGAATTAGTTATTGGTGATGAGGATTATGAGCAAGACGCTCAGGAATTTGGAAGAATGCTGGTTGAGCTGGGACATGCTGAGGGCATTCCCACGAAGCTGCTCAAAGTGAATTTTCCTTTCAAAATCAAGTTTCTGGCTGAGTTAGTAGGAAAAGTGCTCCTGGGTAAGCACTCTGCCCACGACAATATAACAAGGCAGCAATTCGCACTCATGTGTGCAATTGTTAATCGAAAAAGGATCGATTGGGCAGCAGTTGTATTTGATTTAATCAGGAAGAAGACTGGTAAAAAGGAAGTCACCCTAGGAAGGGTCATTGGAATCTTCCTTAAGGAGAAATACCCCCAGCTGCTAAGTTCAACTGCAACAACAATCAATGCAAGCAAGAAGATGGACCCCAACTTGTTCTCTAAGTGGAAGAGAACATTTGTGAAACCTACTCCAGCAACATCTGAGGACACAAGGACTGCATCAGTCGCTCCTCACCATGTTGAAGCTGGCTCAGCTCTTCCTTCCTCCTCCTCTGCTTTGCCGTCTGCCTCAGTTGAAGTACCATCAACTTCAGCTGAGGTACGACCTTCTTCCTCTGCTGCTCCAGAAACAACTACGGTTGTTCCTCTGTCTCCTCCAGCTTCTCCTCTACCTGCTCATCTGGCTAGGATATCTGCTCCTAGCTTTGATTTGTTAGGATCAGAGAGAATTCCTACTCCTCCTGTATCTCCCATCAATTCCCCAATTAACTCTCCTGCTCCATCACCTGCTCCATCTCCTGCTCGATCCCCTGTCCACACCATTTCTCATCCCAGCACCACTACCATATCTGCTGCAGCTCCATCCACCTCACATCCTTCATCTATTGAGATCTCTCCTGAGTTTATCTCCCGCATTGTGGAGCTGATTACCCCATCAATCAAAACCATGATTGAAGAGGCAATCGCTCCCCTTGCTGCCTCCATTGATCTCTTATCTGCCTCCATCAAATCCCTTTCAAAATCTGCTGAGCCATCTTCCTCAAGGGGCCTGGTCTCAGTATCTACTGAAATCAGGCAGGGGGAGATGTTCAATGAAGATGCCTCAGACCATCCTGCCTCTCCTCCAGCTATAAAGGATACAGTCATGTCTGCCCAGGAAGAATCTGCTCCTGCTGAGAAAGAGATAGATCCAGCTGAAGAAGAAATAGCTCCAGCCCAGGAAGAGATAGCTCCTGCTGAGAAAGAAAAAGTTCCAGTTTTGTCTGATAAGGAAATAGCAGATGGAATCTTGCTATCTGAGATTGCAGTTAAAGTCTGCTTAGAAGATCTTACCTCTCCTGTGATTGCTAGATTCCTGGAAGGAATTATAACTTCGTATCTGAATGAATCATGGGAGATAGTTAAGTATGAAGGTAACTCTTTCATTCGTTTTGTTGATGAGTCGATTAATTTGATAGTTTGTGAATACCTTGAAGGAATGATTCAAGCTTATTTAGCAGATATGTATTCATAATTTTACAGATATTATTAAAGAAGATTTAACTGCTCAGATCATAGCAGTTGTTGTTGAAGCTGACCCAAGTGTTCTTGATACTCAAGTAGATCCTGAATTAGAATTCTTTTTAGATAATAAAGAAGATGAGTCTGAGAAAGATGAAGTCAAAGTTGACTCTCCTGTTCTGAGTTTGGAAGAAGCTCAAGCAAGAGCTGCCTGGGAGTTAAGAGTTCAATCTTTAAAAGAGAAAGAGAAAGATTTGCAAATTGAAAAGTCAACCATCTGGGATGACTCTCCAGGGTTGGACTTAGATTCCCTTCTGGCTCTGGATGCCATGGAAGAGGAAAGGGAGAAATCTGCTTCTAAGCTTAAAGAAAAGGCTGTTTCAGAAGCCTATGATCCTTATGAAAATCCTCCCTCATCTCATTCTGATGATGATGATGATTCTGATGTTTCTGAGAAGTCTAAGAGAAAGAAAGCTGCCTCAAAGAAAAGAAAAGCTGCTCCTCCTCCACCTCCCAGTAAGGATAATGATATTCCCTATTATATTCTGAAGGGCATTGACCCTAAATCCAAGGATTTTCAGCACTGGATGAGGTTTTCAAAGAATCAGCAGAAAGAAAGAAAAAGGACTAAGAGGTATGATACTCCTGTCTCAAGATGGACTCCCAGAGGTCCTCCTCCACCTCCTGGTGCAGGAGCCTCTGGGAACCTATCAGCCAATCCTGGTGCCTCTTCTGCAAGATCTGCTTATTTTCAGCCCCAGCCAAGACAAGGTTATCAAAGCTCTCAAAGCAAATCATTTTCTGGTTCTCAAAGACAAATGAAGGAGACTGTGGTTCAAAGACCAACCTTTTCCCCACCTCCTTCTCCAAAGAAGAGAATGTCTTCTCCAACACCAGTTCAGACTGAGGAAATTGTTTCTAAAGGTAAATAGTTCACTTTGCTTTAAAATATCTAGCAAGAACCTCTCTGCTAAGTTTGCTTCTAATGTCTTATCTAGTTATTCAAGATAAAATAGCTGATGCTGCTTCTCCTGAGCCTATGTATGAAAATCCTGAGCTCGATCCTAACTTTAGGATGGCTCGCTTTCAAGAGCTAGT
The DNA here is from genome assembly GCA_039513925.1 of Platanthera zijinensis. NCBI lineage: Eukaryota > Viridiplantae > Streptophyta > Magnoliopsida > Asparagales > Orchidaceae > Platanthera > Platanthera zijinensis. The sequence continues at coordinate 117,294,762 of CM077089.1, read as the reverse complement.
TGGAGCAGCCCAAATAAGAAAAGCAAGAGCCGAAGGTAAAGATACGACTGGTCTTACTACCATGTCAGCTTACAGAAAGAAAGAATTTGAAAAGTTCCAGGTCAATCCTGAGATTTTTGATCCATCAAAATACATGGAAAAGCATCCTGAAGCTGTTGTCCCAAGAGCCACAGAGCTGAAGATCATTGGTGCGCAGGACCTGAAAATGTCAAAGAAAGAATCAGATGACCCTCTAAGAAAAATTTCTTTTGTTTCTAGTTCTTCTGATCCGTTACCAGACTCTAAAGATTCTTAATAGTTTGATTAACTGCTGTGCTATATTTGTTTATCTGTTTGATAATCTGCCAGTTAATTGTTAACTATTTTCTGTATTATTTTATTGCTCTTTAGCTAGTTTTATGTTTTAGATGTTGAGAGACTTAACTCAAATAGGGGGAGATTGTTGGTACCCTAGTTTTGATTTGAGTTTAGTCCTCTCCTTTGTGCCCCTTGACCCAAGAAATACTTATGGTCAATGGTTAGGAGTCTAGCTGTAGAGTCCTCACTTTTCCAGATTGAGAATTTGGTTAAGTAGGTTTTTCGTTCGACGATAGTCGAACGCCGCTCGACTATCGTCTATCGGCTGATCGACGATCGTCTATCAGTTGGTCGACGCTTTGTCTGCGTTGATAGTTCGACTATCTGTTGATAGATCGACTATCTGTTTTGCGTTGATAGTTCGACTATCTGTTGATAGTTTGACTATCTGCTTGGCGAGGTAGTTCGACTATCTGCTCTGATAGATCGACTATCTGATAGTTCGACTATCTGTTGATAGGTCGACTATCTGTTCCGCCTTGATAGTTCGACTATCTGTTGATAGATCGACTATCTGTTTCGTCTTGATAGTTCGACTATCTGTTGATAGTTCGACTATCTGTTGCCTTTGATAGTTCGACTATCTGTCCTGATAGGTCGACTATCTGATAGTTCGACTATCTGCTGATAGATCGACTATCTGGTTGGTTTTGATAGTTCGACTATCTTTTGATAGATCGACTATCTGTTTTCTGAGGTAGGTCGACTATCTGCTTGATAGGTCGACTATCTCTGTGCGCTTGATAGTTCGACTATCTGTCCTTGATAGATCGACTATCTGATAGTTCGACTATCTGTTCTGATAGCTCGACTATCTGCCGGGGTAGTTCGACTATCTTCTTCGATAGGTCGACTATCTGGATCGTTCGACTATCTGCCCGATAGTTCGACGATCTCCGTGCGTCGTTCGACGATCTTCGAAGGTCGTTCGACGTTTTCTGTCTGCCTTTGTATTTTGTATTTATTTATTATATTTAATTAATTAATACATTTTCTGGCACAGTATTTTAAGCTGTATGATAAAATAACCAGGCAATATTTGCTCCATCTCTTTTGCCTGAGTCAAATCTTTTTAAGATAAAGTTGTTTGTCTTATTAGCTGTCTTTTTAATTTACTTTATCTATTGTCAGCCCTTTATAGCCGTTAGACTGAAAAGTCTTCTTTTGCTATAAAGAGATTATTTCTGATGTGACTTTATTTAGTCCTTCTGTTATCTGTTTTAAGCCTGCAGCTTCTTAGAAAATGGTTTATTCCCTTTATAGAATGTTTTGCTGCAGAGATATTTCTGTCTTCTTGATACTTACAGCCCAGGTCTCAAGGCTTAGAAGAAGACAAATAATTCAAATGGAAGAGAGCCGTTGCTTGCTGATGATTATAAAAAGGACCCTTTGAAGAAGGATTCAAGCTAGCTAATAGCTAACCAGAGTTACACACATTCTCAAGCTCTCAAGCCTTCATCTAGTTCAAGCTTCCTGCTCTCAGCAATCTCCATCTAACTGAGAAGTGTTAAGATCTTCATCTCTTCTTCACCTGAGTTCTCCTGCTTTCAGGAAGTTCAACTCAGAGTTCCTTTGAAGAAGAAGAAGAAGAAGATAGCTGCTTGAAGAACTTTGATTTCATTATTTACTTTCTTCCTGTAGCTCTTTCCTTCAGAACTTTCTGAAGAGTTTCTCTGCACTGAAGCAAGACTTCACCTGGACATTCTTGAGCCAGGGGAGCCTTGATTCTTTGGAGCATTCTAGCTCAGTGCAAGTTTTTGTGCTTCTCTAATCTATTGTAAAATAGAGAAGACATCTTAACCTTCTTCCCCCTCCTGTACAGGGTTATTACTCCCTTCAAAAGTATCCCTTGGTGGCAGGGCACCTGATCAAAAACCTGTGCTTGGTTTTTAGACACCTGATCAAAAGTCTAAAGGGTTTCTGGATCTACCTGAAGCAGATCCTGTTGGTGGCAGGGCACCTGATCAAAAACCTGAGTGGATTCCTACTGTGTGGGTAGAAGAGTGGACGTACCCAAGTTGTTTGGGGAACCACTATAAATTTCCTTGTGTCGTCTGGATTCTTTTGTTTAATTCCTGCATTGTGGCTGTGATTAGATATAACTAGGTTGCTAGTTGCTGATTAGGTTTTTCCAAGCTTAACTATAATTACAGTTAGCTTGTGTTTGTTCACATCACTTGTGTTAGGCTTTAAGGTTAAATCAATATCTATATTCTTTTCATTCCGCACTTCACTCCAAGGGAGTTGGGTAGACTATTAAGTTTTGTCTGTGCAAAATTTGACAACTCTATTCACCCCCCCTCTAGAGTAGTATCTATCCCTTCACTTTCATAGTGTTTACCACCTCTTACTTTAAATACAACTTTGTGTCATCCGTTTCTAGCCTAGACAACAACATGCGACGACTTCTACGAAGAAGGGCCTCGAAGGGCGCCATTTGCATGCTCGTTTGGTAGCTAAAGTTGTACGCAAACTTTACCAAAACAGATTGCCTTCCCACTGCTTCCCGAAGTCTAGAACGCACATGCGAAGCACGTCCTCCAACGTCCTGTTGACCCACTCGGTCTGCTCATCTGTCCGCGGATGTAAGACTGGACTAAACTACAACTTAGTCTCCAACACTTTCTGTAAACACCTCCAATCATTGGACGTAGAACGCCCACCTCGATTGCTCACGATGTTGCAGGGCACACCATGTAGTCTAACTATGTTATCCAAAAACATTTGCCAGTTACTCCGCCGAATTATCCTTCCTATGCGGAATGAAGTGCGACACTAAAGTCAACACAATTACGATCACCCACACGCCGTCGCTTCTTCACTGTGACTTTGGCAAACCATACACACAGTCCCGTCGAACTTCTATTCCGAACTAGGCAAGGATTCAAGAATCCCCCGGCACTTGGCACTCTGCCTTCACTAAGGCGCAAGGCTGGCGCTTAGCCACAAACAACGCTACGGCTCTCTTGAGCCCCGACCACCAAAGCAATTTCTTAGGATAACGACACAACTCGTGCTTCCTAAGTTAATTGAGTACTTGGTATAACATACCACAACTCCACCCATCAATTGTCCACTCTTGGGCCGCACAAACGGTTGTCTTTCCTTGGTAGACCACCTACAACCGTCGATTTGGGATTTTGACCCACCGAGCCGTACACATGATTTCCTTCAAGCAGCTACACAAACCATAGTATGCCAACTACGATCAGCCAGGCCATACTGACCTTCCGACTAGCTCCATTACGCTTCGACGCTAGTCTGCTTGTCAACGCAAGAGATAGCTAACACCTCCAACTCCCAGGTCAAGCCCTCAACATGAACCTACAGCTAGTTGGCTTGGGCGGAAGCCCTGTGTCTCAACGCATCCGCAACACATTGCCGTACAACAAGCACAAAATAACTTTCGAACGTATAGTACCCCAGGAACTCCATCCATTTTTGCTGCCTCAATTTCCAACCCTTTTGATCCAACCGATATATCAGACTCCTATGATCGGTAAAAACATCGACTTAAGCGCCGTACGAATAATGCCTCCACAGCTTAAGCGCAAAACACACGGCCGCTAACTCCAGATGGCGGACCGGGCAATTCCCCTCGTGCTCTTTCAACTAATGTGAGCCATAAGCCACAACATTACCACGCTGCAGCAGCACGCAGTCCAATCCACTGCCCAAGGCAGTGCCGTAGATCTCACGGCTTTTGGTTCCACTCGGCGAACTTAACATTTGTTCCGTGGTTGACCAACTCAATAACCCTTCAAAGTTTGGGCGCACTCGCGCATCTAAGCTATCCTTTTAAGCTTTTTCTTGACAACGATGCGAGGGGTAATACTATCCGCGGGAAGTCCTCTACGAAGCGCCTGTTGTAGCCGACCACACCAAAAACTCTGGACTTCCGCTACCAAGACAACACAGACCACCCTCGTATTGCGACTAACAACGCTGGACCCACACGCTCTCACTCTACCAACTAAAGGACCGAGAAGCGCTACGAGGATAACCCAAGACTCGTGTTCGGAGAACTTGGTGTATACATGGTTCCTTCTTAGCGTCCACAAAACCAAGAGTAGATATTCAGAAGCGATACCCTTCGCACTAAAATTACCCCCAATGTGTCGTTGATGAAGACGATCACAAACTAGACTAGGTACTCCATGAACGTTCCGTTCATCCGATCTATGAACACTGTTGCCACACTTGACTGCCAAGACAGCACGATCGTAGACTCGTATTGCTCATCACTCGTGCTTAACACCGCCTTTGCGATAACACTTACTCTTATTCTCAAATGAGGGTAACCAGACTTACAATTCACTACTGAGTCCACCGAAGACCCGACTAACTGATCAGAAGATCATCGATCATTTGGATCGATTACTTGTCCTATTTCTACAAACTTACACAACTCTCTATAACAGATACAAAATTGCAAGCTCCCTCCTTTTTCTGGGTAAAGAGGACCGGTGCGCTCCAAGGCAACGAGCTTGGACGCACATACCCTTGCTCCATCAACTTTTCTAGTTGAACCTTTAACTCCACTATCACTTTAGGCATCAGCCTATAAGGAGAGCGTGACACAGGTTTAGCACCTAGCACAACTCAATCGTGAAATCGATCTCTCGCTACGATGGGGCTCCAGGGAGATTGTTCGGGAACACATCGGGTACTCACAAACCACTGGACTACTACCAAGAGTGGACTTAGGCGTTTCAGCCTCCACTAACGTGAAGAACAGCTTTGCACCAGCACAAACTGTCTTGACCACCGGGAGGGCAGACGTCAGCGTCCTGCTTGATCCCTTCGGTTCCGCAAACGTTGTCTCCTGCCCAACACCCATCTAGGTCTCTTTACGGTTGCAAACGATAAAAGCCCTCTGCCCCGAAAGCAGGTCAATACCAACTATGACGTCGAACTCTACTAGTGGCAACAGCGACGCTAGCAAGTCGAATCCTTGACTTTCAAAAAGACTCTTACCGCCCAGACTGTATCTCCGCGCGCATTGGACGACCACTGGGCAATAACCCATCTGAATTGTTCCTTTACCATCGAAGGGAAAACTCTGATGCGCGATACAGATTCTTCGGATAACAGGAATGCGAAGTTCCCGTATCGAAACTATGCTCTCTCCAGATTACCAATATTCCAAAACAAAGCCTATAACTTCCAGTTCTACGTTACCACGCATAAGGTATCCTCATAAGGAACTAGTTTGCTAACAAGAAGAACCATACCCGACATCCCGACGGTCGGTCACATGGCCTCCTGCTTGCCAAGGATGTTCACTCCCGGTTGGGCCGAAGTAAACAGCGATGCGGTGGACGCCACCGCCTTGCCTTTCTCTACAGATATCTCCCCCGGCTTATTTTCGGACATTAGGCGTCCACTTCGACAATCCCGGGCATAGTGCCCCGACTTTCCACAAGCAAAGCATGCATCTGGGGTTTGAACTGTAGTTGCTCCGGATGTGCTAGAGGAAGGGACTAGCCCCGACCTCCTAGCCTTCTTATGCCACCTACGGTACCCAGATTTTGAGTTTGGCATTTTGAACATCGTTTCCTTTACAACAGAGGCTTCAACTGCTCCTGCCAAAACTTTCCTTGTCTTCTGAGCACTCTCCCAACAATCTATGGCGAGGTGCCCTTTCTTGCCACAAGAATAACAATTGTAATTGGTTTGGCTAGTAGATGATTTAGCCTCTTTACTCAGCGTCTTACGATAGACAGTCCTTATAGGATCTGTAGGGTTTTGTACCCTATTCACTGGTACTTGGTGAGTTTTCCCCAACTCCACCTCCAAAGCTCTGGCCGACTCCACCAAAGCTCGGAATCCAAATAACTTTGGTCCTAGCAGTAGGATACGCAACTCGCTGCGCAGACCATTATAAAATATATCAACTATAGATTGCTCGCTTTCCCATTCAAAGCCTGGGTAGCGCTTTAACATAAGTAACGTCTGCAAATATGCGTCAACTGAATGCGCTCCCTGCACCACAGTCATGCTCATCTGCTGCTCTAATGGACCCCCAAATGCCCTTTGCTCCAACATACCGCCCGATGTTGGGGCCATCTCAGGGACAAAGGGTTGCATATTACTCCCATGTTGTGCGTTGGTCACAGCGAATACTGCATCAACCACCCTTCTTATGGTTTCCAAATATGTAGGGGTCTCAGGAACATTACTTGGTGCAGAACTTTGCTCAGCAAACGCGTGTTCAGACTGCCACGCTCCACTTCCGGACACCTATAGCCGTTCAAAACACCATAAGTGACTGAACAAAATTGCAAAAAGCAATTATAGGAACACGCAGGTTCCTCAAACATGTGTATTTCCATTCCTAAGTGGACATTCATGGGTTCTTTTCATGTTATAACGATGACGCACACACATGTGCTCACCACCCCTTAAAGTGAATTCGTCCACGAATTCATTTAAGCATGACCGAAACCAGTAGTCTGATACCAATTTGTAACACTCCTATCCGTCGCATAGTATATAACAGTAGGTCCGGCCGGGGCCCGACGCCATATACTACGGACAGACCGGTCATTTACGCATTGAAACCATTCAACCAATCACAACGTCCTACACAGCACCTAGCGGAAGCAATTATTAAGTTGCACAATTAAGAACCCTGCCAACATGAATGTCCACGCGACTAAAAACAAGGAATGTTTAATACACGAATATTGGCCTTAAAGCCTTACAAGAGTTTGCTTAATAAAAAGTGTCTTCCAAACCTCGGCACGCAGGCCGGTCACACATGAGTACAAAAAGGAAAACACTTAAAATTTGGCCTTCGAGGGCCGGTACAGCAACTCGGGCTTTAGCCCGCTAATTACCTCTCGGCTCCGCAACACCTGCAAGCAACAATCCACCGCACGGTGGTAAACAAAGGCAACGGTCAGCTATGCTGACCAAATTATAACGATTCCGCCCCCAAACCGGGGCGGCAAAGCTTCTTCCCAGCACTTGTTAGCAAAACAAGCAACATAACAAAAAAAAGCATCACATCACAGGTGCACGCTCACACGGTCGTACACCCCGTGCTCTCAGGGCACTTACTCGGCGGGCCAGTCCGAACCCCGTCCGGTCCTTGACTCCGCCACCACCCCCAGGGTGGCAACCTCGTGAGCATTTAGTCCTTTCAGCCGTAGCCTAGACTCGATCTCCAAACCTCGGTAAGTCCCACGTAAAACTTTAGGTCGCTTTAACCGAGCAGGTGGAGCGGGTAGGGGTCCACCAGTCCGTTGCTCACCCCGCCATTGCCAATTGGCCTTTGACGCAGACTAAGCTTCCCCAGTCCCAAATACCATTCAAACACAGTACATAGCCCCGCTATGTATCCGGTTGTCTCCCAAGCCACCGGTATGACAGAAATGCGTTTCCATCTAGATTTTCGGGTGCACCTCGGGGTTAATCCCCCGGATTCCTTGATGCATTCTACCGCATAGCAACCCGAAAACAATCAAAACGCTCGGAGTCTTCTCCGGCTAAAAATGCACAGCAAATCATCACCGATCGAGACCAACACGTCCGGGTAGGCTTCACACATCATGCCTATGTCCGTACTACTATTCCAGACTCTAACAAGGGGGACTTTACATATCTACCCCAAGGAATACCACAATCTCGCCGCACACTCGCGGGAGAGGGGTTTTCCCATGCAAAGGAATAAGAGCTTCACATGCTCAAGAAGAGGATCATTACCCTTGCGCTTTTCCTCGGCGCCATGACGATCTAGTCGGATGGAAAGCACCGTATCGGCCTCGCCTTCGCGGATCCGGACTCGGATCGTGATTTGGAGCTCCGAAGCTCCGCCGGTGACCGAATCTTTGGTCTTCTTCCTCCTCCTAGCTCTCCCTTCTCTGTAGATCTTAGAGAGATAAAGCCCAAGTGAAATGAGCGCTTCTAAACCCTATTCCCGGATATAATATGCCAGCAACATCCCTGAACCATCGGATCCAAAATCAAGAAATCGAACGGCTGTGATTTAGCCCAATTTTACAAAATCTGGGCCGAACACGGGTTGCAACACGGCCGTGTCACCCATTCGCCGTCTCGACCGACGCGATATCCAGCACACGACATTCGACACGGCCTCTGACATGCTCGTGTCGCATGCGATACGACCGTGTCATGACCCGTGTCACGCCCCGTGTGCAACGAACGACACTCTTTTCCCGAGAAGGACACGGCCTGCGACACGTCACCCGACACGCCCGTGTCACATGTGACACGCCCGTGTCTGTGCCCGTGTCATGACCCGTGTACATGACTCAGAAAACTCCCAAGCGTGACACGCCCTGGGACACGCCAGTGTCCCACGCCGTGTGCCTCAACTCGACGATCGCCGATCATCAAAACGTCGACCACATGACCCGTGGCCGAACATGCCCGTGTCACGCCCGTGTCACGCCCGTGACATGCCTGTGTCACGCCCGTGACACATGCTCCAAAACCCAGACTTGGCTTAAAACGTCACTCGTCCCTCTTTTGAGTTTCGGGGGTGTTACAACTGAACCAAAAGATCTATCTTAAGATCCATCCTTAATAGAGGGTTATTTTTATTATATTTATTTTAATCTAAATCTATGGCACAGAATAAAGATTATGCTAGCACCAGACCACTAGTGTGCAATCTCTCCAAGTTTGCACTTTGGAAGGCAAGGATCAGATTATACATGAATTCCATTGATGAAGATATCTTTAATTCCATTTTTACAGATTGCCCCAAGCCTCCTGCAAGCACAAGTACAAATGCTGTTCAACCACCTTCAGGAACAGATGCTGATATAAAGAAATGGAAGGTTGCTGATGCTAAAGCTATGAACATCCTTGCTCAAACAATGTCTGATGACATCTTCCAGAAGGTAGCTGAATGCAACTCAGCTAAAGAGATTTGTGACAAGCTATCTGAGCTTGTGTCAAGATCAACTGATGAGATAAAAGATAGGAGATCTCATCTCATCACTCAGTATGAGAATTTCAAGAAAGCAGAAAGTGAATCAATAGCTGACATGTACAACAAATTAAGTCTGATTGTCAGTGAACTTAAGACCTTAGATAAGGAGTTCTCTCTCACAGAGATAAATGACAAAATCCTAATGTGCTTCCCAAGCACTTGGGATTCAAGGATCTGGCCCATCAAGGATGCCAGAAGTCTGAATGAGATCACTACAGAAGCTCTATTGGGTAAGCTCAAATCTTATGAGCAGCTCATCAAAAATAGAGAAGAAGAGCAGAAGACAACTTCTCCAGCAGTCAGGAAGGAGAAGTCAATTTCTTTCAAGGCAATAGAAGAACAGTCTGAAGACAAAGTCACAGGCAATGAAGAACTGATGAGACTCCTAGCCAAGAGGTTCTACAAAATGGCTAGGAAGGATTTCAGAAAAAGGTCATCCAGATGCCAAGAAAAGCCAAGGTATGATAAATCAAATAATAAAGAGATTATTTGTTATGGTTGCAGGAAACCAGGCCACATACTGCCTGATTGTCCAGAAAATCAAAACAAGGACAAGAAGGACAAGAGAGAAAAGAGAAAAGATAAAGACTCTAGAAGAAATCATTATGACAGATCCTCTTCCAGAAAGAACAAGCACACTAGGAAGGGATTTGTTGCTGAAACATGGAGTGAAATAGAAGAAGAATCTGATGCATCATCAAGTTCAAGTGATGATGAGGATAATGCACAAGAAAAGGAATTCTGCATGATGGCAATCAATGCATCTCAGAACAACACTGATTCAGAACATGAATCTGAATCTGAATCTGAACCAGAGCTAGAAGAAGATCAGGTAGTTGATTCATTTGATTTTAATTCTAAGGACTTCAAGTCTGAATTTAAAGCACTGTGTTTAGATCTACTCAATTCTGAGAAAGAAATTATCTCTCTCAGAAATCAACTATCTGAATACAGTACCTTAAGTTCAGATAACCTTAAACTCTCAGAAGAGTTAGAATGTTGTAGGGAACAAATAGCTTCACTGAAAAGTGAACTATCTTAGGCCAAGAAGTTTGAAGAAACCCTCAATGGGAGAAGTATCAAACTGATGGACATCACAAGCACAGTGAACTCAAGACTCAATAGTACACTGGGCTTAGGTGCTTCATCCAGCCAAGCTATTGTGTTAACAACTCCCACTAAATTTATCTCTGATAAAGGAAAAGGAGTTGTGGAGGTAGCTAGAAAAAATTCTGATCTACCCAAAAAGAACAAAGTTCAACAGAAATCATCGAGCAGAGCTCGACGATCTTCGAACGGAGCTCAGCGATTTCATGCTGAATCGTCTAACTCAGGTCGACAATCTCTGATCTCTAAACACAGGCAAGATTGATCACTGAACGGAGCTCGACGATCTGACTCAAGATCGTCGAACTCAGAACCACGATCGTCGTACGGAGCTCAGAGATACGACCAGTTCTTAAGATGCATGTCAAAAATTAATTCTAGATATCCTACATCTCAAGGGTTCAAACCTTATACTGAATGGATAATTCCTCCTAGGAGATATCATCCTGATGGATATAAGAGTCAACCAGAGATGTCTTTCAGTTCTGATTTCAAAGGTTATCAAGCTAGACCCAAGGTAAACTTGATCAAAAACAAATGAACTATTATTTGTGGAGGTGAAGACCTATCCAACCATGGCTCAATATTGGTATCTGGATAGTGGGTGCTCCAAGCACATGACTGGAAGCAAGGATAACCTAATATCCTTCAAGGCTAAACATGGACCCAAAGTCATGTTTGGAGATTCAAATGTTGGACAGACCAAAGGTTATGGTGTAGTCCAAATAGGATCTGTAACATTCAAGAAGGTGTCATATGTGGAAGGACTGAAGCACAATCTTATCAGTATCAGTCAGCTATGTGATGAAGGCTACCAGGTTACATTCAACAAGTCTTCATGCATCATCAAATCAGAAGACAACATAACTATGTTGACAGGTAATAGAAGAGGTAACATCTATCTAGTAGATTTTCATTCAATCAAGGTAGATATCTGTTTATTTAACTCTCTTAGCAAACCTAATGAATTATGGTATAAGATATTAGGACATGTCAACCTTAGAACCATTGCTAGGCTATCCAAGGACAACCTTGTTAGAGGACTACCTTCTGGCCCCTACAAGAAGGAAGGACTCTGCAGGTCTTGTCAATTAGGCAAGCAAACTAAAAACAGCTTTAAGTCACTTAATAAGAGTGATTCACCAAGGATTTTATACTTGTTATATATGGATCTGTTTGGACCCATTACTGTATAAACCCTAGGATGGAAATCTTATACTTTAGTAGTTGTAGATGACTTCTCTAGATTCACATGGGTGTTCTTTCTGAGAAAGAAGTTTGATAACTTTAAATGTTTGACAGAGTTTCTCAAATGTATACAGATTGAGTTCAATACTCACATAGCCCTGATCAGAAGTGATTATGGGACAGAATTTGATTGTCTTCTTATGCTAGAGTTCTGTCAGAATGAAGGGATCAGACACACTTTCTCAGCTCTTAGAACTCCTCAACAGAATGGGGTAGCTGAAAGGAAGAATAGAACCCTTATTGAATCTGTCACAATATTGATGACAGATGCTCACCTTCCTCTATCCTTTTGGGCAGAGGCTGTGAACACTTCAAACTATGTTTTGAATAGGAGTTTGATATATAAGCTATAGGGCAAGAGTCCCTATGAATTACTCAAAGGGAAGAAACCTAAAGTTGATTATCTTAGAATTTTTGGTTGTATTTGCTACATTCATAACAATAACAAGAAATACTTAGCAAAATTTGAGGCCAAAGCTGATGAAGGAGTGTTTTTGGGATACTCCATGATCAGTAAGGCCTATAGGGTTTATAATAAATTATCTCATAAAATTGAAGAAACAGTGCATGTCTTTTTTGATGAAACTAACATGTCTTACAAGGAGAAGAGCACTTCTACCATAGACCCTTTGCAGGTACATTCTCTATCAGAGAATTTGGACAGGCTGAATATCATTGAAAAAGATCCATCATCCTCACCCACTCAACAAGAAGCTGAAAGCAGTGAAAATGAAGATGACAGTCAGATTTTAGCAAGTCATGGTGACAATCCAAATGAAGAGCCAATTGTTGTTCCACAAGAGGAAATAACAACACAGATTGGTGAACAATCAACACCCATTATTGATTTAGTAACATCAATAGACCATCCAATCTCCCAAGTGATTGGAGACATCTCAGCTGGTGTGCAAACCAGAAACCAATTCAATCAAAATTTGATGCACACTTACTTTCTTTCTCAAATTGAGCCTCAATCCATACAAGATGCAGAACAAGATCCAAACTGGATTATTGCAATGCAAGAGAAATTTAATCAATTTGAAAGAAACAAAGTTTCAGAGCTAGTGCCAAAGCTAAAGAATCATCCCATTGTAGGAACAAAATGGGTATTCAGAAACAAGTTAGATGATCAAGGAGTTATAGTAAGAAACAAGACAAGGCTGGTTGCTCAAGAATATTCTCAAGAAGAAGGCATGGACTATGACCAAACCTTTGCACCAGTTTTAAGGTTAGAGGCCATAAGAATCTTTCTAGCATATGCAGCTCACAAGAAGTTCAAAGTATATCAAATGGATGTCAAAAGTGCATTCCTCAATGGTGATATCAAGGAAGACTTTTATGTAAAATAACCTCCAGGTTTTATCTCTCTAACTCACCCTGATTTTGTTTATAAATTGCATAAAGCATTATATGGTCTCAAACAAGCTCCTAGAGCATGGTATGAGACCCTAACTTGCTTTCTCTTGGAAAATGATTTTAAAAGGGGTAGAGTAGACCATACTCTTTTTATTAGAACCCATATGTCCCATATCCTACTAGTACAAATCTATGTAGATGATATTATTTTTGGTTATACTAATTCAAATTTATGCAAAAGGTTCTCCAACCTAATGCATTCTAAATTTGAAATGAGTAGCATGGGTGAGCTATCCTTCTTTCTAGGATTGCAAAACAAACAAAATGCTGATGGCATCTTTATTTCTCAAACCAAGTATGCAAAAGAGTTAGTTAAGAAGTTTGGTATGTCTGATGCATCCTCTATGAAAACACCCATGTCTACTAATGCTGTATTAGATGCTGATGAACATGGGAAACCAGTTGATCAGACCACATATAGAGCAATGATTGGCTCCTTATTGTATCTTACAGCTAGTAGACTTGATATAATGTTTGCTACATGTATATGCGCTAGATTCCAAGTCAGCCTTAGAGAGTCACACCTCACATTAGTTAAGAGGATTCTTAGGTATTTTAAAAGTTGTCCAAATCTAGGTCTCTGGTATCAAGCTGATTCAGGATTTGATTTAACTGGATTTTTTGATGCTGATTATGCTGGATGTAGAGTAGACAAGAAAAGCACTAGTGAAACTTGTCAGTTTCTTGGTGACAGACTTGTCTCCTGGTTTTGCAAGAAATAAACATCTGTGTCCACATCAACTACTGAAGCAGAGTATATGGCAGCGGGTAGTTGTTGCTCACAGATATTGTGGATTCAAAATCAGCTCCTGGACTATGGCTACAGCTTAGAGAAGTCCAAAATATTTTGTGATAACACTAGTGCTATTTCAATAGCTCAAAATCCAATCCTCCATAGTAGGACAAAACACATAGAGATCAGGCATCATTTCTTAAGGGATAATGTAGAGAAAAATAAAATTGAGTTGGAATACATCCCAACTGATTTACAAAGGGGAGATATTTTCACCAAACCCTTGGATGAAAAGAAACCCACTTTCTTCCTTAATCAGTTAGGAATGTTTGATGGAGGAAGTCTTAATTAAATTCCAAGATCTTTAAACCTAAAAAGAGACAAAGACTAGGCTAAAAATTTGAATTTCCTAGTGTCTATAGGTTTTCTCTGCCTCTGAACTGCGCTCGACGATTTTCCTGAAGAACGTTGAACGGAGCTCGTCGTTTCCAGATAGTACTCAACTATCTTTTTTTTTTCCGTCAAATGGAGGTCAACGATGTTGAGACCTTTCAGTTTCCCCTAGAACCGTCGATCGTCGAACTGAGTTCAATGATCTCTTCTTTTCTGCGTTGAACCCTGATATAAAATAATATTTCAGGCGTCGTTCTCCTTTGCGCTTTCATACTTTCTGCAAGAACTTTTTTCCCTCCAAACTTTTCTACACTTGATCTTGTCTGTTTTTGCAGGAACAATGTCGTTCTCAGCCGCCGTTCTAGCCGCAATGAAGTTCGACACTGGTTTCGACATTGACATGGAATCTTTTGAAGGAACTGATCAGATGTTCAAGGATATTCTGGAACTTTTCAAGGAGCAACAACTTGTGAACATCATGACTTCCAGAATCAAGTTAGCAGCAGATGAGATTAAAGAATGGGTCTATACTGCCCACAATCTGGATCAAAACACAGTTATTGGAACCATCTCAGGGACTCAGGTATCCCTAACCCTATCCTTTCTTACAGAAATTTTTGGATTAAGTACTGGAAATGATAGCATAGAACTATCAGGAGTAGAATTTACTGAAATGTTAGATAGAATGAGTCATAATTCTGAGAACCCTAATAAGTTTCTGAAGAAAAATCTATCTATGGAGTATAGATTTCTAGCAGATGTTGTAGGCAAAGTGATATTAGCTAAACATTCAGCCCATGACACAATATCAAGACATCAATTCTGCCTAATGGCTGTAATAGTAGATAAGAAGCACCTAGATTGGGGAGAAATTTTCTTTGATTTGATTAAGAAAAAGGTAAATAAGAATTTTGTGAATTTTGGAAGAATTTTGGCCCTATTCCTGCAGAATAGGTGCCCTCAGTTGTTGGTGTCAAATGGAATGCATATTAATTCTTCAAAGAGGCTCTCTTCAGCCCTTTTTGGCAAGTGGGAGAGATAGATTGTCAAATCCAGCAGGGCTCCTGCAGCTAAAGCTTCTTCAGGCACAAGGACTGAAATAGTCACTTCTCCTCAGTCCACTACCCCAGCAGATGTGTTGTCATCCTCTTCCATATCCTCTCCCCCCTCTCCACATCCAGTTATATCATCCATTCCTTCACCTCCAATAACTTCTCCACCTCCTCCAGCCACCCATCAAGAAGCTTTCTATCCACTACACTTCTTCTCATCCATTGATTTAGAATCATCCTCCCATCTTCAATCATTCAACCTTTTAGATTATTCCTTCATGGATGATTCTCCATCTTCACCCCAAGACATTCCATCCACCTCAACATCCTTTCAACAAATCCTACATGACATCATATCTCAACCATCCTTTTCCCCTATCATCTCCTCATCTCTACAAACGGTCACTATCCCAGCTTCATTTATTACATCTATCCCCATCTCTCAACCATCCATACCACTTTTACTCTGAATCCTTTCCATCCATCTCTGCAGCCCCTCCTTCTACCTCTACTCAAGTTAATCTTGAGCAAGTAGATCTTCTTCCTTTAGCAGATAGATTATATGAGTTGTTGGCACCCAAGATAACTCTCTTATTGGATTCAACCTTGGATCCCTTAGTCAAGACTTTGAATGATTTATGTGTTAGATTGTCTTCTCCCTTCTCCCTTCAGGTCATCCCTTCTTCTGGGGGCCTAGATTCAGTTGTCACTAAAACTAGGCAGGGGGAGATGCCTTATGAAGAAGTGCTACCTTCAGAGAATTTTGCTTCAAAAATGCAGGTATCAGAAGTTCTAGCTTCAGAGAGTCCAGCTTCAGAGCAAGTTTCAGTTCCAGCTTCAGCTCCACCTCCAACCATCAGTCCTGCAATAGATATACATTCTTTATTATCATTATTTGATTCATTTTATAGCAGTTCTCTTCCAGCACCTCTCCTTGCTGAAGATTTAACCAGGGCTATTGTTCCCCTCTCCTACTGTGATCCAACCCTGATAGAGATGTATATAAATTCTGTTAAATCTGTGAAAAGTATTTCTGTGGTTCTTGCTGCTGCTGCTGCTGATGTTACTTTTTCAGAGGCTATTATAGAGCCAGTTGAGCCAGTTTGTTCAGCTCCTGAGCCTATTGTTTCAGATGCTGCTGTTCCTGTTGTTTCAATTGCTGATGTTGTTATTCCTTCTCCTCCAGCTCCAGCTCCTGTTTTATCTAAAGAAATATTAAAGGAAATAGATGTTTTATATGATGAGCCTCAGAGTTCTGATGATGATAATGAATTCAGAACTGACTCTGATGATTCCTCTGCAACTATTGCAAAGAATAGGAAAGCTAGAAGTAAAGCTATGAAAAGAGTTCAATTGTACAAGACTACTTCTGATCATGACATTCCATATTATATTCTGCACAGTTGCCATATAACTGAGCACTGGATGCAATTCTCTAAGAACCAGTTGAAGGCCATGAGGAAGAAAAGGAAATTTGACCAAGGAACTTCTCATCCTCCTCCTCCTCCTCCTCCTTCTCCAGGTGCATGATCTGGTGGAAACTTAGCTCATCAATCACCATATGCTTCATATCAAAGATCCTCTCAGTCTCAAGGAAGATCTCAATCTAGAGGATATTAGCAAAGAGGCAATCAGTCAAGAGAAAGTCAGTACAGAGGCAATCAAAGGGATTATCAAGTTTATTTCAGAGGACAGCCCAGACATAGACCTTATCAAAGGAAAGGATAAAGCCCAAGTGATTCCACTTCTGGTCCTTTTCCTTATAAACTCAAAGAAGGCTTTCATTCAAAAGCTCCTCCCACTGACACCATCAATAAGTTTGAGCCACCAGTTCCTTTTGTAGACCCAGAGAATAACCTAGTCTCCTGGACAGCCATACTAAAAGAAATGGATGCTCTAGATCAAATCAAGAAAGCAAGAGAAAAAGGCCAAGATACTTCCAATATCTCAACTCTATCAGAACAAAGAAGACAAGAACTTAAAAGATACAGCTCCAAGAAATTCTTCAATACTGAGGAGTACGTGCAGCTACATCCTGAAGCTGTAGTTCCTAGAAATAGAAGCCAGAAGACTCTTGGTGCTGCTGATGACTTCAGATCAAAGAAAGATCCAGAAAATCCAAACAGAGAAATCATTTTCAAGAAAAGAACTGATGATAAGCATTAATCTGGGTGTAAGCTGAAAACTCTTTTATATCTCTGCTGAACTATCTTGCTGTGATATAATTATCTCTATGGTTCTGCAATTCTTTTGTATTTTTATTTTTCTTGTTGATTTCATTTCCTATAACTCATGTAAATAGTAATCCTAACCCAAATAAAGGGAGATTGTTGGAACACTCTATTACTAATTTGGGTCAAGAACACTATGTCTATAGGATTGTTTCTTTGACCTTGTTGTATAGAGTAAAGGTCAACTAGTTAGGTCTAAGGCTTAGGACTTAAGTTGGAAGTTTTCCCTAAGACCTCCTAGTTCAGATGAGAAGCCCAGAAGATGAATTCAACTTGTCGTCGAGCTCAGATCGATGAAGCGTCGAACCTAGTTCGACTATCTATGAGTTCAGGTTGACATAGCGTCGGACTCAGTTCGACGATCTTTGAGCTCAAGTCGACGAGGCGTCGAACTCAGTTCGACGATCTCTGAGCTCAGATCGACGATCTCTGTCTTAGACTAATTTCAATATCTCTGAGTTTAGTTCAACGATAGTTGAGCTCAGATCGACAATTATCTTTTGAGATCGACGATTTCTGGAATTTTGTCAGTTTGATAAAGATTTCAAATGTCTCCCCTCAGAGCATTTATTGCAGAAGATTTCTAACCGTTATAATAAATCTGGAGCAAGTTTCAAGGAGACAAAGAAGGAATGTACTTAGGTTATTTCCTCCAGAGACAATTGACATTTAAGGAAAGCCTTTATGACTTTGCTAACGGCTATAATCAAGATTTGACAACTGGATTTATTATTCAGAGAGAACAAGAATACATACATTCACAGCAGTACACACAGAATAAGAGATACAGAAAGAAAAAGGCGATTAACAACTCAAAAAATAGAACAAGTTTTCTTTCTGATTACTGCTGATCAAAAAGTCTTCATCATTCACACTCCAGACAACAAACATTTTAGTTCTTGCTGAAATCATCTTTCGCTGGAGCATTCTTTTCATTAAAGACCTATCACCCTTGCAAAGCTTCCAACTCATGAACTCTTGCTAATCTCAGGGGGAGATTTGACAACATCTCATCCACTTGTGCTTCTCTTTGATTGTTGACAGAGAAGACAACTTCACCATTTTCCTTTTTTCCTTTCCTGTAAAAGGGTTTTTGAACTCCATTCAAAAGTTTTGCTTTGGTTCCTGAGACCTGATCAAAACTCAGTAGTGGTAAGACACCTGATCAAAAAATTTGGTTTGGTTTTTGAGCACCTGATCAAATGCTCATTGGTGCCCAGGACACCTGATCAACTCATCCTGCAGTGGATTCCTACCAAGGGTGGTAGAAGAGTGGATGTACCCAGGTTTTGGGGAACCGTTATAGTTCCTTGTGTCTTCTGGTTATTTGCTATTTTATTTGCTGTGTGCTGTGGATTTGCTCTTTTGTTTGTTTTATTTTAATTTCTGTCAAGCACTCTACACTATCTAAATTAAGTCTTCCACTGCTAGAATAATTTTCATATTTGCAAAATTATTTTAATACACTCTATTCACCCCCTCTAGAGTGAAGGATTGATCTTACACTCACTTTCAACCTTCAGGAAGGTTACATATGTAAATGGACTGAAGCACAACCTTATATCCATAAGTCAAATATGTGATGAAAGGTTTCAGGTATTATTTAACAAAACTTCTTGTATTATTACTTCAGTTGATAACCAAAGTAGTTTAAACTGACACTAGAATAGGAAATATCTATATAGTTAATTTTAAGTCAGCTAAAACTGAAATATGCTTATTTAACCAAACTAGTAATAATAATGATCTTGGGCATAGGAGATTAGGACATGTAAACATGAAAAACATTGCTAAACTATCTGGGGAAAACCTTGTTAGAGGATTGCCTTCTTACCCCTATAAGAAGGAAAGCCTTTCCAAGGCTTGTCAGTTTGGCAAGCAAACTAAAAATAGTTTTAAGTCACTTAATAAGAGTGATTCACCTAGGATACTATACTTGCTCCATATGGATCTTTTTGGACCCATTGCTGTACAGATCCTAGGAGGGAAGTCTTATACCTTAGTAATTTTTGATGACTTCTCAAGGTTCACTTGGGTATTCTTCTTGAGAAACTAGTCAGATAACTTCAAGTTTCTTACAGATTTTCTCAAGAGCATACAGATTGAGTACTCTACTCCAGTTGCATTGATTAGAAGTGATCATGATACTGAGTTTGAGTCTCTTCTTATGCAAGAGTTCTGTGAGAAGGAAGGTATCAGACATTGCTTCTCTGCTCCTAAAACTCCTCAACAGAATGGGGTAGCTGAAACGAAAAATAGAACACTCATTGAAGCTACAGACACATTAATTATAGATGCTCACTTGCCTCTATCCTTTTGGGCAGAGGCTATGAGCACAACAAACAATGTCCTGAATAGAAGTTTGATACACAAGCTCAAGGGCAAAGGAAGGGAAGAAGAGAAGAAAGAAAAGCTCGTCTCGTCCAGTGAACAGCATTGGTAAAAGAAAAGAAACTTTCAGCGAGGAAGAAAACTCAAAGGCGGATATTCCGCTTTCCCCTGCTTCGGGAGCTGCTATATGACCTCCTATGAACTACTCAAAGAGAAGAAACCTACAGTAGCTAGATTATTTCAGAGTCTTTGGTTGCATTTGTTACATTCATAACAACAATAAGAAATACATTAGAAAGTTTGAAGCCAAGGCTGAAATTGGAATTTTTCTTGGATATTCCTAAGTAAGTAAGGCTTATATGGTATATAATAAATCAACAATGAAAATGGAAGAGTCTATTCATATTTCATTTGATGAGACTAATATATTTTACAAGGAGTAGATAGCTTCTACCAGTGAAACTTTGCAGGTACCAAACTTGTATGAAAAGTTGGATGAGTTGACCATCACCAATGAGGCTATTACAAATCCTTCTCCACATGTTGATGAAGAAAGTGAAGATGAAGACACTGATTTCAATGAAGAGCCAACACCAACTAACTTAATTCTATAAGAGGAATTAGCTCCCCAAGCTATTGATCAACTAGCTCCTCCTACTGAGATAGTTACACTTAGAGATTACCATGTATCTTAAGTGATTGGAGACTTATCAGTGGGTGTGTAGACAAGGCATCAACTCCACCAGTACATGATGCATGCCTGCTTCATATCTCAAATTGATCCCTAATCCATTAAAGATGCTTAGCAAGATCCACTCTGGATCATTGCAATGCAAGAGGAGCTCAACCAGTTTGAGAGATGTAGAGTTTCAGATTTAGTTCCAAGACCTAAAGACTACCCAGTCATTGGAACTAAATGGGTATTTAGGAACAAACTAGATACTCAAGGTACTATCATAAGGAACAAAGCTAGACTAGTTGCTTAAGGATACAGACAAGAGGAAGGCATAGACTATGACAAACTTTTGCACCTGTTGTAAGGCTTGAAGCAATCAGGATATTCTTAGCCTATGCTGCCTACAAAAGGTTCACAGTTTATCAAATGGATGTAAAGAGTGCATTCCTAAATGATGAACTCAAAGAAGATTTCTATGTGGAACAACCACAAGGTTTTATCTCTTCAACTCATCCCTCTTATGTTTTCAAATTACATAAGGCTCTCTATAGTCTAAAGCAAGCTCCAAGAGCTTGGTATGAAACCTTAGCTAGCTTTCTTTTAGAGCATAAATTTTCTAGAGGCATAGTAGACAAAACTTTATTTATTAAGCATCATCATGATAAAATTTTGTTAGTATAAATATATGTAGATGACATTATATTTGGCTCTACAGATCCCAAACTATGCAAAAGGTTCTCCAACCTTATGCATTCCAAGTTTGAGATGAGTAGCATGGGTGAGCTCTCCTACTTTCTTGGCTCTCCAAGTGAAGCAGACCCCTGATGGCATCTTCATATCCCAATCCAAGTATGCTAAAGAGCTGATAAAAAGGTTTGGGATGGTTGATGCCTCAGCTAAGAAAACACCCATGGCTACAAATGTTGTGGTTGATTCTGATGAACATGGGAAACCTGTTGATCAGAAATTATATAGGGCCATTGTTGGGTCCCTATTATATCTCACAGCAAGTAGGCCAGATATTATGTTTGCTACATGTCTTTGTGCTAGGTTCCAGGTGAACCCTAAAGAATCTCACCTTATTTTGCTAAAAAGGATTTTAAGATATATAAAGAGTTTCCCTAATTTCGGACTCTGGTATCCAACAAAGTCAGAATTTGAGTTAATTGGATACTCTGATGCTGACTTTGCTGGATGTAGAGTGTACAAGAAAAGCAAATCAGGAATATGCCAGTTCCTTGGTGCTAGATTTGTCTCCTGGTTTTGCAAAAAGAAAACATTTGTGTCTACATCAACAATAGAAGCTGAGTACATAGCAGCTGGCAGTTGCTGTTCACAGATGCTGTTGATTCAAAACCAACTTCTAGACTATGGTTTCAACTTAAATAATTCAACTCTACTTTGTGACAATACTAGTGCAATTTCTATTGCCCACAATCCAATGCATCATAGTAGAACTAAGCATATAGAGATAAGGCATCATTTCATTAGAGAGTGTGTGGAAAAAAAAATTAATCTTGTCAACATCTACACTGATTTGCAAAGAGCAGACATCTTCACCAAACCCTTGGATGAGAGGAACCATCTGTTCTTTCTAAATCAGCTTGGTATGATCAATGGAGAAGTTTTAATGTAACTTTTTGTCTGTGGTCAAAGAATCTGTCGCAGTTCGTAACCCAGAGATTGACGAACTGAGAAAAGTTTTTGAGAAAATTCATCGACCTGAGATCGACGAACTCTCTGTGTGAGACATTTTCGTCGACCGGAGATTGACGATCTGGCTTCAGAAAATTTTTGTCGACCTGAGAATGACGAAAAGTTTTCCCTTCTTCAAACCGAGATCGACGAACTCTTTTGTCAATAAAATATTTCATCGACCTCAGATCGAAGAATTGCTTTATTTCGTAGGACGGAGTTTGTCACTTCATATCCTGAAAAACCTTATATCTAGGTTTTCTTCGAGCTCTATCCCGCACTTTCTGTTTCCCTTGCACTTGGTTTCTCTGTTTTCTTTTGCAGGTGATCATGGCAATTCCAGCGAGCACTCTTACGGCGATGAAGTTCGATATGGGATTTGATATAGACTTCGAGTCATTCCAGCACTCAGATCAAATCTTCTTGGATATTCTGAAATTGTTTGAAGATCAGCAGTTAAAGAATCTTATGACAACTCGGATAAAGATTGTTGCAACATAAATTCGAGAATGGGTATTCACCTCCTCCTTACCAGATGCTGATACTATGACAGGAACAATATCGGGTAACATAGTCTCTCTCTCACCCCTGTCGTTCTATCTAAAATTTTTGGATTAGTGTGTAATAACTCCACCCGTTAAACAACATATAATAGATGGTCCGGCTGGGGCCCCACACTACATGCCACAAACAGGCGGTGAAGTTACAGGTTAATACCAAATCATACACGCAACCTAACTCAAAACATGCTAGCGGAAGCTTAAAGTTAACATTGAACTCAACCATTCAGAATGTCCATTATATATAAACTGCACATTTATATATATATACCCAAAAGAAATGTACCAAATACATAAAGTTAGGGCCTTAAGGCCTTACAGTTCCTCTTTTCAGAGTATGGATTACATAAATCGGCGCGCAAGCCGACCATACATGAATAAAATACACCACATTTCTCTTAGCCTTCAAGGGCTAGCAGCAGCAGCGGAAACAGTAGCAGCAGGGACTTCAGCCCTTCATTTACCGCTCGGCTCTCCCGCACCTGCACAAGGACAATCCACCCAGAAGGTGGTAAACAAGGCAATGGTCAGTATTCAGCTGACCAATTTTATAACAATACTACCCCTTTCCCGGGGCAGTGGTATTCCTTACCTGCAGAGCATTACATAAATAGATATAACATATCTTGTGCTCTTACGCATAAACAATCCATCACAATCGTCAGCCACCCGGGCCGACGATCTGTGCACTCAGGCACACTTTTGGGTACATCGGCAAACCGGGATCAACACCATTGAGCATTTAGTCTTGATGGCGCGCAGGTTAAGACTCTCATTATGCTGTTGACGAAATCCCAATGCCTTGGCACTCTCTTGTACAGCCAACATAACGCAGGTACAGATCCACCCCCACCCCCGTTACTCAAATCGCCTTGCCATCACCAAGCACATTGTACTTGCGGCTATAATTAAAGGCGCGGGTCGGCTTCACCTTTCCTGTTCGGCAAGAATCCTTTTAAGAGCTCGTAGCTCACAATAGTCATAATGTCCACCGAGGACTGGCTTCACAATCCAAAAGGGGAGGTAATGCCGACATCCTTTGTGGTCGCTTGACGGGTTCAGCAGAACTCTCTATCTTCCCCCAAACTCAACCCAAACCCTACAGTTCATGCAGTGCCAGAAAAACTGGTCTTTCATAGCATAAAACACAAGCATTACAAGGGTGTTTTCCTAGAATTCCTCATTCCAGTACTTCATGCTACTTTCCTTCACATGCACAACTCATTGACTCCACAAACTACACATTTATACGCGGAGTCTTCTCCGGTACGCAATATGCAACATCACCAATCCAGACCAACCTGTCCAGATTGGATTCACACAGCATGCTTATCTCGTACTACACATTTTTGGGTCTAAATGCAGACTCAATTGGGGATAACAACTATCAACCCACTGGGATCACTTATTATTTCCACCTTTTGGTGGCGGATCCCATGCTCATGCATAAAAGAGGACTTCACTTGTCCAAGAAGGAAGATCGTTACTATACAACCCCATATTTGCTGAGTAGGACCCAGAGGCATCAACAGTCAGGATTGGACTAGCCTCAGGCTAGCTTCGGTCTTCAGACCGGAAGAGCTCCTGCCTTGGAGGAACTCCCGCCTAAAAGCGGGCGAGATTGTTCGCGCCAAGCCTCGGCCGAGACCCACCAACGACCAGAGGCGGGCGAGAAGGTGTCGAGTCCACTCGATGCAAAAATCTAAGCAGTGAAGGTTCAGCAGCGAAGGCGTCGAGTCCACTCGACGCCGGGTTGAGTGAGCTCCACTCACTCAAATGCCAGGTTCAGCAGCAAAGGCGTCGAGTCCACTCAACGTCGCGTTGAGTGAGCTCCACTCACTCAACACCGCGTTCAGCAGTGAAGGCGTCGAGTCCACTCGATGCCGCATTGAGTCCACTCTACGCCGCGTTGAGTGAGATCCAATAACTCAACGCCGTGTTCGGAAGCAAAGGCATCAAGCCCACTCAACGCCGTGTTGAGTGAGCTCCTCTCACTCAATGCCGTGTTGAGTGAGCTACTCCCACTCAATGTTGTGTTGTGTGGAGGCGGGAAGGTTCTCGGCTTAGGGTTCTCCCCGCGACTAGGGGTTCTCGCCGAGTGGGGCCCAGGGCCCAGGAAAAAATTACTTAATTGTCCTCGGGTAGAATTACCCGCATACCCCTAGGGGTTGTATTTAGTATTTTATAAACAGCGGGATTTAGCTATTGGCAGGCCAAGAAGGGGTATTTCAGTAATTTTAGGTCAGCAAAAGTCTATAAATAGACCCATAAGGGCTCCTCAGAAGGAAAAAAAGCTTTCATTATTCTCAAAATCCCCAAGTGCTTTCTAAGGAGCTCCAAGCCCAGCTTTAGCTTGGGAGGGGAAGCTCTCAGAGATCTTCCGGGTGTGAGGTGGGACCTCCCTGCTGAGGCTTTGGGTCAGTTCTAGGTTCCTAGTAGCCAATCGAGGGTCAAGACTTGAGTGAAGTAGGTGTTGCTTCGTCTTGGTCTTTGAACTTTCGTTGAGGTCATTTTTGGCTTCAACAGTTCTGGTGCGGTGAGTGTGGAAGGCAGTCGATACAAGAAAGCCTTGAGTTTGGTCCTATGACTGGAGATGATGGTGAAGGGTCTAGCTCAGGAGGCTCCCCCACCAGGGGAGAGGAATCAACGAGGAAGATGTTGGAGGATTTTAGGCGAGAGGTCCTGCAAACCATTAGCTTGGCCTTCTCGGCGAGGAGTGAGTGGGCGATACCTCAGGTTTCAGTGGAGGTGGTCCCGCTTTTGGGCGAAAATTCCCCCGGGCAGCGTCCTCGGAAGGAGATCCCTGCATAGGTTGGCGAGAGAGACGTTGCGGCGCGGGAGCTCTTCCCAGTCCAGCGCCCCGAGAAGGAGGTTCAAGCAGAGATGGGCGAGAGGGAGGCGGCAGTGCGAGAACTCTTCCCTGGGCACGGTCCCACGGATCGAGCAAGCCAGCCTAGGACGCGATATGTGCCCTCTCGGCAGGCAGGTGGCAAGATCCCTTTCAGCGAGCTCATCATCTTGGCCCCGGTACGGGAGGGGTTCCGGGAGCCCGACATGTCTTACTACTCAGGAAAAGATGACCCTGTACAGCACGCGCAGTGGTTTGAAGACGTGGTTTCAATAAGGCAGATCACGGATGCCTTCAAGTGTCGGCTATTTGCCATCGCGTTGAAGGAAAAGGCTCGGGACTGGTTTCATCAGCTGCCGGCGAGCTCGATCTACAGCTTTGAGGACCTACGTCGAGGGTTCCTGTTGAGGTTTTCGACGTCGAAGAAGCGGAAGAAGGAGGCGGAGTGCCTGTTTGCAGTGAGACAGAAGCAGGATGAAACGTTGGGTCATTATGTTGACCAGTTTCAGGAGGAGATCCTCTTAGTCCAGGGGGTCCCAGGGTACGCACTGATGCTTGCCTTTACCCTGGGGCTGAGACCAATCTTCTTTAGCATGGAGTTGAAGAGAGTGCCTCCCCTCTCTTTTGAGGAGCTCATGGAGAGGGCGGCGAAGGAGATAGATTTCGAAAGAGCCAATCCGGCATTCGCTAAGAAGCTGGCCTGGTTGGCGGAGGAAAATGTGAAGGAACCAACAACAGGAAAGAAAAAGGAGCAAAGGGAGTAGAGGGAGCCGAGGGAAGAGAGGAGAAGGGAAGAACCCTAAGGGCAAGGGTAGCACCAGGGATTGGGGGCCAGGGAGCCGAACAACCGGTTGGGTTGGAGGCTTCGGGAGGGTCTCCCCCAGGGCCAAGGAGGAGGCTTCCAGGGAAGAGACAACCTCTGGGAGCCGAGAAGGTTCGATCAGCCGGCATAGAGGCAGGGACCGAGGGGTCACTTCACGCCGCCGCATGAAGCAATGGAGATTGGTAGAGGAAGAGGAGGAAGAAGAGTCCGAGGAGCTGGAAGAAGGGGAGTTGGAGAAGGAAAAGGGGGGAGGGTGGCGTTTCCCTTCTATGACTTCCACCAGGAGGAAGGTCATGCGACGGCCACCTGCCTAAAGTTCTTAGAGTTGAGAGAAGCTAGAGGAATGGGGAGGCAAGATCCACTCGTAAGGATCGTGGAAGTGCAGTAGGGAGAGGGAGAAGATAGGTGCGAGGACAGAGCAGATGTGTGAACCCGAGGAGGGATCGGGGTGATCCACGGAGGAGTGGGGATTGGGGCAACTCACAGGGGTAGCCTTTAGACCATGTTCTGAAGAGGGGTCACCTCGACCTCCCTGGATCCCCACCTAGATGAAAAAAATCACCTTTTCATTAATTGACATGCCGGAGTTTGAGGATCCGTTCTGCGATGCCTTAGTGATTCAGACAGCAGTGGAGAACTTCACGGTCTCCAGGATACTGGTGGATAACGGGAGCTCTGTGAATGTGATCTTTAATAAGGCCTTTAACAAGATGAAGGTTGAGGGGAAGAGGGTCCTGGATTCATATGGACCACTGTTTGGGTTCTCAAGAGAGTGGAAGGAAGTTGAAGGGGGGAGTAGGGTTGCACGTGAAGTTAGGAGGCGTGTCACAGAACTGTAGGTTCGTGATCGTGGACGCCCCGAGCAGCTACAATGCCATCTTTGGAAGTCCCCTCATCAGTGCCTTTCGCTGCGTCCCCTCCTTGTTTCATCAATATCTTAAGTTAAACAACGGAGGGGTGCAGGTCAGGATTAGGGGGGACCCGAAGGTGGCGAGGCAGTGCTACGTGACGGCGGTCAACACCGTGTCTTGGATGGCCGAGGCAGAAGAGCTGGGAAGGGAGATGGCGGAGCAGGGAGAGGATGTCAAAGAAGAGGAGGTGAGCCTAAGGGAGGCGAGGAAGGAGAGTGCGGAGGAGCGGAGAGAAGTTGAACAAGAGGCCTTGAGGGGCGTGGAAGTCGAGCAACGACAGGAGATCCTGGAGGAGGCATTTGAGGTGGAGGAAGAGCGAGCAGCAGGAGTTGAGCAGGAGAGCCTGGAGGAGGCATTGGAGGTGAAGGAAAGCGAGCAACGGGAGTTGAGCAGGAGAGCCTAGAGGAGGTGATGGAGGTGGAGGAAGAGTGAGCAGCAGGAGCTGAGCAGGAGAGGCCGGAGGAGGCAGCGGAGGTTGAAGTAGGAAGGGAGGAGAAGTTGGAGCTAGAAGAAGAAGCAAGGGTCGGCTGGGAGCAGTCACGGCTGGAGCCTGCCGAATAAGTGGTAGAAATGGAGGTCTTCACCAGCAAAGGACAGGTGTGGAGGGTGCGGATCAGCGAGGGCTTAAGTCCCAAGGACCAGGAGCAGATGAGAGCTTACATCCAGAGCAATGTCAACGTCTTCGCTTGGAGCACGACGGACATGCCAGGCATTGACGCGGATGTGGCTTTCCATCGCTTAACCTGGACTCCCGGACTCGCCCCATATGCCAGAAGATGAGGGCCATCGCCACCAAGTTGGAGGAGCCTATCCGCGAGGAGGTCAGGAAGCTCCTGGAAGCCGGCTTTATCTCAGAAATCCAATATCCAGGCTGGATCTCCAACATGGTAATGGTTAAAAAAGGGGTGGGAACTGGCGAATGTGTATCAGTTTCTCTTTGTTAAATAAATCTTGCCCTAAGGATTTCTACCCCCTGCCTCGAATCGACGCGCTGGTTTATTCAGCCATCGTTTTTTTTGTTATGAGTTTTTTTGATGCTTTTTCAGGTTATCACCAGATCTGGATGCACCCTCCCGATGTCAAGGACGTCTCCTTCATCACTAGGGAGGGGTGCTTCAGTTATAAGATTATGCCCTTTGGTTTGAAAAACGCAGGGGCTATATACCAACGCATGATGGATTCGAGTCTTCCAGGGGAAAAGGGGGAGGAACTTGGAGGTCTATGTCGACGACCTGATGGTGAAAAGCAAGTGTGTGAACTCACATCTACGGGACCTAGAAGAGACCTTCGCCACCCTGCGGAGATTCAAGATGAGGTTGAACCCCTTGAAGTGTGTCTTCGGGGCCAGCCGCGGGAAGTTCCTTGGGCATCTCTTGACTCCGGCAGGGGTAGAGCCTATCCCGGATAAGGTGAAGGCCATCCTAGACCTAGAATCACCTCGCGACGCCAAGGAGGTCCAGCGCTAGATAGGCAAGTTGGTCGGGCTAAGCAAGTTCCTCTCCAGATCACGGGAAAAGTTTTCATCATTCTTCAAGGTGTTGAGGGGTAACCGAAGGTTTGAGTGGACCGCCGAATGTGAAGAGGCCTTCCAAGGGCTGAAGAGACAGCTCTCCCAGGCTCCTCTACTTCAAAGCCCGAAAGAAGGAGAAGACCTGGCCTTGTATCTAGGGGTAGGAGTGGAGGATGTGAGCTCCATCCTAGTCAGGGAAGAGGGGAAGAGGCAGCTACCCATCTATTATGTGAGCTAGATTTTGAAGAAGCAGGAGCTCCGTTTCCCCATCCTAGAAAAGCTGGCATACGTACTGATCATCTCGACAAGGAAGCTTTTTCCATATTTCCAAGCGCACTCAATTAGGGTGGTGACCGACCACCCTCTTCGTAGGATCTTCGAAGGGGTAGAGCACTCGGGAAGACATCCCAAGTGGTCCATCAAACTAAGTGAGTTCGACATCTCTTTCGTTCCAAGACTCTCCATCAAGGCGCAAGCGGTGATGGATTTTCTGGCAGACTATATTGTTGAAGTCGGGGAAGAGGAACCGCAGCCGCAGGGAGCGTGGAAGATGATGGTTGATGGGGCCTCAGGGAAGCATTCCCTTAGGGGAGGAGTGGTGTTGATAAGCCCCCAGGGGGTCGCTATAGAGCAGGCAGTGGCCTACCACTTTCTAGTGACCAACAACCAAGCAGAGTACGAGGCTGTGATAGCCAGCCTTCGTTTGGCAAAGGAGCTTGAGATCCAGGATGTGGAGGCCTTCACAGACTTGATGGTGGTAGCATCATAGATCCGAGGGGAGTTTGAAGCTCGGGAGCCTACCCTCGTAAAGTACCTATCCAAGGTAAGGGCGATCATCAGAGGGTTTCGATCGTTCTCAATCCTGTATGTCTCCAGGGAGGAAAGCGCAGCCGCCGATCAATTGGCAAAATTTGGGCCTCGGGGGGGGGGGGGGGGGGGGGGGGAGGGACCCTCACTGAACTATTTCGGCCAGCAATTGAGGAAGGGGAATTGATGGAGGTAGATCGAAAACCCTCGTGGATGGACCCCTTGGTGACCTTCCTGACCACGGGTGAGTTTCCGAAAGGTACTAAGGACACCAAAGGATTCAGGCATAAGGCGGCCCATTACCTAATGTTGAAAGGGGGGGTTGCATCGAAAGATGTTGTCAGGGCTCCTGGCGAGATGTGTAATTAAAGAAGAGATCCCGAGGATCCTGGGGGAGGTTTACTCCGGCGAGTGCGGCAGCCACTCGGGAGGAAGGATGTTGGAGGAAAGAGTGGTAAGGCAAGGGTACTTCTGGCAGACCCTGAGGAAGGATGCAGCAGAATTCGCAAGGAGATGCCCAAAGTGTTTGCTATATGCCCCCTCCATCTCTTTACCGCTCAAAGGCTCAGGAGCATTACGTCACCATGGCCTTTCGCCATTTGGGGGATGGACTTGGTCTGGCCTTTCCCTCCAGCTAGTGGGCAGAGGAGGTTCCTCCTGGTCATGGTCGATTACTTCTCAAAGTTGCTGGAGGTTAAAGCCTTGGCCAAAGTCAGCTCGCAAGTTATAAGGAACTTCGTCTAGGGGGAGATCATATGCAGGCACGGACTACCCCAAGCGATAGTGAAGGACAACAGTCCCCAGTTTGCCAGCGAAGAGTTCATCAGCTTCTGTTCCCAAATGGGGATAGACCTCAGGTTTGCCTCTATCCACCACCCTCGGAGCAACGACCAGGTGGAAGCGGCAAATAAGATCATTGTGAACTTATTTAAGAAAAAGGTGGAGAACTTGAGGGGGAATTGGGTGGAGCAGCTCCCCTCAGTTCTGTGGGCCTTGCGAACGACCCCGAACACGGCCACCAGCGAGACCCCCTTAAGGCTTTCTCATGGATGTGAGGCGGTCCTGCCAGTAAAGTTTGAGGTCCGGTCCCCGCGGGTCAAGGCCGCGGGCGAAGGGGATGAGACTTGGAGGTTGGAGAATGAGGAAGGATTACGCCTCTCGCTAGACATGGTGGAGGAACTGCGGGATGTTGCAACCATCAGACAAGAGGAGATCAAACAGCAGATGGCAAGGTATTTCGATAAGCATATCAGGATCAAACAGTTCGCCAAAGGGGATCTGGTACTGAAAAAGGTTGACGCGGTGGGAAGGTCAGCTTCCGTGGGCAAGCTCAACCCAAATTGGGAAGGGCCTTACATTGTAAAGGAGGTCCTTGGAACCGGAGATTACTACCTCCAGGATGTGGAGGGAAGAACCTTGAGCCACACCTGGAGCGGTGATGATCTAAATCGCTTCTACCCGTAAGAGGGGGAAGGTGATTGTATCAATACTTTCAAGTGCTATCATAATATATCCCTTACCTTTGATCCATTGTCTACTCTTTTATCTTAAAGTTAGAATAGGGTTTGAAAACTTCAGCAATATCCCGAGCTCGGCTCGGCCAAAGGTAGACCCGCTGCACAGGCTCTCATCTAGCTGGCAGGTCCGAAGGCTCGCCTGTGGGGGAGAGGTTTTGTTTTGAGAACTTCAGCAACACCCCAAGCTCGGTTCGGCCCCAGGTAGACTCGCTGCGCAGGCTCTCATCTAACTGGCAGGTCCGAAGGCTAGCCTGTGGGGGAGAGGTTTTGTTTTGAGAACTTCATCGACACGCCGAGCTCGGCTCGGCCCCAGGTAGACCCACTGTGCAGGCTCTCATCTAGCTGAAAGGTTCGAAGGCTCGCTTGTGGGGGAGAGGTTTTGTTTTGAGAACTTCATCGACACCCCGAACTCGGCTCGGCCCCAGGTAGACCCGCTACGCAGGCTCTCATCTAGCTGGCAGGTCCGAAGGCTCGCCTGTGGGGGAGAGGTTTTGTTTTGAGAACTTCAGCATTACCCCGAGCTCGACTCGGCCCCAGGTAGACCCACTACGCAGGCTCTTATCTAGCTGGCAGGTCCGAAGGCTCGCCTGTGGGGGGGATAGGTTTTGTTTTGAGAACTTCATCGACACCCCGAGCTCGGCTCGGCCCCAGGTAGACCCGCTGCGCAGGCTCTCATCTAGCTGGCAGGTCCGAAGGCTCGCCTGTGGGGGAGAGGTTTTATTTTGAGAACTTCATCGACACCCCGAGCTCGACTCAGCCCTAGGTAGACTCGCTGCGCAGGCTCTCATCTAGCTGGTAGGTCCGAAGGCTCGCCTTTGGGGGAGAGGTTTTGTTTTGAGAACTTCATCGACATCTCGAGCTCGACTCGGCCCCAGGTAGACCCGCTGCGCAGGCGCTCATCAAGATGGCAGGTCCGAAGGCTCTCCTGGGGGGGAGAGGTTTTGTATTGAGAACTTCATCGACACCCTGATCTCGGCTCGGCCCCAGGTAGACCCGTTGCACAGGCTCTCATCTAGCTGGCAGGTCCGAAGGCTCTCTTGTGGGGGAGAGGTTTTGTTTTGATAACTTCAGCCATACCCCGAGCTCGGCTCGGCCCCAGGTAGACCCGCTGCGCAGGCTCTCATCTAGCTGGCAGGTCCAAAGGCTCGCCTTTGGGTGTGGAGGTTTGGTCCTTGGAAATACTTCCACTTGGATGTTTTGAGCTGGTCAAGAGACACACCCAAAAGGCAGAACAAAGTGGTTGAGGATCTCCTCGGCCGGAAAATGTCTTTGCCAGGAAAGGTCTCGGCCAGGAAAGGTCTCGACCAGGAAAGGTCTTGGTCAGGAAAGGTCTCGCCGAAAGAAATTCCCGGCGAGAAGGCCTTTTGGCGAGGGATCCTTGGCCAAATAGTGGAAAAATCTGGGCAAGAAGTTCCGTCTGTTCGCGCAAGGTAAAGAGGGGCGATCTTCCCTCAAAAGGCCTACGAACGATGCTCCCGGCAAATGGTTCTCGGCAGAGCGTGGAAACGACACGTCTAAGCCTTGAGCTCTCGACAGGTTCCTATATATTGATCGCTGAGGGAGATTACCCTAGGGGGGCCAAGGGCCTCAGCAGAAGCGTGCTTGAGAAGCATTCAGCTTCAACAGTTAAGAGAAAAAAGGGAGAAAAAAAAGGAGGGAACCAAACACAACTTACAGTATATATATATTCTCAATGTAATTACAAAATGGGAGCATCTCGCTCATTACAGGCAAAAGAGAAAAATGGGGGGGGGAGAACCCATCAGGGAGAAGCGCTGTATCCACTCGAGCTCCCGCGGGAGCTCTTGCCTGAGCCCTCCCCGGATGTCTCTCCAGTAGCCGTAGGAGATTTTGGGACATCCGAGGGCGGGGAGTCGGGCGTGCCTGGGGGCTTCGGGATAGGCTCGAAGAGCCAGGGAACGAGCTAGGGAGCGGTAACAATCTTGCCACTCTCATTCAAGCATCCCGCATCTCGCAACATCTCAAGGGTCAGCCAGACCATGGCTAGAGCATTGGTCTGCAGGAGCTTGTTGATGTCGTACTCCGAGAAATGCAGGCTCCTCAGCCTCTCATCCAGCGAAGGAGGAGGCGCGATCACGGCCGCTACCACCTCCATGTGCCGGAGCTGATCCCTCAGCAGGACTGTCTCGCACCTTACTCTGGCCATCTCCGCGTGAAGTACTGTGCTCTGGGCAGAATCCTGCGTAAGAGAGAAATCGATCAAATACAGGAGACGACGAGCCAAGGATTACAGAGGCGAGAGCGAGTGCTCGAAAGATCTCGCTTACCTCCTCCGCTGGGCGCAAGGAAAGCAGTCCTATAGCATCCGCCAGCTGTGTCTTCAGAGCCGCCACCTGGGCCACCGCCTGGTCCCGCGCCTTAAGCATCTCGCCAAAGTTGCGGCCGATGGTGATGCTCTGGCGCGCGCATATGTACGCAACCTCGAACCCACGCATTAGGGCCCGAGTGGATTTGAAGGCCAAGAGCCGCATGGGCAGTTGATCGTAAAGGCCGGCATTCTCTCGACTGTAAAGGTCGTAGCCCAACGCGAAGGCCTCGCCGGTGACTTGGTCGCACTCCGCCCAGCTGGGGAGAAGGGTCGAGATGGAGACTTGGTTGGTCTCAGGGTCCCACCGTAGCAGGGGTCTCCCTTCCGCGTCAAGGCACATCACGCCGAGACAAAAATTCCTGTTCCCCTTTGGCACCTCCTTGGGCAGGGGTCGAATGGAGGTCTCGGCGGCTGCCCCCTCACAACCAGCCCCGCTCACTACCAGAAGGTTCTCAGCGGGGGCCCCAACGCTATCCCTGGCGGAACCGGTCATCTTGCTGGCCACTTGCAGGACCTCTTCGAAGGACTGGCCTGGTGCGAGAGGTCGGTCGGGCGCAGTTGCCACGGATTTCCCTTTGTCAACAGCGGTTGGCTTTGGTCTTTTCAGCGGCCAGGACGAAAAGGCGTCGGGATTTCGCTTCCCGGCACTAGTCAAAGGAGGCGGGTGTAAGACCCCAACCTCGGAGATGATCGCGGGGCGATCAATCAGCACTTTTGGAGGTCTGAACAGGGGCACACGGCCAGGCACACGGCCGTGTGCCTACCCGTATTCAGTGGTCTATGGTGGTTTTGTGCAGTCTCGAGTCAGAGAAGGACACGGCCTGAGACACACGGCCGTGTCTCAAGCCGTGTGTGGGGCACACGGCCTCGAACACGGCCGTGTTCGAAGCCGTGTTCATGAAGTCCGACGATCGTTCCTGAAGCTCCAGGTAACACGGCCCGTGGCACACGGCCGTGTCAGGACCCGTGTCGATCGGCGTAACTGATATTTTGGGTTGAATCTGGGCCGTCCGGATCTTTTATGTTGGATCTAACGGCTGTGGGTTAACCAAGGGGGTATTAGGGTTGAGTTTGGGGCTGAATTCCCTTATTTCAACCCTACCTTTCTCTTTCTAAACTCTTAGGGAGAGGTGAGAGCCAAGAGGAGGAGGAGCAAAGTTCCGGCCGCCGGCGGAGCACCGGAGCACCGACTCGCGATCCGAGTCCGGATCCTCGAAGGCAAGGGCGAGGCGAAGCTTTCCATCCTTCTACATCTTCATGGCGGGCACGCGGAAATCTACGAGGGTAACGATCCTCTTCATAGGGCATGTGTAGTCGCCCTTCTTTCTATGCATGGGGAAATCCCCCTCTCGCGAGTGAGCGTTGAGGCGCGGAATCCCTTCGGGTAGATATGTAAAGTCCCCGTTGTTAGAGCCCGGAATCGGAGTACGGGCGTAGGCATTCTGTGTGAAGCCTATTCGGGTTTAACCCAGATCGGTGATGTTTGCATTGCATGGCCAGAGAAGACTCCGCGCCGATGATTTTAGTTTTCCGAAATTTCTACGCGGTAGATTGCATACAGGGATCCTTGGGGGTTAACCTCGAGGCGCACCCGGAAAGCTTGGGCGGAATCGCATTGCCGCCACGATGTTGCCTTGGAGGGCAAATCGGTACATAACGGGGTTATGTGCGTGTTTTGATCGATTGTGGGAATGAGGAGAAACTTGGCCCGCACCGATGGCTAAATGGCCGTGGTAAAGTGAGCAACGGGCGGGTGGAACTCTACCCATTCCAAGTGGTCTCGGTAGAAGCGACCTAAAGTACATGGGACTTCCCGGGAGGCTAGAAATGGGCCTAGGCTTCGGCTGAAAGGGCTAAATGCTCACGAGAGTTGCCATCCGAGGGATGGTGGTGGAATCGCGGTGTCGGACTGGGTCCGGACCGGGTTCACCGGTTAGTGCCCTGAGAGCACGGAGTGTGCGGCCGTGCGTGCCGACACTTGTGGCGAATAGAATACTTTATAGAATTGCTGTGGTAGTTTTATATGCAGGGAAGGAGCACCGCCGTCCTGAGAAACGGGACGGGGTCGTTATAATTTGGTCAGCTTTGCTGACCGTTGCCCTTTTGTATTGCCACCTCTTGGGTGGATTGCTTTCTACAGGTGCTGCTGCGGAGCCAAGCGGCAAATAGCGGGCTAAAGCCCAAGTTGCAGCGCCAGCCCTCGAAGGCTTAGTTATTAGCTTTTTCATATTCAAGTATGGCCGGCCTGCGCGCCGATGTGTGAAAGACGTTATCTTGTTAAGCGAACACTTTTGTAAGGCCTTAAGGCCGTGAACTCTTTTGTGTATTTTCATGTTCGTCATTCCTTTGTGGTATTTTATTACTAGTGGACATTCATGCCTTTATGGGTTCTTTGTTTAACTTTAAAATGCTTCCGTTAGAATGCGTTGTGTAGGACGTTGTTGTTAAATTGGTTGGATTGGTTGTCCATATTCGTAACCTTCCGGTCTGTCCGTAGTATATGGCGTCGGGCCCCGGCTGGACCTACTGCTATATGCTATGCGACGGATAGGGGTGTTACAAATTGGTATCAGACTACCGGTTTTGGTCTAACTTATTGGAATTCGCGGACGAATTCTTTTAAGGGGTGGTGAGCACGGTCACGTGCGTCATCGTTATAACATGAAAAAGAACCCATGAATGTCCACTTAGGAATGAAAATACACTTGTTGAGGAACCTGCGTGTCCCTTTAATTGCTGTTTGCAGTAGTGTTTGGTCGCTTATCAGTGTTTTTGCACGAATATAGGTGACCAGAAGTGGCGCTGGGCCGTCTGAACGGCCAGGTTCTGAGGCGAGCAGTACGCCAAGCGATACGCCTGCAACACCTTTGTCTGCCGAGACCATTAGGTTGGTGGCGGAAGCGGTCATGGCAATGATTAATGCGCAGCCTGCAAGGCAGGTGCAGCAGCCTGCTCCTGCTGTGGAGCAAGTACCGCTTCAGACGGCAGAGAAAAGGAGGGTTGAGCAAGTTGTGTTGGAGCCAGAGTTGCCGCGGAGAGCAACTGAAAGACAACTGAAGCATGTCATGGGCTTTCATCCACCGGTGTTCACGGGGGCAGAAACCCCGACCCAAGCAGAGGATTGGCTCTCAAGGGTCAACAGGGTGATGACTGCGATGGAAACTGAAGAGTGGCAGAAGACCACTATAGCGACGTTCCTTTTGGATGGGGACGCAAGTCTGTGGTGGGAGGGCCTAGAGCTGCATCAGTTGAGGGGAAGGCCATTGGCCGAAGTCCCGATGGAGGAGTTTGCGAGACTATTTATGGCTCGATACCTCCCCTCGGCGCAGAGGATCGCGCTAGAGAGCGAATTCCAGAAGTTGGTGCAGGGTGATAGCACCGTTGATGAATACCTCCACGAGTTTACTCGGTTGGGGAGATATGCCGGCGCTACCTTCGCAGACGAGGAGCGCAAGACGAGCTGCTTTTATGAAGGGCTAAGGGATGATTTGAGGTTGCTACTGTCGGGGCCCAAGGCGCAGGGTTTCATGACCCTGGTCAGTTCGGCCCGGTCCTTGGAGAAGGATATGAGAAACGTGTAAGCAAAGAAGGAGAGGGAATCTGGTGGCAAGAGATCAGAGTTCAAGGCGCCGACTACGTCGAAGTAGGGCTACTGCAGATTCTCCAAGAAGTCTAGGACATCGGGTCCAGCTCCTTCTGCAGGTGCCTCGGGGGCAACTACCAATCGAACCCCGGGCGCTTGTTTCACGTGTGGAAAGCCGGGGCACTTTGCCCGTGACTGCTGGAGTGGACGCTCAAAGTCCGAAAGGAAACAAGGAGCTACCTACGAGGAAAGGGGCAAAGCGGTGGAGTCGACCGCGTCCCACTATGCTCCGACTCAGCCTAGAGTCTACAACTTGGGCCAGCAGGAGGCCATCAAGCAAGCGGATGTGGTGACAGGTATGAGTTAATTTATGCAAGTTGACTTGAGAATACTATTACCTATTGCTTGTCTTTTGCTTAGGCTTTGTGGTGATTAGCGATAGTCCGGCACGGGCACTGTTCGACACTGGTGCTTCGCATTCTTTCTTGTCTGAGCAGTTTATATCGCGTATCGGAGTCCCTTCTTCGATGGCTAAGGACAAGTTAGATGTGTTGCTACCGAATGGGTGCTCGATGCGTGCGGACAGAGTGTGCACCGTGAAGGTTCATATAGGGAGCCAAGAGTTCGACTTGCTAGCGTCATTATTGCCGTTAGTAGAGTTCGATGTTATCTTTGGAATGGATTGGCTGTCAGAGCAGAAGGCTTGGATCAATTGCGACCGTAAGGAGGTCAAGCTGGGTGTAGGGCGGGAGACTACTTTCAAGGGGCTTAAGGGGTCGAGCAAGACACTGATGTCTGCTCTTCAGGTGGTGAAGGCGGTTTGTGCTGGTGCAGAGCTGTTCTTCGCATTAGTAGAGGCCGCAAAGCCGAAGTCCACTTTGGATGAGATCCCCGTGGTATGCGAGTACCCAGATGTGTTCCCAGATAGCCTTCCTGGAGCCCCACCGCAGCGAGAGATTGATTTTGCGATCAAGCTCGTGCCGGGTGCCAAACCCGTGTCACGTGCTCCTTATAGGTTGGCCGCTGATAGTTTAACTTTCAAGGCAGCCTAAACACCTAGAGGGGGGGGGGGGGTGAATAGGTTCTGCTTTTCTTATAAAAACTTCTAGGCAGAATTCAATTCAATAGCTAACACAATAAGCACAGCAATCACAAAAATTAAAACATCACAGATTGCACAATGTTTTATAGTGGTTCCCCAAGGTCTGGGTACATCCACTTTCCCCCTTCACCTATCTAGCAGTATGCTAGATTCGGCCAAACTTCCTCTTATCTCAGATCAATAGATCCTACAACTCAGAACCCAACTGGTTCCTACAACTCAGGCACAACTGCCCTACCTCAGCCTTGCCCCAAGGCTTACAACTCAGAGAATATCCTTCTCCTACACTCAGGCAAACAGCCCTACCACTCAGAGTTCAACACTCCTACACTCAGCCTTTATATCATAGGCTTACAACTCAAATCTGTGTAAACAGATCCTACAGAAATATAGAAAAGATTGTTTAACTGTCTTGCCAAAGTTGAGAGAGAAAAGGCCAAGACAATTCTTGATCAGCTGATGCAATCAACTGTATCTGAGCCTTCTTCAAGGCTTCTTGAAAATGAACTTAGCTGAGTTGATTCCAAACAGCTTCTTGAGAATCCACTTGTGGTTTCTTTCTTCTTCTTCAAATTCTGACTTGATCTCTCTCTATCCAGCACTTTGAATGATTCTTCTGAATTCTGATTAGAACTCTTCTTAGATCTATCCTTAGATAGTCTTCTTAGATCTCCCGGAGAAGATCTTCTTAAGTGACTAGCACTTTCTTGAAATGAATAGAATTGTAATCCTTCTCCACTTTTTGATTCAATGTATTTCAAAAGATCAGTTGTGTGCCTCACATCTTTTTTCTCCTTCTGAATCTGTCTATTTATAGACATTCTTCATGGTAACCGGCTGATCCGGTTTCTAACCGTTTTCTGACAAGTCTGACAGCTTCAGTTAACCGGTGTAACCCACAGCTGTCAAGTCTTCAAACAAGTCCTGTGCCTTAGTCTTGAACCACAAGTTGTTGAAACAGTCTGTCAGAAAGTGTCGAGACCATCTGTCTATCTGTGTCGACACAATTGACTTTGGTGTCGACACAGTCTTCAGTGATGTCGACTAAGTTGTCTTTGAGTCGACACAGCTTCTTCTGAAAATAACTTGGTCTTGACTCTTCAGTGTGTCGACACAAGTCCTGTGTGTCGACACAGTTGTTGTAGAATCATAACTTAGTAAGTGTCGACTTAATCACAATGTGTCGACACATTCTGCTGGTGTCGACAAACTTGAGGTCGACAATTTTCTTCTGTGTCGACACATTCAGCTGAAGTCGACAATTCTGAGATCGACTATACTCTTCTGTGTCGACACATTCTCCCAGAGTTGTGTCGACTCTTTTCTTCTGTGTCGACACAAATTCCCAGAGTTGTGTCGACTCTTTTCTTCTGTGTCGACACAAATTCCCAGTGATGTGTCGACTTACTTCTTCTGTGTCGACACTTCCTCCCAGTGTAGTTGTAGACTAACTGCTATGTGTCGACACTGCTTCCCAGTGTTGTGTCGACTATTTTCTTCTATGTGTCGACACTGCTTCCTTTGTGTCGACACTTGGACTTAGAATTTTTTTCTGCATACTTTATCAATTCTTCACCTGCACATGTCAACTTAAAACAACATCAAATACACCTTGATGTATATCATTGAGCTAGGTTGGGCTTCTTCAAATCAGGTACACATTTTCCAATGTACCCAACAATCTCCCCCTATTTGGAGAAGTCATAACCCCTATAGCCAATGATATACACCATTTATAAACAGTACTAAATGATGATTAACGACATAACAGGAATACTTTAATATAAACAAAACATAAAAACAAATCATCACAGAATGCACATTATAATATGCCAAACAACATTTTGTTTATAACTGGGTAATGTTTGATTACAATGTTTTACATTTAATGATTACATCATAACATTACAAAACACTATAAAAGAACTTGAAACAAAATCAGGCTTGATCAGGCTCTTTAATTATAATCCCTTTGCCAGATTGAATTGTAGCTGTTACAGGAGCTTCTGAATCTTCAGCTATCTTCTTTCCTTTAAGATCAGCTTTCTTCTGAGCTTCTTCCTTGATCCTTTGCCTTTCAAAATAATGAAAAGGCTTTGGGAAGTATTTGCTTGGCTCCTTAGCATCTGATGGCAGTCTTCCCAGCTTAGCTTTCCTTCTGAATTGAACTATTGCTTCTTGTCTTGCCTCATACTTCTGCCATTCTATTTCATTGTACCACTTGCCTCTCTCATGAACTTTATCTTGTACAGCTTTCCATGCAGTGAGTATTATGTTCCTTGAAGTAGGACTCCACTGCTCATAATCTGGCTTAAGTACAGCCTGCTCTCTGAATTTCTTCTTTGCTAATAGAGCATCTTGCTGTTCTTTCAGAGTAGCCTCAGGCTTATCAACCTTTCCAAAGACAATATTAGTAACCTCCTTTGGAGGACTATACATTCCTTGAACTTTCTGATCAATCAAGTCAAAATCTGGAGGGGGGTAAATGACTTGGGCAACCTCAGGTTGATTGCCTTCAAGTAGATTTGATTGTATTCCTGACTCAGCCACCATAGCATCATCACACAATGGGGGATATCCCAAAGTGGCTCGAATGCTATTGGTCACCCATTTGGTGTGCTCTGAGCCTGCATGAATTAGCATCCTCTCCCCCTTTATGGCTTCTCTAGATACATGATCTCTTAGATCTTCCTTTTGAAATCGGATTTGGCCATCCAAATAATTCACACCCTCTTTGAAAAATGGTTTTAACTTTTGAAGCTTTTCAGATATTTCTTTTTGAGAGGTTGTGATGGCAGTCTTAACAGATGCAATGGCAGCTTGAAAATTCTTATCAAATTCTTCCCTTTCTTTGGCTCTATCTGCAGGCAGACCTGGAACAATCTTCTTTACCTCCTCAATGTTCTCATTATGAGATTCAGTTAAATTATCATTCATTCTGATCTGATTTTCCAAAACATAACTTTGCTTCAAAGCAATGTCATCCACCTTTGTAGTAATAGCCTCCTGTTTTTTAGCGAGATAAACCACAGCATTGCCACCCTTGTGGAAGCAATCTGTCATTTCAGTTTTATGCATGTTGACCTGAAACTGGATGGACTTTATATCCTGAGCTAAGTCAAACTGAAGTGACTTGCTATTTTCATCAACATACTTTTCCATAGCCATCCTTTGTTCATCCAATTTTACTTGTAGATCTATCATAAATTTGTTGTAATCAAAGGCTGGAGATACTTGTAGAGGTGTGGTCTGTAAAGCCTGCTTATAATGCTTGCTCCTTCTCTTAAATACAACAAGTTTTCTCTTCTTTGCCATCCTGGCATCTTCAGTTTCTGTTTCAGATGAAGTATCTACATGAATTCTTTCTTGAGGATGATGAATTGTATCTGTTCCAGGAGCCTTTAGCACAGCTTCAACATCCACTGGCTCACCCTCAACCTGTGGTTCAACTGCAGCTTCCTGATCAATGTCCATTCCTATGGACTTTTCAATATCTGGTCCACCTCCTACTTTATCAGCAGTAGTATCAATATCTGGGAATAACTCCTCCATAGTAAATTCCAGTTGAGCTGTAACTTCTGCAGCAGTTAAATCTGGAGATAAGTTTAACTGTGCTTCCTCTTGTACTTGCACTTCAGTATTTGTAGTGTTAGGAGTAGGAGTGGACACTAGCTCCTTCTGAACCTGTGCAGTAATAAGAATATGAGCAATGTCTTTTATAGTAAAATACATTAGCTCCCCCTATATCTGAGCAGGAGTAGATACCTTTGGAGCAGGAGTGGAAACTGGCTCCCCTGCATTTGTGCAGGTGTTGATACCTCCTGGACCATAGTTGAGTCAAGCTGTTCTTCAACCTGTGTCCTC
This sequence comes from Platanthera zijinensis, assembly GCA_039513925.1. NCBI lineage: Eukaryota > Viridiplantae > Streptophyta > Magnoliopsida > Asparagales > Orchidaceae > Platanthera > Platanthera zijinensis. The sequence goes on along the minus strand of CM077089.1, from coordinate 117,252,704 downwards.
AGTGGATCTTCTTGTAATTGTTCAGATTCTTGATTTTGTGTAGGGGATTTCACAGGGGTGTCTGGCCTGCTCTCTTCAGGCACATCCTTGGACAGCACCCTATCCCACCTTGAGAATAATCTCATATCCATTCTTCTCATATGATTAATTTTACTCCCTTGCAGTTGCTGCATCACTTCAGGAATCACTCCGGTGAGGTACAGGCTCATGATCCTAGCCATGTTAGGCTTCTTGATTCCTTCTTTGATCTTGTCAAAGATTACTCCTGACCAATCAGTAGGAATAGTAAAAACAATCCTGGTCATCAGGCTGAACATATAGGCAGAAATCCTATCATGTCCACCTGTCTTGCAGAGGATTACTTTCCCAACTACTTCTGACAAGAACTTCCCTTGCTGATTCATACCCTTCCTGTTGAATGCAGCTCCAATCTTCAATCCTGAATCCAGTCCACACCATTGAAGGGCTTCCCTTGTCTTAGATATAGGAACGTCCTCTTCATTCTCAACTACTTGCAATTGGAAGATCTTTCTTAAACTTCTTTGATTAATCTTCACCTTAGTCCCTTGAACAGTGGACTTAATCTTGAGGCCAGTAGAATGGACTGATGCAGAGATAAAGAACTCGTGCACCTCCTTCTTCCAGATTTTAGAAGGTTCTGAGATGAGAAATTCTAACCCTGACTCAGAGAGGAGGGTGATAACTCCTTGAACATCTGGCGGCGCCTCTGCAAAGGCCTGGCGCACCAACTCATACCCTTCATTGATGTTATCTTCAATCCTTGGCGCCATTGTTTTGTCGAGAAAGCTTGAGAGAAGAGAGAAAGATAGACTGTCGACACAGGGTTTTAGTCTCGAAAACCTTGGAAGCGTGTCGACAGAAAGTGTTTTTGACCTATTTATAGCTTCTGTTGAAAGAAGTTCAAAAGGCGCCAAAAACAGTCTAAATGTGTCGACACAGACGGAATGTGTCGACACAAACTTCTATTAACACGACATTTCTTCAGCCTACTATGTGTCGACACCAATTTGTGGTTATGTCGACACCTTGGATACATAGTAGAAGGACAGAAATTCTGTGTCGACTCTAAGGATAAGTGTCGACACATATTCTGTAAGTGTCGACACCATTATTCTGGTTGAGTCGACATTACATTTCTGGTTAAGTCGACAATATAACTCTTAAGTGTCGACACATATTCTCTGTGTCGACACAATATTTCTGACTTGTCGACATAATTTCTCTGAGTCGACACATTATTACTGAATGTGTCGACACATTCTTACTTAGCCAATTTCTGTAACTTCAATGTGTCCTTTTTAACACTTGATTATGTTGTTATTACTTTTACTTACTTATATACCACTTCAATAGCATTGTTAATGATTTTGTTAATACATTAATCAATAGTTAACATACCTAATTAAATTTTGAATTTATTGAATTTGGTTTCATCTAAAGGCTTAGTAAATACATCTGCTATTTGATAATCTGTTTTTACAAATTCCAATGAGATGTCTCCTCTTTCTACATGTTCTCTAAGAAAATGGTATTTGATTTCTATATGCTTAGTTCTACTATGAGAAACTGGATTATTAGCAATAGAAATAGCACTCTTTGAATCACATAAAAGGGGTGTTCTACTTACCTGAATTCCATAATCCTTAAGCTGATGCTGCATCCACAATAGCTGTGCACAGCAGCTTCCAGCAGCAACATACTCTGACTCAGCTGTGGAAATTGCCACACTGGTCTGCTTCTTACTACTCCAAGATATTAGTCTTCCTCCCAGGAATTGACAAGTACCTGTAGTGCTCTTTCTATCCTCTCTACATCCTGCAAAATCTGCATCTGAATAGCCTGTTAGTTGAAAATCTCTATTCCTAGGGTACCAAAGACCTAGAGTAGGAGTGCCCTTTAGATATCTCAGAATCCTTTTGACTGCAGTATAATGAGATTCTTTAGGGCAGGCTTGGTACCTAGCACAGACACATGTAGCATACATAATGTCAGGTCTACTAGCAGTGAGATATAGTAGAGACCCAACTATCCCTCTATACAATGATTCATCAACAGGTTTACCTGTCTCATATTTGCATACAGGCATACTAGTTCCCATAGGAGTTCTCATGGTGGAGGATGACTCCATACCATACTTCTTAATTAATTCTTTGGTGAACTTAGACTGGGATATGGACAATCCATCATCAGTCTGTCTTACTTGGAGTCCCAAGAAGAATTTAAGTTCACCCATACTGCTCATCTCAAACTTCCCTTGCATAAGTTTGGCAAACTTTTTACAAAGGTTGTTTTCAGTAGATCCAAAGATTATGTCATCAACATAGATCTGGACTAAGATGATCTTTCCTTTGGATTCCCTAAGGAATAGAGTTTTGTCTATCTTTCCTCTTGAGAATTTATTCTCAATGAGGAAGGTAGACAGGGTTTCATACCAAGCCCTTGGAGCTTGTTTTAACCCATACAAAGCTTTCCTAAGCTTATACACAGAATCAGGTTTAAGAGAATCTAAAAAACCTGATGGCTGCTCTACATATACTTCTTCTTTAAGATCACCATTCAGAAATGCTGACTTCACATCCATCTGGTATACTTTGAAGTCTTGGTAGGCTGCATAGGCAAGGAACATTCTGATTGCCTCCAGCCTTGCTACTGGAGCAAAGGTTTGATCAAAGTCAATCCCTTCTTCCTGCCTGTATCCTTTTGCAACCAATCTTGCTTTATTCTTTACTATTATTCCACTTTCATCTAGCTTGTTCCTATAGATCCACTTAGTGCCAATTATGTTGTGGCCTCTTGGTTTAGGAACAAGCTCCCAGACTTTGCACCTTCTGAATTGATTCAGCTCCTCTTGCATAGCATCAATCCAGTGCTGGTCTTGGATAGCTTCTTCAAACTTCTTAGGTTCCATTTGGGACAAGAAACTAGAATGCAAAACTGTGCTTTGATTTCTGCTTCTAGTTTGAACTCCTTGTCTTGGATCACCAATTATCTAATCAGTAGGATGATCTCTTAGATATCTTATAGCTGGAGGTAGATTTCCTTCAGGTTGAGCATCTCCAGCTTCTTCATTCTGCTGTTCCTCTTGGTTTTCATCAGCTTCCATTATCTCTTGTACTCCCCCTGGACAGCAGCCTTCATTTTCCAATGCTCCATCTTCCTTTGAAGCTTCAGCAATGGAGAGCTTGTCCATCTTCTTACTTATACCTGTTGAGACATTTGATCTACAAGACAACTCACAATTGATTAATCTTGTTTCATCAAATACAACATGCACTGATTCTTCAACAACTTGAGTAGTTAAGTTGAAGACTCTATAGGCCTTACTATTTGTGCTGTACCCAACAAATATCCCATCCTGGGATTTGGCAGCAAACTTAGTCAAATATGACTTGCCATTGTTAAGTATATAGCACTTGCAACCAAAAATCCTAAAATAGGATAGATTTGGTTTTCTGCCTTTCACAATCTCATAGGGAGTCTTTCTGTGGCTTTTGGTGATAGAAGCCCTATTGATGACATGACAAGTAGTGTTAACTGCCTCAGCCCAAAAATATTCTGGGAGAGAGGTGTCACTCAATAGAGTTCTACCAGCTTCAATTAATGTTCTATTCTTTCTTTCAGCAATTCCATTTTGCTGAGGTGTTCTAGGTGAGGAGAACTCTTGGAAAATCCCAAAGTCTATACACAAGTTTGTTATGCTTTCAGATTGAAACTCAGTACCATGGTCACTTCTGATTTTGACCACTGTACTATTCAGTTCATTCTGAATTTGCTTTACAAAATTAAGTAATACACTTGGGGTTTCAGATTTTTGTCTCAGAAAGAACACCCATGTAAATCTAGAATAGTCATCTACAACCACTAGAGTGTAGACCTTCCTACCTAGACTGTGAACTGGCATAGGACCAAAAAGATCCATATGCAAGAGGTATAAGCACCTCACAGAATCCTTGTTTTCAAGGCTTTGAAATGAGGTTTTTGTCTGCTTGCCCTTTTGACAAGCTGAGCATACCCCTTCCTTTATACACTTAACTTGAGGCCCATTCCTCACTAGTTCTTTACTAAAGAGTTGGCCAATTGTCTTGTAGTTTAGATGAGCCAATCTCTTGTGCCACTTAACACAATGAGAAGCATTGTCATCAGCTACAAGACAAATGGGGGAAGCCTTATTCTCACATTCAAAATTAAGGCAATACACATTTCTCTTCCTATACCCAGTCAATATGATCTCTTGATCACTTGACCTTTTGATATGACATCCATCCTTACTAAATGAAATGTCATATCCTAGATCACTCAGCTGGCTTATGCTTATTAGATTATGTTTCAAACCTTTTACATAGGCCACTTGGGTGATAGTAATTAGGTTAGAAGAAATGTTACCAAACCCTTTGATGACTCCTTTTTCAGATCCACCAAAGATCACTTTATGTCCATCTTTGACAGATGAATACTCCTTCAGCAGCCCCTTTGTTCCAGTCATGTGCCTGGAACAACCACTATCCAAGTACCATATAGGGGCATGGTTACTTGGATTCACCTGCAATACAGAATTACTTACCCTTAGAACCCAAGTAAGTCTTGGGTCCTTGGTTCAGGTTAGCATTAATAAAGTTATCATAACCTCTTCTAACAGGTAGACTCTTATTCTTTATAACACTTGTGTTATACCAGCAGTCCAATGCAAAATGACCCCTCTTGCCACAGCACCAGCATTCAAACTTATTGTATCTAGATCTAGATACATCCTTGTCAGAAGCATTTCTGTTCATTGCTGGTGCTGTTGCAACTTCACTTACTGATTTCTTAAAACCATTTGGTTTATGACCATAGGTAGGCCTGCTTGCCATAACACCCTTGTTCTTCAGAGCATTTGTCTTAATATGATCCTGAATGTCTTCATGATCATATATGTTAGAAGGCACTTTCTCCTTACTAAACTTTATGGGGACTGAAAGGTTTAGTGGCTGAATAGGGGCTTTGCCTTTCCTCTTGAATCTGCCAGCCCTGGAGTTACCTTTAAATCCTAATCCAGCCTTACCCTTCTGAGTGACAAATTCATCTATCAAGGGTAAGACAGATTTTGGCTTAGAGTAACTAGCCACTAACTCCCTTTCAATTCTAAGTCTGGCCTCCAGACTCTTTACTTGATCATTAGTATAATTAATTGTGCCCATCTAAATAATAGTTATATTCTTTAGCTTGGCAATTTCAGTCAACTTTTGATCAAGGACTTTTTCTAACTCAGTTGTTGCAATCCTTAGATCAGCAATTTCTTGAGCCTGTGATTTAACCAGGTTCTTGCTTTTCTTAAGGGCCTGCAACAAGTCCCCATACTTGTCTATCAATTGATAGACATCTCCTTCAGATCCAGATGCATCTTCATCACCTGATGCAGATGTAGCTGATTCTTCACTTGTATTACAAACAGATGTACAAGAAGGACAGTTTACCTCATTAGGACCAGACTGATTCTGACATAGGTCCTCTTCTGATCTTGTCATCAAACCCATGCATTGATGTTCATTGATGGAGTCTAGCAACTGCATAAACTCCTCTTCCTCAGATGCAGCATATAATCCAATATATGCTTCAGCTTCAGATCCTGATTCTGAAGTTGACTGGTCTGACAGACTTTTATCTTTCTTTGCTACAAAGGATTTCTCCTTCTTGCCTTTCTGATAAGTCTTCTTCTTTTCTGAAGATTCCTTCCTTTTGTCAGGACAATCAGCCACTACATGTCCAGGCTTATTGCAACAATAGCAGACAATCTTTGAAGTAGTGGCTTTGCTGGGCTTTGATCTGCTTTTCTCTTTCCTTGATGACCTTCTCTTCTGATAATAGTCATCAACTTGCTGAGATGTGGAAGGCCTAGACTTCCATTGCTTCTTTTTCAAGAACCTTTGGAATTGCCTTGTGAATGCAGCAAAGTCTGCATCTGAATCACAGCTTTCTGAACCCTTATTTGAATTTTCAGAACTATCTTCTTCAACTTCTTTTGGAGGAGATGGTGATTTCCTCCTACTTTTTCTAGTGGCTTCAGCATTAAATGCCACAGTCTTTTCTCTATGCTCTCCTCTAGTGTTTCTTTCCTCCTCCTTCCTAACCATAAGTTGCATTTCATAGGATAGCAACTTTCCAAACAGGGTTGGAGGAGATATCTCTGCCAATTTAGCCACTTCTCTTAGGGCACAGATTTTTGTATCCCAGTCCTTTGATAAGGATCTTAAGAATTTGTCATTCAGTTCATAGGTACTGAAGACTCTTCCATAGGAGATTAGCTCATTCACAATTCTATAGAATTTCTTATAGCACTCAGTTATGCTATCAGATTTTCCTTGTCTAAAGCTTTCATACTCCTGATTTAGCATAGACTTTCTGTCCAGCCTTACTTCTTCAGATCCCTCCATGTAGACAATCAATGTGTCCCACATCTCCTTGGAGGTCTTGCAGTGAATCAGATTCTGAAATGTTGAATCATCTATGGCACTGACAATGATGTTCTGTGCCCTTTTGTCCATGGTTGCCAAGATGATTTCATCCTTGGTCATTTCTGAATAAGTCTTTGGTATTTGGATATTTGCATCAAGAACAGATATCTTCATTGGAATGAAGGGGCCTTCCTGTACTGTGATGTAAATCCTTGGGTCAGATGCTTCCATAAACAATCTGACTCTTTCTTTCCAGATCCCAAAGATTTCCTTCTTGCATATGGGTAATTTCATAGATCCTAGCTCCTTATGATTCTCTCCAGAACCCATCTTCTTGATTCTTGGATCTGCCTTTCAGATCTACCTCAGACTGTTAAGTCCTTTTTGAGGAACCTCGCTCTGATACCACTTGATAGTTTAACTTTCAAGGCAGCCTAAACACCTAGAGGGGGGGTGAATAGGTTCTGCTTTTCTTATAAAAACTTCTAGGCAGAATTCAATTCAATAGCTAACACAATAAGCACAACAATCACAGAAATTAAAACATCACAGATTGCACAATGTTTTATAGTGGTTCCCCAAGGTCTGGGTACATCCACTTTCCCCCTTCACCTATCTAGCAGTATGCTAGATTCGGCCAAACTTCCTCTTATCTCAGATCAATAGATCCTACAACTCAGAACCCAACTGGTTCCTACAACTCAGGCACAACTGCCCTACCTCAGCCTTGCCCCAAGGCTTACAACTCAGAGAATATCCTTCTCCTACACTCAGGCAAACAGCCCTACCACTCAGAGTTCAACACTCCTACACTCAGCCTTTATATCATAGGCTTACAACTCAGATCTGTGTAAACAGATCCTACAGAAATATAGAAAAGATTGTTTAACTGTCTTGCCAAAGTTGAGAGAGAAAAGGCCAAGACAATTCTTGATCAGCTGATGCAATCAACTGTATCTGAGCCTTCTTCAAGGCTTCTTGAAAATGAACTTAGCTGAGTTGATTCCAAACAGCTTCTTGAGAATCCACTTGTGGTTTCTTTCTTCTTCTTCAAATTCTGACTTGATCTCTCTCTATCCAGCACTTTGAATGATTCTTCTGAATTCTGATTAGAACTCTTCTTAGATCTATCCTTAGATAGTCTTCTTAGATCTCCCGGAGAAGATCTTCTTAAGTGACTAGCACTTTCTTGAAATGAATAGAATTGTAATCCTTCTCCACTTTTTGATTCAATGTATTTCAAAAGATCAGTTGTGTGCCTCACATCTTTTTTCTCCTTCTGAATCTGTCTATTTATAGACATTCTTCATGGTAACCGGCTGATCCGGTTTCTAACCGTTTTCTGACAAGTCTGACAGCTTCAGTTAACCGGTGTAACCCACAGCTGTCAAGTCTTCAAACAAGTCCTGTGCCTTAGTCTTGAACCACAAGTTGTTGAAACAGTCTGTCAGAAAGTGTCGAGACCATCTGTCTATCTGTGTCGACACAATTGACTTTGGTGTCGACACAGTCTTCAGTGATGTCGACTAAGTTGTCTTTGAGTCGACACAGCTTCTTCTGAAAATAACTTGGTCTTGACTCTTCAGTGTGTCGACACAAGTCCTGTGTGTCGACACAGTTGTTGTAGAATCATAACTTAGTAAGTGTCGACTTAATCACAATGTGTCGACACATTCTGCTGGTGTCGACAAACTTGAGGTCGACAATTTTCTTCTGTGTCGACACATTCAGCTGAAGTCGACAATTCTGAGATCGACTATACTCTTCTGTGTCGACACATTCTCCCAGAGTTGTGTCGACTCTTTTCTTCTGTGTCGACACAAATTCCCAGAGTTGTGTCGACTCTTTTCTTCTGTGTTGACACAAATTCCCAGTGATGTGTCGACTTACTTCTTCTGTGTCGACACTTCCTCCCAGTGTAGTTGTAGACTAACTGCTATGTGTCGACACTGCTTCCCAGTGTTGTGTCGACTATTTTCTTCTATGTGTCGACACTGCTTCCTTTGTGTCGACACTTGGACTTAGAATTTTTTTCTGCATACTTTATCAATTCTTCACCTGCACATGTCAACTTAAAACAACATCAAATACACCTTGATGTATATCATTGAGCTAGGTTGGGCTTCTTCAAATCAGGTACACATTTTCCAATGTACCCAACAGGCGCCAAAGGAGATGGCGGAGTTGAAGGTTCAGCTGGAAGAGCTGATGGAGCAAGGTTATGTGCGTCCAAGTTCGTCGCCTTGGAGCGCACCGGTCCTCTTCGTTAAAAAGAAGGACGGTAGTATGCGGCTGTGCATCGACTACAGAGAATTGAACAAGTTGACGGAGAATAACAAGTACCCGATCCCGAGGATTGATGATCTCTTTGATCAGTTAGTCGGATCGTCTGTATACTCCAAGTTGGACTTGAAGTCGGGATACTATCAGCTGAGGATCAGGGAATGTGATATCCCAAAGACGGCATTCAGTACGAGGTACGGGCATTTCGAGTTCACGGTCATGCCGTTTGGACTGACGAATGCGCCATCGGTATTTATGGATCTGATGAACCGGACGTTCAGAGATTACCTGGATCGCTTTGTGATTGTCTTCATCGATGACATTCTAGTGTACTCGCAGTGTGAGGAAGATCACTTTAAGCACTTGCACCTGGTGTTGGAGACCCTGAGGAGGAATGAGCTTTATGCCAAGTTTTCCAAGTGCGAGTTCTGGCTACCCTCAGTAGCATTCCTTGGTCATATTGTTAGTGGAGAAGGTATAGCGGTGGATCCGGCAAAGATAGTTGCGATACGGGAGTGGCCTGTGTTGTCCTCGGTAGCGGAAGTCCGTAGTTTCCTTGGGCTTGCCGGCTATTACAGGCGCTTCGTAGAGAACTTCTCGCGGATAGCGTTACCTCTCACAAAGTTGACCAGGAAGGATCAGAGATTCTTATGGACGCAAGAGTGCGTGCAAGCTTTTGAAGAGCTGAAGAGACGGTTGACCACGGCGCCAGTGCTCAGTTCGCCGAGTGGAACCGAGGGATTTGAGGTGTATAGCGATGCTTCGGGTAGTGGTTTGGGCTGCGTGTTGTTGCAGCATGGTAGCGTGATAGCGTATGGATCGCGTCAGCTAAAGGTGCATGAAAGAAATTATTCGGTGCACGACTTGGAGTTGGCGGCCGTGATATTTGCACTCAAGTTGTGGAGGCACTACCTATACGGAGTAAGGGTCGACATATACACCGATCACAAGAGCCTAAAATACTTGTTGGATCAAAAGGATCTCAATATGAGGTAGAGGAGGTGGATGGAGTTCCTGGGGGACTACACTTTCAAGATACATTATGTACCCGGGAAGGGCAACGCAGTTGCGGATGCGCTGAGCCGCAGGGCTCCCGCCCAAGCCAACTGGTTGTCGATGCATGATGAGCGGCTAGTGCGGGAGTTGGAGAAGCTTGAGATCTATTGCGTTGACAAGCAGTCGAGCGCCAAGGCAATGTTAAACTGGACAGAGGTGCAGTATGACCTGGCTGACCGGGTTCGGCAGGCATTGGAGTTGGATGACTCCATGAAGGAGCTTTTGGAGGCCGCTCTGGATGGGTCAAATTCCCAGTTCTCGGTAGAAGATGGGTTGTTAAGGAAGGATCATCGTTTGTGCGTCCCAAGTGGGGGCAACCTCCGGGCGGAGTTGATGTACGAGGCTCATCATACCAAGTACTCAATCCACCCAGGGAGCACGAAGATGTATCGTGATCTTAAAAAGTTGTTTTGGTGGCCGGGACTTAAGAAAGATGTGGCGTTGTATGTGGCCAGATGTCAAGCGTGCGCCTTGGTGAAGGCGGAGTGCCAAAAGCCGGGCGGATTTCTGAAGTCCTTGCCTATACCGGAGTGGAAATTCGACGACATATCCATGGATTTTGTGCATGGATTGCCAAGATCGCAGAAGGGAAACGACGCCATTTGGGTGATCGTTGACAGATTGACGAAAGTGTCGCATTTCTTACCAATGAGGAAGGATGATCCAGTAGAGAAGTTGGCAAAGCTCTATGTGGATAGCATTGTGCGCTTGCACGGGGTGCCCCGCAGTATTGTGAGTGATCGCGATGGGCGTTTCACGTCCAATGACTGGAGGCTAGTGCATCAAATGTTGGGCTCCAAACTGAAGTTTAGCACGGCGTTTCATCCGCAGACGGATGGCCAGACCGAGAGAGTCAACAGAACCTTGGAAGACATGCTCCGCATGTGTACGTTGGACTTCAGAAAGAGGTGGGAGGACCACCTATACTTGGTCGAATTTGCTTATAACAATAGTTATCAAGCAAGCATTCAGATGGCGCCGTTCGAAGCTCTTTACGGAAGAAAATGTCGCACGCCGTTGTCATGGTTAGAAACGGGTGAGTCCAAGCTTTATCAGCGTCAAGACATTGAAGATGCCACTTCTTTAGTGCATACTATACGGGAGCGGTTGCGGATTGCCCAGGATAGGCAAGCCAAGTATTATAATGCCAAGCATAGGAACGTGGAATTCAGTGTTGGCGATTGGGTGTACTTGAAGATCAAGCCGTTCAAGGGTGTCTCAAGGATTCGACGCTTGAAAAAGTTGAGTCCGAGATACCTTGGACCATTTGAGATTCTGGAGCGGATCGGAGAAGCAGCTTATAGGTTGAGGTTATCAGCAGAGTTAAGTGCTTTGCACGATGTATTCCATATCTCGGTTTTGCGGAAGGCAGTGCAAGAGCCTTCGCAGGTGTTAGCGGCCGACCAAGTACCGGTTGAGGAAGGATTGACAACGAAAGTCAAGCCCATATCTATTGAGGATTTCGAAGTCAAGCGGCTTCGGAACAAGGAAATCAGAATGGTGAAGGTCCGTTGGGATAACTGCGGACGCGAGGAGCTCTCTTGGGAGCGAGAGCAGACAATGCGCGAGGAGTACCCCGAGTTGTTCCCCTCAGGTACTCGTTATGTTTATTTTTTTTTGTGTGTAGTCTCTGTTCTTAATTTCGGGACGAAATTCTCTTAAGGGGGAGGGAGTTGTAAGACCCTAACCTCGGAGATGATCGCGGGGCGATCAATCAGCACTTTTGGAGGTCTGAACAGGGGCACACGGCCAGGCACACGGCCGTGTGCCTACCCGTGTTCAGTGGTCTATGGTGGTTTTGTGCAGTCTCGAGTCAGAGAAGGACACGGCCTGAGACACACGGCCATGTCTCAAGCCGTGTGTGGGGCACACGGCCTCGAACACGGCCGTGTTCGAAGCCGTGTTCATGAAGCCCGACGATCATTCCTGAAGCTCCAGGTAACACGGCCCGTGGCACACGGCCGTGTCAGGACCCGTGTCGATCGGCGTAACTGATATTTTGGGTTGAATCCGGGCCGTCCGGATCTTTTATGTTGGATCTAACGGCTGTGGGTTAACCAAGGGGGTATTAGGGTTGAGTTTGGGGCTGAATTCCCTCATTTCAACCCTACCTTTCTCTTTCTAAACTCTTAGGGAGAGGTGAGAGCCAAGAGGAGGAGGAGCAAAGTTCCGGCCGCCGGCGGAGTACCGGAGCACCGACTCGCGATCCGAGTCCGGATCCTCGAAGGCAAGGGCGAGGCGAAGCTTTCCATCCGTCTACATCTTCATGGCGGGCACGCGGAAATCTACGAGGGTAACGATCCTCTTCATAGGGCATGTGTAGTCGCCCTTCTTTCTATGCATGGGGAAATCCCCCTCTCGCGAGTGAGCGTTGAGGCGCGGAATCCCTTCAGGTAGATATGTAAAGTCCCCGTTGTTAGAGCCCGGAATCGGAGTACGGGCGTAGGCATTGTGTGTGAAGCCTATTCGGGTTTAACCCGGATCGGTGATGTTTGCATTGCATGGCCGGAGAAGACTCCGCACCGATGATTTTAGTTTTCCGAAATTTCTACGCGGTAGATTGCATACAGGGATCCTTGGGGGTTAACCTCGAGGCGCACCCGGAAAGCTTGGGCGGAATCGCATTGCCGCCACGATGTTGCCTTGGAGGGCAAATCGGTACATAACGGGGTTATGTGCGTGTTTTGATCGATTGTGGGAATGAGGAGAAACTTGGCCCGCACCGATGGCTAAATGGCCGTGGTGAAGTGAGCAACGGGCGGGTGGAACTCTACCCATTCCAAGTGGTCTCGGTAGAAGCGACCAAAAGTACATGGGACTTCTCGGGAGGCTGGAAACGGTCCTAGGCTTCGGCTGAAAGGGCTAAATGCTCACGAGAGTTGCCATCCGAGGGATGGTGGTGGAATCGCGGTGTCGGACTGGGTCCGGACCGGGTTCACCGGTTAGTGCCCTGAGAGCACGGAGTGTGCGGCCGTGCGTGCCGACACTTGTGGCGAATAGAATACTTTATAGAATTGCTGTGGTAGTTTTATATGCAGGGAAGGAGCACCGTCGTCCCGAGAAACGGGACGAGGTCGTTATAATTTGGTCAGCTTTGCTGACCGTTGCCCTTTTGTATTGCCACCTCTTGGGTGGATTGCTTTCTACAGGTGCTGCTGCGGAGCCAAGCGGCAAATAGCGGGCTAAAGCCCAAGTTGCAGCGCCAGCCCTCGAAGGCTTAGTTATTAGCTTTTTCATATTCATGTATGGCCGGCCTGCGCGCCGATGTATGAAAGACGCTATCTTGTTAAGGGAACACTTTTGTAAGGCCTTAAGGCCGTGAACTCTTTTGTGTATTTTCATGTTCGTCATTCCTTTGTGGTATTTTATTACTAGTGGACATTCATGCCTTTATGGGTTCTTTGTTTAACTTTAAAATGCTTCCGTTAGAATGCGTTGTGTAGGACGTTGTTGTTAAATTGGTTGGATTGGTTGTCCATATTCGTAACCTTCCGGTCTGTCCGTAGTATACGGCGTCGGGCCCCGGCCGGACCTACTGCTATATGCTATGCGACGGATAGGGGTGTTACAGCGGGGCTGGGTCGTCCCGACAAGCTTGAGCCGTGGATTTCGCGAGAGCCAGTGGTTCTCTCGCAGCCTGGCCCTTGGTACCATGAGTCTCAGCAAAGGGTTGGTGAAGAGGAATTTCTCGCTCTCCTACAAAGGCGACAATGCTCAGCGTTGAAGTTTATAATGGGAATATCGAGTTAGAGGCGAGACCTTCGCCAGGAGGGACAGCGGGGAGAGAATCGACGTCCCGCCTATGAAATTGGACGTCGAACTCCTTTATCCCGAAGAACTCCAAAAGGGTGCTCTCGCGCGACCCCAGGGTGGGCGGCTTGTAAGCAGCGTCCTCGTATTGAACGAGCGCGAGAGGAACGTTGTCTAAGTCGCCGAAAACGAAGATGAACTTCTCGCCCCAGTAGTGGTGTTTATTGGAGAGACCGGTGGTCTTAAGTAGTTGCCCAGAGAAGAAGACCACTCCTCCCTTAGCGCGGAAGATGAATGCTTCCGGAAGATAGGAAGGCTAAACTCAATCCTCTCGGATCACATGTAGCAGGTGAAAGCTACCAGGATGGCGACTGAGTTTGGATTGAGGTGGGCGGGAACGACGTCGTATTAGCGGAGGGCCTGGCGCACCTCGGGCCAAAGGGGAAGGTGGAAGCCCACCTCGAAGTGCTCGAGGGGGATGGTGAGCTCTCTCGCTATCTAGCTATTGACCCGATCATCGTTGCCCGGATTTCTCGCAGTGAAGCCGGCGGGAACGTAACAGGAGACGATTAGCTGGTACTCCTCTAGGGTCAGGCGGCAAGAGGGGAACTGGTGCTTTCGAAAGGCTTCCGTGCATTTGGAGTGTCCCTCACTTTCTCCCGGCATCGTGTTTAGGGGATTGAGTGTGAGGTCTCAAGGAAGGAGGATAGAGCGAAAATTAGGTGAGAACGAGGTAAGAAGGCAGAAGCAGGGGAAATTCTCGGCAAAGCGCGAGAACCACAAAGGAGGAAGGCGAGGGTTCCGGGTCGGAGAAATACATGCGTCTGGTGGACTCCTCTATTTATAGGAAACCGTGGTAATGATGACTTTTTCAAAAAATAAAAATGAAAATAGCAGCGGCGGTACAGGCGCCATGCCCCAAGTCAACGATGCCTCGGGTTTTGGCCTGGCATGACAGCGACCGACCGACTATTCATAGTCGCGCAAGTGTTTCGAGATGACCACGTAAAATAGAGAGGAAAACAATAGCTGGGATTGCTCTCGCCGGGCGAGAGCTAAATAACAAATAATAATTGAAAGGTTACAAATAAGTTAGTTCAAAATAAAAAGAAACAGGGTACATCGCGAGAAGGGAAGGCCGAGGGGTGAGAGGTGGAGAGACTTCTTCAATCAATACGGTTCCAAGCGCCATCATCCTCGCTCCCGCCGTCTAGTCCTCGGGGGCGCCAGTGGGTTGTAGTAGGAAGACAGAGTGGTGCACCCTAGGTTGATCCGGCGGGCGTGGTCTCGAATCTGCACGATACACCTCTCGGGGGAAGACTCGGCGGTAGGCCCACCCGGCCGCTCCGTCTTGCCAAAGAAATAGTCGCGCTCAAGGGCCTCCAGCCTCTGCCCCACCATCTCACGGAATTCTTTCGCTGCAATGGCGCGGGCCCGCTCCTGCCGCACAAGCTTCGACAGGAGGGCAGCAATCTTCTTCCATCGCCTCTTCACGCTCCCGGCGTCATTCATGATGTCCTCCATCTTGTCTGACAAAGGGAGGGGGAGGTCTCGCTATCCTCCCCCTCTCCGTCTTCATCATCGTATTCATCATCTTCATCGTCCCCTGTCCGCGAGTCCAGATCCTCTGAGAAAACAGTTTCATGGTTACGGCGAGAGCTGAGTAAAAGCTATGGTAATGTTTCGCATACCTGCAGCATGGCGAGAGCCACTGGCCGGAGGCAGGCGAGAAGGCCCGCCCCCCAGTCCCATAGAGAAGGTGGAGCGGCTTTCCGTGCCCTGGGCGAAAAGTCTCGCGCACAGTGATCCCGGCCTGGCCGGAAGCATGGGGGAAGTCTTCCTCTCTCACGAGATGGCTGACCTCCTTTGGAGCTATGGAGGGGTCGATAGACAACCCTCCCGCCAGTGCGGCGGGAATAGACGTTTGGCTGAGCAAGTTTGAAGCCATTATTTCGTTCTCCCGGGTGGCGAAATTGGGGTTGGCGGAAGCTGATGCTGCAGGAAGTCAATTCGACAGTAGGGGAGGCCACGATTGAAACAGTTAGAAAGGAGTGACAAATAAAAGTATACCTGCGATTCTCGGAGAGACAGCCGGAGGAGTGGCCTCCGTAACCCATGGTCAATCCTCGGGAGGGTGAGACGACGAGTCCGGAGGCACCTGCAGGGACTCGTCGTCGTCGTCTCGAGCCGCTTCCTGTGAGAAGTATTCCATCAGGTGCCGACCTTTTCGCGTAATCAGCTCGCGATTTTGATGATAAGCAACTCGGAGAGACATACCTTCTTCGGAGGGGAAGCACCATCCGCATGGTCGGGAGTCAGGGTAGGTGAGTCCCTGTTCTCGCGAGAAAGGTCCCTCTGGACCACCTTCACCTTTTTCTTCCTCTTCTCTTTTTTCTTCTTTATTGGGGAAGGATTAGTGGCTGGCGATTTTGTCACCAGCCAAGGAGAAACCACAACACTATTCGCCAGGGCTCGCGCCTGAGCCGCATTGATGCGGTCTTGGAGGTCTTACAGGAGCGGTTTGTCAACACATTTGGAGCGCATTGTGAAATCACGCAAAGGCTCAATGAGGAAGCAGTGACTCGGGGCAGATTTAGACCACCTATTAGCACATATATATATAGAGCTATGGGATGGCCCACCAAAAAGATTCTCTTTTTTGAGGTGACACGTGCCCAGCGAATATTTATGGATTTAATGTGTCTTTTCGAGCGCAAAGCTAGATCAAAAAGATCGGGGATTGTGTACAACCCCATATTTGCTGAGTAGGACCCATAGGCATCAACGGTCTGGATTGGACTAGCCTCAGGCTAGCTTCGAGCTTCAGACCGGAAGATCTCCCGCCTTGGAGGAACTCCTGCCTATAAGTGGGTTAGATCATTCGCGCCAAGCCTTGGCTGAGACCCACCAACGACTAGAGGCAGGAGAGAAGGCGCCGAGTCCACTCAATGCAAAAATCTAAGCAGTGAAGGTTCAGCAGCAAAGGCGTCGAGTCCACTCGATGCCGCGTTGAGTGAGCTCCACTCACTCAAATGCCAGGTTCAGTAGCGAAGGCATCGAGTCCACTCGACGCCGCGTTGAGTGAGCTCCACTCACTCAACGCCGCGTTCAGCAGCGAAGGCGTCGAGTCTACTCGACGCCGCGTTGTGTGAGCTCAACTCACTCAACGCCGTGTTCGACAGCAAAGGCATCAAGCCCACTCAACGCCGTGTTGAGTGAGATCCTCTCACTCAATGCCGTGTTGACTGAGCTCCTCTCACACAATGCCATGTTGTGTGGAGGCGGGAAGGTTCTCGACTCAGGGTTCTTGCTGCGGTTCAGGGTTCTCGCTGCGGCTCAGGGTTCTTGCCGAGCAGGGCCTAGGGCCCAGGGAAATATTACTTAATTGTCCTTGGGTAGAATTACCTGCATACCCCCTGGGGTTGTATTTAGTATTTTATAAACAACGAGATTTGGCTATTGGCAGGCCAGGCAGGGGTATTTCAGTAATTTTAGATCAGCAAAAGGCTATAAATAGACCCATAAGGGCTCCTTAGAAGCAAAAAAAAAAGCTTTTATTATTCTCAAAATCCCCAAGTTCTTTCTGAGGAGATCCAAGCCCAGCTTTGGCTTTGGAGGGGAAGCTCTCAGAGATCTTCCGGGTGTGAGGTGGGACCTCCCAGCTGAGGCTTTGGGTCAGTTCTAGGTTCCTAGCAGCCAGTTGAGGGTCGAGACTTGAGAGAAGTAGGTGTTGGCTGCACCCTTGTCTTTTAACTTTCGTTAAGGTTATTTTTGGCTTCAACAGTTACCCTTGACAATCTCTTGGGAGCCATAGAAATCTTAGCCGGTGGAAAGGACCGCAGCGATCTTGCCTCCATAGAACTGGCCTCAGATCTCTAAACAGAACTCTATTGCTCCTGCAGTGGCCGGATCTTCCCCTCTTCCTCCTCCTAGCTCTCCTCTTTCACTAAGCTCTTGAGAGAGATAATGGCTAAGTGAAGAATGATATCTTCACTCAATCTCATAGATAAACCCTGCTGGGAATACCTGGGGCCATTGGATTAAGGATGAGGGAAACGATTGGCCATAAATTGGCTGAAAAGTCTAATTTTATGGCTGACACGGCCTGTGACACTCCCGTGTCACAGGTCGTGTACTGTAAGCGGTCCACGAACCGACTCACCTAGAAAAGGACACGACCCTGTGACACGCCCGTGTCGCAGGCCGTGTGTCCCAACACAGCTTCAGACACACACGTGTCTAACCCGTGTTCAACAGGCCTCATAACCTTGGCCACAACCCGAGAGGGACACGCCCTCTAATACGCCCGTGTGGCTTGGCGTGTGCTTCACTCAACAATTATCGAGCTCATAGCATTGAGTGTCGAGAGCATGGTGTTGAGTGCACACCGAGCAGGACACTCCTAGGGACACGCCCGTGTCCCAGGCCGTGTGCCTCACTCAACACCTTCTAACAGAGAAGGACACGCCCTAGGACATGCCCGTGTCCTAGGACGTGTGCCTCACTCAATGCCTTATCGACCAAACCACACTCAACACCTTTTCGAGAACACCGAGCAGGACATGCCCTGGGACACGCCCGTGTCCCAGGCCGTGTCTCTAAGCCTGAATTCCAAACTTAGAAATTTTGGGATTTTTGGGGTGTTACAACCCTCCCCTCCTTAACAAAAATTTCGTCCCGAAATTTAGGCACAACAAGGAAACCCAGCAACCAATATAGAGATACGATATATATAACAAAAGACACACGATTATACAATTTAATCAAGCAATTCGGGAAAATTAGCTCGCATGGTCTGCTCCCGCTCCCATGTTAGCTCATCATGGCCACAATTGTCCCACCGGACTTTGACCATCCCGATTGTCTTGTTCCACAAGTGTTTCTCGTCTCTGTCTTCGATCTGAATGGGCCTAACCTTCGTCGTTAACCCATACCCAACCGGTACACTATCATTCTCCACCACTTGAGCTTGAGCTGGATCCTTGACGGCTTTTCGAAATACTGAGATGTGAAATACATCATGCAAGCCACTCAGCTCTGCCGAAAGAGCTAGTCGATAGGCATCTTCCCCAACTCGCTCCACCACTTCAAACGAACCAAGATATCTCGGACTTAACTTTTTCAACCGCTGAATCCTGGAAACGCCTTTGAAGGGTTTGATCTTCAAATAGACCTAATCGCCCGCCGTGAACTCCACGTTCTGGTGTTTGGCGTTGTAGTACTTTGCTTATCGATTCTGGGCTATCAGTAGCCTCTTACGAATAGAGCGTATCGTTAAAGTAGCTTCTTCAACATCCTTGCGCGGATATACCGTTGATTCGCCTGCTTCCGCCCAAGCTAGCGGTGTACGACACTTCCGACCATACAAAGCTTAATATGGAGCCATACTGATGCTCGCTTGGTAGCTATTATTGTAGACAAACTCCATCATATAGAGATGATCTTCCCATCTCTTACTTGCATATGTTCTATCGTCCTGTTGGTCCGCTCAGTTTGGCCATCAGTTTGGGGATGAAAGGCAGTACTGAATGCTAATTTTTTGCCCAATAACTGATGGATTAGCCTCCAATCATACGATGTAAATCGCCAATCGCGATCGCTGACGATGCTCTGGGGAACACCGCGCGATCAGACAATTTGCTCTACATAGATCTTTGCCAAGGTTTCCACTGAATCGTCCCTCTTATTCGGTAGGAAGTGAGCCACTTTTGTCAACCGGTCTACAATCACCCAGATTGAATCATTCCTGCATTGAGATCTCGGCAATCCGTGCACGAAATCCACTGAGATATCGTCAAACTTACATTCCGAAATAGGAAACGACTTCAGAAAACCGCCAGGCTTTTGACATTTCGCTTTAACTAACGCACAAGTTTGACACTTAGCAATATAATGTGCTATGTCTTTCTTTCGTCCTGACCACCAGAACAACTTCTTCATATACTTGTATATCTTTGTGCTCCCAGGGTGAATTTAGTACTTTGCAATGTGAGCTTCATACCTCAACTATTTTCTTATATTACCCAGACTTGGGATGCATAACTGGCCACCTTTCCTTAACAAGCCGTCATCCCAGGAGAATTGTCCATCTGACCCATCCTTTGCATAGCATTGGAGACTTTCATCAAGCTGCGTTGCTCGTCGAACACTGTCCACAAGGTCATACTGTACCTCCGTCCAGTTCAAGTATGCATCGTCTATAAAATTCTTGTCAACACAAGAAATCTCTAACGCTTCCAACTCCTGGATCAGATGCTCATCATGCATCTGCAACCAACTTGCCCATCCCGGAGTCCTACAACTCAAAGCATTAGCGACTACATTTCCCTTCCCAATAGTATGGTGAATATCAAAGGTATAGTCCCCTAGGAACTCCATCCACCTTCGTTGTCGCAAATCCAGATCATTATGATCCAACAGATACTCTAAGCTCTTATGACCTGTATAGATATTCACTTTTACACCATATAGATAGTGCCGCCATAACGGTGCAAAGATCACCGCCGCCAACTCTAATTCGTGGACGGGATAATTCCGTTCGTGCACTTCCAACTGGCGTGAGCCATAAACAATCACGTTAGCAGAAGAATGCAGCCTACGCCGCTCCCTGAAGCATAACTATAGATCTCATAGACGTCTGTATCACATGGCGAGGTCATAACAGGCGCTGTGGTCAAACGAATCTTTAATCGTTCGCGAACACTCTGGCATCCAAACGAACTTCTGATCCTTTCACGTTAACGTGGTCAGAGGAAAAGCAATCTGTGAGAAGTTTTCCAAAAACCGTCTGTAGTAGCCTGCCAGTCCAAGGAAGCTCCTGACCTCAGCCACTGAAGACATCAGTGGCCACTCTCATACGGCACTTATCTTTGACGGATCCACTGATATGCCCTTTCCACTTACCACATGGCCCAGAAAAGCCACTGACGATAGCCAGAACTCACACTTTGAGAACTGGACATAGAGCTTATTCCTCCGCAGGGCATGCAATACCAACCGCAAATGGTTTGCATGGTCATCTTACGATTGAGCGTACACTAAGATATCATCGATAAACACAATTACGAACAAATCCAAGTACTCTCGGAACGTTCGGTGCATGAGATCCATGAATACCGAAGGCGCATTACATAGCCAAACGGAATTACCGTGAACTCGTAATGACCGTAGCGTGTCATAAACGCTGTCTTGGGAATGTCACCTTCCCAAATACACAATTGGTAATATCCCGATTTCAAATCCAACTTGGAATAGACGGTTGATCCCACTAGCTTATCGAACAAGTCATCTATCCATGGAATCGGATACTTGTTTTTCTCCGTCAGCTTATTCAACTCACGATAGTCAATCCATAACCGTACACTACCGTCTTTCTTTTTCCCAAATAGAACAGGCACGCTACAAGGTGACATACTTGGGTGTATGTATCCCTGTTCCTGCAACTCTTGCAATGGGACTTTCAATTCAGCCTTTCCTTTGGCATGACGCGTTATGGCAAGCGAGCCATAGGTTTCGCACCTGGCACCAACACAATAGCGAAGTCGATCTCCTATGGACTTCATCACTCAAAAAGGTCATTAGGAAACACATCTGTCTAAACCGACCACACCCTAGAAGGGTCCCTCAACCCACCTTCGGCCTACAGACCGCTAGAGGCATGAAGACTTGCTTCAAGCATAACAGAACAACTTAGCGGGCATACAAGCACTCTTTGTCCCTTGTTCAGCACAGATGGTCCTATGGTCTGCGATAACCTCAAAACGACCTCTACCCATATGCATTCTTTCCACTACGGCATAGGGTGGAACAAGCCGTAAACCAACATTTTGCTTATTCATCACAACATAATTATACATATACAAAACAAGTTTTAGAGCCAGCATTACAAACGCGGATATGTACAGTACAAAGTTACAATTATGTATGTATAGTCCGTTCTTTCTCTTCTTGTTTCAACTCGTCTAAGGGCCAACTCTGCAGTCTCGGGCTTTATGTCCTTCTGTACCACACGAGCAGCAAATGGGTGGAGTTCGCCCTGCCACCGCTCCAGCCTTAGATTTATTTGTCCTTGGCACATTACCATGGCAGTCCCGGGAAATATGTGCTACATTTCTGCACGCAAAACAAACACGCCTTTCCTTTGTTCCCATGGTAGTAGAAGAGGTCGACTCCCATATATATCTGTTCTTCTTCCGCTTATGAGAACTTGATATTGGCATCTTTGTAAAGGTGGGCACACTGGCACCGTACCTTGCCCGGAACTGATTTAAGTCCATTTCCAAAGACCGAGCTTTCGTGACCAAGGCACAAAAGCCAAGTAACTTTGGATCCACCAATAGACTTCGTAGTTCCTCGCGCAGACCATTATAAAATATGTTGATCTTCATCTCCTCACTTTCAACAACACACTATGCATGTTGTCTCAGCGCCACAAATGCATGAAAGTACTCCTCGACCGTATATGGTCCTTGGATCAGACACATATTCAATAGTGGGGTTGATGCTCTTTTCTATTCCATCTGCTCAGGCACACCAACCGGCATGAGATGCACCATCGGAACAGAGGGTTGTACATGTCCCTCGTGGCGGGCGCTGATCATTGCAAAAACCACATCAGTGATCAATTGGACCGTCGCTGCCGAAAGAGGGAGTGTTGGCTCATTAATCCTCATTACATGTTGGGGTTCTTGCTATCCCTCATTACTGCTAGTCACCTACAAGCGTGAAACACACAAGTAAGCAACAAAAATATTACACAAAGTAGAAGCAGGAACACACAAGGTCCCCAAATAGAGCACACATTCGCGCCCTCGCACGAGCAAGAAAAACAATTAGGAACGCGCAGGTTCCTAAAACAAGTGTATTTGCATTCCTTAGTGGACATTCAAGAGTTCATTAGTATTACAGCGGTTCGCACAGACACGTGCTCTCCACCCTACAAAAGAATTCGACCACGAATTCGAAAGAGGAAGACCGAGACAAACTTATTCCAAAATGTAACGACTCCACCCGTTAAACAACATATAATAGAAGGTCCGGCCAGGGCCCCACACTATATGCCACAAACAGGCGGTGAAGTTACAGGTTAATACCAAATCATACACGCAACCTAACTCAAAGCATGCTAGCGGAAGCTTAAAGTTAACATTGAACTCAACCATTCAGAATGTCCACTATATATAAACTGCACATTTATATATATATACCCCAAATAAATGTACTAAATACACAAAGTTAGGGCCATACGGCCTTAAAGTTCCTCTTTTTAGAGTATAGATTACATACATCGGTGCGCAGGCCAGCCATACATGAATAAAAGACACCACATTCCGCTTAGCCTTCAAGGGCTAGCAGCAGCGCGACAACAGCAACAACAAGGACTTCAGCCCTTCATTTACCGCTCGACTCTCCAGCACCTGCACAGGGACAATCCACCCAGAAGGTGGTAAACAAGGCAACGGTCAGCATTCAGCTGGCCAATTTTATAACAATCCTACCCTTTTCTCGGGGCAGTGGTATTCCTTCCCTGCAGAGCATTGCATCAATAGATATAACATATCTTGTGCTCTTACGCACAAACAATCCATCACAATCGTCAGCCACCCGGCCCGACGATCTGTGCACTCAGGCACACTTTTGGATACACCGGCAAACCGGGATCAACACCATTGATCATTTAGTCTTGATGGCGCGCAGGCCTAAGACTCTCATTATGCTGCCTACGAAAGCCCAACGCCTCGGCACTCTCTTGTACAACCAACATAATGCAAGTATAGATCCACCCCCCCCTCCGTTTCTTAAATCGCCTTGCCATCACCAAGCACATCGTACTTGCGGCTAAAATTAAAGGCACGGGTCGTCTTCACCTTTCCTGTTCGGCAGAAGCCTTTTAAAAGCTCACAGCTCACAATAGCCATAATGACCACCGAGGACTGGCTTCATAATCCAAAAGGGGAGTTAATGTTGGCGTCCTTCGCAGTTGCTTGGCGGGTTCAGCAAAACTCTCTATCTGCCCCCAAACTCAACCCAAACCCTGCAGTTCATGCAGTACCAGAAAAATGGTCTTTCCTAGTATACAACACAAGCATTACAAGGGTTTTTTCCTGGAATTCCTCATTCCAGTACTTCCTGCTACTTCCCTTCACAAGCACAACCCATTGACTCCACAAACTACACGTTTATACGCGGAGTCTTCTCCGGTGCGCAATATGCAACATCACCAATCAAGACCAACCTGTCTAGATGGGCTTCACACAGCATGCCTATCCCGTACTACACATTTCCGAGTCTAAATGCAGACTCAATTAGGTATAGTAACTATCAACCCACCGGGATCACTTATTATTTCCACCTTTTGGTGGCGGATCCCATGCTCATGCATAAAGGAGGACTTCACTTGTCCAATAAGGAAGATCGTTACCCTTGACGATCTCTTGGGAGACATAGAAATCTTAGCCGGTGTAAAGGACCGCAATGATCTTGCCTCAACAGATCTGGCCTCAGATCTCTAAACAAAACTCTAACGCTCCCGCAGTGGCCGGATCTTCTCCTCTTCCTCCTCCTAGCTCTCCCATTTCATCAAGCTCTTGAGAGAGATAATGGCTAAGTGAAGAATGATATCTTCACTCAATCTCAGAGATAAACCCAGCTGGGAATACCTAGGGCCATTGGATTAAGGATGAGGGAAACAAACGGCCACAAATTGGCTAAAAAGTCTAATTTTGCGGCTGACATGTCCTGTGATATGCCCGTGTCACAGGCTGTATACTGTAAGCGGTCCACGAACGGACTCATCCAGAAAAGGACACGGCCCTATTACACGCCCGTGTCGCAGGCCGTGTGTCCCGGCACGGCTTCAGACACGCCCGTGTCTAACCCGTGTTCAATATGCCTCATAACCTTGGCCATAACCCGAGAGGGACACGCCCTCTAACATGCCCGTGTGGCTGGGCATGTGCTTAACTCAACGATTGTCGAGCTCATGGCATTGAGTGTCGAGAGCATGGAGTTGAGTGCACACCGGGCAGGATACGCCCTGGGATACGCCCGTGTCCCAGGCTGTGTGCCTCACTCAACACCTTCTGACTGAGCGGTACACGCCCGTTTCCCAGGTCGTGTACCTCACTCAACGCCTTCTCGACCAAACCACACTCAACGCCTTTTCGAGAAGATCGAGCAGGACACGCCCTTGGACACGCCCGTGTCCCAGGCCATGTCTCTAAGCCTGAATTCCAAACTTAGAAATTTTTGGATTTTTGGGGTGTTACATAGTGAATGGAGAAGAAGAGTTGGAAATAGACAGTACTGAATATGATGAAATGCTGATTAAGATGGGTCATACTGGAGACAACCCTAATAAAATGCTGAAGAAACACATGTCTGCCGATTATAAATTTTTAGGTAATTTGGTGGGCAAGGTATTGCTGGGCAAGCAAACTGCCCATGATTATATCACTAGGCAGCAGTTCCCGGTGATGTGTGCAGTTGTGAATAGGAAGCCGGTAAACTGGGCTAGAATAATGTTTGAGATGATTAAGAAAAAGAATACAAAGAAAGAGGTGTGCTTTGGAAGGATTCTTGGAATCTTCCTTCAAGCAAAGGCTACTGAATCCCTGGTCTCCCAGACCATATTCATTAATGCCACCAAAAGGCTCACTTGTGCCTTATTTGGTAGGTGGGAGAGGAATATCCCCAAGCCATCTAAGGCTTCTTCCTCTTCCAGGACTTCTGAGGATACCAGAGCTATAACAGCTGCTCCTCCACCCCCAGAAGATGCCCCCTCCATCAGGATTCCATCCCCTCCATCTTCATCTCAACAACCAACACCTCCTCAAGTTCAAACACCCTCAACAACCCTCCAACAAACATCCACATCTCAAGCCCATACACCAACACCTCCTGCTTCCCCACTCCAACATCCTTCACCAGTTCATACTCCTGAACATCAACCATCTCCACCCCAATCTCCAGTGTATGTAACTCCACCTCATACCCCAGAGCATGTCACTCCTCCTCAGTCCCCTCTTCCTCAACATCTTGTTGATATCCCCCTACACAACATATCATCCATACCATCATTTGATCTACTGTCATCCCCCATCCATTCCCCATCATCTACTGATGAGCCCATGCCATATTCCACTCCCTTCCCTTCAACCTCATCCATCAATCCTTCTATATCAACTCAGATACCCTCTGAGTTCATGCAAATGGATCCCCCTTCCATTTCCTCTCTTCTGCAAATCATCACTCCACTACTCCAATAACTCACACCAGAGGCTATTAAACCTCTTGTTGAATCCATTTCCACCCTCTTTGCTCTTCTGCCTACTGCCCTTTCTGTCCCTTCTTTTGGGGGCCTGGCTTTAGGACCCTCTGAACCCAGGCAGGGGGAGATATTCTATGAAGAAGCTCCAGTGTGTCCTCTAGCAGCAGAAGAAGCAACAACAACTTTGTAGATAGTTGAGTCACAAGATGTACAGATGGTTACAGAGGCTGAAATAATTGATTTAGATATGCTGAATGCAGAGATTGTGACTATTAGTGATTGTTGCATCAATCCCATAATAGACATCATTGGGTTATTAGATTCTTTCAATACAGTTTATTTGAATTCTTCTCTTCCAGCAGTGAAGCCATCTTTGGCTATATTGTGTTACACTCCTCCAATAAGTCCTGAAGTTGCTAATCAACTGAAGGAAAGTTTTGCTATTAAAATAATTGAGGAACCATTAGGCCCAA
Organism: Platanthera zijinensis; assembly: GCA_039513925.1. NCBI lineage: Eukaryota > Viridiplantae > Streptophyta > Magnoliopsida > Asparagales > Orchidaceae > Platanthera > Platanthera zijinensis. The sequence goes on along the minus strand of CM077089.1, from coordinate 117,226,422 downwards.
CTTATAAAATGGATGAGATCCCAATCCCTAATTTAGATGATTTGATTGCTCAAGATGTGGCACAAGAACTTGCACATATTCAGAATGATCCTGATTTGAATGAATTCCTATTGGCTGACAAAGATGTAGAAGACTATCAGATGGTCACTGAGAATATTGCTCCACCTGAAGTTGCTGAACCTCAAGCACTTCCTCAAGCTGAAAAACAAATCTCAAAAGAAACTTTAAAAGAGATAGATGCTTTGTATGACAATCCTCAAGGATCTTCTGATGATATTGATGAAGAAGATTCTGATGAATCTGATGATTCCAAGGCCATAAAAAAGGTTGCTAAGAAAATGAAAGTTATTCCAAAGGCTTCTCCTAAGCCAAATCCCACAAATGATACTTCATACTATATCTTGCAAAAGATTACTCCATACCCAGGGATGCCACAGTGGATGTGGCTATCAAAGAATGAGCAGAAAGAAAGGAAGAAGAGAAGGAGGTATAGGTCTCCTCCTAAGAAATTTAGGAAAGACCCTCCTCCTCCTCCATCTTTAGGGGCCTCTGGAAATGTATCTCAAAGATCTGTACCTGCCACAAAAACTTATCAGAGACAAGCCAGGCAGTCAGCAATAGTCATCTCAAAGCCAACCTACTCTAGCTACATATAAGAGAAGAACTACAAACTCCTTTGATGATTCACAGAAGGACTCAAGTCCTAAAAGACTAGCATCTCCTCCAATACCATTTGTAGATCCAGTGCAAGAGACAACATCTAAAATGGCCAGATTTCAGGAACTGATAACACTTTCTCAAATTAACAAAGCAAAAGCTAAAGGAAAGGTTCCCTCTCAATTTTCAACTGTCTTCATACAAGAAGGAAGAACTTAAAAGGTATGCCATGACAAACAAATTCTTTAATGTTGATGATTACATGAAATTGCACCCAGAAGCCGTAGTTCCAAGAGCAACATCTCCCAATATAATTGGTGCATCAGACATGACCATGTCAAAGAGACAAGCTGCCAATCCTAATAGAGAAATAATTTTCAGACAGCCTTCTGAGAAGCCTGAGAAAGAAAAGCTTAGCAGAATAAGTGAATTTATTTTTGTTTTGCTCTTATTTTGAACTCTGTATGTTTAATCATGAAGCACCTTCTATAAATATCTGCTGAATGTTTTATTTCTGTCAGATATATATATTTTTATGCTTTATGATTATTTCTTTTATCTTGTTTTAGTGACCTCACCTAAATAGGGGGAGATTGTTGGATCCCTAGTTGGATTTGGGCTAGGTTCACTAAATTAGGTTAAAGTCTAACCCACATTGTATAGCCAGGGTCAAGTCTGGTAGTCCTAGAGTTTAGACTAGGCATTAGGTTCAAACTTCATGGACCAGCCAATAGAGGACATTAGGAGTCTCAAGACTTAGAAGATTTAGAGAACAGAATGATCAGTTCGAAGTTCTTCGAACTCAGATCGACGAACTCAGAGTTATTTCTCTGAGCTGAGCTCGACGATATTCGAGCTCAGGTCGACGATCGATTCTTTCAGACAGATTCTCAGCTCAACAAACTTAGAGCGCAGATTTGGTAAGTTATTCTCAGTATGCAGTTCGCAGAGCTCAGGTCGAAGAACAGGAAGTCTCAGGTCGACGAACTTGGAACTCCAGTCGACGAATTCCTTTCAGAGGTCGACGATTTCTGTCCCGAGCCAGAATGAGAAGTTTTCCTCTCTTCGGTCCCTTACTTTCTATATTATTTAGCAGTAATATTCCTGAGTAATTAATGCTCATATTCCCCTGAATATAGCCGTTATTGGCAGCATTAATTATGGTCTTCATCAGTATAATTACATGCTTATTTTATTAGGGACAGTTGGGGAAACTCATTTAAGTCAATATTCCAGCCGTTTCTTTCTCCAGGGCAATCAGTAATTAATGCCAGAAATTCAAATTTCAAAGGAGAAATTATTGACTGCAGAATATAAAAGAGATTTTCTCTTTTCAGTCGAGAGACACTCAACTAGAGATTAGAACATACTGAGCCAGGCATTTTAGAAAAAAAAGATAAAGCACACAAGAATATACAAAGAGACACATACTGAACATTCAGAACTCTCTCCCAGTACAGAAAACATTCTGTTTTCCTCCTTGTCTATTCTGAAGACTGAAGAAGAACATCCATCACTATCAAGAGTCTTCTTCAACCATCTCCTCTAGGAACATTCAAGGACAACTCATCTTGATTCAGTCAGAAAGTTCTAGGATTGTTTTCAAACAAGGCTGAAGACCTACACCCTGAGCAAGGCTCTATCTTTCTGAGTCAACATCATTTCAGAAGGATTCTTGACACCAGCAAATCCACTTGTCTTCTCTGTTCATTAGAGAAAAGAGAATACCCCATCACATCTCTCTCACCTCCTGTAAAAAGGGTTTATTAACTCCCTTCAAAAGTTTATTCTTGGTTTTTGGGAACCTGATCAAAAGCCTAAAGTGTTGTGAGATCTCCCTGGAAATAGATCTTGTGGTGGCAGTCACCTGATCAAAAACCTGATAGTGGATTCCTACCAAGGTGGTAGAAGAGTGGATGTACCCTGTTGGGGAACCACTAAAAATTTCCTGTGTTATTTAGTTGTGTTTATTTTCTTTCTGTTCTTACTGTGCTGTGAGAGATAGATAGATTAGTTTAACCTGTTTTTATTTCTTTCTATATTATTATTGGTATCACCTATTTTCTACTCTGATAAAATTAAAAACAGCCAAAGTTTTAATTACTCTATTCACCCCCCCCCCTTTAGAGTAAATCAGATCTAACCCCCATCTTTCACGACAATATAGCCTTTGTCACATAGTTGACTTATGCTTATCAGATTATGCTATAATCCTTCAACATAAACAACGTCTGTGAAAGAAACTATGTCATTGGAAATCATACTATAGCCTTTAGTAGTTCCTCTATTTGACCCTCCAAAAATGACTTTTAGTCCGTCTTTGACTGGGGTATAATCAAGCAATAGGCTTCTTGTCCAGTTCATATGTCGAGATCATCCACTATCTAAATCCCATATCAAAGTTTTGTTAGCCTTTGGACATACCTGCAACCATAAATCATTTTACCTTAGGAACCCAAACATATTTGGGCCTTTGGTTCCTTGTCATCTTACCACTACTAGGAACATTAACCCGGCGAGGGGTCGGTCTCGCACGGTTAACTCGTGGAGTTTCAAAATTTATAGGGTTAAACCAACAATCTGCGCCAAAATGACTAATTTTTTTGTAGTACCAATAGTCAAACTTATTGTACCTTCTCTTGTACTCATGCTTTACCCTTTGAATATGAGGTCTAGCAGGGGCAACATACTTGGAGGTGGAAGCCTCCTGATTGCAACAGACACAGGGCTTCTCCATCTCCTTTACCTTAGGTATAAAAGTCTTGGCTTTTGGTGCCTTCTTATAGTTATGTCCATGAACATATGGACCATATTTTTGAAGTTGAATCTCTTCATAAGGTGCTTTGAAAACACTGGCACCATAGTCTCGGGGATGGGTCCATCCCTAGTATCGCATCTTGGGCTCTACATAAGTAGGCTTGACAAGATGAGCGTAGGACGACTCAAGGTCAAACTTGTTCGTCGGGAATATTGTCTTCTTAAACTAGGGTTGACCTAGTGGTGCTTCCCCTTTTCTATGGCACTGGCTTTCTTGGCAGCCTTACCTTTACCAGCTATTTGGCCAATGTGCGAACATACAAGTAGAAACCGAAAATTGGAGTAACAAAAATTTTTATTATCCAAAAAAGTAAGTATTACAAAGGTATGGCCTCCCTTTTATAGAATGGAGGAGATGGGAGAGATTACAAATAAGCAATGTGGGACTAAATAATTACAGTATAAGCGGTTTAACAAAAAACAAGCTGAACAAGATGCGCGGTTAGATGAATAGGCTAACTGCCCGGCAACCACCAGAAGTAGAGAACAAGGCACCATAGGAGATCGCCATACCGCCCGGTCTCCAAGTCGCATGAGAAACCGTCAGACCGGCCGGACACAAACAGTCCAGCTACCAAACCGTTGGAGAGAAACCGCCAGATCGCGCGGTCCCTAATCCGCCAGAGACAGACCGCCAGACCGCTTGGTCTCCATACTACAACAGCCAAGACCACTACCCTTCTTCAGAGCTGAAAACTCATCAATGAGGGGAAGAATACTCTTCGGCTTGGAGTAACTTTCCACAAGTTTTCTCTCCACCAAGAGCTTTTCCTCTAGCTCATCAAGGTATTTCTCCTTCAAACTCAATGTTTCAGCAGAGCATTTGAGTATCTCTTTCAAGGAGTGGACTTCCTCTCTGAGAGGAAGTAATTTTGCAATTTCCTCCATCAGACTGGTTTCCACTACCTTGAGGGAGGCAATCTCTTTCAGCTGCATTTTGACTACCTTGCAACATTTGTCAAACGCTTTCAAAAAGTTCTCATGCTGAACCATTAATTGAGAATCCTCTTCCTCAGAAGAATAGCCTTCATGACCATTAGTTGACGTTTCCAATTCTGAGAGTATCGTGTGCGAGTTTACCTTCCCGTGAAACTCTGAGTCGCTAACTTTCTCGTCTGATCGAGCTATATGCCTGAAGTAAGCTTCTTCGTACTCTGAACTGGATTCACTTGAGTCGCTGTCACTAAGAGTCTAGGACTTCTTGGCGACGATGCTTTTCTCTTCCTTCTTTTTACCTTTGAAGGATCTCTTCTCCACTCTCTTGGATCCTTCCTTCTTCTTGTACGGACGCTCCACAATGATGTGTCATGGCTTATTACGATAGTAGTAAACAACGTCAAAGAAAAACTATTTACTTGGTTTAGATTTATACATGTCCTCCTTATTATAGCTTTTCTTTGAGCGATCACCATCACGATGTGATCTTCTAAAGTCAATGGAGGATGACTGATTCTTTATTTGTCTCCTCTTGCCGAGCAATTTCTTGAACAGCTTAGAGATAAGGGAGAACTCCCCATCAAATAACTTATAGACTGATGTGATTGGCTCAGAGTCTTCTAGGGTGTTTGGAGCACGTGTACTTACTGGCGACACGACATTAGACTTCCTCAAACCTTCAGACTTCAAGTCAACTGACTTCTCTCTACTTGAAGTCCTGCTACTTTGCTCCTCCTTCTTTCTGGTGTTCTTTTAAAGCTTGTAGGAGAGCAGCTTTCCAAACAGGTTCTGAAGGTCAATCTTAGGTAGCTTCCCCAACTCCCTAATGGATACAACTTTAGTGTCCCAGTCCTTTATCAAGGATCTGAGAAATTTGTCGTTCAATTCAACATTAGTGAAGGTACGGCCGTAGTTTCTGAGACCGTTGACAATCTTGAATAATTTCTCAAAGCTGTCTACAATGGTGTCCTTTGGTCCCTGCTTGAACGCTTCGTACTCTTGATTCAGCAATGATCTGCGATCATCTCTAACTTCTTTTGTTCCTTCCACTAGAACTATAAGGCAGTCCCACATCTCCTTGGCAGATTTGCAGTGGAATAAATTTTGTAACATCGAATAATCCACTACACTGGCAATAATGTTCTTTCCTTTTTGTCCAAGGAGACTAGGGCAATTTCATCTTTAGTTAGATCCATCATCTTCTTGGGAATCAAGATGTCTAGGTTCAGAGCTGAGGCTTGAGTAGGTATATGCGGTCCTTCTTCCATAATCTGAAAAACTCTCGGATTTGTTGCTTCTATGAAGAACCTGACTCGTTCTTTTCACATGGGAAAGTTCTCTTTGGTGCACACTGGTAACTTCATCGAAGACATATCCTTGCTTCTGTCCATGGCTACTAAGTGGAATCTCTTGACGTTATATCTAGGATCTTATTCAGTTTATTAACCTTATATCGAACAAACGCCCCTCTGATACCAATTGAAAGTATCTAGCGTCTACCTAAATCACCTAGAGGAGATTAATAGGTGATGTTTGTGTCTTTACGTGGAATAAAACTACTTAAAAAATTAAGCACACAAACACCGAGATTTATAGTGGTTCCCCAAGTTGGGTACGTCCACTTTCCCGCCTCGCCTATCTACCATGAAGGGCTAGATTAAGCTACTTCACCAAACTCAGATTTCTACAAATCTTACACCTCGGAGACGCAACTCCTACAACTCGGAGACAAACCTCCTACCACTCGGAGAACAACCTCTCCTACAACTTGATCTACAACAAGATCTACGACTCGATCCACAAATGGATCTACAACTCAGAGAAAAATCTCCTACAAATGAAAAGGAATATTATAATATAATAAAGATTGTAAGTCTTCACTCCGAGGTTCTTTGATGATGTAGATCTTGAAATTTTGGAGAACTCGGAATATAGAAACCTTTGAAGACCTTAAATCTTGAATCTTCAATCAACTAGATATGGAGGAATAAATATATTTAGAGAGTAGCAATCCAGTCATACGGGTCGATGAAGAATTAATTGTGCAGCGTTCGCAGTTGTCAGCCGATCGTAGATGTCATGTATCGCACAGGAGGTCGTCGGGTCATTCTTTTTGGAAAGTTTCTCGATTTGAAAATTAGAACAATTTTCAAGATTAGGGTAGAAGAAAAATCCACCCTAAGTATTTATAAGCAACATCAAATGCAACGGTTATGAAAGAAATTCCAAAAATAAAATTACGAAAGTTAATGTGCATGGCCGTCGCAACCCGAGCCAAAAAAACAATTTGACGGAAAAATGAACTAAGTCATATTCATCGAGTATCGTCGAGTATCGCCAGTATACTCGCCGAAGAGTCACTGATATACGACAAATTTGACTTAGATAATCTCAGCTTAAGCTGGCTAGACACTCAACTCCAAGGCTGGAATCATTCTCAACGAATTCATCGAGTATCAGCTAGTATACTCGACGAATTCGTCGAGTATAGGCTAGCAAACTCAACGCTCTCGACGCTGTCGACTCACTTGACGCCATCCATACACACGACGCTCTCGACACCAAGATGCACTCGACGCTCTCGATGCCAAGATGCACTCGATGCTCTCGACGCCAAGATGCACTTGACAAATTTGCCTTAAGAAAAATTAGAGAAGTAGCATCGAGATGATTTGACAAATTTGGTGTGTATTGTCATGTATATTCGACAAATTTGGCGAGTATCAATAGATACATTCGAAGAATTCGATGAGTATACTTGATTATACTTGACGAATTTTACTTAACTGTTTTTCCAATCTTTCAAGATATTTCACCACAAGTATATAAGATGAATTCGACGAGTGATAGTAAGTATATACGACGAATTTGACGAATATCAATGATACTCGACGAATATCCCTTACGATACTCGACGAATTTTACTTGGGTAAAATTCTGTTCTATTGAATTTTGAGATCTTCTTCTTCCTTGAACCTCCTCATGTACTTGGAATAGAAGTACACTCCGATAGAGAGATTGCATGTGAGTAAACACAATGGCCTATACAATGAAGGATTACATTGTATAGTCTCGTGTTTACTGACCCATTATAACCTGACATTGGTGTGTACTTAGCATTGTAACCCTGCATGTACATAACTAAAAAGACACTATCAAATACAGCCATAATTCTTCTTAGCTTAACTGGACCCTTCTTCAAATAAGGGTTATTATGGATACAATACCCAACAATTAACCTTTAAAACTTATTCTCCATCGCAATCATCTACGAATATGGGAGATACCTTACCAGAAAAAGTCTCAAAAACAACTCCATCGAGACCTCAGTCAGTTGCCTCCCAGCAAACTGATGTAGTTTCAACTCATCCCACCAGAGTCTTATCTCTCCTCCAAAAGAAAGGTATCTATAGTCACCTTCTCTCTATACTCCATCTTCATCGTCGTTAAGGTTCTCTTTATTCTTGAGAGCCAGTCTTCGACCTGAGTAGGGGATCCAGTTCCCTCAAACCTTGGAGCATGGAAGCTTAGAAAATGCTTCAGTTGCTTATCCATCGCTCTCCTTACCACCAAAGGATCATTAGGCACTTGCCTCATTGCCACAGGCTCAACTATGCTAACCTGCTCCGGGGCAACCTCAGGGGTAGGAGGCTATATTCGCCCTCCTGATTGTGCATTTATCAGCGTGAACACAGCTTCAACAACTAATCTTATTATTTTAGCAGAAGGAAGAGGTGTAGGCACCACAACTGGTGAACTACTTTCTGCCGATCACTAGGGCTGAGACTGCCCTGCACCACTTCTAGTCACCTATAATCATGAAACACACATTTAAGCGACTAATTATATTACAAAACATCAATCACATGAACACGCAGATTCCACAAACATATATATTTTCATTTCTAAGTGGACATTCATGGGTTCTTTCATGTTGTAATGGTAACACACAAGCACGTCATCACCACCCCTTAAAAGAATTTAATCATGAATTTGAATAAGAAAGACCGACACCAGAATCTAATACTAAATTATAACACCCTCAACCATCACGAAGAATATAACAAAAGGTCTGGTTGGGGCCCCACGCCATATTCCATGGATAGTCAGTGGAATTACGCATTGAAACCAAAACATTCACGTATCCTAACTCAGAGTTGCATTCTAGAGAAAGTATTTTAATTACTTAAGAACCCAACACAAGGAATGCCTACTAACCAAACATAGGAATGACATATAAATACAAAAATTATTTGTCCCGAGGGCCTTACAAACAATTTCCTTCACAAATGTGCTTTACATGCATCGGTGCACAAGCCGACCACATATAAAAATAGTAATAAGCATTTGGTCCTTTGAGGGCCTGCCAGCATAGCAAATAGGGCTTCAGCCCACTACCTCCTGCTCGGCCCTCCAACACTTGCATAAGGAAAATCCACCAAGACATGGAAAACAAGGTAACGGCCAGCTTTAGCTGACCAATTTATAACGTCCCCACCCCTAACTCGGGGCAGCGGTGCTCATTCCCTATAGGTAAGTAGTGTGGCAATATATATAACAACTACCATAGATGTTGGCACGCATGGCCACATGCCCCATGCACTCAGGGCACATTAACGGTGTACTGGATTCCCCTGTCCCACCACCATCCTCAGTCCCAGATCGATGGTTCAACAGTGAGCATTTAGCATTCATAAGTTATTACGCTTCTGGCATAATTTTCGATCATTAGCTATTATGCTTCCGAAACAACTATCAGTCATAAGCTATTACGCTTTTGATGCACTTGCCAGTCATAAGATATTATGCTTTCGGACTCTCCCTATGCCCTCGATGTTTCCAAGTACTTTAGGAATCGAGTCCGAATGACATAGAGCATGTACAGTTCACCCACAACTTGTTGCTCATATTGTCGTATCAATGACAACGATGCGGGTCAACCTCCCATTTACCGATCACGACATACATAAACGTGTTATATTCCAAGGTTGGATATCATGATCACCATAGTTGGGCACTCCAGGCTATCAACTCCACATGCTACCCTCCTTCTCCCAATACTTGGGCTTACAATCACACATTAGCTCACTGGAAGCTATCGCCAGTTGTAGCACTACTGCCGGGCAGTATCAAACATAATCATAACATCTGTATTTAGCTAGGCACAATAGGCCTTCATGGTGTTTGATGCTACGTACCCCGTCCCTAGGACATGGGCTTCACATCCATCACAATCGGCTCACTAAATACGACAAGGAGCTATCGCTAGCAGAATCTCTACCGCCAGGCGATATCGAACAAAACAACATTCTTATCCCAAATTTGTGTGTTTTCCTAGAGAACATCTCCAGTACTCTTTACAGTAACCTGTAATACCATATGACTCTGTAAACTATACGTTTAACATAAGAGTCTTCTCTGACACGCAACTCAATACATTGCCAACCAAGACAAAATTATTCGGGTGGGCTTTACACAACATGTATATCCCGTACTTCGATTCCGAATTCTATATACAAGTTTACTACCAGGGATACCATCGATCAACCCGTTGGAAACTTCCCATTCTTTACCAATCAATATGGGTTTCCATGCAATCATGCCAAATAAAAGAACTTCACATGTCCAAGAAGGAAGATCGTTACCCTTATAGCTCACTTAAGAGACATGAAATTGCAAGAGATTCAGATGGAAGCATTCACAACACCTTTCTCTCAACTGATCTAACCTTGGCTCCCAAATCCGACCACAAGAACTCCTTCAATGCTTTTCTAGAAGACAAGTTTCAGCCTTCTCCTTCCTCCCCTTTCCTTTTTCTTCTTCTTTCTCAAAGTTGAAGAGAGAGAGAGAGTGGATGATAAAAGATGAGAAGAGTTTTCCTCTCAACTCTCTTAACAATCCCGACTTTACTCTTAGCCACGGGATCACCAAGCCAAAATGCATGGATGGCCTAATTTAATCGGCTATTCTTTTTAATTTCGCTATTGCCAGGCGGTAACTTGCTATGGCGGGGGGTACCTCCAACGGTGGTTTCTTGACCCAGTCAGTGCCGCTCTATGGACGCTTTGCCACCTGCTGATACGTGGACGTCTATCGTGTGATATGATATCTCTTAGTGATAGGGATATCGCCAGCAGTAGTATCCAGAAAACAATTATTTTCAAAAATTAGAAACCTGGGATAATACATCTTCAATGGGGACGAGGCCAACGTCGAAGCTGTATACCAGTCCTGTCGTTGGCTGAAGTTTTTTCCTTTGCAATCTGCATCCTGTAGAGGGTGGACATGAATATGAGATTGACACAATTGTCATTATCTACAGGTATCCTCTTGACACAGAAGTTGAGGTAGCCAATTTTTTTGTTGATGTCAAGCATGTCCTGGTGTGATAGGAGCAATCCTTTTAGGTCTTCATCCCCAAAGCTGATCATTTCTATATATTGCGCATTCTAATCTTTTCGCTCTTCAATGTGTTGTACGGTTGAATTGATGGAGGTGAAGAGGGATCCGGCTATGTCTCCACTAATGCTATTGCATGTCTGCCCCCACCCCCCCTACATGTTCTGGTGTGGTGGTGGCTACTCTCTTCTAGTATATGCTGGTTAGTTGTGAGTTCGATCTTATAAGAACCTACCGAGGATGTCTTGTTGGATGAGTAATCCAATCTCGTCTTTAAGCTTTATACACTCCTTGGTGTTTTACCTCGTTCATCGATGGAACTCATAGTACTTTAATCGGTCCCTCTCATTGTTCTGCTTACGTTCTCACACCATTTGTAGTGTCGAGTTATCTTTAATTGCTTAAAGTACATTTGTGTGGGAGGTGTTGATAGGTGTGTACTCTTTAAGTGTTCGGGGGCCTCAATCCCTACAACGGTCTTGCTGATATGCCTTGTCTCGGCATTACTCCTAACCTCGTGGGGTAGGCTCTTTTATTTTTCTCTTCTGGCTTCCTTCAAATTATCAACAGTGTGCTTCTATAGCCTTGTCGGATGTAATCTGGGCATCAAACATGTTCGCGAGGTTGGGCAAACAAAGTATCGTTTATCGCATCAATGCTAAGTATAATCCACTTGGGGGCAGTCCTCTGAGGAAGACACCTCATAATAGCTCAGGGTCTACCATGGGGATTTGTCAGGCCTCAATAGTAAACCGGTGGAAGAATTATTTAATGGTTTCCCCTTTACTTTAGCGGATCCCTGACATGTTGGAGAGTTCCGTCATTATTCTTTGATTGTCTATAAACTAGTCAAGGAACTGTTGGGTTAGTTCCACGAAGTTCCGGATGGTTCCATCTCGGAGAGAATAGAATAACCAGGTTCTTGTTTGACCCTTTAGTGTGGTCTATAATACCTGACACAACACTTGGTCAGGGGAGTTATAGATTCTAATGATCACGATGAAGTGATTGACATTTTCCAAGGGGTTATCTTTTCCATTATATGGCTAGATGCTTGGGAGCTTAAATCTGATCAAAATTGGATGTGCCAAAACCTCGGGCGCTAGTGGTGAGCAGTTCTGAAGGGGGATATGTATGAATATGGCTAGTATGTCGGTCTGGCTGTAATATTCAATCATTAGTTCTCATATCTCATCACAGATTAGTCTTATCGTGATATTTTCAGGGCCATTAGCCCCCTAATACTGATGTTGAGGGCTAGTTTTAGGTGCCCTAGACAGTGTGCGGGGTGCTTGGAGCTTGATTCTTCAGAGTACTCCTCAGAGACGTCTTCTTGGTTGACCTCATAAATGTGATTTAGAGGTGGAAGTGGTATATTTGCTAGCAGGGGGAGGTTAGCGGGAGCATGAGCATACCCTTGGTTCCTTAGAAGGGCCAACATTTTATTACGTTGCTCCTCAAATATTTAAATGTGACCTTCCAGCGTAGCCCTGGGTGCAGGTACCGCCTTATCCAAATGAGGAGAATTGATAAGAGGGTCGAAAGGAGTGGAATTGATGCCCCCTTCCAGAATTGATTCCTTAGTGATGCGAGCACTTTGTCTCGATATGGCCACTAGTCTCAAATATCACTAAGGGGGATACTATCTTCAAAGTCTTTGCAGAGTTTCAGGAATACTTTCCAAAATACGGAGCCATAAATTTTGCGGTTCAACTCGATGCTCTGGTAGACTAATCGAAAATTTAACTTTATTAGCTCGGGAGTGGTCGAGCATGTAAAGAATCAAAGAAGAGTGAGATAGCTGGCAAGAGAATTTTTTACGTAGAAAACCCTGAATAAGGGGGAAAACTATGTGGCTGGGTCTGTGTCGTCTAAATATCCACTATCTTTTTGTTTATTAAAAGAGTTGTAGAGAACTTGAGAGCGACATGTTGCCTCTCATTACAGTTGTACAGAGATACAAAAAATAAGTTTCGAGGGTGACAGGGAACCGTTCATGGAGTTAAGTACTTTTGAGTTGTTACAGTGGGGAGTTATATGCTTGCGGCACTCTGGAGTCTTCGGCTAGTGCTTGGAAGTGGTAGCAATGCACTCAACATGATATGGAGTCTATTGTTTCTCTCTGGTTGCAAGCAGAAGAGTCTGGAGCGATGTGCTCATTGTAAGGTGTGTGGTGCAATGTGCGTTGTGAAAAAGAGCTAAATAAAGAAAAATTTTATTGCTGCAAAAATATAAACAATACAAAGGTATGCCCCCTTATATATAGAAAACAGGAAAGATGAGAGAATACAACAAGTAATGTGGGACTAAATACTTGTCGCCAGTACTGCGTAGTTTGACCATGTCAAACCGCCAGACTATATAACAAGTACAATCTCCTAGGATGTCTCTGAACACCTACAACGGCTAATGTCACAACCCGCATTTTCTCCACATTTAAATAATATATATCAAAGTAAGAGAAAACACATGTCATGATGTTATACCGTGTTGGGGATAACTGCAGGTGCTCAGGCAAGAACTTGAACCCAACACTTTATGAAATCCTCAAGTTTATTATGAAGAAAGCTATAATTTAAGTTAAGTTTTGATGGTCATATCACTCGGCTCAGTGGATCAATGAGTCCACGAGTAAAAACATTAATATACGAAACAAAAAATACTTTGTTTATATTGATTAACATCCTATGTGAGCATAAACATCCAAATAGGTCAACTCATGGTATGCATACCTCTAGATTTGGTATAAGTAAAGAAAGAGAATTTTACGTAGTTAAAAGTAAAATGACTTTATCTTGAAATATGCTATGAATGAGATAGTTATAATGATACTTTTATACTTAAAATAACTAACAGGAAATCCTAACATAAAACCTTCCCAGATAGCAAGTAAAACCAACAAGTCATCTAGAAGAGACTAAGCAGCGAGCAAGTAACTCGACAATATAAAAACTCCAGTGGGCGTCAACAACTTGACATAAACCCACCAAAAAGGCATATATATGTCTGAACTAAACAACAAATCAGCAACACTACCTCACAATGGATAGCAAAAGATGGTTTCAACACCTGTAGAACACCAGCAACCACCAACCTTAGTCGCTCAACTGGCTACTGCTCCAAACCTGAGGCATTCCAAAGAGATGAATACCTCGGCAAGAATATACAAGTGGCACATAGAAGGTCAATTTAAAATGAAAGCAAAGGAGTCAAAGGGTTACCAACCCAAACAGAAATAGCTGAACAAAAAGTACTAATAGTCAACCATAAGGTAATAAGTAAGAAAGAACTTACAAGGGTTAGATATCCCAGGCTGCACCAAGTGCGATAAAATCTATGCTTTATAAAACATTTATGTAAGTATGTGTATATATACAAAATAGGGGAAATCTCATCATAGAATGAGCATAAACATCAGAAAAATCTGGCACCTATGATGGTGGGAACCTACCCAACACACCAACAGTAAAAAACTTCACAAGGGCCAAAGAAAAGGTGGTCTCATTTATTGACACACCCATAACCGGGAAAAAACCGGCACTTGGGGTGGTAGGAACCTAGCCAACACACCAACAGTCACAAACCCACACCGGGTAAACCCAACAGGGCAAAGATTCACGAATCAGGTTACAATGGCGGTGGTACATTCCACTAACACCCACATCCCCAAATAGTCCAAATATTCACAAAAAAACTATAAAACCTCAACCAAAAACACAGGTTTACTCCAATGAAAATAAGGAAGAATAACCCCAAAAATCATCCTAAGTCCATACTCGATGAATTGGACTCATTTTGGCAAGAAAATTTTAAGTCCACACTGATTCGTCAAGTATACTCGACGAATACAGCTGACACTCAACGAATTAAACTTAGCAAAAAGTTGGTTAACTTGATATACGACGAATCTGCGAAAATAACCCAAGTCCACGAAAATTCGTCGAGTATAATCGATTCCTCGTTGAGTCAACTCAGCGCCTGGACTTAACTCCACGGTTTTACTTCAGTCAATGCCTTCACTCGACGCCTAGCTGAGTTCACTCAGCGCACTCGATGCCAAAGGCATCAACACTCAAAGCACTCAACGCTGTTTGGCTCACGCGATGCTCTCGACGCCAAGCTACTAATACTCGACGAATTCGTCGAGATGACACAAGGAATTATACTTAGCCTCACCGGAACTCAATGCACTCGATGCAAAAACCAAATCACTCAACGCCAAGCCTAATACTCAACGAATCTGACTTAGACTCACAGATCACTCGATGCTCTCGACGCCAAGTCAAATTCACTCAACGCCAAGCCTGATACTCGACGAACTCGACGCCTAAACTCAACTAATGCAGAATCACTCAACGCCGAGACTGATACTCGACGAATTCGTCGAGATTACTCAATGAATGTGACTTAACTCAACGCCTAGCCTATTCGACGATTTTGACTTAGTCCAAAACCCATACTTAACGAGTTTCACTCTGGCTGACCCCACCATATTCGACGAATTTAAACTTAAGCTAATGGTCATATACAACGAATTTTACTTAGGCTAACTATCACCTAATCAACGGGTTACACTTAGGTTGGCTCCACCAAAATCGAGGAATTTCTTCTAACCAGACTCAACCCTCCGACAAAATTACTTTGGTCGGAAATCCTACACTACTCAACAAATCAATCTTGGCCGACCCTTTCACTACCCTTACATTCTAAGGAGGGATGGAAATGAAAGGAATGAAAATCAAGAACAAAATAGCAAGGGGAAGATTCACCACTTGTCTCAAGCTTCCGGAATCCGGCCTTACGAGCGCTCCTCTCACGGATCCGGCCACAAGAACACCTTGGCTACACTTCCTAAAATTTTTGGGGCAAACAAGGGTCAAAAACGAATAACCTATCGCCCAAAAATCCAAGAAACGGGAAAAACACACCGCTCACACGTAGATCTCGGTTAGAGCTTTCCGAATATACCTTCCAATGACAATTTCGTGCACCGAAGCTCCTACAATCAATGGTCGAAAGCTTGCGAAGTCCGCCGCTCTCCCTCATCCGCGAATCGGTCTGATGGCTAGGGAAGAAGATGGTGAATAGGGTTCCGTCTAAATCATAAGGGTATTTATACTTATAATACATAAATAATATATTATATTATTATTACACTAAACGTCAAAACAACCGGAAATTCCAAATCATCTCGAATTTCCACGAAATTCGCACTTAAACTAAATATCAATGCTATGAATCCAACGACCAAGTCGAAATCAAAATCTAAGCAAATCACTCTCGGGTGAAAACTCCCCAAAGTCAAAACACCAAATATCCCAAATAGGCTCCACTGAGTTCCAAAACAAACCCGACTCGCAAGGGAAATCTCAAAAACACACTAGAAATTAGTCATGCTAATATTCTAAGCCAAGACCTCAGATACCAAATGAGAAAAATTCACGCTCCAGCAATGGTACCCATCAACTATACGTCAACGTAACGCCCTAATGTCATAAATACTCCACTAAAGGAATTAAAATAAACATCGAAAAATAAGGGCATTACAGTCAACCCCCCCTAAAAGAAAGTTTCATCCTGAAACTTGGTACATAGTTCAATCCACTAAATAAGTAAAATAACCAAGGGTTATTGATTATAAATACTTACCAAAAGAAACTAGGAGAACATATGAGGATGAGCCTCCATCATAGCTGACTCCAACTCCCAAGTCGCACTCTCCACGTCTTAGTTTTGCCACAAAACTTTGACCAAGGGTATTTTCTTCCTTCACATCACCCAATCTTGAGTATCCAAAATGCAATCAGGCATCTCAACATAAGAAATGTTAGGATGCAACTAGGGCATCGAATCGAGAATATGTCGGTCATTAAGCACACACTTCCGCAATTGGCTCACATGAAACACATCATGCACACCAGGAAAATTTGCAGGCAAACCCAGCCTATAAGCTGACACTCCGATGCGTTCAACAACTTGTAAATGTCCCACATACCTGGGATCTAACTTGTGGTTCCTTCCAAACCTCTTAACTCTAGATATTGGAAAAACCTTGAGAAAAACCATGTCCCGTGAAAGACTTAATTCAAGTGCCTAAACACCTAGAGGGGGGGGGGGTGAATAGGTTCTAATTTTTTTCCTTTAATATTTTAGGCAATTAAACAGACCTTGCTTGGCACAAACAAAATATAAAAAAAAAACAGAACATTCACAACACAGAGAACACAAGATTTATAGTGGTTCCCCAAGATATGGGTACGTCCACTTTCCCCCTTCGCCTATCCAGTAGAGTACTGGATTCAGCCTAACTTCTTTCGTCTTTCTCAAATCTAAAGATCCTATAACTCAGAACCAAAATTATTCCTACACCTCAGACTTTTGCAAGTCCTACCTCAGATCCTTCCCAGAATCCTACCTCAGGCCTCAGCCCTACCTCAGCCCTTATCTCTAGTCTTACAACTCAGACTTTTCACAAGTCCTACCACTCAGTCTCATAGCCCTACCCCAGCCTCTATAATTATAGTCTTACAGCTCAGATCTACAACAGATCCTACAAGAAATTGTGTAATAAAAGAGATACCAAAGATATCACCAGATAGATCCCTCTATTGATGTTCTTCTTGATCAGTTCTTGATCTTCAGTTCCAACCAAACTTAGCTATTTCAAAGCTTCTTGATAGAACAAAATAAGGTTGGACTATTCTTGATGTAGAAGTTGATCCACTGTCAGCTGCTTCCTTGAATTCAGAATGAGATCTGAATCTATTCTGCAGACTGTTCTGGATCTGCCTTCTTAAAGGGTTTCCCCTTTTACTTGTTGTGAATTTTCTCTTTCTTAGTTGATGGCTTTTGTGGCCTTCACTATTGTTCTTTGGTTGTCAAAGATTAGTCCTTTATATATATTTTCTTCATGGTTACCGGCAGATCCGGTTTATAACAACCTTGTGTTAGTTCTGACAAAGGTGTCAGACCTGTTGGTAATGACAGTTGTCGACCCACCAGTCATGACAGTTGATTCCATAAAGATTCTACAACTCAACACAATCCACTCAGCAATCTGCTCCACATGTGTCGACACAAGTAGACAAAGTGTCGACACAAGTCTTGATGATGTCGACACAATACTCCAAGTGTCGACATAGTCATTCTTCTGCTTCTCGACACATCTTCTATTTGTATGTGTCGACACAAGTCCAGTATATCGACACAACTTCTCCTGGTCTCGACAAAACTACTGTAGACAGATGGCGTTGAGCGTATGTCTAGCTGCCGACACAAGTCTTCAGACCCAGTATAACTGTTGCCGTAAAATGGTGTTGAGTGTGTGTCTAGCTGTTGCTACAAGACGGTGTTGAGTGTGTGTCAAGCTGTCGACACAAACCTCCTTTAGGTGTCGACACAATTCCTGAGTGTCGACACATGCCTTTCTTCTGGTGTCGACATAACTCCTGAGTGTCTACACAGCCTCTGCTTTAGGTGTCGACACAATTCCTGCCTTAGGTGTCGACAAAATTCTGGGTGTCGACACAACCATTTCTTTAGGTGTCGACACAATTCTGGGTGTCAACACAACTACTTCTTTAGGTGTCGACACAATTCTGGGTGTCGACACAACTACTTCTTTAGGTGTCGACACAATGCCTGGGTGTCGACACGACTTTACTTCTAGTGTCGACACTTGTACTTAGAATATTTTTCTTCCACTTCTTCAACCTGCACAAGGAAACTTAAACATACATCAAATACATATTGATGTATATCATTGACTAGGATTAATCTTCTCAAAATCTGATACATATTTCTAGTGTACCCAACAATCTCCCCATATTTGGAGAAGTCATAACCCTTAGTCAAAGATATACACCAGTCAAGATAAAACACATAAGACATAGATGTACATTCATTCCAGTGCAAGTAAACATTCAAACAATGTAAATAATCTAAAATAAAAAGTAAAACTGATTTTATCTAGTAGAAAATATTTGATTTACATGATTTTGTCTTATAGCAAAAATCATAAAGCTACATTGTTTCTTATCATAAGCCTATCTATCCTAAGATTTGCTAGGCTCCCTTATAACAATGCCTTGACCAGACTTTATCTTTGCCTTCACAGCTGGTTCTGTATCTTTAGCAGGCTTCTTTCGTTTAAGATCCTTTTTCTTTAGTTCTTCGGCTTTTATTTTTTGCCTTTCAAAGTAGTGAAAGGGCTTAGGAAAATACTTGCTGGGCTCTATAGCATTTGCAGGTACCTTCCCAGCTTTTGCACTCCTCCTGTGCTAAAGAATGGCTTCCTGTCTAGCTTGATATTTATTCCACTCTTGCTCTGAGTACCACTTACCCATATCATGGGTCTTGTCCTTAATAGCCTTCCATGCAGTCAGAATGATGTTCCTTGATGTAGGGCTCCATTGCTCAAAGTCTGGCTTTAACTCAGCCTGTTCTCTAAATCTCTTCTTAGATAGTAATTCTTCCCTTTGAGCTTCATTGGCAGCCTCAGACATTTCAACTTTCTCAATAACCACCTTCTGTGTCTCTTGTAAAGGGTTGTACATTTTCTGCACTTGTTCACGAACCATCTCAAAATTAGCAGGAGGATATATAACCCGAGCAACTTCTGGCTGATCTCCCTCTATATATGCAGGTTGGATCCCAAATTCAACCACATTATCATAATCACATAAGGTATGGAAGCCAAGAGTATCTCAGATGGTATTAGCAACCCATTTGGCATGGTCAGAACTAGCTTGGACTAACACCCTCTCCCCCTTTATGATTTCTCTTTCAATATGATCTCTAAGATCATTCTTGTGGAATCTGACTTGACCTTCCAGATGATCAATCCCTTCTCTGTATTAGAGTCCAAATTTATGAATTTGAGTGGTTATAGCTGTTTGGGCAGCCTCTATCGCCGTTTTGACAGCAGCTAGATCAGTCTAAATTAGTTTTGTAACTTCTGTTTTGACAGCAACAGATAGTGCTGCAATCTTTGTGACAATTTCATTATGAGAGTCTTTGAGATTTTCATTGGACCTGAATTGATTTTCCAAGACATACCCTTGCTTTGTGGCAATGTCCTCAATCTCAGACTTGATAATCTTTTATTGCTCAGCCAAATAGACTACAGCATTGCCTCCCTTATGGAAACAATCTGTCATCTCTTTTTTGTGCAGATTTACTTCAAATCTGATTGACTTGATATCCTGAACTAGCTGGAATTGCAGCTCTTTATTAGTTTCATCCACATACTTTTCTAGAGACTTCCTTTGCTCATCCAACTTAACTTGCAAGTGGGCCAGTAGAGAACTGAAGTCCATACTTGGAACTGGAGGTGGTGTGGCTGTTTGTAAAGCCATCTTATAGCCAGAGCTTCTCTTCTTCATTATAGAAAGTTTACTTTTCTTAGCAAAGTTGGCCTCTTCATCATCAGAAGATGAACTTTCTATGTCAAAAGTCTCTTTGTTTACAGTATTTTTCAGCAATTCCTCCCCCTCAGTCTCTGGTAGTTCTTTGTCTTGTGGTTGTTGCTCCCCCTGAGACCTTACTGTTGGTGAGTCAGGGAACAACTCCTCCAATGTTACCTCCTGCAACCTTTGAATAGGAGGAATAAGATTAGTTTGTAAAATACATGGTTCTCCCTAGACTTCCATGTCCTTGTCTAGTGACCTTTCTAGGAAAGAGAAACTTACTTGCCCAATCTGAGCAGTATCCTTCATATGAACCTTAGGTGCCTCTTCTGCTACATGCAGTAGTACTTCCTTATTTATATCAAAGACTATATGCATCACAGTATCAACTGCTAATTCACTATCTAGTGTAGCAGCAACATTTACTCCCCCTTGACCAGCCAGATTAGTAAGTATAGTGTCTTGTACTACTGGTGCTGGGTCTTCTCCCCCTAGAGTAGAGATTCTTTGCTGCTCTGGGAGCATACTACTGTCCACTTGTCCTTGTGCATCTTGCTGTTATTGTCTGTCTTCATCAGAACTGAAGACCACTTCTTCTTCTGAATCAATAGACGATTCTTCCTGTGGAAAAACTTTCTTCTTCTTCTGTATTGTTTTGGTCTGTTTTTGAGGAGTAGCAACCTCCTTAGTCAACACCCTATCCCATCTTGACCGAATCCTGGTGTCCATTCTTCTTATATGATTGATTTTTATACCAGGAAGGTGGCTCATTACTTCTGGTATTATAGATGATATGCATAGACTTAGAATTCGCCCCAGGTTCGGTTTCTTGATACCTTCATATAACTTGTCAAATACTATGGTTGTCCAATCAATCTTAAGCTTGAAGTTGATCCTGGTCATCAGGTGGAACATGGTGGCTGAGATTCTATCATATCCACCTGTTTTGCACAGTACGACCTTCCCTGCAATCTCAGAAAGGAACTTCCCTTGTGAATTCATCCCTTTGCGGTTTATAGATGATCCTATCTTAGTATTTGGGTTTAACCCACACCATTTTAAGGCGTCCTCAATCATAGATGGCTGTACGTCATCTTTTTCCTTAACCTTTTGGAGTTGGAGTGCTTTTCGGATTGTTTCCAAGGTAATTTTCACTCAGGTATCTTGAACAGTAACTTTCATCTTCTTCCTGTCTGTGTCTGTAATTGCAGAAGAATAAAATTCCAGAACTTCTTTCTTCTATATCTTTGTTGGTTCAGAGACCAAGAATTCCAAACCGATGTCTGAAATTAGGGCAATTACTCCCTGAATCTCCGGTGATGCTATAGTGAACCCACCACAGACCAGCTCATATCCTTCGTTCACCTTGTCTTCTAGATGAGGCGCCATTATCGAAAGAGAGAGATGGATGTTAAAAGGAAAGATGATTCTCGTCGATAGAGGGTGCAGAGCCAAGAAATCAGAAAGCGTAGTCGACCAGATTTTGGCTTCACCTATTTATAGTCTAAGTGTAATGGGGAGTTCGAAAGACGCGCCTTAACACTAGGACTAGTCGACAAAACTTATATGTGTCGACAGAATAGGTCGAGGTCTAGACAATACTAAGGTTTAGTCGACGCATGTATGTGTCGACATACTTATGTCAGTGTCGACATAGATGTCGACATGTCTCGACACAGAGTGTCGACTTTGATTTTTATGTGTCGACACAAAAATCAGCTAACTAAAAGTCTCGACATAGTTGTGTCGACATCTATTCTTCAGTCGACATAGATATTATTTTTGTGTAGACACATCCGTTTTCTTTGACGACACAACATACTGAGAGTGTCGACACAAGGTCTGCTTATATCGACACAAACTTGGTACTTAGCCAAAGTTCCTATAAAAACTTGAGCTTACATGTTCTAATAAAGGTAGCTTGTGCTAACCAAATCTAGATTCAACATACCTAATTCAATTTTAAAATAATTGAATTTAGTTTCATCCAGAGGTTTTGTAAAAATATCAGCAATTTGATTATTTGTATTCACAAACTCTAGACTAATAATTTCTTTTTCTACATGTTCTCTGATGAAATGAAATTTAATTTCTATATGCTTTGTTCTACTGTGTGATACAGGATTTTTAGCAATAGAAATAGCACTAGTAGAATCACAGAAAAGTGGAATTCTACTTACCTTGATGTCATAATCTTCTAGTTGGTGCTTTATCCATAATAGTTGTGCACAGTAGCTGCCTGCAGCTACATATTCTGACTCACCTGTTGATATAGCTACACTGGTCTGCTTCTTGTTGCACCAAGACACCAATCTTCCTCCTAGGAATTAATAGGTTCCTGTAGTACTTTTCCTATCTTCTTTGCATCCTGCAAAATCTGCATCTGAGAAACCAGGTAGTGTGAAATCTCAATTCTTAGGGTACCAAATACCTAGATTTAGTGTGCCCTTGAGATATCTCAAAATCCTTTTAACTGTAGTATAATGAGATTCCTTAGGGCATGTTTAGTATCTGGCACAGACATATGTTGCATAAATGATGTCAGGTCTACTAGTAGTCAAGTAGAGTTGGGAGCCAATTATCCCTCTATACAAAGACTCATCGACAGGTTTCCCTGTCTTATCTTTGCCTATAAGCATACTTGTTCCCATTGGAGTTTTCATGGTGGAAGCTGAGTCCATCCCATAATTTTTAATCAACTCCTTAGTGAACTTAGACTGAGATATGGATAATCCATTATCATTCTGTCTAACTTGAAGTCCAAAAAAGAACTTCAGTTATCCCATACTGCTCATTTCAAACTTCCCTTGCATAAGTTTGGCAAACTTCCTGCAAAGGGTATTCTCAGTAGATCCAAAGATAATTTCATCAACATATATCTGTAATAAGAGTATCTTTCCTTTAGATTCCCTATAGAATAGAGTTTGATCTATCTTTCCTCTTGAGAATTTATTCTTAATAAGGAAAGCAGACAAGGTTTCATACCAAGCCCTGGGGGGCTTGTTTCAAACCATATAGGGCTTTCTCAAGCCTATATACATAATTAGGACAGTGAGGATCTACAAAACCTGAGGGTTGTTCAACATAGAATTCCTCTTTCAAGTCACCATTTAGAAATGCTGACTTCACATCCATCTGAATTACCTTGAACCCTTGATAGGCTGCATAGGCCAGGAACATCCTTATAGCCTCCAGTCTTGCTACTGGGGCAAAGGTTTGATCAAAGTCTATTCCTTCCTCTTGTCTATAGCTTTTTAATACCAGCCTGGCCTTGTTCTTGATGATTGTTCCATTTTTATCAAGTTTGTTTCTGTAGATCCACTTGGTTCCTATGATATTGTGATCCTTTGGTTTAGGAACCAGTTCCTATACTTTGCATCTCCTGAATTGATTCAGCTCTTCTTGCATTGCATCAACCTAGTTAGTATCTAGCAGGAGCTTCATTATTGATGGTCATCTTGTGCAGCCTGTCTGTTAGACCTGTAGAACTAATTGAAGAACTAGACAATTCATTGTTAATCAATCTAGACTCATCAAAAACAACATGGACTGACTCTTCTATAACTTGGGTAGTCAAGTTGTAGACCTTGTATGACCTACTGTTATTGCTGTACCCAACAAATATCCCTTCTAGGGATTTGGCAGCAAACTTTGTTTGGTAGTGCTTACCATTAACAAGGACATAACACTTGCTACCAAAGATTTTGAAGTAAGAAATGTTTGGTTTTCTGCCTTTCAAAATCTGATAGGGAGTCAACTTAAGTTTCTTATTTATGGATGCTCTATTGAGAACATGACAAGCAGTATTTACAGCCTCAGCCCAGAAATATTCAGGGAGAGTAGTGTCACTGAGTAGAGTTCTACCTGCCTCAATAAGAGTTCTATTCTTTCTTTATGCAATTCCTTTTTGCTGAGGTGTTCTAGGTGAGGAGAACTCCTCATGAATCCCAAATTCTTCACAAAATTTTGTCATACATTCAGACTGAAATTCAGTTCCATAGTCACTTCTGATTTTGACCACTAAACTGTTAAATTCACTCTGAATTGTCTAACAAAAGTCTGGAAAACCCTAGGGGTTTCAGATTTCTTCCTCAAGAAGAAAACCCATGTGTATCTAGAATAGTCATCCACAATAACTAAAGTATATACTTTCCTACCAAGACTATGAACTGGCATAGGACCAAACAAATCCATATGCAAGAGATATAAACATCTCAATGAATCTTTGGTATCAAGTGCAGGAAAAGAGGACTTGGTCTGTTTGCCCTTTTGGCTAGCTGAACACACTCCATCTTTAATGCACTTGACTTGAGGACCATTCCTTACTAAACTCATGCTAAACAGTAGTCCTATAGACTTATAGTTCAGATGAGCTAGCCTCTTGTGTCATTTGACACATAGTGAGGCTGTCTCATTTGCAACTAAGCAAATAGGTGAGTTGTTTAACTCACAATCTAGGTTAAGACAATAAACATTTTCTCTCCTAGTGCCAGTCAAAATGATCTTTTAATCACTTGACCTTTTAATTTGGCACTCCCCTTTGTGAAAGGAGATGTCATAACCTAGATCACTAAGCTGACTTATGCTTATCAGGTTGTGTTTTAGACCCTTCACATAAGCCACTTTAGTGATAGTAATAGAGTCACTAGAGATGTTACCAAATCCTTTGATGAATCCTTTTTCTGATCCACCAAAGATGACTTTGGGACAATTCTCTATGGGTATAAAGTCCCTCAACATTCTTCTTTTTCCAGTCATATGTCTGGAACAACCACTATCTAAGTACCATATAGGAGTATGGTCACTTGGATTCACGTGCATCAAATAAAGAATCAATTACCCTTAGAACCCAATTTGTTATTGGGTCCTAGGTCTTTGTTAGTTTGTAATCCTGCAGCTATTTTAATAGGAAAACTACTCTTAGTTTTAACAGTTGTGTTAAACCAGCAATCCATGGCAAAGTGGCACACCTTGCCACAACACCAACACTCAAATCTATTATACCTTCTCTTAGGTACAGACTTTGCTACTTTGTTTCCAGCAATCTTGTTAAGTGGTTGTGCTGGAGCAGCAAACTTCAAGAAATTCTCTTGTACATGATGGGCATGTCTATAGAGTGGCCTATTGGCATTTGCACCCTTGCCCATGAGATTTTCATACTCACAGTGACCATGAGTAGTGTCATGATCATACCTGTTTGTAGGATTCATCACCTTCCTAAAGAAGATAGGGGGTTTTACAGCTCGAGGCTGAACTGGGGCATTACCTTTTCTATGTGAATTGGTGGCCCTAGTTCTTCCCTTAAAACCTAGACCAGTCTTCCCTTTTTGTGAAATGAAATTGTCTATTAAGGGTAAGACAAATTTTGGCTTGAAGAATTTAGCCACTAGCTCTCTTTCTTGCTAAAGTTTTCCCTCCAGTTTCTTGATATGATTCTCCTTGAAGGAGATTGTGCCCATCTGAAAAACAGTAATGTTTTTCAGTTTGGCAATCTCATTCAATTTTTGATCCAACAGCATTGCTGAATCTGCTGCAGCCAGCTTAAGAATCTAAATCTCCTTGGACTGCTCTTTGACAAGAAACTTGCTCTTCTTCAGAGCCTGCAACAACCCACCATACTCATTAATGAGTTGATGTACATCCCCCTCAGAATAAGAACCATCCCCTTATATTGAAGTTGATGTTACTGATTCTAATCTAGTAAAATAATCAGAATCTGAGGGAGAATTGTATACCTTACTTGGTCCAGACTGATCCTGGCACTGATCATCTTCTGATTGAGCCATCAGCCCTTTATAGCAGTGTTCTTCCACTCCATTTATGGAGTCCAGCATTTGTAGAAATTCTATCTCCTTAGAATCCTCTTCAGTTGAGAATAACCCAACATATGCTTAAGCCTCTTCTTCTTCTCCTTATCCAGATGATGAAGAATCTGTCCAGCTTTTCTTCTTTTGGGCAACAAAAGAATTTCCTTTCTTGCCCTTCATTTGTTGCTTCTTCTTGTCTTTGGATTCAGCCCTCTTGTCTGGACAGTCAGCTATGATATGTTCTGGCCTGTTGCAGCAATAACACACAATCTTAGTATTAGATTGTTTACTAGGTTTAGAAGCATACCTGTCTTCCTTAGGAGTTTTCTTTTTCTTGTAGTACTCATCCTTTTAAAAGGATGAAGAAGGTCTGGTTCTCCACTTCTTCTTCTTCATGAATCTTTGGAACTGCCTTGTGAAGGCTGCAAATACTCATCTGAGGTGTGGCTGTCTGATGAAGTGTTGTCAGGAATCCCATCTTTTGCCTCAACACTCTTTCTGGGAGGAGAAGGAGATTTTCTCCTGCCCTTTCTTATGCCTTCAGCTTTGAAGGCAACTGACTTTTCCTTGTGTTCAGATCTGCTGCTCTTCTCTTCCTCTTTCCTAGCTGTAAGCTGCATTTCATATGAAAGCAGTTTCCCAAACAGTGTGGGAGGAGGTGTGTCTGCCAGCTTGGCCACTTCTCTGATGGAACAAATCTTGGTGTCCCAATCCTTTTTCAGAGATCTCAGAAATTTGTCATTCAGTTCATAAGTGCTGAAGACTCTTCCATAAGTCATCAGCACATTTACAATCCTGAAAAATTTCTTATAGCATTCAGCTATGCTGTCATTCTTGGCTTGCCTAAAGCTTTCATACTCCTGATTCAGCATAGATTTTCTGTCTTCTCTGACTTCTTTTGTTCCCTCCATGTAGACAATAAGAGTGTCCCACATTTCTTTGGAGGTCTTGCAATGCACCAGATTCTGAAAGGTGGCATCATCAATGACACTTACTATGATATTCTGTGCCCTTTTGTTTAGAGTTGCCAAGATGATTTCATCCTTTGTCATTTCTGAATAACTCTTAGGAGTCTTTATATTTGCATCCAGTACTGATACCTTCATTGGAATGAAGGGTCCTTCCTATACTGTGATGTAAATTATTGGATCAGAAGCTTCCATAAACAATCTGACCCTCTCCTTCCATATGCCAAAACATTCCTTCTTGCAGATAGGAAGTTTCATTGATCCAAATTCTTTTTGGTTCTCACTTAAACCCATTCTGATATCTGTTTATTTTCCTTGGAGATTCACTAAGACTGTTAGGTCAATCTTTGAGTAACCTCCCTCTGATACCACTTGAAAGACTTAATTCAAGAGCTTAAACACCTAGAGGGGGGTGAATAGGTTTTAATTTTTTCTTTAATATTTTAGGCAATTAAATAGACCTTGCTTAGCACAAACAAAATATAAACACAATACAGAACATTCACAGCACAGAGAACACCAGATTTATAGTGGTTCCCCAAGATATGGGTTCGTTGACTTTCCCCCTTTGCCTATCTAGTAGAGTACTGGATTCAGTCTAACTTCTTTCCTCTTTCACAGATCCATAGATCCTATAACTCAGAACCAAAATGGTTCCTACAGCTCAGACTTTTGCAAGTCCTACCTCAGATCCTTCCCAGAATCCTACCTCAGGCCTCAGCCCTACCTCAGCCCATATCTCTAGGCTTATAACCCAGACTTTTCACAAGTCCTATCACTCAGGCTCACATCCCTACCTCAGCCTTTATAATTATAGGCTTACAGCTCAGATCTACAACAGATCCTACAAGAAATTGTGTAATAAAAGAGATACAAAAGATATTACCAGATAGATCCCTCTATTGATGTTCTTCTTGATCAGTTCTTGATCTTCAGTTCCAACCCGACTTGGCTGTTTCAAAGCTTCTTGATAGAACAAAATAAGGTTAGACGGTTCTTGATGTAGAAGTTGATCCACCGTCAGCTCTTTCCTTGAATTTAGAATGAGATCTGAATCTATTCTACAGACTGTTCTGGATCTGCCTTCTGAAAGAGTTTCCCCTCTTACTTGTTGTGAATTGTCTCTTTCTTAGTTGATGGCTTTTCTAGCCTTCACTATTGTTCTTTGGTTGTCAGAGATCAGTCCTTTATATAGATTTTCTTATGGTTACCGGCTGATCCGGTTTGTAACAACCTTCTGTCAGTTCTGACAAAGGTGTCAGACCTGTTGGTAATGAAAGCTGTCAACCCACCAGTCATGACATTTGATTCCATAAAGATTCTACAACTCAGCACAATCCACTCAGCAATCTGCTCCACATGTGTCGACATAAGTAGACAAAGTGTCGACACAAGTCTTGATGATGTCGACACAATACTCCAAGTGTCGACATAGTCATTCCTCTGCTTCTCGACACATCTTCTATTTGTATGTGTTGACACAAGTCCAGTGTGTCAACACAAATGCTCCTGGTCTCGACATAACTGCTGTAGACAGATGGCGTTGAGTGTATGTTTAGCTGTCGACACAAGTCTTCAGACCCAGTATAACTGTTGCCGTAAAATGGCGTTGAGTGTGTGTCTAGCTGTTGCTGCAATATGGCGTTGAGTATGTGTCAAGCTGTCGACACAAACCTCCTTAAGGTGTCGACACAATTCCTGTTTGTTGACACATGCCTTTCTTCTGGTGTCGACATAACTCCTGAGTGTCGACACAACCTCTGCTTTAGGTGTCGACACAATTCCTGCCTTAGGTGTCGACACAATTCTGGGTGTCGGCACTACTATTTCTTTAGGTGTCGACACAATTCTGGGTGTCGACACAACTACTTCTTTAGGTGTCGACACAATTCTGGGTATCGACACAACTACTTCTTTAGGTGTCGACACAATGCCTGGGTGTCGGCACAGCTTTGCTTCTAGTGTCGACACTTGTACTTAGAATATTTTTCTTCCACTTCTCCAACCTGCACAAGGAAACTTAAACATACATCAAATACATATTGATGTATATCATTGACTAGGATGAATCTTCTACAAATCTGGTACATACTTCTAGTGTACCCAACATCCCCAACTGTAAATTCTAGATCAATCCTTCTTCAATTAGCGTTCTTCTCATAATGCTCCTGAGATATTCGAAGCTTATCTCGAATATGCATCACAGAAGTATTCATTTCTTCTAAGGCTTCCAGACCCAACAACGGTTCTTCACCAACTTCGACCCAAAATAAGGGAGTTCTGTAATGTCTCCCATATAAAGCCTCAAATGAGGCCATCTGCAAGCTCTCCTAATAACTATTATTATAGGCGATTCCATCAATCTCAGTCATTCGTCCCACGCTCCCCCGTGGTCCAAGATGTAACATCTTATCATATCTTCTACAATCTGATTCACTCTCTACGTTTGACCATTAGTCTGCGGACGATAAGCAGTTAAATATCTGAGGTCGGTACACAAACCTTCCAATAAACTTTTCCAAAAACAAGATTTTAACCTGGAATCTCGATCTGACACAATATTAATAGGTACTCCATGCAATATAATGACCTCTTCTAAATACAACTCTATTATCTTCTTCATGGAGTAATCAATCTTGAACGGCACGAAGTGAGCACACTTAGCCAATTTGTCAACTATGACCCACACCGAATCATGTCCTCGGGGAGATATCGGCAACCCAGTAATAAAGTCTATAGATATACTCTCCCACTTCCAACTTGGATTATCCAAAGGCGTCAACTTGCCACCAGGCCTTCTATGATCTGCTTTAACTCGCTTGCAAGTTAAACACTCAAACACAAACTTGGCTATATCACTCTTCATTCCATACCACCAAACAAATTTCTTCAGATCTCTATACATCTTAGTAGAACCAGGGTGGTAGGCAACACTAGAACCATGCGCCTCATTGTATAACTTAGCACAAATATCCTCAACAGTGGGGATACAATATCTACCGCGGTACTTCAAAGTACCCGTATCATCAATAGAAAAGTCTGGTAATTCTCCTTTCTCAGTTCTACTATGAAGGTGCTGTAAATCAGGAGCGTCCTTTTGATGTAGCCTCGTTAGCATAATCCAAGATGGCTCTGCCACTTACAAGCTACTTTGCGAGTCGCAACGCCCAATAGAAATGTCCAATATCAAAAACTCTTCCACCAAGGAATCCACTGAAAGATTAAAGATCTGCTCCGTCTTTCTACTCAAGACATCAGCTACCACATTAGCTTTGCCCTGATTATATTGGATCTCGACATCGTAATCTGTGACATATTCTAACCATCAACACTAGCGCAAATTTAATTCCTTTTGAGTGAAGATGTACTTAAAACTCTTATGGTCCGTGTAAATCTTACACAATGTGTCATACAACAAATGTCTCCATAACTTCAAGGCATAAATCACTACCTAAACTCCAAATCATGAGTAGGGTAGTTCCTTTCATGTATCTTTAATTGCCTCAACACATACACAATTACCTTGTATTATTGCATCAAGACACATCCAAGGCCGACGTTCGATGCATCCACATAAACAGCATACTCCAATCCCTCGGTAGGCAAAGTCAACACTAGGGTAATGCACAATCTCTTTTTCAATTATTGAAATGCTTCATCGCACTTATCGCTCCAAACGAATGTTGCATTCTTCTGCGTAAGCTTAGTCAGCAGCGCAGATAATGTAGAAAATCCTTCCACAAACCTCCTATAATAGCTTGTCATCCCTAAAAAGCTTCTTATCTCTTTGGGTGTGGTAGTTCCTTTCCAATCCATTACAACGGCTATCTTTTCTAGGTTAACAGAAATTCCATCCTTATTCACAACATGACCCAAAAAGAAAACCTGAGGTAGCTAAAACTCGCACTTACTCAACTTTGCATACAACTTATGTTCTCTTAAAGCAGATAGAACAAAATACAAGTGTTGGGCATGCTCCTCAGCACTCCAGGAATAAACCAGGGCATCATCAATAAACACGACCACAAAACGGTCCAGAAAATCTTTGATGATAGCCTTAACAAAGGTCAATCTTCGAAAACACTATACTACCATACAACTGATCAAACAAATCATCTATCCGCGGCAAGGGATACTTGTTCTTGATAGTGACCTTATTTAGTTCCCTATAATCGATGCACAACCTCATAGATCTATCCTTCTTCTTAACAAACAATACGGAAGCACCTCAAGGAGAAGAACTTGGCCTAATGAATCCACACTGCAATAACTCATCCAGTTGGGTACGCAACTCTTTCAGCTCACGCGGGGCCATATGGTACGGTGCCTTAGCAAAAGGGCGAGTACCCGGCTCCAAATCAATAACAAACTCCACATATCTCTCAGGCGGAAAACCAGGAAGACAATCTAGGAAGACATCAGGAAACTCTCGCACTACAGGAACATCCTCGACACGCGACAAACTACTAACAATTTCCAAAACAGAAACCAAACAAGGAAAACAACCAGAATTCAAAATTTTCCGAGCACGCACAGCAGAAATAATTGGGGAATCTTTGCACGGAAAACCATAAACACTTCTAGGGTGTCAGTTGTCCATCTTGAAGTCCAAGCACTTAATCTTGCATTAGATAACCGCATCATATCTAGACAACCAGTCCATGCACAAGATCACATCGAAGTCCTCCAGGTCTAACACCTTCAAATCAGCAAAAGCTAGGAAATCACCTAAAAGGATCGGACAACTCTAGATACCTTGGTCCGACACCACCAAATCACCGGAAGGAAACTTAACGCGAAACGAATTGCCAACTAGATCGAGAGTCAGATGATGACGCTCTACGAAAGTCCTAGCCACAAACAAGTGGGTAGCACAATAATCTAAAAGAACACATGCCCAACGGTTCTTTACCTTAAACTTCCCTATAAAATCGCATATGTAACTAGACGAACAAACATTGAAACTAAAGCTAAAAGCTAAGAACTAGATTAGAATCTAACCTGAGATCACTTGGGTGGATGTCTGCGCTTCTTCCAAAGTCACCACATTTAACTTGCCCTTCCCTTTATCCAAAAGTTGCGGCAGCAACAATGCTTGAAGTGGAGTTGACCGTAGCGGGGGCTAAGACGGTGGGCAACTTGACTTAAAATTCCCTTTCTGTCCGCACTGGAAACAGACCTTATCCTTACCCCAATAATGGGCAGCATCGTGCCCTTTTCTCTTACACGAAGCACAAACCAGATCTCCTTTGGGAGCGCTCTAAATTGCATGCACTTGCTGTGGCTTTTGAGCTCCCAACCTCGTGAAACACTTTTCAAATAGGTGGCCTTGCCAGCCACAGAAACAACACACCTCCTTACTTCCCTTCTTTGAAGCAAGGCCAAATTCCCGAGAGCTTTTACCATCATCAGACTTTCTCTTATCCTTCCTCAATTGCTTGCCTCGATTCTTAGCATTATCTATGGCTTCGACTTTAAGAGCATCTTGTAACACCTCCATCCATCACATGTAATATAATAGAGGGTCCGGCTGGGGCCCCACAACATATTCCACAGGCAAGGGATTTCGATCGTTATTTCTCGCTTGGCTCTCCAGCACCTGCATAAGGATAATCTGACACAAGGGTGGCAAACAAGGCAACGGTCAGCATTTAGCTGACCAATTTATAATGACCCTACCCCTTTCCTGTGGCAGAGGTATTCTTTCCTTGTAGGCATAGCATTTTCACAAGAAGATATATCACAAGAACGTGCACTCACACACAGTTCAATATATCACAAACGCCAACATCAACTGTCGATGCTCCGTGCACTCAGGGAACATTTTCAGTGTGCTAGTTTCCCGGATTACACCACCGTTCAGAGGTTCAAGACATGACAGTCAACTTTGAACATTACTAGTCTTTACGGCGCGCAGGCCTAAGACTCTCATTATACACTCCAACGAGACCAATAACCTATGTCTTCGAGTCGGTTGGACATAACACAGGTACAGTTCAGACTTTGCCCGTTGCTCAATTCGTTAGTTCGGAAGAAAATACTGATGTGAGTCGGCTTCCCCTTGCCTGTTTGGCACGCTGGCCTTAAGAGCACATGGCTCACACTAGCCACACTGTCTCTGAGAGACTGGCTTTGAAATCACAAGGCTATCTGGGAGCTATTGCCGTCGATACTCACTGTCGTCAGGCGTTACTAACAGAAATCACTTTCTATATCCAGGCCTAGCCCAAAACTCCTCAGTAACCTGCAGTGCTAGAAATACTAGTTTTTTTATAGCACACAACATAAATAGCTCACCAAAAGCTATCGTCCATTGGCGATACTCACTGTCGCACGGCGATATCTAGCAGGTGGAATTTCGTGGGTATTTTCCTAGAGTTCAAAAATAGTACTTCCTGCTACTAGCAAGTCACGAGTACAACCCCGTAGACTCCGTAACCTACCAATTTATACTCGGAGTCTTCTACGATACGTAAAGCAAAACATCACCAATCCAGAACAACCTGTCCAGATGGGCTTCACACAGCATGCTTATTCCGTACTACACATTTCTGGATCTATATGCAAGACTAACCGGGGATTTCATGAATCAACCCAAAGGAATTCCCTTTGTTTTTCCACCTTTTGGTGGGGGATTCCATGCATATGCTAAAAGAAGGACTTCACTTGTCCAAGCAGGAAGATCGTTTCCCTAGTAATCCGTTTTGGATACATGAATGAGATTTTCTGTCCAGTTGGAAAGGAGCGCCTCACTTTCCTTTTCACAGATCTTACTTCGGCTCTTGAATCTGACCACAAGATCTCCTTAGCTAGCAAAGCTCAGCCTCAGCCTTCTTGCTCTCCAAGACCTCAAGAACTAAGAGAAATAACAATGAGAATTCATTCTCTTAAACAGCTTATATTTGGAGGCTACCGCAGCGCGGTATCTACTACCATCGCGTGGTATCAAAGAAGGTTGCCGCTTGGGCCAATCGACATCGCGATGTTGCTCCAAAATAGCCTCCACCTTACTGCCACGTGGCATCTACCGCCGCGCATCGAGTTATCGCCAAGCGGTACTTTAAATCGAGCTATCGCCGCGCGTTAGCTCACTACCTCCGCGTGGTAGTCACTCAATGCTTCGTCGATGGCATTGAGAGTGTTGAGTGTTATCGCCACGCGATAGCATACTACCGCCCCGCGATAGTCACTCAATGCTGTGGTAGTCACTCAACGCTTTAAAGCGTTGAGTGGTAGCGCCACGTGCTAGATTACTACCATCACGCGGTAGATTCCCAAGCACTCAGACGATTTAATTCAAAGACTAACGCTGGCGTTAACCCTACCGCCACACATTAACTCCTAATTCTTCCTTTTCTAGGATTTTTTTGGGGCGTTACAAACCTCCCCTCCTTATAGAAATTTCTTCCCGAAATTTTATTAATCTATAAGGGAAAAACATCAACTTATATGTTAAAACATATTTTTCTTTCATAAAAACAATGTTACAACATTATTTTACAAACAACCCGGGGTATTCCTCGCGCATGATTTGCTCACGCTCCCATGTCAGCTCTTTACGGCCACAGTTGTCCCACCGAACTTTGACCATCCCGATTATCTTGTTCCGTAGCTGCTTGATTTTCGTATCCTCAATCTGAATGGGTCTAACCTTCGTTGTCAGCACACTATCGGTTGGTACTTGCTCATCCGCAATCACCTGAGTTGGCTCTTTCATAGCTTTTCATAGCATGGATATGTAAAACACATCGTGCACGCCTCTTAGCTCTGCCGAAAGAGCTAACCGATAGGCAGCTTCTCCAACTCGTTCAACTACTTTAAACGGACCAAGATACCTCGGACTCAAATTTTTCAAGCGCTGAATCCTAGACACGCCTTTGAATGGCTTGATATTCAATTACACCCACTCGTCAGCCGCAAACTCCACGTTTCGGTGCCTGGCATTGTAGTACTTTGCTTTCCTATCTTGGGACACCAACACCCGCTCACATATAGTACGTATGGTCGAATTATTATCTTTGACCTCCTTACGCTTATATAGCTTTGACTCGCCTGTTTCCGCCCAAGCTAACGGTGTACGACACTTTCTACCGTATAAAGCTTCGAAGGGCGCCATTTGTATGCTAGCTTGATAGCTATTGTTGTAGGCGAACTCAATCATATAAATTTGATCTTCCCACATTTTCCCAAAATTCAGGGCGCACATACGGAGCATATCCTCCATTGTTCTGCTGGTCCTCTCGGTCTGACCATCCATTTGCGAATGGAAGGTCATACTGAACTTTAACTTGGTACCCAACAGTTGGTGGATTCGCCTCCAATCTCCTGAAGTAAAATGCCCATCCGCTCTGAGATCTCGGCAGTCCATGCACGAAATCTATAGAAATGTCATCGAACTTCTATACTGGGATTGGTAATGACTTCTGGAAACCTCCAAGTTTCTAGCATTCTGCTTTTACTAAGGCACAAGTTTGGCATTTTACCACGTAATGGGCTGTCTTTCTTCAAACCTTGACACCTGAACACCTTCTTAATGTCCGTGTACATTTTCGTGCTCCATAGGTGAATTGAGTACTTTGATAAATGTTCTTCGTACATCAATTCCTCATGTAGTTTACCCAAATTCAGGATGCACAAATGACCGACTTTCCGCAAAAGGCCGTCATCCAAGGAGAATTGGGTATACGACCCACAGCTGCATAGCATTGTAGACTCTCATCGAGTTCCATTGCTCGCTGAACCCTATCCGCTAGGTCATATTGAACCTCTATCCAGTTCAGGCACATATTTGTAGTGGTATTCCTGTAAACACAAGAAATATCTAAGTTCTCTAATACCTGGATCAGACGCTCATCATGCATCTGTAACCAATTTTCCCTTGCCGGAGTCCGCCGACTCAAGGCATCTGCGACTATATTTTCTTTCCCGGGAGTATAGTGTATCTGGAAGGTGTAGTCCCCGAGGAACTCCATCCACCTCCGCTGTCGCATGTTTAGATCTTTTTGATCCAAGAGATACTTAAGGCTTTTATGGTCCATGAAAATGTAAACGTTCACACAATATAAGTAATGACGCCACAGTTTAAGTGCAAATATCACCGCCACCAACTCCAAGTCGTGGACGGGATAGTTCCGCTCATGCACTTTTAACTAGCGTGAGCCATAAGTGATCACCTTTCTGAAGTGAAGAATAACGCAGCCTAGTACGCTCCCTGACGCATCACTATAAATTTCATAGCCATCTATACTACATGGCGACGTCAAAATAGGCGATGTGGTCAAACGACTCTTCAAAATCTCGCGCGCACTCCGGCATCCAAACGAACTTCTGATCCTTTCTCGTTAGTGTGGTGATAGGTAAGGCTATCCGTGAAAAGTTCTCCACTGTGTGAACAGAAAAAGAGAAACCAAAATTTTGATAATAACAGAGTTTTTATTTCCAAAAATTGTGTCTATTACAAAGGTATGACCTCCCTTTTATAGAATGGAAGAGAAGGAAGAGAATACAAATAAGCAATGTGGGACTAAATACATTTATGGGACTAGCAGCTAGACAAACCCAGACTGCATAGGTCGCGTGGTTAGGTAAGGGGGTTTAATCGCCCGACCATACTAATAAGAGAAGATAGGCCGCTAGAGCAGACCGCCAGACCTCACGGTCTCCAAGTTGCTGGAGAGAAGCCGCCAGATCGCAAGGTCTCCAAGCCGCTGGAGAGAAGTCGCCAGACCGCCCAGTCTCCAAGCCGCCAGAGTGAAGCCACCAGATCGCCCGGTCTTCAAGCCACCTAAGTGAAGCCGCCAGACCGCTCGGTCCCTATATTGTAACACTCCCCCTCGAGCTAGAGCATATATATCAATCATGCCCAGTTTGTCGCAAATGTGAAAAATGGAAGCTGACACAGGCTTGATGAAGATATTTGTCAACTCGTTGTTTGAAGTAACGAATGGAGTACAAATTTATTTCTTCAAGATCTCTTCTCTGATGAAATGGCAGTCAACTTTGATGTGCTTTGTTCTCTCATGAAATACTGGCTTTTTGGAGATATATATAGCGGTCTTGTTGTCGTAGAACATAGGTAGAGGATGATTGTAGACTTATCCTAAGTATAACATGAGAGCCCATAATGACTTTAACTTACAAGTGGTTGGCGCCATACTCCGATATTTAGCTTCTGTACTGGACCTGGAGACAACGGATTGTTTCTTGCTCTTCCAGCTCACTAGGTTTCCTCCCTCGAATGTGCAAAAGCTCGATGTGGACTTGCGATCACCTTTGTCGCCAGCATAGTTAGAATCTGAGTATGCTTCAACCTTTAAATGACCATTTCTCTAAAACAGTAGTCCCTTACCAGGTGTCGCTTTAACATATTCCAATATCCTCAGGGCATACTGTAGATAGCACTCTCTAGGAGCCTGCATGAACTGGATAACCTTGTCTACAACATAGGAGATGTAGGGTCTTGTTATAGTGAGATAATTGAGTTTGCCCACCAGACGCCTATACCTTGTAACATCTGACAGAAAAGGCGAGTCATCTGTCCAGTTTTTACCTTCTCCAGTAGCCATGGGGCATCGAGCAGGTTTATAGTGAGATAAATGACCATTTCACGAAGCGCCTGTAGTATCCCACAAGTCCAAGGAAACTCCGAACTTCATCTACAGTAGACAAAACAGGCCACTCGTGTATTGCAACTATCTTCACTGGATCCACCGCTATACCTTCTCCACTAACCACATGACCCAGAAAAGCCACTGACAACAGCCAAAACTCACACTTTGAGAACTTGGCATAAAGATTATTTCTTCTCAGGGTGT
This sequence comes from Platanthera zijinensis, assembly GCA_039513925.1. Taxonomy (NCBI): domain Eukaryota; kingdom Viridiplantae; phylum Streptophyta; class Magnoliopsida; order Asparagales; family Orchidaceae; genus Platanthera; species Platanthera zijinensis. Next base: position 117,188,617 of record CM077089.1, on the reverse strand, counting down.
GCAACACCATCCGCAAATGGTTCGCATGATCTTCTTCAGACTGAGAGTAAACTAAAATGTCATCAATAAAGATGATTACAAATAAGTCCAAGTACTCTCGAAACGTTCGGTGCATTAGGTCCATGAACACTGATGGCGCATTTGTTAGTCCAAATGACAATACAGTGAAATCATAATGACCATAGCGTGTTCCAAAAGCTGTCTTGGGAATGTCATATTCCCGAATTCTCAACTGGTAATAACCAGACTTCAGGTCTAGCTTTGAGTATATCGTTGATCCAACTAGCTGATCGAACAAGCCATCAATCTGTGGTAACAGATACTTGTTCTTCTCCGTCAGCTTGTTCAGTTCTCTATAATCGATGCATAAATGCAGGCTACCATCCTTCTTTTTCACAAAGAGGATAGGCGCACTCCAAGGTGACATACTTGGATGTATATATCCTTGCTTTAACAGCTCTTGTAGCTGCACTTTTAGTTCTGTTATTTCCTTTGGTGCTACACGGTACGGTGAGTAGGCCACAAGTTTCGCACCTAACATAAACTCAATAGAGAAGTCAATTTCTCTTTGGGGAGGTAGTCCCTGAAGATCCTTCTGGAACACATCTGCGAATTACGATACAATGAGAACATCACTCATACTGGATTTTGGCTCAACAATCTTTATAAGCATGAAGAATAACTCTGTGCCCTTCCGAATAGCTTTGACGACTTGGAGAGAAGACATTAACATTTTTCTCGATCCTCGCATACCAGAAAATTTAGTCTATAGTTTGGTATTCTGTTCCAGTGTGATCTCCTTTGAGTTGCAATCTATAAAAGCACGCTGCTGCGATAGCCAGTCCATACCAAAGATTACATAAAACTCCAATAGTGGCAATACTGATGCTTCCAATACAAAATCCCGACTTCTAATTCACACCTCAAGACTACAAGACTTATTTACCCGCATCGCGCATCCGTTATGTAACAATATCGATAGGCTATTTGTTGGCACACAATTAGGCACTCCAATCCAAGACACGAAGTCCTAAGATATAAATGAATGTGATGCACCTGTATAAAATAGTGCTCTCGTCGGGTAGTCCCGTGTAAGACCCCTCCGCTTACCAAGGAGGTTCCCAGTCTTATGCCCAGAACCGCCGCCTTACCGTGACACTAACTCACAGGTTAGTCGACACCACAAGACGCCGATTCTACCGGCTTGTACGATCATATAACCTGATCGGCCAATAGAGAAATAGAAGTATAAAGAAGTGTATATAAAAGCTAATCCACAAGTCACATCACTATCATTTATAATAAAAATGAAAGTACAAACGAGTACAAAATGAGTACAACAAAAAGAGAAAGGGTTATGCCCTATACCTGATATCAAATCTCTCTCTCTCTCTCTCAAAATGACAACATGCGGAAGCTAATCTATCATCAGTAAAGTCGTCCCACCTGACGACGGGCTGCAGTAGTAGTCGTAAGTGGTGGTGGTATCAGCTCCTCACGTCCTGCCACTTCGTCCTGCTGGTCATGCTGGTACTCCATCTCCTCGAGCTCCTAAAATGATTTGGTCACAACAGACCGTTAGTCATAAAGACTAAGTCGTTTCCTTCACACCTCGCCCCTGCAACTCCTAGGTACCGGGCGAGAGGACGAAGCGGAGGACAACAAGTGGTATAAAAAGAAGCAGGTGACAGGGGAGTTATACTACCAAGTATATAAAGTATTAATCTATTTCTACTCTAGCAGTTCTAGGTATATAGCACATGTAAAGTATGAAGAACTGTACAGAAAGTAAGTAAGGTGTTGTATGTAAACAAGTAAAGAACGTCAAGTAGAATGTGCTACTATTAAGCTACCATCACAGAAGTACCTTAAGTTATTTGAATGCTCATACAAACTTATAAGTTAAGGTTTCCCAATATAACTTATCATATAAAAGAGCCCATACTAATTTATATGATAAGGATCTATGGTGCGTATGCCCCAGTTATGAATGTATGTTATGCATGCTTTTTATGATTCATGCAAGTGCAACTCACACACGCGACTCTGTGATCACAGACCTTTAGTTCCCACTTTTTGGAGCTAGCATCACTCTCTGGTACCACCATTGTGGCTATGGCAGAAGAGAAATGGGTGCTTCCGCTTCCCAGGCGGGTATACACACTACCAAGCCCAGACCCTTCGTATGACGTTGTACACGTCCTAGGTGTACTCTAGAGTCTCTACATACTAATGTTGGCCAACTGCCAGACTTTCTTGGTTGGGTGTGCGTTTTCGGGGATTGTCCTTCGGACCGCAGTATAAATAACCTACTGGCCCCTCAAACCTCACACCTCACCAAAGTCATCGTACTGCCATCAGTGTGACGATTGGCCCAGTACCGCATGACCCGCCACTAGTTTTGTTTCTATGAACATGCAAGGTATCTCAACCCGAGCCTCTAGCTCGCAGGACTAACTGCCCTGAAAACCCTCCAACCCTTCACGGGTGAGATTGTAACAACATTCTATTAGCCTATTAGACTACTCTTGTCTAGTATTTGTTATACTTAGCAATTTAGGGTTAATCCCAGGACTGCCCAGGGCATGCCCAATGAAGGGCTCTCGGGGGCACTGGGAACTACGATGGGCTGAAGCCCAAAGTTCCCTTTCGCAAGGATATTTACTTTTATTAGTGTCTACCTATGACCCCTACCAACTCCCATTGTTACTCTGGGACAAACCTAATAACTTAGGATGTTATTGGGAGAGCGGCGGTCTTCCGCCGATCTCCATTCTAGTTACTATTCTTGGGATTTTGCACTCTACCGCTCGTTATCAAGAGATGACCTATTAGACACCAACCAAGGTTTATTCTCCCAATATAGATTCCATCTCAACCGACAACCTTATCCCCTGTGGGTCCTAGTATTATATGTTATTTTAACTAAGCGCACCCATGACCTAATGTTGACCCGTATGACGTGTTTTCCAAACTCTTGGGCCAACTGCCCCTAATTATTTATCATGGTTTGCTACGATGTATGATGTTGACCATCCTAGGTTTCATTATTTTTCTAAGGGATTAAGGGCCTAAATTAATTCTTTTAATTGAGTGACTTGGGTCACCTTGCACATGATGTACTCTCTATAATGGTTCAGCCTACCTAAGAAATTTGTCAGATGTTCCATGAGGTTAAATTTAACTTCCTACGAAGTTTCATAATTTTCCCCTGTGAAATTCCATTTAATATTAAAATCACAAATTGATTACTTTCCAAATGAAGTACAATATTTATACAATCAGAAATTCTAGAAAAATTACTGAGGATCCAAGTTGATATATTATAGCTAAATAAAGAATTTCAAAATCCTAAATAGTGATTTGACCTAACTTATATTCATATGAACAATATTACCAAAATGTCATTATTAGGGTTTTCAGCATGTAGAGACATCCAAAAATTCTCAAATAATTTAGCAGGGATTTAATCACAGAAATAAATTACTGTAAAGTTTTCCATAATATTTAAACAATAATTTCCCTTATTTTTAATTAATTTCCATAATGGGCAAAATGGTAAATTCTACTTAAAATCTAAGTTAACATTGCCTAATAGTATTCTAAATTTTTCCAGAGGGATGATATGTCCTAATAAAACTTGTGATAACAATTCAGAATTTATTAAATTCATTTGCCCTAGATTCAGATTTATTTTCTATTTACGCATATTTTCCAATAATTCCAAATAATGAGATTTTTGATCCCAAAAATTCCAACCTTCCCATGGGAGGCATATTCCATCCCTATAAGCCTCTTTCCAGAGTTTCATGGACATGCAAAGGCCCAAATGGGCTAAATCCCCATTTTCTTATTTTTACTATAGGCACCCCAAATTGAACATACCTATTTCATGCATGCGGGATTTCCCAAACATGCATAGTTCATAATGACCTGAAATTTTTTACCATGGTTTTATATTTCCCCAATGGGCATGCCACCAAAAATTTGGGGCATTTGTAGTCATGCATCCCCAAAAATACACTTAATTTAAATATTAGTATTTCACCAAATACTATAGAAAAAGTCAGACCAAAAATTCTCATTTTTTGATAGAGCCTAGGTTTAACCTAATTACAAGCATGACCAAAATTTCAGATCATGAGGACTTATGGTTTGGCTTGGGCATTTAATTTAAGATCTGCCCTAGCCTAGGACCAGTCATGGTAGAATGGTCCTATAGGGAGTTCTACTGTACAAAATAATGACTTTAGGGTGTCATTTTAAGGTAAGGCATAGGCCTACTTTTTCATGTTGATAGCTACCTCTGAATAGGCCTCTAATAGGCCTTAAATTAGCATTCAAGATCACTGAAAAAGTGTGACAAAAATAACATTATTCATAAATATCAAACTTTTAATTTAAATTGATTAAACAAAATGACGGCATCGGGTCATCGTCCCCGATAACCGACGGCTAGGATTCCTCCTTCTTGAATGTTTTGATCTTCCGATCTCGGCCACCTGGGCCGCCGCCACTGTCGACGATTAACGCCACCACCTCCGTTGAGGTGGTGGCTAGCGTTTCCCGACGGTGAGGCTGTCGTAGGCGACTCCTCCGGCGATCCCGAGCTAGAAGAAAAGCTTGGAAAAAGTCGCACTTGTCACATGGAATTAGGCTCAATTGAGCCTGATGTCTCGCTTAAGTGAGCAAGAAATCTAACACGTGGTGAGGTGAGGCGAAACGAACCTGCAGCCGGGCTTGGCAGCGAGTGTGGTGGCGATGAGCCATGGCCGAGGCATGCTCCAACGATATAGCCTGATTGCTCATTTCTCAAGCAAATTCCTTGCTCCAGCAGTCGAATTCTGCTCCTTCGGGCTCACTGAAGACGATGGAATGGTCGAATGAGGATGAGATGGGCTGTTGTGTTGGTTTTGCTTAAGGAGGTGGCCAGCAATGAGCATTGTAAGCTCCGTCTGGCTGCCAAGTGTCCACCAGCCCCTTATTCCTTCTGAAAAGAAGCCTGGGAACTCAGCCAAAGGCTTGGGCAGAGGGAAGGTGGACCACATGGTCTCCATCCCTTATTTCCCTCTCTTCTCTCTCCTCATTTTCTCCAAAATTCCTAAGTTAACCCCCCATGCATGTATTCTCTCTCCTAATTTTGGGGTTTAGGGGCTGTCATTGACCTCTTGGGCTGGTCATCATTTCCTCTCTTTAAGCCTAAGTTGACTTGTTGACTTTTTAGGTTGACTTGGTCAACATGATGAGTGGGATGGCCCCACTTGATGTTCATGGGCCCAATGGTACCACCCAACTTGGGTTGGGCCATGGTGGTGCCCCACTTGGACTAATTGGGCCTTTAGGTGTGGGTTTGATCAAATTAAGGTTAGGGTTGACTTGGGTCAACTTGGGTCAATAGGTGACCCAATGACATGGCTTATGGTTCACTTAGATTGTTATTAGGGTTAGGGGTATAGTGGTGGGGCCAATGTGTAGCTAAGACCCCAATTTGGGCTAGTTTGACTTGGGTTAACTTGGGCCCTATAGTGGGTCCCATATGACTACACTCTAACTCCATGGTTCAAACCTAGCCTAAACCCATGCTCCCATCACATGTCCTAACCCAATCTAAGTAAAGGGGTCTAACAAGAAATAGGATGTTACAAATCCCAATAAACAAAAAAAAAATTTCGTCCCTGAAATTTAAGTTCGGGTCTACGAGGTTTCTACACACAAGAATTTAAGAACTTTAAACAAAATTTAAGTATTACCTGAGGTAAAAAGCTCTGGGTGCCGCTCTAGCATCAGATCCCTTGGCTCCCAAGTGTGCTCCTCCCGTCCATGGTTGGACCACAACACCTTCACCAGGGGGACCTTCTTCTTCCGCAGCACTCGGACCGCAGTATCATCGATCCGGAGCAGCTCTAAACGAACTGATCTGTCAGGTGCTATTGGGCCTGCTATAGTGGTATTATGCTACTCTGGCCGAAGGAGAGATCTCCGTAGCGAGGAGAAGTGAAAGATGTCGTGCAAGGTCCCTAACTCTTGCAGCAGCTCCAGCCTGTAAGCCAAGGGGCCGATCCACTACAGGATCAAATATGTCCCCATATATCAAGGGCTAAGCTTCTTGTGCCTCCACACCCAAGAAACACCATGCACCGGACGTATCTTCAAGAACACTTTGTCCCCCACCAGGAATTCCACTTTCCGATATCGCGCATCATAGTACTTGGCCTGGGTGCTCTGAGCCTCCAGCATCCAATCCCTGATCAGTAGTATCTGAGCATCTGTATCCTCTATATATTCCGATCCAAGTGCCTTGGGGTCCTCATCTTGAACCCAAGATAGTGGGGTCCGGCACTTCCTCCCGTATAGAGCTTCATAAGGTGTCATCCCAATGCTAGCCTGGTGACTGTTATTATAGGAGAAATCAATTAGTGGCAACAGTTTCTCCCAGGGCTTCCTGTATCCAGTATACACAAACGTAGCAGATCCTCCATAGTCTTGTTGGTCCGCTCTGTCTGGCCGTCGGTCTGTGGATGGAAAGCAGTGCTAAAAGCAAGCTGAGAACCTAAGTATGCCTGCACCGCTCTCCACTCCCTAGAAGTGAACTGACCGTCACGATCTGAGACAATCATCCTAGGAACGCCGTAGTACCTGACGAGCTGCTCCACAAACAACCTTACCAAAGCAGAAACTTAGTTGTCCTTCCTGATCGGTATGAACCGGTCCACCTTGGTCAGTCTATCGACAATGACCCAAATAGAATCGTGCCCAGAGTGGGAGCGAGGCAATCCGTGCATGAAATCCATAGTGATATCCTCGAACTTCCACTCTGGCACCGATAGTGACTGAAGTAGTCCTCCTGGGCTCTTACACTCTACCTTTACCCGCTGGCATGTCTTATAGTGTGTCACATAATAAATGATCTCCCTCTTCATTCCTGCCAATACAAGCTCCTCTGCAGATCCGCTGTCATCTTGGTGATACTGGGGTGCACTGAGTACTGAGAATAGTGTGCCTCCCTGAGTATATCCTCTCAGATACCACCTCCTCTGGGAATATAAACACGACCACGGAAATGAATGAGGTGATCACACAATGAATAATCCTCTGACTTGCCCCCTTCCAGGGCCCTGAATATCGGCTCCAAAGCTGTATCTAGCCTCTAATGTGTCCTGATGCGGCCCCGTATATCGCACTCAATGATCAAGGAACTCAAGTACTCTCGATATTTCTCTGGCTCGGACTCGGAAACCATAGTAATATGCATATCCTCCAGCATCTGTACAAGCTCCATAGCCATCACCGTGGCTCCGGTCTAGAAGTGTCGGCTCTCCTGCTCAAGGCATCTGCCACGGTGTTCGCCTTCCCCGGGTGATAATGCATCTGGTAGTCATAGTCGCATAGGAACTCCAGTAATTTCCTCTGACGAAGGTTCAGATCCTTTTGTGTATCGATATACTAGAGATTCTTGTGATCTGAGAAGATGTCACAATGAACCCCATATAGGTAATGCCTCCAGATCTTCAGTGCAAATACCACTTCCCCGAGCTCTAAATAATGTACAGGGTAGTTCTGCTCGTGCTTCTTCAACTGCCTCGAAGCATAAGCGATGACATGTCTGTGCTGCATCAGGACCGCACCCATCCCCTGATATGAGGCGTCAGTATAAATATGAAATCCTTGCTTCCCAGATGAAAGTGCAAAGATAGGGGAAGAGGTGAGTGTGTCATTTCACTCTTGAAATGTTGCCTCACACTTCTCCGTCCAAGTAAAAGCTACCTCCTTCGTCAAGGACGTGAGGGGGAGTGCTATCCTCGAGAACCCCTCCACGAACTTGCGGTAATATCCTGCGAGTCCCAGAAAACTATGTATATCTGAAGTTGACTTTGGTCGCGGCCAATCTCTAACTGCATGCACCTTGGCCGGGTCCACGGCCAACTCGGCTCCACTGATAGTATGCCCCAAGAATTCCACTTCCTGCATCTAGAACTGGAACTTGGAGAACTTGGCATACATCTGGTGCTCTCTCAGCTTCCTCAAAACCAATGTCCAATGATGAGTTTGGTCCTCCTGTGTCCGAGAGTAGATCAGAATGTCATCGATGAAGACTATGACAAACCTGTCCAGGTAGGGTTCGAAGATACGGTTCATCAGACTCATGAACGCGGAAGGCGCATTCGTGAGTCCGAAGGGCATCAACGTGAATTCGTATAATCCATAGCGGGAACTAAAGGCCGCCTTCGGAATATCCTACTCTTGACTCCCTAGCTGGTAGTATCTGGATCTCAAGTCCAGCTTGGAGAAACAGAAGGCTCCCTGAAGCTGATCAAAAAGCTCTTCGATCCGGGGCAGTGGATATGTTTTTCGGACCGTTAACCGGTTCAATTCTCGGTAGTCGATGTAGAGCCGCAACGACCCATCCTTCTTCTTGACAAATAACACCGGTGCTCCCCATGGTGATGAGCTCGGTCGGAAAAATCCTGACTCTACAAGCTCTTGTAGTTGCGGCCAGAGCTCTGTTAGCTCTTTCGGGGCCATCCTATACGGTGCCCGAGATACGAGCCTCGCTCCTGGCACCAACTGAATCCGGAAGTCCATGTCCCTGGCCGGTGGCAACCCAGTCAATATCTCCGAAAATATGTCGGAGAAATCCCGAACCACCGAAATGTCAACCATAGGAGTTTCTGCTCCCGCCATCTCGAAGCAGATAATATAAACCTCCACTCCGTGCTCGTGGGCCTTGACAGCTTGTACAGATGATAATGAAATATGGGAGACAGGTCTAATACCTTCGACAATGACGTAGGAGTCCCCGTGTCTCAATGTGATCCTCTTCGACGAGAAGTCGATATGGGCATGGTTCCAACGCAACCACGTCATGCCAGAATCAGGTCGAAGTCTGGCATTTTCAGGATCGTTGTCGGTGCTTCAAATGCCTTCCCTCCAATTTCTGCCTCCATGTTGCACTTGACAGATGATAATAGTTCTGATCTGTCGGGTAGTCGTACCCTAATCGTCAAGCACGTGAATCATTCCACACCATCCAGTCCTTCCACAAACTCTTCTGATATGAATGAGTGCGAAGTACCCATATCGAACAGTATATGAGCGGGCTTGCCGCTGATAAAGACTATGCTTGAGGTTAGTTTGAGTTTTTAATATGGTTGTTTATTCTACAAGGTCAAGTCCTATATATATTGAGTAAAATCTTAAATTCATAATATAATTGAAGTACATGTGATTACCTCCTCAGGATTCCTTGGCTCGGCGAGGTCTAATGTGTACATCTTCTCTTGCCCTCTGCCTCGGCCATAATGTCCTCAGCCTCGGCCTCGACCTCGTCCTCGGCCTCTGCCCTACTGTGTTGGAGGGGCCACTGGAGGTGGTGGAGGAGGGAGTGGATGAAACTGATGCAGGCACTCAGATCTATAGTGCCCCGGTTGGTGGCACCCATAACAAACTACCTGCCGCTGGCCACGATCATCTTGCCTCATCGGGCCATACACCTCAAACTGTAGAAGGCCTTTGCTCCTACCTGAAGTTGGGACGATGACATCCCCCACCCCTCTTGTAACCAATCACCCTGCCTCTCTGGGAGCCCCTGCTACTCTCCCCAGATGATGACCCATCTAGCGGCCTCTTTCCTCGGCTCTGCACCATCAGCTGGTCTGCCTCCAGCTTCTTGGCTTCTCTATGATCTGTGTCGATGTGCCATGAGAGATGAACAATAGAGACTGTCTGGTGGAGTCCTTAATCCCTCGGTAGAACTCTTGGCATACCTTCTATCATCTGTGTCATGAATCCCTGCAAACCTGTCCAGATGGGAAAACTCTCTCTGATATTCAATCACTGACCTGGTCCCTTATTTGAGGTTCAAGAACCTCTCTTCTAGCTCATCCCTATCCGTGGTGGACACAAAGTGATCCAAGAACGTCTCGCTGAACTCCTCCCATGAGAAATCTGATAGCTCCCTATCAGCATATGTGGAGTCCAACATGGACTTCCACCACCTCTTCGCGTGGACATCCAATGTAGAAGAGTCCAAAGATACTTCTTGGCTGACAGGGTAGCTGATGCCTGACAGCATATCCTGTATAGCCTTAAGCCATTCCTCGGACGTCACTGCATTCTCTGTCCCGTGGTACATCGGTGGGGACAGGCTCTTAAAGGAACTTAACCAGTTTGATCCAAGATTTGGCAGCTGTGCTGGGACCTACTGGGCTTTGAAGGCCTCGAGAATAGCCGGCAGGGTCTGTCCCATCTCCGTCTGCTGAAAAGGAATGGCAGCCGGAGGGGGAGGGACCACATTCTCCGATACGGTGAACTGCGGAGGTTGTATAAAGGTAAGGTTTATATTAGAATTGGCCTAACTCATTGCTTAGGTGGACTGTATTATGTGACTTTTTTACATATGGGCACACCATTGCTTCCACTACATAGTTTGTCCGCAAGCTAATTCTCGAGCGGGGTGACCCAGTGTTGTGGTCTTCTTCTCTTATGATCCCGATCTTATGCACAGAACCGTCGTCTTATGGTGACACTAACTCACGGGTTAGACGACACCGCAAGATGCCAATCCTACCAGCTTGTACGATCATATAACCTGTTCGGTCAATAGAGAAATAGAAGTATAAAGCAGTGCATATAACAGCTAGTCCACAAGTCACAGCACTATCATTTATAATAAAAATGAAAGTACAAACGAGTCCAATATGAGTACAACAAAAAGAGAAATGGTTATGCCCTGTACATGATATCAAATCTCTCTCTCTCAAAATGACAACATGCGGAAGTTAATCTATCATTAATAAAGTCATCCCACCTAACGAAGGGCTACAGTAGTAGTAGTTAGCTGTGGTGGTATCATCTCCTCACGTCCTGCCACCTCGTACTGTTGGTCGTGCTGGTACTCCATCTCCTCGAGCTCCTAAAATGATTTGGTCACAACCGACCGTTAGTCATAAAGACTAAGTCGTTTCCTCCATACCTCGCCCCCACAACTCCTAGGTACCGGGCGGGAGGACAACAAGGGGTATAAAAAGAAGCAGGTGATAGTGGAACTATACTACCAAGTATATAAAGTATTAATCTATTTCTACTCTAGCAGTTCTAGGTATATAGCACATGTAAAGTATAAAGAACTGTACAGAAAGTAAGTAAGGCTCTGTGAGTAAACAACTAAAGAACGATAAGTAGAATATGCTACTACTAAGCTACCATCATAGAAGTACCTTAACTTATATGAATGCTCATACAAACTTATAAGTTAAGATTTCCAAATATAACTTATCATATAAGAGAGCCCATACTAATTTATATGATAAGGATCTATGGTGCGTATGCCCTAGTTATGAATGTATGTTATGCATGCTTTTTATGATTCATGCAAGTGCAACTCACACACGCGACTCTGTGATCACAGATCTTTAGTTCCCACTTTTTGGAGCTAGCATCACTCTGGTAATACCGTTGTGGCTGTGGCAGTAGCAAAACGGGCGCTTCTGCTTCCTAGGCGGATAAACACACAACCAAGCCCAAACCCTTAGTACGCCTCTGTACACGTCCTAGGTGCACTTTAGTGTCTCTGCGTACTAATGCTGGCCAACTACCAGGCTTTCTTGGTCGGGTGTGCGTTTTCGGGGATTGTCCTTCGGATCATAGTATAAACAACCTACTGGCCCCTCAAACCTCACACCTCACCAGAGTTACCGTACTGCCATCGGTGTGAAGATAATTTACCATGCTTCGCTAAAACCTGTAGAAGCAAATAGCCAATGAAAAGCCCAACTATAGTAGGAAAAGTAACTCTACGGTCCTAAACATGTGAATCATTAACACTGGTAAAACCACGGATCTGATTCGGCGACCAAAACATCCAATACCAAACTACCAGACCTAAATGTCTCAGAGGCACCACAGTGGCGGCCACAAGGTCCAACACACCTAAAACATCATGTAAATAAGGGCCCAATACACACTACTACGTGCAATGATTCAGGAAATGGCGTCCAATTTGCGGTCCTTTATCCACTGCCAATCTAGCCATTAAAACACAACCTAAACACCCAGCAAAACCCAAATACCAAAGTCTAAACACTTGTCGCGACAAATGGGACAAAAATACCCAAGGTAAGCCCTAAGGACCAAACTCGATGAATCGGACAAAAACGGCGAAATAAATTCTAAGTCCTGGCCCATTCGGCGAGTAAACCAGACGATTACAGCGATACTCGACGAATTTTATACTACTTAGTGAAAATGAACTAGTGATACTCGATGAATTCCTATGACATACGTCGAATCTTCCTTTGCAATTCTACAATAATCGACGACTGATGATACTCGACGAATTCCTCGACGATACTCGCCAAAAACACTTGGGCTAAAGAGGCATCCCATACTCGACGAATATATACTTAGGCTAGACTTCACCATACACGACGATCTTACCAACTTTACTCGACGAATCCCTAACGTCGATACAAGACGAACTGGCCCAAGATAGTCGACGAATTTAACTTACCTACTCGCCGAATTTCCCTTAAGCTGTTAAACCAAGTTCCACGGTTTTGGCCGAAATCTTGCCCTAACCTAGGGGGTTCTTTCATGATTGAAACTATGCTAATCCTACTCTCTAAGGGATGAGGAAAGAGAGGAAGAATATAATCAAAGAATGGACATGCAAGGGGAGAAAATCCACTTGCCTCGAAACTTCGGAGAAACGTCGCCCGCTCGCGCCGCGATAAGGATCGGTCGTAAAAAGGCCCTAGCAATGATTCCTGAAACTTTGGAGGGGAAAGGAGTCAAAACCTCAAACCCTAACTCAATAAAATTGGAGAAACGGGGAAAACTTACCACGATCGCGTAGCCCTCACCGAGAGCTTTCCAAATCTCTAATCTATTGACGAATCCGACCACCGGACCTCTGGAAATCGTCGGCCAAAAACACACCAAGCCAACCGAACTCCTTACTTTCGTAGCAGGTTGGTTCGACGTGACCGATCTCCTATTTATAATAATAATTATAATATAATATATTATTACCTAATTAAATAACGTCTAAACGACTAATCAATCCAATCGACCTTGTATTTCTATGAAAATTGCACCGCAGCTAAATATTGACGCTATGAATCAAACGACAAAGTCGAAATCAAAATCCGACAAACCAAACTCGAAAAAAACCTCCCAAAGCCAAAACACAAGCATTCCCAAAAAGGCTCCACCGAGTCACCAAAACAGACCCGGCTCGCGAGGGAATCTTGAAAACAGGCTAAAACTCAGCCACACTAAAAGCCTAAAGAGAAAAAAACCACGCTCTAACAACGGCACATGCCAAAAAGGCATTAACGTAACGCCCTGACATCACAAATACGCTAATAAAAGAAATAAAGTAAACATCAAAAAATCAGGGGCATTACAGTAAACCCTATAGGCCTTACTATGGTTATTATAACCAACAAATATGCCATCATAAGACATCTCAGCAAACTTAGTTATGTACGTTTTCCCATTATTTAGTACAAAACATCTACATCCAAAGATTCTAAAATAGTCCAAGTTTGGTTTTCTTCTCTTCATTAGTTCATAAGGAGTTTTATTCAACCTTTTGTTGATTGAATCTCTATTAAGAACATGACATGTTGTGTTAATAGCTTCAGCCCAGAAATATTCTGGGAGAGAAGAATCAATCAGCATGGTTCTTCCAGCTTCAATGAGAGTCATGTTCTTCCTCTCAGCAATTCCATTTTGCTGGGTGTTCTTAGAGAGGAAAACTCTTGCTAAATCCCCAGTTCTTCACAATAATTTTTCATATATTCAGATTGAAACTCAGTTCCATGATCTCTTCTAATTCTGACCACAGAACTGTTCAATACATTCTGTATTTTTTTGACAAATGTCTTGAAGACATCAAGAGTTTCAGACTTTTTCGTTAAGAAGAAAACCCAAGTGAATCTGGAATAATCATCAAAAATTACAAAGGTGTAGACTATGAACTAGCATAGGACCAAACAAGTCCATATATAAGAGGTATAAACACCTCATTGAGTCTTTGGATTTAATACTTTTGAATGAAGCTTTTGTCTGCTTGACTTTTTGGCATGCAGAGCAAATGCTCTCCTTATCGCATTTAATATTTGGACCATTCCTAAATAGCTCTTTATTGTAAAGTTTTCCTATGGCCTTGTAGTTCAAATGAGCTAGCCTATTTTGCCATTTGACAGAGTGTGAGGCTTTCTCATTTGCAACTAGACATAAGGGTGAGTCTGACTTTAAACAAAGAAAATTCAAATAATACACATTCCCACATCTTGTGCCTGTCAAGATGACCTCTTGGTCACTTGACTTCTTTATTAGACACTCATCCTTGTGGAATGAAATATCATATCCAAGGTCACAAAGTTGGCTTATACTTACAAGGTTGTGTTGCAACCCTTCCATATATGCTACTTTAGGGAAAGTGACTAAGCCATTTGTGATCTTACCATACCCTTTGGTAATTCCTTTGCCAGCTCTACCAAAGATCACCTTTTGTCCATTCTTCATAGGAATAAATTCCCTCTAATTTCTTCTTGTTCCAGTCATGTATCTAGAACACTCACTATCCAAATACCAGATGGGCCTATCTCTGGTGCTTGGACATTCCTGTAAGATAAGAATTTATTTTTCCTTAGGAACCCAAATTGTTTTGGTCCTAGGTTCTTGTTAGTTGTGGATCTATTGAGACCACCTGTTAAATTCTTAACTGGATACCTTTTTTGAACATGATACACTATGTAACTGAACCAACAGTCCAATGCAAAGTGTCCTACCTTTCCACAACAACAGCATTCATATCTATTGTAACTCCTCTTTGGAGGAATATAAGGAACTTTGTGCTGACATTCTTTAGAGCAGGAATCATCAAACTTGACAATTGTATTTTGTCTGGGAGCAAAAAGGTTGTTTTGTCTCTCAGTTACAACAATTCTCCTTGGAGCAAGCACATTAGGAATAGCTTTCCTATTCACATATGAACTTGGTCCAACTAGTCTAGACTTCTGGGTTTCTTTTCCTTTAGTCTAAAACATAGGTTGTGGAATGACTAGACCCTTTGGTCCTGTCAGCTTTTTGCCTCTTTTTCTCTTGGGTTTACCATACCCAAGACCACTTCTAGGTGTTCCTGAGAAGGTATCTATTATAGGAAGCATAGTTTTAAGTTTATAAAATAGTTGTACTAGTCTTTTCTCATTCAGGAGTTTGAGTTCTAACTCCTGAATGATTGCATATTTTTGTTTTATCAACATAATTTGATCATCAATGATCTAAGAAAGCTTTTCTAACTTTGAGCTTTGAAGACCTATCTTCTGAGTATCCATCTTATGATGATACTCAAGACCTTATAGTGATGCAATCTCTATAGCTTGTTCTTGACAAGCTTCTTGCTATTTACAAGAGCTTCCAATAGTTTTCCAAATTTGATTGTGAGCTACTGTAGTTCAGTCTCAGGGCTAGACTTATGTGAATTAAACTTTGAGTCACATGAGTCTAGCTTATCCACAGTCTCATGAACAGAATTTGTAGAACAACAGGAATTGTCAAAGATTACCTGAGTATCCTAAAATTCAGCAATTTCTGTATCTGGATTATCAGACAATGCCATAAAATTAACCATCATATCATCTTCAGAATCACCATAGTGTGATGAAGTTGTGGGGTTATTGCCCTTGTATATGGCCTCTCTAATGAATTCTTCTTCATAGGAGAATAGTCCAGCATGTTATTCTTCTGATTTAGTTGAATCAGTATCACTATCAGATGAGGTCTTTGGCTTCTTTGCCAACATACCCTTTTCTGATTTCTTATCTTTATTGTAAAACCCATATTCGTTGGGTAGAACCCGGAGGCAACAACGGTCGGGGTTGGACCAGCCTCAGGCTAGCTTGGGCCTGAAGACCAGAAGTGCTCTCGCCGGAGGAGCTCCCTCTTAGGAGCAGGCGAGGTCCCACCCGTGACTAGAAGCGAGCGAGAAGGCGTCGAGTGGTCTCAACGCCGCGCTGAGTGAGCTCCACTCACTCAACGCAGTGGTCAGCAGTAAGGGCGCTGAGTGAGCTACACTCACTCAACGCCATTGTCAGCAGTAAGGGCGCTGAGTGAGCTCCACTCACTCAATGCCGTGGTCAGCAGCAACAGCGTCAGGGTTAGAGGAGCTCCCGCCTGGAGAGGGGCGAGAGCGTTCACCATCGGTCAGCCAGGACCCACTTTCGGCAGAGTCGGCGAGAATGATTAAACTGGCGAAGAGGTGGGGGCCGGCTCAGCTTGAGATTTTCGGCATTTCTTTTCAGCTCCTGCCAAATGAAGGCGAGAGGGTTCTCGGCATAGAGTTCCCGCCGAGTGGGGCCTAGGGTTCATGGTAAGATTACTTAATTGCCCTCGGGTTAAATTACCCTCATACCCCCAAAGGCTGCATTTAACACTTATCAAACCGCGGGATTTGGCTATTAGCAGACCAGCTAGGGGTATTTCAGTAACTTCAGGTCAGCAAAAGGTTATAAATAGACCCATAAGGGCTCCTTAGAAAGCACACTCTCATTTTTCTCTGAATCTCTAGTACTTTCTGAGTAGCTCCTAGCCCAGCTTTTGGCTTTGGAGGGGAAGCTCTCAGAAATCTTCCGGGTGTGGGGTGGGACCTCCCTACTGAGGCTTTGGGTTAGTCCTAGGTCGTTAGTTACCAGTCAAGGGGAGGGGCTTGAGAGAAGTAGGTGTTGGCTGCACCCCTGTTTTGAACATTCGTTGAGGTCAATTTGGCTCCAATAGTTCTGTTGCAGTGAGCGTGGAAGGCAGCCGGTATAAGAAAGCCTTGAGTTTGGTCCCATGACTAGGGGTGATGGTGAAGTGTCTGGCTCAGGGGGTATCCCCACCCCGGGGGAGGAAGCGACAAGGAAGATGTTGGAAGACTTTAGGCGAGAGGTCCTACAGACCATCATCCTGGCCTTCTCGGTAAGGAGTGAGTGGGAGACGCCTCAGGTTCCGGTGGAGGCGGTCCTGCTTCTTGGCGAAAATGCCCCTGGGCAGCGCCCCGGGAAGGAGGTCCCGGTGGAAGTTGGCGAGAGAGACGTTGCCACGCGGGAAATCTTCCCAGGCCAGCGCCACGGAAAGGAGGTTCCGGCAGAAGTTGGCGAGAGGGAGGCGGCAGTGCGAGATCTCTTCCCTTAGGCACGGTACCGCGGATCGAGCAAGCCAGCTGAGGCTGCGAGACGTGCCCTCTCGCCAGGAGGGAGGCAAGAGTCCCTTCTGCGAGCTCATCATCTCGGCTCCGGTGCCGGAAGGGTTCCGAGATCCCGACATGTCTTACTACTCAGGGAAGGATGATCCGGTGCAGCACGTTCAGTGGTTTGAGGATGTAGTTTCGATCCGGCAGATGACGGATGCCTTCAAGTGTCGGCTGTTTGCCATCATGTTGAAGGAGAAGGCTCGGGACTGGTTCCACCAGTTGCCGGCGAGTTCCATATACAGCTTTGAAGATCTGCGCAGGGGGTTTCTGTTGAGATTCTCGATGTCGAAGAAGCGGAAGAAGGAGGCGGAGTGCCTGTTTGCGGTGAGGCAGAAGAAGGATGAGACGCTGGGCCACTACGTTGACCGGTTTCAGGAGGAGATCCTCCTAGTCCAGGAAGTCCTGGGGTATGCGCTGATGCTTGCCTTTACACTGGGGCAGAGACCAGGATTCTTTAGCATGGAGCTGAAAAGAGTCCCCCCCCCCCTCTCGTTTGAAGAGCTAATGGAGAGGGCGGCAAAATAGATCGATTTCGAAAGAGCCAACCCGGCTTTCGCTAGGAAGTTTGCCCAGTTGGCAGAGGATGATGTGAAGGAACCGGCATTAGGGAAGCAGAGGGAGAAGAGGGAGCAGAGGGAGCAGAGGGAGGAAAGGAGAAGAGAAGAATCCTGGAGGCAGGGGCAGAATAAAAATTGGGGGGCTCGGGAGCCACACAATCGGTTGGGTTGGAGGCCTCAGGAGGGTCGCCCCCAGGGTCAAGGATGAGGTTTGCAGGGAAGGGATAACCTTCGGGAGCTGAGGAGGTTCGATCAGTAGGCATGGAGGCAGGGACCGAGAGACCACGTCTCGCCGCCGCAGGAAGCGATGGAGGTTGGTAGAGGAAGAGGAGGAAGAAGAGGAGTTCGAGGGGCTGGAAGAAGAGGAGGAGAAGGAAGAGGGGACAGGGTGGCGTTACCCTTCTGCGACTTCCACCAGGAGGAGGGTCACGCGACGGCCACCTGCCCGGAGTTCTTGGAGATGCGGGAAGCCAGAGGAATGGGGAGACAGGATCCGCCGGTAAGGATCATGGAAGTGCAGCAGGGAGGTGAGGAAGATAGATGCGAGGACCGGGTAGACGTGGGGACCCGAGGAGGGATCGGAGTGATCCACGGAGGGGTCGGGATTGAGGAAACCCGCAAGGGGAGCTTGTAGACCATGTTCCGCAGAGGGGTCGCCTCGACCTCCTTAGCTCCCCCTCCGGAAGAAAAAAATCATCTTTTCATCCGTGGATATGCCGGACTACGAGGATCCATTCTGCGACGCCCTGGTGATTCAGACAGCGGTGGAGAACTTTACGGTCTCCAGGATACTGGTGGATAATGGGAGCTCGGTGAACGTCATCTTCAAGAGAGCCTTCGATGAGATGAAGGTCGAGGGTAAGAGGGTTCTAGCCTCAGATAGACCGTTGTTTGGGTTTTTTGGAGAAAGGAAAGAGGTGGAGGGAGGAGTAGGGCTGCATGTAAAGCTGGGGGCGTGTCACGGAACTGTAGGTTCGTGATAGTGGACGCCCCAAGTAGTTACAATGCCATCTTTGGGCATCCCCTCATTAGCACCTTTCACTGTGTCCCCTCTTCGTTTCATCAATGTCTCAAGTTCAATAATGGAGGGGTGCAGGTCAGGATTAGGGGGGATCCAAAGGTGGCAAGACAATGCTATGTGACGGCAGTTAACACTGTGTCTTCGATGGCGGAGGCAGAAGAGCTAGAGAGGGAGCTAGCAGAGAAAGAGGAGATGAGTTTGGAGGTAGAGGAGCAAGTGGTAGGAGAAGCTGAGAAGGAGGCTCGGAGGGGGGAGGAAGTCGAGCAGCAGGAGGAGGAGATCCTGTAGGAGGCGATGGAGGTAGAGGAGAAGCTAGTCGCTGGAATCGAACAAGAGGGTCTGGAGGAAGTGATGGATGAAGAGGAGGGTCAAGTGGCGAGAGTTGAGCAGGAGGCCCCGAGGGGTGTGGAGGTTCATCTTCTCCAGGAGGAGAAGCCGGAGGAGGCAATGGAGGCTGAAGGAGGGGAGGAGTTGGAGTTTGAGGAAGAAGCAAGGGTCGGCTGGGAGCAATCGCGGTTGGAGCCGGTCGAAGAAGTGGTGGAGATGGAGGTCTCCACCACAGCAGGGCAGGTGCAGAGGGTGCGGATCAGTGGGGGCCTAAGTCCCGAGGACCAGGAGCAAATGAGAGCTTGCATCCAGAGCAATGTCAACATCTTTGCCTGGAGCGCGACGGACATGCCAAGCATTGACGCGGATGTGGCTTGTCATCGCCTGAACCTGGACCCCTAGACTCGCCCCATATGCCAAAAGATGAGGACCATCGCCACCAAGCTGGAGGAGCCCATCCGCGAGGAGGTAGAAAAGCTCTTGGAGGCAGGCTTCATCTCGGAGGTCCAGTACCCAGGCTGGATCTCCAATGTGGTAATGGTTAAGAAAGAGGGAGGGAAGTGGCGCATATGTATTGACTTCTCTTTATTAAATAAATCATGCCCCAAGGATTGCTACCCTCTACCTCGAATCACGCGCTGGTTGACTCAGCCGTCGGTTTTTTTTATGAGTTTTCTTGATGCTTTTTCAGGTTATCACTAGATTCGCATGCACCCCCCCCCCCCCCCCCCACGTCAAAGATGTCTCCTTCATCACTAGGGAAGGGTGCTTCAGCTATAAGATGATGCCCTTTGGGCTGAAAAATGCAGGAGCCACATACTAGCGCATGATGGATTGAGTCTTCCAGGGGCAGAGAGGGAGAAACTTGGAAGTCTATATCGACGACCTGATGGTGAAAAGCAAGTGTGTGAGCTCACACCTACGGGACCTAGAAGAGACCTTTGCCACCCTCTGGAGGTTCAATATGACGCTGAATCCCTTGAAGTGTGTCTTTGGGGACAGCCGCGGGAAGTTCCTTGGACATCTCTTGACTCCGGCAGGGGTGGAGCCTAACCTGAATAAGGTAAAGGTCATCCTAGACCTGGAATCACCTCGCAATGCCAAGGAGGTCCAGCGCTTGGCAGGAAAGCTGGCTGGAATAAGCAGGTTCCTTTCTCGGTCTGGATACATATGTTCATCATTCTTAAAAGTGTTGAGGGGTAACCAGAGGTTTGAGTGGATAGCCGAGTGTGAGGAAGCCTTCCAAGGACTGAAGAGACAGCTCTCCCCGGCTCCCCTACTTCAAAGCCCAAAAGAAGGGGAGGACCTAGCCCTGTATCTCGGGGTGGGAGTGGAAGCCGTGAGCTCTGTTCTTATCAGGGAAGAGGGAAAGAAGCAGCTACCCATCTACTACGTAAGCCGAATATTAAGGAAGGCAGAGCTTCGTTACCCCATCCTCAAAAAGCTAGTATATGCTCTGATCGTTTCAGCAAGGAAGCTCCGGCCATATTTCCAAGCGCACACGATTAGGGTGGTAACCGACCTATCCTCTTCGCAAGATCTTTGAAGGGGTGGAGCACTCGGGGAGGCTGGCCAAGTGGTCTATTGAGCTGAGCGAGTTCAACATCTCTTTTGTCCCAAGGCTCTCCATTAAGGCGCAAGCAGTGGCGGACTTCCTGGCAGACTATGTTGTTGAAGTCGGGGAAGAGGAGCCGCGGAAGCAGGGGGCGTGGAAGGTGATGGTTGACGGGGCCTCGGGAAAGCATTCCATGGGGGGAGGAGTGGTGTTGGTAAGCCCCCAGGGGATAGCTATAGAACAGGCGGTGGCCTATCACTTTCCGGTGACCAATAATCAGGCAGAGTACGAAGCCGTGATAGCCGGTCTTCGTTTGGCAAAGGAGCTTGGGATCCAGGATGTGGAGGTCTTCATGGACTCGATGGTGGTGGCATCGCAGATTTGAGGAGAGTTTAAAGCTCGGGAACCTACTCTCATAAAGTACCTATCCAAGGGAAGGGCAATTGTCGGAGATTTTCGATCCTTCTCAATCCAGCACGTCCACCGGGAGGAGAGTGTGTCTGCCAACCGATTGGCGAAGTTCGAACCTCGGGGAGGAGGGACCCTAACCGAACTGTTCCGACCAGCGATCGAAGAAGGGGAGCTGATGGAGATAGGTCGGCAACCCTCGTGGGTGGACCCACTAGTAACCTTCCTGTCAACTGGCAAACTGACGGAAGAGGTAAAAGATGCAAGGAGTTTCAGGCGTAAGGCATCTCACTACCTGATGTTGGAAGGGGGGTTACATCATAAGATGTCGTCGGGATTCCTAGCCAGGTGTGTGACCGAGGAAGAAGTCCCGAAGATACATGGGGAGATACACTCAGGTGAGTGCGACAGTCACTCGAGGGGAAGGACTTAAGAGGCAAGGGTGGTCAGGCAGGGGTACTTCTGGCAGACCCTGAGGAAGGATGCGACAGAATTCGCAAGGTGATGTAAAAAGTGCCAGCTGTATGCCCCCTCCAGCTCTTGCCCACTCAAAGACTAAGGAGCATAATGTCACCATGGCCTTTCGCCATTTGGGGAATTGAATTGGTCGGGCCTTTTCCTCCGGCTAGTGGACAGAGGAGGTTCCTCTTGGTCATTATCGATTACTTCTCAAATTTGCTGGAGGTTAAGGCCTTGGCAAAAGTCACCTCGCAGGTCATAAGGAACTTCGTCTGGGGGGAGATCATATGCAGACACGGGCTGCCTCAAGCGATAGTAACAGACAACGGTCCTCAGTTCGCCAGTGAAGAGTTCATCAGCTTCTACGCCCAGCTGGGGGTAGATCTCAGATTTGCCTCTGTCCACCACCCCCGGAGCAACGACCAGGTTGAAGCAGCAAACAAAATTATCGTAAACCTGCTCAAGAAAAAAGTGGAGAACCTGAGGGGAAATTGGGTGGAACAGCTCCCCTCGGTTCTATGGGCCTTGAGAACGACTCTGAACACGGCCACTAGCGAGACCCCCTTCAAGATCTCTCACGGGTGAGAGGCTGTCCTGCCAGTGGAATTCAAAGTTCGGTCCCCTCGGGTCGTAGCGGCAAGGGAAGGAGATGAGACGTGGAGGTTGGAAAATGAGGAAGGGCTGCATCTCTCGCTAGACATAATGGAAGAAGCGTGGGATGTCGCAACCATCAGGCAAGAAGAGATCAAGCGACGCATGGCAAAATACTTCGACAAGCATGCCAGGATCAGGCAGTTCGTCGAAGGGGATCTAGTGTTGAAAAAAGTTGATGCCGCGAGAAGGTCGGCCCCCGTGGGCAAGCTCAACCCAAACTGGTAAGGGCCTTACATAGTAAAGGAGGTCCTTATAATGGGAAGCTACTACCTCTAGGATGTGGAAGGGAGGACCTTGGGCCACGCTTGGAGCAGTGACGATCTAAGGCGCTTCTACCCATGAGGGGGAGGAAGTGGTTGTAATTTTGTCTCTAAATATTATCATGTTATCATGTGTTATCATAATACATCCCATTCTTTGATCCGTTGCTAACTCTTTTTAAACGTTAGGATGAGAACAAGTTTTGTTCGTGAGAGCTTCATCGACGCCCCGAGCTCGTCTAGGCCCCAGGTTGACCCGCTGCGCAGGCTCTCATCTAGCTGGCAGGTCTGAAGGCTCGCCTGTGGGGGAGACATTTTGGTTTTGAGATCTTAATCGACACCCCGAGCTCGGCTCGGCCCCAGGTAGACCCGCTGTGCAGGCTCTCATCTAGCTGGCAGGTCCGAAGGCTCGCCTGTGGGGGAGAGGTCTTATGTTTGGAAATCTTCATCGACACCCCGAGCTCGGCTCGGTCCCAGGTAGACCTGCTGCGCAGGCTCTTATCTAGCTGGCAGGTCCGAAGGCTCGCCTGTGGGGGATATGTTTTGGTTTTGAGATCTTCATCGACACCCCGAGCTCGGCTCGGCCCTAGGTAGACCCGCTACGCAGGCTCTCATCTAGCTGGCAGGTCTGAAGGCTCGCCTGTGGGGGAGAGGTCTTATGTTTGGAAATCTTCCTCGACACCCCGAGCTCGGCTCGACTCCATGTAGACCTGCAGCGCAGACTCTCATCTAGCTGGCAGGTTCGAAGGCTCGCTTGTGGGGGAGAGGTATTATGTTTAGAAATCTTCATCGACACCCCGAGCTCGGCTCGGCCCCAGGTAGACCCGCTGCGCAGGCTCTCATCTAGCTGGCAGGTCTGAAGGCTCGCCTGTGGGGGAGAGGTCTTATGTTTGGAAATCTTCATCGACACCCCGAGCTCGGCTCGGTCCCAAGTAGACCGGCTGCGCAGGCTCTCATCTAGCTGGCAGGTCCGAAGGCTCGCCTGTGGGCGAGAGGTTTTGGTTTTGGAAATCTTCATTGACACCCCGAGCTCGGCTCAGCCCCAGGTAGACCCGCTGCGCAGACTCTCATCTAGCTGGCAGGTCCGAAGGCTCGCCTGTGGGGGAGAGGTTTTGGTTTTGGAAATCTTCATCGACACCCCGAGCTCGGCTCAGCCCCAGGTAGACCCGCTGCGCAGGCTCTCATCTAGCTGGTAGGTCTGAAGGCTTGCCTGTGGGGGATAGGTCTTACGTTTGGAAATCTTCATCGACACCCCGAGATCGGCTCGGCCCCAGGTAGACCCACTGTGCAGGCTCTCATCTAGCTGACAGGTCCGAAGGCTCGCCTGTGGGGGAAAGGTTTTGGTTTTGAGATCTTCATCGACACCCCGAGCTCGGCTCGGCCCCAGGTAGACCCGCTGCGCAGGCTCTCATCTAGCTGGCATGTCCAAAGGCTCGTCTGTGGGGGAGAGGTCTTATGTTTGGAAATCTTCCTCGATACCCCGAGCTTGGCTCAGCCCCAGGTAGACCCGCTGCGCAGGCTCTCATCTAGCATGCAGGTCCGAAGGCTTGCCTGTGGGGGAGAGGTTTTGGTCGTGAGAGCTT
This sequence comes from Platanthera zijinensis, assembly GCA_039513925.1. Lineage (NCBI taxonomy): Eukaryota > Viridiplantae > Streptophyta > Magnoliopsida > Asparagales > Orchidaceae > Platanthera > Platanthera zijinensis. The sequence goes on along the minus strand of CM077089.1, from coordinate 117,164,554 downwards.
CATCGACGCCCCGAGCTCGGCTCGGCCCCAGGTAGACCCGCTGCGCAGGCTCTCATCTAGCTGGCAGGTCCGAAGGCTCGCCTGTGCGGGAGAGGTTTTGGTCTTGAGATCTTCGTCAACACCCCGAGCTCGGCTCGGCCCCAAGTAGACCCGCTGCGCAGGATCTCATCTAGCTGGTAGGTCCGAAGGCTCGCCTATGGGGGATAGGTTTAGTGTTTAGAAAAGTTTCGACACGAATGTTCTAGGCTAGGCAAAAGACACCCTGAAGACAAACCCAAAGGGGTTTCGGCCAAGAGAGGTCCTAGCCAGGAGAGGTTTCGACCAGGAGAGGTCTCGGCCCGGGGATCCTTGCTGAGGGATCTCGCCAAACGAAGTTCCCAGCGGGTCTAGGCAAGGAGACCCGATCGATCGCGCAAGGCAAGGAGGGGTGGTCTTCCCTTAGCCTATGAACGACGCTCATCACAAATGGTTCTCGGCAAAACGCGGGAGTGACGTGTTTGAGCCTTGAGCTCTCGGCAGATTCTCACCTATCGACCGCTAAGAGCGACTATCATAGAGGGCCAGCGGCCTCGGCGGAAGATCCCTTGAGCAGCATTCGTTATCAACAAAAAAAAGGGGTACAAACATTAACAATTTATATATGCAAATATGGTTACAAATAGTTGCAAAAAATCAGAGCGTCTCGCTCATTACAAAAGTAGAGGAAGAGGAGAAGGAAACCCCTCAGGGCGAAGCGCTATACCCGCTCGATCTCTCGCTTGAGCTCTCACTCGAGCTCCCGCTTGAGCTTCTGCAGGAGCTCTCACTCGAGCTCTCCCCAGAGGTCTCGCCAACAGTCGTGGGGGGTCTCCGGACGTCCGGAGGCGGAGAGTCGGGCATGCCTGGTGGCATTGGGATAGGCTCGAAGAGCCAGGGAACGAGCTGGGGAGAGGTGAGGGTCTTGCTACCCTCATCCAGGCATCCCACATCCCGCAGCATCTCGATCATCAGTCTGGCCGTCGCCTGGGAGTTGACCTGTAGAAGCTTATCGATATCATACTCAGAGTAATTCCGGCTCTTCAGCCTTTCATCGAGCGTGGGAGGGGGCGGGACAGCAGTTGCTGCCGTCTCCAGGCACTTGACTTGGTCCTTCAGCAGAGCGTTCTCGCACTCCACCCCGGCCAGCTGTGCACGGAGCACCATGACCTGCGGAGAGTCCTGCATAAAAGCGTATGATCAGCAGCGAGAACAAAGGTATGGAACTCATGGGCAAGAATGAATGTCAGAAAGGGTCTCTCTTACCTCCTCCGCCAGGCGCAGGGACAGCAGGCGTTGGGCGTCCTCTAGCTCAGTCTTCAGGGCCGCTGCCCGAGCCACCGCTTCCTCTCTCGCCTTGTACATATCGAGAAAGTTCCGCTCGATGGTGATTCTTCGGCGAGCACGCATGTGCACAAGCTCAAACCCACGCATCAGAGCCCTGACGGAGTCAAAAGCGAGGAGGCGAGTGGGCAATTGGTCGTACAGGCCCGCGAACTTCCGGCTGTAGAGGCCATAGCCCAGCGCGAAGGCCTCGCCGGTGACCTCGTCACGCTCTGCCCAGCTTGGGAGCAGCGTCAAGATGGATACTCGGTTGGCCTCCGAGTCCCATTGTAGCAAGGGTTTCCCTTCGACATCAAGGCTCTTCACGCCTAAACCAAAGTTACTGTGCCCCTTCGGCACAGGCTTGGACGGGAGCTGGGCAGAGCTCTCGGCAGCCACTATCTCAGTGCCCGCCTCGCCACCCGTCTCGATCGCAGCCGGAGGGTTCTCGGCAGGGGCCCCAGCACTGCTCCTGGGGACGTACCTCATCTCGCTGACCACCGCTAAAATCTTGGCGAAAGACTGGCCCGGCGGGAGAGGTCGTGCGGGCGAAGGCACCTTAGATTTCCCCTTCTCGGTAGAGGACGGTTTCGACCTCTTCATCCGCTGAGACGAAAAGCCACTGGGTTTCCGCTTCTCGGCACTAGACGGCGGAGGCGGAGCTGGCTCGTCCTGGCAAGCGCGGGCCGCGGACTTCGCGAGAGCCAACGGATCTCCCGCAGTCTGGCCCTCGGCAGCTTGCGTCTTCGGGGAAGGGCTGGTGCAAAGGGATCTCCCGCTCCCCTGCAAAGACAACAGGTAACACTCAGCATTAAGGTATGACGTGTAAACACCGAACAAAAGAAAGAAGAGACAAGATCTCACCTTCACCATGAGGAATGGGGGGAAGAGAGTCGACATCCCGCCTAAGGAAGAGGACATCAAACTCCTTGGTCCCAAAGAATTCGAGGAGTGCGCTCTCGCGGGACCCCAGGGAGGGCAGCTTGTAGGCGACATCCTCATACTGGATCGGCGCAAGCGGAACGCTCCCGAAGTCACCGGAGATGAAGACAAACTTCTCGCCCCAGTGATGATTCTTGTTGGCGAGACCGGTTGTCTAAAGCAGCTGTCCGGAGAAGAAGATGACTCCTCCCTTCGCGCGGAAGACAAACAACTTCCGGAAGATCGAAAGGTTGAACTCTATCCTCTCGGATCGCATGTAGCATATGAACGCTACAAGGATGGCGACCGAATTTGGATTCAGCTGCGCGGGAACGACTCCGTAGTAGAGGAGGGCAAGGCGCATCTCCGGCCAAAGAGGGAGGCGAAAGCCCACCTCGAAGTGCTCGAGGGGGATCGCGAGCTCCCCCTCTTGCGCAGTGTTCACCCTATCGTTATTGCCTGGGTTTCTCGTGGCGAAGCTGGCGGGAACGTACCGGGAGGTAATCAGCTGATACTCCTCCAAGGTCAGACGGCACGACGGAAATCGGTGCTTCCGGAAAGCTTCCGTGCAATGAGAGCGTCCCTCGTTCTCGCCCGGCATTATGTCTAAAGTATTCGAAGGCGAAATCGCAAGAGAGGAGGTGAGAGGGAGAGACCAGCCGAGAAGCAAGGGAAAGGAGGCGAAAGCAAGATGTTCTCGGCAGAGCGTGAAAGCGAAAAGAAGAAAGGTGGAGGTTCCGGACCAGGGAAATAAATGTCGTGGGTGAATCCACCTATTTATAGGAAGCCGTGATAAATGATGATTTTCCTAGAAAGGGCGGCGGAGGTACAGCTGTCACTCCCTAGGTCAATGGCGCCTCGGTCCCCCGCCCGAATTGACAGTGACTGATCGACAACCCTAGTTCACGCAAGAATTGCATGGCATGACAGACGCGAAAGCAAAGAACGTTCTCGCTAGGCGAGACCTAAGATAATAGCAGTAATAACAACAGTTAACTAATGAAAGCAGTTCACAAGATTGCAAGCAGTCCCAAGTTCAAAATAAAATTAAAAGAGGGTACATGACGAGAAGGGAAGGCCAGAGGCAAGAAGGGGCGAGATACTAAGAATCAATAAGGCTCCCAGCGCCAGCATCCTCGCTCTCGCTGTCGGGTCCTCGGAGGCGCAAACGGATTGAAGTAGGAGGAGAGCACGGTGCACCCTTGATTGATCCGGCGAGCTTGGTCTCGTATCCGCGCAAGGCACCTCCCGGGAGAAGATCCCGCAGTAGGGCTGCCCGGCCGCTCCGTCTCGCTTAGGAAGTAATCTCGCTCAAGGGCCTCCAGCCTTTGCTCCACCGACCTGCAAAACTCTCTCGCCGCGTAGGCCTAGGCCCGCTCCCGCCACGCGAGTTTCGAGAGGATGGTCGCGACCCTTTTCCCCGCCTTCTCGCGCTCCCAGCGCCAATTAGGATTCCTTCCATTTCGTCAGAAGAGGGGAAGGGGGAGCTATCGTCGTCCTCCTCCTCCCGATCTCCGTCATCATCTTCATCCTCGTCAGCTCCCGATCGCAGGTCCGGATCTCCTGAGAAGATGATCTGGCAGTCAGTACAAGAACAGGGTAAGAGCAAGCAGCAGTATGTGGTATACCAGCAGCATGGCGAGAGCCGTCGGCCGGTGGAAGGCGAGAAGGCTCGGGCTCTCCCTCGGCATCCCTCCCAAACAGGAGATGGAGTGGCTTTCCACGGCCCGGACTGAAGATCTCGCGCGCCGTAACCTCTGCAGGGCCCGAAGTCTGGGGAGGGTCACGCTCCCTCTCGGAACGATCGGCCTCCGACGTCAAGGATGGGTCGGCAGGCGCCTCACCTACGGAAGGGTGGGGATTGGCTGCTGGATCGTCGCGGGGGAGCAACCTCTGTGACAGTTCCCTGCAAGGTAAGACCCGAGCGGGCAGAAGCAGGCGCTGCGAGAGTCCCACCCAAGGGTTAGAGTGACCAAAAAACGAACAAAAAAGAGGAGGGGATACCTGGATGTCTGGAACCGTCGGCAGGAGCCCCTTCCGGATCCTGTGGCCGATCCTCAGGTGGGCGAGACGTCGATGGGTCCGGGGGCACCGGCGGAATCCCAGCCCCACCTTCCGGGACCACCTGCCAAGAAGGGTTCGGTGACCAATTCTTAAGTACAGCAGTCCACTAGTCGGCGAGACATACCCTCTGCAACATAAGAGGATCAGCCGCGCGGCTTGTCACAACCCGCATTTTCTCCGAATTAAGAATTATCAGAGTAAGAGAAAACACGCGTCATGATGCCACGTCAAGCAGGGGATAACTGCTGACGCTCAGGCAAATCCAACTACAATCTTTATGCCAGAAAATCATGTGCTTAATGAATAGAAAATCAGTTATGTTTAGAGTCCGTATCCCTCGGCTCAGTGGATCATCTAGTCCACAAAAGAAAACTACATTTAAACGCTGCGGAAAATACTTTGATTAGGTTTTACACCCTAAAGAGCGCATAAGGGTCCCAAGAGAACCACTCATACTATGCAAGACACTACACTTAGTTTATATAATATATATAAGAAAACGGTTTTCGTACGTGATTTGGAAAGTAGTGATTAAGTTTACAAAACATGCTGATCATGAGCTTCATTTATAATAGTAATTATAGTTTAAAAATAACTAGCAACCTAGCATAAAACCTTCTCAAAGCAAGTAGACTATCTCCAGAAAATAAATGGTAGCAGCAATAGTATATATCTAGTGCAAGGTAAAAACTACTAGTGGGCGCCAACAACCTGACACGAACCCACCAGCACACATATATGTCTGTAAGAAAGTACTGAAAACAACCTCACAAACAAGGTAAACAAAACTCCAAAGTCCGGGAGTCCACCAACAACAACACCTCCAACTAGCCACCAAACTGGCTACAGCTCAGAACCTGGGGTATTCCAAAAGAAAACAGAATACCTCAGCAAGCAAAAAAAATCAAGGTAAAACTGCATGAAAGAGTCAACCAAAAGGACAAAATAACAGAAAACATGCAGTAGAAAGAGTCACAACTGTCCAAAACAGGACAACAAGAACTGCACAACGTGCAAAGAAACAGCAACGACCCAGCCCAGGAACAACATCCTGCAGGGCCTACTAGACTACCAAGAGCCAGAATGCTGCAACACTACCAAAGAAGAAACTTCTAACACCCTAAACTGCGGGAAGTGATAGTAGCAAAAACAACAACGAGGAACCGGATCGAAGACAAACGCAGTCCCCCAATCCACCATGTCCAAGTCAAAATCTCGAGGGTCAACACGTGAAAACACAAGGGACCTTCCACCCGACATGCCCAGCCCGTACCTGGAGCAAGAAATCCATGGGTGGCCTTGGCTATATCACTCAACTCCACCCCCATAAAGAGCTACAACCACCACTACTATCCACGACCCACGATTCGGCCTTTAGGAAAAATAAAGAAAACGGCCGACAAGAAAAACCCAGAAATACAACTGGAAAAAAAATCCACTCGGAAACGAAATACAAGGTAAAGGAAGAGTGTTGAAATAAACCAACACGACTAGGCGTTGAGTGAAACCCACTCAGTGCCTACCTAAACTTTGGCCTTGAGTGAGCTAGCCTCACTCGCCGCCAAAATTATACCACTACCCACAAGCCCACTAAAGGAAACGGAGCTCGACGACAGTCGAATGACCAAGGCAGAAGATCCAGAACTCAAGTAATTGCCTGCCACTTGAGTAACTAAACTCCCGCACTCGAAATCACCTAAATTCGCCTATCAAAAGAAAATATATAAAGCGCACGATCAGTGACGCACGATCAGTGGTCGTGCGCACTCATCGGCTGATGATCGTGCGAAACGAACCTGGAAACCTGACAGAAAACCTAGCAACTGCGCACGATCAGTATCGCACGATCAGTGGTCGTGCGCACTGTTGCCAGCGCTCGTGCGATTGCCCGAGACAGAACTTTGGAAACTGAAATTTATACGCGCACGAACAGAGGCACACGACCAGTGGTCGTGCGCCCTAAAGGTTAATGACCGTGCGCGGCAAACCTGTACCGTTTGGAATTTTCCGAACGACACCGGAACGCGCACACGACTCACGCCACTGCGGTAGCAGTAGACAACTATCAACGTCGCACGCTACTACCGTATAAACTATGCCTAACCATTCGAATAATACCATAACGAAGGAAATTGGCAACCACACCCCCCTCCTAACTCTCCCTCTCGGCTACGCCCGAACCAGAGCATCAATCAAAATTAAAGGAAAACAACGGCTTCGCGCCGACAATTTGGATTCCAAACATCACAACATAGGGGGGGTTTCAGTAGGAAGAACTAAGCCCTATAGTTAGCAAGAAAACGAGAACAACAAGGCCTCTAACCTGGGCTAACCGGGATTTCAATTTCATCAAATAAAATAAAAGAAAACACTTGGCAAGGGCAAGAATACCACTTGCCTCAAATCTCAGCGAAGCTTTGGACTGCTTTCCTCCTCTTCGCACGGATCAAGACGGCCGCAACACCTAGAACAAAACTCGGCCATTAATGGCGGAAAACTTCCAAAACTGAAAATTCCAATCCTTCCAAAACTCCACGAAAATCGAATTTCTTACCGCAGGAATGAAGGTCTCGACGAGAGCAATCCGTATCCACTCTCGGAATCGAATTCCGTCCACAAACGCTCCGGGAATCGGCGTCCGAAGGGAAGGCTCGGCGGTTATTTCTCTCGTACAAGGGGCCGGAGGTTTTCTTACGTGAAGAAGATGATGGGGCTTTTCATTTCATCTTATTATGTTTATATATATATAATTATATAATTATATAATTAATTACAAAATTACATAAAGCACCAAATTGACGCGAAAACCGATTCACCTCGGAATTCGACGAAATTCGCACCGTAGCTAAATACCCACGCTACGAACACAACGGCGAAGTCGAAATTAACTTTCGACGAACAGAACTCGAGTTATGCCCAAACAAAGCCAAACACAAACATCCCCCCGAGAGGCCACACCGGGTCACCAAAACGACTCGGTTTGCTAGGGAGATCTTGCCAACAGGCTACCAAACAGGGCACTCAGTTCTAAGGAGCTAAACCATACTCCACACATGGCACAAGCCACGGAATCGCGTCATCGTAACGCCAAACGAGAATAAAAATAATCGCTAAAAAGACGGGGCGTTACAGTCACTCCCCCTAAAAGAAAGTTTCGTCCCGAAACTTTACGCACAACCCTCCTACAAAAGAAGGAAAAAGTAACAAACAGAAGATACAAAGGGAAACATACCGATCAAATCAGCGAAACAGGTGAGGGTACGCCCTCCTCATGGCCGACTCTAGCTCCCAAGTCGCGCTCTCCAAATCCTGATTTTTCCATAGAATTTTCACCATCGGTATGGACTTCTTTCGCAGCACACGCTCCTGAGTATCCAAAATACGAACTGGCACCTCAACAAAAGAGAGGTTGGGCTCTAACTGGGGCACAACATCCAAGAGTTGCCCACTGCTGCGCACACACTTCCGCAATTGGCTAACATGAAAACATTATGAACACCAGGGAAGTTTGCTGGCAAATCCAATCTATATGCAGACACGCCAATCCGCTCCAAGACCTCAAACGGGCCCACATACCTTGGGTCCAATTTCCGATTTTTTACCAAATCTCTTCACACCAACCATTGGAGAAACCTTGAGGTATACAAGATCCCCTACTGAAAATTCCAAAGCAGACCTACGCCGATTGGCGTTCTTTTCATACCTCTCCTGGGCTAAACGAAGCTTCTCCCGAATAAGCTTCACGGCGACTTCCATCTCTTCTAGAGCATCAGGACCCAACAAAGGCTTCTCACCAGCCTCAGCCCAAAACAACGGAGTCCTACAGCGCCTCCCATACAAGGCTTCGAACGGAGCCATCTGCAAGCTTTCCTGATAACTGTTATTGTAAGCAAATTCCATGAGTCGCAGACGCTCATCCCACGCTCCACCGTGGTCTAAAATATAGCACCGGATCATATCCTCAACAATCTGATTGACCTGCTCCGTCTGCCCATTGGTCTGAGGGTGGTACGCAGTAGAATACCTCAGATCCGTACCCAAACCCTCCTGCAGACTCTGCCAAAAACGAGAAGTAAACCGGGAGTCTCGATCAGAAATGATGCTAACCGGCACACCGTGGAGTCGGATGACTTCAGACAAGTACAACTCCGCTATCTTCTTCATCGGGTAATCAATCTTATAAGGCACGAAGTGAGCACACTTCGTCAATCTATCCACTATAACCCAAACAGAATCAAATCCTCTCGGGGATTTTGGCAAACCCGAAATGAAGTCCATAGATATACTCTCCCACTTCCAAGTCGGGATATCTAGCGGAGTCAACTTACCACCAGGCCTTCCATGATCGGCCTTCACACGCTTGCAAGTGTGACACTCAGCAACATAACGAGCTATATCTCCTTTCATACCATACCACCAAGCAATTTGCTTTAAGTCACGGTACATCTTCGTAGATCCTGGATGGTAGGCAACGCTGGAACCATGAGCCTCACTGCAAATCATACTCTTAATGTCCCCAACAGCGGGAACGCAAAACCTGCCGCGGTACTTCAAAGTACCCGCATCATCAATAGAAAAATCTGGCAACTCTCCCTTCTCTGTCCTGGTAAAAAGGTGCAACAGATCCGGATCGTCCTTCTGATGCAATCTAGTCAAAGAAATCCAGGACGGCTCTTCCACTGATAAGCTACTCTGTAAACTATAGCATCCCACTGAAATATCCATAAGGAGGAACTCCTCGACTAATCGATCGGCGGAGAGGTTAAAGATCTTTCCCGTCTTTCGGCTCAGGGCGTCGGCCACCACATTGGCCTTGCCCGGATGATACTGGATTTCCACATCATAATCCGCCACATACTCAAGCCACCGCCGCTGACGCAGATTCAACTCCTTCTGCGTGAACACGTACTTCAGGCTCTTATGGTCAGTAAAAATCTTGCACTGAGCCCCATAAAGTAAGTGCCTCCACAACTTCAACGCATAGATAACCGCTGCAAACTCAAGGTCATGCGTAGGATAATTCCGCTCATGAGTTTTCAGCTGCCTTGACCCATAAGCAATTACCTTTCCATCCTGCATTAATACGCATCCCAGACCTATATGCGAAGCATCCACATATACATCATAATCCACGCCCTCAGTAGGTAGGGTCAGAACGGGAGCAGTACACAATCTCCTCTTTAACTCCTGAAAAGCTTCTTCGCACTTCTCGCTCCAAACAAAAGCCACATTCTTCTGAGTCAGCTTGGTCAATGGTGCGGCTAGAGAAGAGAAACCCTCCACGAATCTCCTGTAATAGCCAGCCAACCCTAAGAAACTTCTGATCTCCTTAGGAGTATTCGGCCTACTCCAATCCGTCACTGCTGCAATCTTTTCTGGGTCAACCGAGATCCCATCCTTGTTCACCACGTGGCCTAGAAAAGAAACCTGAGGCAACCAAAATTCGCACTTGCTCAACTTGGCGAATAACTTGTGGTTCCTCAACTCTGATAGGACCAAATGCAAATGCTGCTCGTGCTCCTCAGCACTGCGAGAATAAACCAACACGTCATCAATGAAGACCACAACGAACTTGTCTAGGAAATCCTTGAACACCCTGTTCATCATATCCATGAAGGCTGATGGTGCGTTGGTCAAACCAAACGACATCACCAAAAACTCAAAGTGCCCATGCCTCGACCTAAACGCAGTCCGTGGAATATCTGCCTCACGGATCCTGAGCTGATGATAGCCCGAACGAAGATCGATCTTGGAGAACACCGTGCTACCACGCAACTGGTCAAATAAATCATCGATCCTCGGCAGAGGGTACCTGTTCTTGATAGTGACCTTGTTCAACTCTCTATAGTCGATGCAAAGCCGCATCGACCCATCTTTCTTCTTTACGAACAAAACAGGAGCACCCCAAGGCGACGAACTCTGCCTGATAAAACCTTTAGCCAACAACTCATCTAACTGAATTCGCAACTCCTCTAACTCACGAGGGGCCATCCGGTACGGCGCCTTAGCAATAGGACGCGTACCCAGCTCCAAATCAATAACAAACTCCACATCCCGCTCAGGAGGGATACCAGGAAGATCATCAGGAAAAACATCGGCGAAACCACGAACAATAGGAATCTCCTCCAAGCGTGGCACGCTAACAACGGTTCCAACCACCGAGACTAAACAAACACAACAATCAGAAAGAAACAATCTCTGAACACATACCGCAGAGAGAACAGGAGAATCCTGACACGGATCAGCATACACGCTGCCGGGCTGACCGTCGTCCCTGATGAAGTCCAAGCGCTTTCCCTTGCACTGAATGACCGCATCATACCGAGAGAGCCAGTCCATGCCCAAAATGACATCGAAGTCCTCTAGATCGATCATCTTCAGATCCGCCTTCGCAAGAAAATCCCCCAACAAAACCGGGCAATCCAAAATACCCAAATCTGACAACACAGATTCACCAGAGGGAAACTTGACACGGAAGGAATCCCGAACACGATCTAGAGACAACCGATGACGCTCCACAAAGGCTCTAGCCACGAACGAGTGGGTAGCGCCGGAGTCAAACAGGACACGCGCCCAGCGGTTCTTCACCTTAAATTTCCCTATAGGAACGCACAAAGCTAAGGAACTAGCACAACAGTACCGCAATTAATCTAGCAACTAAACTACCAGGCTAGAAAAAAAAAACAACTAACTACTAACCTGAGATCACCTGGGTCGAAGTCTGAGCCTCCTCGGAAGAAATCACGTTCAGCTTCCCTTTTCCCTTGTCCACATGCTGAGGTGGAGGTAATGCCTGCAATGGAACTGCAGGAAGAGCTGACTGGGCCTGAGGACACCTCGACTTAACGTGACCCTTCTGCCCACACTGATAGCAGACTCTAACCCTGGACCAACACTGGGCTGCATCATGCCCGGATCGCTTGCAAACTGAACAGGAGACATCTCTCCCAGGAGCACCCTGAATAGCATGAACCTGCTCCTTCTTCTGAGCTGCCGCCTTCTTGAAACACCTCTCAACAGGATGGCCTGACCGGCCACAAAAACTGCACACCACCCTGCTCCTCTTTCCCGGAACAGCATCGGGTACCAGGGGTTTCTTCTCCTCTACCAACTTCCTCTTATCCTTCCTCAGCTGCTGGCCTCTGCTCTTCGCCGTCTCAATGGCCTCAACCTTAAGAGCAGCCTCTACAACTCCAGCATAAGTCACTGACCCATAAGCACTGGCCAACTGCTGCACCTCACTCCTCAAACCACCGAGGAATCGCTTAACTTGATCAGCCTCCACGCTGACCAATCCAGGGGCAAAACGGCTCAACTTACTAAACTCTATCTCATACTCACCCACCGTGAGCTGCCTTTGCTTCAGATAGAGGAAATCATTCATGAGGCGGTCACGCTCGACCGAGGGTAAGAACTTCCTCAACAGCATCTCCTTGAACACTTCCCAAGAGCATCCAGCCACTAAGCTCTCCTTCTCTCTCAGCCACCAACTCTTAGCCAATCCTTTAAGCTGATAGGCGGCTATCATCACCCTCTGATCATCTGCAATCCCTGAGCTCCAGAAGATTCACCCTCAGACAGGGGAGTCGATCGGGTCGCAGGACGCCTAGCCATTCTAAAAATCGATACAACGCAAATCAGAACCAAATCCCACGACTAGAACCGACTACCAGTACAGACAATACATATGTAGATATAGACTTAAAGCTGCTAAACTTGCTCTGAGAGTTTATCTTCTTCACAATAATTAGATGATATGCCCTATCCTAGGATGGTTAACCACCACCTCACTAACTCTTGTGCCTAGATCGGATGCATGAACTTATGTTAGTTTGAAAACTTATGTGTGTACATATGTCATCCTGCAAATCTTTAGCTCGGCGCGTTGTGCTTATGCAATGATATGATATGCATGATTGTGCTATGCATTCTAAAAAGAAGGCCCTAATGCATGATATGAGCGGCGTACACATGAAAATGTTATGCATCCCATACTACATAACATTTCCATGCAACGAAAAAGAAACGTGCTAGTCGCAGTCATGTGGTGAGGTTATGCATCCCATACTACATAACCCTCACATGTAGCCCCTATGGTGGATCCATATACGAACACATATTATGCATCCCATACTACATAATATGCCCCGTATACTTCATGTTATGCTATGAGTGTAGTGTTCGTGCCTTTGCCAAGACGTGCTGATGACATATCGGTGTGTGAATGACATGATGCTGAACTACTAACAGCATCTAAGGAAGGTTGCCCAACTAACTTGTCAAGCAACCTCCCTCTGATACCAACTGTCACAACCCGCATTTTCTCCGAATTAAGAATTATCAGAGTAAGAGAAAACACGCGTCATGATGCCACGTCAAGCAGGGGATAACTGCTGACGCTCAGGCAAATCCAACTACAATCTTTATGCCAGAAAATCATGTGCTTAATGAATAGAAAATCAGTTATGTTTAGAGTCCGTATCCCTCGGCTCAGTGGATCATCTAGTCCACAAAAGAAAACTACATTTAAACGCTGCGGAAAATACTTTGATTAGGTTTTACACCCTAAAGAGCGCATAAGGGTCCCAAGAGAACCACTCATACTATGCAAGACACTACACTTAGTTTATATAATATATATAAGAAAACGGTTTTCGTACGTGATTTGGAAAGTAGTGATTAAGTTTACAAAACATGCTGATCATGAGCTTCATTTATAATAGTAATTATAGTTTAAAAATAACTAGCAACCTAGCATAAAACCTTCTCAAAGCAAGTAGACTATCTCCAGAAAATAAATGGTAGCAGCAATAGTATATATCTAGTGCAAGGTAAAAACTACTAGTGGGCGCCAACAACCTGACACGAACCCACCAGCACACATATATGTCTGTAAGAAAGTACTGAAAACAACCTCACAAACAAGGTAAACAAAACTCCAAAGTCCGGGAGTCCACCAACAACAACACCTCCAACTAGCCACCAAACTGGCTACAGCTCAGAACCTGGGGTATTCCAAAAGAAAACAGAATACCTCAGCAAGCAAAAAAAAATCAAGGTAAAACTGCATGAAAGAGTCAACCAAAAGGACAAAATAACAGAAAACATGCAGTAGAAAGAGTCACAACTGTCCAAAACAGGACAACAAGAACTGCACAACGTGCAAAGAAACAGCAACGACCCAGCCCAGGAACAACATCCTGCAGGGCCTACTAGACTACCAAGAGCTAGAATGCTGCAACACTACCAAAGAAGAAACTTCTAACACCCTAAACTGCGGGAAGTGATAGTAGCAAAAACAACAACGAGGAACCGGATCGAAGACAAACGCAGTCCCCCAATCCACCATGTCCAAGTCAAAAGCTCGAGGGTCAACACGTGAAAACACAAGGGACCTTCCACCCGACATGCCCAGCCCGTACCTGGAGCAAGAAATCCATGGGTGGCCTTGGCTATATCACTCAACTCCACCCCCATAAAGAGCTACAACCACCACTACTATCCACGACCCACGATTCGGCCTTTAGGAAAAATAAAGAAAACGGCCGACAAGAAAAACCCAGAAATACAACTGGAAAAAAAATCCACTCGGAAACGAAATACAAGGTAAAGGAAGAGTGTTGAAATAAACCAACACGACTAGGCGTTGAGTGAAACCCACTCAGTGCCTACCTAAACTTTGGCCTTGAGTGAGCTAGCCTCACTCGCCGCCAAAATTATACCACTACCCACAAGCCCACTAAAGGAAACGGAGCTCGACGACAGTCGAATGACCAAGGCAGAAGATCCAGAACTCAAGTAATTGCCTGCCACTTGAGTAACTAAACTCCCGCACTCGAAATCACCTAAATTCGCCTATCAAAAGAAAATATATAAAGCGCACGATCAGTGACGCACGATCAGTGGTCGTGCGCACTCATCGGCTGATGATCGTGCGAAACGAACCTGGAAACCTGACAGAAAACCTAGCAACTGCGCACGATCAGTATCGCACGATCAGTGGTCGTGCGCACTGTTGCCAGCGCTCGTGCGATTGCCCGAGACAGAACTTTGGAAACTGAAATTTATACGCGCACGAACAGAGGCACACGACCAGTGGTCGTGCGCCCTAAAGGTTAATGACCGTGCGCGGCAAACCTGTACCGTTTGGAATTTTCCGAACGACACCGGAACGCGCACACGACTCACGCCACTGCGGTAGCAGTAGACAACTATCAACGTCGCACGCTACTACCGTATAAACTATGCCTAACCATTCGAATAATACCATAACGAAGGAAATTGGCAACCACACCCCCCTCCTAACTCTCCCTCTCGGCTACGCCCGAACCAGAGCATCAATCAAAATTAAAGGAAAACAACGGCTTCGCGCCGACAATTTGGATTCCAAACATCACAACATAGGGGGGGTTTCAGTAGGAAGAACTAAGCCCTATAGTTAGCAAGAAAACGAGAACAACAAGGCCTCTAACCTGGGCTAACCGGGATTTCAATTTCATCAAATAAAATAAAAGAAAACACTTGGCAAGGGCAAGAATACCACTTGCCTCAAATCTCAGCGAAGCTTTGGACTGCTTTCCTCCTCTTCGCACGGATCAAGACGGCCGCAACACCTAGAACAAAACTCGGCCATTAATGGCGGAAAACTTCCAAAACTGAAAATTCCAATCCTTCCAAAACTCCACGAAAATCGAATTTCTTACCGCAGGAATGAAGGTCTCGACGAGAGCAATCCGTATCCACTCTCGGAATCGAATTCCGTCCACAAACGCTCCGGGAATCGGCGTCCGAAGGGAAGGCTCGGCGGTTATTTCTCTCGTACAAGGGGCCGGCGGTTTTCTTACGTGAAGAAGATGATGGGGCTTTTCATTTCATCTTATTATGTTTATATATATATAATTATATAATTATATAATTAATTACAAAATTACATAAAGCACCAAATTGACGCGAAAACCGATTCACCTCGGAATTCGACGAAATTCGCACCGTAGCTAAATACCCACGCTACGAACACAACGGCGAAGTCGAAATTAACTTTCGACGAACAGAACTCGAGTTATGCCCAAACAAAGCCAAACACAAACATCCCCCCGAGAGGCCACACCGGGTCACCAAAACGACTCGGTTTGCTAGGGAGATCTTGCCAACAGGCTACCAAACAGGGCACTCAGTTCTAAGGAGCTAAACCATACTCCACACATGGCACAAGCCACGGAATCGCGTCATCGTAACGCCAAACGAGAATAAAAATAATCGCTGAAAAGACGGGGCGTTACACGGCTTGGGGATGGAGTTGGAGAGGCTCGGTGTTCTTGCGAGGGGTCCCGATGGATCTTCTTCGCCTTCTTCTTCTTCTTATCTTTCGGCGGCGGAGGCTCCACAGTGGGTGCCTCTCCCGCCAACCAAGGAGCCACTAGGGCGCTATTGGCGAGGGCTCGCACATGCGCCGCCTTTATGCGGTCCTGAAGGTTCTGTGAGAATGGCTTGCCAGCTTGTTTGGGGCGCATCACGAGGTCGCGCGAAATCCCAGGAGAGCAGCAACGAACAGGGGCAGATTTACGACCGTCTATCAACGCATATATATAACTGCAGTAGGGCCCACCAATAGATTCTCTTTGCAGGAAGTGACACTTGCCCAGCGAATATTTATGGGTTGGACGTGTCTTTTCGAGCGCAGAGCTAGCTCCAAAAGAGCGTGGATTGTGTACAACCCATATTCGCTGGGTAGGACCCGGAGGCATTAACGGTCGGGGTTGGACCAGCCTCGGGCAAGCTTGGGCCTGAAGACCAGAAGAGCTCTTGTCGTAGTAGCTCCCGCCTAGGAGCAGGCGAGGTCCCGCCCGTGACCAGAAGCAGGCGAGAAGGCATCGAGTGGTCTCAATGCCGCGCTGAGTGAGCTCCACTCACTCAATGCCGTGGTCAGCAGTAAGGGCGCTGAGTGAGCTCCACTCACTCAACGCCATGGTCAGCAATAAGGGCGCTGAGTGAGCTCCACTCACTCAATGTCGTGGTCAGCAACGACATCGTCAAGGTTAGAGGAGCTCCCGCCTAGAGAGGGGCGAGAGTGTTCACCATCAGTCAGCCAGGACCCGCTCTCGGCAGAGTCGGCGAGAAGGATTAAACTGGCAAAGAGGTGGGGGCCGGCTCAACTTGAGATTTTCGACACTTCTTTTCAGATTCCGCCAAATGAAGGCGAGAGGGTTCTCAGCATAGAGTTCCCGCCGAGTGGGGCCCAGGGTTCATGGTAAGATTACTTAATTGCCCTCGGGTTAAATTACCTGCATACCCCGAGAGGCTGCATTTAAAACTTCTTAAACAGCGGAATTTGGCTATTGGAAGACCAGCCAGGGGTATTTCAGTAACTTCAGGTCAGCAAAAGGTTATAAATAGACCCATAAGGGCTCCTTACAAAGCAGACTCTCATTTTTCTCTGAATCTCTAGTGCTTTCTGAGGAGCTCCTAGCCCAGCTTTTGGATTTGGAGGGGAAGCTCTCAGAGATCTTCCGGGTGTGAGGTGGGACCTCCCTACTGAGGCTTTGGGTCAGTCCTAGGTCGTTAACTACCAGTCAAGGGGCGGGTCTTGAGATAAGTAGGTGTTGTCTACACCCCTGTTTTGAACATTCGTTGAGGTCAATTTTGGTTCCAACATTTATGGGACTTCTTTTTTTTTTGACTTTTTGTTCTCCTTTCTTTTTGGTGGGACAGACAGCAATGACATGCCCATGCCTGTTACAACAAAAGCAGATAATGTCAGTCTTAAATTATTTATTCTGATGAGAAACATACCTGACCACAGATTTGTCTCTGTGTTTGTCTTTGCTTTTACTGGAACTTGGTCCAGTAGATTTCTTCTTATTCCACTACTTCCTTCTTCTCATCATTTTCTTGAATTGCCTGGTAAACAGTGCCAATCCATCATCTGATAATTCTTCTTATGAAGAACAAGTTCCAGTGCTATCTGTATCTTCATCCCTCCTTGGTGATGATGGGATTTATCTTCTCGACTTCTTTGATGTATCTGCTTTGAAGGCCATATATTTCGTCTGAGTTGAACTTCTGGAAGATTCAGCTTCAGCTTTTCTAAAATTTAGTTGAAGCTCATGTGACAATAGCTTCCCATATAAGTCTTGGGGTAACATGTTTCTCAGATTCCCCATTTCCCTCACAACACAAATCTTGATGTCCCATTCTTTATTTAGGGATCTCAGAAATTTGTCATTCAGCTCATAATTTGAGAATTCTCTGCCATTATTCCTTGTTGAAGTATGAGATCGATCGGTCTAGTGGTCTAAGTCTGGCAGGTTGTAGACCGCGTGGTCTAGCGGTTACTTTCCAGCGGTTTGATATCCAGACTTTTGTTGTTTGTGGTATGTGCGGTCTGGCGGTTTATCTCCGGCATCTTGGAGACCGGGCGGTCTAGCGGTCTCCTACTGCTGCTTGTTCTCTTCCTTCTGGTATTGCCGAGCGGTTAGCCCATCTGTCTAACCGCTCGTCCTGTTCGGTCTCTTTATTTCTAGCCGCACAGCTCTGTAAATTTTCTAGTCCCACATTGTCTATTTGTACTCTCTCCTCTCTCCTCCATTCTATAAAAGGGAGGTCATACCTTTGTAAATTTTATCTTTTTGGATAATAAAACTTTCAATTATTCAAATTTCTGGCTTGTTTTTAGTCGAATGTTCGCTACTTTCACATGGTATCAGAGGCCTCGATCATTTTCACCTGATTCGGTTTGTCTCTATCCGCGTGATTTGTTCTGTCTTATCCGTGCAGCTTACCCTTCTCCTCCTGTTCTTTGAGCCCTCTCTGTCCGCTCGATCTGTCTGAGCGGCTTGTTCCTGCTCTCGCGACCTGTTTCTTCTCTTGTCGCGCCATGTTCGCGCTTGATCCTGCTCGCGCGCACTGTTGCTTCCCCTCTGTGTGTGCGGTATTTTTGCTCTCCCTCCTTGTCTTTTCGCGACCTGTTTCTCGCGGTCTCTCTTCTCCTCTTCTTCCCGTGACCTCCTTTAGTCGCGCGGTTTCCTCTCTTTCGCCCGAACTCTGTTTGTTCACGCGGCCTGCCTTGCTTCGTGCGATCTCCTTTGTTCACACAACTTCTTCCCCTCTGCTTTGCTCTGCTTCTTTAGTCTCGCGGTTTGGTCGTGGATTCCTTAGTCGCTGGTGTGTTGGCATATTGACCGCTACGTTCTCCTTGATTGTCCATTGTGGCTTTCCTTGAATCCGCTGTGGTTTCTCTTGCTCTCGCGGTCTCTTTCTGTTTGTCCGCCTCTTGCTTGTCGTCGCGATCTGTTCGTCTTTCCGCGGCCTGGTCTTCTTGCCGCTCTCGGCTTCCTTTCTCTCTTCTAGTTCGATCGAAACTTATGTATGTTCGCGCAACTTCTTCGCTGTTTGCCCGGACTCTTTACAGTTCGCGCGACCTCAGTCCCTTTACTTTGGTTTGCTTCCTCGTCATGACCCTTTTTGCCACTGATGTGCTGACACCATGACAGTTGTAGCTTCTCTTAGCTTGCTGTGGTTTCTTTCTTTTGTCCGCGTGGCCTTCTCCCTGTCTATCCGCGCGACTTCTCTTCTACTCGCGCGGTTTCTGGTGTTTCTCTATGGACCATTCCGGTCACTCTACCCCCGTCATCTCTACCTCCGCCTCCTCTCGGCCGTCTTCCTCTGTGGCCATGACTTCAGGTAGTGCCCATGTCATTACCCGAGGTAAGTGGCTGATTGACTCATGTGCTACAAATCACATGACTGGCAATCCTCAATGCTTCTCTCTCCTAAAAATGCAAGATCGGTTGCCCTCAGTTCATGTTGCGGATGGTTCACCTTCCCCAGTTCATGGGACGGGCATGGTTCAAGTCACCCCGTCTCTTCGCTTGGCGGACACCATTTATGTCCCGAAGTCCCCTTGCAATTTATTATCCGTTACTACTTTATGCAAGCAAATTTAGTGCTCTGTCTTATTCACTCCCACTTCTTGTTCTTTTTAGGACCCGAGGACCCAATGGACGATTGCTACTGGGACTGAGAGCGGCGGCCTCTACTTCCTCGACAATGTTTCCTCTCTATCTGTCTTCTCCTCCTCTTTTACAGATCTTCTCCAATGACATCTTCGCCTTGGACATCCTCCTCCTCGGATTCTTCGTCAGCTTTTGCCCCACTTACCTTTGACCAGTCCTCCGCTCAACTGTGATGCGTGTCAGCTTGGCAAACATCACCGCTCCTCCTTCCCTCCGAAACAAGTTCGTGGCTCTTCTCGCCCGTTTGATCTCATACATTCTGATGTATGGTGTCCTTCTCCTACTCTCACCGTTGGTCGGGGTAGTTCTTACTTTGTAAACTTTATTGATGATTTCTCTAGATGTGTTGGGTATTGCATCCACAATTACTCAGATTTGTATAAAGTCACCCTTGAACTAAGATGAATTAAGTTGTATTTGATGCCTTGCTTTAGTTATGTGTTTGCAGGATAATATTTCCAAGTGTAAACCAATGTCAGTCTATAATGGGTCATCAAACACAGGACCATACAATGTAATCCCTCATTGTGTGATCCATGGTGTTGACCCATGTGTAGCCTCTCTATTGGGATACACTTCATATTATAAGCACTTGGACTGATTGGACATATGAGTGTTGGTGACCCTCATTAAAGAAAAGAATTTCAATGAAGAAAAATTCTCTAAGTCATTTACTCGAGTAGATGTATTTATACTTGAGTAAGTGAAATGGTACTCGAGTAGTTGAATTCTTATACTCAAGTCACCAGTTTCTCCTCTCAGAATTTTTCTAAGTTAAATACTCGAGTAGCCAGTTTTTACACTCGAGTAGTTAAGTCCTTTGTCTCAAGTACCAGAAATCAGAGACTCGTGTAAATTCTCTCCACTCGAGTAGTCTATATACTACTCGAGTAGTCCAGAGTCTATACTCGAGTAGTCTAGAGTCTATACTCGAGTAATTCTTTTCTCTCTATCTCAGAAATCCTCTAAGTACTTTACTCGAGTAGTTTATCTTCATACTCGAGTAGGTCCTTTTCACTCGAGTAGTTCATTCCCATTACTCGAGTACCCCGTTTTCCATTCTCAGAAATTTTTCTAAGTATCTTACTCGAGTACATCTTCATTCACTCGAGTAGTTGAATTCTTATACTCGAGTAACCCGTCTTATACTCGAGTAGTCCAATTCTTTGACTCATGTAATCAGCCTAGCACTCGAGTATATCTTTAATCTACTCGAGTATCTGCTCCTCAATTCTGGATATTTTTCAAAGTAAAATACTCGAGTAGTCTCTTTCTCCCTTACTCGAGTAATGACTTCAAGTACTTGAGTAGGTATATGATTACTCGAGTATATCAATCAGTTTTTTAGAAATTTCTCTAAGTCCAGATTTGACGGGATTTTCAAATCCTTTGACGTGACTGGTTCACATGTACATCATTAAGAATATTTATGACCGTTAGAGAGATCTTATAAATAGGTCTTATCAAGACCGATCAACCCTATTGCTAATAATCAACATCAAGCCGTCATAATATTCTGTATTCTGAATTGCATTTCTCTCTCCAAAATGAAAGCCGCCGCCAACGCTGACGATCTCCTTCGCTCCAGGGCTAGGGTTTCGACTTCAAGATTCAGATCAAGTTTGATTTCCAGATCGAGATATTCTGTTTGTTCTTCATTATCTTTCTCCAATCTGGTGAAGTCAAGAGAAATTTTCAGATCTAGTTTTTGCCGAGATTTTTTCTTCAACTTTTCTAATAAAGCCTCAATGTCTACAAGAAGAAGATCCAGGCAAATCGTTTCAAGATTTAAAGATTATTGTTTGTATTTTTATTACATTCAATTAATTTCTTGTAGGAGAACTTTCTCCGAGTTGTAGGAAGTTTTACCTTCCGAGTGTAGATCCGTTTGGATCGAGTTTGTAGGAACGTTGTTCCGAGATGTAGGATTGGTTTTTCAATCCAAGATAGTGGAGTAGCCGAGTCTAGTGGTTTGCTAGATCAGTGAGGGAAAGTGGACGTACCCAAGGTTGGGAAACCACTATAAATCTTTTTTCGTCTGTGAATGCTTGATTGATCTGTGTGCCTAGTTGCTAAATTTTTATTCCGCAAAAAGACGCACAACTCACCTATTCACCCCCCTCTAGGTGATTTAGGTAGACAACTGAACTTTTTCAATTGGTATCAAAGGGAGGTTGATCGCTAAAAGGTTAACACCTTGATCGGATTCGTCACTAGTTGTCTTTTGAGATCATACAAGTATGAACAAGACTAAAGATTTTGCCAAGCTTCCACTATGCTCAAAGAACAACTTTCCCATGTGGAAAGAAAGGATTAAATTTTTCATGGAAGCTGTGGATCCCAGGATCTTCATGATTGTTAAAGAAGGTCCTCACATTCCTATGACTACCTCCACTATAGATCCAACAAAGCAAGTTCCCAATAAATTGATGGATCTAGATAAAGACGAGATTGCACTTGTCTCCTTGGATAAGAAAGCTAAAAATATAATTGCAAGTGCAGTCGATGACTCAATGCTGCAAAACCTGATCCACTGCTAGTCTGCTAAGGAGATGTGGAAGTCCCTCGTCACCTTGATGGAAGGTATAGAAGAAGTAAGGGATGAAAGAAGATCCCTTTTGAATCAGAAATACGAAGCCTTCCGACAATGACACAAAGATACCATTGCTGACACATTTGAGAACTTTTTCAAGATAGTCAACGGTCTAAGAGTATATGGCCGGGTCTTCACTAATGGGGAGCTAAATGACAAGTTCCTGAGATCCCTAACAAAGGAATGGGATAACAAGGTGTATGTTATCTGGGAGTTTGGAAAACTAGCTGAGATAGACCCTCAGAATCTCTTCGGAAAGCTAATGTCATATGAGTTTCAACTCAACTCAAGGAAAGTTGAAGAAGAGAAGAGCATGTCTACATCCAAGGAGAAGTCGGTTGCTCTAAATACAGACACCTCTAGGAAGTCAAAGGCTACCTCTCCTGTCCCAACACAAGAAGAAAGTGAAGAGTAATCATCTGAGTCAAGCACTTCAGGATCAGAGCTATCTGAAGGAGAATTCTCTCTACTCTCATGACAGTTCAAGAAATTCTTGAACAAGAAGAAGCAATGGAAAGGCAAGGATGCCTCCTATAGAAGATCATGACATGATGGTGATTGTCAAAGAAAAGGCTCAAGCAGCCATGACAGGTATGGTTTTAAACCTAACAAACACATTTCGACTAACATCGTTTGTTACTGTTGTAATAAGCCAGGTCAAGTCATCGCTGATTGCCCCCACAAGAAGAAGGAGGGTGGAAAGAGAGAAGAAAAGAAGTCCTCATACAACAAGAAGAGAACAGAGAAGAGCCTAATAGCCAAGAAGGGCAAAACTCTTAGTGACTCTGACTCATCTGAGTCGAGTGAAGAAGAAGAAGCCTACTTCGGGCTTATGGCTCAGTCAGATGATGAACAAGAGCCCCAGTTCATTGGAAAGGTAAACTCTCACACTCCTCTTTCAGAATATGAATCTTCTGAGCATGATAATGAGGTCAGCTCTTCTGACGATGAGTCTGAACTCATGGCCCAATATAAGGAGTTAATCAGGGCTTACGACAGATGTCGACGAGTCGTGAAAACTCAAGCTAAAGAGATAAAATCTTTAAAATCTAAAGAAAGCACCTTAAGAGAGGAAGTTGCTAAGACTGACTCACTCAAGGAAGACTTCAATAATTCTATTGAAGAATATAATAAGGTTTTAGAGCACCTTGACTTGAAAGATAAAATCATCAAGGAGTTGGAAGAATAACTCGTAGTTGAAAAGAAACTTGTTGAAAGTTTCTCGAAGACTAAGACTGTCCTTCCTCTCATTGCTGAATTCTCAGCTAAGGCCAAGGGTGCTGGACTAGGCCATGTTGAAGCTCCTAGTAAATCCTCTAGGAGGAATAAGGCTAAGAGAAAGAATAAGGCCGCCAAGAAGGTCTCAGCCAAAGAGAAGGGGAAAGCCCCTCAAGATCAGACTATCTTTAAGAAAGTTATATTTCCAACTAATGAGTTTGATCTTGACTCGTCCTACGGCCACTTGACTAGGCCTACTTATGTAGAGCCAAAGTCTCGTTACCAAGGATGGACTCGCCCCAGAAACTTTGGTGAGAGTGTCTTTAAGAAACCTTATGAAGAAGTAATTCTTCAGGGCTATAATCCTTATGATCATGGTCATAACTTCAAGAAAGCACCAAAAGTAAAATCCATTGTGGAAAAGCCTGTGAAGGAGAAGAAATCATGTGATTTCCATCATCATGAAGCTTCTTCCTCCAAGAATGCTACCCCTGCTAGGCCACTATCCAAGAAGGTCAAGCAGGAGAACATGATGCAAAGATGCAACATGTTCGACTGTTTGTGATGTAGCAGAATTGGTCATTTTGCCATCGATTGTTGGTTTAATCCAAGAAGTTCTGCAACTCCCCAAGTTTGCAATATGAGAATGACCACTCAAAATGCTAACCCTCGTAGGGGGAGTATCCTAACACGAGACCAAGGACCCAAACGTGTTTGGGTTCCTAAGACAAACTGATTATGATTGCAGGTATGTCCAAAGGCCACCAAAACGCCTGTCTGGTATTTGGAGAGTGGATGCTCTCGGCACATGACCGGGACAAGAAGCTTACTTCAGAACTTCTCTCCAGTCTTGAACGGACCAAAGGTCATCTTTGGAGGTTCAGACCGAGGAATCATCAAAGGCTACGGTATGATCACTAACATCAGTGTATCCTTTTTGGATGTAGCTTATGTTGAGGGATTGGAACACAATCTCATAAGCATAAGTCAACTCTGCGATAAAGGATACATTGTTGAATTCCATGCTGACAAGTGCTTGATAAAGTTCATTGATAATATGAAAACGATTCTATCAGGCACTCGAAGCAGAAATATATTTTGTTTAAACTTCATTTGTATAGACTCTTCTACACTAGTGTGCTTTTTAGCAAAAAATAGTGCATCCCTTTGTGACCAATGGTACAAGAAATTAGCACATATTAATTTTAAAACTATTAATAAATTATTTTCTCTGAACTTAGTACGTGATGCCCCGAATGTCAAGTACGTCAAAGATAGACCTTGTCATGCTTGTGTAAAAGGCAAGCAAACAAGGGCTACTTTTAAAAGCATTGTAGGCAAAGACTCCAATAGATGTCTACATCTACTTCATATGGACTTGTTCGGTCCACTACAAGTTAGAAGTTTGGGAGGTAAGTAGTATACGTTGGTTATTGTTGATGACTACTCACGCTTTACGTGGGTGTTCTTTCTGAAACACAAGTCAGATACCTTCGATGTCTTTACAAATTTTGTCAGGCAGGTACAGAATGAATACAACTGTTCCGTAGTCAAAATCAAAAGTGATAATGGAACAGAATTCAAGTCTGGGTCCATGATAAAATTCTGTGAAAGCCTAGGTATCTTTCATGAGTTTTCATCTCCTCGTACTCCACAGCAAAATGGAGTAGCTGAGAGAAGTAATAGAACACTCATAGAGGCCTACAGGACTATGTTGAGTGATGCCTCACTACCGTAGTACTTCTGGGCTGAAGCCGTCAACATTGCATGCCACGTGCAAAATCGAGCACTCATAAACAAGAATCATTATAAGACACCTTACGAACTTTTAAAAGGCAGGAAACCGATTGTCTCATATCTTAGAATTTTTGGCTGTAAATGCTTCATGCTTAACAATGGTAAGTATCACACTACCAAGTTTAGCGAAAGAGTTTTGAAGGTATTTTTGTAGGATATAGTAGCCATAGTAAGGCATATAGAATTTTCAATAGAAAAACTCTGGTTGTAGAAGAATCAATACATGTTGTATTTGATGAGACGTGCTTGCTGTAGAAACTCTTCTAGTGTGTTCATTGAAGATGCAGGTACACAGTTAAAAGAAGTTAGCTTGGATGAACCGACTGAAGATAAAGGTGAACAGTTCATAAAGATCACCACTCCAACCCCTATTGGAGAGGTAGATGATCAAGATGAAGAAATCGTCCAAGTTGATGAAGTCACTTTAGTGATTGAAGACGTTCCAGATGCAAGGACTCTAGAGCTCAGACATCTGAAGGATCACCCCATGGACCAAATCATACTAGATCCCCAGGATGGTGTCAGAACTCGTAGAGGTACAACTAATGAGAATTTATACTTAAGTTTTCTCTCTCGGGTTAAACCAATGAAGTTTGAGGAAGCAAACTCGGATGCATCATGGATCCTGGATATGGAAGAAGAACTGAATTAGTTCAAGCGTTGCAGAGTCTGGACACTTGTTCCAAGACCCAAAGGCAAGAACGTCAACGAAATGAAGTGGGTCTACAGGAATAAGATGGAGGAAGATGGAACAATCATAAAGAACAAAGTCAGACTTGTAGCCAAAGGATATCGCCAAGAAGAAGGAATCAACTTCGACCAAACATATGCTCCAGTGGCAAGACTAGAGGAAATAAGGTTATTGCTAGTATATGCTACTCTCAAGGGCTTCACCATCTATCAGATGGACGTGAAGTCCGCCTTACTTAATGGTGACATAAAGGAAGAAGTATATGTGAAACAACCTCCAGGTTTTGTTGACTCTAACTTTCCCAATTATGTTTATTTACTGCAAAAAGCTTTATATGGTCTGAAACAAGCTCCTCGAGCTTAGTATGAGACGTTGTCTAGCTTTGTTCTTGAGAACAAGTTCACAAGGGAAAAGATAGATAAGACATTATTTCTTAGGGAAATAAATAGCAAGATTTTGCTAGTGCAAATCTATGTCGACGACATCATTTTTGGCTCTACTGACGACAACCTCTGCAAGAAGTTTTCTAAACTTATGCAAGGGAAGTTTGAAATGAGCAGTATGGGAGAGCTGAAGTATTTCTTAGGGCTTCAGGTGAAACAATCTGAAGATGAAATTTTCATCTCGCAGACAAAGTTCACCAAAGAGCTAATTAAGAAATTCGGAATGGAGAACGCAACCTCTATGAGGAATCCAATGGGTTCAGCTATGTCCCTAGACAAGGATGAGAAAGGGAAACCTTTTGATGAAACTAAGTACAGAAGCATAATTGGATCCTTGCTCTACCTTACTGCCAGTCGACCTGACATAATATTTTCAACATGTGTTTGTGCTAGATTTCAGGTGAACTCTAAGGAATCTCACTACACTACTGCAAAGCAGATTTTGAGATATCTTAAAGGCACACCAAATCTTGGCTTATGGTACCCAAGAAGTAATGATAGTGAACTAATTAGTTTTTCAGATGCAGATTTTGCAGGTAGCAAAGACGACAGGAAAAGCACTTCCGGGACTTGCCAATTTCTTGAAAGGAGGCTTATTTCCTAGAGTAGTAAGAAGCAGAACTGTGTTGCAATCTGAACAGCTGAGTCAGAGTATATCTCTGCAGGCAGTTGCTGTGCACAGCTGCTATGGATAAAGAATCAATTTGAAGACTACAACATGAAGTTTTAGAACATTCTATTGTTTTGCGACTCTTCCAGGGCAATTGCAATAGCTAACAACCCAGTCTCACACAGCCGGACAAAGCACATAGAGCTGCGATACCACTTCATCCGGGAGCATGTGTAGAATGAAGATATAGATCTACAGTATGTCTCTACAGACAGGCAGATTGCCAATATTTTCACGAAGCCGCTGGACGAGACCAAGTTCTCGTTCTTCAAAACAGAACTTGGTATGCTCAACAAAGAAGATTAGAGATGGTGGACTCATACAAAGTCTCAGAGATGAAGAAATCAGTCAAAAGTTGGAATTTCCAAAAATTCTAAGTCCATGACTCGAGTAAGACAAGACCTACTCGAGTACTTAATATCATACTCGAGTACTTCCTAGACATACTCGAGTACTCCATAGACATACTTGAGTACCCCATAGACTTACTCGCGATCGAGTACTTCCCAGACATACTCGAGTACCTCTAGACTTATTCGAGTATCTCTAGACCTACTCGAGTACTTCCCGTCACTCGAGTACATGGAAGTCCAGGTGATTTATTTCAAATTTCTTTATTCGCAAACCAAGGCCTATGTCGACCCCTCCCAGGTATTAAATCGAAATTTTATTCCTTAATTATAAACAAATTAGGGTTATATAAATCGAAATATCTGTATTTCCTTCTCTACGCAAATCAATCTTCTCTCGAGTAAGCCGTAGTCTCTTCGTCTTCCACCAACAGTTGCAGAGCATTCGTATTCCCCGCTCCAGTTTCTCCTGATTTCTGGATGATGGCTCCTCCATCTAAGATTGGAATTGGTTCCGAACTTGTTCCAGCCGGTATTACAGATATTTCAGATGATTTCCACAATCTCCTAATTCTTTTTGACACCACCGGACTCAACTTCATTCTTCAACAACCGTGCAAAATCTTATTCCCAGAAGTAGAGGAATTCTTCAAGAATGCCAAAGTGAAGAGAAATGGCAAGGTTATCAAGTCCAAAGTGAAAGGTATTAAGATAAAGCTGGATAAAACCTCTATCGCAACTCTTCTTTGCATGCCCGTCGTCGACAAAGAAGACAACCTAGGTCCGGAAGAGTCAGACCGAACTTGCTTATTCTTTGGTGTCTCTCCTGAAGCCCTTTCTTTCAAAAGGTCATACTTCAATCTAGAGGGAAAACTCCTGGTTAATGTCATTGCAAAAATTCTCCTCTACAAAACCTATTCCATCAGAGACATCTCTCTCAACATGTTCGACATCATGCAAGCAATCATCTGCCGCAAGAAATTTTAGTTTGAAATGCTTTTTCTAAACAAAATTAAGGAAAGCATCAAAGCCCCAAACTATGCTCGGATTGTCTCCCTTCTCCTCCATGAGATAAATCTTGAAATCTTCAATTTCTCCAAAGGTACTGTTCTACATCATATGAAGAAAGTATCCATATCATCCATTCAAAGATGGGAGCTGAAGGTCCAGAATCCAGTACAAGAAGCAAAAGCCCATGATCGGACAGCCTCCAAAGAAACCTCAGCCTCCGATGACAGGACTCCCTCTCCCTCTCCACATCAAGCTGCTGGCACTTCTGGTGCAGAAGTTGAGGGGGAGCCTGCTACATCATCTCTTCATGATAAGTCACCCACTCCTCCTGCTTCTCTTGAACAGCAACATCACAACAACCATGCCCCATCTCCAGCTACATCCATCCCTCTATCTCCATTAGAAGAACTTCCATCAGATACTCAGGTCCAAGAAATCCTCCTCTCAACATCTGATGATATAGATAAGATGATTGAAGAGCTCAGGTCATATGAGCCCCTACTCCAAGAGAACCAAGCTGAAGACCCTGCTGCAGATCCTTCTCAAGAAATCCTACCAGCTCAGTCACTGTTGCAGAAATCCCTCCATGGGTTGCCCCTCCTCCTCCAGCCAGTATAACAGCTTCTGCTCCTACTTCTACCTATGCATCTGCCTCAGGCACAGTCTCCTTTTCTGAACTGCTCAGCAAATTTGAGCAAATGCTCCTAGACCAGAGAAATCACTTTGATGCCTCTCTGAAAACAGTGCAAGATAAAGTTTCTACTCTTGAACAAGAGATGAGTAGAGGATTTGCTGAAATTTAGCATAATACAGATCAGTTAAAGTATCTTTTCAAGATTGGTGGAAAAGCACTAGACCACACTATCACTAGTGTTGGTGAAGTAATGAATTAGTCCTTAACTGTGGCAAACAATCAGCTAGAATTGGAAAAGAAAGCACAAGAACATGTTATGAAAGTATGTGAAGAGGTTGACACATTCAAAACTAAAACCATTGACAAGCTATCAGTAGAATTCAGAAAGGGGGAGGACCTTGTGAAAGAACAAATTGCAAAATTTGACACTTCTGTCAGGACTCTCTAGGATGAAAGAATGAAAGAAATCAAAAAAGATGTTTTAGCTAAAATTCAGTCAGTCAGGTTTCACACCTATGACGCTGCTATATGGGTTCATAATCAGATTTTTCCAGACTTCCAAGCAGACCCAAATATCATCCCTCATAATCTGAATCCTCTTGCTGAAGCTCAGCCAGTCCAAATGTCTGCTCAAATCCCCACCTTCTCTCCCAGGCCTGAAGGGGAAGGTGGCCCTCCTCTAGATTCCTACTCCCAAGTATGGGAAGCTGATATTCCTAAAGATCTACCTGAAATTCAGATTCCCAAGAAAAGGAAGTATGGAGAGGGACCTTCTGCCAAGAGATCCTTTCCTAATCCAGAGGCAGAGAGAAGGAAGGCCCAAGAGTTTGCTGAAATTTGGAGCCCTACATCAAAAGCACTTATCCTTGATACTTTGAAGCTAGTGATGGACTTTAATGAGAGCAAAAATATTCACTACAGTTCAACAGAATGGGAGATTTATTAAAAGTTCATGACCAAGAGAAGAAGCTATGATATGGAATATGGGAGGAACAATCCCAATGCTCCTCCCAGACCTCCCAAGCATTACCCAAAGCCTTTCTTTTATCAGAGAAGACAACAAGAAAAATTTGATAGACAGCAGCAACATTCTCAGCAGTATTAGAGCAAATGAAAGACATTTTCTTTTGGAATGAGAACTGATTTGTTGTAGAAAAGGAATCTAAAACATTTTTGATTATATAATCCTAATTTTGTTGATCTTTCCTTCGTTCAGTAGTTTACTGCATTTTAATTTATGCTCAATATTTTTATAACTGTCCTTTCTACTTTGATATAATTCACCTTAGTGTAGAGAGTTCTGACTTCTACAAATAGGGTAGATTGTTGGGTAATGCATCCACAATTGCTCAGATTTGTACAAAGTCACCCTTGAACTAAGATGAATTAAGTTGTATTTGATGCGTTGCTTTTGTTATATGTTTGCAGGACAATATTTCCAAGTGTAGACCATGTCAGTCTACAATGGGTCATCAAAGACAGGACCATACAATGTAATCCCTCATTGTGTGATCCATAGTGTTGACCCATGTGTAGCCTCTCTATTGGGATACACTTCATATTAAAAGCACTTGGACTGATTGGACATAGAAGTGTTGGTGACCCTCATTGAAGAAAAGAATTTCAATGAAGAAAAATTCTCCAAGTCATTTACTCGAGTAGATGTATTTATACTCGAGTAAGTGAAATGGTACTCGAGTAGTTGAATTCTTATACTCGAGTCACCAGTTTCTCCTCTCAGAATTTTTCTAAGTTAAATACTCGAGTAGTCAGTTTTTACACTCGAGTAGTTAAGTCCTTTGTCTCGAGTACCAGAAATCAGAGACTCGTGTAAATTCTCTCCACTTGAGTAGTCTATATACTACTCGAGTAGTCTAGAGTCTATACTCGAGTAATTCTTTTCTCTCTATCTCAGAAATCCTCTAAGTACTTTACTCGAGTTGTTTATCTTCATACTCGAGTAGGTCCTTTTCACTCGAGTAGTTCATTCCCATTACTGTAGTAACTCGTTTTCCATTCTCAGAAATTTCTCTAAGTATCTTACTCGAGTACATCTTCATTCACTCGAGTAGTTGAATTCTTATACTTGAGTAACAAGTCTTATACTCGATTAGTCCAATTCTTTGACTCGTGTAATCAGCCTAGCACTCGAGTATATCTTTAATCTACTCGAGTATCTGCTCCTCAATTCTGGATATTTTTCTAAGTAAAATACTCGAGTAGTCTCTTTCTCCATTACTCGAGTAATGACTTCAAGTACTCGAGTAGATATATGATGACTCGAGTATATTAGTCAGTTTTTCAGAAATTTCTCTAAGTCCAGATTTGACGGGAATTTCAAACCCTTTGACGTGATTGGTCCACGTGTACATCATTAAGAATATTTATGACCATTAGAGAGATCTTATAAATAGGTCTTGTTAAGACCGATCAACCCTAATGCTAATAATCAACATCAAGCCATCATAATATTCTGTATTCTGAATCGCATTTCTCTCTCCAAAACGAAAGCCGTCGCCGATGCCGACAATCTCCTTCACGCTAGGGCTAGGGTTTTGACTTCAAGATTTAGATTAAGTTTGATTTCTAGATCGAGATATTCTGTTCGTTCTTCATCATCTTTCTCCGATCTGGTGAAGTCAAGAGAAATTTTCAGATTTAGTTTTTGCCGAGATTTTTTCTTCAACTTTTCTGATAAAGCCTCAACGTCTACAAGAAGAAGATCCAGGAAAATCGTTTCAAGATTTGAAGATTATTGTTTGTATTTTTATTACATTCAATTAATTTCTTGTAGGAGAACTTTCTCCGAGTTGTAGGAAGTTTTACCTTCCGATTGTAGAACCATTTGGATCGAGTTTGTAAGAACGTTGTTCCGAGACATAGGATTGGTTTTTCAATCCGAGATAGTGGAGTAGCCAAGTCTAGTGGTTTGCTAGATCGGTGAGGGAAAGTGGACGTACCCAAGGTTGGGGAACCACTATAAATCTTTTGTCATTTGTGAATGCTTGATTGATCTGTGTGCCTAGTTGCTAAATTTTTATTCCGCAAAAAAGACGCACAACTCACTTATTCACCCCCTCTAGGTGATTTAGGTAGACAACTGAACTTTTTCAAGATATACTTGGATGTATCTTTAAAAAATCGCTCTGAACTCTTTTCTGTATGGCAATCCTTTTATTATATGATTAAAACTCAGTTTGATGTTTCTATTAAAGTCTCACTCTGATAATATTAAGGAATATCTTAGTCATGAGTTTTCCTCTTTTTGTATGCAACATGGTCTTTTCCATCAGACCAGCTTTGTTTACACCTCCCAAAGAAATGGGGTGGCGGAGCGTAAAAACCATCATCTCCTCGATGTCGCTCGCACTCTCATGACGCAGATGCAGGTGCCTCGTTCCTACTGGGGCTATGCTGTTCTCCTCACCTGCTATCTCATCAATCGCATTCCCTCTACATTTCTCCATGGCCAGACCCCCTTCTCCATTCTCTACCCGGTCAAGGAACCATTTCCTCTCCCTCTCCGTATCTTTGAGTGTACAGCTTTTGTGCATGCTCCGTCCGCTACCCGTGACAAGCTTTCCCCATGTTCCACCAAGTATGTCTTTTTGGGTTACTCGAGCACTCAAAAAGGCTATTGTTGCTTTGACCCCCTTCTTGCGCAAGCAGTTTGTCTCCGTGGACGTGACCTTCTTTGAAAATGCGTCCTACTTATCTCCTCAATCCCCTCTTCCTCTTGATATCTCTGACTCTCCACCGTCTCTCTCTGTTCCTTCCACGCATATCGACATCTCCACTCCTTTCTCATCTCCTCCTTCGTCTCCTCCTCTCTTCGTTATACCCCCTCCACCTTCCACCTCTTCTCCGCAGCCATCTCTCTCTAGTCCCGGGCCAGCTTTCTCCGCAACGGATGCTCCGGTCACTGAGGAATGAGTTGACCTGGATCCTCCCATTGCTCTTCGCAAAGGGGTGCAGGCGTGTACCCAACACCCGCTTGTGGCAGTTGTTTCCTATGATCGGCTTACTCCTTCTCGCAGGTGTTTTGATTTGGCTATCTCGGCTACTACCACTCACCGCACCTACCAAGAGACTCTTGTTATTCCTCATTGGAAATCTGCCATGGATGAGGAAATCGCCACTCTTACTAAACGGGGTACCTGGACCCTTGTTCCTCCACCAGTGGGTACTGAACTGGTCGGCTGTCACTGGGTGTTTGTTGTGAAGTTTCGCCCAGACAGTACTGTGGAGTGCTACAAGGCTAGGCTAGTGGCCAAAGGCTTTACTCAGACTTATGGGGTTGACTACTTTGATACTTTCTCTATGGTTGCTCGCCTCAGCACCATCCGGGTTCTTCTCTCTGTGGTCGTCAACAGGGATTGGGCTATTTCCCAGCTTGATGTCAAGAATTCCTTTCTCTATGGGGATCTTCAGGAGGATGTCTACATGGAGCAACCTCCTGGGTATGTTGCTCAGGAGAAGACACGAGTATTCCAGTTAAAGAAGGCCATCTATGGACTAAAACAGAGCCCTCGGGAATGGTTTGACAAGTTCAGTGGCATTGTGGCTGCCATCGTCTTTGCAAGAAATTCGGTCGATCACTCCTTGTTTATTCGCAAAAACGTATCAGGACTGGTGGTTTTGGCGGTGTATGTGGATGATATTCTTCTTACCGGCGATTATCAGTCTGGGGTGGACTTGACAAAGAAACACCTCCGTCAACACCGGGTCACGAAGGATATGGGCTCCCCGAAATACTTTTTGGGGATAGAAATCTCTCGGAAGCCCAACTCGTTGGTTCTCTCCCAACAGAAGTATGCTCTTGATCTTCTACGAGAGGCAGGATTGACTGGTGCAAAACTGGCCCGGTATCCCATAGCTACTAGAGAATACAAAACATGGACAGATGACTCGCCTCTTCTATCCGATGCCACGAGGTACAGACGTCTTGTGGGCAAACTCATTTATCTCAAGGTGACCAGACCCGACATCGCCTATATTGTAGGAAAGGTTAGTTAGTTCATGCAAGCTCCTAGGGAATGCCATCTTCAGTCTGCCTTGAAGATATTAGAGTATGTCAAAGCAGCACCAGGAAAAGGGCTAATCTTTCAGAATAATGGTCATCTGAGGGTTGAAGCCTACTCAGATTCAAGCTATGCGGATGATAAAGGTGACCGTAAATCTACATCTGGCTTTTGCACATTCGTTGAATGAAATCTTGTAAGCTGGAAGAGCAAGAAACAGTCTGTTGTCTCCAGGTCCAGTGCAGAAGTCGAATATCGAAGTATGGCGTCAACCACGTGTGAGTTAAAATGGTTGCGTGCTCTCATGCTTGACCTAGGAGAGGTCTACGACTATCCTCTTCCTATATTCTGTGACAACAAGGCCGTTATATACATA
The DNA here is from genome assembly GCA_039513925.1 of Platanthera zijinensis. Taxonomy (NCBI): domain Eukaryota; kingdom Viridiplantae; phylum Streptophyta; class Magnoliopsida; order Asparagales; family Orchidaceae; genus Platanthera; species Platanthera zijinensis. The sequence goes on along the minus strand of CM077089.1, from coordinate 117,130,416 downwards.
TCCAAAAATACGATCTTCCATGAGAGAACGAAACATATAGAAGTCGACTGCCATTTCATTATGGAAGAGGTCTTGAAGAGATAGATTTGCACTCTGTTCGTCACCTCCGACAAAGAGTTGGAGGATATCTTCACCAAGCCGGTTTCTACTTCCTTCTTCCACATTTGTGACAAGCTGGGCATGATTAATATCTATGCTCCAGCTTGAGGGGGAGTGTTGAAGTATGAGACCGATCAGTCTGGCGGTCTAAGTCTGGCGGGTTGTAGAACGCACGGTCTAGCGATTACTTTCCAGCGGTTTGATATCCAGACTGTTGATGTTTGTGGTCTGAGAGGTCTGGCAGTTTATCTCCGACATCTTGGAGACCGAGCGGTCTAGCGGTCTCCTACTATGGCTTGTTCTCTTCCTTTTGGTGTTGCCGAGCGGTTAGCCCATCTGTCTAACCGCTCGGTCTATTCGATCTCTTTATTTCTAGCCGCATAGATCTGTAAATGTTTTAGTCCCACATTTTTTATTTGTACTCTCTCCTCTCTCCTCCATTCTATAAAAGGGAGGTCATACCTTTGTAAATCCTATCTTTTTGGATAATAAAACTTTCAATTATTCAAATTTCTGGCTTGTTTTTAGTCGCATGTTCGCTACTTTCACATTCCTTAAGTCATTTACTACTCTAAAAAACTTTTCATAACATAGTTCTATAGAATCAGTCTTTTCTTGTTTGAATGCCTCATACTGCTTATTTAGTAGTGACTTTCTGTCATCTCTTACTTCTTCTTTGCCTTCAATGAAGACTATGAGAGTGTCCCACATCTCCTTAGATGTCTTATAATGCACTAGATTCTGAAAAGCTTAATTATCTATTGCATTGACAATTATGTTTTGAGCTCTTTTATCCATGGTGGCAAGAACCACCTCATCCTTTGTTGTCCTTAGTACAATTGGCAGTTTCATATAGCTGAGTTCTCTGTGAGATTCAGAAGCCATTAGATCTGATATTTTTCAACTACCCTTTGGATCTTTTTCTGACTATTAAGTCTCTCTTGAATAACCTCCCTCAGATACCACTTGAAAGTTAATCCTATGGGTAGATAATCACCTAGAGAGGGTGAATATGTATCTTTTAAAATACTTTGTCAATTCTTTGTCACTTTAATGTTCAGCAGATAATATACTTGAGAAATTAGCTTCACATTAACTCAGCACAATTGAACCACAGAACACAACACATGCAAATCTCAGAACACAGCACACAAAGAATTTATAGTGGTTCCCCTATCTAGGGTACATCAACTTTCCCCCTTCTTTCTCACTAGCAATGTGCTAGATAAGGTTATAGCTCCTCCTCTTCAACTCAGATCCAAAGATCTTACAGGATCAGTTTCTGTTAAGAAACCTACACTCAGACCAACAGGTCCTACCTCAGAGATTCTCCCAATCTCCTACCTTAGGTCCCTCAAGAACCCTACCTTAGCCTTTATAACACAGACTTACACTTCAGTGATCCCACTCAAATCACCTACCTCAGGTCCCTCAAGAATCCTACCTCAGCCTTTATAAACTCGGCTTACAGCTCAGAGATAAACTCTCCTACCCACTCAGATCTTAGGGAGATCTTACAAAATTAAGAGGTAAAAATATTCAGAAAACAAATCTGTAATCTGACTTATCTGAATGAATTCAGATTCTTCAATTCAGCTGTAAAGAAATAAATCTTGATGAATAATCTGACCGAAGAGATTCTTCTCTGGATCTACAATCTTCTTGATGATCGGCTTGATTTCCTTGAAGAAATTATAGAATATATCCACTTGAATCTTCTGATCACTTGATGAAAGGATCTGAAGATCTTCTTGAAGACTTTTGTCTTCCTTCTCCTTCTCGGGATTGTCGCCCCTCTGACTTAGAAAAATCAGAATGAGAGAATAGAATGATTTGTCTGATGGTTAAAAATTACTTTCTCTGTGAAGACACCCCCTCTATTTATAGCCTTCGTGGATTGCTGGTTTCTGATAGATGACATCAGCATGTGACATCATACTTCAAATTCTCCTTTAAACAATTTCTGTTGAGATACTACGTTATTGTAGCTGATATGACAATTTGGACTTGTCTTGACACTTCTGTGTTGATTCTACACTTCTTCAAAAACATAAGTGTCGAGATGTCCAAAGTGTCTCGACACTTGTTCTTAGAAGGTGTCGAGACATCTTAGCAGTCTCGACACAATTTTACTTAGAAAAATTTTCATGTCGAACTTGAAAGTGTCGATACAGTTGACTTTTCTCGACACAACTGTCATCTGTATCGACATCTGTAAATCTGCACTGTGTCGAGATAGTTGAATTGTCTCGACATAACTGTCATCTGTGTCGACATCTGTAAATCTACACTGTGTCGAGATAGTTGAGTTGTCTCGACACAACTGTCTGCTGGGTGTTGACACTTTTATATTTGCTTAAATTCTTCACTGCATAGAGACAGTTGAATTATCTCGACACTGTAGTCTGTCGGCGTCGACACTTTTATACTTGCTTTAATCCTTCATTGTGTCGAGACAGTTGATTTGTCTCGACACTATTTTACTTAGTATAATTTTTCAGTCTTCTTTGTGTCAAGACAGTTGTATTGTCTCGACACTATTGTCTTAAGCTTTAAAGTATCAAAATATTTGACTTGTCTCGACACTGCTAACTTAGTGTTCAAGGTGTTGAGATAGCTGACTTGTCTCGACACTGCAATATTGAATCTTCAATGTGTCGAGTTAGCTGACTAGTCTCGATACTGCTAACTTACACTTCAAAGGGTCGAGATAAAAGACTTGTCTCGACACAAATTCTGCTGTGTGTTGACATAGTTGAAGTGTGTCGACACTTTTTTACTTAGCCAATTTTCTGCACTGCAAGTTGTTAGATGCTGACTTTGCTGACTTCACTCAGCATTTTGCTGACTTCACTCGACGCTTTTGTACTTAGATAATTTTCTTCACTTCTTAGTCAGCTTCTTAGAGTCCACCTGTAAATGTTACTTGGACCACTTGTCAAATCAATAAGACATAGGCAACCTGCAAGCATGAACTAAAATATACATCAAATACATATTTGTGTATATCATTGAGTTGAAAGGGCTTCTTTAAATCAAGTACATTGTTTCCAATGTATCCAACCGAAAAAGATAACTCTAATAGTATGATGAATAGTTAATTCTTCAGAAAATTCTACTAACACGTGCGCTCGACTAGGAACACAACATGACCAACAGTTATATTATAAAATTGAAAAATCTAATAAAGCATGAAAATTATCAAAACCCTATGAAAAAATTAATTTGGCTAGAAATTTTGCAAGTGAGTAAACATTAAAATAATGATTTCTCCAAAATATATATACTTTTAAATACTTAGAATAAAAATCCTTTTTAATAGAGAAATATATATTCTAAATATTAAAATAATTTTGTTTTATATTTTTTTGTTTAGAAAATAATTTTCTAAATTCAAAAAAGTAATACAAATCTTTTGATTTTTTTTTGTAAGATAGTGCTCCCCCATACTTCGGATGAAATATTGTTCCCAATGTTTTGTAAAAGTAATAATATAAAAAAGGAGAACTTCCCTGAAGAAGAATCCAGCGAAGCACTGTTTTATCTGAAAGAAAGATTGATAAGAAAAACACAAAACCGACTTATAGAGTTTTTGATTGAAAAAAGAAAAATACATGATAATGCAGAAAATAAAAAATTAAAATAGATACATATGGAAAAATAAAAAACAATTAGACAACCTAGTCTGCATCACTGTCACTCCCACGCAATTGCTAGTATGTTTGGAGATCCGTAAATTCCGTGCAATATGTCTCATGGCGATATTGTGGCGTTGCTCGAAAGCACCAAAGCGATCGTCAATTAGAGCACCAAGGAGGATCTCAATCTGCCCCATTTGCTTGCTAAGTGAATTGAAATGATCATCTCAATGAGCGTAAGGACTTGGAGCTGGGGGCGTATGCTGCAGTGCTGGCAGAATTAGTAGAGGACGGCAAACACTGTCGATATCTACATCACCATCTTCTTCGGAGGGGTGCCCACAAACTCATTTTCGAGACAGCACAGCGAACCAAGAGCCTGGATATTGGAAAACACAAGGGGAAGGGGCACACAATGCAGTTGTAGAAGAGCGTCCCAAACTCCCAACCGCTTAGCGAGAAGTGTGACAAAATTTCCACAATGGATGACTCCTAGCCTTGCATTTTTTGCTTAAAGACAGAAGAAAAGGTCAAGCTCCATGCCAAGATTTAGTGAGACTCATCGAACCATGCTATATAAATATAGTAAGTCGTATCGAGTTACCATGCCATGGGTGTTATCGTGGCTGATAAGTGTAAAAGTGAGGAGATAATGAAGTATGCAAAGAGTGGGGGAAATGATTTGACGACCTTTTGATTTCTTGGGATTGTAGGGGGTGGTGTTATGATTGATTTCTTCCTAAAAAGCTTGGAGGTTGAAATCTGGTGGAAAGTTAGAGATGAGATCAGGATAGCGTGGACAAAGTAAAAGCATCATCGTAGAAGCCCATGAGCATGTTAAATTGGTGGATTGAGATTTAGTGCACCGCACTGCCCATCTGAAATGTCATGAAAGTGTCGACATGACCCCCATGAAGCTCTAGGGAAGCGAGGAACTTGATAGTTAACTCAAGAAAGGCGGTCTCGGTGATGGAAAAGAAGGCGCTCTGGCACTGAGTAGGGAGAAAACCCTGCACTAATTTGGTGGCAGCAAAGGTGGCTAAGACTCCCCAGTCAAGAATTCGGAAGACACCAAACAGTTTCATGTTTAGACGGTTTCTTAGAATTTGGAAGGTAAGGATGCATCATGGATCCTGGATATGGAAGAAGAACTGAATTAGTTCAAGCGTTGCAGAGTCTGGACACTTGTTCCAAGACCCAAAGGCAAGAACGTCAACGAAATGAAGTGGGTCTACAGGAATAAGATGGAGGAAGATGGAACAATCATAAAGAACAAAGTCAGACTTGTAGCCAAAGGATATCGCCAAGAAGAAGGAATCAACTTCGACCAAACATATGCTCCAGTGGCAAGACTAGAGGAAATAAGGTTATTGCTAGTATATGCTACTCTCAAGGGCTTCACCATCTATCAGATGGACGTGAAGTCCGCCTTACTTAATGGTGACATAAAGGAAGAAGTATATGTGAAACAACCTCCAGGTTTTGTTGACTCTAACTTTCCCAATTATGTTTATTTACTGCAAAAAGCTTTATATGGTCTGAAACAAGCTCCTCGAGCTTAGTATGAGACGTTGTCTAGCTTTGTTCTTGAGAACAAGTTCACAAGGGAAAAGATAGATAAGACATTATTTCTTAGGGAAATAAATAGCAAGATTTTGCTAGTGCAAATCTATGTCGACGACATCATTTTTGGCTCTACTGACGACAACCTCTGCAAGAAGTTTTCTAAACTTATGCAAGGGAAGTTTGAAATGAGCAGTATGGGAGAGCTGAAGTATTTCTTAGGGCTTCAGGTGAAACAATCTGAAGATGAAATTTTCATCTCGCAGACAAAGTTCACCAAAGAGCTAATTAAGAAATTCGGAATGGAGAACGCAACCTCTATGAGGAATCCAATGGGTTCAGCTATGTCCCTAGACAAGGATGAGAAAGGGAAACCTTTTGATGAAACTAAGTACAGAAGCATAATTGGATCCTTGCTCTACCTTACTGCCAGTCGACCTGACATAATATTTTCAACATGTGTTTGTGCTAGATTTCAGGTGAACTCTAAGGAATCTCACTACACTACTGCAAAGCAGATTTTGAGATATCTTAAAGGCACACCAAATCTTGGCTTATGGTACCCAAGAAGTAATGATAGTGAACTAATTAGTTTTTCAGATGCAGATTTTGCAGGTAGCAAAGACGACAGGAAAAGCACTTCCGGGACTTGCCAATTTCTTGAAAGGAGGCTTATTTCCTAGAGTAGTAAGAAGCAGAACTGTGTTGCAATCTGAACAGCTGAGTCAGAGTATATCTCTGCAGGCAGTTGCTGTGCACAGCTGCTATGGATAAAGAATCAATTTGAAGACTACAACATGAAGTTTTAGAACATTCTATTGTTTTGCGACTCTTCCAGGGCAATTGCAATAGCTAACAACCCAGTCTCACACAGCCGGACAAAGCACATAGAGCTGCGATACCACTTCATCCGGGAGCATGTGTAGAATGAAGATATAGATCTACAGTATGTCTCTACAGACAGGCAGATTGCCAATATTTTCACGAAGCCGCTGGACGAGACCAAGTTCTCGTTCTTCAAAACAGAACTTGGTATGCTCAACAAAGAAGATTAGAGATGGTGGACTCATACAAAGTCTCAGAGATGAAGAAATCAGTCAAAAGTTGGAATTTCCAAAAATTCTAAGTCCATGACTCGAGTAAGACAAGACCTACTCGAGTACTTAATATCATACTCGAGTACTTCCTAGACATACTCGAGTACTCCATAGACATACTTGAGTACCCCATAGACTTACTCGCGATCGAGTACTTCCCAGACATACTCGAGTACCTCTAGACTTATTCGAGTATCTCTAGACCTACTCGAGTACTTCCCGTCACTCGAGTACATGGAAGTCCAGGTGATTTATTTCAAATTTCTTTATTCGCAAACCAAGGCCTATGTCGACCCCTCCCAGGTATTAAATCGAAATTTTATTCCTTAATTATAAACAAATTAGGGTTATATAAATCGAAATATCTGTATTTCCTTCTCTACGCAAATCAATCTTCTCTCGAGTAAGCCGTAGTCTCTTCGTCTTCCACCAACAGTTGCAGAGCATTCGTATTCCCCGCTCCAGTTTCTCCTGATTTCTGGATGATGGCTCCTCCATCTAAGATTGGAATTGGTTCCGAACTTGTTCCAGCCGGTATTACAGATATTTCAGATGATTTCCACAATCTCCTAATTCTTTTTGACACCACCGGACTCAACTTCATTCTTCAACAACCGTGCAAAATCCTATTCCCAGAAGTAGAGAAATTCTTCAAGAATGCCAAAGTGAAGAGAAATGGCAAGGTTATCAAGTCCAAAGTGAAAGGTATTAAGATAAAGCTGGATAAAACCTCTATCGCAACTCTTCTTTGCATGCCCGTCGTCGACAAAGAAGACAACCTAGGTCCGGAAGAGTCAGACCGAACTTGCTTATTCTTTGGTGTCTCTCCTGAAGCCCTTTCTTTCAAAAGGTCATACTTCAATCCAGAGGGAAAACTCCTGGTTAATGTCATTGCAAAAATTCTCCTCTACAAAACCTATTCCATCAGAGACATCTCTCTCAACATGTTCGACATCATGCAAGCAATCATCTGCCGCAAGAAATTTTAGTTTGAAATGCTTTTTCTAAACAAAATTAAGGAAAGCATCAAAGCCCCAAACTATGCTCGGATTGTCTCCCTTCTCCTCCATGAGATAAATCTTGAAATCTTCAATTTCTCCAAAGGTACTGTTCTACATCATATGAAGAAAGTATCCATATCATCCATTCAAAGATGGGAGCTGAAGGTCCAGAATCCAGTACAAGAAGCAAAAGCCCATGATCGGACAGCCTCCAAAGAAACCTCAGCCTCCGATGACAGGACTCCCTCTCCCTCTCCACATCAAGCTGCTGGCACTTCTGGTGCAGAAGTTGAGGGGGAGCCTGCTACATCATCTCTTCATGATAAGTCACCCACTCCTCCTGCTTCTCTTGAACAGCAACATCACAACAACCATGCCCCATCTCCAGCTACATCCATCCCTCTATCTCCATTAGAAGAACTTCCATCAGATACTCAGGTCCAAGAAATCCTCCTCTCAACATCTGATGATATAGATAAGATGATTGAAGAGCTCAGGTCAGATGAGCCCCTACTCCAAGAGAACCAAGCTGAAGACCCTGCTGCAGATCCTTCTCAAGAAATCCTACCAGCTCAGTCACTGTTGCAGAAATCCCTCCATGGGTTGCCCCTCCTCCTCCAGCCAGTATAACAGCTTCTGCTCCTACTTCTACCTATGCATCTGCCTCAGGCACAGTCTCCTTTTCTGAACTGCTCAGCAAATTTGAGCAAATGCTCCTAGACCAGAGAAATCACTTTGATGCCTCTCTGAAAACAGTGCAAGATAAAGTTTCTACTCTTGAACAAGAGATGAGTAGAGGATTTGCAGAAATTTAGCATAATACAGATCAGTTAAAGTATCTTTTCAAGATTGGTGGAAAAGCACTAGACCACACTATCACTAGTGTTGGTGAAGTAATGAATTAGTCCTTAACTGTGGCAAACAATCAGCTAGAATTGGAAAAGAAAGCACAAGAACATGTTATGAAAGTATGTGAAGAGGTTGACACATTCAAAACTAAAACCATTGACAAGCTATCAGTAGAATTCAGAAAGGGGGAGGACCTTGTGAAAGAACAAATTGCAAAATTTGACACTTCTGTCAGGACTCTCTAGGATGAAAGAATGAAAGAAATCAAAAAAGATGTTTTAGCTAAAATTCAGTCAGTCAGGTTTCACACCTATGACGCTGCTATATGGGTTCATAATCAGATTTTTCCAGACTTCCAAGCAGACCCAAATATCATCCCTCATAATCTGAATCCTCTTGCTGAAGCTCAGCCAGTCCAAATGTCTGCTCAAATCCCCACCTTCTCTCCCAGGCCTGAAGGGGAAGGTGGCCCTCCTCTAGATTCCTACTCCCAAGTATGGGAAGCTGATATTCCTAAAGATCTACCTGAAATTCAGATTCCCAAGAAAAGGAAGTATGGAGAGGGACCTTCTGCCAAGAGATCCTTTCCTAATCCAGAGGCAGAGAGAAGGAAGGCCCAAGAGTTTGCTGAAATTTGGAGCCCTACATCAAAAGCACTTATCCTTGATACTTTGAAGCTAGTGATGGACTTTAATGAGAGCAAAAATATTCACTACAGTTCAACAGAATGGGAGATTTATTAAAAGTTCATGACCAAGAGAAGAAGCTATGATATGGAATATGGGAGGAACAATCCCAATGCTCCTCCCAGACCTCCCAAGCATTACCCAAAGCCTTTCTTTTATCAGAGAAGACAACAAGAAAAATTTGATAGACAGCAGCAACATTCTCAGCAGTATTAGAGCAAATGAAAGACATTTTCTTTTGGAATGAGAACTGATTTGTTGTAGAAAAGGAATCTAAAACATTTTTGATTATATAATCCTAATTTTGTTGATCTTTCCTTCGTTCAGTAGTTTACTGCATTTTAATTTATGCTCAATATTTTTATAATTGTCCTTTCTACTTTGATATAATTCACCTTAGTGTAGAGAGTTCTGACTTCTACAAATAGGGTAGATTGTTGGGTAATGCATCCACAATTGCTCAGATTTGTACAAAGTCACCCTTGAACTAAGATGAATTAAGTTGTATTTGATGCGTTGCTTTTGTTATATGTTTGCAGGACAATATTTCCAAGTGTAGACCATGTCAGTCTACAATGGGTCATCAAAGACAGGACCATACAATGTAATCCCTCATTGTGTGATCCATAGTGTTGACCCATGTGTAGCCTCTCTATTGGGATACACTTCATATTAAAAGCACTTGGACTGATTGGACATAGAAGTGTTGGTGACCCTCATTGAAGAAAAGAATTTCAATGAAGAAAAATTCTCCAAGTCATTTACTCGAGTAGATGTATTTATACTCGAGTAAGTGAAATGGTACTCGAGTAGTTGAATTCTTATACTCGAGTCACCAGTTTCTCCTCTCAGAATTTTTCTAAGTTAAATACTCGAGTAGTCAGTTTTTACACTCGAGTAGTTAAGTCCTTTGTCTCGAGTACCAGAAATCAGAGACTCGTGTAAATTCTCTCCACTTGAGTAGTCTATATACTACTCGAGTAGTCTAGAGTCTATACTCGAGTAATTCTTTTCTCTCTATCTCAGAAATCCTCTAAGTACTTTACTCGAGTTGTTTATCTTCATACTCGAGTAGGTCCTTTTCACTCGAGTAGTTCATTCCCATTACTGTAGTAACTCGTTTTCCATTCTCAGAAATTTCTCTAAGTATCTTACTCGAGTACATCTTCATTCACTCGAGTAGTTGAATTCTTATACTTGAGTAACAAGTCTTATACTCGATTAGTCCAATTCTTTGACTCGTGTAATCAGCCTAGCACTCGAGTATATCTTTAATCTACTCGAGTATCTGCTCCTCAATTCTGGATATTTTTCTAAGTAAAATACTCGAGTAGTCTCTTTCTCCATTACTCGAGTAATGACTTCAAGTACTCGAGTAGATATATGATGACTCGAGTATATTAGTCAGTTTTTCAGAAATTTCTCTAAGTCCAGATTTGACGGGAATTTCAAACCCTTTGACGTGATTGGTCCACGTGTACATCATTAAGAATATTTATGACCATTAGAGAGATCTTATAAATAGGTCTTGTTAAGACCGATCAACCCTAATGCTAATAATCAACATCAAGCCATCATAATATTCTGTATTCTGAATCGCATTTCTCTCTCCAAAACGAAAGCCGTCGCCGATGCCGACAATCTCCTTCACGCTAGGGCTAGGGTTTTGACTTCAAGATTTAGATTAAGTTTGATTTCTAGATCGAGATATTCTGTTCGTTCTTCATCATCTTTCTCCGATCTGGTGAAGTCAAGAGAAATTTTCAGATTTAGTTTTTGCCGAGATTTTTTCTTCAACTTTTCTGATAAAGCCTCAACGTCTACAAGAAGAAGATCCAGGAAAATCGTTTCAAGATTTGAAGATTATTGTTTGTATTTTTATTACATTCAATTAATTTCTTGTAGGAGAACTTTCTCCGAGTTGTAGGAAGTTTTACCTTCCGATTGTAGAACCATTTGGATCGAGTTTGTAAGAACATTGTTCCGAGACGTAGGATTGGTTTTTCAATCCGAGATAGTGGAGTAGCCAAGTCTAGTGGTTTGCTAGATCGGTGAGGGAAAGTGGACGTACCCAAGGTTGGGGAACCACTATAAATCTTTTGTCATTTGTGAATGCTTGATTGATCTGTGTGCCTAGTTGCTAAATTTTTATTCCGCAAAAAAGACGCACAACTCACTTATTCACCCCCTCTAGGTGATTTAGGTAGACAACTGAACTTTTTCAAGATATACTTGGATGTATCTTTAAAAAATCGCTCTGAACTCTTTTCTGTATGGCAATCCTTTTATTATATGATTAAAACTCAGTTTGATGTTTCTATTAAAGTCTCACTCTGATAATATTAAGGAATATCTTAGTCATGAGTTTTCCTCTTTTTGTATGCAACATGGTCTTTTCCATCAGACCAGCTTTGTTTACACCTCCCAAAGAAATGGGGTGGCGGAGCGTAAAAACCATCATCTCCTCGATGTCGCTCGCACTCTCATGACGCAGATGCAGGTGCCTCGTTCCTACTGGGGCTATGCTGTTCTCCTCACCTGCTATCTCATCAATCGCATTCCCTCTACATTTCTCCATGGCCAGACCCCCTTCTCCATTCTCTACCCGGTCAAGGAACCATTTCCTCTCCCTCTCCGTATCTTTGAGTGTACAGCTTTTGTGCATGCTCCGTCCGCTACCCGTGACAAGCTTTCCCCATGTTCCACCAAGTATGTCTTTTTGGGTTACTCGAGCACTCAAAAAGGCTATTGTTGCTTTGACCCCCTTCTTGCGCAAGCAGTTTGTCTCCGTGGACGTGACCTTCTTTGAAAATGCGTCCTACTTATCTCCTCAATCCCCTCTTCCTCTTGATATCTCTGACTCTCCACCGTCTCTCTCTGTTCCTTCCACGCATATCGACATCTCCACTCCTTTCTCATCTCCTCCTTCGTCTCCTCCTCTCTTCGTTATACCCCCTCCACCTTCCACCTCTTCTCCGCAGCCATCTCTCTCTAGTCCCGGGCCAGCTTTCTCCGCAACGGATGCTCCGGTCACTGAGGAATGAGTTGACCTGGATCTTCCCATTGCTCTTCGCAAAGGGGTGCAGGCGTGTACCCAACACCCGCTTGTGGCAGTTGTTTCCTATGATCGGCTTACTCCTTCTCGCAGGTGTTTTGATTTGGCTATCTCGGCTACTACCACTCACCGCACCTACCAAGAGACTCTTGTTATTCCTCATTGGAAATCTGCCATGGATGAGGAAATCGCCACTCTTACTAAACGGGGTACCTGGACCCTTGTTCCTCCACCAGTGGGTACTGAACTGGTCGGCTGTCGCTGGGTGTTTGTTGTGAAGTTTCGCCCAGACAGTACTGTGGAGTGCTACAAGGCTAGGCTAGTGGCCAAAGGCTTTACTCAGACTTATGGGGTTGACTACTTTGATACTTTCTCTATGGTTGCTCGCCTCAGCACCATCCGGGTTCTTCTCTCTGTGGTCGTCAACAGGGATTGGGCTATTTCCCAGCTTGATGTCAAGAATTCCTTTCTCTATGGGGATCTTCAGGAGGATGTCTACATGGAGCAACCTCCTGGGTATGTTGCTCAGGAGAAGACACGAGTATTCCAGTTAAAGAAGGCCATCTATGGACTAAAACAGAGCCCTCGGGAATGGTTTGACAAGTTCAGTGGCATTGTGGCTGCCATCGTCTTTGCAAGAAATTCGGTCGATCACTCCTTGTTTATTCGCAAAAACGTATCAGGACTGGTGGTTTTGGCGGTGTATGTGGATGATATTCTTCTTACCGGCGATTATCAGTCTGGGGTGGACTTGACAAAGAAACACCTCCGTCAACACCGGGTCACGAAGGATATGGGCTCCCCGAAATACTTTTTGGGGATAGAAATCTCTCGGAAGCCCAACTCGTTGGTTCTCTCCCAACAGAAGTATGCTCTTGATCTTCTACGAGAGGCAGGATTGACTGGTGCAAAACTGGCCCGGTATCCCATAGCTACTAGAGAAGACAAAACATGGACAGATGACTCGCCTCTTCTATCCGATGCCACGAGGTACAGACGTCTTGTGGGCAAACTCATTTATCTCAAGGTGACCAGACCCGACATCGCCTATATTGTAGGAAAGGTTAGTTAGTTCATGCAAGCTCCTAGGGAATGCCATCTTCAGTCTGCCTTGAAGATATTAGAGTATGTCAAAGCAGCACCAGGAAAAGGGCTAATCTTTCAGAATAATGGTCATCTGAGGGTTGAAGCCTACTCAGATTCAAGCTATGCGGATGATAAAGGTGACCGTAAATCTACATCTGGCTTTTGCACATTCGTTGAATGAAATCTTGTAAGCTGGAAGAGCAAGAAATAGTCTGTTGTCTCCAGGTCCAGTGCAGAAGTCGAATATCGAAGTATGGCGTCAACCACGTGTGAGTTAAAATGGTTGCGTGCTCTCATGCTTGACCTAGGAGAGGTCTACGACTATCCACTTCCTATATTCTGTGACAACAAGGCCGTTATATACATATCCAAAAATACGATCTTCCATGAGAGAACGAAACATATAGAAGTCGACTGCCATTTCATTATGGAAGAGGTCTTGAAGAGATAGATTTGCACTCTGTTCGTCACCTCCGACAAAGAGTTGGAGGATATCTTCACCAAGCCGGTTTCTACTTCCTTCTTCCACATTTGTGACAAGCTGGGCATGATTAATATCTATGCTCCAGCTTGAGGGGGAGTGTTGAAGTATGAGACCGATCAGTCTGGCGGTCTAAGTCTGGCGGGTTGTAGAACGCACGGTCTAGCGATTACTTTCCAGCGGTTTGATATCCAGACTGTTGATGTTTGTGGTCTGAGAGGTCTGGCAGTTTATCTCCGACATCTTGGAGACCGAGCGGTCTAGCGGTCTCCTACTATGGCTTGTTCTCTTCCTTTTGGTGTTGCCGAGCGGTTAGCCCATCTGTCTAACCGCTCGGTCTATTCGATCTCTTTATTTCTAGCCGCATAGATCTGTAAATGTTTTAGTCCCACATTTTTTATTTGTACTCTCTCCTCTCTCCTCCATTCTATAAAAGGGAGGTCATACCTTTGTAAATCCTATCTTTTTGGATAATAAAACTTTCAATTATTCAAATTTCTGGCTTGTTTTTAGTCGCATGTTCGCTACTTTCACATTCCTTAAGTCATTTACTACTCTAAAAAACTTTTCATAACATAGTTCTATAGAATCAGTCTTTTCTTGTTTGAATGCCTCATACTGCTTATTTAGTAGTGACTTTCTGTCATCTCTTACTTCTTCTTTGCCTTCAATGAAGACTATGAGAGTGTCCCACATCTCCTTAGATGTCTTATAATGCACTAGATTCTGAAAAGCTTAATTATCTATTGCATTGACAATTATGTTTTGAGCTCTTTTATCCATGGTGGCAAGAACCACCTCATCCTTTGTTGTCCTTAGTACAATTGGCAGTTTCATATAGCTGAGTTCTCTGTGAGATTCAGAAGCCATTAGATCTGATATTTTTCAACTACCCTTTGGATCTTTTTCTGACTATTAAGTCTCTCTTGAATAACCTCCCTCAGATACCACTTGAAAGTTAATCCTATGGGTAGATAATCACCTAGAGAGGGTGAATATGTATCTTTTAAAATACTTTGTCAATTCTTTGTCACTTTAATGTTCAGCAGATAATATACTTGAGAAATTAGCTTCACATTAACTCAGCACAATTGAACCACAGAACACAACACATGCAAATCTCAGAACACAGCACACAAAGAATTTATAGTGGTTCCCCTATCTAGGGTACATCAACTTTCCCCCTTCTTTCTCACTAGCAATGTGCTAGATAAGGTTATAGCTCCTCCTCTTCAACTCAGATCCAAAGATCTTACAGGATCAGTTTCTGTTAAGAAACCTACACTCAGACCAACAGGTCCTACCTCAGAGATTCTCCCAATCTCCTACCTTAGGTCCCTCAAGAACCCTACCTTAGCCTTTATAACACAGACTTACACTTCAGTGATCCCACTCAAATCACCTACCTCAGGTCCCTCAAGAATCCTACCTCAGCCTTTATAAACTCGGCTTACAGCTCAGAGATAAACTCTCCTACCCACTCAGATCTTAGGGAGATCTTACAAAATTAAGAGGTAAAAATATTCAGAAAACAAATCTGTAATCTGACTTATCTGAATGAATTCAGATTCTTCAATTCAGCTGTAAAGAAATAAATCTTGATGAATAATCTGACCGA
Source organism: Platanthera zijinensis (assembly GCA_039513925.1). Taxonomy (NCBI): domain Eukaryota; kingdom Viridiplantae; phylum Streptophyta; class Magnoliopsida; order Asparagales; family Orchidaceae; genus Platanthera; species Platanthera zijinensis. Next base: position 117,115,243 of record CM077089.1, on the reverse strand, counting down.
AGAGATTCTTCTCTGGATCTACAATCTTCTTGATGATCGGCTTGATTTCCTTGAAGAAATTATAGAATATATCCACTTGAATCTTCTGATCACTTGATGAAAGGATCTGAAGATCTTCTTGAAGACTTTTGTCTTCCTTCTCCTTCTCGGGATTGTCGCCCCTCTGACTTAGAAAAATCAGAATGAGAGAATAGAATGATTTGTCTGATGGTTAAAAATTACTTTCTCTGTGAAGACACCCCCTCTATTTATAGCCTTCGTGGATTGCTGGTTTCTGATAGATGACATCAGCATGTGACATCATACTTCAAATTCTCCTTTAAACAATTTCTGTTGAGATACTACGTTATTGTAGCTGATATGACAATTTGGACTTGTCTTGACACTTCTGTGTTGATTCTACACTTCTTCAAAAACATAAGTGTCGAGATGTCCAAAGTGTCTCGACACTTGTTCTTAGAAGGTGTCGAGACATCTTAGCAGTCTCGACACAATTTTACTTAGAAAAATTTTCATGTTGAACTTGAAAGTGTCGATACAGTTGACTTTTCTCGACACAACTGTCATCTGTATCGACATCTGTAAATCTGCACTGTGTCGAGATAGTTGAATTGTCTCGACATAACTGTCATCTGTGTCGACATCTGTAAATCTACACTGTGTCGAGATAGTTGAGTTGTCTCGACACAACTGTCTGCTGGGTGTTGACACTTTTATATTTGCTTAAATTCTTCACTGCATAGAGACAGTTGAATTATCTCGACACTGTAGTCTGTCGGCGTCGACACTTTTATACTTGCTTTAATCCTTCATTGTGTCGAGACAGTTGATTTGTCTCGACACTATTTTACTTAGTATAATTTTTCAGTCTTCTTTGTGTCAAGACAGTTGTATTGTCTCGACACTATTGTCTTAAGCTTTAAAGTATCAAAATATTTGACTTGTCTCGACACTGCTAACTTAGTGTTCAAGGTGTTGAGATAGCTGACTTGTCTCGACACTGCAATATTGAATCTTCAATGTGTCGAGTTAGCTGACTAGTCTCGATACTGCTAACTTACACTTCAAAGGGTCGAGATAAAAGACTTGTCTCGACACAAATTCTGCTGTGTGTTGACATAGTTGAAGTGTGTCGACACTTTTTTACTTAGCCAATTTTCTGCACTGCAAGTTGTTAGATGCTGACTTTGCTGACTTCACTCAGCATTTTGCTGACTTCACTCGACGCTTTTGTACTTAGATAATTTTCTTCACTTCTTAGTCAGCTTCTTAGAGTCCACCTGTAAATGTTACTTGGACCACTTGTCAAATCAATAAGACATAGGCAACCTGCAAGCATGAACTAAAATATACATCAAATACATATTTGTGTATATCATTGAGTTGAAAGGGCTTCTTTAAATCAAGTACATTGTTTCCAATGTATCCAACCGAAAAAGATAACTCTAATAGTATGATGAATAGTTAATTCTTCAGAAAATTCTACTAACACGTGCGCTCGACTAGGAACACAACATGACCAACAGTTATATTATAAAATTGAAAAATCTAATAAAGCATGAAAATTATCAAAACCCTATGAAAAAATTAATTTGGCTAGAAATTTTGCAAGTGAGTAAACATTAAAATAATGATTTCTCCAAAATATATATACTTTTAAATACTTAGAATAAAAATCCTTTTTAATAGAGAAATATATATTCTAAATATTAAAATAATTTTGTTTTATATTTTTTTGTTTAGAAAATAATTTTCTAAATTCAAAAAAGTAATACAAATCTTTTGATTTTTTTTTGTAAGATAGTGCTCCCCCATACTTCGGATGAAATATTGTTCCCAATGTTTTGTAAAAGTAATAATATAAAAAAGGAGAACTTCCCTGAAGAAGAATCCAGCGAAGCACTGTTTTATCTGAAAGAAAGATTGATAAGAAAAACACAAAACCGACTTATAGAGTTTTGATTGAAAAAAGAAAAATACATGATAATGCAGAAAATAAAAAATTAAAATAGATACATATGGAAAAATAAAAAACAATTAGACAACCTAGTCTGCATCACTGTCACTCCCACGCAATTGCTAGTATGTTTGGAGATCCGTAAATTCCGTGCAATATGTCTCATGGCGATATTGTGGCGTTGCTCGAAAGCACCAAAGCGATCGTCAATTAGAGCACCAAGGAGGATCTCAATCTGCCCCATTTGCTTGCTAAGTGAATTGAAATGATCATCTCAATGAGCGTAAGGACTTGGAGCTGGGGGCGTATGCTGCAGTGCTGGCAGAATTAGTAGAGGACGGCAAACACTGTCGATATCTACATCACCATCTTCTTCGGAGGGGTGCCCACAAACTCATTTTCGAGACAGCACAGCGAACCAAGAGCCTGGATATTGGAAAACACAAGGGGAAGGGGCACACAATGCAGTTGTAGAAGAGCGTCCCAAACTCCCAACCGCTTAGCGAGAAGTGTGACAAAATTTCCACAATGGATGACTCCTAGCCTTGCATTTTTTGCTTAAAGACAGAAGAAAAGGTCAAGCTCCATGCCAAGATTTAGTGAGACTCATCGAACCATGCTATATAAATATAGTAAGTCGTATCGAGTTACCATGCCATGGGTGTTATCGTGGCTGATAAGTGTAAAAGTGAGGAGATAATGAAGTATGCAAAGAGTGGGGGAAATGATTTGACGACCTTTTGATTTCTTGGGATTGTAGGGGGTGGTGTTATGATTGATTTCTTCCTAAAAAGCTTGGAGGTTGAAATCTGGTGGAAAGTTAGAGATGAGATCAAGATAGCGTGGACAAAGTAAAAGCATCATCGTAGAAGCCCATGAGCATGTTAAATTAATGGATTGATATTTAGTGCACCGCACTGCCCATCTGAAATGTCATGAAAGTGTCGACATGACCCCCATGAAGCTCTAGGGAAGCGAGGAACTTGATAGTTAACTCAAGAAAGGCGGTCTCGGTGATGGAAAAGAAGGCGCTCTGGCACTGAGTAGGGAGAAAACCCTGCACTAATTTGGTGGCAGCAAAGGTGGCTAAGACTCCCCAGTCAAGAATTCGGAAGACACCAAACAGTTTCATGTTTAGACGGTTTCTTAGAATTTGGAAGGTAAGGTTGGGAAAAATGAGCATGTCTTTGGCCTCGGCCATATTAGCGGGCGTCGTGGATAAAGATGCGGCGGAACGAGAATGACACATGGTGAAAAAGAGAGAGCTTACAAAAAGAAAACAGAGAAATTTTGGGATGGGGTGAGGAAGAAGAGCAAATTAGAAATGGTGTGGAGAAAAGAGAAGAAAATACTAATTTAAAGAAAGTTTTCACGTGACATGCCCTCCTATCATGCCCGTGACTGGGGGAATGTAACATTAATTCGGTTGATTCGGAGTGACTCTCAGAATATTATGTATCACGTGACATGCCCTCTTGTCATCCCTACAAGCCACGTGGCATGAGGTGTGACATCCAATTGGAACGGGCGTGACCATGTGGAACAAGGTCATCACTTCCCGAAAGAATCCAATTAAAAACACGAACTCATATTGTGTGAATCCACCAATATCAAGCCCTTTGTTGATGCGGTAAATGGGCGCACTAGCAGATAACGGGTGTTCGGTCTCGCGAGTGAGGTGGAGAGATTGAGGGGATAGAGGAGAGGTTGATGAGGATGCGGGGGATAATAGGTAAGGTTGATGAGGATGCGAGGGATAGCAGGGAAGGTTGATGAGGAATTATCGAGTAGATGGTTACTTTGACAGTTAGCCTTGATGGTTGAGACTGAGAGGGTGAAAAAGAGAGAGAGGGGGCCGCTAGCCGCGACAACAACAGAGTTTTCCCATCGCGGCTTAAATGCCGCTCCTGCAACGGACTTTCCTTTGATTATAAATCAGATATTATAGCTTGAGTTAGTCCTTTATATGAGAATATAAAGGGTACAAGGGTACAAAGGTAAGCTGGCGGCTAGAGGAAAGAAGATGCCAGAGACCGCGCGGTTTGACCAAAGAGGTCGGCAAACCGCGCGGATAGCTGATCCCGCAGTTCTATATAAAGATGAGCGGACTGCGCGATCAGGAGGAGAAGACCTCGAAGGTCGCTGAATCCAAGGTCGGGAACTAGGCCGAAAGGACTTAACCGTGCAGATAGGAAAGCTGTGTCCGCAGGTTTTGATGCCTTAGCTCTGTCGTCTATTGTGTCTGTCATGTCCTGGTAACGTTACCCTCGGTAGGGAGGTGAGTTATGATTGCATCCGCGACAAGCTGCAGACTGAATAGGCAGGTCGCCAACTGCTAAGAAGAAGCCGATGCTGGGGAAGTTGAAGTGCTTCTGGCGTACTGTATAATGAGTCTGCCTAGGTCGCGGCGGACAGGATGAGTCCGCCTCTACTGCTGGATGGAGCAAGTTCTCTACCTTTTAGCGGGTATAAGGAGAAGATCTCACCTACTGGAGGAGTAAGCTCTCCACCTTCTGGCGGGCTAGAGTCGAATCTGCATTGTGTTGTGAGGTCTGGTGAAGAGTTGTCATTCCTACTGCCATCCTTCCTCAGGCGGACTGAGACCGAGTCCGCCACTTGCTGGCAGTTTGAAGGGTTGGTCGCCGACTGGGCGACCTAGCGGAATAAAGGATCAGGTCGCTCGATGCTGTGCGGGTTGACGGTCCTGCTGTGAAGACAGGCTTGTCGCATATGTTGGGCGGCCTGACGCTTGTCTCTTGGGCGACCTGAGGAGTTGTCGCATACTGTTTGGCGACCTGGAGGCAGGTCGCCTACTTCATGGCGAACTGGGATGTAGCAGAGAGCTGTCCGCGCTTGTTGAAAGGGTGGTCACCTGGTGATAGCGTAGCCTTACTAGCCAAGCAACCTGCAGGAGTGGGCTATAGAGCAGACCGCGCTTCCTGTTGAGCATATGGCTACTGTGCGGTCTGGGCGCATAGAAATGCGAGTCTGCCACCTAGTCGGGAAGTCCGCACCTGTTGTAATAGAGAGAACCATTGCGCGATTAGCCTACCTAACCACGTGGCCGGCAGGGGCTGGCTATGGAAGCAGTCTGCAGCTCCTATAGAACGAACGGCTACTACGTGACATGGACGGTTAGATTGGGGAGACCACCCTAGCCACGCGGCCTGAGCGGATAGAGAAGTCTATCCGCCTGACCCAGGGAAAGGGGGTTGAGACAGGTCGTGACCTCCAGGGGGAACCTGGAGCAGGCCGTGACTTGCGAGCTGGCAAGCTTGGGAGGGATCGCTGATTTCTGGGTTAACATAATCCCCACTTTTTTTAAGTTCCAAAGGGAACTTTGAAAAATTAGGAGACCCACGAAAATCATGATCCTCCCCTTGGAAGAATAAGAGGCAGGGAGAGATAGAACCTGATGTCTCTCCTCAGAAAAAGGTTTGTCAATGCCTATCTTTTTCCTGCAAAGAAAAAGTTAATGCATGCGAAAAGAGGCACATCTTCTGTGTACCTGAATTGCTTTTGCAAAATGAAGAAGACGTGAATGCCTTCCATTGAGCTCTGCAAAACAAAGGTGAGAGGAAGGTATAAAAGAATAATAACTTGCAAGTACCTGAAGGAAACTTGCAAGCACCTGTTAACCTCGCAAAAGGAAGAGTAAGCAGTAGATATGAGAGAAAAGTAAGTTGCAAGTACTTGGAGGTAATTTGCAAATATCTGTTAAGCTCTATAAGAAAAGAGTAAGCAGCAGATATGAAAAAAAAACTAAGTTGCAAGTACTTGAAGGGAACTTGTAAATATCTGCTAACCTTTGCAAAAAGAACAGTGAGCAGCAGATATGAAAGAAAACTAAGTTGCAAGTACCTGAAGGGGACTTGCAAATATCTACTAACCTCTGCAAGAAAAGAGTAAGTAGCAAATATGAAAGAAAATTAGGTTACAAGTACTTGAAGGGGAATTGCAAATATCTACTAACCTCTGCAAAAAGAAGAGTAAGCAACATATATGAAAGAAAACTAAGTTGCAAGTACCTAAAGGAAACTTGCAAATATCTGTTAATCTCTGCAAGAAAAGAGTAAGCAGCAGATATGAAAGAAAAATTAACCTTCAAGTACTTGAGTAGGTTATGGATAAATCTTTTGCTAAAAGTTATTGCGATAAGATAGATATGATTAGACTGTAGAAGGAATATCCATGAAATCCTTTTATTGACTGAATAAGAAAAATTAAGTAGAGATCAAGCCGCAGCAATAAGCTTCTTGCTTGGTCAGATATGATATCTCAATATGAAATCCTAATCAGTAAGATGAAAGCACTGACTAGACTTTAGCTGAATAGTTTGTTAATAAAGAGAACCAGATTCTTCGACTATCAATTAATGCTAGAAACATCCAATAAGAGTAGTAGAGACATTATTAACCATCATCTTATAGAGCTTTATACAAGCCGAGTATACAAGATGAGCATAAGCAAAAAAGATGGTGCAAATCCTTTTGATAGGTCGGATTTAACATGTTAACCTGTAAGAAGGCAGTTGATAAAAGGAGGTCTACACCCGAAGATGACCAAAAATGGTCTGATGCGCCCCAGGTGTTCCCCGGGGGCCTTAAGCATCGCCTGCCCACGAAAGTTCATCAAGAGTGTAGTCCTACCTAGAGAGGACTAGCTGCATTCCCTTAGAAGGGAACAAAAGATAAAAATGAACAAAATCCTGAGAAGGAATGGTAGATACACTACTCTCATGCCTCGGGTTACAAACAGTGATGATCAGTTAGATTAGGTGCGCTAAGTGGTCTATAGCATTGCTTGTCTTTGTAAAGATCAGCAACGTTGTTGGCCCCGCGAAAGCACGGATTGAGAGTACCATAGAGTATTCGACTATTACAATCATTAGATGATCGAAGAGACAAGGCTACACTCGATTACCATTGCTTGTCAAGCAAAGATCATCTTAACTGTAATGTATCCCTAGCGAAGCATAGTAGAGCTAACTAATAAGTAAAAAAGTTGGATTTCTTATTTTATTTTAACGGTGATTGGATAATTCAATTTATGTGTTGTGTTTTATCTCTTTAGTTATATACTGCGATTAAGGAAAGCGTACTTATCGAGTAATAGTATAGTATTTTTTTCAAATATCAAGGTCGTATTTTTCAACGGATCTGTGTCGAGTACTCTACTTGAAGGAATGAAGCTATTATTTTATCGAAAAGAGTAGAGGTTTATGTTTGTTTTTAAAGTGAATAACTTTTATATGCTTAGGTTTTGAAAATAGATAAAGGAGAGAGCCCTCGATTTTGATTATTTTGGATGATATTTAAGAAACATTCGAAGTTGTTGTTAACTAAAATACTTGACCGTGGAGGTTCCCAAGATATGAATGCACCTCTATCAAGGATACACCCACCTAAGATTAAGATAAATTGATCGAACTTTTGTCCTCCAAAAATATGTTAACACACGTTTTACGTTGTGAACCCCGCTATTGACCTCCTACTGATATTCGAAGGTTCAACTCGGGAGGCTTACGTTCATCTCTTTCGAGTATGATGTGTAGTTTCTCTTTACCTAAGAGTGATCAATTCGTAGACGTGAACCTTTGGCTACTAGTTACGAAATTCAGAAGTGAAAACCATATATCGATTTGTATGGTTCCACTTAACTTTGTTCTTAGGTAATTCTTAAGTTTTTATTTTATTATGTAGAAATTTAGGGTTTTAAATAATATTATGTCCAACATTTATTTCAAACGAGCGCTACAACGACGTATTTTCAAAATACAGTTGGAATTACAAAAATATATATCCTTCCCACCATATCTCGTTGGACCGCTAAAAAGTACTTAGACTGTCAATCGGGATAGGGGCGGTAGTAGAAATTGAAATGGCATATAAATGTGCAAAAATAATATTTGTCCCACTATCTTAATCAAGCGCTAAAAAGTTCTTAGCCTCTCATCCGAGATGGGGGTGGTAGTAGAAATTGAAAGACATAAATTAAATAATACTTGAACAATAACTTGAAAACTGGAATTTATTAGACTTAAAAAGTGTTACACAAAGAATCCAAAATATGATTTGGAAAATATCACTCAAAAGCTACTAATAAACACTAAGAAAAACTATGTGAACTCTACCAGTTCTCTCTAACCATCAGTCTTGGTCATCTATTTATAGAGAAAAAAATAAGTGCTTTTGGAAAAGTTGCCAAATAGCTTTTGGAAAAGTTGTCAAACAGCTTTTGGAAAAGCTGAAAATCAGCTTATGGGTGACTGGGCTGGCAGGATAAGCTTGGCGCTGACTAGACTGCTGACTGGGCTAGCTGGATAAGCTTGACGCTGACTGGACTGCTGACTAGGTTGGCTGGATAAGCTTGACGCTGACTGGACTACTGACTGGGCGACTGGATAAGCTTGAGGCAGACTAGATAAATTGGTGCAAAAATTGTTGTAGCTAGGATTCGAACTTGTGACCTCATGAAACTCATCAAAGCATCCACCCCACTAGGCCAATTGGTCATATCTATAAAGATAAGAACTGTAATATATATATTATACTTATTACAGAATTAATAAATAATAATATATACTTAACTTAATTATAAAATAATTAACTTAATTAATACACTTATATATATTATTGTTCTTATTTGTATAGTTTTATATTATATATATTTACATATATATATTTATATATATTTACATATATATATTTATATATATTTAAAATAAGTCATTTATTTATTAATTTATATGAATTATTATAATTTATGTTTAGAAATACAACTAAAATCTATACTAAAATATGTATAAATTATTATTCATCACTAACACACTGGGACCTCCCTTGATACACACTATGTGTTAGATACCGGCTAGGATCCAAAGCCCTGAAGTCCACCTGCATAGATTGGACAGCACCCACTACACATACGCGATCACTCCCTACTATATGTGGTCATCGTGGTTTTACGCCCGAGAACAATCTATGGAGGGAACAACAAGACTCAGCAATATCTCAGTGGTTCAACGATCCCTTTGACAAAGAGAAAATAGAGGAGGAGGCACTCCAAAAAGGAAAATGTGTCAGTACGGGATCTCTGACGTAAAATTTATTGAAATGAATGAAAGAACACTTAGAAGTGTTTTTAGAGTGAAATTGTTTGAAGAGTGAGAAGTAAAAGCAACCGACCATGGTTATGAGGCATTATGGGGACTTTGCGTTGTCCTTTTCCAGCTCAGACTTGTAATCTTCCAAGGGTGTCTATACAGTCATCGTCGATGCTTTTGGTGCTAAGATCGAAGTTCATGTTGTTGATTTGGTTTGCCCCTTTTGAGCCGAGAGGATTGCTCACTAGGACTTGAAGGAACAAGGTTCTCGACAGGTTTAAGATCTGTCATAAGTAACCATTGGTTTTCACCATCTGTTCGAGATCTGAAGGTCGCGTGTTAACTATTGATGCGAGAAATGGGTGCACTAATAGATAATGGGTGTTCGGTCTCGCGAGTGAGGTGGAGAGATTGCGAGGATAGAGGAGAGGTTAATTAGGATGTGAGGGATAGCATGGAAGGTTGATGAGGATGCGGGAGATAGCTGTAACACCCCTATCCGTCACATAGCATATAGCAGTAGGTCCGGCCGGGGCCCGACGCCATAAACCACGGACAGATCGGTTGGTTACGTATTGAGACCATTCAACCAATCACAACGTCCAACACAGAGCATCTAGCGGAAGTAAATTATTATGTTGTACAAAGAATAAAGAACCCTGCCAAGCATGAATGTCCACTACTCAAACAAAAAAGAATGTTTAATACACGAATATTGGTCTTATAGTCTTACAAGAGTTTGCTTAATAAAAGTGTCTTCGAAACCTCGGCACGCAGGCCGGTCACACATGAGTATAAAAGGAAAACACTCACAAATTGGCCTTCGAGGGTCGGCACAGCAACTTGGGCTTTAGCCCGCTATTTACCGCTCGGCTCCGCAGCACCTGCAAGCAACAATCCACCGCACGGTGGTAAACAAAGGCAACGGTCTGCTATGCTGACCAAATTATAACGATTTTGCCCCCAAACCGGGGCGTCAAAGCTTCTTCCCTACACTTGCTAGCAAAGCAAGCCACATAGCGAAATAAGCATCACATCACAGGTGCACGCTCACACGGCCGTACACCCCGTGCTCTCAGGGAACTTACTCGGTGAAGCCAGTCCGAACCCCGTCCGGTCCTTGACTCCACCCCCCCCCCCCCCAGGGTGGCAACCTTTGTGAGCATTTAGTCTTTCCAGCCGTAGCCTAGACTCGATCTCCACACCTAGGCAAGTCCCACGTAAAACTTTAGGTCGCTTTAACCAAGCAGATGGAGCGGGTAGGGGTCCACCAGCTTGTTGCTCACCCCGCCGTTGCCATTTGGCCTTTGATGCGGGCTAAGCTTCCCTAGTCCCAAATATCGTTCAAACACGGTACATAGCCCCATTATGTACCCGGTTGGCTCCCAGGCCACCGATATGACAGAAATGCGTTTCCGTCCAGATTTTCGGGTGCACCTCGGGGTTAATCCCCAAGATTACCTGATGCATTTTACCGCATAGCAACCCGAAAACAATCAAAACGCTCGAAGTCTTCTCCGGCTAAAAAATGCATAGCAAATCATCACCGATCCAGACCAACACGTCCGGGTAGGCTTCACACATCATGCCTATGTCCGTACTACGATTCCGTACTCTAACAAGTGGGACTTTACATATCTACCCCAAGGAATACCTCAATCTCGCCGCACACTCGCGGGAGAGGGGTTTTCCCATGCAAAAGAAGAAGAGCTTCACATGCTCAAGATGAGAATCGTTACAATAGCATTTCTCCTTGGCGCCATGACGATCTAGCCGGATGGAAAGCACCGTATTGGCCTCGCCTTCGTGGATCCGGACTCGGATCGAGAACCGGAGCTCCGAAGCTCCACAGGCGGCCGGAGTTGACCTCCTTATTCTTCCTCCTTGCTCTCCCTTCTCTCTAGCTTTTAGAAAGAGAATGGTTAGGAGAAAATAAGGGTTTCAAACCCTATTCCCGGATATAACCTATCAGCAACATCCCTGAGCCGTCAGATCCCAAATCAAGAAATCGAACGGCTGCGATTTAGCCCAAAATTACAAAATTTGGGCCGAACACGGCCTGCGACACGCCCGTGTCCAGGGCCGTGTCGCCCATTCGCCATCTCGCCCAGCTCCCCGACTAGAACACGGCCTCCGACACGCCCGTGTCATATGTGACACGCCCGTGTCAGGGCCCGTGTCACGCCCCGTGTGTAACACCAAAGACCTCCCGAGAATGACACGGCCGGTGACACGGCCTCTGACACGCCTGTGTCACATGTGACACGCCCGTGTTTGTGTCGTGCGTTCAAACAAGAATTCTCCGGAGAACGACACGCCCTGGGACACGCCTGTATCCTAGGCCGTGTGCCTACACTCGACGATCGTCGATCTCCACAACGTCGACCACGCGACCCGTGGCTGAACACGCCCGTGACACGCCCGCGACACGCCCGTGTCACCTTCTCCAAATCCCAGACTTGGCTTAAAACGTCGCCCGTCCCTCTTTTGAGTTTCGGGGTGTTACAACTCTCCCCCTCTTAAAATAACTTCGCCCACGAAATTACTAAAGGAAAGAAAACGGAAAACTTTAAGCGGTACCTGAGCGGAATAGCTCTGGGTACTCTTCCGGCATAGTCTGCTCCCATTTCCAAGGAAGCTCTCCCCAACCGTAATAGTCCTACCGGACCTCGACCAACCTGATCTCCTTGAGACGAAGTCTCTTGACTTCAAGGTCTTCAATACGAACGGGCTTGACATTAGTCGTCAACCCTTCGTCCACCGCTACTTGATCGCCCGTGATCAAGTTCGAAGGCTCTTGTGCCGCCTTCCGCAACACTGCTATAAGGGTTATATTGCGTAGACTACTCAACTCCACTGATAGTCTTAGGCAATAAGCCGCCTCACCAAAACCGCTCCAGAAATCTCAAGTGGTCCAAGGTATATCGGGCTCAGCTTCTCCAAGCGTCGCTCCCGTGAAACACTATTGAACGGCTATAAATTCCAATACGCCAACCGATATCTCCACATTCCGATGTGTGGCGTTAAAGCACTTAGTTTTCCTCTCCTGAGCGATTAGCAAAAGTTCTCATATGGTTCGCACCAAAGGGGTAGTGTTTAATACCTCTTATTTTAAATACAACTTCGTGTCATCCGTTTCTAGCCACGATAACGACATGTGACAACTTCAACCATATAGGGCCTCGAAGGGCGCCATTTATATGCTCGCTCGGTAGTTAATGTTGTAGGCAAACTTTACCAAAACAGATGGCCTTCCCACTGCTTCCCGAAGTCCAGAACGCACATGCGAAGCATGTCCTCCAACGTCCTGTTGACCCTCTCGGTCTGCCCATCCGTCTGCGGATGTAAGACTGGACTAAACTACAACTTAGTCCCAAGCATTTTCTGTAACCACCTCCAATCATTTGACGTAAAACGCCCATCTCGATCGCTCACGATGTTGCGGGGCACACCGTGCGGTCTAACGATGTTATCCATAGACATCTTTGCCAGTTACACCACCGGATCATCCTTCCTATACGAAAAGAAGTGTGACACTTGCGTTAACCAAACCACGATCACCCAAAAGGCGTCGTTTCCCTACCGCGACCTTGGCAAGCCATGCCCAAAGTTCATCGGTATGCCATCGAGCTTCCACTCTGGAATAGGCAAGGATTTCAAGAATCCTCTAGGCTTTTCGCACTCCGCCTTTACCAAGGAGCAGGTTTGACACTTTGTCACATATAGTGCCACACCCTTCTAGGGTCCTGGCCGCCAGAGCAACTTCTTCAGATTTCGACAGAACTTCGTGCCTCCCAAGTGAGTTGAGTACTTGGTATAACGTACCATAACTCCACCCATAGATTACCCATGCTTGGGCCGCACAAACGGTTGTCTTTCCTTGGTAGCCCACCTTCAACCGTCGATTTGGGATTTTGACCCACCGAGCCGCACCCATGATTTCCTTCATGCTGCTTCCCAAACCATAATCTGCCAAATATGATCAGCCAGGTCATACTGAACTTCCGTCTAGTTCAATTACGCTTCAATGCTAGTCTGCTTGTCAACGCAAGAGATAGCTAACATCTCCAACTCCCGGGTCAATCTCTCAACATGAACCTACAACTAGTTGGCTTGGGCGGGAGCCATGCATCTCAACGCATCCACAACAACATTGTCTTACAACGGGCACAAAATAACTTTCGAACGTATAGTCCCCTAGGAACTCCATCCATTATTACTGCCTCAGTTTCTGATCCTTTTAATCCAACCGATATATCAGACTCCTATGACTGGTACAAACATCGACTTATGCTCCGTACAAATAATGCCTCCACATCTTAAGCGCAAAACACACGACCGCTAACTCCAGATGGCGGATTGGGCAATTCCTCTCGTGCTCTTTCAGCTAATGCGAGCCATAAGCCATAACATTACCACGCTGCTGCAGCACGCAATTCAATCCACTGCCCAAAGCAGTGTCGTAGATCTCACAGCTTTTGGTTCCACTCGGCGAACTTAGCACTTGCGCCATGGTTAACCAACTCTTCAACCCTTCAAAGCTTGGGCGCACTCGCGCATCTAAACAACCTTTTAAGCTTTTCCTTGACAACGTTGTGAGGGGTAAATCTATCTGCGAGAAGTCCTCTACGAAGCGCCTGTGGTAGCCGATCACACCAGAAAACTCTGGACTTCCGCTACCGAGACAACACAGGCCACCCTCGTATTGTGACTAACAACGCTGGACCCACACACTCCCACTCTACCAACTATAGGACCGAGGAGCGCTACCGAGGATAACCCAAGACTCGTGTTTGGAGAACTTGGCGTATACATGGTTTCTTCTTAGCGTCCACAAAACCGAAAGTAGGTATTCAGAAGTGATATCCTTCGCACTTGGAGTACATCACCACGTTGTTGGTGAGACGATCACAAAGTGGTCTAGGTACTCCATGAACGTTCTGTTCATCACTTCCATGAACACTGATGGTGCATTATTCAACCCGATCAGCATGACCGCACACTTGGAATGCCCAAACCTTGCGTCGAACGCTAGCTTTGGGGCATTGCTTTCCCTTATCCTCAGCTGATATTAACCAGACTTAGGATCCAACTTTAAGTATACCGATGACCCGACCAACTGATCAAAAGATCATCAATCCTTGGGATTGTGTACTTGCTCTTTTCCGTTAACTTGTTCAGTTCCCCATAATCGATACAGAGCCGCAAACTCCCGTCCTTCTTCTTAACGAAAAGGACCGGTGCGCTCCAAGGCGACAAACTTGGACGCACGTAACCCTGCTCCAATAACTGGTCGAGTTGAATCGTTAGCTTCGCGATTTCTTAGGTACCAACCTATAAGGAGAGCGTGACACAGGTTTGGCACCTGGCACAACTCAATCGTGAAATCGATCTCACGCTACGGTGGGGCTCCAGGGAAAACATCAGGGAAACACATAAGGATATTCGGATACACCCGATTAACTATCCAATGTAGGATTAGGCTTCACAGCCTCCCATGGTGGCAGTAACGACGCTTGCAAGTCGAACTCCAAACCCCCAACCCGTACCTTTACGACACAGACTCTCTCTTCGCGCGCATTGAACGACCACTAGGCAACTACACGTCCAATTTGTCCTTTACCATCGAAGGAGGTACTCCAATGCGCGATATAAATCCTTCGGACAAAAGGAGTGTGAAGCTCCCGTATCGAACAATGCTCTCGCCAGAATACCAACAATTCAAACAAAGCCTAGAACCTCCAGTCCTAAGCTAATACGCATAAGGTATCAGGTATAAGAAGCTAGATTGCTAACAATTAACCCATACCTGTCGTCCCGACGGTCAGCCACATGGCCTCCTGCTGGCCAAGGATGTCCATTCCCAGTTGGGCCGGAGTAAACAGCGATGCGGTGGACGCCACCGCCTTTCCCTTCTCCTCAGATATTGCCCCCGACTTCTTTTTGTACATTGGGCGTCCACTCCAATAATCCCGGGCATAGTGTCCCCGCTTTCCACAAACAAAGCATGCGTCCAGGGTTTGGGCTATAGTCGCTCCGGATGTGCTAGAGGAAGGAACTAGACCCGACCTCCTAGCCTTCTTGTACCACCTACGGTACCCAGATTTTGAGGTTGTCATCTTGACCACCGAATCCTTTGTCATAGCATCTTCAACTGCTCCTGCCAAAACTTTCCTTGTCTTCTGAGCACTCTCCCAACAATCTCTGGCAAGGTGCCCTTTCTTGCCACAAGAATAACAATTGAGGGTAGTTTGGGTAGTAGATGACCCAGCCTCTTGTCTCGGCGTCTTTTGATAGACAGTCCTTATAGGACCTGCAGGGTCTAGTACCCTATTTACTTGAATCCGGTGAGTTTTTGCCAACTCCACTTCCAAAGCTCTGGCCGACTCCACCAAAGCTCTGAATCCCAATAGTTTTGGTCCTAGCAGTAGAATACGCAACTCGCTGCACAGACCCTTATAAAATCTATCAACTATAGATTGCTCGCTTTCCCATTCAAAGCCTGGGTAGCGCCTTATCATAAGGAACGTCTGCAAATATGCGTCAACTGAATGCGCTCCCTATACCACAGTCATGTTCATCTGCTGCCCTAATTGACCTCCAAATGCCCTTTGCTCCAACATACCGCCCGATGTTGGGGCCATCTCAGGGACAAAGGGTTGCACATTACTTTCATATTGTGCATTGGTCACAGCGAACACCGCTTCAACCACTCTTATTATAGTTTCCAAAGAAGTAGGGGTCTCAGGCACGTCGCTTGGTGCAGTACTTTGCTCAGCAAACGTGTGTTCAGACTGCCACGCTCCACTTCCGGACACCTATAGTCGTTCAAAACACCATAAGTGACTGAACAAAATTAAAAAAAGCAATTATAGGAACACGCAGGTTTCCCAAACATGTGTATTTTCATTACTAAGTGGACATTCATGGGTTCTTTTCATGTTATAACGATGACGCGCACACAAGTGCTCACCACCCCTTAAAGTGAATTCGCCCACGAATTCATTTAAGCTTGACCGAAACCAGTAGTCTGATACCAATTTGTAACACCCCTATCCGTCACATAGCATATAGCAGTAGGTCCGGTCGGGGCCCGACGCCATATACTACGGACAGACCGGTTGGTTACGTATTGAGACCATTCAACCAATCACAACGTCCTACACAGAGTATCTAGCGGAAGTAAATTATTATGTTGTACAAAGAATAAAGAACCCTGCCAAACATGAATGTCCACTACTCAAACCAAAAGGAATGTTTAATACACGAATATTGGCCTTATACCCTTACAAGAGTTTGCTTAATAAAAGTGTCTTCCAAACCTCGGCACGCAGGCCGGTCACACATGAGTACAAAAAGAAAACACTCAAAAATTGGCCTTCGAGGGCTGACACAGCAACTTGGGCGTTAGCCCTCTATTTACCGCTCGGCTCCGCAGTACCTGCAAGCAACAATCCACCGCACGGTGGTAAACAAAGGCAACGATCAGCTATGCTGACCAAATTATAACAATTCCGCCCCTAAACCGGGGCGGCAAAGCTTCTTCCCTACACTTGTTAGCAAAGCAAGCAACATAGCGAAATAAGCATCACATCACAGGTGCACGCTCACACGGCCGTACACCCTGTGCTCTCAGGGCACTTACTCGGCGAAGCCAATCCGAACCCCGTCCGGTCCATGACTCCACCACCACCCCCAGGGTGGCAACCTTTGTGAGCATTTAGTCTTTTCAGTCGTATCCTAGACTCGATCTCCAAACCTCGGTAAGTCCCACGTAAAACTTTAGGTCGCTTTAACTAAGAAGATGGAGCGGGTAGGGGTCCACCAGCCCGTTGCTCACCCCGTCATTGCCATTTGGCCTTTGACGCGGGCTAAGCTTCCCTAGTCTCAAATATCTTTCAAACACGGTACATAGCCCCGCTATGTACCCGGTTGGCTCCCAGGACACCTATATGACAGAAATGTGTTTCCGTCCAGATTTCCGGGTCCACCTAGGGGTTAATCCCCAAGATTCCCTGATGCATTCTACCGCATAGCAACCCGAAAACAATCAAAATTCTCGGAGTCTTCTCCGGCTAAAAAATGCATAGCAAATCATCACCGATCTAGAACAACACGTCCGGGTAGGCTTCACACATCATGCCTATGTCCGTACTACGATTCCGGACTCTAATAAGTGGGACTTTACATATCTACCCCAAGGAATACCTCAATCTCGCCGCACACTCGCGTGAGAGGGGTTTTCCCATGCAAAAGAAGAAGAGCTTCACATGCTCAAGATGAGAATCGTTACACTAGCATTTCTCCTCGGCGCCATGATGATCTAGCCGGATTGAAAGAACTGTATCGGCCTCGCCTTCGCGGATCCGGACTCGGATCGAGAATCGGAGCTCCGAAGCTCCACCGACGGCCGGAGTTGACCTCCTTCTTCTTCCTCCTTGCTCTCCCTTCTCTCTAGCTTTTAGAAAGAGAATGGTTAGGAGAAAATAAGGGTTTCAAACCCTATTCCCGGATATAACCTACCAACAACAGTCCTGAGCCGTCGGATCCCAAATCAAGAAATCGAACAGCTGCGATTTAGCCCAAAATTACAAAATCTGGGCCGAACACGGCCTGCGACACGCCCGTGTCCAGGGCCGTGTCGCCCATTCGTCGTCTCGCCCGACACCCCGACCAGAACATGGCCTGTGACACGGCCTCCGACACGCCCGTGTCACATGTGACACGCCCGTGTCAGGGCCCGTATCACGCCCCGTGTGCAACACCAGAGACCTCCCGAGAATGACACGGCCAGTGACACGGCCTCTGACACTCCCGTGTCACATGTGACACGCCCATGTTTGTTCCCGTGTCATGGCCTGTGCGTTCAAACCAGAATTATCCCGAGAACGACACGCCCTGGGACACGCCCGTGTCCCAGGCCGTGTGCCTACACTCGACGATCGCCGATCGCCAAAACGTCGACCACGCGACCCGTGGCCGAACACGCCCATGACACGCCCGTGACACGCCCGTGTCACGCCCGTGTCACGCCCGTGTCAAGCCCGTGAAACGCCCGTGTCACTTGCTCCAAATCCCAGACTTGGCTTAAAACGTCACCCGTCCCTCTTTTGAGTTTCGGGGTGTTACAATAGCAGGGAAGGTTAATGAGGAACTATCGAGCAGATGGTTACTTTGACGGTTAGCCTTGATGGTTGAGACTGAGAGGGTGAAAGAAAGAGAGAGGGGCCGCTGACAGTGGCAATAGCAGAGTTCGCCCATCGCATCTTAAATTCCACTCCTACGACGGGCTTTCCTTTGATTATGAATCAGATATTACAGCTTGAGTTGAGTCCTTTACATGACAATATAAAGGGTAAAAGGGTACAAAGTGAAGTTGGCGGCTAGAGGAAAGAAGATGTCAGAAACCGCACTATTTGACCAAAGAGGTCGGCAGACCGCGCAGACAGCTGATCCCACAGCTCACTACAAAGCCGGGCGGACGGCGTGATTAGGCGGAGAAGACCGCAATGGTCATTGAAGCCAAGGCTGGGAACCTGGCCGAAAGAACCACGTGGATAGGAAAGCTGTGTCTGTAGGTTTTTATGCCTTGGCTCTGTCGTTTGTTGTGTCTGTCGTATCCTGGTAACGTTACCCTCAGTAGGGCGATGAGTTATGATTGAGTCCGCAATAAGCTGCAGACTGAAGAGGCAGGTCGCCAACTACTGAGAAGAAGTCGGTGCTAAAGAGGTTTAAGTGCTTTTGGCGGACTACATAATGAGTCCGCCTAGCTCGCGGCGGACAGGATGAGTACACCTCTGCTGCTAGATGGAGCAATTTCGCTACCTTCTAGCTGGAAGAAGGAGAAGATCTCCCCTGCTAGAGGATTGAGCTCGCCACCTTCTAGTGGGCTGGAGTCGAATCTGCGCTGTGTTGTGCGGTCTGGTGAAGAGTTGTCAGTCCTGCTGTCGTCCTTCCTCAGGCAGACTGAGACCGAGTCCGCCACCTGCTAGCGAACTGAAGGGTTTGTCGCCGACAAGGCGACCTTTCATACTTAAGGAGCAGGTCACTGGATGTTGTGCGGGTTGACGGTCCTGCTGCGAAGACAAGCTTGTCGCCTCTACTGGGCGGCCTGACGCTTGTCGCTTGGGCGACCTGAGGAGTTGTCGCGTACTGTTGGGCGACCTGGAGGTAGGTCGCCTACTTCATGGTTAACTGGGTTATAACGAAGAGCTGCCCGCACCTGTTGAAAGGGTGGTCACTTGGTGATAGCATAGCCTTGCTATCCGGGCGACCTGCAGGAGCGGGCTGAAGAGTAGACTGCGCTTTTTGCTGAGCATGTGGCTACCAATTGGTCTAGGCAGATTGAACGAGTCTGTCACCTAGTCGGGTAGTCTGCACTAGTTGGAATAGGGAGAACCATTACCCGGTTAGCTAACCTAACTGCGCGGCCTGCAGGGGCGGGCTGTGGAAGCAGTCTGTAGCTCCTGTAGAACAAATGACTACTGCGCGACATGGACAGTTAGATTGGGGAGACCGCCCTAGCCGCGCGGCCTGAGAGGATAAAGAAGTCTATCCGCCTGACCCAGGTAAAGGTGGCTGAGATAGGCCGCGAACTCCAGGGGGAACCTAGAGCATGCCATGACTTGAGAGCTTGCTACCTAAGGAGGGATCGCCGATTTCTTGGTTAACACCCGTGACCAATGAAGGTCATGCCCGTGATAGGGATGAAGGATGGAGGAATAATCTCATCCCAAGATTAGTATTCTGATTTTAGATTCCAAGAAATACATGCCCTCCAGTCACGCTCATGACCGGGGCATGTAAAAAAAATTTCCTTTTTTTGTAAAAGATAAATTGGTGTTTGGTACATTGGACACAATGCACTAAATTTGAAAAAGTCCTTTTAACCTCAATGATATAAACATGTTTATATTTGATATATGTTTCATTTTATGTATACAGGTTGCCTACTTCATGGTCATTGGACAGGTGGACACAAGAAGTTGACTGGAATTTGAAGAAAAATTGTCTAAGTACAAAAGCGTCGAGTGGAGTCAGCATAGTGCTGAGTAAAGTCAGCATAGTTAACATTCAGCAACCTGCAGTGCAGAAAAATGTCTAAGTACAAATGTGTCGACACACTTTAACCGTGTCAACACACTTGCAGAAGCTGTGTAGAGACAAGTCAGTTCTCTCAACACACGGAAGACTAAGTTAGCAGTGTCAAGACAAGACATCCATCTCGACACATTGAAGATTCAAGACTGATGTGTTGAGACAAGTCAGTTGTCTCGACTACTTGAATACTGAGTCAGCAGTGTCGAGATAAGTCAGCATACTTGATACTATAAAGCTTGAAGCAGTTGTGTCGAGACAATGCAACTGTCTTGACACAAAGAAGACGGGAGATTTTCCTAAGAAAAATTGTGTCGAGACAAATCAACTATCTCGACACAATGAAGGATTAAAGTATAGAAGTCTCGACACAAGGCAGAAATAAAATATGTAGAAATCAGGCAGACAGTTGTGTCGAGACAATATAACTGTCTCGATACTAAGCAGAATTAAAGAGGTTGACATAGAAGATGGTTGTGTCGAGCAAAGTCAACAGTCTCGACACTTTCAAGTTTCAGATGAAAATTCTTTTAAGTAGAATTGTGTCGAGACTGCTAAGATGTCTCGACATAACTGTCGAGACACTTTGGACATCTCGACACTTATGTTTCTGAAAATGTGCAGAGTCAACACAGAAGGGTCAAGACAAGTCAGAACTGTCACTTCAGCTACAGTAATGTGATACTTAAACAGAAACTGTTTTAGGGGAGACGTTGAAGTATGATGTTAGATGCTGATGTCATCATTAAGTTACCAGCACCCCATGAAGGCTACAAATAGAGGGGTTGTCTACACCAACTGACACACAGAATCGGAAAGGAAAACAAATTTTGTCATTCTTACTACAATCCCGAGAAGGAGGAAGAAGACGAAGGTCTTCAAGAAAATCTCTAGATCCTTTATCAAAATCGATCTGAAGATCAATGTGGATCTGATTTACAATTTCTTCATGTTTATCAAGCCGATCAACAACAAGAAGATTATAGATCCAGAGAAGCAACTTTTCAGCTAGCCAATTAATCAAGAAGACATTCATTGCTGCTGAATTGAAGAATCTGTGCTAACAAATATATCAGATTACAGATTTTCTGTTTTCTGAGAATTTCATTTTTTTTTTCATTTTTGCCTCTATATTTTGTAAGATCTCATTGAGATCTGAGTGGGTAGGAGATATTATCTCTGAGTTGTAGGCCTATTTTATAAAGGCTGAGGTAGGGTTCTTGAGGGACCTGAGGTAGGTGATTTTGGGTGAATCAATGAGTTGTAAGCCTAATTTATAAAGACTGAGGTAAGGTTCTTGAGGGACCTGAGGTAGGAGATTGGGAGAATCTCTGAGGTAGGACCAGTTGGTCTGAGTGTAGGTTTCTTAATAGAAACTGAGCCTGTAGGATCTTTGGATCTGAGTTAAAGAGGAGGAGCTATAACCTCATCTAGCACATTGCTAGTGAGGAGAAGGGGGAAAGTGGATGTACCCTAGATAGGGGAACCACAATAAATTCTGTGTTTGTTGTGTGTTGTGTGATGTGGATTACTTTTTCTTGTGTTGTGATTGTACAACCCCGTATTCGCCGAGTAGGGTACTTTCGGTAGGCATAGAGCCAGTTTTAAGTTTTAAACTTTTTAGAGATTTTGGACTCTTGGTGGCCAATTTTGGCTTGGACTTGGAAATATACTAGTAGGGGAAGGAAAAATCTACATCTCCCCCCGGGCTTGCTATGCGCGATGAAGGAGCAGTACTCCGAACGGAGGCCAAGGTCTCACCCCCTGCACCCCTGCCCCTTGGGCGAGCTCGGCCGGCGGCCTGGAGCTCGTTCGGGCGCCCTGCCCCTTGGGAGAGCTCGGTCGGCGGCCTGGAGCTCGCCCGGGCACCCAGCCCCCTTGGGCGAGCTCGGTCGGCGGCCTGGAGCTCGCCCGGGCGCCCAGCCCCTTGAGCGAGCTCGGCCGGAGGCCTGGAGCTCGCCCGGGCGCCCAGCCCCCTTGGGCGAGCTCGACCGGCGGCCTGGAGCTCGCCCGGGCGCCCAGCCCCCTTGGGCGAGCTCGGCCGGCATCCTGGAGCTCGCCCGGGCGCCCTGCACCTTCGGGCGAGCTCGGCTTGAGTGTCCGAGGTGGGGGTAAGGTGGAGGAGCACGGTTCGGTCTCCCCCTCCCTCCTGGACCTCTTGTTGTCATGTTTACCATGTTACCCCCAGGGGGGATTTTTCCCTTTTACCCCCCAGTGTGGATGTTTTTTATTGGCTAGAGGCTTATTTGCCTTGGGGGCATTTTGGTCATTTTGACCCCAAGACTACTTGGAAAAAAACTATAAATAGACCCCCTTGGGTACCTTTGGAGGGGGATTGGCTTTTGGCTTCCTCCTCCCTAGCTTTCTTCTTGGTAGAGTTGAGAGAACTCTCCAAGGTACCCAGCTCTCATTGGTAAGGGAGGGGAAGTGTTCTTGTGACCTTCCGGGTGTGTGGTGGGACCTCCGCGCTAGAGCCGAAGGTCTGTTCCTAGTTTCCCAAGTCTTTTGTCCGTGATATCCCCCCGAGTGTAGTAGGTGTGAGGTCACCCCTTCCCCAAGGGTCGAACTCCACAGAGACCAAGTTTTTGTTTTCAACATTTTGGTGCGGTGAGCGTGGAACGTGACCAGCACAGAAGATCTCGGGAGAGTGTCATGGCTGGAGATCAGGGAGGTAGTGATGACCTCGGCGGTCTCCCCAACCCAGGACCCTTCGTAGGAAGGGAAGAGTTCATGACTTCCATCTCTGGCATCATGGAGATGTTGCGAAGCATTGCCCCTCGGGCTGGCAGCTCAGCTCCCACCCCCCAGGGACCGGCTCCCGGGGATCTCAGTGAGCTGCCCCCCAGAGATCTAAGCAAGATCACTCCGGCAGGGGGAGAAGGAAGTGCCCCAGGGAGGCGACCTGGAAAGGAGAGGATGGGAGAGGGGGTCGAGCGAGACCTCCCCGGCCGGGAGTTGTTCCCCAGCCCGTCGAGTGCTCGCCCCTTAGGCGACCAGGTCGCGCCAGTAGAGACCGCGAGACCACACCTTAGAGGGTCACCCTTCAGCGTGCTGATCATCTCAGCTCCCGTTCCCGAGGGGTTCAGGGAACTTGACAAGGCATACTACACCGGGAAGGATGACCCCATCCAGCACCTACAGTGGTTTGAGGATGCTGTCTCCATCATGCCAATAACGGACGCCTTCAAGTGCCGTCTATTTGCGATCACCTTGAAAGAGAAGGCGAGGGACTGGTTCCATCAACTCCCTCCAAGGTCCATCTTCGGGTTCGAAGACTTGAGCCGGAGCTTTCATCTTCGCTTCTCCACCTCCAAGAAGAGGAAGAAAGGTCCTTAGTCCCTCTTCCTGATAAAGCAAAGGGCTGAGGAGTCGCTGGCCCACTACGTTGACAGGTTCCAGGAGGAGGTCCTTGACATCCAAGAGGTGCCAGGGTATGCCCTCCAGATGGCGTTCACGGTGGGGTTGCGCGAAGGGTTCTTTAAGATGAGCTTGACCCGGAAGGCCCCCCTTTCCTTCGAGGAGCTGATGGAAAGGGCAGCAGAGGAGATAGCCATGGAGGCGGCCAACCCGGCATTTGTCAAGAGGTTGGCAAAGTTGACGGAGGCAGAGTCAAAGGAGAAAGGTGGCTCAAGACAGCAGGAAGGAAAAAGGAGAGAGGAGCAGAGAGCCCAGGGGTTCCAAGGACAGGAGGGTCCGGAACCAGGCTGGAGGCAGCAGGGAAGACCTGCCCAAGGTCCAGGAAGAGCTCTCGCGCCAGGTGGAGAGAACTTCCACGGGGGCCAAGGGAGGTTCAACTTCCAGAGGCAAGCACCTAGGCAGCTCCTGCCCCCACCCTAGCAGGCCTTGGCAATTGGCGAAGGAGGAAGAGGTAACAGGAGAGATCGCCCAGCCCGTCGAAAGAGCGGAGAAAGGGCACTACTGTACTGCGACTTCCACCAGTTGGAGGGTCATGCCACGGCTACCTGCCCCGAGTTCCTAGAGGTAAGGGGGGCGAGAGGCCCTGACTAGCCTCAGCCGCCGGCACAGGTTGAAGGAGTTCTACCCCAGGGAGGGGGTGATGAGATATGCGAGGATCGGGTTGACGTAGGACACCGAGGAGGAATAGCAGTGATCCACGGTAGGGTGGGGATCGAGGCCACTCGGAAGGCGAGCCTCCACATCATGTACCGCCGGAGCATTGCCTCGACATCCCAGACCCCTCCCCCGGAAGAAAGGGTCACCTTCTCGTCAAAGCACATGCCAGAGCATGAGGATCCCTTCTGCGATGCCCTGGTCATCCAGGCAGCCGTCGAAGGCTTCACCGTCTCCCAAATCTTGGTTGACAACGGAAGCTCTGTCAATGTCATTTTCAAGAAGGCCTTTGACGGGATGAAGGTAGAGCCAAGGAGGGTGCTAGCCTCGGACGGACCTCTATTTGGATTCTCAGGGGAGAGGAAGGAGGTGGAAGGTGGAGTCGGACTCCAGGTGAAGTTGGGAGGGACCTCAAGGAACTGCAGGTTCGTCATTGTTGACGCTCCAAGCAGCTACAATGCCATCTTCGGAAGGCCCCTCATCAGCGCCTTCCGGTGTGTTCCCTCATCCTTCCACCAGTGCCTCAAGTTCAACTCAGAAGGGATCCAGGTCAGGATCAAGGGAGACTCCAGGATGGCGAGGCAGTGCTACGTCACGGCTGTCAACACCATCTCTTGGTTGGCTAAGGCAGAGGAGATGGAGAAGATCATGGAGAGCCTGAGCAGGATGGAGGTATCCAGTGGGAAGTAATCGGATGGCGACCACTATGCCCGGACCACCTAAAGAAGCCTCGCCTCGGCGGAGTAATGTATCTTTCTTTTATGTTGTTGTAAGGAGTCCAGCCCCCGACCGGTAGAGTCGGGGGGGGGGGGGGGGGGGTCATGTAACCCATCTTGTTTCCCCGTTAGAGGATGTTGGAATTGAAAAAGCTTAGGTGACATGTCCAGCTCCCAACCCCCGGGAGGATCTCCTAATACCAGGCTCACACCAGCTGACAGGGTCGAGAGTGCCTCGGGGGGTGGCTCATTTTTCCTTAGCTCCGATGATGATTCCGCTATCGAGCTCTCAATAGCTGATAAGGCCGGTTGATCTCTCGTGGAAGCCCAGTCCTTAGCTCCGATGATGATTCCGCTGTCAGACTCTCACTAGCTGACAAGGCCGGTTGATCTCTTGTGGAAGCTCAGTCCTTAGCTCTGATGATGATTCCGTTGTCAGCTCTCACTAGCTGACAAGGCCGGTTGATCTCTCGTGGAAGCCCAGTCCTTAGCTCCGATGATGATTCCGCTGTCAGGCTCCCACTAGCTGACAAGGCCGGTTGATCTCTCGTGGAAGCCCAGTCCTTAGCTCCGATGATGATTCCGCTGTCAGGCTCTCACTAGCTGACAAGGCCGGTTGATCTCTCGTGGAAGCCCAGTCCTTAGCTCCGATGATGATTCCGCTGTCAGTCTCTCACTAGCTGACAAGGCCGGTTGATCTCTCGTGGAAGCCCAGTCATTAGCTCCGATGATGATTCCGCTGTCAGGCTCTCACTAGCTGACAAGGCCGGTTGATCTCTCGTGGAAGCCCAGTCCTTAGCTCCGATGATGATTCCGCTGTCAGGCTCTCAATAGCTGACAAGGCCGGTTGATCTCTCGTGGAAGCCCAGTCCTTAGCGCCGATGATGATACCGCTGTCAGGCTCTCACTAGCTGACAAGGTCGGTTGATCTCTCGTGGAAGCCCAGTCCTTAGCTCCGATGATGATTCCGCTGTCAGGCTCTCAATAGCTGACAAGGCCGGTTGATCTCTCATGGAAGCCCAGTCCTTAGCACTGATGATGATTCCGCTGTTAGGCTCTCACTAGCTGACAAGGACGGTTGACCCCTCGGGATGCTAAGTATTTTCACCCCGAGGCTGTCTCGTCACCAAGGCTCCCATTAGTTGGCATGACAGGTTGACCCCTCGGGAGGCTAAGTGTTTTCACCCCGAGGCTGTCTCGTCACCCAGGCTCCCATTAGCTAGCATGACAGGATAACCCCTCGGGAGGCTAAGTGTTTTCACCCCGAGGCTGCCTCATCACCCAGGCTCTCATTACCTGGCATGACAGGTTGACCCCTCGGGAGGCTAAGTGTTTTCACCCCGAGGCTGTCTCGTCACCCAGGCTCCCATTAGCTGGCATGACAGGATAACCCCTCGGGAGGCTAAGTGTTTTCACCCCGAGGCTGTCTCGTCACCCAAGCTCCCATTAGCTGGCATGACAGGTTGACCCCTCGGGAGGCTAAGTGTTTTCACCCCGAGTCAGTCTCGTCACCCAGGCTCCCATTAGCTGGCATGACAGGTTGACCCCTCGGGAGGCTAAGTGTTTTCACCCCAAGGCTGTCTCGTCACCCAGGCTCCCATTAGCTGGCATGACAGGATAACCCCTCGGGAGGCTAAGTGTTTTCACCCCGAGGCTGTCTCGTCACCCAAGCTCCCATTAGCTGGCATGGCAGGTTGACCCCTCAGGAGGCTAAGTGTTTTCACCCCGAGTCTGTCTCGTCACCCAGGCTCCCATTAGCTGGCATGACAGGTTGACCCCTCGGGAGGCTAAGTGTTTTCACCCCGAGGCTGTCTCGTCACCCAGACTCCCATTAGCTGGCATGACAGGTTGACCCCTCGGGAGGCTAAGTGTTTTCACCCCGAGGCTGTCTCGTCACCCAGGCTCCCATTAGCTGGCAAGACAGGATAACCCCTAGGGAAGCTAAGTGTTTTCGCCCCAAGGCTGTCTCGTCACCCAGTCACCCATTAGCTGGCATGACAGGTTGACCCCTCGAGAGGCTAAGTGTTTTCACCCCGAGGCTGCCTCGTCACCCAGGCTCCTATTAGCTGGCATGACAGGCTGACTCAACGAATACGTTGGGTTGGATGTTTCTTTCCGAGCTTGTGCCAACCTCGAAAAGAGCGGGGATTGTGTACAACCCCGTATTCGCGGAGTAGGGTACTTTCGGCAGGCGTAGAGCCAGTTTTAAGTTTTTAAACTTTTTAGAGATTTTGGACTCTTGGTGGCCAATTTTGGCTTGGACTTGAAAATATACTAGTAGAGGAAGGAAAAATCTACATCTCCTCCCAGGCTTGCTATGCGCGATGAAGGAGCGGTACTCCGAACGGAGGCCAAGGCCTCACCCCCTGCACCCCTGCCCCTTGGGCGAGCTCGGCCGGCGGCCTGGAGCTCGCTCGGGCGCCCTGCCCCTTGGGAGAGCTCGGTCGGCGGCCTGGAGCTCGCCCGGGCACCCAGCCCCCTTGGGTGAGCTCGGTCGACGGCCTGGAGCTCGCCCGGGCGCCCAGCCCTCTTGGGCGAGCTCGGCCGGCGGCCTGGAGCTCGCCCGGGCGCCCAGCCCCCTTGGGCGAGCTCGGCCGGCATCCTAGAGCTCGCCCGGGCGCCCTGCCCCTTCGGGCGAGCTCGGCTTGAGTGTCCAAGGTGGGGGTAAGGTGGAGGAGCACGGTTCGGCCTCCCCCTCCCTCCTGGACCTCTTGTTGTCATGTTTACCATGTTACCCCCAGGGGGGATTTTTCCCTTTTACCCCCCAGTGTGGATGTTTTCTATTGGCTAGAGGCTTATTTGCCTTGGGGGCATTTTGGTCATTTTGACCCCAAGACTACTTGGAAAAAACTATAAATAGACCCCCTTGGGTACCTTTGGAGGGGGATTGGCTTTTGGCTTCCTCCTCCCTAGCTTTCTTCTTGGTAGAGTTGAGAGAACTCTCCAAGGTACCCAGCTCTCATTGGTAAGGGAGGGGAAGTGTTCTTGTGACCTTCCGGGTGTGTGGTGGGACCTCCGCACTAGAGTCGAGGGTCTGTTCCTAGTTTCCCAAGTCTTTTGTCCGTGACATCCCCCCGAGTGTAGTAGGTGTGAGGTCACCCCTTCCCCAAGGGTCGAACTCCACAGAGACCAAGTTTTTGGTTTCAACAGTGATCTAAGTCTTTGTAATTGCAAAATTAGTTGAGTGATAAAGATCTAATAAAGTAACTTAAAAAGTCACCTATTAACCCCCCTTTAGGTGATTATCTACCCATAGGATTATCTTTCAAGTGGTATCAGAGGGAAGTTGTTCAAAAAAGACCAAACAGTCTGAAAAATATCCAAAGGGTATTAGAAAAATATCAGATCCATGGCTTTTGAATCTCACAAAGAACTCAGTTATATGAAACTTTCTATATGAATTAAGGATAACTTTGCTATATGGAGACAAAAAGTGAGATTGTTCATGGAAGCCTCAGATCTAAGAATCTTTGTCACTGTACAAGAAGGACCACATGTACCAAGGAAAACATCTATCTTAGATGCAAATGTTCAAACCCCTAAGAAATTGTAAGAAATGACAAAGGATGAGATGGTACTTGCCACCATGGACAAAATAAGACAAAATATAATAGTCAGTACAATAGACAATTCAACCTTTCATAATCTTGTGCATTGTAATACATCCAATGAGATGTGGGATATTCTCATTATATACATGGAGGGTACAGAAGAAGTAAAAGATGACAGAAAATCTCTCATCAACCAGCAGTATGAGTCTTTCAGACAAGAAAAGACTGATTCTATAGAACTGTACTATGAAAAATTCTTTAGAATAGAAAATGACTTAAAGAATTATGGAAGAAATTTCTCAAATTATGAGCTAAATAACAAATTCTTGAGATCCCTAAATAAAAAATGGGACATCAAGATTTGTGTTGTAAGAGAAATAGGGAATCTAAGAAATATGTTACCCCAAGACTTGTATGGGAAGCTTATATCACATGAGCTTCAACTAAACTCTAGGAAAGCTGAAGCAAAATCTACTAGAAGTTCAACTCAGACTAAATATGTGGCCTTCAAAGCAGATACATCAAAGAAAGCTAGAAGAGAAATCTCATCATCACCTAGAAGGGATGAAGATACAGATAGCACTGGAGCATGTTCTTCATCAAAAGAACTATCAGATGATGAATTAGAACTATTTACCAGGCAATTCAAGAAAATGCTAAGGAGAAGGAAGCAGTGGAATAAAAAGAAACCTTCTAGATCAAGCTCCAGTAAAAGCAAAGACAATCACAGAGACAAATATATGGTCAGGTATGATTCTCATCAGAATAAATAATTTAAGACTGATATTATTTGCTTTTACTGTAACAGGCATGTGCATGTCATAGCTGACTGTCCAGTAAAAAGGAAGGAGAACAAAAAGTCTAAAGACAGGAAGTTCTATAAGAATAAAAAATCAGAGAAGGGTCTGATGGCAAAGAAATTCAAGACCATATCTGATAGTGATACTGACTCAACTGAGTTAGAAGAACTTGATGGACTGTTCTCCTATGAAGAAGAGTTCATTAGAAATGCCATATACAAAGGGAAAAGCTCCACAACCTCTTCACACTAAGGTGATTCTGAAGAAGATATGGAGTTCAATTTAATGGCACTATCTGATGATCCAGAAACAGAAGCTCTTGACTGTCAGGAGACTCAGGTAATCTATGACAATTCAATATATTCTAAAACTTCTATATATGAGACTGGGGATGAGCTAGACTCATATGACTCAAAGTTTGATTCACATTAGATTAACTCTGTGACTGAATTATAGCAGCTCATAGTCAAATTTTGGAAAGCTGTTGGAAGCCCTAGTAAGTAGCAAGAAGCTTGTCAAAATACAAGCTGTAAAGATAGCATCACTAAAAGATTTTGAGTATCATCATAAGATGGATACTCAGAAAATTGGTCTTCAAAATTCTAAGTTGGCAATGCTGACTAAGATCATTGATGATCAAATCTTATTGCTTAAGCAGAAGGATGCAACTATTTAGAAGATGGAACTCAAACTCCTTAATGAGAAATGATTAGTAAAACAATTTTCTAAACTTAAAACTATATTGCCGATTATAGATACCTTCTCAGGAACACCTGGAAGTGGTCTTGGGTACGTTAAACCCAAGAGGAAAAAAGGCAAAAAACTAGAAAGACAAAAGGGTCCAGTCATTCCACAGATTATGTTTCAGGATAAAGCAAAAGAAATCCAGAAGTCTGAACTAGCTGGACCAAGTTCATATGTGAATAGGAAAGCTATTCCTAATGTGTCTGCTTCAAGGAGGATAGTTATAACTGAGAGATAAAACAACTTGTTTACTCCCAGTAAAAATACAACTAACAAGTGTATTGATTATTGTCCTAAGGAATGTCAGCACAAAGTTCCTTCTATTCCTCCAAAGAGGAGGTACAACAGGTATGAATGTTGGTGTTGTTGAAAGGTAGGACACTTTTCCTTAGACTGTTGGTTCAATTACACTGTGTCTCATATTTAGAAAAGATATCCAGTTAAAAGACTAACTGGTGGTTTCAATAGAGCCACAACTAACAAGAACCTAGGACCCAAAACTACTTGGGTTCCTAAGGAAAAATAAATTCTTATTTTGCAAGAATGTCCAAGCACTAGAGATAGACCAATCTTGTACTTGGATAGTGGGTGTTCCAGAAACATGACTGGAATAAAAGGCAATTTGAGGTAATTTGTCCCCATGGAGAATGGACCAAAGGTGATCTTTGGTGGAGCTGACAAAGGAATAACCAAAGGTTATGGTAAGATCACAAATGGCTTAGTCACTCTCACCAAAGTAGCTTATGTGGAAGGGTTGCAACACAACCTTATAAGCATAAGCCAACTTTGTGATCTTGCCAATGACATTACATTTTACAAAGATGAGTGCCTAATAAATAAGTCAAGTGACCAAGAGGTCATCTTGACAGGCACTAGATATGAGAATGTGTATTGTTTGAATTTTCTTTGTTTAAAGTCAGACTCACCCTTATGTCTAGTTGCAAATGAGAAAGCCTCACACTATATCAAATGGCACAACATGCTAGCTCATTTGAACTACAAGGCCATGAGAAAACTTTTCAGTAAATAGATTGTTAGGAATGTCCCTAACATTAAATGCTCTAAGGAGAGCATATGCTCTGCATGCCAAAAAGGAAAGGAAACCAAAGCTTCATTCAAAAGTATTGAATGCAAAGACTCAGTGAGGTATTTATACCTCTTGCATATGGACTTATTTAGTCCTATGCCAGTTCATAGTTTATGAAGGAGATTCTACACCTATGTAATTGTTGATGACTATTCCAGATTCACTTGGGTTTTCTTCTTAAGTAAAAAGTCAGAAACCTCTGATGTCTTCAAGACTTTTATCAAACAAATTCAGAATGAAATGAACAGCTCTGTGGTCAGAATTAAAAGTGATCATGGAACTGAGTTTCAATCTGATTATATGAAAAAGTTTTGTGAAGAACTGGGGATTCAGCAAGAGTTTTCTTCACCAAGAACACCTCAGTAGAATGGGATTGCTGAGAGGAACAATATGACTCTAATTGAAGTTGGAAGAGCCATGCTGAGTGATTTTTCACTTCCAAAATACTTCTGGGCTGAAGCTATCAGCACAGCATGTCATGTTCTTAATAGAGCTTCAGTCAACGAAAGATTGAATAAAACTCCTTATGAACTTATGAAAGGCAGAAAACTAAACTTGGCCTATTTTAGAATCTTTGGATGTAGATGTTATGTCCTAAATAATGAAAAAACATACATATCCAAGTTTGCTGAGAAGTCCTATGATGGCATATTTATTGGTTATAGTGACCACAGTAAGGCCTATAGGGTCTACAACTTGAGGGATCAAGTTGTGGAGGAGTCTGTTCATATTGTATTTGATGAAAGTTCTATGTTTTACAATGATAATTCAGGTTCATCAAGCACAACAGGTAAAGAATTTAAGCTAAAGGAGCTGACTATATAAGATATTGTTCCAACAAGCCAGGATATGCAAGATGGAGTCTACATTGTTGAGGAAGTACTTGCACAGGAACAATAAGGAAAAGAAAATCAGCATGATGCAGGTGGTCCAGGAGAAGAAGTCACATTACCTGTTGCTATCAGACATCTAAAGGATCATCCAAGGGATTTGATTATAGGAGATGTTGCATAAGGTGTGACCACAAGAAGAAAACATCACAACACTGTGATGTACTCAAGTTTTCTATCCCAAACAAAACCAAAGAAATTTGAAGAAGCTAATGTAGATCCATTTTGGATATGTACAATGCAAGAAGAATTGAATCAGTTCAAGAGATGCAATGTCTGGAAGCTGGTTAACAGACAAGATGATTGTAACATCATAGGAACCAAATCCTATGATATATAGAAATAAACTGGATGAGAATGATGTTATAGTCAGAAACAAAGCTAGACTGGTTGTAAAAGGATATAGACAAGAAGAGGGGATAGACTGATCAAACCTTTGCACCAGTGGCTAGATTGGAGGCTATAAGACTCTTCCTAGCATATGCAGCCTACAAAAGTTTCAAAGTTTACCAAATAGATGTGAAGTCAGCCTTCCTAAATGGTAACCTTAAAGAAAGAGTATATGTAGAGCAACCCTCAGGTTTTGTTGATTCAACTAAACCTACTCATGTTTATTTTCTTTTAAGAGCTCTCTATGGTTTAAAACAAGTCATAAGGGCATGGTATGAGACCTTATATAAGTTCCTTCTGGAGAATAAATTCTCAAGAGGGAAAATAGACAAGACACTATTCCTAAGGGATGTAAAAGGCAAGACTATCCTAGTAAAAAGATATGTTAATGACATTATATTTGGTTCTACTGATGAGTCACTTTACACTAAGTTTGCTAAATTAATGCAAGGAAAGTTTGAGATGAGTAGCATGGGTGAACTCAAGTTTTTCTTGGGTCTTCAAGTTAAGCAAACTTTATATGGACTTTTCATTAGTCAGTCTAAGTTCACCAAGGAGTTAATCAAGAAGTATGACATGGAAACAACCACTTCAATGAGAACTCCTATGTGGTCCAGTATGTATTTAGACAAGGATGGTGCTTGGAAGCTAGTTGATATCACCTTGTATAGGGGCATAGTTGGATCACGCTCTATCTAACAGCCAGTAGACCAGATATAATGTATACCACTTGTGTCTGTGTCAGGTATCAAGCATACCCTAAGGAATCTCACTATACAACAGTTAAAAGAATATTGAGATATCTAAATAGCACACCTAATCTTGGCATATAGTGTCCCAGGAATAGTGATTTTGAACTGACAGGCTTTTCAGATGCAGATTATGCAGGATATAAAGAAGTCAGGAAAAGCATATCAGGCACATGTCAATTTCTTAGAAGGAGCCTGGTGTCATGGAGCATCAAAAAGCAAACTTGTGTAGTAATATCCACAACTGAATCTGAGTACATTTCAGCTGGTGGTTATTGTGCACAATTTCTTTGGATTAAGCATCAGTTACAAGATTACAATTTCAAGCTAAGTAAAATTCCTGTATACTGTGATTCTACTAGTGTTATTGCTATTGCAAACAATCTTGTGTCACATAGTAGAACAAAGCATATTGAAATTAGATATCATGTTATCAGAAAACATGTAAAAAATGAAGATATTAGCTTAGGATTTGTTCCAACAAGTAAATAAATTGCTGATATTTTTACTAAGCCACTAGAAGAAAAGAAATTTAATTTCTTTAAATTTGAACTTGGAATGTTAAATCTTGAGTAAAACAGTAATAATATAAGTATAAAATTGATTAATCAGTAATTAAGTCTACTCATTTAGGTTTCAAGGATAAACTTCAAAAGTGTCAAGAACCAACACTTAAGAAAAACAAAATTTTGACTAGTCAGTGTCGAGACACAAGAAAGTATGTCGACACTGTATGTAGTAATGTGTCGAGACACTAGAGAGTGTGTCGACACTATAGATAGTGATGTGTCGAGACACATGAAAGTGTGTCGACACAGGATAACCTTAAGTGTCGAGACACTAAAGTGGCTGTCGAGACATATGTGTGTCGAGACCCTAAGGTACATGTGTTGAGAGACATAATCCTTGTGTCGACACATCTCGACAGACAATATATACTTGTGTCGACACTAGGTATTTACCAAAAAAAATCGGAATAGACTAAATGCAGTACGCCTTTTCATCTTCTGTGACAACTACTATAAATAGGGTGTGAAAGAAGTCGTCTACACTTACCTGAAATCCTAAGAGATTGATCCCTGAGTGTCGAGACCTAGAATTTTGATTAGTCGACACTCGTCATTCCTTTCCTTCACCTTCAATGGCTCCCAAGAACGACGATAACATCTTCGAAGGATACGAGCTTGTTCGCAATGCTTTTCTGTCGGCAGATGATGATATCAAGAAGGTGTTAAACCTAATCGATGAAGCTGGCTTGAAGTATTTGCTTTCTGAACCAACAAATATCTAGAAAAGAGAAGTATCATAATTCTTCTTCAATGCATCACTGGAATCAAGTTCAACAAAGATTAAGTCAAAGGTGAATGGAACAAAAGTGAAAATCACAACAAGAAGACTGGCCAAAGTATTCCACTTACCTAGAATTAACCAAGAAGAAGACTTAGACTCTTCCAAGACCGCAGATGCATTAGAATGTTGTGGATTAGCTCCAACCACCAAGCTGGGAAGTACCCTGTTCTGCAAAGGTATGAATAATCAAGGGAAATTCCTGTCAGAAATAATAGGGAACGTGATGTTATGCAAAACAGGAGCACATGACAAGATATCAGCCAACATATTTCAGCTAATGGCTCAAGTAATATTCAAAGTCAAGACTGACTGGAGCAAAGTATTCTTTGAGAAGATTACAGAATGCCTTAAGAAGCCCAATCTGGGCAGAATAATTAGCCTCTACTTTGTATGGGCCATTCCTGATTGTCTGAACCTGAAAACTAGAACAAAGATCAACCATATGCGCAGAATGGATATGAGGATTTAATCCAGGTGGGATAGAGTTTTATCCAAAGAGATACTTGTAGTGGTAAAGAAGAAAGAGAAAAATAAGAAGGTTGTAGTGGTAAAAGAAGATTCTTCCAGTGAATCTGATGGACAAGAGAGTTCAAGCTCAGATGACCAAGATGTTCTAGCCCCAGAAATGTCTCCAAGGTCTTCATATGGAACTAGGAATCAAATGCAGGGGGAGACAATTCTAGAGAAGGAACACATTGAAGAAGAAAACTTCAATGTGCTTCAAACTTTAGAAAGTGAAATTGCTGGCAAAACATTGATGGATGTGATCCTTGAACTGAACATAGCAGAAGGACTGGCTGATGCTACTGCACAGTATCTACAGATGAAAGATGAAGACAATGGAAATGCAGTCTATAAGGAGAATGAAGTAGAAACTCATTCGGATAAAGTAGATGATGTTCAGGGGGAGTTGGAAGACATTCTCCCACAGGATCCTATTCCTGACCCTCCAGGTCAACAGGATGATATCATAATGGAAGACCTCTCCTTTGCTAAAGAAGATGCAAGGGTTGAGGGGGAGACAGCCAATATGCCTCCTAACACTAATAAAGATAAAACACCACCAACAGTTGAAATTGACAACTCATCTCACTCTCAGGAGGAAGAAGCCTCTCAGCTAAGGAAAAAGAAGAATGAGGAAGTTAGACAAAGGAGAAAAATCTATAAGAAAACCACTCAGTCTGGTATAACTCCTGCTCCTGATGTGGATTTCAATTCATTTCTATTTCAACTACAAATTCTGCTTGATCAACAAAGGACACAACTAGAGAAATATGTGGATGAAAGCAATAAGGAGTTGTAGTTTCAGCTGGCCCAAGACATCAAATCAATACGATTTAAGGTCAATCTATTAAAGAAGGATATGACTGATTACTTCTAGAGAGGAGCACATGTTGTAGTATACATGGCAAAACAACAAGAGGACTCAAAGAAGACTGAAGATGACATGACAGTCAAACAAGGCTATATCCTTAAAAATCAGAACATAATGAACGAAAATTTGATAGAAATACATAATATTACCCTGAATAAGATACAAGAACACACTACAACTTTGGAAGCAAAGATAGATACAACTTCTACTATTGTTGAATCCAAGATCTCAACACAGTTAGATTCTATGGTTCAAGCTATCAAAGATTCTACCAAAACCCTCACAAATAACTTGACCAAAGTAAAGAATCATCTTACCTCAGGATTACATCATACTGTTGATCAAGTAAGATTTCATAAGAATGATTTGCGAGATCATATTGCAAGAGAAGTCATAAAGGGGGAGAGAGTAATGATAAAAGCAATCTCTGATCATGCTAAGTGGACCTCCAATAGCATCAAAGCCACTCTAGGCTATTACCCCCTGTGTGATGATGATCAAACAGCTGAGTCTGGCTGCCAACGAGCTCGGTTGGAAGGTATTCACCTGTAACACCTCCCCTGTAAAGACCATATAATATGGGTCCGGTCGGGGCCCCACAACATACGGACACCACAACTTTAGTATTAAAAGATGATATGAAACTACCCAAACTCAAAACTCCAGACATACACAGCGGAAACATAAAACTAAAAGACAGAAGTTATCCACTAACAGTAGAGTATCAAAATGGCCTTAAGGCCTTACACAATATAAGTCCAAACATATAAAAGTGCCAAGCACCCCTAAGCTACCTCGGTATGCAAGCCAGACATGATCAAACAAAATCAACAAAACAAGGAAAAGAAACTAGCCAAGCACAGCAACACTTCATGAGGCTTAGGGCTTTTCGCCCGGCGCGCTAGCTCCTGCATGCGATCCTTGCCCTGAAAGGATTTGAAGTAACGTGGGTCAGCAAAGGCTGACCTCTACTGTGTAACAAACACATCTCCTCCCGGCCGTCCCTAACGGACCCCGGGGTACCACTCCACCTGCAAGTTAACACTTCGTACCAAAAGAGCATATATATTAAAGCGGTAAAACAGGCTTGGATGTCTCAAACAGCATACACGTTCTCTATGTTTTGAACAAAGTAAAAGGGGCCTACTATGCAACATGAATGCAACCCGGGTTTCACCCAAGGCACCCTAGCTTGTATGCATCTAGCACAACATCAAACATTGGGTACTTCCGTTTCCCCATTGGCTTAAAGCCGCAAACAAAAGGGAGACACCATGTCCCCAACGGCACACAGGCCGTCACACGGAACCTTGCAATGGCCCCACCCGCACATGGGTCTTAAACCCCAGGCTTGCCCGCACAATCTGACGTCGCACGTCAGGGTTCCGTCTCACACTGACCGATTCTAAGAAGCCTCGCTGGACCCCACCCGCTCATGGCCACATTGCCCGGGCTTGCCCTCTGCTCGGCATTCTCGTCAGTCTTACACAAGGGCTAGTCTCGCCGGGACACTTTCCCCACATGACTTGCGCGTCACGGGATAGCCAGCCGACCACGGAGACATAGCCGCGCCTTAGCACAACACAAACAAAGGTTTCCCCACCCCAATTGCCACTCGCACCGCGTCTTTCCCGTGCTCCAAGGAAACCATCTACCGCACAAAGCGGAGCTAACCTCGTCCGGTTCCGACTACGAGTACTCACTCAAATACAATGGGGAAAACGCATACACACAACGGCGTATTGCCGCAACAGATTTTCTACCGAAGTTCGCTATGCAACATCACCGGGTCGGACTATCGGTCGCGACCACGGCTTCACCCACAATGCCTAATCCGCTAACGGAGCGGATCTCTAATGCAAAGCGTGCCGGGATGAGCATACTCAACCCGGAGGTCCTCTTGAACCTAGGCTACACGGATCCCTCTCATTTGAGAGATCCGGTGCTCAAAATACGAAAGGAAGGGGATGCTATTCATGCATCCCAAATCCTAAAAACCGAGAGGAGAAGTGTCATTACCTTCCGTCCCCTCTTCCTAGCCATGGAGAAGATTTGCTCGGATGAACACCACCGCAACGCTCCCACCTTCGCGGATCTGAACTCCGCTCGCGAAACGGACCTCCGAAGCTTCGCCGGCGGCCGGAACTTGGCCTCCTTGCTCTCCCTTCTCTCTAGAACTTAGAGAGATAAAAGGAAGTGGGGAATGAGGGTTTGGAACCCTATTCCCGGCCTTAAACCACCCAGGGAGGCTCCCCACCGTTGGATCTTTCAAAGAAAAGAACGAACGGCCACGATCGGAACTCACATTAGAAAATCTGGGCCGAACACGGGTTGCAACACGGCCGTGTGCATGGCCGTGTTAGCCATTCGCCGTCTCGATCGATTCGAAAACCAGCACACGGCCCCTGACACGGCCTTCGACACGGCCTTCGACACGGCCGTGTCTCGCTCCACACGGCCGTGTCGTGACCCGTGTCACGGCACCCGTTTTCAACATTTTCAGTCAGAGAAGTACACGGCCTCTGACACGGCCTTCGACACGCCCGTGTCACCTGGGACACGGCCGTGTCCGGACCCGTGTCATA
The DNA here is from genome assembly GCA_039513925.1 of Platanthera zijinensis. NCBI lineage: Eukaryota > Viridiplantae > Streptophyta > Magnoliopsida > Asparagales > Orchidaceae > Platanthera > Platanthera zijinensis. The sequence goes on along the minus strand of CM077089.1, from coordinate 117,076,776 downwards.
CCCCGTGTGCCAAACCTCAGAAAAATTCGAAACGACCCAGGCTACACGGCCTGGGACACGGCCGTGTGCCTGGCCGTGTTCCATACTCAACGATCGTCGACCTTAACATGGTCGACCACACGGCCAGCTTGACACGGCCGACACGGCCTCTGACACGGCCGTGTCAGGACCCGTGTCACCTGCTAAAAAAGTAAAAAAAACTCTTTTGGCCAAAAGCGATCCCCGTCGCTCCTACAACATTTTTGGGGCGTTACAATTCTCACCCCCCCCCCCCTTAAAAGAATTTCGTCCCGAAATTTAAAACATGGAAAGAACACAAATTCTAAACGATACCTGAGGAGAAAAGCTTGGGGTACTCCTCCAGCATGGCCTGCTCTCGCTCCCATGAGAGCTCCTCGCAGCCACATTTGTCCCAACGGACCTTTACGAGTCGGACCTCCTTGTTCCGCAGTTGTCGAACCTCCAAATCTTCTATCCCGACGGGACGTACTCGCGTCCTCAAGTCTTCCTCTACCGGCACCGCCGCCGGTTCAATCACCACGCTGGCCTCTAACAAGGCTTTCCTCAGGACGGAGACGTGAAAAACGTCATGCAATCCACTTAGCTCCGTGGACAATGCCAACCGGTACGCTGCCTCTCCCACTCGCTCGATGACCTTGAATGGTCTCAAAAATCTCGGACTCAGCTTCTTGAGTCGGCGAATTCGTGAAACGCCTTTGAACGGCTTGATCTTAAGATACACCCAGTCGCCCACCGCGAATTCCACATGTCTGTGGCGAGCATTGAAATACTTCGACTGCCGATCTTGAGCCACCTTCATGCGCTCTTGGATGGTCCGCACTAGCTCACTAGCATCGGCTACCACTTCTTTCCCCAAAAGCTTTGTGTCTCCCGCCTCTGTCCAAGACATCGGTGTTCGACACCGCCTCCCATAAAGAGCTTCATATGGCGCCATCTTGATACTAGCTTGGTGATCCTCCCACTTCTTGCCGAAGTCGAGAGTACACATCCTTAGGATGTCTTCCAAAGTACGGTTCGTTCTCTCAGTTTGCCCATCGGTTTGAGGATGAAAAGCCGTACTGAACTTGAGTTTTGTGCCCAAGCTCTTCTGCACCAACCGCCAATCCTTAGACGTGAAACGTCCATCCCGGTCGCTGATTATACTCTTCGGAATCCCATGGAGTCGTACAATATTATGGACGTACAACTCCACCAACTTTTCCACACCGTCCTCCTTCCGGTTTGGGATAAAGTGTGCCACCTTGGTCAAGCGGTCCACAATCACCCAAATGGCATCATTACCCTGCTGCAATCTAGGCAACCCATGCACGAAATCCATGGAGATGTCATCAAATTTCCATTCGGGGATTGGAAGAGGCTTCAAGAACCCGCCCGGCTTCTGACACTCGGCCTTCACCAAGGCACAAGTTTGGCACCGACTCACACACAAAGCTACGTCCCGCTTCATCCCAGGCCACCAATAGGACTTCTTCAAGTCCAAGTACATCTTTGTACTACCCGGGTGAATGGAGTACTTGGTGAAGTGGGCCTCAAACATCAACTCCTCGCGGAGCTTGCCGAACTGCGGTACACAAATCCTTCCGCCCTTCCTCAGAACCCCATCAACCATCTCCCAGGCGCTACCCTCGCCCTTAAGAGCTTCCTCCACGAAGGGTTGGAACTCCTCATCCACACGAGTCGCTTCCCGAATACGATCGCATAAGTCATTCTGCATCTCAATCCAGTTTAGCCGAGCCACGCTAGACTCGCCTCTTGCCACACATTCCAAACCAAGGGTCTCCCAGTCCCGCCTTAACCGCTCATCGTGAGCTTCAATCCAACTTCCTTGCCCCGAGTATTTCCTACTCAAAGCATCCGCCACCACATTGGCTTTTCCTGGCGTGTACTGAATCGCCACCTCGTAGTCCCCAAGAAACTCGACCCACCTGCGCTGCCGCATATTTAGGTCCTTCTGATCCAGGAGATACTTCAGGCTCTTGTGGTCCGTGAAGATCTCCACCTTCGCATCATAAACGTAGTGCCTCCACAACTTCAAAGCAAAAATTACCGCCGCCAATTCCAGATCATGGACGGGGTAATTTCTCTCATGAGGCTTCAGCTGCCTCGACCCAAAAGCTATCACACTGCCATGCTGCACCAACACGCACCCTAAACCGCATCCGGATGCGTCGCTGAAAATCTGAAATCCTTCGGTCCCCTTTGGTAGACTTAGGATCGGTGCCATCATCAGCCTCTCCTTCAGGGTTTCAAACGCCTGACTGCACTCTTGAGTCCACACGAACTTCTGATCCTTGCGAGTTAGCGAAGTGAGGGGTAGAGCTATCCGCGAAAAGTTTTCCACAAACCTTCGGTAGTACCCGGCTAGTCCAAGAAAGCTTCGGACTTCCGCCACAGTCCTCAAAACAGGCCAATCTCTGATGGCTTCCACTTTCGTTGGATCTACCGCCACCCCATCCCCACTAATCACGTGGCCTAAAAACGCCACCTTCTCCAACCAAAACTCGCACTTGGAGAACTTCGCATAGAGCTAGTTCTCTCTCAATACTCGCAACACTGTCCTCAAGTGCACCTCGTGCTCCACTTCCGACTTGGAATACACCAAAATGTCATCAATAAAAACGACGACGAACCTGTCCAAGTATTCGCGAAACACTCGGTTCATCAAGTCCATGAACACGGACGGCGCGTTCGTCAACCCGAACGGCATCACCGAGAACTCAAAATGACCATATCTCGTACCAAACGCTGTCTTGGGTATGTCTTCGTCACGAATCCGCAACTGATAATATCCGGACTTCAGGTCCAACTTGGAGTACACCACCGACCCCACCAACTGGTCGAAGAGATCGTCTATCCGGGGAATCGGATACTTATTCTTGATTGTCAATTTGTTCAACTCTCGGTAGTCTATGCACAAACGCATACTACCATCCTTTTTCTTTACGAATAACACCGGCGCACTCCACGGTGAAGAGCTAGGTCTGATATACCCTTGCTCCAAAAGCTCCTGCAACTGAACCTTGAGCTCGGCCAACTCCTTTGGTGCCATCCTAAATGGTGGACGCGACACCGGTCTAGCCTCGGGCACTAACTCGATGGAGAAATCAATCTCCCGCCGAGGAGGTGCTCCCGGTAGCTCCTCGGGAAAAACATCTCCAAACTCCGCCACCACGGGCACTTCCCCAAGAGACAGCCTGGAAAGGCTAACCTCCAACAACGCTACTAGAGCTACACCTCCCTGGTTAACAGCTCGCACTAGTTGAAGTGCCGAAACTAGGGAACAGGCCACTCCAAGCAGGCCCTCAAACTTGACTTCTGCTTGCCCCACGCTCCTCAGGGTTACCACCTTGGACAAACAGTCAATACTGGCACGCTGCTCCGCTAGCCAGTCCATCCCCAAGATCACGTCGAACTCGGACAATGGCAAGATCGTCGCTACCAACACGAAGTCGACCCCCTCAAGACTCCAACAAATCCGGCCTCTAGCCCTGGTAGTCATAGACGACCCATTCACCTTCAACTCTGAGTCCGTTGAGAAGGACTCAACTCCAATCCTCCGGATGAAACTTTCCGCAAGGAAGGAGTGCGACGCTCCCGTATCGAAAAGTACCCTAGCGGGGTACCCTGATACCACTACAAAGCCTACACACATGCAACAAACATAAAAAGGCTTGAAAGGAAGAAATCTAAGGTGCAGGTTGAATTCTCGTACCTGTCACCACATCGGGTTGACGGATTGCTTCCTGCTGCCCCAGGTTGTAGGCCCTTGGCTGCACCGGTGGAAACCGGGAAGCACTCGACTCCGCCATCTTCCCGTTCTCTGCGGCACTGGGGCCGGAGCGCACAGTCTGCTCCTGCCTTGGCTCTTGCTCAGCGCCCCCTTGGGTACAAAATCTTGCTATGTGGCCTGGCTTGCCACAACTGTAACACGTCTGCGGTCCCTTAGAGCGTGACCCTCCGGACGTCCAATTACTTTTCTCGCCCGACTTAAACGGGGAAGACTTCTTCTTCCATCGGCTCCCTTCCGCCTTTCCATGGGATTGAGCCGACTTCTTCTCCTCCCCCTACTTGGGTGTGAAACCCTTTCGGCGCTGGGATCGCTCCATATCGCTCTCCAAAATTCGGGCCGCCTCCACCAATTCGTTGAAGCCCGCACGCTTCATCGATATGAGGGGTTGTCTTAGATTCTCCCTCAATCCATGGTAGAAGAGATTGTCCCTCTCTTCATCGTCCGCCATGGTCGTCCCCGCATAACGACCCAATCGAGTAAATTCCTGAACATACTCATCCACTGTCTTGTCTCGCTGCACAAGATGTAGAAATTGCCTCTGGAGGGCTAACCTTGTTGATGCGGGAATGTACTTCTTCAGAAAGGCATTCCCAAACTCCTCGATGGATGGTGTGCGTCCTGGAAATTGCCGGCCACTATGGCTCACCCACCATAACTTGGTATCTCCTTCTAGCATGAAGGCTGCGAACTCCGCCTTTTTCTCATCTGGCACCTCCGCCGCCCTCAGAAGCTCCTGACTTCTAGCCCACCAATCCTCTGCATCGGTGGGTGTGCCGGTTCCCTTGAAGGTTGGAGGGTGGAAACTCAGAAAGTACTTCATTTGCCGGTCCCCATGCCCGACAACCACTCTCTCGGCCTGCGGCTCTTCCCGCCTGGCTTCCTCAACCTGCACGGTCGCTGCCGTATCCGGGGTAGCAGGAGTTGCTACCTGTGCTGTCGCTGCAGCTTGAGCCGCCACCATCGCTTCTGCAAGCATACGACAAAAGTCGGCCGGGGTGACACCCATTCCTAGTGGACCGTGCGCAGTTGCACTACTTGCCGAGAGCTCTTCTCTTGGCCTCGAGGTCCCAGCCTCGTTGCTTGCACTCTAAACACAAGCAAGAAAACACAAATCAGCCTCTAATCGCAAGACTAGAACACCAGGACACTCATGGTCCTGCGATACTCCTATGTAGATAACTTCTAATACGCGACTCGACTTATAATTTTGACCGCGAAACTTCTCCTTGGAACGCGAACCTGCCTCTGATACCAAATTGTAACACCTCCCCTGTAAAGACCATATAATATGGGTCCGGCCGGGGCCCCACAACATACGGACACCACAGCTTTAGTATTAAAAGATGATATGAAACTACCCAAACTCAAAACTCCAGACATACACAGCGGAAACATAAAACTAAAAGACAGAAGTTATCCACTAACAGTAGAGTATCAAAATGGCCTTAAGGCCTTACACAATATAAGTCCAAACATATAAAAGTGCCAAGCACCCCTAAGCTACCTCGGCATGCAAGCCGGACATGATCAAACAAAATCAACAAAACAAGGAAAAGAAACTAGCCAAGCACAGCAACACTTCATGAGGCTTAGGGCTTTTCGCCCGGCGCGCTAGCTCCTGCATGTGATCCTTGCCCTGAAAGGATTTGAAGTAACGTGGGTCAGCAAAGGCTGACCTCTACTGTGTAACAAACACATCTCCTCCCGGCCGTCCCTAACGGACCCCGGGGTACCACTCCACCTGCAAGTTAACACTTCGTACCAAAAGAGCATATATATTAAAGCGGTAAAACAGGCTTGGATGTCTCAAACAGCATACACGTTCTCTATGTTTTGAACAAAGTAAAAGGGGTCTACTATGCAACATGAATGCAACCCGGGTTTCACCCAAGGCACCCTAGCTCGTATGCATCTAGCACAACATCAAACATTGGGTACTTCCGTTTCCCAATTGGCTTAAAGCCGCAAACAAAAGGGAGACACCATGTCCCCAACGGCACACAGGCCGTCACACGGAACCTTGCAATGGCACCACCCGCACATGGGTCTTAAACCCCAGGCTTGCCCGCACAATCTGACGTCGCACGTCAGGGTTCCGTCTCACACTGACCGATTCTAAGAAGCCTCGCTGGACCCCACCCGCTCATGGCCACATTGCCCGGGCTTGCCCTCTGCTCGGCATTCTCGTCAGTCTTACACAAGGGCTAGTCTCGCCGGGACACTTTCCCCACATGACTTGCGCATCACGGGATAGCCAGCCGACCACGGAGACATAGCCGCGCCTTAGCACAGCACAAACAAAGGTTTCCCCACCCCAATTGCCACTCGCACCGCGTCTTTCCCGTGCTCCAAGGAAACCATCTACCGCACAAAGCGGAGCTAACCTCGTCCGGTTCCGACTACGAGTACTCACTCAAATACAATGGGGAAAACGCATACACACAACGGCGTATTGCCGCAACGGATTTTCTACCGAAGTTCGCTATGCAACATCACCGGGTCGGACTATCGGTCGCGACCACGGCTTCACCCACAATGCCTAATCCGCTAACGGAGCGGATCTCTAATGCAAAGCGTGCCGGGATGAGCATACTCAACCCGGAGGTCCTCTTGAACCTAGGCTACACGGATCCCTCTCATTTGAGAGATCCGGTGCTCAAAATACGAAAGGAAGGGGATGCTATTCATGCATCCTAAATCCTAAAAACCGAGAGGAGAAGTGTCATTACCTTCCGTCCCCTCTTCCTAGCCATGGAGAAGATTTGCTCGGATGAACACCACCGCAACGCTCCCACCTTCGCGGATCTGAACTCCGCTCGCGAAACGGACCTCCGAAGCTTCGCCGGCGGCCGGAACTTGGCCTCCTTGCTCTCCCTTCTCTCTAGAACTTAGAGAGATAAAAGGAAGTGGGGAATGAGGGTTTGGAACCCTATTCCCGGCCTTAAACCACCCAGGGAGGCTCCCCACCGTTGGATCTTCCAAAGAAAAGAACGAACGGCCACGATCGGAACTCACATTAGAAAATCTGGGCCGAACACGGGTTGCAACACGGCCGTGTGCATGGCCGCGTTAGCCATTCGCCGTCTCGATCGATTCGAAAACCAGCACACGGCCCCTGACACGGCCTTCGACACGGCCGTGTCTCGCTCCACACGGCCGTGTCGTGACCCATGTCACGGCACCCGTTTTCAACATTTTCAGTCAGAGAAGTACACGGCCTCTGACACGGCCTTCGACACGCCCGTGTCACCTGGGACACGGCCGTGTCCGGACCCGTGTCATACCCCGTGTGCCAAACCTCAGAAAAATTCGAAACGACCCAGGCTACACGGCCTGGGACACGGCCGTGTGCCTGGCCGTGTTCCATACTCAACGATCGTCGACCTTAACATGGTCGACCACACGGCCAGCTTGACACGGCCGACACGGCCTCTGACACGGCCGTGTCAGGACCCGTGTCACCTGCTAAAAAAGTAAAAAAAAAACTCTTTTGGCCAAAAGCGATCCCCGTCGCTCCTACAACATTTTTGGGGCGTTACATCACCCTACTACTGAACAGATCATATATCCTCCCCCATAAATTGAGGACATTCATAATGCAGTTCAAGCCATGTACAGTCCTCCACCTGATGTTCAAAATATGAGATGTGAAGAGGTGGAGATGACTGATGTTGCCTTGCTTAAGAAAAGGGAAGCTCAACTATCAAAGAAGAGATTCAGAGAGCAGGCTAAAGCTAAGCCAGACTTTGAGTAGTTGAGTCCAAACTGAAGAAACATTATACTCACTGCATGGTAGTCTATTAACAACAACAGATATGATAGGGGAATGGTACTCTGAGAAAGAATGAGAAAAGCACACCAAGAAACAGGAGGCCATCTATAAATTTAGAAGAGATCTGAAAGAAGGGGTGATTCCACCTAATTCAATTGAGCCCAATAAGTATTTTCCAAAGTCTTACCACTATTTTGAAAGACAAAGGCTCAAGGCAGAACATATCATCAAATCCAAGAATGGCAAAGGCAAGAAGATAGCAGATGACAAATGGCCTGAAGTAAAAGCAAAGATACAATCTAGAAAAGGCATAGTAATCAAAGAGCCAGAGAATTCTTATAATTTGTTTTCTAGGGATTTTGTAACTTTACTTTTAGAACAGTGTAATAAATCAAACAAATATAATCCTTGAACAAACTTAAATGAAAGATTTGATTGCACTTAGTGATATATATATATGTTATTATTATTGTGTACATCTATGTTTAGCTCATCATACTTTTCCCAAATGTTTTATTTTTAATATTTTAATATTAAAGTGTATATCATTGAATTGGGGTTATGACTTCTCCAAATAGGTGGAGATTGTTGGGTACATTGGACACAATGTACTTAATTTGAAGAAGCCATTTTCAACTTATTAATATACACATGTTTGTATTTGATATATGTTTCAATTTATGTATACAGGTTGCCTACTTCATGTTGATTGGATAGGGGACACAAGAAGCTGACTGGATTTTGAAGAAAAATTGTCTAAGTACAAAAGCATTGAGTGGAGTCAGCACAGTTGGCATTTAGTAACCTGCAGTATAGAAAAATGGCTAAGTACAAATGTGTCGACATACTTCAACTGTGTCGACACACTTGCAGAAGCTATGTCGAGACAAGTCGGTTGTTTCAACACATAGAAGACTAAGTCAGCAATGTCAAGATAAGACATCCATCTCAACACATTGAAGATTCAAGACAGTAGTGTCGAGACAAGTCAGTTGTCTCGACACCTTGAAGACCGAGTCAGCAGTGTCGAGATAAGTTAGCATACTTGACACTATAAAGCTTGAAGCAGTTGTGTCGAGACAATACAACTGTCTCGACACAAAGAAGACAGGAGATTTTCCTAAGTAAAATTGTGTCGAGACAAATCAACTATCTCGACACAATAGAGGATTAAAGTATAGAAGTCTCAACACAAGGTATAAATAAAATATGTAGACATAAGGCAGACAGTTGTGTCGAGACAATCTAACTGTCTCGACACTAAGCAGAGTTAAAGAGGTTAACATAGAAGATGGTTGTGTCGAGACAAGTCAACTGTCTCAACACTTTCAAGTTTCAGATGAAAATTCTTTCAAGTTGAATTGTGTCGAGACTGCTAAGATGTCTTGACACAAGTGTCGAGACACTTTGGACATCTCGACACTTATGTTTCTGAAAATATACAGAGTCAACACAGAAGGGTCAAGACAAGTCAGAACTGTCACTTCAGCTACAGTAATGTGATACTTCAATAGAAACTGTTTAAGGGGAGACGTTGAAGTATGATGTTAGACGCTTATGTCATCATTCAGTTACCAGCACTCCATGAAGGCTACAAATAGAGGAGTTGTCTACACCAACTGACACACAAAATTGGAAAGGAAAACAAATTTTCTAATTCTTACTACAATCCCGAGAAGGAGAAAGAAGACGAAGGTCTTCAAGAAAATCTCCAGATCCTTTATCAAAATCGATCTGAAGATCAAGGTGGATCTGATTTACAATTTCTTCATGTTTATCAAGCCGATCAATATTAAGAAGATTGCAGATCTAGAGAAGTAACTTTTCAGCCAGCCAATTAATCAAGAAGACATTCATTGCTGCTGAATTGAAGAATCTGTGCTAACAAATATATCAGATTACAGATTTTCTGTTTTCTGAGAATTTCATTTTTTTTCATTTTTACCTCTATATTTTGTAAGATCTCATTGAGATCTGAGTGGGTAGGAGATATTATCTCTGATTTGTAGGCCTATTTTATAAAGGCTGAGGTAGGGTTCTTGAGGGACCTGAGCTAGGTGATTTTGGGTGAATCAATGAGTTGTAAGCCTAATTTATAAAGGCTGAGGTAGGGTTCTTGAGGGACCTGAGGTAGGAGATTGGGAGAATCTCTGAGGTAGGACCAGTTGGTCTGAGTGTAGGTTTCTTAATAGAAACTGAGCATATAGGATCTTTGGATCTGAGTTAAAGAGGAGGAGCTATAACCTCATCTAGCACATTGCAAGTGAGGAAGAAGGGGGAAAGTGGATGTACCCTAGATAGGGGAACCACTATAAATTCTGTGTTTGCTGTGTACTTTGTGTTGTGGATTACTTTTTCTTGTACTGTGATCTTAGTCTTTGTAATTACAAAATTAGTTAAGTGATAAAGATCTGATAAAGTAACTTAAAAAGTCACCTATTCATCCCCCTCTAGGTGATTATCTACCCATAGGATTATCTTTCAATTGGCAATTTTTTTTTGCAACAAAAATAAGTTACTAATGAAAATAAAAGTTACCGACTTGAAGCATTGAACGAATATTAGACCATCGCGTCCGCCCGACTGTCAACTATAGAATCGCCTTCAAACCTACAAGAACTTAATCTAAAAATAAGAAAAATAATAAATATATATTTTTAATTTAGTTTTTTTTTTACTTGAAACCCTAAACTAAACTAAAGAAGATAAGCTTGGGGTGCCTTCCAAGAACGCTTTGGTTATGGTTAGTGAGCTCAACCATAGTGTTGTGGCAGACTACCTCATTTTAACTTATCATCAAACGATTATAAGGGCTTGGGTAATTTTGAGATGGTGGCGGTAGACGTATTAATACTAATATTTTGATACCTCATTCGGAGGAGAAGTGTACCCTCACCTACATTAAAATTAGCGCGCGTGGAGACCAAAAATGGATGTCCAAGGATAAGGGGTATCCTGTCATCCTCATCCATATCGAGAATAACGAAGTCTAATGGTAAAATAGACTTGTCAATTTCGACCAGAACGTCGTGAATTACCCCTTTAGGGGTCGCTACGTAACGATCGATAAATTTTAATGTGATATTAGTGGGGATGAACTCTCTTAAATTAAGCTTTTGGTCAAGCCTAGAGGGAAGTAAATTAACACTTGCGCCAAGATCATTGAAAGCGTTTGGAAAGTGAGATTCCCCTATAGTAAACTGAATATTAGAATTAATATTAGAATACTTATTCTGCTCCACCAAACAACCGGGATAGGGCAGACGAGGCTTAAAACTTGAAGAGGAGGTGTTGGTGTGGAATTTGAAATCTCTACTTCATCGTGAACTTCTAAATCTTTGGCAAGGGTCACCGCCAAAGCATTCATGGGTGTGTGTGGTTTCCTATTTCCAAGATCAATGATGGTTTTTATTAATTGTCATACTTGATTTTCTAAATTGCGTAAAGGCCCTTGTAGATTTCGGATATCCGCATCATTTTTAGTGAAATATTTATTAATCTCGTCCTCGAGAGAGGGTAGTTTTGTAACTCCCCGAAAATCAAAAGAGGGATGAGTGGCGTTTTGAGCCAAGTCTGGGACTTGGTAGAGGTGACACGGCCTGGGACACGGGCGTGTACCAGGGGCCTGTCGTGCTCGGGTTTGGCGATGGTCGTGCGGTCGATGAAATTGTAGTCGAATAGCGTCGAACAACGAACACGGCCTGAGACACAGGCATGTCCCAGGCCGTGTCCTACTCGGATTGTTAGCCGAGTTGTGTTAGGGATAGACACGGCCTGAGCCCAGGCGTGTTCGGGTCCGACACGGGCATTTTAAATTCGACACGGGCGTGTATAACACCCGTGTTCTCCGCGGGCTAGTGCTGGACCTGTGTCGTTGGAGGAACACGCCCAGCTACACGGGTGTGTACTAGATGACACGGGCATGCCAAGCCTGACACGGGCGTGTTGAGTGCCCGTGTTCTTTTCAGGACGCGACGGTTTCGGCGGCGAATGAGTTACACGGCCTTGGACACGGGCGTGTCGCAAGCCTTGTTCGGCCCAGGAAGTTTATTTTCAGGGCGAATTGTGGCCGTTCATTTCCTTATTTTGGAATCTAACGGTTCAGGCCTCTCCATCCTATGGTTAAGACAGGGATTGGGGGTTTAAACCCTCACTTTTCATTGGCCTGCTCTTTCTAAGTTCTAGAGAGAAGGGAGAGCAAGGAGGAAGAAGGAGGTAAGATCCGGTCGTCGGAGGAGATTCGGAGTGCCAAATCGCAAACCGAGTCCAGATCTACGGAGGCGAGATCATCGCGGTTCTTTTCATCCGTGTAGATTTTCATGGCGCCGAAGAGGAATGCTAGGGTAACGATTCTCTACTTGAGCATGTGAAGCTCTTCTTCTTTGCATAGGGAAAACCCGCTCCCGCGAGTGTGCGGCGAGTTTGCAGTGTTCCTTGGAGTAGATATGTAAAGTCCTCCTTGATTGCATTTAGAGTCCAAAATCGAGAAACGGATATAGGCATGGTGTGTGAAGCCTACCCAGACAAGTTGGTCTGGATCGGTGATGTTTTATTATGCATGATTAGCCGGAGAAGACTTCGTGCCTTTGGTTGTTTTCGGGTTTCTACGTGGTAGATTACAACAGGGACCCTTGGGGATTAACCTCAAGGCGCACCCGGAAAACTGGGTGGAAACGCATTTCTTCCATCTTTGCGGCTTGGGAGCCATCTTTGAACATAACTGGGTTATGTGATTGTATGATCGAATTTGGGATCCGGTGAAGTTTGACCTGCACGCTTGTCTTAAGTTTGACAGTGCGGTGTGAGCAACGGGCTTGTGGAACCAGACCTGGGCTATTTGGTTTGGTGACAGATACCTGAAAAAGGGACTGGCCACTGGCAGAGTTATACGAGTATTAGGCTTAGGTCGGAAAGTGATGTAGCGTTATACGCACGACAAGAATATTAGCGCAGTTAAGGGTCTCTCTCGACGTTCCCACTAATTTGCGACTCGCACGGACAATTATTCCAGCCCACACGTTTGCAATTTTTATCGTTCCGATGCTAACGTACGGGTAGCCAATGCGTTAGAGACCGAACAACGGCTATATGCCGAGATCCGTTCAAGCTAAAAGGACAACTATTGCGTCCGAACGAGCGGAGTTGTACCAAAAGAGATCTACCCAAAAAAAATATGATTCGCAAGAAATTGTAGATCTCTCCCAACAAAAAGAAACGAGGCCCGCCAAGCCTTCTCGAATTTAAACAAATCAAGATAGACGCAAAATTCGTTCGAGAAAACCACGATTATTCCAAAGCTATCAAGATTGCACGCCAACGTTTTCCACCACATAAATTATCTAGAGGGAAAATAATTCTCAAGGTTTGTAGAAATTTCGTTACACCGCTCAGAGATAGATCTAGGAGTTGATCTATGCCAAAAGTTGATCGCCTCGCAACGGTTCCACCGGAGTCACGACGGATGAAGAGAAAACTCGTCGTCTTCCTTGCGTCACGCCAGAGCAACGTTCCCGAATTCCACGTCTTCTTGCACTTGGCCGGCCGGAGGAACGGGAGAGAGAAAAGGTGGTGAACCTTTGTCTCTATGGGGGCCGCACCTAGGAGGAGCCGACGGTGGGAGAGGGGCCGGTTTCATGGTGGAGGTTGAGGGTGGCCGGCGGTCTTGAGGGGGGAGATTAGAGGAGGAGGGCGGCGGTTCCAAGGAAGGCCGAACCCTATGGGGGAAGAAGCCAAAATTCGGCTATGGGAAGGAAGGGAAGAGAGAGGGAGGAGGGGATTTCCAAATCAATAGGAAATTCAAATTTTAAAATTTCTCATTCAAATCTTCAATAACAAATCCTGCAACATCATGCCTATTTATAGACTTACAACATCCCAAGGCTATATGCAGCCCAAAAATATGAAAATAAAAATAGAGACCAAACAAAGCAAAAATTAAATAAAAACAATAACAGAATATTTAATTAATACTTATAATAGAATAATATATGTATTAATTAATTATTAAGATGTCGCGGGCGGAGATTGTAACGGCGATGACGCTTATCAAGATATTTGTCATGGCGACGCGCGTCTTTGATTGGAGGGGCACATTCATCCGTAAGAGTGCCAGTACCATCATAATTTTGAGGGTCGTCGTCGTCATCAATCCTCCCTCGCTGGAAAGTACTCATCTCCGATGAGTTGCCTTGAATGTACTGTCGGAGAAGATCCTCATCCAAAAGAGACACTTCCGCTTCCGGGAGCCATGAATCATCAGAAGTTGGACGATCACGCCAACGAATCAAGTAACGGTGAATGTCACCACTTGGCGAGGAGAGCACTTCATCTCGAATAATCCCGTCAGGCAAAAAAAGTCGTCCTGGGGAATCTTGGAAAAGCGTTAATCAAAGAAGGAGAAAATTTTTTTGCATCAACATCCAACGTACCACCAGTGGAGACCGGTGTAGAGAGCGATCCAGGAACAAGCTCACCCCAAACCCATTAGAAATTCCAGTGGACCCAAACGGACAGGTAGACAATTCAAGTGGTGGAGAAACATAAGGCGTTAAATCCGAAACATTGAAAATAGGGGAAATTCCTCAATCAGTAGGTAACTCTAATAAAAATGCGTTTTCTCCTAACTTCTTTAAGATTCGAAATGGACCGGCTCGCCGATTCGCTAACTTTTTTATGGTGCCCGAAGGCAACTGTTCAGGGATGAGACGCATCATAACTAAATCGCCAATTTTAAAAGGAGACACCATCTTATGTACGTTAGCATTAGATTGATAAGTCTCATATTGTGTGGCTAGCGTGTCTTTAATGTGCTTATGCAATTTGTGGACATGAGAAACAAACTCTTGTGCGAATTGACATGAATCAACAGTAAAAAAATAAAGGGACTAAGTCAGGTGGCACGGGTGCTTTAAATTCCGTGGAGTCCAACGTTGTAGTTTTAAATTTTGATTTAAATTTAGGTTTTAAAATGTCATAAGGAAATGCCGGCGGGAAACGCTCACCACCTACTATAGAGTTGGACGCTCCCGGATTCGAAAGGAAATGCGTGCGACACAACTCAACATACCCAACTACATTCACTAACGTGTGCATGCATGGATCATCAAAAGGTGGAGGATAAATGCGTGCGACCGGGTTTAACAAATAAGTGTGTCTAGGGGACACCTCATCAAAAAGCGCCATAGCCAAGGAATCACTAGCAGTCCAACATGAAACCTTACCCAACGCCAATTGGTCAATTGAACGTTCCATCCTAAGAAAAGCATAGTCAGATCTATGAAATGGAATGAAAAGACAGAACGTGACAACTAACAACTCGCCCACACACGTCCACCTATGTAAGCCTAACGGGGGAACTGGGTACATACGCATCTCTAAATATCTCGGACTAGAAATGACGAGCTCGTCTCCTAACAAATCATCTAAACGAGTCAAGAGAACCGGAGGGAGAGTCGACATGGATGATTCCGGAGGAGGAGATAAGTCATACTCACCATCAAAACACGGATTTAATGTCCTGGAAAAATCCTCCGGTAAGCCATCAAAATCAGCGGGAAGACCAAACAGTGGATTCGTCCTCACAGAAAACTCGGCTGGATCGTCATCACCTAATTCACTCTCTGATAAACATTCATCACAGGATGACTCTACCCACTCAGCCAAAATGTCTTCCAACCCACTAGATATTTCATCCAAATCAGGATCAGTAACGGTCTCAATAGTAAGCAAAATCGAACACGACAAAATTTCTATTTCATATTGGGCTATAGGCAAAGGAGATAACATCAAAGAACTATCTTTCGGGTCCCCAGCGATATAGTCATCCAAAAGCAATTCTCTTACACAGGGAAAAGCTTTCAAAACAACACAACCTTCGTCAACCAAATCTTTCCATGAAGTAGGTGCATCGTCTAAATCAGGATAGAGGATTGGGCAAATCGAATCCCGGGGAGAATCTAATCTAGCTTGAACCTCAAGCAACGACGATAATATCAAAGAACTATCTCCCGAGTGTGCATCACTAAGATCATCCCAAGATGACTCTTCCAACACCGTTGAAACATCCCTTAAGTCAGGGTAATCAATAATAATAGGGAAACCCACACTCACAGGCTCCTCAAACAACTCAGATATATCCTCAGTAGGTGTAATCGTAGGCTTTAACATGACGGGGATCGTAGTTTGGAGAGGGCTCTCAATACTAGGGTGATCAGTCACAACACTAGTAGGGCTAATAATAGGCAACGTACTATTCTCACCGATCGAAATGTAATCATCTCATACATCGTCTTCTACATCACTAGGGATTCCCTCACTTTTAGAATCATCAAAAGACTCAAAAACTACATCAGAATGTCCGGGAGAAGACTCTAAGGTTGTCGGCTGCGCAGGGCACTCGACAGTATGGGGTTCAAACATTTCCCCAGCATCGTGTGTAAGTATCATGGGATGACTCTTACTGATCGGAATACTCTCACCCCATGGGCTCATGACATCCATAAGAGATGAAAATGTTTTCCCTAAATTGTTTATTTTCTCTTCGAGTCTGTCAAAAAAATCTTTCGAATCTAAAACATTGGGCCTAAACTGTTTATTTTCCCTAAAGGTGGAGGTAGGCACACCTTGGACAGTACTAGCTTTGTGGGGAAAGGTTCTAGCCTGAGATATATGATCACTCCTATAAGCAGATGCGGGTCTATTGCCATAACTATACTCTCTCACGGTGGGGCCAAATTGGTTAGTGAGAATACTACGCATGTGCGGCCAAACATATTTATAGTCACCCACATGACGCTCTTCGTTTAGCCAAAACACATGGGCTTGACCTATTAACCTATCTCAGGCGACAACAACCTTTTCGTGGTCATCCCAATCGTGACAATCAAAATAAAATTCCATTTCCTTAAGCCAGTCCGTAAAAATTTGTGGATTCCCATAACCGTCATAAGTGGGAGGAAGAGTGTGGGGACGGTGGGTTTTCCTTGAGATGTAATTAGTCATAACTCTAGCATACGAATAGTCTAATCGAGAAACATAAACGTCTTGGGTCATAATCGGAGTGAGGGGAGAAATTTTTTTTAAGTTATAATAATTGGATTTTCATGTGCACAAATCTTATGCACGTATAGTGCTGGAAAGAATAATTTTAGGACCCGAAATAGTGCAAATTTCGAAAATATTAATAATATAAAACTTGTAGAGAACTTTTATACCGATCCACAGGTTTTTAAATTTCTGAAATCGGATGTAGGAGGAGAAAGTTATGCCTAATTTGTGGACACTAGAAATCTGTCTAGCACAAAAAAAATCTGTTATGATAACTTTTACGATTTTTTTGGACCACGAATTGAACCCAGAAAATTATGGAAATTTTTGTGTAACCTCCTAAATGGGTCCTTAATGTTGAGTAAAAATTTCAGCCCCAAAAGTTACGAATTAAAAATACTAAAAATAAAATATCAAGGTGGTGCAAAATAGGAAATAAATAACTAGCTCTAATAATGATTTTAAATAAAGAAAGATTTGTTACCACTTAATAACTAGGGAAAAATATAGTTTTTTTTATTTTCTTGCTGGAAATAAATAAGCGAGCAATAAAAAAAATTTTGAATTTTTTTTCCTAAAAAAATAAGATTTTTGGCCGCTATTGGCAGACAACAAAAAAAAAATTTGTTTTATTTTGCTTGAAAAATTTTTGTGCAAGTGCGTGTCGGCGTTCTAAGATTATTTAGGATGGTGCCAATTAAGAAATCGACACAACCTCCCTCTGATACCAAATTGATGTAGCGTTATACGCGCGACACGAATATTAGCGCAGTTAAAGGTCTCTCTCGACATTCCCACTAATTTGCGACTCGCACGGACAATTATTCCAGCCCACACGTTTGCAATTTTTATCGTTCCGATGCTAACGTATGGGTAGCCAATCCGTTAGAGACCGAACAACGGCTATATGCCGAGATCCGTTTAAGCTAAAAGGACAACTATTGCGTCCGAACGAGCGGAGTTGTACCAGAAGAGATCTACCCAAAAAAAATACGATTCGCAAGAAATGGTAGATCTCTCCCAACAAAAAGAAACGAGACTCGTCAAGCCTTCTCGAATTTAAACAAATCAAGATAGACGCAAAATTCGTTCAAGAAAACCACGATTATTCCAAAGCTATCAAGATTGCACGTCAACGTTTTCCACCACAGAAATTATCTAGAGGGAAAATAATTCTCAAGGTTTGTAGAAATTTCGTTACCCCGCTCGGAGATAGATCTTGGAGTTGATCTATGCCAAAAGTTGATCGTCTTGCAACGGTTCCACCGGAGTCACGACAGATGAAGAGAAAACTCGTCGCCTTCCTTGCGTCACGCCGGAGCAACGTTCTCGAATTCCACGTCTTCTTGCACTTGGCCGGCCGGAGGAACGGGAGAGAGAAAAGGTGGTGAACCTTTGTCTCTATGGGGGGCGCACATAGGAGGAGCCGGCGGTGGGAGAGGGGCCCGGTTTCACGATGGAGGTTGAGGGTAGCCGGCGGTCTTGAGGGGAAGGGAGGGGAGGGGATTAGAGGAGGAGGGCGGCGGTTCCAAGGAAGGCCGAACCCTATGGGGGAAGAAGCCAAAATTCGGCTATGGGAAGGAAGGGAAGAGAGAGGGTGGAGGGGATTTCCAAACCAATAAGAAATTCAAATTTTAAAAGTTCTCATTCAAATCTTCAATAACAAATCCTGCAACATCATGCCTATTTATCGGCTTACAACATCCCAAGGCTATATGCAGCCCAAAAACATGAAAATAATAATAGAGTCCAAACAAAGCAAAAATTAAATAAAAACAATAACAGAATATTTAATTAATACTTATAATAGAATAATTATATGTATTAATTAATTATTAAGATGTTGCAGGCGGAGATTGTAACGGCGATGGCGCTTATCAAGATATTTGTCACGGTGACGCGCGTCTTTGATTGGAGGGGCACCTTCATCCGTAAGCGTGTCGGTACCATCATCATGTTGAGGGCCGTCGTCGCCATCAGAAAGACTAAATGCTCACGAGATTTGCAGCCCAAGGGATGGTGGTGAGACTGCGGTTTTGACCGGGTTTACCGAGTTAGTGCCCTGAGAGCACGAGCTGTGTGGCCGTGTGAGCCTGCACCTGTGATATTGTGTTTATTCACTATATTGCTTGTTACGCTAACAAGAGCAGGGAAGGAGCTTTGCCGCCCCGAGTTTGGGGGCGGAATCGTTATAATTTGGTCGGCTTTAGCTGAACGTTATTCTTGTTTGCTACCGTTGCGGTGAATTGTGCTTGCAGGTGCTGCGGAGGCGAGAGGCAAATAGCGGGCCAAAGCCCAGGTTGCTGAGCCGGCCCTCGAAGGCCTTGTTTGTTTACTTGTTTAATTCATGTGTGGTCGGGCTGCGAGCCGAAGTTTGTAAGACACTATTTAAATTTGGTGAACTATTGTAAGGTCATAAGGTCAGTACTTTTGTGTATTTTGTAGTTCATTCCTGCTGGGTTTTGTTAGTGGACATTCATGCTTGTGGCTGCGTTCTTACTTTTGAAACTTAATAAATTGCTCCCGCCTACCTGCGCACTAATAGCACCACACCCGTTCGTAAGAATTGTTACGACACTAGACCCGTCTCTGCGTATAGGAGTGACCATGCGCCTCAGTATAGATCCTATCCTCAGAGAAGTAGTAATATCCAAAGTGTGCCTAGTCCCACCTATAGAGAACATAAGCCATTTAGACCCCAAAATTTGAACTCGAACGAGGTTACTATTAGGGTGTTTGCTTCTTTAGCCTCAACATCTAATCCCTCTGGTATAGTGACTGATTCCTCTGAGGATGCTTATGGGGATATAGAATCACTGGATGATGAAGTTAATCAGCTAGGTGAGAGTCTTCCTTCACTTACGATTGCGCCTGACTCTCCTGTTGAACTTGAGGATGTGCTTAGGACTGAGCCCGTTACTCAGGACGAGACAAGTTTCACTGAAGCTTTTAGTGACGTTGAGGAGATTGGTTATCCCAGTGATTTGGATGAGGATTTCTCCCTTGAGGAATCATCTCCACCCCCCTTCGACGATATTTTAGTCAGGGAGTCTTCTGATGACCCTGAGTCAGAAGACGTTCCGGCAGAGTCGGTAGAGTCATCCGAAGCTGAGAGCGTACCTGTTACTGATTTAGGTGATGACTCGCTAGGACCCGACATTATTATGGTTGACCCAGACTTATTAAATATTTCTACGGTATTGGAAGAGTCACCTTGTGATGGTTGGTCAATTTGAGATAATCTTAGTGTGATACATCCGGGAGTTAGGAGGTTTACGTTGTCAATGCCGCTTAAAGGTCAAGTTGACTTTGATACTCCCCGGGATTCGATTTGTCCATCCCCATATTCTGACTTAGATGATGTCCCTATCTCATGGGAAGAATTGGCCGATATAGGATGTGATGTGGTAGTAGATTTACCTTGCGAGGAAAATTTATCTTTAGATGACGGTCGCACTGAGGGCCCGATAGACTTTTCTTTGATGTTAGCTCCTTCGCCTGAGGCCCAAGTTAGTTTAGAAGTTTTATCGGATATAAATTTGCCTACCTTAGAGACGAACACTTGATCTGAATTAAATAAAATATCTAATGCGTTGGACAATATGTCGGCTGATTTGGTGGATCCATTTTGTGGCAAATATTTAACTGAGGATGAGTTTTCAGTGAGAACGAATCAACTATTCGCGTTTTCCTTTGATTTTAATGGCTTGCAACCGGAGGCGTTTTCTTGGACGCTTAATCCATGTTTTGACGTTAAGTGTGACTTATCTCCCCCAACGGAATCAAACATGTTGACTCTCCCTCCGGTCCACTTAACTCATGTAGATGAACTTTTAGGGAACGAACTAGTCATTTCTAGCCTGGTACATCTAGAGAAGCTTATTATTCCCGCCTCTCCGTTCGGCGTACTTAGATGGATGTGGGTAGACATAGTTGGGTATGTTGAGTTGTGTCGCGTGCATTTCCTTTTTAATTCGGGAGCGACCAACTCTATAGTTGGTGACGAGCGTTTTTTGAAAACCTTTTATTATGATACTTTTAAATCAAAATTTAAATTCAAATTTAAAACTATGACGTTGGACTCCATTGAATTAATCTTTGAACTTAAAGCACCCGTGTCACCAGACATAATTCCGTTATTTTGTACTATTAATTCAAGTCATGTGGCACATGGGTTCACCCCTCATGGTTTTAA
Source organism: Platanthera zijinensis (assembly GCA_039513925.1). Lineage (NCBI taxonomy): Eukaryota > Viridiplantae > Streptophyta > Magnoliopsida > Asparagales > Orchidaceae > Platanthera > Platanthera zijinensis. The sequence continues at coordinate 117,055,953 of CM077089.1, read as the reverse complement.
TTTAATTAGGCACATTTTTAATTTCTTAATCCATCTAAATGCGTCCATTAAATTACTTGCTAGGTTGTGTCGAGAAGTCTACCACCGTTATGTGAATGATTTGGTTTTGGATTGTCTCACCCCTGAACGGATGCCCCCGGGACTTTAAAAATATTAACGAATCGACTGGTCCAATTTTTACGAATTTTACGGAAGTTTGGTAACATGACATTTCTATTAAAATTTTCCACTGATTGGGGCATAGCCCCTATTTTCATCGTTTCATATTCTACGCTTTATGCTTTTATGCCACTTGAAATGTCTACCTCTCCGTATATATCTTCCATTATGCTTTTTGTTGAGAGTGATTTGCCAGCAGGACCGTGTGTGTGGGACCGCCCCCGTGGCTTTCCCCATCGCGTTCCTGGTCTGGGTGTTGACCCCGGTGGGCCCCCTGTGTGGCGGAATATCCCCGCGGTTCTGTGGTTGGGATTAGTCCCACATCGCCCGCAGCGCCTGCTCCTCCGTGTTTATGTACCCTGCCACCCTTCATCTCAATACTTGGGTTTTGAGATGTGATATGGGCGGGCGGGTTCTCACATGGTATCAGAGGAAGGTTGTCCTGCTGCGGGGGTGTGTTGAGAGTGATTTGCCAGCAGGACCGTGTGTGTGGGACCGCCCCCGTGGCTTTCCTCATCGCGTTCCTGGTCTGGGTGTTGACCCCGGTGGGCCCCCTGTGTGGCGGAATATCCCCGCGGTTCTGTGGTTGGGATTAGTCCCACATCGCCCGCAGCGCCTGCTCCTCCGTGTTTATGTACCCCGCCACCCTTCATCTCAATACCTGGGTTTTGAGATGCGATATGGGTGGGCGGGTTCTCACATGGTATCAGAGGGAGGTTGTCCTGCTGCGGGGGTGTGTTGAGAGTGATTTGCCAGCAAGACTGTGTGTGTGGGACCGCCCCCGTGGCTTTCCCCATCGCGTTCCTGGTCTGGGTGTTGACCCCGGTGGGCCCCCTATATGGCGGAATATCCCCGCGGTTCTGTGGTTGGGATTAGTCCCACATCGCCCGCAGCGCCTGCTCCTCTGTGTTTATGTACCCCGCCACCCTTCATCTCAATACCTGGGTTTTGAGATGCGATATGGGTGGGCGGGTTCTCACATGGTATCAGAGGATGGTTGTCCTGCTGCGGGGGTGTGTTGAGAGTGATTTGCCAGCAGGACCGTGTGTGTGGGACCGCCCCCGTGGCTTTCCCCATCGCGTTCCTGGTCTGGGTGTTGACCCCGGTGGGCCCCCTGTGTGGCGGAATATCCCCGCGGTTCTGTGGTTGGGATTAGTCCCACATCGCCTGCTCCTCCGTGTTTATGTACCCCGCCACCCTTCATCTCAATACCTGGGTTTTGAGATGTGATATGGGCGGGCGGGTTCTCACATGGTATCAGAGGGAGGTTGTCCTGCTGCGGGGGTGTGTTGAGAGTGATTTGCCAGCAGGACGTGTGTGTGGGACCGCCCCCGTGGCTTTCCCCATCGCGTTCCTGGTCTGGGTGTTGACCCCGGTGGGCCCCCTGTGTGGCGGAATATCCCCGCGGTTCTGTGGTTGGGATTAGTCCCACATCGCCCGCAGCGCCTGCTCCTCTGTGTTTATGTACCCTGTCACCCTTCATCTCAATACCTGGGTTTTGAGATGTGATATGGGCGGGCGGGTTCTCACATGGTATCAGAGGAAGGTTGTCCTGCTGCGGGGGTGTGTTGAGAGTGATTTGCCAACAGGTCCGTGTGTGTGGGACCGCCCCCGTGGCTTTCCCCATCGCGTTCCTGGTCTGGGTGTTGACCCCGGTGGGCCCCCTGTGTGGCGGAATATCCCCGCGGTTATGTGATTGGGATTAGTCTCACAACGCCCGCAGCGCCTGCTCCTCCGTGTTTATGTACCCCGCCACCCTTCATCTCAATACCTGGGTTTTGAGATGCGATATGGGTGGGCGGGTTCTCACATGGTATCAGAGGGAGGTTGTCCTGCTGCGGGGGTGTGTTGAGAGTGATTTGCCAGCAGGACCGTGTGTGTGGGACCGCCCCCGTGGCTTTCCCCATCGCGTTCCTGGTCTGGGTGTTGACCCCGGTGGGCCCCCTGTGTGGCGGAATATCCCCGCGGTTCTGTGGTTGGGATTAGTCCCACATCGCCCGCAGCGCCTGCTCCTCCGTGTTTATGTACCCCGCCACCCTTCATCTCAATACCTGGGTTTTGAGATGTGATATGGGCGGGCGGGTTCTCACATGGTATCAGAGGAAGGTTGTCCTGCTGCGGGGGTTTGTTGAGAGTGATTTGCGATGGGGAAAGCAACGGGGGCGGTCCCACACACACGGTCCTGCTGACAAATCACTCTCAACACACCCCCACAGCAGGACAACCTCCCTCTGATACCATGTGAGAACCCGCCCACCCATATCGCATCTCAAAACCCAGGTATTGAGATGAAGGGTGGCGGGGTACATAAACACGGAGGAGCAGGCGCTGCGGGCGTTGTGGGACTAATCCCAACCACAGAACCGCGGGGATATTCCGCCACACAGGGGGCCCACCGGGGTCAACACCCAGACCAGGAACGCGATGGGGAAAGCCACGGGGGCGGTCCCACACACACGGTCCTGCTGGCAAATCACTCTCAACACACCCCCGCAGCAGGACAACCATCCTCTGATACCATGTGAGAACCCGCCCACCCATATCGCATCTCAAAACCCAGGTATTGGGATGAAGGGTGGCGGGGTACATAAACACGGAGGAGCAGGCACTGCGGGCGATGTGGGACTAATCCCAACCACAGAACCGCGGGGATATTCCGCCACACAGGGGGCCCACCGGGGTCAACACCCAGACCAGGAACGCGATGGGGAAAGCCATGGGGGCGGTCTCACACACACGGTCATGCTGGCAAATCACTCTCAACACACCCCCGCAGCAGGACAACCTCCCTCTGATACCATGTGAGAACCCGCCCACCCATATCGCATCTCAAAACCCAGGTATTGAGATGAAGGGTGGCGGAGTACATAAACACGGAGGAGCCGGCGCTGCGGGCGATGTGGGACTAATCCCAACCACAGAACCGCGGGGATATTCCGCCACACAGGGGGCCCACCGGGGTCAATACCCAGACCAGGAACGCGATGGGGAAAGCCACGGGGGCGGTCCCACACACACGGTCCTGCTGGCAAATCACTCTCAACACACCCCCGCAGCAGGACAACCTCCCTCTGATACCATGTGAGAACCCGCCCACCCATATCGCATCTCAAAACCCAGGTATTGAGATGAAGGGTGGCGGGGTACATAAACACGGAGGAGCAGGCGCTGCGGGCGTTGTGGGACTAATCCCAACCACAGAACCGCGGGAATATTCCGCCACACAGGGGGCCCACCGGGGTCAATACCCAGACCAGGAACGCGATGGGGAAAGCCACGGGGGCGGTCCCACACACACGGTCCTGCTGGCAAATCACTCTCAACACACCCCCGCAGCAGGACAACCTCCCTCTGATACCATGTGAGAACCCGCCCACCCATATCGCATCTCAAAACCCAGGTATTGAGATGAAGGGTGGCGGGGTACATAAACACGGAGGAGCAGGCGCTGCGGGCGTTGTGGGACTAATCCCAACCACAGAACCGTGGGGATATTCCGCCACACAGGGGGCCCACCGGGGTCAACACCCAGACCAGGAACGCGATGGGGAAAGCCACGGGGGCGGTCCCACACACACGGTCCTGCTGGCAAATCACTCTCAACACACCCCCGCAGCAGGACAACCATCCTCTGATACCATGTGAGAACCCGCCCACCCATATCGCATCTCAAAACCCAGGTATTGGGATGAAGGGTGGCGGGGTACATAAACACGAAGGAGCAGGCGCTGCGGGCAATGTGGGACTAATCCCAACCACAGAACCGCGGGGATATTCCGCCACACAGGGGGCCCACCGGGGTCAACACCCAGACCAGGAACGCGATGGGGAAAGCCACGGGGGCGGTCTCACACACACGGTCCTGCTGGCAAATCACTCTCAACACACCCCCGCAGCAGGACAACCTCCCTCTGATACCATGCGAGAACCCGCCCACCCATATCGCATCTCTAAACCCAGGTATTGAGATGAAGGGTGGCGGAGTACATAAACACGGAGGAGCCGGCGCTGCGGGCGATGTGGGACTAATCCCAACCACAGAACCGCGGGGATATTCCGCCACACAGGGGGCCCACCGGGGTCAATACCCAGACCAGGAACGCGATGGGGAAAGCCACGGGGGCGGTCCCACACACACAGTCCTGCTGGCAAATCACTCTCAACACACCCCCGCAGCAGGACAACCTCCCTCTGATACCATGTGAGAACCCGCCCACCCATATCGCATCTCAAAACCCAGGTATTGAGATGAAGGGTGGCGGGGTACATAAACACGGAGGAGCAGGCGCTGCGGGCGATGTGGGACTAATCCCAACCACAGAACCGCGGGAATATTCCGCCACACAGGGGGCCCACCTGGGGTCAACACCCAGACCAGGAACGCGATGGGGAATGCCACGGGGGCGGTCCCACACACACGGTCCTGCTGGCAAATCACTCTCAACACTTTTTATTGGGTTGGGTGGTGACAGTTTCCTAGGATCGTTCTCCTCTCTGTCTCCATCGGAGGTATGTTGTTGGATGTTGTGGAAATTATTTTGCCATGCAGGTCGTTCTTCCCCGCCGATGAACTTCCAGGCGAGTACACACTGGCATACTCATCAATGATGAGTATTTTTAAGAGGGGGAGGATTGATGGAGCCGACTTCCCTCGACTTGTTGTTTTGGAGCGTCCTCCCTCTGACGATGATGGTGACCCTGTAGATATGAATGGAGACGACGGCCCGCAACACTTTGGAGACGGCGACAGCATGCTTACGGACGACCCTTGGAAGCGTCGCCACAATAGCCGTCCGGAGCGCAAATCCAATTATAATTTATTAATAATATATATTAATAAATTATTATTGAGTAATAATCTATTTTATTATTTTTTTTCGAAATTATCATTTTACTTCATGTCTTAATTTCATGTAAAGATGGAGACCTATAACCATCCTCGTTATTTTATTTCATGTGCGAACTATAGTTTTATTTCATGTCATGATGGATGCAATTAGCCATCATGAGTGTTTTCAATTTGTATGGTGGAGATGGAGTGGTGTGGCCTATAAATAGGCATGTATCTTCTTTGTTTTGATTATTGAATGAAAGAAATTGAAAAAAAACCTAAATCTCCTCTTGAAAATTCTCCTCCTCTCCTCCTTGGCCGAACTCCTCTTTCCCCCTCTCCTTGTGTTGGCCGCCGACCACCTTCTCCCCTCCTTCCTCCCTCCTCCCTTCTCCTCTTCCCTCCTTTACATCCCCCACTTCCTCTTGCGAAATCGAGCCCCAACTCCTTCCTCCAAACCATCGGCTTCCCTCCACCACCTACAACCCGAGCCACCACCAACAACCTCCCCCAAAACGATCACCCCCCTCCTAACCACAAAGCCGGTCACCTCCCTTTCAACACAATCCGAGCCCCTCTCTCCTCCACCCTCCCAAGCCGATCTCCACCATCCTCCTCCTCATCAAACCCTTTTTACTAAGCACCATAATCTCCTTCCTAAAACCAAATATCCCCGTACCATAAAAGTCCTTAGCCTACCATAATAGAAATAATTCTTTCCTTAATTATTTCTCAATCCACCACCTTTTCTCTCTCCTGCCTTATTTGGAGATATTTGTTTCCATATTTAGAAGATTTCGCCGGGACTTTCCAAATACAGCGTGACACGAAGAAGGCGACGAATTTCTCTCCCTCCGGCATATCTCTGGAACGATTCTAGTCGAGAGAACCAGATTCATCAAATCCAATTGGGTAACAAAAATTTCCACTTTTATGAGTTTCTCTTCTTTAGATAATTCCTATGGCATTGATAAATAACGCGGCTTGTGTAACGCTTGATTTTTCATGGTTAAATTTATTTTAGTTATTGTCTTGTTTACTTTATTTTCGTTTAAGTTCGTGAGGCGTGGCAGCCCTCGTTCGTATTTTGTTGGGAGAGAACCACCCTTGCCCGAATCTTTTGTTTTTTGGTGGTTTCTCTTTTGGTACAACTCGCCCGACCGAACCGTGTGGGTTCTTTTCGCTTGAGAGGACCTTGGCCTATCGCCTTGGTGTTATCTTAAAGGGCTTTGCGCCCCCCCCCCCCCCCCCCGTAATTATAGTTTAATAATAATATTAATTAAACCGCTGCTACGTTAAATGCTTGAGGGTGACGTGAGAGTTATTCGAGAGCATCGCGTTTGTTTCGTCGGCCACCAAAACGTTCGAAAGTGTGGGCCTACAACACAGAACTCTGTCGAACTCCTCCCTCGGGTCACCTTCAAGCCGCCTACGAGCCAGAGGAACGTCCAGTCCTCAAGTGCGCAGAGAAGGGAAGAAGACAACCACCTCCAGCACTCAAGCACACCAGCCACCAAGCAGCGTCCAGCACTCCCTCGGCCCAGCCTGTTTCCCGTTGTGAGTTAGGAACTTTCTCTCACCACCAAGTTGTAACGAGGAGCGACTTGTTGCCCTCGATTCTCCAAACATATTGTAACCGCAAACTGATAGTGAACTTTGACAGACACATATCCTGTCACGTGATTTTTTACCCAATTAAGGGGTTTTTCCATGTTAAAACCTCTTGTGTCAACTTTCTATTTTCATTGACTGTGTGTGCGCTCGACCGTTCCGAGATCTAAGACGGTCTAAGAATTCCGGCCCGACCGAAACGTTGAGTTAATCCGCAACAGTGACCACCACCACCGTGCCAAACAGTGCCTTGATTTTTTTATATATATATTTTGGAACTCGTCCGGGCAGCACACAGATTCCAAAATGTGTGCTTCACTTTCAATTGGAGGTAGTGATTGATTATTTGAGTAATAATTTGTACGACAAAATTTAAGCGCTTGGTTCCTGAATTTTTGGCACCACATACTAAACAAATATTTAAAAAAACTTGAGGCATTAAGCTTAAAATCTCTAACCACGACTGATTTGACACCCTCGATTTGTAACTTGTAGACTCGTTCCGTGATGCGTCAAAATTGATAAATTACTACAACATGAAAGTTGAATCAATGATCTACAACTTTCATGTTGAATCAAATGAAAAAAGAATTTTTATTGGTTTGCTAGTAGTATTTTTGGAAGAGATAAATGAGATCCGTTTTTTTCTGGTTTCTAGTAACAAAGTGGGTTTGTTAACAGCACCCTTTAAGAAATGCATTATGAGTTTTCACAATAACCATGGAGTAGATAGTTTAAAGAAAAGGAGCCTATCCTCTTTGTGTGGGTCATGGGTGTTGGTGGTGAAGATAAAATGATATTCTTGTATAAAGCTCTCTATGCGGTTGGAGTCAAGTATGGTGCAACTCAGATTGGTTTGGGCCAGCTCCACTCAAAGTCATAAACCGATCTGTATAAGTTCGATTCTGATTTTTTGAAACTAGAACCGACCCAAACGCCTAAAATATAGATCTGGATCTGAACTGAACGGTTCGGTTCATTATCGGTTCCGCCGCCCATAGTAGGATTCAATCGAAAATACCTGTCCTTGCCATTGTTGAAACCCCAAATTAATATTAACAAATCAAAAAAAGTATTTATTTGAAACAACTAATCATATGGAACTTAAGTTAATAAAACTGAATTTGCTCACGTATCTCTAGCAGCAAGAAAATAAATATAACAGTGGGACGTGATGTGGGGAAGGGGTGCGGCTCCGTCTAGGGTGCAACCGTGTGAGAAGGGACGAAGGCTCGTTCTCTCTTGGAGGACTTCGAAGGATGTGAAGTAGGGAAAAGCCGAACTGCAAAGGCTTGATCAGTCATTCTCGCCTGCGGATGCTATGGTTATGAAAAAAGAAAAAAGACTTGATTTCAATCAGCTAAATGTTCTGCTTGCTTGTGTGAAGCGTGACAAGTGAATCCTACATGTTGCGGACTAACTCGATGCCCCGGTCGGACCGGATTAATTTGAACCGTCTTAGCTCACGGAGCGGTCGAGCGCGCACACAGTCAATGAAGATGAACAGTAGACACAAGTCTTGATGACGTGGAAAAACCCTTTAAATGGGTAAAAAACAACGTGACCGGGTCTGTGCCGGTCAAATTCCACTAGCTTTCGGTGATTACAGTATGCTTTGGTGAATCGGGGCGACAGCCCGCTCCCGTTACAACTTGAGGGGAGAGAGAGACTGTAATTTCCTGCGGGCAACAGGCTGCACCGCGGAAGTGACTTAGACGAGAGAACGTGCGGGATGCTTCTGGCGCGCGCACTCGGGGCGGCGCGCGCTTGCTGGCTTCGGATGTCTTCTTCCTTCAGCTTCCTCGAGATCTTGGGCGTCCCTTTGCTGACAACGCGCTGGTGGGGTGCTTATAGCCGCTGGTAGCTGCTGGTGGCCCCGGTGGCCGTTGGTGGCTGATGGTGGTTCACGGCGAGCGGAGGCCGACTTGGTGAAGGAGGCGGGAGAGATCTCACATGAGGAAGAAGAAGAAGAGCCCGAGGAGAGAAAATGTGAGAAATGAGGAGCCCCTGCGGGTCCTTTTATAGCCTCCAGGAGAGGATCATGGCGGGCCCCACCACTAAAGTGGTGGGGTAGTGGGTGGTTACCCCCTTGATCAGACGGCGAGGAGGGTCTCCCCTTGATCGGACGGTGGGGAGGCCTCCCATGGCGGCGAGCCGCCATGGCGGCGGCGGCGGCCGGGTGGCTGGCGGCGGGGGCGGCCAGCCGGGCGGCGGTCCTCCAGGGGGCCGGCCGCGGCTAGGGCGGCCGTGGCCGGCCACGGCTCAGCCGCGGCATGGCTGGCTGTGTCCGGCCACGGCCAGGCCGGCCACGGCCAGGCCGGCCACGGCTCGGCCGTCCCCGGCTAGGCCGGCCGCGCCGAGGACGGCCGTGGCCGAGCCGGCGGTCTGCCGCGGCCGGGCTTGGCCGCGGATTGGCCGGCCATGGCCGGTCGAGGATAGGCCGGCCGCGGCCGGCCGCGGCCTAGTCGGCGGTTTGCCGCGGCCGCCCGGACGACGGGGCCGGCCTCCGCGGAGGGCGGGAGGGCCGGCCGCCCGACGGCGGCGGTTCTCCCGGTGGTGGCGGTTTTCCCCCATGAGGGGAGGGAGCGGGACCCGCCCCCCATAACTCTCATCATGAGAGATCATGGGGGGAGTGGCCCACCCATGATCCTTCTTGGGTGGAGATCATGGGGGGCTTCTTTCTCTTATAAATGATGGTGTAACTCATCAATTGCCCCCCAAATCTCTGCTGTCCGGGAGCGAAGTGAGCGTGAGAGGAGAGATTTTTCTTACTTCCTGTTGTCATGGTGGTTTCCAGTGAGAAGACCGAGGCGGCTACGGCGGCCAGTGCTTCAAGGTAACTGGCGGGAGGTTTGCCGAATTATGACGGCACAAGGCTTCTTGGCGCGCGCGTGCTGGGCGCGTGCGGAGGCCATAGGTTTCGGCGGGGTGCGCGGAATGCGCGCGCGTAGGCCGGCCGGGGAGAATCGGTTCTTCCCCGCGCCGGCCGCGTGCGTGCTGATTGCCCGCGGCTAAGCGCACAAGACGCGCGCTCGGGCCGCGCGCGGGAGCAGGTCGCGCGCGCAGGCCGCGCCCGCGCGAGCAGGTCGCGCTCGCAGGCCGTGCGCTCGCAGGCCGCTCGCGCAAGCCGTGCGCGCAAGCAGGCCGTGCGCGTGCAGGCCGCGCGCGCGCGAGGTGCACGGCCGCGCGCGTGAGAAGGCCGCGTGCACGAACAGGCCGTGCGCCGGCACGGTCCGCATTGCACGGTCGTGCACTTCCTTATCACGCACGTATTTGCGCGGGTGCCCTCTTTTGCGCGGCTGCGCGTGCTTTTGGCGATTGGTCATGCGTTTTTTTTATTTTTGGGCTGACTTTTTATTTTTGCTTGGCGCAGGTTTCGAAGCGCTCTTCTGGCCCGATGCGTCTGCGCTCTTCTTTGACTGACGATGGTGTTGACATTTGGAGGGCAAAGTACAGGCTTGCTGCTAATTTGGAAGTGAGGATCCCGCGTCCCGAGGAGCAGGTTCAGAATCCTCCCTGTGGTTGGTTGACGATCTGCAAAGTCTCCCTGAGATCCGGCTTCCGCTTTCTGCCCTGCGAGGAGGTGATTGAGATTTTGAAGTTTTGGGAAGTGCCTATCTCTCAGTTTGTTCCGGCTGGGATTGCCCGAATTATGGGCATAGTCGTCTTCTTCCGCGTGAATGGGAGCCGGTTTTCTTTAGACCAGTTCCGAGATTGGTGTGATGTGCGCTCTGATGGCGGTGAGCGGATGGAGGTGCATAACAACAAGGTTTGGTTGGAGTTTGAAGCTCGTAAAGATCGTCGTCATTCCAACACTTTGTTTGGATATGTGAAGAATTCTTGTGGTCTTCCTAAGGTGTGGAATGCGCTTCCCGACCGCTGCCGTCGTGTGAAAGGGAAAGAGCGGGATTTTTCCCCGGTGCTTGGATTCTCTGAGCCTCGCGAGCTGGTTAACCGTCTCTTTAATATCTATGTATACGTGGAGGAAAAACGGCTGCTGGGATGTGGTATCTCAGCGGACATAGTTCAGGTGGTGGCGACTTCTCAAGGAGGGGGTCGTAAGAGGAAAGCAATGACGGCCCCTAAGGGTGATCTTGATGTTTTGGTGGTAGCTTCTGACGATTCAACCCCAGAGGTGCAGATACCTGCTTCCCCAGTTCCTCAGGTGTCTGGCGGTACAGCGGCTCCGCGGATGTCCTCTTCCTTGAGGGCAATGAGTGATGCTGTAAGGGTGTGACTTCCCTTTTCCTCTTGCTCTTTTCTGTTGATAGAGGCTGATTCTGTTTTTTTCCTTTTGCAGATAGAGACTCAGGCGCAGATTGCAGTGACCTGGAATGATCATTACGTGAGCTTGAAGGATGGGTATCTTGCTTTATAGGAGAAGCTTCGGTTGTCGATGAGCTCGCTTTCCTCCTTGAAAGAGGAACATGACCGAGACATTGCGCGGTTCCGTCGGATCGGTTCGGAGCTGAAGTCTGAGCTAGAGGATACACGTGCTGCCTTGGACGTGGAGAATACTCTGGTGGAGAGGACCACCCAGATGCTGAAGCATTCGAAGGAGGAGACATCTGGCTTAGGGATCCAGCTACAGGCGGTACGAGAGGAGGTCTCAGGCCTTGAGGCTCAGCTTCGTGCGACGAAGGCGCGGGTAGAGAAGCTATCTTCTGATAGTCATGCATCGGAGCTGAAGGCCGCCGGGCTTGCGGAGTACCTGGACTCACTGGACTATATGCGAGACCGTAGCCTGATCGCGGAGGAGGTTCGTGATGATATTTGGTCCAAGGAGGTAGAGCCTCAGATGGACGACATACGCGAGCTGTAACATCCCATTTCAAACTACACCCCTGGAAGTGGTTTTGTCATAACAGAACCCTAGGAAACCCAGGAATTGAAGTTTATCGACCAAGATTTCGAGTCAAGGGGTGGTCACGCCCGTGACCGACCCGTCACGCCCGTGACCTAGGGCGTGACCCCTTCGACGATCGTCGACCTCAGAAAGACGACCGGCGAGCTCAGAAATTTCAACATGGGCCTGTCACGCCCGTGACCGACCTGTCACGCCCGTGACTTTGGAATGGCGTTGAGTGAGCTGAGCTCACTCAACGCCGTAGTCTGGATGGCGTTGAGTGAGCTTAGCTCACTCAACGCCATAAGCTGAATGTCGTTGAGTGCACTGACTGCACTCAACGCCATCTGGTGTTGTCTGGATGGCGTTGAGTGAGCTGAGCTCACTCAACGCCGTGGACTGGATGGCGTTGAGTGAGCTTAGCTCACTCAACGCCATAAACTGGACAGCGTTGAGTGCACGGACTGCACTCAACGCCGTCTGCTGAAGCCTGGAATGGCGTTGAGTGAGCTGAGCTCACTCAACGCCGTAGTTTGGATGGCGTTGAGTGAGCTTACCTCACTCAACGCCATAAGCTAGACGGCGTTGAGTGCATAGACTGCACTCAACGCCACCTTGAGTAGACTGGATGGTGTTGAGTGAGCTGAGCTCACTCAACGCCATAGTCTGGGAGGGCCATTCTGGATGGCATTGAGTGAGCAGAGCTCACTCAACGCCGCAGCATGGATGGCGTTGAGTGAGCAGAGCTCACTCAACGCCGTAGCTTGGATGGCGTTGAGTGAGCTGAGCTCACTCAACGCCATTGTACTTAGAATTTTTTTGGCAGGATTTTTTTTGGTTGTGTACTGGTTCAGCTGAACCGGGGTGGTCTAGATGGTGGGCCCAGATGCATTATTAAGTCGTTTCTTTTAATAAGACCCAATTAAGTCTTATTTTAAAAAGTGTTGACCCGTCATGCCACGTGGCTGTCGGCTTTGAAAGCTAGGAGGAGCCACGACCATGGCCGAGAACCTGCTCTCATGGCCATCAATGGCACTTGATGTCGTGGCCCCTTCCCCTCCTCTTTAAACGGCTGGATTCAAGTCCTCATAGGGAGAGGAGGAGTTTCCAGCCCTCCTCCAGCTGTTACAGAGTCGTTTCTAGCCCCACCAACATGGCCGAGCCAAGCTATAATGGGCCATTAATGGCCACCAGCAGTTAGACCTTTCCCCTCCCTCCTTTTACTGGTTTAAAAAGGCTCCCTAGACTCAGAGATGAAGTTTCCACCCTTACCCGACGGATTTGGAGCTTGTTCTGTGCTGTAGAAGAATTCCGGCGACGCCACCACCACGCCAATGGCTTTCCGACGATCTGCACGCCTCCAGCCCGCGAACAAGGTCTTCCCCTCCTCTCTCTCTCTCTACGGGTAGATCTTAGCCTTCTTAGGATTAAGAATCGGGCTCAACTGAGCCCGATCGGGAAGAGCTCCTCTTCCTATTTTTCGCGCAAAATTAGTACTCGGGTTCGCCGGATTCCGCCTCTCCAGCGGCCGCGCCGCCGCCCGGCGATGGCCACCACCTCAACGGAGGTTGTGGTGGCGGTGGCCGGCCAGGGAGGAGGCTTGATGGCCGGCGGCAGCATCTGGAATGCACTCCAGGTCGGGCTAATCTCAGCCCTTGGCTGGAGGAAGAAGATGACCCAGCTCAGTTGGATATGCTTCAGGATTAGTGCTGTATTTAATTCTTTTCTTTTATATGAATTTTCTGTATTCAAATAACAGCCACATTAGGAAATTTATGAAAAATACCTAGAGGCTTTTCATGAAGAAATGGTCAACATATAATTTGTAGCCCTATGGGTCTACTTCATTTTAAAATTGATTTGGGTCAATTTGGTCAACTGGTTTGACCAGGGCACCTCTTTTGGTGGGATCTATACCAGAGCTAGGCAGAGACTAAAAGGTGTGCCCACCCTTCATCCCTTGACCAAATGATCTGAAATTTGGGCAGGGAGTCTGCCCTAGCTATACCCAGAGCCTGTCCAAAAATGAGAATTTTTGGAGCATATTTTTCTATAGTTTTTAGAAGAAATTAATAATCTTAGGGTAAATTAATTAGATGTCTTAATGACTTCCAAACCCTCCCAAATTTTGGTGAGTGGTCCCTGGGTTCATCATGAGGCTCTGTATAATTTTTCATCTCATTTGGAGATGTTTTAGATTCGAAATGGACAAACCTAAGCTTTGTCCTATTAAGGGGTTTTTAAGTCAAAAGAGCACTTTGAGTTTGGAGTGGCCAGATCACCTCAACAGAGGCTGAGATTTTGGCCACTGACTAGGAATGCTCTCTAACACCCCCTCAAGGAGTTTGAGGTGGATTGGGGTAAATTTGCCCTAGGACCCAAGGCTAAACCCTAAGGATGGTTCTTGGTGGGTTGTGAAGGGCAAGTGGTCAAATGACCTGGTTATGATTTGAAACTTGGTGGAAATAATTCTAGGGTAGCTAGAACCCTCTTGTAGAAATTTAAATGAATTTTAAAGTGAATAAGTCCCTCAAAACCCTAACCCTAGTTTAGGGCACAAAACTTGTAGAGATAGAAAATGTCACTAAAATTCACTGAACAGTGATGAGATTTGGATAGAGTAGTTTTTAAGGTTAGTACAAGCTCTGGAGATTTTATTATGAATTTAGGATCATTATTTTGGATACTTTATTAACAATTTAGTAGTTTGTCTTATTTGCTTAGAAATTTATTATGGAGAAAATATTTTCTGGAAATTGATGAAATGTAGGCAGAGAACTTTTAATATAATTTTAAAGCTTTGTGAAATTTTTATGGGATTTTTAGAAGTTTAATTCTAAGGCTTGTTTCATTAAGTGTTGTTTCCCATGAAAACTTAATTAAATCTATTTTGATGTCTAGCAAGCCTATAAAATTATGATCTTTGCACAATGACCTTTTCTGTACCTTACTAATATTCAGTAATTTTTCTATAATTTTATGATGAGTAATTTCAGTACTTCCTTTTTTACATAGGATTAATGAGATGGTAATGGATAAATTATTTAGAGGCTAAATACTTTTTGTAAAATCATGAAAATTAGTATTTGAGGGCACCTTGTTGTTATTTAGTGATCATAATTTTTGGGTGACCATTACTTAAGAAGATCATGTAGTTCGTGTTTAAAATTACCCATGACCAATCTTTTGAAAAAATTAAATAAATATCAGATTAATTAGGAAAATTAAAAATTTCTGGATTTAGGCTAATTATGTCATGATGGATCTCCTGTAAATTTTATAGAAGATTTGAAAGACAATTTGGAGTACCTCCCCTTGTATACCTCATATAGCTTAGGATGGTCTGCATATAGTAAAACCGTAGAAACCGAACTAGAGTGAGTAATGAACTTTGGGAAAAGGGATTTTGGTAGGTTGCTGGTTTGGATAGGGTAAGTTTAATTAAGTTCATTATTGGAAGTCAGGATGAGTAGGGTGTGATATTGGCTAGTGTTAGGTGGTGTTTGGGAGCGACCAAAGATCGTCCACCCCGGTTAGAGAGGAAGAGTCTCAATACACTAGGTTAGCTCCAAGTAATTTGAATGGGAACGGGTGATGGGTAATAACCAACAAAAGTAAGTGCCTTGCGAAAGAGAACGATGGGCTTCAGCTATCATCATAGTTCCTAGTGCCTTTTGAGAGCCCTTCACAGGGAATACCAGGGGCAGTCCTGGGCTAACGTAAACCGTAGGAATAATAAACTAAAAGAGCAACTAGAATATCTAGGGTTGCACATTCACACACCCCGGTAGCTAGGGAGGTAGAATAAGTTGGTTTGGTTGCCATTCAGACGGTAGCTCTGAAGGTAGATGCACGGACGGGACAGTCCGGGGAGCCGAGGGCTCGAGGGTTTGAATACAGAATAAGGTGGTGGGTCTTCGGTATTTGATTGTCGTTCACACCAACATCGGTACGTTGAATCGGCGGTGTGGGACACTTAGCTAAAGAAAGTCTGGTGGATATAGTCAGCACTAGTACGCGGATATTCTAGGTTGTGTTCTTCTAGGGGCGTACGGGAGGGCTAGGCCCGGTAGTGTGGATACCCGCCTAGGAGTGGGGGGCCCGACCCACTGTCTCTGTTTGCCACTACGGAGGTTCCTGGGAGTGAAGCTAGCTGCCCGAACAGGGGGAACTAAAAGTCTGTGTGCATAGAGTCGTGTGCGTGAGTTGCACTTGCATGAATCATGGCATAGCATATCACTACACTCATATTTGCATACAACCGACACCCCAACGTATAAATCGGTATGAGACTTTTTATACGATGGGAGCCTTGCAGAAGACCCCTTAACTTATAAGTTTGTATGGGCATTCATATAAGTTAAGGTTACTTACTTATTTACTTACTTATTTACTTACTTGTTTACTTACTTGTTTTCTATTTGTCTTCTTATAAATTTGCTACTTACTACATGTCTACTTTATTACTCCCTACTGTAGGACTGCTAGTTGTACCTTTCATACTTAGCTGCTTATACAATATATATCTACTGTTAGACTAGTTCCGTTGTCACCCGTTTGATTATTCTCCACCATTGTAGCTTCCCTTTCCTTCTCTCCGCTCGATGCTTAGGAGCGGAGGGGGGAGGGGTAGGGGATGATAGGGCTTAGTCTTTATGACTAATGGTTTTCGAACCACAACATTACAGGAGCTCCGGATGGGAGACAGGGACCAGCAGTCAAGGGACCAGCACTAGCAGAGTACGGTGCGCATGGAGGTGGGCCAGTCTAGCACCGGAGCACCTGTGTCCAGCTCCGTGAGTGTTTAGTATTTTTATAGCTTCCGCGATGAGTGATTTGCAGTGAGGACTCTGATGTACCGGGCTCGAGCCCGTTTTTCTATATTTCATCTGAACTGTTCCTTTGCAGTACTTTCTTTTACTATATCTTTATGGACTTGTTGTGATTTTATCATATGTGCTTCTGTGGGCATGTTTACATTCAGTGTAATATTTACTTCTCTTTCTTTGTGATCGAAAAGGGCCGGCAGAATTGGCGTTTTGTACTGGCGGCCTTCCCGTGAGTCGGTGTCACCGCAAAGCGGCAATTCTGGGCTAAGATCCCGGTGTTCGAAAAAGAAAAAAAAAGAGTCTTACACGAGCTGGCACTCCGACGCGGTGTTTCGAAGGACCGTTCGCTTCGTTAGCAAGCGCCTTGGATGCGATACATCCAGTTTCAGCTTTGCAGATGTTTCTGAGGACGAGCTCTCTGACTTAGATGTCGAGGGAGAGTAGTGGCAGTGCGCACTTGTTGTTGTATGCTTTGTTGTTTTGTTGTGCATGTTGTGTTTTGTCTCTAGGCACCGATTGTACCTGTTTTATTTTAGCTTTGCTTTGTTATGACATTGTTACCTTTTCATATTTCTTTGGACATTTGTCTGTGCTGATTGGTGTTGATCGCGCGGCTTTGACCGGGCGTGAGATGCTTAGTTTGTGCGAAAGATACTTTCGGCTTTGCTTTGCATGAAGGATACTCGTGCCTTTCTTCAGTGCGCGGGATACCCGTGGTTTAGCATGTGCGAGGGATACTCGCAGCTTGGTTTGCGTGAGGGATGCTCGCGGCTTAGTTTGCGCGAGGGATAATCGCGGCTTAGTTTGCGTGAGGGATACTCGCGGCTTAGTTTGCCCGAGGGATGCTCGCGGCTTAGTTTGCGTGAGGGATACTCGCGTCTTAGGTTGCGCGAGGGATGCTCGCGGCTTCCTCGTGAGGGGGGCAGGCCCCCACGGTGTTGCGCTAGGGTTGCTCGTGGCTTAGGTTGCGCGAGGGATGCTCGCGGCTTTTTCGTGAGGGGGGCAGGCCCCCACGGTGTTGCGCGAGGGTTGCTCGCGGCTTAGGTTGCGCGAGGAATTCTCACGGCTTCTTCGTGAGGGGGGTAGGCCCCCACGGTGTTGCGCGAGGGTTGCTCGCGGCTTAGGTTGCGCGGGGGATGTTCGCGGCTTCTTAATGAGGGGGGCAGGCCCCCACGGTGTTGCGCGAGGGTTGCTCGAGGCTTAGGTTGCGCGAGGGATGCTCGTGGCTTCTTCGTGAGGGGGGCAGGCCCTCACGGTGTTGCGCGAGGGTTGCTCGCGGCTTAGATTGCACGAGGGATGCTCGCGGCTTCTTCGTGAGGGGGGGCAGGCCCCCACGGTGTTGCGCGAGGGTTGCTCGCGGCTTAGGTTGCGCGAGGAATGCTCGCGACTTCTTAATGAGGGGGCATGCCCCCACGGTGTTGGCTTGATTAACGTCATGTGTTTGATCTGGTTGCGCAACCTAATCAGGAAAAGCCATTTCTTGATTCATATATTGTCAAGGTAAATGATGAAAAGATAATCTTCACAAGCCTGAGCTTGTGGTTTTTACAATATTCAATAAACAAAATGAACGAACAAATGAAACAACTTAAGGATGGAGATGGCGAGAGCGGGATTGGAAGACATCCAGGAGCTATTATTGGAGTATTGCTGTGTAGTCGGAATCAGCTTGGATGACGACGAACTGTACGTCATAGGATGCCTGTCGGTGCGCGTCTTTGAGAGTGACTGGGAGAGTGATGGTGTCGATGACTGGTACCGGGTTGTTGCCCGAAACGCGCGCGCTTGCAGACATTAGCTTGAGGTGGTCAGTGGTTAGCTTGAGCTGAAGCAGTATTGATAAAAACAGCACATTGACGGTGATCTCTACGTCCATCAAAACTTGGTTCAACTCGGTAGATGGCTCGCCGATTCTGATTATTGTAGGTATCATACTCTGACTGGGAGGCGGCTTCTTTCTTGATAGGAACTGATCAACTGCCCCCAGACTGGTCATTCGCTGGATTTCTTCCTTCAGTCGATTGTATTCGTTGGTGCTGTAGTCATGGCCTTGGTGATACTCACAAAATTTTGATGAATCTCCTCGGCCGGGGGCGAGCGGCCTGGGCCTGCACAAGGCCGAATGATTACGAATTGCTTCGAAGACCCTGCCCTGAGGGGCGCTGAGTGTCGCAAACTGATGCGACTCTCGTCCTTTGCAGGTCTTTGTACGCTGACTGTGGTTTTTCATGTGCTCGGGGTGTGTATCGCTCTCTAGCTTCCTTTTCTGGACTTTACTTGGGCCTGGCTTTTCCGAAGAGGGCTTCTTGGCTGTTGTGAACCTTTTGATGAAGAGAGCTGCGAGTTCAATGTAGTTGTCCGTCTTTTCTTCTTGTAGAGAATGAAACCAAGCTCGAGCCTCCCCTTTTAGTGTTGTCGGAAATGCCTGGATTATGAGCTGATCTGAAGCGTTGCGAGCGTGCATGACAGCTTCGAAGTACTTCACGTATGTCAGTGGGTTGCCTGTTCCATTGAAACCACGGGTTTCAAAGCAGTCCTCCGAACCTGGGGCTGCCCAGGAGTCTGGCGAATTGTAGTTGGGCTGATCCTCATTTAGTCTTTGCTTTGTGGCCGAGGCGTCAGGGCTTGATACGTCTCCAGCCATCTCCTCATAATATGGACAGGCAAGGTGATGATCGTACATCTCTCGGAGTGATGCGGCGGGTGCGGGGGAGCTACTTGTGCTCGAGAATTCCTTCTTTATTTCATATTCTTTGTGAAGGTAATATGTCGTTGGATGAAGAAGTTCTTCTGGTGGTGTCAAATCAACTTGCTCGAAGGGCTGAGGATTCCTTGGTCGGGGGGATTTTGAGTCACTTCGCATTGTATGCATTGCGTTAGCGCATGCGATACTTAGGGGGAAGTATTCTTGGGACTGGTGCTGCCCCCCGATCGTTGAAGGGTTACGCTGGCGGGGCACTTCTTAACGCGGTTCTTCTTGCTCCCCGAGGATTTGTCCTTATTTTCGCAGGAATTCTTGCGTTGCGGCGTGAGTTGACGGAGGTTGGGGCTCGACTGGTGCTACCAAGTTTCTGAGCAGGGTGAGAAATTCAGTTTGCTGCTCCTCCATCTGGCGGACGCGTCCTTCCAAGACGGTAACGAGAGCCAACGCGTCTTCAGCGGTCAGTGGCACGTCCACCAGAGAGTGTGAACGTGCGGGCTCGGGGTTTCCGCCAAGGGCGGAGACTTCAGTGGTACGGGTGCTTCTCTTTGCCATTAAGGCTAAACTTGGCAGGGGCGATGCTTATGATCTTGCACTTTGACGGATGCTGGGACTCGTGTTCCCACAGACGGCGTCAAACTGTTGCGGACTAACTCGATGCCCCGGTCGGACCGGATTAACTTGAACCATCTTAGCTCACGAAACGGTCGAGCGCGCACACAATCAATGAAGATGAACAGTAGAAACAAGTCTTGATGACGTGGAAAAACACCTTAATGGGTAAAAAACCACGTGACTGGGTCTGTGCCGGCCAAATTCCACTAGCTTTCGATGATTACAGTATGCTTTGGTGAATCAGGGCGACATGCTGCTCCCGTTACAACTTGAGGGGAGAGAGAGAGACTGTAGTTTCCTGCGGGCAACAGGTTGCACCGCGAAAGTGACTTAGACGAGGGAATGTGCGGGATGCTTCTAGCGCACGCACTCGGGGCGGCGCGCGCTTGCTGGCTTCGGATGTCTTCTTCCTCCGGCTTTCTCGAGATCTTGGGCATCCCTTTGCTGACAACGCACTGGTGGGGTGCTTATAGCAGCTGGTGGCCGCCGATGGCTGATGGTGGTTCACGGCGAGCGGAGGCCGACTTGGTGAAGGAGACGGGAGAGCTCTTACCTGAGAAAGAAGAAGAAGAGCCCGAGGAGAGAAAAGGTGAGAAATGAGAAGCCCCTGTGGGTCCTTTTATAGCCTCCAGGGAAGGATCATGGCGGGCCCCACCACTAAAGTGGTCGAGTAGTGAGTGGTTACCCCCCTTGATCGGACGGCGAGGAGGGCCTCCCCTTGATCGGATGGTGGGGAGGCCTCCCATGGCAGCGAGCCGCCATGGCGGCGGCGGCGGCCGGCGGCGGCGGCGGCCAGCCGGGCGGCCGATGGCGGCGGTTCACTAGGGGGCCGACCGCATCTAGGGCGGCCGTGGCGATCCACGGCTCAGCCGCAGCATGGCCGGCCGCGGCTCGGCCGTCCCCGGCTAGGCCGGCCGCGCCGAGGCCGGTCGTGGCCGAGTCGGTGGTCTGCCGCGGCCGGGCTTTGCCGCGGATTGGCCGGCCATGGCCGGTCGCGGCTAGGCCGGCCTTGGTCGGCCGCGGCCTAGTCGACAGCTTGCCGCGGCCGGCCGCGGCGGAGGCCGGGAGGGCTGGCCGCCGACGGCGATTAAGTCGCCCGATGGCGGCGGTTCTCCCGGTGGTGGCGGTTTTCCCCCATTTGGGGAGGGAGCGGGACCCCCCCCCCCCCCCCATAACTCTCATCATGAGAGATCATGGGGGGAGTGGCCCACCCATGATCCTCCTTGGGTGGAGATCATTGGGGGGGGGGGGTTCTTTCTCTTATAAATGATGGTGGAACCCATTACTACCCATGAGGCCTAGTCTTGCTTTGGTAGCGGCTTCAACATTATGTATTTTTAAAATTGTAAGTTTAAATTATCAGGTCGGGTCAGTTCTTGGGTACCCGACTATAGGGACCGAAAACCGTACCGAACCGCCGGTTCTACTATTTTTTTAGACCCATTCCCCAACCGAGTCAAACCCACCCAATCCTCAAAAATCAACCATAAAATCACATTTGGGGGGTGGGGGGGGGGGGGGGGGGGGGGGGGGGGGGGGGGGGGGGTGATTGGCTGTTCCAAACAGGGATTACTCAAACATATAAAAAATACGTTTGTGTTTTCTGAAAAAACATAATATAAAAAAGGAATCAGCATCTCAACAATCAAACTACACTCCAAAAATCCAAATGTACATGATGGAAAATACTTGGCTCATATGAGCATATGAATATGGAACTCGCAAACTCACTAACAAATAACTGGCCATTTATAAAAAAATCATTACAAATTAAAATACAAGATAAAACTTATGCAGAGTGAATTTAAAGATATCACGTTGAAAACATTAGAGGAAATAACTCACACTGAAGAGGAACAGTAAATCTCTATGCACCAGATCCTGAGGCAGTATTTATCAACCCTGATTAATAGCTCATTTAGTGAGCCAGGTGACTTGGAGAGCTGTTGAACATGGCATGCCACATGTAGGCTCTGGATAGGACCGTCTCCAGCTCATGGTGGGTCCATTCCTGTGTTGGCAGGTGTTGGAGGAACATAACCATTTCCTGGAATTCAAGCTTCTGGAGTTTGTCTGACCACTAAAATCACAAAGATATAATCAACCAAGTATCTGTTAAATTGAAATAACGCCCTAAAACATCTTACATCATGTAAAAATAATTTAGCATCATACAAAGTATGAAAAGGGTATCTTCTGCACAACATTCCGTCTTGCTTTATGTTAAAAATATAGTCCCACATCGAGAAATTTATATAGTACTGTGCACTTAATCTAGAAACTGGGTCCCTTCACCAACAACTAATTGATTTTGAATGGTCCGCATGGGATTTAACACTAGATTGGCAGGCTTGGCCTAAATAGCCCACTCTTACATTTCCCAATTGATATAAATAGTTCATGTATTGGAGATTGAAAACCTACACATTGGGTGTGTCGAGAATATAGTATAACAATGGGAAATCCATGTGGTTGTGTGTACTTAACAAAAAATTTGGGCCTATTCACCTACAAATAATTGGTTCGATTGGATGCATAGGATTTAATATGGCATCATCACAAGTTAGGCCTCACAGCCCACTCTCACATGGCCTAAATGAAAAAAATAGTTCACATGTTGGAGGTCAAAGGGCATGGGGCATGCTAAGAATATAGTCCCAGATCAGGAAATTCATATAGTTCGTGCACTTAATATATAACTTGGATTCCACAACCTACAACTAATTGGGTTTGGATTGGATGTACAGAATTTAATATGGAATTATGGCAGGTTCAAATAACTCGCTCACATAACCGAATTGAAAAAATAGTTCATGTGTTAGAGGTCTAAGACCCTATACAAAAGGCATGCTGAGAATATAGTCACACAAGACAATGTAAGCACGTGCACTTAATATACAACTTCGACCCCTCTGCTTACAGCTAATCAGTTTTTGGATTGGATGCCGGATTTAAAAATGGTATATTATGGCTGGCAAGCCTGACAACCCACTCTTACATGAACCTGTTAAAGCTCAAAAAAATAACATCATTCATGGGACCATTTTCAATTCTTTTATTTAGTCTCACATCTCTAGTTCAGTCTTGTGGTACTCACAATAAATGCATATATAGAAGTGAAAGAAGTAATACACACAGATTTAAATAATAATTTTTTATTTCATATTATTACATGTTATTAGAGCGAGACGATTTTCACTGCCCTCTCGCTCACAAGCAATTTTTGATCCCGTCGGGAAACTCACGCGCTTTTGCTTGCGAATACCAAGGCAAGGTTGTCAGGATCGCGATCCAGATCATAGGATCTTACGATCCTACGAATTACGATCCAGATTTTGTAAATCGATCCTGATTTTGTAAAGCGATCCTCGATCCAACCCTACTATCAAATCCGATCCTACCTCGAAACAATCTCATCTAGGATCTCGATCCTGACAACGTTGGCGAATACGCCAAAACTCAGTCTCGATGAACTAATCCCTCTTGTGTGAACACTCCCTCGCTCGTCCGTACTCTTTTGGTCTTGAGTGAATACTCCCTGTCTCGCACAAGAGCTTTCTGAACACCCTATATGTCGGTCATTCTCTCGTAAGCTCGACGGATTCGAAGTATAGCGGAATCCGGCTCCTCTCATATGTGCTTTGTTCCAAGAGTGAACAAGCATTGATCTTGCGTAAGACCACTGATCCAGAGCTCCTCACGCAAACCTGTTACTGATGTCATGTGCGCCTTCTCACACAAAGTTCACATGAAAACCAGTCCATCGCACCCTCTCGCGTGAACCGCGGATGAGTGTCCATTGAGTACGTTGGATTTCCGCTCCCAAATCTCACATGCGTTCTCTAGTCCTTTCGTCGAGCAGCTAGTTTCTACTGTGAATGAAAAGAAAGAAACCTTTCTACAAGCCTTCCTGTTCGATTGTCAACCTTTCTATGAGCAGCTGTTTTCTCTTTGCCTGATTGAACGACAACCTTGATTGTTCTCATTAACAGAACTCGCAGCGGAGCTCTCGCTTTTCTATGTGCTTTTGTTGAACAATAGGAACACCCACACCTACTCCTGCTACCACTATAGTTTTTCTTGCTCATCCACCCCTCTTCAGTGCTTAAAGAAATCTCAGCACTATGTCCAAGTTAACTGAACCCAACTATGCCAATGTGTTTCCATCTCATTGTGCAATATCAACGCTAGAGACATCTTCTCGCTGATGCTCCGCATATGGTTGGCCAACATTATTGTTGACGCTTCTTTGCCTACTATTAGTTATAATGAGACGGTTAAAGCAACTCGGGATCATCTTGTTATTTTCTTACTCCTAAGGAACTAAAACATCCCAAACCTACACTTTGTAATCAAAGCTCTTTACTAGACCGACCCTCTTTCGATAGGGGTTTAATTTCTCAGTGCAGAATTTCTACATCATCGACATTTCTCTGTTGATCTTGTAACTCAGCCAAAACACTTTGAGGAGGTCCTTGTGGTATGTTATTTAGTGACTTTTCGAGTCACGAGAGGATGCACCAACAAATTTTGAGAAAACATGTCCTTCCCATATTTAATGCAAATGCCACTCGTATTTTAACTGTGACACATCTTCTGAGTCGGGCCCCAATAGTGACCGCTCAACACTCCCAATGTTATGGTCATACTACTAGTTGTGGAGTACATCGTGGATGTCAAGGATGTATTGGAACTCTACTTCTAGACGATCTTCCCAAATTCTCAACATCTGCTACAGAAGTCTCTCTACTACAGTAGTATCAACACTTTGGTCGTCCTCCTATTCGTCTCCTTCATCAGCTTCTCCAGTCTTTTGAGTCTGTATTAGAATGTGAAGCTTGCCATTATGCTAAATATCACTCTACTAGTTTTCTGGCCAAACTCTATACAAGTTCTGTGAGTCCATTTGATCTTATTCATTTGGATGTTTGGGGTCCCAATCCCACTAAGTATGTTGGTGCAGCAGAACATGTCCTCTGTTACTTTAATCAATGATGTTTTTTTCTTAAAACAGAAATGAAATATTCAGTGTTTTTCAAGCTTTCTATAATGAAATTCATACTCGATTTGATATTTCTCTAAAAAATTCATCGTATAATTAATGACAAAGAATACATAAGTCAACCCATTTCCTCCCTTTTGTAGTTCACATAGAATAACACATCAGACTAGTTGTGTGAATACATCATAACAAAACAAGATGGCCAACACGAAGAATAGTCATCTCCTCGATGTTGCCCGAAGATTACTGTGACAGATGAACGTTTTCAGATCCTACTAGAACTTTGTCGTGCTCATTTCTTGTTTCTATTAAGCATATATCATCAATACTTCAAAGAAAGTGTTAGACACTCACCCGAGAGGACACCCTCGCATGAGCTAGAAGTGTGCACAAGCGAGCCCCCTTAACTGTTCAAATGCATGGATATATTTTTTGTAATTAATTAGTATTAATTAATTTGTTAATATTAATTAATATTAATTAAAACATTTTGTAATTTCTTATTAGGCGTGTCCTCTCCCGTCTGCATAGGTGGGAGGGATAAGCTGTGAGGAGGATCTTTGGATAATTTGGATTGGGCTCTCCTTGGATAGAAGAGGGCTTTGAAGCACCCAACCTCCGAGTGCTAGGCGAGAGCTTATCTGAATCCGTTAATTAATGCAATGCAATTTCACTTGCTTGAGTTTTTTGCTCCACATTGAGCGTGTTTTTTTCTCTCTCTCTCTCTCTCTCTCACTCGCTTGTAGAAAAATCATATTGGTAATAATAGTCTGACCTGTCGTGCTGCTCGCCATATAGCTTGGTCTCCAACCACATGCCCGCTCGGTATACCTCTACCTCTACTACTGGGGTGAACTAGACAATTCGCTGCATTTGTGACGCAGGGCGAATCTATAAGCTGCAGATAAACGATGATCTAACCTCTACAAGTTATGCAAAAGTCCGACTGTTAGATTACAAATTAGATAATAAATAAAATCATCTCACGCAAACAATTCAAACCAAGACAGCATAATTTATTTGGGCAAAAGCAAGCTCAGGCTTTCCTCCGCGTGGAGGGCCAAAGCTAGAGCACGCGACGAATAAATCCTAAAAAATCACAATATTTATCTAACAAACTACTACCATACGAGATATCCAAACAAATATGATGTTCAATCCGATAAATAAATGCTGAAAAATAATAATCCAATATAACAATACTCACTAAATAGAGGGCTGACCAAGGCAATGAAGGTTCCGGAGCTGGATGCGTAGATCGGCGATCGGAGGCGGAACCGGCGGCGTGGAAATGGTGGCGGTGGCTGTTCTCGGCGGTGGATGGCGAGATCGGGCCGGAAATAAATAGATCCGGGCACGAGGGAGTAGATCCGGGCATGAGGGAATGGTGGATCCGATATTTGGGAGCGGATCCAGACAAAAAAGGAAATATGAATGGTGGAAATAACTGATCGGGGGTTGAAATTTTCAGATCTGAATTGATCTAGAAAATTAGGGTGATTTGGAGGTGGTTCCACGAAGATGAGTGGGCGGCTTGGAGAGGGGAGGGTGGCGGACTGGGCTGCAGGAAGGCAGCAGGCCGACGGGTTTTGGGAGGTGTTTGGAGGGCTGTCGGCGGTTGGACAAGTGGTTTGAGGGGTGGAAAATGAAGGCAAAAGGTAGGGGAAGGGTTTGGGGAAGAGAAACCAACCTAGGAGTCGTCACCTAGGGCTCCACGGCGTCGGCACCGAGGGGTGATCGCTGGAATCCGGGAAGATGAGTCTCCAAATACTACAATGCCTTCAATCAGCCCACAAACCATCTATTTATAATAAAAGGAGGATTAGGGCATCCCACCATCGATGACTATGATTGGCTGAAGGTGGGGTCACCTAAATACATCAAGATAAAATGCAAAATAGTGAAATAATATATCAAGTCGATGTTGCGAATCCGTACACATATGCGGAGTCCGATCGTCGACCCGGGCACGCCATATATGGAAATTCGCCAAATCAGCCCCGAATGGACCCAAAACTCGTCATCCACTACAAGTGCTCGTCTATGCTCCGCATCAATTTGTCTTCTCGGTATGATAATAACTATAGGATCGGTGAATAAGTGATTTGATCGGTGAGACACTATCCTCATCGATGTCCTCGCAATGGTGCATCGTGTCCATGCCAAACTCAACCAACTGGATGAGCTTGGTGCACCACCAAAGCCATCAGAGTGAAACCCCAACCTTCGAAAAGTCACAAGTGCAATTGAGAGCTTGATCGGCTAGCAAAACCAAAACTGATACACTCCTCTGGAAAGCAAGCAGATATGGCAAAGATTTTTTTGGAGGACAAAATAAAATAGTTTGTTCTTGATGTGTGATGGATGTTCTGGCTGAAGAGAGTAGATGACTGGGGAATATAAGAGATATTGTTCTCTGAGTCCTGGATAAGAAATCTGGGAGGAAATTGTTTTCCCTTGAAGTGTCAAGCTTCAAATTTTCATTGAGAAAACCAATTAGCCCATCACAAAAGTTCGTCCTGGTGCAACATCTGTTGTTTAAATTGTAACATTCTAGAAAATGATGACATATCCATTTCTTTAAGAAGTGATGTCCAATAAAGTGAAATTGGAACTTCTCCATTCCCCTTTTTACGGTTTGGATTTCTTTGTATGTAGAGTGATAGTGAAGTTCTTCACTCTTGAACGCTCTGTTTTTGTATCCGCAGATTTTTCGCCTCATATACTTGATGATGGAAGTTTGAGTTGTGGCAGATTTTTTGTTAAAGACTTTAATTTTTTGATCGCATCAGCGCACGCTTCATTGAAAGGTGGCACATCTTTCCTGAGCCGATTAGTGAGAAGAGTTCTGTACTTGAACAAATCATGAGTGAACTCTGTCATATAATTAACAATGCCCAAGAACTATTAGACTTGCTTTAACGTTAAATTTTCATCTGGCAATTGATCCAGTTGAGTTGCAATGTGCAATTGGAGCTGATACTGACCATTTAAGATATTTATTCCAAAGAAGTTAATGTATGTTTCTCCCATAATCATTTTTTCTCGATAGCATAATACAATAATTTTTAACCAAATAATGGAACTTTGGGTTCAAGGCATAATGAGAGTCAATGTTTGGGAAGGGATATCATCAATGTAGACCAACGTGTTATCCATGATGGGTAGTGTTAGAAGATATAAGGATGAATGATGTAAAAGCCCATTTATAGGACCTTTTCTTCTTTCTCCTTTACTCTCACATCTATTGTATAGGATTCTTCCTCCCTCTCTTCTCCTATATATTTGTACTCTCTCTTGTATTTGAGATATAAAAGAAGGATATAAAAGGTTTGCCCATTGTTTCCTACATGGTATCAGAGGGGACAGGTCCGGCCTATTTCTTACCGCCTGACTGTCTTCTTCCCTAACCGCTCGGTCTATCCTTTTTGACCGGGCGGCTTGGTCTTTCGGCTTACCTCTCGTCTTTTTGCGGTTTCTCTCACCACCTCCTTCTCTCCCGTGGAGCCACCTCCTAACCGCGACTTCCTGCGTGGTTAAGTTTTCTTGCCCGCTCCTCTTGTTCTCTCTCGTGGCTTCCACTTCACCCCCCCCC
The DNA here is from genome assembly GCA_039513925.1 of Platanthera zijinensis. NCBI lineage: Eukaryota > Viridiplantae > Streptophyta > Magnoliopsida > Asparagales > Orchidaceae > Platanthera > Platanthera zijinensis. The sequence continues at coordinate 117,027,764 of CM077089.1, read as the reverse complement.
CCCATTCCCTTTTATAAACTCTCTGTCAGGTGGGACCTTCCCCCTTGTTTCCCTCTGCCCGCGTGGCTTCATCCGTGTCTACCCGTCGGGTTCAGTCTTCTCGCTGCTCCCCTCTCTTCTCGCCTCGACATCTCTTATGCGCTACTCGCTGCGGTTTCCTTTTCTACCCACCGAGTTCTTGTCTTTTCTTCGCTTCTCGCCGCGACTTTTCTTTGTCACTGCGAATTCCCGAACCGCTGGGAGCTCCGCTCTTGGTCGCGACATCTTCCCTTGTCGCTGGTGTGCTCGTCGTGACTGTGCGGACTTCTAGTGCGGTTCCTTCTCTGTATAGTCGTTACAACTTGTCTTGTCGATCGCGGCTTCTCCTTTCTGCTGCGGTCTCCGGGCTCCGCATATTGGTCGCGGCATCCTCCTTGTCGTTGGTGTGTTATCACTGTGACCGTGCGACTTCTCCTCGTGTCTAGGCGCGGCGGCTTCTCCCAGCTAACCGCTTCGCATCTTGATCGCGGCCTCTTGCCGCTAGCGTGTTGACAATGAGACCGTGCGGCTTCTCTTCTCTTCCGATCCGGATCTTGGTGCGGTCTGTCTCTACCCGCCCGGTCTAGTGCATGTTCGCTGGTCTCTGTTCCTTCTAACCACTGCCGCTCAGGGTTCTTTCTGCCTTGCCTCTGTTTTCTTGGCCGCTACGGGGTCTCTCCTTACCGCCGCGGCCTGTTTCTTTCCGCTACGGGCTCCCTTCTACTCGCTGCTTCTCACGCGATTTCCTCTAGTCGCATGCGACCTCGTCTTACCTCTAGTGCCTGCACGGCTTCGTCTCTCGCTGCCCTCATCGTTCTACTATAGTAGCCGCTGGTTCTGTCCGGCAAGCCGCGTGCCTTCTTTCCGCCCGATTTCTGTGCTTATTCGCAGCTCAGCATTATGGCATCCGATTCCACCACTGCTGATGATATTGTTGCGTTGCGTGCTCAACTCCATCAACTTCAAGAGGTGGTTAGTAGCTCCTCTGGCTTCGTGGCCACGATCTTCAAGGAAGGTATATCATGTCTCTCACACAGCTCTCATTGGATTGTGGACTCGGGTGCTACACATCATCTCTCTTCGTAGCAGCCGCCCAAATAATTAGATACTGCTTACCTCAAGCACATCACGATGGCCAATGGTGACAGGATCCCGATTTCTGGCACTGCACATCTGCCTCTTACTCCTTCCCTCTCCTTATCCTCGATTTTTCATGTTCCGGACTCTCCTTTTAATCTCCTTTTTGTTAGCCGCCTTACGCAAGACCTTGATCGTTGTGTTACTTTCTCATGCTCTTCCTTGGTGATGCAGGATCGGCTAACGAAGAATATACTTGGTACAGGGCGACTGTCTAACGGGCTATATCTTCTTGATGTTCCTCCCACTACTCTCACCACTGTCTCCACCACTGATTGGCATCGTCGTCTTGGGCATGCCCCTCTTCCAATTCTCAAGAAATCTCTTCATAATGTCTCTCTTCAAGAGTTTTTTTGTGAATCTTGTATTTTTGGCAAACAACATCGTGTCTCTTTTTCTCCTTCCTGTACTCGGAGCGATGCTCCTTCATCCTTAGTACATTCTGATATTTGGGGGCCCTATAAGGTCCCTAGTGTTTTTGGGTATCGGTACTTTGTTACCTTTATCGATGATTACTCGCGGGTTACCTGGTTATATTTACTTCGTGATCGTATCGAACTCCCCACCATGTTCCATATGTTTCTTACAGAAACTCGCACTCAGTTCTCTACCTGTGTCAAAACTCTTTGTACAGACAATGCTCGAGAATATACTGGTCGCACCTTCTCCAATCTATGCGCTGAGTTCGGTATTATACATCAAACTTCATGTGTCTACACCCCTCAACAAAATGGCAAAGCAGAACGGAAAAATCGTCACCTCCTTGATGTGGCTAGATCTCTCATGATTCAAATGCAGGTTCCTCCCCTCTATTGGAATTTTGCAGTCTCTACTGCTTGTCACCTCATCAATTGCATGTCTTCGTCTTTCCTCAACTTTGTGACACCCATTACTCTCCTTTACCCATCCACGACTCTCTTCTCTCTCACACCTCGTGTATTTGGGTGTACCTGTTATGTCCACCATCTTGATTCTTCCACTGACAAGCTAGCCCCTCGTGCTGCCAAAACTATGTTTGTTGGGTACTCCCGCACTCAGAAGGGGTATGTCTGCTTTTATCATATCACTGGTAAGGTGGTTGTGTCTGCTGCTGTCTCCTTTCATGAAAACCAATCATATCACGACAGTCCTTCTGATCCCCTTCTTCCTCCTCCGCTACCTCGACCAATCATTCCCGTAACGTCTCCGCTTCCACCACTTCTCCCTACTCCTCTGCTTTTGATTCCTACACCACCACCAGTACCCTCCAAACCAGTCCCCTCCAAACCAGTCCCCTCCAAACCTCCTATCATTGAAGTATACACTTGTCGTCCTCCACGTCCAGATGCCCCGCAACATCTTCCCTCTACCGGTGTGATATCACAACCTGTTGATCTGACATCCACCTCGACGACTCATCCCTTGACAAATTATGTCTCTCTACATCGGCTCTCTCCACCTCTTCTTACCTTTTCTTTCTCTCTCTCCTCTATCTCTATACCTAACTCTATGCAGGAAGCTCTCCAGCATCCGGCGTGACGTGCCGCCATGGATGAAGAAATGACTGCTATGTAGGGTAATCATACTTGGGATCTTGTGTCTCCTCCTCCTGGCCAGAGTTGTGTTAGCTGCAAGTGGATCTTTACAATCAAACATGTCGCGGATGGGACAGTTAATCGCTTAAAGGCTCGACTTGTGGCACGGGATTTTACTCAACAGTACGGTCTTGATTATGAGGAAACGTTCTCCCCAGTCGCAAAATTAAATACGGTTCGGGTCTTGCTCTCCTTAGCTATTCATCGTCACTGGCCCCTCCATCAGCTGGATGTCAAGAATGCTTTTTTGAATGACGATCTTCTTGAAACTGTTTATATGCATCAACCGCCCGGGTTTGAGACCACGGGGGAATCTCATGTATGTTTACTATGCAAATCTATTTATGGTCTCAAACAGTCTCCACGTGCGTGATTTGACAAATTCAGCAAGGCTGTTTGTGAGGTTGGCTTCAAACAAAGCTCGGCAGATTCGTCTCTCTTCACTACTCACTAATCAACTAAGCCTATAATACTTCTGGTTTATATGGACGATATTCTGATCACTGGTGACGACTACGCTAGGATACATGTTAAACAATATTTAAATTCTATCTTTCAAATCAAAGATCTGGGAAATCTTCGATATTTTCCTAGACTAGAGATAGCACGACGAACCGATGGCCTTGTCTTATCCCAGCATTAGTATTACATTGACCTTCTGAAAGATGTTGGTCTCCCAGGTTGCAAACCTGCGGAAACCCCGATGGAAGTCAATTATATGTTGTGTGCTCAGGAATCTGAGTCTGATTCTCTACTTACAAATCCGGAATACTATCATCGTCTTGTGGGAAAATTGATATACCTAAACGTTACGAGACCAGATATATAATTTGCAGTTCGAGTGGTCAGTCGGTTTATGCATACCCCACGGGTTTCTCACCTTCAGGAAGTGGAACGCATTCTCAGATATCTGAAGACTGCCCCTGGGCAAGGACTTGTGTATAAGTCATCATCCTCCCTTTCTCTTATTGCATACTCTGATGCAAATTATGCGGGCTCGTTGGATGATCGACGTTCTACTACTGGTTTTTATACATACTTTGGAGGAAATCTTATCACATGGCGGAGTAAGAAGCAGACGGTGGTTGTTCGCTCGTTTGCTGAGGCTGAGTACCGTGCGATGGCAGCTGTTACATCAGAACTAACCTGACTGGAAAGTCTTCTAATGGATTTGGGAGTAAGGTTGTCCTCACCATCAACGTTGTTTTGTAACAGTCAAGCTGCAATACATATTGCAAAAAATCCTGTGTTTCATGAGCGGACTAAACATATTGAGGTTGATTGTCACTTTGTTCGAGAAAAGGTTCAATCAAAGGTGCTAAAGCTTGAATATATTCCGACTTCTGGACAAGTTGCTGACATCCTTACCAAGGCATTATCTCGCAAATTGTATTACCAGTTCTTATCCAAGCTTGGTGCCTACGACTTGTACGCTCCAGCTTGCGGGGGAGTGTTAGAAGACATAAGGATAAATGATGTAAAGGCCCATTTATAGGCCCTTTTCTTCTTTCTCCTTTAGTCCCACATCTATTGTATATGATTCTTCCTCCCTCTCTTCTCTTATATATTTGTACTCTCTTGTATTTGAGATATGAAAGAAGGATATACAAGGTTTGCCCATTGTTTCCTACTGGTTGAAAGATTCATGACATAGCCTTCTAGAACAGTAAAGGAGCCGGTTCTAGTCTGAATGCTACAATGGTCCAATGATAGTGCCTTTCTTGGATGCAAAATCCAATCTTGTGCTCATCAGGATGAATACCAAGCTACCAAAAAGCTATTTTAAGATCGAACATGGAGAATATTTTTTCTGAGGGAGTGTCTCAAAAAAACCCTCTTTTCGGTGGAGGAAATTTATGATCTTTAAGAAAATTATTGAGAGGTTGGTAGTTTATCACCAGTCTCATCTTTGCTCTAGCTTTGCTCAGACCTTTTGTTAACGTAGAAAGCTTCACAAACCCATTGTGACTTTGTGGGTTCAATTAACCCTTCTTACTGTAGTTGATCAACTTATTTTACAACACGCTCATAAAGATCTGGGTTCATACCTTTGTCTTGCTTTTGTTGGATTGATGTCATTATTCGTCTTGAAAAGTAAAGAGACGAAGAATTATGAATTCTTCCACAAAGGATGAGTGCACCTCTGATGAAATTATGAGTAATTTTGCGCAAGAGATGTGGCAAATATCGTCCCTTATTGGGCATCGAATTTCAATCGGGTAAAGATGTAAAATCTTTGTCCATGGCAACAAATGATTTTTATACTTTACCTTTTCCTTGTTCCACTAGACCCTCTTCAAAGAGTGCAAGATGTCAAACACGATAAGTATGTCTTTTGTAGGGAGTTATGATCCATAAACTTATTGCTTGATCAAGTATTCTAGAAAGATGTGAAAGCTGATGAGCTTGCTAATCAGAGTTATCATCAAAGAGTCATTGTTGGCTGCTCAGAATGATCTGTATCAAGAGTTACAACATTCCTTTGGTAGAATATTGAGCTTCATGATGGAAGATGCTAGTCCCGCGTCAAAGAATGCTATCAATGAATTAGGTATATTCCATTTCCTAGGGAAAATGTGGAATTTTGCAGAAGACGTCGGCTGGGAAAGAAGACTATCTTCAGGCATGGGAGTATACATATCATCATCAAATTCTGCAGAAGAGCCTAATAAATCTGCACTGAAGGATATAATCGTGTCAGGGCAATCTTCATCGTCAATATAAAAGAGTGACTCAATGTCATCATTATCTATGTCTTCAATTTGGGAAAACATTTCAATGAGCGTTGAGTTTTTTTCTTTATTGGGACATTCCTTGCCAAACTGCCCATTCTTTCTGCATGCATAGCACCTCGATGTTTTCTTGTTCCTTTCCTTTTTTTGAAGAATTTTCACTTCTTTTTGGAAAATTTATTCTTTCCTCCATTCTTTCTATTTTTGGAAAATTTGTTTGTTTCTTTTTTGCATGCGTAAGATTTCTCTTGTATGCCTTTGATCAGGAGATCGTTGTGATCACAAGCTGATCCTAGCTTCTTGCTTTGGTCTTCGATCTGTTTAAGGAATCTCTTCTAGTTGCACAATTTTTCATGAGAAAGAAAATTCAACTTTAACACATTCTGACATATAATCGTATTTTCTTGTCTTGTACGAGCAACAACTCACCAATAGTATAAAAATCTAAGTGCGACTCAGGACACCAATCAGAAGGTTCTTTACTTGGAGACACAAATCTTTTGGGATGTTTCATTGCACCAAGCATCCATTCTCTCCAGAGGCTCTGGAAGCGACTCGGGTTCTTCATTCAGTTTCTTCATCTTCAAAAATTCCGTAAAATTTTGACAAAAATTTATTTTAAATTTTAAGTTGACCGAGGCAGCGACGAGGTATGATATAAGTTTGGTCATCATTAAAATGGGATTTCATTAACGACATATAATGCGCGACAAGAAAACGTTTAAGATTTTAAGGTTTTGATTTGGGGTGCATTTTCTTGTAAGAGGGAAACCCTTAAAACCGCAAGCCCGCACCCTCACTTTCTCACGGAAGAAAACCGCATTTGCTCCCGTCTTTTTCCCGTCTCCCGAGCAACATGCAGCCGACGCCTCATACCGCCGCCCGCTCAAGATCACTCCTCCTCCCTCTACGGGCGCCGGTGGGTGTTCCTTTTCCTTCTTGGAAGAGCCAATTCCTCCCTTAGCTCCTTCATGGAAATCATTCGATTTGGAAACTAATCTAAGCTAGGTTTTCTTTCCGTTTGATTTGTATAACTCCGTCGTAAATCTAATGCTAGTATTTTGGAATTGTTCTCTAAAAGGAAAATGGGTAATATAAGAATTCATTGTCGGGGCAAGGGACATGCATATGCCGCCGCGCCGATCAGGGCGGTAAGGAAATTTAAACTTTTAGTTAGATATATCATATTCGATTTATTTCAAACTGTCATAGAAAGGTGTGGTGATGAACGAAAAATGTGTATCATTTGCAAGTACGCTCCTAGAGCGATTGACCATTGTCATCGACCACAAGAAAGTCTGTTATGAAATTTCAGACCAAAAAGGTGACAGGTCTTTCGTGCAAATCTTTCTACGACAGCTTGGGAAGTGGACAAGGTTGTTCCTGGATGTAGCAATGGTCTCGGGTCCCTGCAGTGCACCAAGCATGCATTTCATAGATTGTCTGAACGCCAGGACTTGAGTTAGTAAAATAAAAGTCCTTAGTATGAGTAGATTGACCAGAGAATTGATGGTGGTTTTTAATGCATAAAATTATATTGTCAAACTGGGTTTTAGTGAGAGTTATTTTTCCCCATTTGATGGGTCAGGTGGGAAATTCTGGAGCTGGCCTGATTACTCGGGTTCTTCTATTTATGATTAATGGTTAATTCAGTTCTTTATCCTGCTTAACCAGACTTGTTTACTTTTTATGTTTCTTCTTAGTATAAAGTTTATTATCTTCTAGTTTTAAACAGTTTTCTTTATATTGACCCGGCCGGACCTTCTCTAGTTACACCTTCTCTAGGTGGTTCAACCATTAGAATGTCGAGGGGCATGCTTTCATCATATGTATCTCCAGAACACTTTTCCCTTAGGGATGGTGTTTTTTCTGAAGGTTGCGATTGTGTAGCTATCTTATTTAGCAATGAGGATATTGGATTTTCAACCATAAGCTAAGAGCCTAAAAGGATGGTTGGGTTGTAGGCACCTCCTTAGGAGAAGATCCTTTAGATGGTAATTTTTCTGAGTTTCTTTTTTAAGACTGAGGTGCATCATAGTGCGTCTTTGAGAGGAATGCAACACTATTAAAAGAATTGTGATCATATGAAGAGAAAGTTGATAGTGATTGGGAATATGATGGAAGTAGAGGTAAATAAGAGGTGTAAGATGGGCTTGTGTTCTGGCATTCCTTTAATCTTGTATCTCTCCTTTATAGTTGTACCTTTAAAGAAATCACTCTCTTCCAAATCAGTAGACAGAGTTTCCAGACTCAACTGGAAATGCACTCTCTTCCAAATCGGTAGTCAGAGTTTGTAGGCAAGCACTCTCTTCCAAGAGGGCCTTACTATGGGGAGAGAATCACAAATACTCAACTGGAAAATAAGTAGTTGGAAGAGAGCCTGACTACAGGCTCCAAAGTTGAGCTTGCCAGTTGAGCCTGACTACATGCTCCAAAGTTGAGCTTGCCAGTTGAGCCTGACTACGAGCTCCACATAAAGGTCCATTTGGAAGAGAGTGATTGCCTGAAAACTCTAACTACTGATTTGGAAGAGAGTACTTGGTAGTTGAGTCTGGAAACTCTGACTACCGATTTGGAACAAGATAACAGGCTTCACAGAAAGGCCCGTTGGGAAGAGCGTCACAAATACTATGCTAACATTCAAAGTAGTATGAATAGTCACGATACATGCATGGCTGCATTGCTGAAAACTTGTGTCCATAATGCTAGTCTAGAAACTACCGAGAGGCCTTTCTTTGTGTGCAGATTGAGAGCCATTCTAACTGCTCCAAAATGGATATGGGAGCATTCATGAGCCCTCCATCGTACTGGCAATGACTCCCTCAGTTGTATAAGGAAGGTATGTTCTGCTTCAGCAGTGGGAATTGGTACTTTCTCTAGCCTTGATGGTAGGACAAGCTCCCTTGAAACAGGTGTCTTGTTGGAAGAGAGTGCTTGCCTGAAAGCCCAAGAAACATATTGTGTTTCTTAGTACAGGTTTTGTACGAATTTAATAAAACGAGGTCGGTCACTGGAATCCTACTATCTCCAGAAAGGTAATCGACCTTATGGAGTAAATCAATATTTTTTGATATAGATGATGAACTGAAGGAATTGCGAGTATAAGAAAAAGAAGAGAAAGGGGTAAGATGATTAGGAGTAGATATAGTATTAAGAGTCCCTATTTCTCAAGATTCTCGTTTATGTTTTGCTGTCTTATTATCAAATTGAATGAAACAACCACCCTAAAATTCTCGTGAATCAGAGCAAATACCCAACGCCACACTCCATAGTAGCTTATAGGGTCACAACTCACAATTAAAACAAGAATCCTCGTCAGGTTATGGTTATGAGATTTTTGTTGTGGAGGGTCCATAGAAAGAGCAACCACAGAGCATGCCAAAAAGGTATGAACCCAGATCATTATACCATTTTCATAAAAGAAGTTGATCTGCTGCAGCAAAAAGGATAAATTGAACTCACAAAGTCACAATGAGCTTGTGAAGCCTTGTGCGTGAACAAAAGGTACGAGCAAAGCTAGATGAAAGATGAGACCGGTGATAAACTACTAACCTCTCAACAATTTTATTAAAGATGATAAATTTCTTCTACTGAAAAGAGAAGTTCTTTTCCAGAAACACCAATAGGTAAGATTATTCTCTAAGTTCGACCTTAAAAATTTTTTTTGGAAGCATGGTATTCATCCTGATGACTAGCAAAAGACTAGATTTTGCATCCAAGAAAGGCACTACCATCAGATTGTTGTAGCATCAGACTAAAACCGACTCTTTCACTATTTCAAAAGGCTATGTCAAGAATATTTCAGTCCATCATGGATAACGCATTGGTTTACATTGATGATATCTTGTTGTTCTCACCAGACATTAAATCTCATCATGACATGCACTCAAAGTTTCATTATTTGGTTAAAATATATGGTATTATGCTATCCGAGAAAAAATGATTATGGGAGAAACAAACATTAATTTCTTGAGGATGCATATCTCAAATGGTCAGTAACAGCTCGAGCCGCACATTGCAACTCAATTGGATCAATTTCCAGATGAAACCTTAACGTTAAAACAAATCCAATAGTACTTGGGCATTGTTAATTATATGACAGAGTTCACTCATGATTTGTCCAAGTACATGACTACTCTCACTAATAATGCGCCACCATGGAATGAAGCGTGCCCTGATGCGATCAAATAATTAAAGTCTCTAACAAAAAATCCGCCACCACTCAAGGTTCCATCATCAGGTAAATGAGTCCTTTAGACTGACGCAAACAATTGTTTTTGGGGAGCTATATTATAGAAATAAATAAATGGGAAGCGTCAAATCTACGGATATAAGAGCGGAGCGTTCAAGAGTAAAAAACTTCACTATCAATCTACATACAAAGAAATCCTAGTTGAAAAAATGGGAATCAAGAAGTTCCAATTTCACTTTATTGGACATTACTTCCTAACAGAAATGGATTTCCCTACAAGCTGCAACGTAAACAAAAGATGTTGTCCCAGGACAAACTCTTGCGATGAGCTAATTGGTTCTCTCAATGAGAATTTGAAACACGACACATCAAGGGAAAAACTATTTCACCTAAGATTTCATCCAAGACTCAGAAAAAATATCTCATATATTCACAGTCATCTATTGTCTTCAGATAAAGATCTTCTAGCACACGTTAAGGACAAATTACTTTATTTAATCCTCCAAAAAAAATCTTTGCCCTGTCTACTTGCTTTCGAAAGAATCTATATCAAACGATAGAGTTTAAACGAGGTTCCTCTTGCTAGCTTTCCGTTACATCCCGGGTTTCATTTTCTGATAGTACTTGAATGTCAGGAAAATTTTTACTTTGATTTTCTTAAAGAAGTTTACATGATCCTATGGTACTTTGTGAAAACCTATCCATTTGGAATTATCTTTGACAAGGGACGTCTGTTTGCACATTGCTTTGTTCGACATGAAACCATGCAAGACAAATAAATAACTCCACAAATGGTAAACCCTATTTGGAGAAACTAGCTTTTGGAGAAAAATATTAAGGCCGAAAAGAAACAACAAAATCATATCCTTATCCATTTGGAATGCTAGAAACATCTGCATTGAGGAAGATGGTATCGTTATTAAGAAATAATATTAATGTGCATTTTGGCATGGGCAAGTATACAACAACCTAGTTCCGACGATAGAGCACAAGACACTCCTATGTACAATTAATGGTGTCACCATCACAGATATTTTACTTAACTTGCCTACAACATACTGGCAAAATCATGCAGTCCTTCCACTCCAATATATTGAAGTGATTCAGAATTCCCATCTCCATTTGAGTCTGGAAACTCCGACTAACGACTTGAAAAATCGTAAGCATCCAAACTACAAGCTCCACAGAAAGGCTCGCCCATAACTTTATTCCTATGGAAGCATCGACGAAGATGATGTGGAAACATCACCTTTTTTCACCAGGGGAAAGGAGAAGGAATATATGTAAGAGAGTATTTGTAATAAATATGTTTAAAGTATGTGGTGTGTAGTGGAAATCACTGTTTGTCTTAAAGTATGTGCATACAAGTAGATGGAATATCTTATCCCCTAAGATAAGATATAAAGTGTGTGGTGTATCATATAAGTCAAGATAAGAATAACGTCTGATGTAAGAAAGGAATATCTTGTCCCTTAAGATAAGATATAAAGTACGCAAAGCGTCGTAGAAGTCAAGTAATAATATCTTATCCCTTAAGAAAAGAATAAAGTCTTATGTAAGCTGTCTCCTCTAGGACTACTATAAAAAGAGGTTCAGTGTAATGGTTAAGGACATCTCAACCTTGGCCAATATTTTTAAGCAATAACTTCGAGTGTTCTAAAGATCTTCTTATGTTCCAGTTGTTCTTATTCTCTTGTTCTTCCTATATATTAAGATCTCATACATACTTTGTTACCCTTCATATGAAATGAGATCATACCATACAAAAAATGCAGTATCTTAAATTTAATGGGATATATAGAGAGTTTGGTTCAAAAATAGAGTAGCACCCGTTAATGAAAGGGAAATAGAGAACACAACAATAACAACAACAGAACCCATACAGTCCCCAATCATTGGGGGTATGGGCGGGGGAGGATTGGAAACAGACCTAACCTTTAGCACTATGCACAAAGTGGCTTCTCTCAGAGGAGAAAGGTCTAACCTTTAACAATAAATGCACAAAGTGGCTGCTCACAGATACCCAAAAAATAAAGGAATATAAAACAAACCCAGAAAATAAAGGCATATAGAACAAACCGAGAAAATAAAGGCATATAGAACAAACTCAGAAAATAAAGGCATATAGAACGGGAAGAAGTAAATGTACATGGAATAATCATAACACTTCTAGCTATATCTAAATGTTTTGATCGACAGTCCTAAGTGAGAACGATCCAATAGATTGATGTGTAATGTAAAGAATTTTTTGGTGGTTAACTACAAAAGTAGGTTGTTTGTATACATTTATTGATAAAAGTTAGGATAAAGATAATAATAATAGACAGATGTTAAAGGAAAACCTACTTTAGATATTGGCAGATCAACTTTTTTTGAAAAAAGAAGCCTTTTCTATATTTACTTTTCCCTATTGCCAGCCCGCGAAAATAACAGTATGAAACAAACGATGGATGGGTCTTCATTCCCGAGCTCAGTGACCCGCTCACTCTTGTTGCTTGGATCCACCAGCCGGTCGCCGCTGTTCTCTTCCAGTGGCCATGTTTTAACGGTCTCATTCCCCGTGGCAACATCATCCCCACTTCCGACGTCTCTAGCCTCAATGTTTCCACTCCCCACACAACTAGCTCCTTATTCCAATAAGCCACAAAGGAACTTCAATGCTGACCACCTAGATACCATCATTTCCCTTACAGAATCATCATCCCCAAGGGATTCATCCCTTATTGCTATTTTGCCCGATGTTTCAGTCAGCCCACCTCAATACCCGAAGGATTCAGCCCTGTCTTCGCTCATTTACGCCCATGCTGGTCCATCCCTGACGCCTCCAACCCAATGTGGCTCCACCGACACCTCAACCATCATTGAAAACCTGTAGAGCTTTTGGTTCGGTAAATCCGCACTCCTATTTAAGAAAATTTACCTTGTTTGGTTCCATGCATTCGTGTTTGTTTGTGTATTAGTTGTTTTTTCTTTTTCTTTTTGGTGTTATTTTAGATTCAATGAGTATGGAGGAGGTAGAGCTTGACACAAGATGATGTTCTTGATGTCGTACAAGTAGATTTAGTAATTCATTTTACAAATTACATGAGCTTTCCTACAAAGGAGTTGTTGAGTTGGGCATGTAATAATGCAAAAGGTCTTGGTTTTGAGATTACTATACAAAGTGCTGACAAATTGACATCTAGGACCAAAGCTAGAGTAATGTTTGGGTGTGATAGAGGGGGATGGCAACTCTGTTGTCAAGTTCAAAATCTTGGATTAACAAAAATATTAGAAAATCCTCTAAGCATTGTGGATTCCCTTTCTCAGTGAAAGGCACAAAAAATGCAATTGCTAATGCCAATATTCTCATGTTTGAAGAGATATCGTCAAGAAGGTGCTACTCAATGGGATCTTGATGGTTTGGTACATGTTAAACATTTATAAAATAGTTTCTTATTCTCCAACATTATAAGTTTAATGCTCTTTTGATAATATTTATTGAATGTGTAGATTTAAAGTTCATTCTAACAACATTTTTTGTCTTCCTTGTTGCAAACTAAGGTAAGTGTCTGGTGCTTGACTTTGATGCTTGACTTTTAGGTATAAACACGTATCTCTAATATATAAATGCATACTCGAATTTATCGACAACATCTCATGATTTTTTGCATGCTTCCGCTATTATTTCATTTGGATGACGTCACTTTATATCAAAAATGCATACCTGTGAATGGTGGCTTACATGCCACTATTTTCAGTTTAAAAGCATGTGTTCTGTAATATTCACAGCATATGTGTACTTACTTATTCCTTTTAAAAATTTAGTTAATTTTTTTTATGTTACTTTTGGTATGCAAATAATAGTTGGTAGTTGTATTTTGTTAGTTTGTAATTAACAATGGGCTGCCTATATCCAAACTAGGGATGTTTTTAACATCAGTCTAATAATAATGCTCACAATTCAATTTTTTTTGTTAACATAATAATATCGATAACAAGCAGTTGATTTCATAAAAAAGACGGTCGTTGAGAGCATAAAATGGTAAGAAGGCAGTACCAACACAAACATATCTCTAGTACCAAGAATACCATCAAAAAACAAGATTCTCCGCATCAAATAACAAAATTTTAATATTCAAAGAACATCCTAATTCTTAAGTGAAACATTCATGGTAACAGCTTTGAAATCAGAAATTAAATCTGTACAGAGTAATCAAAATTTCGACCTCCTGATAGTGATCCAGGAGTCAGCATCATAATAAACTCACCGTTAACAGAAAACTGGCAGATATATACACAAGAAACTCCGGCAGTGAATCTCCTTCAGCAAGATATGTATCCCACAGTCGTGTGACGAGGTGAAATGGGATCTACATAATATTACAGAGTGATTTAAGCTATTTTAGGTGGTAAATAATTCCTACGGTGTGAACAATAGGAAAACAAACCTCTCGTATCAAGAGACAATTGAACCACCGAAAGGCAAATTGAAGAAACTCCAATCCTTGTTCCTCCATGTGTCTTGAAATAGGTTCTTCCAAATTCCAAAAACAGAAAGAGAGATCAATGAGATCAGAAATATTCTAATTATCAAGAGTTTTTACAGTTTTTTTAGATTTAACTGATTTATTTGGCATCCAAGAATGAACATTTGGAGATGTTCACAACTTTCTCTCTGCTGGTTGATTCTTAATATTGACATTTAAGATAGTAGAGTAGAAAGGGTAAGTTTTTATGCTATGGGCCTACTCGGGCGTTGCCAGAAAAGTGGCCGGATGTGGAGATGACGGTGGTGGAGATACCACGGAGCCTTGACCGCGGCTGCCTAAGAGGGGCTTGCTCATTGGAGGAGAGAGCTACCAAGACCTCACACAAGAGAATAGGAAAATAGATTGATTTCATTCATGCCATAAACAAGACCAAAAGGGGCCCTTAAATAGACACATATGGGGGGATTGCCATAATTCGCCCGATACACACTAATAATAAACCGAACATCACACAACACGATAATAGAATATAATAAAGAGAACGCTGCCATAACATCACTTCTGCCATCCAGAAAGAGCATAACCTCAAGCTCAAGGGAGGTCCTCGGTGGATCAACTTCATCTGATGTCCTTGCCGTCAGAGTCCTCGACATGTAGGTAGAAAAGCATGTTGCATCTATGGCCGCGAGTGAACAACTCGTCATAGTTAAAAACATAATCCCTGGGCGCGTCGTTGTAACATCTCAGCCCGTGATAATTGGCGGGCCCTGGATAAGGCCTTGTTGAACGATGTTGTCGGTAGGAGGGTAGGCCTCCTGTGCTAGCTGGAGGTGATGATCGCCAAGACTGGACCAACTCATAGCAGTCACTAAGTCTGCAGGGGACTCAAATTCGACATCCAATCACAGGCAATCGTGAAGTACGGCAGTAAAAATGGTGACCTGCATATCCGAGACAAGAGTGACATGCGCCAAAATAAGTTTAAATTGTTCCAGATACTCGTTCACGGACCCCGTTTGTTGTAAAGATGTGAGTTCTCCGTTGGGGGTCCTGCGGATAGGAGGCCCAAAATGCAAGTTGCAGAGCCACTTGAATTCTTCTCAAATTAGATTTGGTTGGTCGGTGAGGAGTCGAGAAGCCCACAAAAGCGCGGAGTCGAGCATGTAGAAGGATGCGAGATGCATTCGGTCTGTTGTCGGAGTTTGTGGTTGGCCGAAGAATTGCTCACACTTGGTGAGCCAGCAGAAAGGATCACTTTTTTTCCTATCATAGGTTGGAAAGTCAAACCTGGTGTAGTGTGGCACAAAAACAGCGTCGAGGTGCGCGAGGGATGGCGGCGGTGCATCTTGGACGGCCAGTGGCGCATGGAGCATAAGTGGCGGCGCCTGACTGCTGCTTGCATGATTGTGTGTGGGGCCGGTTAAAAGATCATTGATATGATTGGAGAGCGTAGTAACGGCCTCCTGATGACAGTCCACAAGGGCAGTTTGCTACGCCATGACGGCTTCCAGCATGGACATAATATGACACATTTGATCAGATGAGTCACTCATGGTGCGAGATAAGGAGCAGGTGCAGGGCCGACTGGAGTGCTCCTAACTGGCTGGTTGGGAGGTTCCGCTAGAGCCGCATTGCCGCCCAATAGTCACACAAATATATCGACTCCAAGCCTGCACTCTCCCTTGCCTTGGAGGCCTCGGAATAAAAGAAGTTTGAAATACTGGTTGTGAAAAGGTAGCAGGATATATGAAGTATAAATAAAATAAAATATGTGGCTGGCGGTTTTGGTGGGCTCGAGAAGGGGATGTGGGGTTAAAGATGGGATTATGGAGCGACAGAAATGAGAGTCTAGCGGGGGCTCAATGAAAAAAACAGCAGGCGGATGGGTTAAATCTGCATCGTGGGGGCTCGAGAGGAATACGACTTAGAGTACATTGGGTTCAAGGAATCGGTAGCGTGAGAAGCTCGAGAGAAGGCGATGATAAGGCCTCATCGAACGTTGGCGTCGAGCTCTGGTGGTCCTTGCGACGACAAAGGAGTTGCATGAAGTTTCAGAGGATGATGGAGATTCGTCGATGGCACTAGAGGAAAGGTGATGCGGGGTAGGGAGCTGGATCGACGCAGGAAAGGGACGTAGCAGTTGGTGGCATCGTCGATGAAAGAGTGGATGCTGGTGCAGAGTGGGGAAGCAGTGAAGTAACGATTAGAGGAAGGCGACGTTGACCAGAGGCAAGAAAACATTTATGGACTAGAGGATCCGATCAACAGCCGATGGGGGGGCATTTTTGGCATGCGTCGACGGAAGAGTATTAAGAAGCACTGACCCCAAAGTTTTTATGGGCCTACTCAGGAGTTGTTGGAGGAGTGACCGAAGGTTGAGATACTACAGAGTCTTAACCGCGGCTGCCTAAGCAGGGCTTGCTAGTTGGAGGAGAGAACTACCAAGACCTCACACAAGAGAATAGGAAAATAGATTGATTTCATTCATGCCATAAACAAGAATCTAAGGGTCCCTTAATAGACACGTACAGGGGAATTACCGTAATTCACCTAACACACACTAATAATAAAGCGAGCATCATCTATGAAGCACGGATACTTAAAAATGGGCAACGTATCGACTCGAACGCGTATCGGATACAGGAAACGCCCGGAAACGCGCGGAAACGCGTTTTCGAAACTGCAGGAAACGCACTTAAAATTTTCATTAGGTTTTCAACCCGGCGCTGCTCCACTCTCACGATCCCTCTCCCGATCCCTTTAGGGTTTAGGGTTTAGGGTTAAAGGTTTAGGGTTTAGGGTTTAGGGTTTAGGGTTAAGGGTTGAGGCTTCCGGGGCTTCCGGGGCTTCCGGGGCTTCCGGGGCTTCCGGGGCTTCCGGGGCTTCCGGGGCTTCCGGGGCTTCCGGGGCTACCGGGGCTACCGGGGCTTCCGGGGCTTCCGGGGCTTCCGGGGCTTCCGGGGCTTCCGGGGCTTCCGGGGCTTCCGGGGCTTCCGGGGCTTCCGGGGCTTCCGGGGCTTCCGGGGATTCCGGGGCTTCCGGGGCTTCCGGGGCTTCCGGGGCTTCCGGGGCTTCCGGGGCTTCCGGCCCTTCCGGCCCTTCCGGCCCTTCCGGCCCTTCCGGCCCTTCCGGCCCTTCCGGCCCTTCCGGCCCTTCCGGCCCTTCCGGGGTAAGCTTCTTCAGGGTTTAGGCTTTAGGGTTTAGGGTTTAGTATGATCTCTGTTAACTATATGTAGAGCATTTAATTAGTATAAACTATTTGTACCAGTATAAGATTTTTCTTAAGTTATGTTTTTAGTTGTTAGCTTTTTCTTATGTAGTATAAGCTAATAAACGTTGCTCTAGACAACTTTTTTCTGTATGTATGTTATTAAATCCTAATTGTTGTTATGATTTTATTGTTTAAATTAGGTTTCATTATTGTATAACATGGATTCAAGTAGCAGCGTTACTGAAAATGATGAAAAGCCTTTTTGGAAATATGTGACAAGAGGGAACAAGTTAACTGAAGGAGGTAAAAGTATAAGTTGGACATGTAATTT
Organism: Platanthera zijinensis; assembly: GCA_039513925.1. Classification (NCBI taxonomy): domain Eukaryota; kingdom Viridiplantae; phylum Streptophyta; class Magnoliopsida; order Asparagales; family Orchidaceae; genus Platanthera; species Platanthera zijinensis. Next base: position 117,010,097 of record CM077089.1, on the reverse strand, counting down.
TTGTGGTAAGCCTTACAAAAGCTCATACACTCGTGTGAAGGGTCATTTATTGAGGATCAAGAGTAGTGGAATTGGAGCATGTAACAAAGTTCCGGCTTCCACATACAAGAACATGTTGAAGGAAGATAAAGATGCTCAAGAGCTTATTGAGCGAAGACTTCCAAAATTTTTACCGATAGCTCCAAGTAGTTCAAGTGGAGTTGGAAGTGTTGGGAGTGTTGGTGATAAGCGGAGAAGAAATGATGGTCCAAGCGGTGGAGAAAAGAATCCAATTTCTAGTGCATTCAATAATGAGGATAGAGCTCATTTAGATGCTTTAATTGCTAGGGCCTTTTTTCGGCGGGATTGCCTTTCAATCTTGCAAGAAATCCTTATTGGAGGGAATCTTATTCTTTTGCCGTTAGTCATAACCTTGCGGGATACGTACCACCCGTATATAATTCTTTAAGAACCACATTATTGTTGAAGGAAAAGATCAAAATTGAAAAAAGATTAGCTCCCATTCGAGGGATGTGGGTAGAGAAAGGAGTTAGTATTGTAAGCGACGGTTGAAGCGATCCACAAAGAAGACCACTCATTAATTTTATGTCAATAACCGATTCAAAAGCAATGTTCTTGAAGGCGGTTAATTGTGAAGGTCAAACTAAAGACAAGTATTTTATTGCCTCTTTGATCAAAGAGGTCATTTTAGAAATTAGATATGAAAAGGTTGTTCAGATTATAACAGATAATGCGGCGAATTGCAAGGGGGCGGGACAACTAATTGAGAGTGAGTTTTCATCAATCTTTTGGACTCCTTGTGTGGTGCGCACTCTCAATCTAGCTTTGAAGAATATATGTGCCGCAAAGAATTCAGAGAATAATGCGGTTACGTATGAAGAGTGTTCGTGGATTACTCGTATTGATGATGATGTCATGTTTATTAAAAACTATATAATGAATCATTTCATGAGATTGACAATGTTTAATGAGTTTGTTAGTTTGAAATTATTATCTATTGCTGAAACTCGTTTTGCTTTAATGATCATCATGTTAAAACGATTCAAGCTTATAAAGAATGGATTCCAAAGAATGGTTATTAGTGATCATTGGCTTCTATATCGTGATGATGATATGAAAAAAGGCAAGACATGTGAAAGAGAAGGTTTTAGATGATGATTGGTGGGCTTCAATTGAGTATATTCTTTCATTCACTGTTCCAATCTATGACATGATTCGCTTTTTCGATACAGATAAGCCTTGTCTTTATTTAATATATGATATGTGGGATACAATGATTGAAAGGGTGAGGAAAGCTATCTACTCTCATGAGAGAAAAAGAGAAGATGTGTCTACCTTTTTTGAGGTAGTACATGCTATCCTTGTGGATCGTTGGAACAAAAATAACACTCCTCTTCATTGTTTTGCGCATTCATTGAATCCAAGGTACTTATCTTTTTAATTATAAATTTATATTTTGTCTTAATGTCTTTTGTTTGATTAATTTTTAACTCAATTTTTTTTATTTCATTAGATATTATAGTGAACAATGATTAGCGGAGGATCCAAATAGAGTTGCTCCACATAAAGATCCGGAAGTTAGCAAGGAAATACTTAAATGCTTGAAAAAGTATATTCCAAGCTTAATGGAGCGCAATGTGGTCGCCAAAGAGTATGCGAAATTCATTGATAAATCGGGGGATTTTAATGATTATGATTCAATTCAAAATCGTTATCTCTTAGATCCAAAGACTTGGTGGCTAAATCATAGATCGCCGGCCCCTTCACTTCAAACCATTGCATTAAAATTATTAGTACAATCATCATCTTCTTCATGCGCCGAGAGAAATTGGAGCACTTACTCTTTTATTTATTCAATGAAAAGGAATAGAATGACACCACAACGTGCAGAAGATTAAATAAATATTTATAGCAATCTTCGACTTCTTTGTAGAAGAGATCAAAAATACAATGAAGGAGAGTCTACATTGTGGGATATTGCGGGCGATGGCTTTGAGTCATTCGAAGATGTAGGTACACTTGAGATAGCTAATTTATCGCTTGATGAACCAAGGTTGGAGCTCTCGATTATTGAAGAAAATGATGAAGTTGATACTTGATACTGTTGGAGAGAATGTTTAATTTTTAAACTTGATATTTTGCATGTGATTGTAATAAAACAATGATCAATTGATGTAATGATATATTGATGTGGACATGTGATAGATTGTTTTTTACGGTGCTTGTTTCCTTGAATGTTATTTATAGCATTATATGAAATGTCAATGATATATAATTGTCTTATTTAATTTTTTCGTTATATGTACAAATAGTTTATTAGTTGTCTTATTCTTATACTAAGAAGTACTTATATTAAAATAATTAAAAATGTTTCTCGTATCCTTATTTTTTTAAAAATCACGTTTCCCGTATCCGTTTCATATCGTATTCCGTTTCCGTCTCCGTGCATCATAGAACATCATACAACTCGATAATAGAATATAATAAAGAGAACGTTACCATAACATTTTAATCCTCCAATTAGATTTCCAATTACTTTTGAGATTTCATTATTGTCGGACCTTTTATGAAAACAAAGTTAAATATACCATTAATTTAGCTTATGCGGGATACTTTTTTTTACAATGATGATAAAATTATCACTAAAATTCCCTCATTTTCAAGTTCTTTCTCATGGTTTTTGCCTAGGGTTTTTTTCAGCTATATCCTAGCTCCAATTATATGCTTTGGAGTTCTGAAGAACTCTCTCGACCACAAAATTGAATTTTTGAGTTATTAATTGTGAAAAAGAGCTAAATAAACCGCAAATTTTATTGCTCCAAAAAGATAATCATTACATAGGTATGTCCCCTTATTTATAGAAAACGGAGGAGATGAGAGAATACAATAATCGATGTGGGACTAAATACAAGTCGGGCGGCCTATGCGGTTTGACATGGTCAAACCGCACACTATACAATGAATAACTGAACACCTGGCAGCAACTATGCAAAGCCGTCACATTGCCAGGGAAGACCGCTGAGAGAAGATGATCGTTGCGGTTAGACATAAGACTGTCTGGTCTCCTCAAGCTCCAACACTCCCCCTCAAGCTGGAGCATATATATCTACCATGCCCAGCTTGGTACAAACCTCCCCAAAAGGAGTAACTGGTTTGGTGAAGAAATAAGCTAGTTCTCTTTCTGAGGTAACAAACGGAGTGCAGATCTGATTCTTCAAAATCTCCTCTCCAATGAAGTGGCAATCAACCTCGATATGCTTCGTCCTCTCGTGAAAGATAGGATTCCTCGAAATATATATGACTGTCTTGTTGTCACAGAACATTGGCAGAGGATGATCATAAACCTCTCCAAAATCAAGCATAAGTGTCCGTAACCACTTCAGCTCGCAGTAGTTAGAGTCATGCTCCTATACTCTGCTTCTGCGCTCGACCTGAAGACTACAGCTTGTTTCTTGCTCTTCCAGCTGACTAAATTCCCGCCAACAAAAATACAGAACCCAGACGTTGACTTCCTATCTTCTTTATCATCTACATAGCTGACATCAGAATATGCCTCAACCTCTAAATGTCCCCTTTTCTGAAACCGAGGTCCTTTCTCTGGATCACCTTTCACATACTCTAGAATCTTCATTGCCGACTGAAGATGACACTCCTTAGGAGCTTGCATAAACTGGCTCACTCTTCCCACTGCATAACAAATATTCGGTCTTGTGACTGTCAAATAAATGAGTTTCCCCACGAGCCGTCTGTACCTGGTGACATCCTCAAGAAGAGGTGAGTCCTCACTCCAACTCTTGTCATCTCCAACAGACATCGGAGATCGAGCAGGTTTAGCCCCAAGGAAGCCTATCTCTTTTAAGAGGTCCAAGGCATACTTTCGCTATGAAAGAACAATAGACCCTGGTTTTCTAGATATTTCAATGCCCAAGAAATATTTCGGAGATCTCATATCTTTAGTAACAAAATGCTGAAGAAAATGTTTTTTATCATATTCACACCTTCTCTATCACCCCCTGTAAGAATAATATCATCCACATAAACAGCAAGGACAACAAGAGCAGCTGATGTCTTGCGAATGAATAACGAGTAATCCGCAGCACTTCGAGCAAACCCAACCAAAGAAATAACCTCATTGAACTTGTCAAAACAGACCCTGAGACTTTGCTTAAGACCGTAGATTGCCTTTCGCAGTTTACAGACCTGAGACTCCCCTGAGCAACATACCCAGGAGGTTGCTCCATATAGACAATTTCCTGTAACTCATCATAAAGAAAGGCATTCTTCACATCTAACTCAGACATCTCTCAGTATCTATTGACAGCCACTGAAATGAGCACACGGATTGTAGTAATCCTTGCCACATGAGAGAAAGTATCAAAGAAATCCACATTATAGGTCTGCGTAAAACCTTTGGCAACAAGCAGTGCCTTGTAACGATCAATAGAGTCATCAGAGAGAAACTTAATGACAAAGACCTAGCGACAGCCAACCACATCAGCGCCTGGAGGAGTAGTAATAAGAGTCCAAGTACCTCGTTCAGTAAGTGTACGCATCTCTTCATTCATAGCAGTCTTCTAATGAGGGATAACAAGAGCATCTTGATATGAGGCGGGAATAACATTTGTCGAGAGGGCAAGAGCAAAGCTCCTAGACAAAGGAGAGAGCCGAGCATAAGAGACCACAGCCTGAAGAGGATGTTGGGTGCAGGTGCGAACGCCTTTCCGAAGAGCGATCGGAAGATCAAGATCTGTCTTGTCTACTGTATCAGCCTCATCCAAAGAAGAGACCACTGGCCCGGGAGCTGGTAGCAGCGGCTCAGGAGAAGAATCAGGAACAGGAGGAGAAGAAATAAAGGCGGGATCTATAAGAAGTGTCGACACATTGGGAAAAGAAGAAGAATTATCAGAAGAAGGAAGAAGAGAGGGAGAAGAAAAGAATGAAGCATCCTCAAAGAAAGTAACATCAGCTGAGACATACTGTCTCCGAAGAATAGGATCAAAACACCGATAACATTTCTGTGTCGGACAATAGCCCAAAAAGATGTACTTGACAGAACGAGGAAAGAGTTTGTCACGTCCAGAAGCAGGAGACATGACTGGTCGAGCGAAAAGATCGGCATACAGAGTATAAATGCGTAAAGTTTGGGCTCCCTTGGAATATAAGGCGATAAGATGATTCCAGACAGCCTTAACCGTCGGATCATACCGGATGATAGGAAGGCACTCCTCAGACAAACTGTTGGCCAACCAAGTCTGCACCAATGCATCAGAAGCATCTCAATCATCAAAAGAAATAAATCAATAAGGAGGAGGGTCATCAATCAAATGATGACATTTGCGCTGAGAACGCAAGAGAAAAATGAAGGGCACACTACAGTCAGGAGAATTGGAACCTGTAAGCTTCGAAGAAGTCCCCAAATTACCAGAAGCAGAGATAGTAGGAGTGTCCATAGAAAACAGATAGAAACTGCACGGTTTCACAAAACAAACCGCGCGAACAAACTGCGCAAACAAACCGCGTGAACAAGAGGAGAGACCTCACGGTCACAGTGAAAACACACCAGCGGCAGGAAAGATGTCGTGACCAAAAAGCGGTGCCGGCAAAAGAGAAGAGAAACCGCGCGAACAGAAAAGGGCGCAAGAACAAGTCGCAAACAAAGCGACCAGCAAGGGAGAGAAAAAGGGAGGGGAAGAAACCAGAAGAAACCGGAAGAAGAGGCCGCGCGGTTAAACAAACAAACTGCTATCTAATTGAAGCAAAGGATCAGTTCCCTCTGATACCATGTGAAAAATAGCTAAATAAACCTCAAATTTTATTGCTCCAAAAAGATAATCATTACATAGGTATGCCCTCTTATTTATAGAAAATGGGGGAGATGAGATAATACAATAATCGATGTGCGACTAAATACAAGTCGGGCGGCCCATGTGGTTTGACATGGTCAAACCGCACACTATACAATGAATAACTGAACACCCAGCGTCAACTATGCAAAGCCGTCACATTGCCAGGGGAGACCGCTGAGAGAAGCAGACCGCTGCGATTAGACATAAAACCGTCCGGTCTCCTCAAGCTCCAACATTAGATCAATTGTTGGCAAGAAGAAGAAAGTTGATGAAGATGAGTTTGTCAGCTACGAGGTTGGAGAAGATGTCACCTGAAATACTTGAGCATCTGAGGTTCTATTTCAGTGATTCGACAATGGATCCTACACCAAGGAGGGGTCAAAATTGTTCGTGCTTCAATTTCACCTTCACCAAATTATCAATTGTTGGCAGTGGTGGAGTACTATGGACGGAAGAACAGTTTCTTTATCAATATCATTCATAATAAAGAGGATCAGAAAAGAAACTACGACTATTTTTTTGTTATTTTTTGCTTGTTGATGGTTTTGGGAAAGATATTCGTGAAAGAATATTGACTACAAGATACAAAAAAAGATCAAAAAAATGTAAATCAATGGAAGCACGGTCATACTGTGCACCCCTACTAGAGGGAGATTTATTTTACTAAATATTAAAACGTAAACTTAGAGGGGAGGGGTAATTTCAAAAAAATAGTAATAAAGTATCTGTAATTATGGAATGTCCGAGTAATTTATCCAAATATAAAATATGCTGGAAAAGTTAAAAGAGGTAGAAAAGCTAGGAAAGTACCATCAATCCGCCGAACTAAATCTTTCAATTTAAATACAAGACGCTGAATCCCCGGCTGAGCAAAAGTGTAATGGTCCTGCATGCCATCAAGCAGCTTTGAAAGACACCAATAACAATCAGCTTCAATATTGGAGATTGTTTCGGGTGAAAGATGAGAAATGTTCCAGCTCTCAGTGTTTCCCTCAAGGTACTCATCTAAGAATACAATTAGGAATGGAGTAACAAGATCGTTGATTCCTTGGACATATCCACTTGCAGGATGGCGAATAGCCCTAATAAATTTCGGACAAATTACATCTATGATGAATTAAGGAAAACATAAAAAAGAAAATGGAAATGGAAATGCAGCACAAATTAGAAAATCTTAGAAAATTCAAAATAAAGCCAAAATAATTTCATTCTGTGCAACTATTATCGTTGCCAAGTTAACTTCCTACAAATCAGAAAAGAACTATTACAAAAAGTGATGGGCAACTTTAAAATCGTCAACGGTATGATTTTGCAGGTGTTATAAACAAAAATCATTAATGGATAATTTAATAGACTTATAATAACAATGACACTAAAATAGTGACACTATACATGGAAACAATAGCACTGTGATCCCGGTGTAGATTACCATTTTGGGTCACCCCCTTATGTTCTACCAGCCTTAGATCTTTAATCTATTGTAAGTCCCAGTGCAACCCATAGCACTCACACTGAGTATACCAATGTTTGTGTGGATTGTATATGCTCATAGAAGTTCATGAATCCCTTAGTTTTGAGGTTCAAGACTCAGATTCAATTCTATTTCTGTAGGATTTGCCTTTTTCACTTTGAAAAGAGATTCAGATATTATACCACTTGCTTCAAGTTGGATCACGTCCCAAAGGTCTACAGGAAAAAGTTTCCTAGGAACCCAACCACCTCCACAACTGCTCCATGTGCTCCCTCATCCCTTTGAAGAACCAGGCTTCTCCCCCATTCCCAACTCCGAGCTTCGTGCCTCATCATATTCATCTTAGAATCTCACCCTTAATCATTCCCGTGTGCTAGATCATATTCATGACCCCCACAATCCCTATGTTGAGAGAACTCTTGGATTTGATGCACCAAATTATAATTAAAGTAATCTAGGATTATCCTTAATCTTGTATAGAAAGGCATTAGCTTTATTCTTTATTTTCCAGGCCCAAGTGCTTGGTTAACATCCAAAGAATATGGAAAATCATCGAAACAGACTACTTTCGTCAAATTCTATTCAACGTAGGCAGCCATCGTCATTTTCTACTCAGCATAAAGCAACGCCATAGAACAAGTTGTAAGCAAGCATATGTTGGTTTATACTCAGAGAATGGAAGCAACGCTGAAGAACAAGTATGCCTGTGATGTTTTCTTATCATAGCATGATATATTATGAAGAAAAGCTGGCAAGACGAAAATCTATTATAAAAAGGCACAGTTAGAAGTGGTAGAAGAAATTTAGAGCACAGAATAAAGCCAACACTTATGTTGAAGATATTAGAAGTCGTACGTCGAATTCTTATCGACATATAAATAAAAAGCTAAAGAAAAAAATGATAGTCGATTTGCGGTCAGCTATCAGAGCAAGTTTGTTGTGCATATTACAATATGAGTTGCGAATAACATTTCTCTCTACATAAGTAAGCTATAGTTGAATTATATTCGATGTATGAAATGTATTCTCAAAATTCAGCTAGATAGATTCAGAAAGCGCAAGTCGAATGGAAATCAACTACCAACGCTTTACTCTTAATGAGGTTTCAAAGCTTTAGAAACTGTTAGTCAACCGACCAAAGATGTCGTCCTCGGACTCCATCGACAGTCGGCACTCGTGATAGGGTCAAACATTGGGATATAATTCAGTGATGGGGTATGGGATTATGGGAATCGAGATTGTGGTACGATTAAGTGATGGGGTATGGTCAATGGACGAACTGAACCAGTTGGGATAGGGTTGGACGCTATTTTATTTTCCTTTGGCTGGACAGGTTGAATTGGGTCGGGATCGCGATCGTAACAATCCTAAGTTCCGAATCGCGATCGCAGTCGTAGAGGTGCCGGTTTTGATCATGGGTAAGATCCAAATTGTAGATTTGTAAGACCCTACCATCTGGATCGCGATCCTAATAATTAGTTCACTTCTTGAACCTTCTTGCAACAAGGCTAATCGGTTCATCATCCAAAGTGGATGATTCTTTATTAGTTGCATTCAGAGCAACCGACCTCTCTTTAAGTGTGATGACCACATTTTCCTTAGGTTCATTCTCTCCTCTAATCTTGAGTAGTTTCTCATAAGATTTCAGTTTCCTAAAGAGAGTATCAGTGTAGATCATCTTGTGAGATCTGGACTCAATTATAGACCAGATAATGAATCCCTTGAGCTAAGTACATTGTTGGTGCAAAAATTGTTCCCACGACTTAAGGCTCTATAAACAGAGAAGCGAAGGGGGCATAGTTAGCGAACGACTACTTTGAGGTTGTTATGGATAAGCTAAAGAGAGTGAGAGGACGCCAGAAGCGGCGAGGCCAGGCTTCACGAAACGACAACTCTTTGTTGCGGGTGATGTTATTGATCACTTAGAAACGGTTACACAGAAGATGTCGCCGAAGTAGGAGTTCGTAGCAGCAAGAAGGGCAAAAACTAGAGTCCGCAGCAAGTACAAGCTGAGGTCTCGGATCCCTCTGAGGGTATTGTTCACCCCTATTTATACAAGTGGAGACCTGCCCGAACGGGCAGGTAGAAGAAAAACGGGATGCTCTGGTTACAAGAGAAACGAGCAAAGATAAGAGAAAACATGGTGTGCAAATAGCCTGAAAAGCTAGACCGCGCGGACACGACAACAGTGCTCGCGCGATCTTAGGTAAAGAATAGCACTAAGAGAATAAAACTAAGCTAATCTACAAGACCGAGCGGGCTCTAAAAGCTTACAGCCCGGGCTGACGGAGAAGAAATCACATGTCCTGAAATGATTAGAGCTATTGGGCCACGCAGACGATAAAGCCCTGTCCGCCCAGACTGTTGAGGAAGACAACGGCAGGCTTGCAGATAACTGCAACATTAAGTCGAGCCGACTCCTAAGGATTGACTGCCCGAGCATTCAAACAAGGCATTTTTGCGACTTCCAATGAATAACAAGAGGGGCAGGACGAATAACACTATTCTAACCGCCTGGACTGCTGAGGAAGCAGGGCTGTCTGGCTTAAATACAACCTGAACCGCTAGGCCAGGCGAACGCCAAAGGGGAGACCGCTCAGACTTCTGAAGAAATCTGTCTGGTTTTTCATGGGCTGGCCTGGAAGCTTTAAAACATTAGTTCTTCGACGAGGCATTTTCACTAGTTATGGTCATACTCTTCAGGCAAGCTATGGAGACCAGCGCAAACATGAAAAAATTAGCACTGTTTGAGCAGGATTTCCAAATCTACTCTTCCCACGGAAGAAGCAACCTGAAGAAAGTCGGGGAAGACAGGAAGCAACATCCGCGGCAATTTCCACCAAAACGAAGTCTGGGAAGAAAGCAGAAGATATTGCCACAAAGCCCGTTGCGGCCCTTAGCGCCCGAATAGACCTCGGCAAGAGTCCCAACCCCCAGCTCAGTGCGTGAGGAATTTCCATCATCGTCCTCAACATCGCCCCCACAAGCATTTTCAGAAAATGAGGCCCGCAAAGCCCCAGTTCCCTCAGCAGGGTGGTAATGCACCCCTTCTTCTCTTGACCGCCGCAGCACTGTCCCATCCTCAGCAATGGGAGAATGATCAGTGCACTGAAAAAAAATGTTTATGGATGAAGTGGTGGAGATCCTGCAGAGACAACCACGTTTCAATAGGCCACGGCCTCTAAAAGCATTTTCGACAAAAGAAATGAAGGCCTTTATTGCAAGGTCCATCGTGACGTGGGATATGATGCAAAGAACTATAAGGTTCTTTGAGATGCAGTTGAAAAACTCTTGAAGGAAGGGAAATCGAAGGACCTCCTGGCCGGTAAGACTATCAGTGCCTCTACATCTGGGAAGGGGAAGGAGAAGGAGGTGGCAGGATCGAGGACGCCTTGTTGTGAGTGCATAGAGCAAGAAAACTTCGATGATTATGGAAGAATTAGGGAACAAGGATGCGTGGAGACAGACGATGTTGGCCGGCTCGATTATATCAATTGTATCTATTTTGGATCCGGCCTCAAATCCTCCAAGAAAGCAAGCGGCGAGCATCACCAGGAGAAGGAAGTCACCTCTACCTCCCTTGGAGCACCCTTCAGAGGGATAGTTACTTTCGGGGAGGAAGATCTCCCCAAAATAACAAATCCTTTTAATGACACGGTCGTGATCAAGGCGGTCCTGGATAACACAGTGTCAAAGATCCTCATTGACAGACCTCATTGACGCTGGTAACTCGGTCAATGTACTTTTCAAGTCGGTTTTTGATGCCATGAACACGGTTAAATCACTCAAGGTTTGCGATGAACCTTTACACAACTTCTAAAGATAAAGGAAGGAGGTTGAGGGAGGCGTCGACCTCTCGGAAACAATGTGCAAAATAACCAGGCAGGAGCCTTTTCTAGTGGTGGATGCACCTAGCAGCAACAACGCTATCTTCAGGAGACCTCTCTAGAACGTGTATCAGACCATAGGCTCGCCCAATCATCAGGTAGTCAAAGTTCCCCTTGGGTGGAGGAAGTTCAGGACCCCAAGACTGCTAGAGAATGCTATATCAGGTCAGTCAATTCGGTCAACGAATATGTCCCCCCTCGGGCCCATGAAACGGAAGCCGGAGACTATCTCTCTTATGAAGAGTGTTGAGTCAGAACACAACTTGTAGAGCCTCCCACCAGTACCAATACTTTATTTGTATTTTCATGTTCTTGTTTTGAGTACTTGCTTTCGAACAGTAAATGCATATTTTGAGTACGATAACACTTTTATTGTGGTGTATGGTCTCTCAAATCATCGCTAAGCGACAAATAGCTAGCAACTCTTGCATATTCGTTCCCCCTTGATTCGCAATCTCCAGATCTAATCAACTGGAGGACTCTAAGAAAATTTTTAACTCCCTTCGGATAGTCACCGAAACTTACTTGAACGCCCTCGAATTGCGATCTCCAGCTCCAATCTACTGCATAGGTATTTAAGTCTCCGACCCTCTATACCGATACGGGCTCGTCTCCACTTATCGGTACTGTAATTCGACAACCATTGCTCCCGTTGGAGAATCTCATGACTACCATACGTTGTAGGCCTTGCAGATCTGAGTAAATTTTACGACCCATCGCGCATCAACAGAGCCGCTACCGTTTCGGTGCCTTTCTGAGGAAAGCTCTGGGGTTGGATGCCTTATGCCCCTTAAACGTCTTTTCGGAGGAGCACTTTGTCTCCAAACACTCATAACCCAACTGGACGGCCTTAGCGGCAGAAAAACTCTACGGGTTCCTTTCGCCAAACTGGTCCACTGCAACCTCTGGTGGTGGACTCCCTAGGTTGAGTAGTGGATTCCACGATCCCCCTGGAATCTCTTTTCAGAGGAGAGCTCTGTCTCCGGACACCCATAACCCTGATGAGCGAAATTCATATACTGTTTTAGGCTGCTTTATAGCTTGGTTTTCTCATGGTTTTGCTCATCTTTCATTTGATTTTAGCATAAAATCTCTTTTAATTGTTCATTGTGTCTTCTGAGCACAATATAGCTATTTGTAGCTTAGTTTATGTGGGAGACCTCTTCGTACTCTTATTTTATCTATATACTTAGATTTGATGTTTGTGACTGTGTGAATGTGGATTTTGGGAGGTATTGAATGCTTTTTATGTGGGTACAGTGGTTGAATGGTTGTCCTTGCTTGTTTCGACACTTTTCCATTGAGGAGGCCACTACTCATGCATTTTTCTTCTCACACGAGCAGTGGTCCCCTCTGTGCACAACTATTGGTCATGCGCGGCCATTTGCAATGTCGACAAGAGCCTTAAAATTGACCAGAGGCGGGCACTACATGTGTGGTTTCCTAAACGCACGAGCAGTGACGTCCTCAGCGCACGACCACTGGTCGTGCGTGGGAAATCACAAAAATTAACCCAAGAAATCTTTAAAAACGCATGAGTAAATGCACGAGGATAATATCACGGCCCTGGTCATGCGCGTTCAACATATTTTCCCTCTAAAACGCCAAAATTTTCCCTCCATAAATTTCCTTCTCCAACGACCACTGATCGTGTGTTTATTTGTTCTCGCACTACTGGTCGTGCATGAAGGAAAAATCTGCGCGGCCTATAAATATCTTGTTTCGTGATTTCTTCCGTCTGCTTCATTTTATTCCGACTTTTTCAGCGCTGTTTCGCCCAGTCTCTCCCCTCCAAGATAGGGTTCGGGCCAAGGCTCCTCCCCATCACCCAAGCTTCAAGGATCAAGACTTCTTCCAAGAATTTAAGCTCTTTAGAAGAAGATCTTGTGGATTTCGACATGATCGCTGCAAACAAGATATTTATAGGCCGCGTAGATTTTTCCTTCATGCACCGATATATCCGTTTAAGCAAAAATGTCTTTTTTGAAAATGTTACCGGATATATCCGTTTAACCTGATATATCAAGCGATATTTCACGACCGATATATCGTCATGAGTATTTTTTTTTTCATTTTTTGACGAAACCAAACATCAGTTAAGGTATTACCGCGTGACCATGAGGTCAAGGGTTCGAGTTCTGGAAGCAACCTCTTGCAAAAATGCAGGGTAAGGTTTGTCTACATTTCACCCTTGTGGTAGGATCCTTCCCCGGACCCTCGTTGCTCGGGGTTGCTTTGTGCACTGGGCTTCCCCTTTTGAAGAGACCAAACCTAAATATTTTGTTTTGTGCTTTATTTTGTGCATGTCTCTAAATCCAGTCCCGACTACTTTCTCATCCCGCTCTCATTTGGTGATTTGTATCTCGTTTATTACAGTCAACGACTCTTTCTTGTGTAATTTATAAACATGCATTGTATGTATATATGTTTATTTTGTAATTTATAAATATACATTATGTAAACAGTTATGCATATTTATAAAAATTGTGCATATATATGAATAAATTTATTTAAATATTAAAATCCAACGTTGTAAAATATTCCTGATATATCACTCGCAATCCAACATCCGACATTTCAAACTCAAATCGACATGAACCTGACATCCGACATCTGCAACCTTGGTTGCAAACCGATCGAGAAGACAGACGAGAGATATTGGCAGCTTCAGATACCCCAGACAACAGCCAAGGATCGTGTTAGAAGCCTTGCTACCTCCTTCACTTCCGAGGAAGAGACTCGGGTAGTGTTTGTATTGCTTTCCTATTTTTCATCCTGATTAGGTTTGTTCCTTTTTGGATTTCTTCATATATGGTGATGGTGGAGTTTGTATGAACATAACATGCACTTATATTTGTTTATATGTGTTTGATCTTAAATGAAAATCTTTATAATGTTGTGTTCATGAGTCTTTGCTTGGAGGCGGTGCTGTAGTGATATTCTTGTGATTTTGTTGTGTTGCTACGACAACGACCGAAGCAGATGAAGGAGACCCGCGGAGGAGCGAAGCGGAGGAAGGCGGCTCGCGGAAGTGTGAAGCGAAGGAAGGAAACCCGCGGAGTGAAGCAGTGTCGGCGACATGCGGAGGAGTGAAGTGGTGTCGGCGACACGCGGAGGAAGTTTACTTTTATTGCAATTAGTTGTTAGTGCAAAAGAAAACCCCTCGTAAAACACCGACATAAAAAGACTTTTATCTTAAGTCTCGCCTCAATAGATTACTCAACCCCGCCGTGTTCTATGAGAGATTCGATATTCGGGGAGTTCTCCAAATTTATTACTTGACAACAACCGATTCACTATCGTGCGCATTGTAGCTTCTCTCTTGTTTATAGCCGTGTGTTAAAATTACACGTCAAGTTTTTAGCATCGTTGTCGGGGAACACAAAATGTGAGTTTCTGGAGAGAGAGACAAGTGACAAAAGTTTTGTTTTCATTTGTATAATTTATAGCAGGTTTTTCTAGTTTTGAAATTTATCATGTATAGTTAATTTTTGCAATGAAAAACTTTTTTATTCATGCATCTAATCCATAATGTATACAAATGTGAGATGCATATGGTGTGGATCATTTGGACATACTAGTGATATATGTTATGTGGTAAGTACCGAACATAAAACATTTTGTGCGCTATATGGGAGACCGGCCACTCAGTCTATTAACTTTGTATCTCCCCTTCTGGCATCTCCATCTAGTGCGCCAAATAATTATAACACCATGCCTCCACAACAGACATTTTCTTGGTCTTATGACTTGGCTCCTTGGATGCAGTCGAGTATGGCTAAGAAGTGTTTGTTTTGTCATAGTACAGATCATATCTTGAAGGATTGTGTCGCTTTTAAACGGCAAATGGAGGAAGACGGTGAACTAGCCATCTGGATCGGGTCTCCCTCCCCTCATGATGGCTCTTCTACAACTTTTGATGACTTATTAGCGGTGGCCCCTTGCTTTTTCGGGACCACTACGGATTTGCCCATCAGAATGGTGGTTGATCTGTATGTTGATATTGTGGAATCATCTCCCGATGTACATTCATCTCCTATTTTTGATTCACCTATGGAGGAATCTGATCATATATTCTTTGATCCGGATATTACCATTGTTTTTCTCCTTTGCAAAACTTTTCTACACTTATTTTTATCAATCTTGTCAAAGATATTGTGCAGGGTGATGATCCGGAGCCTGAGGCTACGCCAGAGTGGGACGAGGATGTTGTTCTCTTTGATGGGGAGAATGACTCCTTGGAGCACGATGACGCGCCGAGATGGGATGAGGAGGATATCCTTTTTGATGGAGAGGTTTGCACTTCTTCATTGCACGTTAAGGTCCAACTCACCACCAAGGCCCTTGAGTTCTCGGGTCTCCCATGTTATGATTCTTATGACACCGACATTGATCTATCTTTGGAGCCTGTTGGGAGTGAGACCGGGACAACTCCCTCGATTACTGATTATTTATCTTTCTTCCATTTTATTTCCTGATCATCTTTCTTTGTCTAAGCCTATGCAGGAGGATTTTTCACAGGTATTCTAGGAGGACAATAAGCATACGGCTCAAGTCAATGATGTGAGTATCCTCTTATGTGAGGACGTTGACCCCCCTTCATAGTGAAAGCGTCATTCATTGCCTTCTGCTCCTACTTCCTTCCTGAAGATGACACCTCACTGGAGCAAGATTATTTTTGGTGAGATGAGTGAAGATACATCCTCCTCTTCTTACATTTTATTTTATCAACCTGTGAAAAGCAGGTATTATTGTTTAGGTAGAGTAATTGTTCTGTCGTTGTATCAGTACCTGTTACCGACACGGATATTAGAACTGCTACCTGTTCGCTTTTCTTTTCATACTCCAATAAGCTAGAACTTAAAAATTTTGAATAAGTCATGTTGGGGAGACAATAAAACTCAATAGTTATCTTACTTTTCTACTTTTTTTATATTTCAGTTATATTGTCTTTTTGTCAGAGCTAATCCCGTTGCAGGAAGTCACGAATATTCTTTAGCCGAGTCTGGGTTGGGAGCAAAATTCAGTTTTGGTAGGGTCACTTCCGGAATGCCCCATTCTCAGGTAATGGGTAACGCATTCTTATCCCGCTTTATTTTTTTGCATTCCACATGTTCATTCTCATATACATTTGCATTGAGAATGCATCATTTAAGTCTATGGGGATAGATTAGGTTATCTGATTGCTCGAGCACTCACCATTTTTGCATTCCGGTAGTGCATTCTTTTCATGTTTTCTCCAATTTTTAAAAATTTTAAAATTTTATCCCTTGTAGCATTTCATTCCCCATACCCACTACGATTGCACTTGAATTTTTGCTATTCCCATGTTTTCCAATTCCTTTAGTTGTGTAGGGTAGATTAATTTATAATCAAAAATATGACATTGGGTAGTGAACCGTAGACTTGTGGAGTGCTACTATTCGAGTGCTCATGTTCTCGAATAGAAATAGATTTAGAGTTAATTTTTCTACATATATTAAATACACTGTATTTTTATTTACTATTGTTGGTTGTATATCCACTCCTCGTTAGAAAACGATCGATTCCAATGCTAGTATAGAGCTGTGTAGTGCCGCTAGTGGTGTATTATAGGCTAACAATGAGGGGGTGTCCTTTCTCGGTATCTAGAACTCGTCCATAGAGATCTTTGAAGCATATGCACTAAATAGTGATTAACTCTATGAAAATGATTTAGGGCTTCATTTGGATAGTTTGAACTTATGCATCCAAGCCTACATTCACTACCTTTGTTTACACAACTTTGAGCCTTCGCCAATTTTGTTGATTCACCCCCACCATTCTATCACCAAAGCTAAAATGTCAACCCATTTGCACACTTAAATTCTGAGTTTATTTTCATATTTTTCTTGTTATATGAAATTGGGATTGTATGTTTGTGATGTGGGGGAAAGGGGAAAACACTTATACTTGGGTGCTTGTTGGAAAGAAACTGAGAAATCTGAAAATCTGAGAAAAGGAAAAGAAAACGAAAAAAATTTGTATTGTTTTGGTTTAGGCTTTGGAGAGTGACCCCGTATCAAAAAGTAAGTTTGGGAGTGCCACTTTTTTTTGTGGTAGTCATTTTCTATGTTAAGCTCAAAAATATTTTGTCTAAGCATGAAAAGTCTTCATGTTTATCTGTATTTTATCTCAAACGTAAATCTAAGCCTTCAAGTCAATCTAATCTAAGTCCTAATGATTTGTAGAGTTAGTATTGAGTGCACTGGAGAAGGTATGACCGGGCGAGCCTATGACCATCGTCATTGATGGATTTTTTTGGAGGCCGCCCTAGTAGTTCTAAGTCTGTAATACCACACTCATTGTCACTACTTTCACCTACACTATGCTTAGGACGGATCGTTTAGTTCTTCCATTTATGAGTGGATATTGTCATATGATAGTTGATGTAAATGCAACGTAATTAAATTATATGCTTTGAAAGTTTCTCTAACCTATTTTTATTCCCCGTAGGCATGAGACTTCTCGGTCCACTTCCTTATTTCAATTTTGATTTGTAATTAGCCTATCTTACTCCCCGTGGGTAGATGGATTGCTCGGGAAAAACAATAATTCAAGTAAGAGGGTATTTGATAAGCGAAATTCATATAATGTTTTAGACACCTTTATAGCTTATTTTCTCATGTCTCTTTTAATTGTAACTTTTGAGTACATTATAGCTATTTGGAGCTTAGTTTAGGCCATTCCATGCATGTGGGAGACCTCTTTTCACTCTCATTTCATTGGTATACTTAGATTTGATGTTTGTGACAGTGTGGATGTAGATTTCTGGAGGTATTGGATGTTTTTCGTGCATTTATAGTGTTTGTATGGTTGTCCCTGTGCGTTTCGACACTTTTCCATTGAGGAGACCACTACTCGTGTTGTCTTCATCTCGCACGAGCAGTGGTCACCTCACCACACCACCACTGGTCGTGCGCGACCATTTGTAATGTTGACGAGCGCCTTAAAATCAACCAAAGGCACTACACATGCGTTTTCCTAAAGCACAAGCAGTGGCCCCCTCTGCGCACAACCATTGGTCCTTCACGACTAATCGGAAAAATCAACCTGAGAAATCATTTAAAACGCATGAGTAAACACACGAGAATAATAGCACGACCACTGGTTGTGCGCGTTCAACATATTTTCCCTCTAAAACGCCGAAATTTTCCCTCCAGAAATTTCTTTTTTGCACGACTATAGGTAGTGCGTTTATTTGCTCTCGCACTACCACTGGTCGTGCATGTATTTGCTCTCGCACTACCACCGGTCGTGCATGTATTTGCTCTCGCACTACCACCAGGCGTGCATGAAGCAAAAAATCAATGTGGCTTATAAATACCCTGTTTCGCGATTTATTCCGCCCGCTTTGTTTTATTCCGACTTTTTCAGCGACGTTTTGTTAAAGTTTCGCCCCTCCAAGCTAGGGTTCAGCCCAAGGCTTCTACACATCACCCAAGCTTCAAGGATCAAGACTTCTTCCAAGGACTTGAGCTCTTCTGAAGATGATCCTGTGGATTTCGACGTGATCGCTGCAAACCCACCGAGAAGACAGGCGAGAGGTAGTGACAGCTTCAGAGACCCCGGACGATTGCAAAGGAACGTGCTAGGAGCCTTGCTACCTCCTTCACTTCTGAGGAAAAGACTCAGACAGCATTTGTATTGATTTCCTATTTTTTATCCGGATTAAGTTTGTTCATTTTTGGATTTCTTCATATATAGTGATGGTGGAGTTTGTATGAACATAGCATGCACTTATATTTGTTTGTGTTTGATCTTAAATGAAAATCTTCATAATGTTGTGTTCATGAGTGTTATGACCTCACTAGGGAACTAAGGAGAAGAAGGAGAAGGGCTAGAAGATTAGGGTTGAGAGGAGGAAGGAGAGGAAAGTACCTGGATATTCTTGCTTAACCCACCAAGGAGGAGGGGTTGGGTATTTATGCCACCCAACCCCTAGGGCCGGCCGGCCCCAATGGGGCTGAACCCATGTGGTTCAGCCCTCCCCCCCCCCCCCCGAGCAGCTTTAATGTTGAGTGCGGGCTGAACCGGATGGTTCAGCCCGGTCTTCATGTTCCTTCTCCTTCGGCCGTCGCGTGTACTTAAATCCGCGGAACCGAAGACCGTCCGGGGGCATAACATTCCCCTCCCCATCAAGAAGCACCTTGTCCTCAAGGTGAAAATCAGGATAGCGCTCGCGGAACTCCAAGAGGTCAACCCACGAATTTTGCGTTGCGGGCAGCTGCTTCCATTTGACGAGGATAGTTGGTCGGTATTCAGTACCCCGTTTTGACCATTTGGTCATGAGGACTTCTTCCGGAAGGGGCCGTAATTCGCCGGTACTGGTGGCCTCAGGTAGGATAGGATTGACGTGCACAGCGTTCCCCAGTTTCTTTTTTAGCACTGATACATGAAAAGTGGGGTGGATGCGGGACCCTTCCGGAAGCGCCAGAGTATAAGCGACGGGTCCCACCCGCTTAATGATCCTGTACGGCCCGTAGTAGCGGGGGGCCAGCTTCTGGTTGGCCCGTCGAGCGACTGAAAGTTGTCGGTATGGTTGGAGCTTGAGAAACACTTCATCCCCCACAACAAATTCTCTTTCCGTGCGGTGCTTGACGGATTGGACCTTCATACGGTCTTGGGCCGTACGTAAATTGTCTCGGAGAATGGCCAAGGTCCGATCCCGGGCTTGGAGAGTCCGATCGACCGCCGGAAGGGCACTGCCGGCTGGTTCATAGGAGCACAAAGTGGGAGGCGGACGCCCGTACACCACCTCGAATGGAGTGAGCCTGCTGGTCGTGTGGAAAGAGGTGTTGTAACAGTACTCGGCCCAATGTAGCCACCTAACCCACGTGCGGGGTTCATCCATGACAAAGCACCGTAAGTAGGTCTCCACTCCCCTGTTTAACACCTCCGTTTGCCCGTCGGTCTGGGGGTGATTGGCCGTGCTCATGCGTAATGTGGTCCCCTGAAGCCGAAAAAGCTCTGTCCAAAACTGGCTAACAAAAACTGGATCCTGATCAGAGATGATGGAACGAGGAATCCCGTGGAGTCGAACGATCTCTTTGGCGAAGAGCTCAGCAACTGTTTCTCCCGAATAGGGGTGGCTCAAAGCAAGAAAATGGCCGTATTTGGAGAGTTTATCGACCACGACAAGGATGACTGATTTGCCCTGCGATTTAGGAAGGCCCTCGATGAAATCCATGGAGACGGTGTCCCAAATCTGATGTGGAATCTCTAATGGAGTAAGAAGACCGGCTGGGGAAGTCGTCTCATATTTCTGCCGCTGACATATATCGCATTCCTTCACGAACTGTTGAACGTCCCACGGTAACCCCTTCCAAAAGACGTTGGCCTTGACCCGCTGTAAAGTCCGAAGAATCCCGGCATGACCTCCGGTTGGTGAAGCATGAAACTCCCGGATCATAGTCGCTCTCCAAGGAGACGTGGCCGGTATAACGAGCCGCCCCCGGTAATAGAGTCGTGTGCCAAGCAAGTGATAACCATCCTCTGTAGCTTGTCCTTGCTGCAGTGCTTCTACAATGGCGCGGAGGGCCGGGTCCTGGAGAACCTCCGCCTATATGTCGTCTAAGGAAGCAATCACCGGCCCTGAAACATGACTAAGGGAGCCTTCAGGGAGTCGAGACAACGCATCCGCCACTGTATTCTCCTTTCCCTTTTTGTAGACGATTTCATAGTCATACCCTAGCAGCTTCGTCAGCCATTTCTGTTGTAGCGGGGAGGCTAACCGTTGCTCCAGGAAGTGTTTCAAACTCTGGTGGTCTGTGCGAACCTGGAAATGCCGCCACAGAAGATAGGGCCGCCACAGGGCTACTGCATGGAGGATGGCGATCATTTCCTTCTCGTACGTAGAGAGCCCCAAGGTCATGGGGGCGAGAGCTTTGCTGAAATACGCTAGTGGTCGGCCCGCCTGCATGAGAACCGCGCCGATGCCGACGCCAGATGCGTCCGTCTCCACCACAAAGTCCTTGGAGAAATCAGGAAGTGCTAGCACCGGAGTGGTAGACATGGCCCCCTTGAGAGCCTCGATTGCTGCCTCAGCCTCCGCGTGCCCATGGAAGGAATCCTTCTGCAACAGCTGGGTGAGTGGCCGTGCGATCTTCCCGTAGTCCTTCACGAATCGGCGGTAGTAGCCCGTCAGTCCAAGAAAGCCTCGTAAGGTCCGGACCGTCGTGGGCCGCGGCCACGTCACCATACTCTCTATCTTCCTCGGGTCGGCCCGGACCCCCTGAGCGGAGACCAAATGCCCCAAGTACTCGACCTCCTCCTGCCCAAAAGAGCATTTGGAGCGCTTGGCGTACAACTGGTGTTCCCTCAGGATGTGAAACACATGCCGAACGTGCTCCCGGTGCTCCTCCCAACTCCTGCTATAGATCAAAATATCGTCAAAGAAAACTAGCACGTACCGGCGAAGCAGAGGTCGAAAAATCTCATTCATGACAGCCTGGAAGGTAGAGGGAGCGTTGGCCAATCCGAACGGCATCACCAGAAACTCATAGTGGCCGTCGTGTGTGCGGAATGCCGTCTTATGGATGTCCTCATCCCTCATGCGTATCTGATGGTAGCCGGATCGGAGATCCAGCTTGGTGAAAATGCTTGCCCCATGCAGCTCATCTAGTAGTTCCTCGATCATCGGAATGGGAAACTTGTCTTTGATGGTAGACTGATTCAAACCCCTGTAGTCGACACAAAACCGCCAGGACCCATCTTTCTTCTTGACCAAAATGATCGGAGAGGAGAACGCGCTGGTGCTGGGCCGTATAATACCGGCGGCCAGCATCTCCCGTATGCTGCGTTCTATCTCTGCCTTCTGAATGTGGGGGTACCGGTATGGGCGAATATTTGTCGGGTCTACTCCGGCCTTCAGCTGAATCTGATGGTCGCGGAACCGTGCGGGTGGCAGAGAACGAGGTTCCTGGAAGATGTCGTCAAACTGTACCAATAAGTCCTGCAACTGCTCTGGTTCTGGCACCGATCTGATAGTCTCTATCCCCAACACCATGGCCATCACACTACCCTCCTCCTCTATCCTCTGCAGGCTCCTGAGGGATATCTCCTTGAGCGGAGACGTCCGTATTCCCTGCAGGCAATGCTCCGTCCCCAGGTATGAAAACTCCAGCGTCATCTTCTCCCAGTCAGTGGTCACCCGCTTGAGCTGGCGGAGCCACTGCACCCCCAACACCATGTCCGAACCCCGAATCGGTAGCAGGTAGACATCCGTCCTGCACACATAACCCTGTAGTCGTAGCTCCACTCCCTTCAGGACCCCTTCGCACCTCAACTTGCTCCCATCAGCCACCATAACTTGGAAGGAAGCCCCCGTATCGACGGCGTGTCCCGCCTTTTGTGCTGCTGCAGGAGTGATGAAATTGTGGGTACTCCTACTGTCGATCAAGATAGTCACCCGCTCATGCCCAAGCTTCCCGGCAATCCGCAACGTCAGAGGAGCTGAACACCCTTCCATGGCCTAGAGACCCCAAACTCCGTCAAGTCCAACCCGTCCACCTCATCGCTGTGAATGGGCTCATCCTCCTCATCCTCCTCCCTCAACATGAATACCTGCACCTTCGGGCACCGGTGTCCCGGTGTGTACTTTTCGTCGCAATTGAAGCACAACCCTTTATCCTTCCTGGCCTGCAACTCCGGCCAGGTCAAGCGCGTAACGGTCGGTCTCCCTGCCGGCGGCTGCTCGCGCCGCCCCGGCACTAGTGCTGCTGGTGCTACAGGAACACGTGCCCCTCCTCGATTGCGCTGGCGGTTGAACCGCTCCTCCTGTATCCTGGCTAGACTGATGGCGTGGCTCAGACTGTTCGGCATGTAGACATGGACCTCATCCCTCAGGTGATCCTTCAACCCCGAAATGAAACAACTGAGAAGGGTCTTTTCCCCCCAACTGACCCGATTCGCCAACCGCTCGAACTCCGTGCGATATTCTGTCACTGTCCCCTTCTGCCGGAGTTTCTGCAGGGTGGCCTCTACGTCCTCATACTCCAAGGGCCCGAAGCAGGCCGTAAATCCTTCTACAAAATGTGCCCACGGCGCGTTCCCGTAGCTCCGGACGAACCATTGTGCCCACTGGTATGCGTCACCCTCCAAGTGAAATGACGCCAATTGCACCCACTGTCCAGTAGGGATCTCCTGATAGGTGAAGAACAATTCGGCCTTTTGTACCCATTCCAGCGCGTCGCTGCCCCAGAATGTCGGAAAATTCATCCGCGTTCGTTTTGGTTGCATGAAGGCCCGCTGGTTCGCCCCTCCATACCTGTCTGGTTCTGCCACTCGATTTGGCCGGCCATAGTAATCTTGATAGTGTTCCCCGCCATATCCCCCTCCTATGGGAGGACCTTCCCCGTCGTCCAGGACGTGTCTGGGAGGGTTTCCCCGCCATTGTTCGCCTGGACCCATCCTCATCGGAACCCCTAGTATCGGTGGCCGTGGCAGGATCCCATTTCCAATGCCGTTTGGAACCCCCATGTGCCGCGGTGGCCTCAAAAACTGCTCCTGTTGCCCAAAATGGCGACCGGCGGCCATTCCGGCGGCTCCACCGCCGGCAGCCACTCCTCCCGGGCCGCTCCACCCCCCGGTGACCTGCTGATGGGGTTCGGGTCCCGATCCGACCCAAACCCTGGCGCCAGAATCGCCCGAGCCCGGGATCGGCGGAAACAGCGTCGTCCGATCCGTCGGGCTTGTTTGCGACGCGGAGCCCCCGTGACCGGCCATACCCGATGGAGAGGGGTAGGGGTTGGAGGAAGACATCATTCCGGAGCCTCCGGTGGTGCCTCCGGTGACCGGCAGCGTCGGATGCGGGGGATCTTGGAGTTCCAATGTTTTTCCCTTTAGGGTTTGAGTTAGCAAAATCTTCAATTCCTCCATACGATCTTCCATGCGTTCTTCCAGATTCTTCGTGGAAGCCTTGACTTGCTCTTCTAGCCCGGCTACCGAATCCTCCAAGGCTACATAGTTTTCTTCGATGGTGGCTAAGCGTGCCATCTCCGCCTCCGTGCGTGTCACCATAATCGCAGGAGCGAAGCTCTGATACCAAATGTTATGACCTCACTAGGGAACTAAGGAGAAGAAGAAGGAGAAAGGCTAGAAGATTAGGGTTGAGAGGAGGAAGGAGAGGAAAGTACCTGGATATTCTTGTTTAACCCACCAAGGAGGAGGGGTTGGGTATTTATGCCACCCAACCCCTAGGGCCGGCCGGCCCCAATGGGGCTGAACCCATGTGGTTCAGCCCCCCCGAGCAGCTTTAATGTTGAGTGCGGGCTGAACCGGATGGTTCAGCCCGGTCTTCATGTTCCTTCTCCTTCGGCCGTCGCGTGTACTTAAATCCGCGGAACCGAAGACCGTCCGGGGGCATAACAATGAGTCATTGCATGGTGGTGGTGTTGTGGTGATATTCTTGTGATTTTGTTGTGTTGTTACGGCAACGACCGAAGCGGAGGAAGGCGACCCGCGGAGGAGCGAAGAGGAGGAAGGCGGCCCGCAGAATTGAGAAGCGTAGAAAGGCGACCTACGGAGGAACGAAGTGGAGAAAGGCGACCCGCGTAAATGCGATACGGAGGCCGGCAATCCAAAGAAGAGAGAAGCGGTGTCGGCGACCCATAAAGTTAGTTTTATTTTATTGCAATTAGTTATTAGTAATAAAGCAAACGCCCCGCAAAACACCGGCATAAAAAGACTTCTATCTCAAGTCTCGCCTCAATAGATTACTCCACCCCGCCATGTTCCACGAAAGATTTAATATCCGAGGAGTTACTTCCCCAAATTTATTACTTATAACGACCGGTTCACTGTTGTGCGCACAGTAGTTTCACTCTCGTCTATAGCGGTGTGTTGAAATTACGTGTCAAACTCCACTGGACGATTCTGGCAGAGGAAAGCTCCATCGTCCCTTTGTGACCAACTGGTCCTTATACATAGCCTCCGACTTCTACTTGAGTCGAGATTGGCAGTTTATTGACAAGATATATCATACGAATGAATATTCGTATTCCGTTCTCTGTACATATGTTACGTCCCATACTTGGGACGAATACTGGTAGACTAAGTGCACCTAGCGGGCATTACCTCCAGCATTTGGGGAAGTGATTACATAAACATATCATTTATATTGTGCGGACACTCGTATAGAAGTCGCACATGTTATCGTAACTCTTAAAGTCCATAGTATCAAAATGGACATGGAAAAATTATTTTTATGGTGTGGACACTCAAATGAGGTCGCACTTGGTATTATCTCTCTTAATTGTTCATGATATCACAATGAACATGACATCAACACTTGTATAGTACGGACACTCTGGTAGAGGTCGGATATTACCTAAATAATCTTGGGCTAAATGGTACATATTACTCAAAAATCTTTCTTACAGTAACCACCCCAGCTATCAGATGTCCACGGATTATTATCCTTTCGGTATTTCAAGTTATTGCTAAAGGTAGCGTGCAGCTACTCCTATAGCGGGCGTGCAAACTATAAGTTTTATCAGATACAGGAATTCTCGTCGTAGTCATTATGTTATTCGTTATGATGGGAGGACGCGTATGTTGCATCCACACCAGGTTATCATTATGACACGGGATTCTCTGGTTCTCTAATGCTAAGTTCATCTTGCCACTATCTGCGAAATTGTACGGCCATCGACTGTAGTGACCACATCAATTGTTATTGCACCTTAAAGAAGCCTGCAAAAGTTATGGTGGGATTTCATCTTCGCACTAATAAGTCGAGGTTACCATTCTATAACTGCGCATATGTTATTTTGATAAGCAGTTAGTCGGTGTTAATACAAGGAAACGATTACGAATTATGTGTTCGCGCGCTCTACTCAACAAAGGTACGTCGTAAATTGATAAGTACATATATTTATGAATCATGCATTTGCAAGTTCTCGAGAAAATATCACAGCAAAGAAGAAATATTCTCATTACATTAAAATATATATATAATATGAAGGGCCCGTTGTTACAAAAAACATCTGCACTGTTACCCCAAGAAACAAAAATACAAGGTCACACTTCATCAGAGTTCGCGACTACATATTTTCCCTTTTTATTTTTCGCTTTCTTAGGGCGAGACTTTGATGAGCTTGGATGGTAACCACCTGAGGCGGTCCCTGTTTTGGCGGACAACTCCTCTCCTCCCTCTGCCTCAGAGTCGGTGACTTCTACAGTAGCATTTGCACCCTCTCTGACGCCTTCAGCTCCTCCCTCGACCAGCAGGACGTTGCGAACACTCAGTTGTGCCTGCAGCTCCTCCGGTATCTCCCGCACATGTTTGTGCAGAACCTCTACACTCGTCCAGAATCTCAGTGACATCAGTACTAAAGATAGCTGATGGCGCTTCATTTCCAAGACCAGCAACGGACTTACCATTAGCAACATGTCGCGCAGTTGCTTCAACGTCTTTCTTCTCAACAACCTGCTGAAGTTTTTGTGATCTAAAAGTAGTCAACGAGTTAGTCTTGCTGTCAACGTAATATGAGTTTATAAGGTTGCACATAATAACATACAAGAAATTGGATTATTGATCGAGGTGGCTTGACTCGTATAGAATATGAGTGCAGAGAGACAAGTCATTTGTCGACTGGAAGGTTTGCCGACTAAAAGGAATCGACTGGAAGCCTTAGTTGATTTGAAACTGTTTGACAGTTTGTCGACTAGAAGATTTGTCGGCTAGACTGACTTGTCGGCTGGATGGTGAAGTCGATATAGTCGATAAATCCAGAAAGGCTGTTTGACAGTCTGTCGGTTGGATGCTCAAGTTGATGTAGTCGACAAACCATGTAGTTGATGCAGTTGATGCAGTCGATATATCTGGTAAACGTTGTTTGACAGTTTGCTGACTGGATGGTCCAGCCGATAGAGCCGATATAGTCAATACAGTCGATATATCTGGTAAAGGTTATATAACGGTTTGTCGACAGGATGGTCCAGTCGATGAGCCGATATAGTCAATGAGTTGATGCAGTCGATATATCTGGAAAAGGCCATTTGACAGTTTGTCGAATAGATGCTCCAACCGATGCAGCCGATATAGTCGATGCAGTCGATGCAGACGATATAGTCGATATATCCAGTAAAGGCTGTTTGACAGCTTGTCGACTGCATAGTCCAGCCGATGTAGTCGATATAGCTGATATAATATATATCAGCTTGGATTGGTAAAATGGCTAAATCCGGTATCGGTTAGACGCGTCTTTCTCCCGTATTAAACCCTGAACCCGATTCGGCTTTTATGTTGTATTTCTTGTTAAAGCCGAACCTAGTTCACTGAGCATTATATATAGATATAATTTCAGATCTAGGGTTACATTTTTTCGGTTTTTCGCAAACCCTAATCGAAAGAGTTCCGAACCAGACGGCGGCCTCCCTTTGCGAATCGGAGCCCTAGTGTCGGTGGTCCTCCCCTGGAAATGAACCTAGCAGTCCGTGGAGACGAATGCCTCCGATCATCCCCTTCCAGCTTGCCCTCGTACGACAACGGTGAGGCGTTTCTCCCGTTAGTGTGGAAATCCCGTAAAAACGGGATACCTTTTCTACGTTTTCGGACTCGTCGTACAAGGACTTCGAATAGGATTCCAGTACAACAAAGGAGATTTTCTTGGAGTATCTTGGTCGACTTTGTGAATCGACCTTGTACGGGTACTATCTAATTGTTGTTTTATTTCTTGAATCATGGTTTTCGCGAGATCCCAGATCTGGTTAGGGTTTTCTAGATTTATTTTGTTGCACACAACTGATGTGTATCCACCCCTAACAAAACCCAACAGTGGTATCAGAGCCAGGTTTGCAATCTAGTGCATGTAAATCAGGAGATTTAGAACCATTCTAAGAGTCCAAATTTATTCCTAGAACATCAAGGGTCGATTTATTCCAGGAACGCCTGTGATTTCGCTGCAATTTTCATGTTTTAGAAATTGTTTCTCCTTAGCAGTAACCATCACTCTATGTGGTTTGTGAAACCAAATGATTTGTCCTAGATTTGGAATCCAATAATGAGAGACGAGCTTGTCTACTGCATATGTAGAGTTCCTTGTGTTTCTGTCCAATACATGTAAATTTAAAGATTTAGAAATGTTTTGCATGTTCCGATTTAGCTTATTTTCCATCAAAGTGTTTATGGTTTTATTTTTTGTGCACATCTGGGATGTATCTGGAATGAGAATGTTGTAATTTTCATGTTTTATAAATGTGCACATTGATTAAATGTTAATCATGATTAATTGTTAATCATTTTCTCTGAAAATCCCTTGACTTAATATTATGTGTTTCGGATGCCTTCCGATGGATGACACTCTTCCTACCTTGATCAATCAAGTGGGTTTGCCAAAGCAAGATGCATTAATCTATCTTGGTAAGGGTGCGATCGAATAATTGTGATATCTCACTGTCGACATCAGGTCCAACTTAACTAGGTGACCTCAAAGATAGAGTTCCTAGAGGCATGGGATTGTCATACACCATTTGATGGATGCGAATAAAGAGTTATTCCTCAACCATACAAGAATTGCATGATGATGCAATTGGCAAAGGTTGTCTAGCTAAATAACCACACTATGGGTGATCAGCCAAAGATGACTTATGATGTTGGTGAAATACAGATCTTGTCCACTAGAGAGTAGCTCATATAAATTTTCCGAATTAATATTAAGGGTTATCAATTTCATTAAAATAATTAAAGTATTTAATAAAAGTTCTTATTAAAATAAAAATAAATTTTGAAATATAATACTAAAATTACTTTGCATAATTTCTTGTAAAATATCCATGGCAAATAGTTCGCACTCCACTTTGTCCCTTAGTGCAATCCTTGAGAAAGACAAGCTCAATAGGACTAACTTCCTGAACTGGTACATGAACCTGAGAATTGTTCTCAGACAAGAGCGTAAGCTTTGTCTTGGAAGATTCCACCGAAGAGCCAACCACATCTGCCTCTCGTGCAGACAAAGATATTTATAAGTATGGAGACGATACCTTAAATGTTGAATGATTCATGTTTGCCACCATGAATTCTGAACTTCAAAAGCAACGTGAGAACATGTGTACTTATAAGATAATTGAGCACCTGAAGAAAATATTTCAAGAGCGGGCTCGGCAAAAGAGGTTTGACATCTCTAAGGCATTGTTTCAGTACAAGATGGGAGCTCGAGACCCAGTAAGACTCATGTACTCAAGATGATCGGGTACATTGAGAATCTTAAGAGACTGAGCTTTCCCTCGGGCCAAAAGTTAGTCACTGATCTGATCCTGCAATCGTTGTCGAACAGTTATGAGCAGTTCGTCTTGAACTACAACATGAATGAAATTGACAAGACACTGTCTAAGCTCCTAGACATGTTAAGAACAGCCTGAAATCAGCATGAAGAAGATCAAGTCTGCTAACACCATATTGATGGTGCATAAAGACAAATGCAAGGTAAAGGGATCCAAGAAGACTAAGGCGGGACCTAAGTTATATCTTGATCACAAGTCTTCAGCACTGAAGAAGAAAAGCTTAGCTAAGAAAGGGAAATACCGTCATTGTGGTATGGATAGGTCATTGGAGGAGGAATTGTCATCTTATCTTGAAGATCTGTAGCAGAAGAATGAAAATATGACTTCGGATTCAGGTATTTATATTATATAAATAAACTTTTCTGCTCATTTATCTTGAGTATTGGATACCGGATATAGTTCTAACATTTGATAAATGTGCAAGGAACTGGAAAGGAGAAAATTGTTGGATAAAGAGAGGTTGACTTATATGTTGGAAATGGAGCAAGAGTGGCTGCTGTTACCATAGCAGTTTAGCGTCTTTCTATGTCCACTGGTTTTGTAATAGAACTAGATTAACTATTATTATGTTCCACCCATAACTTGAAATATTATATTTATTTCATGTCTTGACATAAAAGGATTTTCATTTATTATTAAGAACAATTGTTGTTCTATTTATTTGAATGATGTTTGTTATGCTGTAGTCCAATTGTTTAATGATTTATATGTTTTGAGCTTACACCATCTGATCTATAATGTAAAAAATACTAAAATACTAAAAACGAATAACTCGAATCTTACGTTCCTTTGACATTATCGTTTAGGTCATATAAATGAGAAACGCATATCCAAACTCTATAAAGATGGATTGTTGGACTCATTTGATTATTAATCATTTGAGATATGCGAGTCATGTTTATTAGGCAAGAGACTAAAGCCCCTTTCTCTGGTCATACTGAGAGCACTGATGATCTTTTGGGTGTTGTACATAGTGATGTATGCGGACACATGAGTTCTATGGCTAGAGGTGATTTTAACTACTTCGTTACATTTATTGATGATTTCAATGATACGAATGTGTTTCTTATGAAAAACAAATCTGAAACCTTAGAAAAGTTCAAATAATTTAAGAATGGAGTACGGAACCAATTAGAAAAAAGAATTAAAGCACTCTAATCTGATCAAGATGTCGAATATTTGAGTCATGAGTTTCATGATCATCTGAAAAAGTATGGTATTGTATCACAGCTTACTTTCACCTGGAATATCACATCATAATAGTGTGTCTGAGAGGAGGAATCGTACATTGTTAGACATGGTTCGATCGATGATAAGTCATGCAGATTTGCCTGTTTCCTTTTGGGAATTTGTTTTAAAGATTGCTACTTTCACACTAAATCGTGTTCCAACGAAAACAGTTCTAAAGACACCATATGAGATATGGACTGAGAAGCGTAATAATATGTCTTTTATTAAGATATGAGGTTGTGAAACATATGCGCGCGTCGTCAAATGCCTGACAAGCTGGAACTCAAGTCAGATAAGTGTCCTCTTGTGGGGTATCCTAAGGAAACTAAAGAGTACTACTTCTACCTACCTTCCGAATGCAAAATGTTTATTGCAAGGATTGGTGTCTTTCTTGAGAAAGAGCTTTTATTCAGAAAGACTGCAAAGGTAGAACTTGAAGATGTTCAAGAACCACAAGCTATAAATGAACCGGAATTGGAGCCTGAGCAAGAACTACAAACTGTTGTAGCTAGAGAGTATGCTCAAGGACACAAGTGCTACGTAGATCTGTTAGACGAAAATTTGAGCCTGAGATATATGGATTTCTCGTGTCTCAAATAGCTAATGTGTTGTTTATGGATCATGATGATGAGCCAGCAACCTACCAAGAGGCTATGAGTAGACCTGACTCCGAAAAGTGACTTGAGGCCATAAAATCTGAAATGGACTTCATGTACGCGAACCAAGTTTGACCTTGGTAGAACCACCTGAAGGGATATGACCTATAAGGTGCAAATGGCTCTTAAAGAAGAAGACTGACATGGATGGAAATATACATACATTCAAAGGACAATTAATGGCTAAAAGTTTCAAGTAAATTCATGATGCTGACTATGATAAGATCTTTTTCCTTTTGTTATGGTAAAGTCTATCAGAATTATGCTTATTATTGTTGCGTATTATGACCACGAAATCTGACAAATGAATGTCAAAATGGTTTTCCTTAATGGAAATCTCCTTGAGGATACATGAAACAACCTGAGGATTTTGTATTTCCAAATGAAGCCACTAAAATATGCAAG
This sequence comes from Platanthera zijinensis, assembly GCA_039513925.1. NCBI lineage: Eukaryota > Viridiplantae > Streptophyta > Magnoliopsida > Asparagales > Orchidaceae > Platanthera > Platanthera zijinensis. The sequence goes on along the minus strand of CM077089.1, from coordinate 116,978,299 downwards.
CTATAAAGATCCATTTATGAATTGAAACAAGCTTCTTGAAGTTGGAATGTACGTTTTGATGAGAAAATCAAAAAGTTTGGGTTCATCAAGAAAGAAGATGAACCTTGTGCTTACAAGATGATTAGTGAGAGCATTGTTGTTATATAAACGTGTCACGAGTATGTCTCAAGTGACAATGGTGTTTGTGGTCCTTTGATCTGAAGTCACAACATTTATCAAGTGAGCAATAATGTACTGTGATATCATTTAAAGTCTTCCTTGACAAAGGTTAATGATAAGGGTGATTATTGGATTGGGTGTATTACGAATCATTTTGGTGTTTGTGTGTGAACAAAAATGACATTGTCCTCCTATATAACAAGAGTTGCATTCATGGACCTCTTGATGGAAATGGACTGAGAAATGCATGATCATGCTTGATTGAGTCAATATATGATATTTGGTTCACCAATTTCTAGAAGTCCATTCTAGATCAAGAAACTAAGATTGAATTCTTAAGAAGGTTCGAGTTCAATCTGGATATAAGGGACAAAGGAACATGACAACACTGAAATATTGGTCACATTAAATTCATTGAGTTACGAACTCTTGTATTACTTGGGTAGCAATAATGCATTGCTAGATGTCGTTCATTGTTTGTGAGACTATAATAAATACTTTCTAGCTCAAGTGGGAGACTGTTAGAGTCTTTGTGATCTAAAAGTAGTCAATGAGTTAGTCTCCCTATCAACGTAATATGAGTTTATGGGGACGCACATAATAACGTACGAGAAATTGGAATATTGATCGAGGTAGCTCGACTCATATAGGATATGAGTACAGAGAGAAGTCATTTATCGACTGGAAGGTTTGCAGACTAGAAGGAATCGACTGGATGGCTTAGTTGAATTGAAATTGTTTGACAATTTGTCGACTAGATGATTTATTGGCTAGACTGACTTGTCGGTTGGATGGTCCAGCCGATGCAGTAGATATAGTCGATAAATCCATAAAGGATATTTGATAGCTTGTCGGCTGGATGCTTCAGCTGATGTAGTCGATGCAGCCGACAAACCATGTAATCGATGCAGTCGATATATTTGGTAGAGGTTGTTTGATAGTTTGCCGACTGGAAGGTCCAGTCGATGCAACCGATATAGTCAATGCAGTCGATATATCTTGTAAAGGCTATTTGACAGTTTGCCAATTGGATGATCCAGCCGATGCAGCTGATATAGTCGATGAAGTTGATATATCTGATAAAGGATGTTTGACAGTTTATCGACTGGATGGTCCAGCCGATGCAGCCGATATATTTGATGTACTCGATGCAGTCGATATATCCAGTAAAGGTTGTTTGACAGCTTGTCGACTGCATGATCCAACTGATGTAGTTCGATATAATAATGTATATCAGCTTGAATTGGTAAAATGGCTAAGTCCAATATCAGCAAGACACGTCTTTCTCCTGTATTAAACCATGAAATCGGTTCGGCTTTTGTGTCGGTATTTCCTGTTAAAGCTAAACCCAATTCACTAAGCATTATATATATATTTCAGATCTAGGGCTAAGTTTTTCCAGTTTTTCCCAAACCCTAATCGGAAGAGTTCCGAAGAGCGGTGAACCCGACAACGGCCTCCCTTTGCGAATCGGAGCTCTAGCATCGGCGGTCCTCCCCTGGAAACGAACCTAGCAGTTCATGGAGATGAAAGACTCGGTCATCCCATCCGGCCTGCCCTCGTGCGGCGACGGAGAGGCGTTTCTCCCATTTGTGTGGAAATCCTGTAAAGACGCGGATACCTTTTCTGCGCTTTCGGACTCGACAGACAAGAAGGACTTGGAATAGAATTCCAGTGTAACAAAGGAAATTTTTTTGGAGCATCTTGCTCGACTTTGTGAATCGACCCCGTACATGTATTTAGTTACTATTTTATTTCTTGAATCATGGTTTTCGCAAGATCCCAGATCTGATTAGGGTTTTCTAGATCTATTCCACTGCGCACATCTGATGTGTATCCACCCTAGCAAAACCCAACACAACCACATTCTTTCATGCCACTCTTCGCGACTGCTTCTCCTCAGGCGTCCGCTTCCTCTTCTTTTTCTCCGCATCTTTGCCAAAGCCCGCCTGCCCCTCCTCAGTGATCGCGCGACATGTAGCCTAAGCAAACTTCTCCATCTCCGCCACATTCGCCGCAACTTCCTCCAATTCTCGAAATCCGACAGCTCTCCCTCCTCCAAGATTTTCTCTTGAGTGCCCTTGTTGGGTCACCCCATCTCGCTCGTAGATGGTGCGACCACATGGGGCTCATTTGCAGCCTGCGCGGCAGCGTCGGCCCGCCTAGCAATTTGTACTGCCTCATCTGCATCCATTTTCTCCACCATCTCGCCCGCGGAGTTCCCGCCAGGAACTCCTTTCCTAGGCGAACTCGCTGGAATGATTGTGACATCTCCAAGGGTTTTCGCAGGAATCTCTTTCTTAGGCAAGTCAACCGAGGTGTTCACATCACATTCAATTGTGTTCTCCGCCACTATTGGCTCCACATAAATATTAACTTTCACCACATGCAAGCCCTCCGCCATCAAAGTTTGTGTGGCCTCGTCCTGCTCCAAGGACACAATTTTTGAGGGAAGGCTCTCACCCCTATCCACAACAGCCTTCTTCTCCCTCTTGGCGACTGACTTCTTACAGGTTCTTTGGCTTCCGCCTCTTCTCTATAGTAACCGCTAAAGACCCATGTGGCTCCGGACACCTTCTCAGATGTGTCATCCCTCCTCCAGGTCTTTGGAGAAGTCGTGTGTCGGATCGTCCTCCAGGAACATGTTCAGCTCGAAAGTGCTCATCGAGGTACTCACACTTGACTGTTGCTGGCCAGCAGCCGCCGCAACTGCCTCAGGAGTTGTGAACGCCTTTGGAATCTCCATAATGGCATTGGCCGCAGAAAGACCGCCCACTCTTTGCTTCTTTGTCGGCGAGGTCAGCACTTTAGAAGTGGTCGCAACCACCTTGGTCTCCAGCGCTGCGGCTTTCTTCTAGAGCAAAGCTTCTAACAGAGACTTGTTGCGACCAGCCATCGCTCAAAAGCGTATTCATAGCAGGCAAGGAAGATCAGTTCAAAATGATCATGTTGAGCCCAGCCTCAAACTACTTACAGTTTTCAGCAACGCAAGAATCGGGTCACAGTATCCGCAGATACCAATGTACTTTTTCAAAGCCGCACGGACTTAAAAGAGTGTGGATTATGTTAACTTGAAATCATGTGATGGCAGTCAAATACAGCCATCAGTCTCCAGAAGTGCGTACTATTACTGCTCGTGTAACGACACCAATTCAGTAGTAGGGGCGGTCACTCGTCGTGTGACTGCAGCCACTTCTCCAGCCATAGTGGTCGAGCAGCTCGGTCATTTCCAGCAGCAAAGCCAAGTCCCAAAAGGTCTGGAAGAACACTCAAAATGTCTACCCTAGTTCCCCTCTCTCTAGTATGTGTTGGTTGGTGCGGTTACAACTTGTTGTAACAGCACCTCCCCTCTCGTTTTCTCTCTCCTTCCCAGACTCTCATGTATCCCAGGTAACCTGCATTAATTGCAGCATTAAATGCACTTATCCGTACAGGTGGACCTCTATCAGTATAAATCGAGTGCCAAGGGTGCCCAAAGGAGACATGGAACTTGGGTCAGAACCTCCCATGTCATAAGTGAGGTTACAAGTTCTTGGTCTCCTTTTGTTGCCTACTTTTCTCGGCCTTTCCATTATAATAGCTCTAGAATATCTCTTTGATCTAAAAAAAGTGTTCGCGACGAGTGCCATTTGTCGTTGCGTGTAAATTTGGTGTAGCCGCTCGCGGCATCCTTTTCTTCTTGTCCCCACTACCTTTTTTTGTTTACGTACGCTTCCTGTAGCAAGTAGCCAGATTCTTGAATTCTTGATCCCCGCCCCAGCTTCTCAAAGGGTCAGTGGTAGTGTGTGGAGGTTGGTGACACTTTTTGCACCAACACTACATATAAGGAAGCATAGAATAATAACGCTTTATAAGAAAGTTAAATGATGTTGAAAGAGTGAAACCAGCCCGGTGGACGAAGCATCCCCACGCAGTGAGGGTATGGGGAAGGGTCCCACCATAAGGGCAAAATGTAAGCAAACCTTACCTTGCACCAACAATCTCGGATGAATAAGAAAGAGTATATGAAAAAATTCTTTAATCTTCCTCCATAGGGACTTCACGTTCTAGGAAGAGAAACTACGATCTTTTCTGAGACTTCTCCCTTTCATGATCATGAACAAGATCACAAATGGGAGACCTTACCAACTTGTACTAGAGTCTTGGAGATGAACAAATCTTCCATTTGATCCCGCTCCACCGCTACTATAAGAAGCCTGGTCGTGCACCCAAGGAATCAAGCATTGTGTGTCTACCTACGAGACGCGTTAATCGCGCATCTGGAGCGTCGTCAAGCACTAACAAAGTGCAGTCATCCTTTGGGCCTCCCAATCAACTCGGTAATACCACGTCAATGGATTTTTCCGCAGCCAGCAAGGATCATCGCATGCCCGCACACTACGTGACTTCTTTTGACACCTACATGGATCCCCCAACTCCTCCAATTATGTGCCCTAGCACTCATTATCCTCTCATTCACATGGAAGAACGTGGTCTTACCCTCACTTAAGTAATGGAGTTAATCCAAAAGATGAAGTGACTTGGTAGCAAGAAACCCAAGCAGCTTAGTAACAAACTGCCAATGTCGCCACTTATGAGGCCATAGTTGCCCGCATCAATGGCATGCATCTACCACCCCCGCTAGGGCACCAACAACCAACTACGAGCTCCAATCAGATGTCTTCATTACATCATGCATTCTGAAGCCCACAACAGTAGGTCCGAGGGAGGTAGGTCTCACATTACGTAAAGCTAGATTTTCCCCTATTTGAGAGCAAAAGAGACCTCATGTCCTGGCTCACATGTTGTGAGCACTTTTTTTGTCAACCAACACATATCTTTGGAGGATTGGATAGGGTTGACATCATTCCAACACATGAGCTCAACAAAGTTGTGGTACGTCAGTCTTGAGCTGGAGACATCCAATCTGAATTGGGAAACCATCAAGCAATCATGCAATCTGCTTCAGACCACTGTTCCACAACAATTTGTTGGGCGACTTTGTCTCCCTTAAACAAACGGAGTCCGTGGACGATCACTTGGAGAAATTTCAAACACTACCCGCATGTGTTCCCTCTATACAACCGGAGGATCAAGTATTTATCTTCATTGCAAGCTGGTTATAACGTACGGGGTAGCAGTGGCCATGAAACAAAAAATGACTGGACTGAGGAGCAATTGTAATGTGTATTTATTTGAAGAGGTGGGTGTTGTCAATCGGTGCACTGAGTGCTACCGGTGTACGGGGTAGCACCCACCTCAATTCCAATTATAATGATAATTCTTTCGTTATCAATATAACTCATGAGTCTCTCCATAAATATTCATCACCAATAAATGAAAGTGTTGATTAATGAGGTGGTACCCACAAGTCATGATGGTGGATCCAATCTCGTCTCTTGGCCATATGTGTATCAACTCATCCCTTGACAGGCGTGTGAGCATATCAATCTACCTTACAACCAATTGATTGTAAGTGGAGGTGCCGAAATCTATATTAAGTGCATAAAACTACGTAAGTTTTCTGAATCATGACTATCCTCAACAACTTTTTCTTGCAAATGCTGAAAATCTAGTACAGCATTCAGAAAAACCATAATGTTCTTGCAGAATTTCTTCATAATCAGGTGCCACTGAATATAACAAAAATAAGTTTAGGGGTCTTTTACAAGAAAAGGGTAGACATGATGACGATCATTGCAAGATTTACTTCGGTAAAGTAAGCATCTACAGCTGCAGGCCACTTTAAATAAAGATGTGATGCCAGTACCATGTCTTCAACTAAAGTAAAAGGGCATGAAGAGTTCTAACCATGTGTAAAGAATCCTCTCCAACGACTTCTGAACTTGCTCATGCTGGAAGAAGGTTACATCAGGTACAGTTCTCGGGCAATCAACAGCAATCTATACAAAAGTAGTACTACAGAAATAAAAAAACAGTTGAATTTCTTAATGGAAATGGACTTCAAGGCATGGTTGTTGGATAAAAGAGAGAACCAAAAACCTGACGTAGCATACTGATTTCATCATCAGAACGATCGGCATCAGGAATGTCATAAAATTGAGCAACAGAATCGAGGTATTCTATTCGTTTCCTTGACAAAACTCCTTCGCGTCTATCTGAATTAGGCGGTGCATATCCCTGTTGTCAGCTAGTATTTGAATTTCAAGCATGCAGCATAAGATTATTAATTATGCAAGTGTAATAACCAACTGATGTCGTTCACAATTGACAACCTATTGTTCTGAGCAAAAAATACACCAAAAGAAAGTAGTTATTGTAGCTTAAGATTTCGTGTGGGAATTCAATAGCAATTCTTATATGAAGTCAAACAAATATCACAATTTAGTAATTAAAGTGAAAAACAAGCATGTTCTCATATGCATAAAGAACTATTTTGAAAGGCCTTGAACTATATATCAAGCAGGAATCACTTGTTCTCAAGCAATTCTCAAGATAAAACAAATGGTTGAAAAGTAAGCATGCTCTCATGGATTCAAAATCTTTAGATTCTCTATGAATCACAAGGAATAAACACGACTAACATTACTTGAAAGGCATATGATGCGAAGTTTCCATTGTCACATTCACCATAATTGATAAAATTCCTAACAAATTTCTACTCACAGTTAAAAAAATACAGAAGTATATTAACATGTAAAAATTTCGGCCACTGCTGACGTTCTCTATTAACAACACACTGGTCTGAGCAAAAAATACACCGAAAGAAAGGAGGTATTGTAGCTTAAGACTTCTCCTGGTAATTCAATAGCAATTCTTATAAGAAGTATACACTCAAGCAAATACCACAACTTGAGTAAATAAAGTGAGTGGACAGCAGGCATGTATTTTCTCGTATGCATAGAGAACTAAATTTTGAAAGGGCTGGAACTATATATCAAGCAGGAAACACTTGTTCTCAAGAAATTCTCAAGATAAAACGAATGGTTGAAAAAAGTAAGCATGCTCTCAAGGATCAAAATTTTTTTGATTTTCTATGAATCACAAGGACTAAACATGACTGACATTACTTTCAAGGCACATGATGTGATGTTTCCATAGTCACATTCACCATATTTAATAAAACTCTTGACAAATTTCCACTTACATTAAAGAAACTAAAGAAATATGTTACTATGTATAAATATCGACTAAAATGGCAAGGATGCTAAACCCAAACCCAGTACTCCTTACCCATTATGAGTCAAATCCAATTCCAAAACTTAAGATTCTTAATATCAATTTCGTTTCTACATTTAATAGAGGAACAAATCAATTAGGTAATAAAGAAAGATCTAAAGTGCTAAACTAGTTTATGGTATAACTGTATAAGACCAAATGAAAAATAGCATCCCTCATGAACAGCCATTTCTAAGCTCTCGTTTTTTAACCTGAAAATCAGTAAATAACAAAAATCAACGGACCGTTGAGCATCCTGTTCAAAGGTGTCAACCATTTCTAACCTCTCTCAAAATTTGTGTTATTATAGCTTGCACCCCTCTAACTTTTGAAATTACAATTATCCCCCTCAATGTTTACATTTCATAGCATCCATGAACAAAAAACTTAGAGAGGTGCAAGCTATAGTTACGCAAACTTCGAGCGGAGGTCCCGGTAATAACCCTATAGAGAAAAAGAGAGCTAGGTTAAGATTCCTAAGGGCTCTCCCCTACCGGCACCTTCAACACGACGCATTCTTGTCGAAGACGATTCAGTGATTGGCATGATCAAAGCTTCCGGTTATCAGTTTCAAAATTTCATTTCTACCTTGTGCTCATCGAAACCGATTGACGCTCTCATGGATCAAATTCGCCGACGATGTCCACTCGCGAGCCTGCCTCGATGCCAACATTTCTCTACGAGCCTGATTTGATGACGTTAAGCACTCTCCTGCATCCTCTTCTCGCATTCGTGTCGAGAATCTGCTCTCCGAAGACATCAACCAAGTCCTCCGCGAGCCCGATTGACGTTGTTTTTGACCGCTGCGTCTAGTCACTGATACCTGTTGTTTTGCTCTTTGCCCTGGCGATACTTGTTGTTGTGAGATACGTGTTGTGCTCTCTGCTTCTCTGTCCTAAAAACCCCTCCTTTTAGTTTACCAGTACTTCCAATCTAAAGAATCATCTTCCATCACTTCAAGTTCTAATTATGGAAGAAGGGTGTCACCATGTCCCTTGCTAGTATACGGCATATGCATCATCCCAATTGTCTTCCAATTCATAAATTGGGTAGTAACAAGTATGAAGATAGGTATAGTGGCAACTGTCGGATCTTTGCTTCACTCGGCTCCATGAAGCAATCTGTTTAACAAATGTGCAAATTTTGCAATAGCACGAAGGAGCTCTAAGACACTTTGCACGTGATGTTCTCTCAAGCAAATAATCTAACTCGCTTGGGGGGACTGTTCCTTAAGCTGTTTGAACTACGACAGAGTAATCATCTGAGTACTTGGCCCAGTGGAAGATACTTCTAGAAGAAATTATTGATATATGGGAGATTTCTTCCACCAAAGAGGAACATAAGACCAATTAGGAACAACTTGTCTTTTGTTGGCTATTGAATGGTCTTGCTCCACACTTCTCGGACATTTTCTCGGACATCCCACTCTGCTCATGTAGTTGAACTGGGAGAACGAAGACAGTAGAGATATGAAAATCATCGACTCCAGTCACTTCAACTAAAGTCATCACATAGTGATGTCATTGCTCAGACCATAAAACCAGCATGAACCACTCAACGCCATGTTCGTTGTTTAGCAGACTCTGATGCTTCCGATCATCTTATCAATACAGCAAGTATCTTACATTCGCACTGCCCTCATAGCGATACGTCCCCTGCAATTGATGAATCTACTTTTCCTATCATGAGATTTCGTGATTGTGCTATCACTTCTAACATGACTTTGTCTGCAGTCGCCCATGTTCCACAAACTGCTTACAATCTCTTAAATATTATTAAGTTGACTCGAGAATTACCTTGCAATGTTATCTTAACATCTTCTGGCTGTGTTTTGAGGAACAGATGACAAATTATATTATTGGTATAGGAAAGCTGAGTTGGTGTGTGTATGCTCTAGATGAAGCTCCTTTTGTTGCATGTCTCATTGTCTCTGCCTAGGTTCTAGATCTCCACTACATCCATAGCCAGCCTCCTGCTTCAGTTCCTTAACTTTTGTGTCCTGTGTTAAAGTGTTTTCCTAGTTTCAATTGGGAATCTTATCATTTTGTTAAACATCATAATGTTAGCTATGTATATCCTATGTTGTTAAAGGCGCGTCTCAGGCGTGCATAAGGCTCAAGGCTCACCAGGCTCAGAGGTTTGATCCTTTGTGCGCCTTATTTGCGCCTTTAGAACATAAAACTCGCACCTGAGTTAGATTTTTGTTGTAAATTTTATTTTCAAAAACAAATATAAAAATAATGTAAGAACTCAATAATTTATTATTGATTTGGTGTTTGTAAAAAATAATTGTGCATTGAGACTTATATATGATGCAAGTGATCACATTAATTCTATTTTTAAAGAGATATAAACAATAGTAATGAATTATTAATTAGTAGAATAGATGAAGAATTTGTTTGAGAAGATAAAATGATGTTTGATGTGGATTATTTAAAATGGATGTGGTTGTTTCTTGCCTTCGTCGGGAGCGCATCTGCGTCTTCAGTCTTGCGCCTAGGCTCAAAGACCTTTTTGCGCCTTGGTGCGCTTTGGTGCACCTTGGTGCGCCTCGTGCCTTTAATAACTAAGTGTACATCATGATAATAAATGGGCTTTTGCACCTTTTGATGTTGTTCACTCTGATGTTTGGGGATTTTGTATGATATTTATCCTGTTAATTCATCGTTATTATGTAATGTTTGTTGATGATTTTTCTCCTATGAGTTGGATGTGTGAAAAATCTTTCTGGATTTTTCTCTATTTTTCAAGATTTTTGGAATGAATTTTTTACTCAATACTGCATTAGATTGAAATGTATTCAAACTAACAATGGTTGTAAATATTTTCTCAGTCTATGTTATTCTTTTTGAATGAAAAAAAGATTATCTATCAAACCGTATGTCCTGACAAACCTCAACATAATGGTGTTGCTTAATGCAAAAATTTCCATCTCCTGAAGATCACATGTGCGCTCTTACATCAGATGCAAGTGCCAAAACATTTTTGAGGTGATGTTGTCGCATTTCTCACCGATCGTCTTCTCACGCACATTCTTCATGATGAGACACCACAACAGACATTATTTCCTACACAATCAACAAATATTTTACCCTTTCTTTTGTTTGGTTATGCGTGTTATGTTTGTGATGCTCGACCATCGCTATGAAACTCTACTTGGTCCATTAAGTGTATCTTCCTTGGGTACTCCCGCACAATTTGGGGCTATCAGTGCTACTCACCAAATCTTAGACAATACATTATCTTTGTGGATGTTACATTTGTTGAATCCGTTAAATTCTTTCCTATAGAGCCTACGTCACAAAACTTTGTTGTGTCTCTTGACTCCATCCTCAATTTACCTCCTCCTCAGCCCCTTTCCCCCTCTGAAGTCTCGAAGTATCCCTTCTGGGGTCACTATTATTCCCGTCGTCCTGTGAATTCTATATATGCGCCCTCGCCTATCTCTACTAAGAATATGGACGTGTTTATTCCTTTAGACACCTCTAGAAGGAAGAGTCTGCAAGCATACCAGCTCCTTGTACTGGGGGTACTGAACTCCCCGTTGCTATTACTCGCACTTGCAAAGATACTTCACTATATGTTACCTCTTATCATGGGATATCTGCATTTACACTTGCTTTACTTTCTACATTAGATACTAATACTATTTTGAGCTTGGTTGAGGAGGTCAAGTCTCATCCCGATTGGTCCACTATCATATAAGTCGATTTAGATACAGTGGAACAAACCACACCTGAAAACTTGTTCTACTCCAAGCAGGCAAACATATCATTGGATGCAAATAGATCAATATTGTCAAGGTCGAGGTCGGTGGCTCTCTGGATATCCTGAAATCTCGATTGGTTGCAAAGGGAAATGCTAAGACATATGGCTTAGATTTTGATGAAAACTTTGCCCACGTGACTAAAAGTTCTTACATTCTCTTATTCCTTTCTCTGCAACTTACCACTGACCTATGTACCAATTGGAAATCAAAAATGTGATTCAACAAGGGGTCCTTAAATAGAAGTTTTATATGGAGCAACCTCCAAGGTTCATTGCTGAGGGGGAGCGTTTGAAGGTATGTCATCTCCAAAAGTCCTTGTATGGATTGAAGCGGGCTTGGTTTGGATGCTTCCATGCGATAGTGACTCAATTTAGCCTGCAAAAAGTCAAAAGGACTCATTTATATTCTATCAAGTACACCACGGTGGGTAGCATTCTATTAGTCGTTTATATTGATGACAATGTCATCACGGGAAGTGACTCACAAGGGATTGCACATCTCAAGGCCTTCCTACATCAGAACTTTCGAAAGAAGGATCTTGATCCATTGAGATACCTTCTTAGCATTGAAGTTGTTGATTACAAGAAAGATACCTTCATATGCAAAAGGAAGTATGTTTTGTATCTCCTCACAGATTTAGGTATGACTCAATGGGGTACAATTGATTCCCCACTTGAACTAGGAGGGGAGAGTCTCTATGTGGAAAGTCCATTATTTGAATGTCCAAAGAAATACCGTAAAACAGTTGGCAAACTGAATTGTCTCGCTATGACACATCCAGACATTTCTTGTGTCATAAGTAAAGTCGGTCAACTTATAATATCTACTAATGCTGAGTGGGATGTTGTCATTCATATTATACGATATGTGAAGAAAGATCCAGGTCTTGGTCTAGTTTATAGTGACCATGGCCATAATAATATTGAAGCATTCTACGATTCTAACTGGGCAAGATGCTTAGCCATTCGAAAATCCACCGCTGGTTTAACAATTTTTTTTCGCAAATCAAAAATAAAAAGCAAACCAAATGTTGAAGATGAGTATTGTGCTATATCTCAAACTACTACAGATGTTATGCGGATCAAATAGATCCTTTAAGAGATAGGTTATCATGTTGAAGAACCCACTCAAGTAAGGTGTGACAATGAAGTTGTCATTCAGATTTGTACAACCTCGGGCTCACAGGAGGGAACTCAGCAGAGAGGGGATTAGAAGAATCCTCAAGAGGAGACAAGGCCCTAAGGGGCCCAAAGCACCAACTAAGCGAGAGGGGCCTAAAGGTGGGTCCACTCGCGATAGGCGAGAGGAGCCCAAAGGTGGGTCCACTCGCAATAGGCGAGAGGAGCCCAAAGGTGGGTCCACTCGCGCTAGGCAGGAGGAGCCAAAGTTGAGTCCATTCGCCTGACAGGCGGGGGTCAAAGGAAGATTTTCTATATGCCGACGGAGGGTCTCGCATGCGGGGTGGTCTCAGCCGCAAGGTGGTCCTCTCGCCGAGCGCCGATTCGGCAGGAAGAGAGGCCGGTTCAACAGTTGGGTAGCCGGTTGTTGGCAAACGGTTCATCCTTTTTAGCCTTTTTACTCTTTTATCAAGCTCTTCAGAACAGCGGAGTTTGGCTGTTGGCAGACCCAGCCCAGGGTATTCTGGTAATTTCACAGGTGCTTGATTTGGTTATTTGCAGTTCAAATCCTGAAGCCTATAAATAGACCGGTTATCTGAGAAGAAGTGTGTGAAGAACCCACTCACCTAGCTCAGCACTGGCTAGGGAGGGAAAGGATTCTAAGCGGTGGGTCCGAGAGCCCCCGGTCTGTTCCTTTAGGTGTCTTGTTGGGAGCGTGGTTCGAAGAAAGTAAGCGTGGGCTGCAGTCTTAGATCCGAGCTTTTAGGAGAAACTAGTTCTGCTGGTTTCAACAAGATTACTACTAAACCAATATTTCATGAGCATACCATACGCATTGAGGTGGATTGTCATTTTTTAGACAAAAATATGAAGACATAATCATTTCTCTGGGACATGTCAAGATTAGACTTGCTGACAACTTCATTAAGGGGATCTCGAGACCGAGAGTAAAATATCTTTGTAACAAGTGGGCATGATTATCATAACATGAACCAACTTGGGGAGTGTTGAATATTCTCATTTTATATATTTTGTATATTCTACCATTTGTGTGTGTGTGTGTGCGTGTGCGTGTGCGTGTGCGTGTGCGCGCGCGTGCGGGCGCGCGTGCGGGCGCGGGTGTGTCTTCCTTGCCCATTGAGGGGATAAAAGTGTCACAAATGAGGGGATAAGAGCATCAGTTTTCCCTTTAATTATATTAACAGGTTATAACAAGCTTCTACCATGTTTTCGGATACTAGATATTTGAAGATGTGAGAAAGAAAAATGCTAAACCATAAAAAATCTTAAGTCAGCCTAGATATTTGAAATACACTCTCAATCCTTAATGGATAATATTCATTTAAATTATGCAACAAAGGAATTTGGACAGGAATTTTTAGGGTATAAAGCTCAGGAACAGCTCAAATTTTGACAATGATCAAATGAACTTTCGAATGGGGAATATGTTAAAAGAAAAACTATCTTAGGCTCAAGGGGAGGTGACCACATCACAATAAGTGTCTAGGGCTTCTAACATCAGGCAAGGGGTTAAGTTGGCACAAATTAAGAAGACACAAGACCTAAAGGTGTGTTCTTCTCAACATGGTATCAAAGCCGACGATTCCACCCGTCGGCCATCCTAGATATAGTCGTCCTCCATCAACCTAGATGTTGGACAGCCTGCGTTAGTTCCTATCTTCATCGCCTGGTGTCAACAAGGTCGCATAGGCATGGATTGTCATATTTTTAGTTCGAAGATGACGATTCAGTGATTGAATTCAGCAATTTTGAGGCTTGTTTTGCTTTCCATGTCGATGATGACAATTCTGCCGTTGGTTATTCCATTTTCTTGCTCAATTCTTCTATTGTTTCTTCAAACAGAACCATCTGTTTTCTACTTTGTGGTGAACGGCATGATTATTCGCCATTCGTTGTTGGACCTCCGGAGCTTAAGCCTTCTTGTGTGCCTCTTCTCTCCATATGGGAGAGGAAATTCGAATGTGGATTTCTCACATGTCGTCATTCACATCAAATTGAATGGTAGGAACAATCACCTATGGGCTCAATCTATGAAAATATTTATTGGGATCCATACAAGACTTGGATTTATTACTGTATCCAAACTTGCTCCCATCAAGATTGACCTCTCTTATGAGGAAAGGGAAGGTGAGAACTTGATCAATTGTCTTATCAACACTATAGAACCCAAAATTGTAAATCAATTCTTATTACGTAAAAGCCGCTATAGAAATATCAGAACTAATTGAACAAAATTATTCAAAAAAAAAACATGACAGGGATCTACCAACATCAAACAGAGCAGATACATATGAATGACTTCGAGATGTATTATAGTAAACTAACTCATAAATGGGTAGAAATTGACCAAGACTCAATTATTCAAACTATTAGGGACTACATAACTAAACTTATGCAAAGAAGAATCTTTGAAATGCTTTTTGACCTTCCTTCAAAGCTTGAATTCCAGTGAGTTCAGATATTGGAAACGGATTTTGTTCCTAATTTGGAGATTGTTGCTCATTATATTTGGTGAGAAGCTAGCCATATAAATTATCTGTGCATTGATGTGAATATAGGATATGATAAATCTGCTCTTATTGTTGAACAAAGAAAGTGAAGCACTAGAAACGTAGAACAAGGAGGTAAGAGTAAGATGAAGTGCAGCTACTGTGGAACGAAGGGACATATGAAGGATAAGTGTTGGGACTTGCATCACAACATAGTCCCACCAGGATGGATATGTGGTACTGGTGGGAGATATGTTAGATCCCAAATTGCTTTGCATTGCACCTTGGAATAAAAGCCAACTTATAGTGGTAAATAAAAGTTTAATTAGAGAGTTAAATGTCATGAAGGTCAATGTTGAAAGATCTCCTATTAAAGACACATTTAGTACTGCTGCTCATGCTCAAACTACACCTTTATCGACAATGAAGTCGCACCGAACCGGATCACTGACTTTGGAAAATTTGATCATATGGCAGGATCTACTAGTGGGATAACTTTCATCTCTCCATTATCTGGCAGTGTTAGACTTGCTGATGGATCTTTTGCATTGATGACTTGTCAAGGAATTATTCATATCTCTCATAACAATCCGGTTGTAATTGTTCTTTCATTCCCAACCAACTTACAGTATGAGCAATTTAACTAAACAACATAATTTACCTATTACCTTCTTTTTTCTCATTGTGTTTTCTAAAATATGGCGAGTGGGAGAACAATTAGGGGTGGACATGAGTTTGTTGGTGTTTATGTCAAGGACACCGGACAAGCATTTGGTGCTTAAACACCCATAAGTGTTGATCGATCAATGATGTGACAAATGATTTGGACATGCGAGTTTGAAGACTCTGAAATCTACTTTTCCTAGTTACTTTAATGAGATTACAACTAGAATTGAATGTCAATCTTATGAATTTAAAAAATGTTAGATTTTATCGAGCTTGGCAGACTGGCGGTTTGGTCGGACGGTCTGGCAGTTAGGCGATCTGCTGGTTTGGTCCAGGCGGTCTGAAGGATTTGCGGTCTGGCGCCTTAGTCCAGGCGGTCTGGAGGTTTGGTGGACTAACAGCTTAGTACAAGCGGTCTGGCGGATTGAATTGTTGATTGAGTTTAGCGGACTGGCGGGTTAGCCTTGGCGGACTGGTTCTCGTTGTGTTGCGGACTGTCTCTTGCGGTCTGATCAGAAGACTAGGCAGCTGTGTTGCGATCACGCTCTGATCTCGTTGTTGCGGACTTGGCGAACAGAGAGTTGAAGTCACTGCGGATAGAGGCACAACTGAAGCTGCGGTCTGAAGAGCAGCTGAAGCTGCGGGTACAGGCAATTGTTGCGTCCTGATGCTCAAGGGAGTTGGTCTGGAGTTTGGCGGATTTGTGCTTTTGTCCGCTAGTGTGGAGCGGATTGCTGTTCACGGTCAGCGGCAATGGACTGCTAGTAGAGTCCGGCAGATACCAGTATGAAGCGGACAGTGCCTAACCGCTCAGTTATAGCGGTCTAAAATTTTTTGTAACCGCCCAGAACGTGTGTTATATTTTAGTCTCACATCGACTGTTGTATTTTTTTCTTTTTTTCTCCCTATAAATAGGGGTCATACTCATGTAAGTTAACTTTGTGGAATGTAAAGCTTGTTATTTAGATTTTCTCACATGATATCAGAGCTCAGCTGATCCTTGCGGTTTCTGCTTTTCTAACCGTCTGTTTTGCTCTGTTGTGATCCTTGCGGATTTCAATTTCTAACCGCCCGTCTCTAGCGGTTTCTTCAGCCCGCACGGATTCCTTTTCTAACCGCACGCCTTTAGCGGTTTCTTCAGTCCGCTTTGCACTCATTTTTTGCGGTCTCTACGGACTCCTTTTTTTTAACCACCCACTGATCTTTTCTTCTATCCCGTGGATTCCTTTTATAGCCGCATTCTTCATGTCGGATAAAGAGTGCACTTCTTCCAGTTTATACGCATCTTCTTCTCAAACCGCACCAACTATTTCTACTCCTTTTGGCAACCTTGGAACTGCTTCCAAGTTAACTGACCCGAATTATCCAGACTGTAGTGTTTCATTTTTGTTCTTGTCGATGTCTTAATGCAAACGTCATCATCTCACTGATGACCCTCTAGCTCGTGGATCTGCTGTCTTTGATGATTGGGATGCAAATGATATTTTTGTCATGACGTGGCTTGCTAATAGTCTCTTTGATGAGTGCTTACCGGTTATTCGGCATGATGAGACCGTTATAGTTGTTTGGACTCATCTTGCTGCTCTGTATTTGAAAGGCGCTCAGATCTCGTGCATATACACGTTATATGTTGATTTGTTTGACCGCCCCACTTTGATTCATGCTGATGCTTATCAGGAAATGCAAGCTCTTAGTGCTGAAATTTTACAACATCGTTCGTTCTCTGTTGATCTAGCTGAGCAGCACAAACACTTCCAGGAACTTCTGGTTGTGTGTTATCTTCTTCTCCTTCCAGAATCTTATGACATGATAAGAAAACAAATTCATGGCGAAGCTAATTCTCACACTCTTGATGTCACTGCTGCTCGTATTGCAGTTGTTACCACCCTTCTTTAGCGACATCTGCTTGCCTCCCCACCCCATCCTGATATTTTTGCTCATCAGGTTTGCTCTGGTAATTCTAGTGGTTGTGGAGGTCACGCTAGTGGGCGGGGTGTGTCTCGTCATGTCTGCTCTCATTGTGGCAAGACAGACCATCTTGTTGGTCGTTGTTGGGCTAAGTATCCTCATCTTCGCCCATCTGCGGGCGACAACACAAAAAACTCCACGTCTTTTCCTCTTCTACAAGTGCTAATGTAGTTACTCAGGGTAAGTGGCTGATTGATTCAGGCGCAACTAATCACATGATAGGTGATTCTGGTTTGTTCTCTTGCTTGAATAACCGGTCTCCTCTGATTTTTGTTGTGGATGGTAATCCGTCTCCTGTATGCAGGACTGGTACAGTTTGTGTCACTCCGATTTTGCGGCTTGAGGACACGTTTTACGTCCCGCCTTTTTCGTACAATTTACTCTCTGTTCCTGCTCTTTGTAAATAGTTGAACTGCACGATTACCTTTACTTCTACTAATTGTTCTTTTCAGGAACTACATCCCAAGGAGAAGATTGTTACTGGGACTGAAAGCAATAGGCTCTTCTTCCTCGACAAGGTCACTGCTTTCTTCGGTACTCTTCTGCAGTGGCATCTTCTCCCTTATCATCCTCCTACTCGTCCCATCTACCAACTCCTACCATATTTGCCTAAGGAGGACTCCTCTTTGAACTGTGAGGTCTGCCAACTTGGCAAGCATCATCGCTCTTCCTTACCAGCAAGACAAGGACGCAGCTCTTCTCGTCTGTTTGAACTTGTTCATTCAGATGTTTGGGGTCCTGCTCCTGTTAGGACTGTTGGTAGAGAAAGTTATATTTTGTTATATTTTTGATGATTTCTCTCGCGGTACTTGGTTGTATTTAATAAATGAGTGTTCTGAACTTTATTCTGTGTTCACGACAGTTTATAATGAGATACAAACTCAATTGATGTTTCTCTTAAAATTCTTCGAACTGATAATGCTCGAGAATATCTTAGTAAACAATTTTTCGATTTTTGCATGTATCGGGGCATAGTTCATCAAACTAATTGTCCTTACACGTCTCAGCAAAATGGGGTTGCTAAACGCAAAAATCGACATCTCCTGGATGTTACTCGCACCCTTTTCTCACAGATGAATGTTCCTCGCTCGTATTGGGGACATGTTGTGCTTCATTCTTGCTATCTGATCAACCGTATTCCCTCATCGGTTCTTCAAGGTCACACCCCCATTCTCCATTTTACATCCAGGAGATCAACATTTTTCTTTACCTCTCCATATTTTTGGCTTCACTGCATTTGTGCATTCTACATCTCCAGGTCGTGAAAAAATTTCACTTCGCTCGGTAAAGTGCGTCTTTATGGGCTATTGTCCGACCCAAAAGAGGTATCGGTGCTTTGATCATCTACTAAGGAAACAGTTTGTTTCTGCTGATGTTATATTTTTCGAAGATATGCCTTATTTTTCTCGAGCTTCTACTCTCTCCCCATCTAATTCTTCACATCTCTTCATATTGTTTCCACACTTACACCTGCATTTGTTCTACCTTCTACGTCATTATCTTCTCCTCCCATACTAGTTCATTTATCTTCGCCTCTATCTTCTGATTTTCCCTTACCTTTGGAGTCGTTGCTGACAGTTCCCGGGCCAGTAATCTCTCCAACGGATGGATCTACTACAGAAGACAAGTCAGATCTTGACCTTCCTATTGCTCTACGAAAATAAGTTAAAACATGCACTAAACAATTTCATTCATGATGTTGTGTCTTATGCTCATCTATCCCCAGCTGGAAGGAGATTTGTCCTTGCTCTCTCGGCAAATGTTGTCTCGGTTAATTATCAGGAGGCGCTTGCTATTCCACATTGGAAAGCGGCACTTGATGAAAAAATGAAGACCTTAACTAAAAGGGGTACTTAGACTATTGTCCCTACACCTCTAATTATGAATGTGATTGGTTGTCGGTGGGTCTTTGTCATCAAATTTCATCTGGATGGCAATATTGACCGCAATAAGGCTAGGCATGTTGCCAAAGGCTTTACTCAAACCTATGATGTGGACTTTTTTGATACATTCTCCCCAGTTGCTCGTATCAGAACTACCCGTGTTCTTTTCTCTGTTGTTGTTAACTGAGGTTGGGAGATGTATCAGTTATATGTGAAAAATATCTTCTTGTATGGTGATCTACAAGAGGTGGTTTACATGGAATAACCTTCTGGGTATGTTACTCAGGGGAAGTCTCAGGTATGCAAGTTACGGAAGACAATTTATGGTCTAAAGCAAAGACCATGGGCCCGGTTCTAATTGGTTTCACTCGCAGTTTTGTTGATCACACTCTTTTTATTCGCAAGGCTACTAAAGGTCTTGTGGTTCTTGTTGTCTATGTGGATGATATTCTCCTTACTGGTGATGATAAGGAAGGAGTTGATCTAGCAAATAGGCATCTTCAACAACATTTTGTTACAAAGGATATGCGCTCTCCTAAGTACTTCCTAGAAATAGAAATCTTGTGGAAACACTACTCTGTGGTGCTCTTACAACGGAAATATGAGTTAGATCTTTTGAAAGAAACTGGTCTTCTTGGGGCAAGACCTGTTAGTTGTCTTATGGTCGTTGGTGATGACAAAAGTTGGAGAGAAGATTCACCTCTTCTTTCAGATAGTACTATGTACAGGCGACTTGTGGGCAAACTCATCTATCTGACTGTTACGAGACCTGATATTTGTTATGCAGTAAGGAAGGTCAGTTAGTTTATGCAAGCTCCCAGATAGTGTCATCTTCGTTCTGCCTTGAAAATTTTGGAGTATGTGAAAGACTCTACAGGAAAGTGGTTATTGTTTCGAAAACATAACCCATCTGAAGGCTGAAGCATATTCTGATGCTAGTTATGCTGACAATAAAAAATATAGAAAGTCTACCTCTAGTTTTTGCACCTTTGTGGAAGAAAATATTGTCAGCTGGAAAAGCAAGAAATAGTTTGTTGTGTCACGATCAAACGCTGAAGCTGAGTACCGAAGCATGGCATCAACAGTTTGCGAGTTGAAATGGTTGCGTGCACTTATGCTTGACTTGAGAGAAATATATGATCCTCTTTTACCTATATTTTGTGACAACCAGACTGCTATACATATATCAAAAAATCCAGCTTCATGAAAGGACAAAGCACATTGAAGTTGACTGTCACTTCGTCAGAGAAAATTTTTTGATAAATCAAATATATACTTCATTCATCACTTTTGACAAGGAGCTTACAGACATCTTTACCAAACTAGTGTTCGCTTCTCTTTTAGATGTCTGTGACAAGTTGGGCATGTTTGACATATATGCTCCAGCTTGAGGGGGAGTGTTAGATTTTATAGAGCTTGGCGGACTGGTGGTTTGGTCGGGCGGCCTGGCAGTTAGGCGGTCTGCTGGTTTGGTCCAAGCGTTCTGGAGGATTTGCGGTCTGGCGCATTAGTCCGAGCGGTCTGGAGGTTTGACTGGTGGATTGAGTTTAGCAAACTGGCAGGTTGACTGGTGGATTGACTGGTGGATTGAGTTTAGCAAACTGGCGGGTTAGCCTTGGTGGACTGGTTCCCGCTATGTTGTGGACTGTCTCTGGCAGCCTGGTCAGAAAACTAGTCAGCTGTGTTGCGATCACGCTCTGATCTCGTTGTTGCGGACTTGGCGAACAGAGAGTTGAAGTCGCTACGGATAGAGGCACAGTTGAAGCTGCGGTATGAAGAGCAGCTGAAGCTGCGGGTACAGGCAATTATTGTGGCCTGATGCTCAAGGGAGCTGGTCTGGAGTTTGGCAAATTTGTGCTTCTGTCCGCTAGTGTAGAGCGGACTGTTGTTCACGGCCAGCAGCAGTGGACTGCTAATAGAGTCCGATGGATACCAGTATAAAGTGGACAGTGTTTAACCACTCAGTTATAGCGGTCTAAAATTCTTTTGTAACCGCCCAGACCACGTATTGTATTTTAGTCTCACATCGTATGTTGTATTTTTCTTTTTCTTTTCTCCCTATAAATAGGGGGGTCATACTCATGTAAGTTAACTTTTTGTCGAATGCAATGCTTATTATTTAGATTTTTTTTACAAAAAATATTGTAGAACCAAATATTCTCTTAGTTGTAGAAGTTTTAAATGTTTTGATTTGATACATTCTTATGTTTTGACATCCCCGATTTGCTCTGTAAATGCATTTCGTTATTTTGTTTCATTTATCAACGATTACTCTCGTTTTATTTAGATTTTCCTTAAGGAAAAGAAAAATGAAGTGCATGAACTATTTTGATTATTTTATCATTATGTGAAGACTCCGTAGGGTGCCCAAATTAAAATTCTTAGGAGTGACAATGGAGACGAATTTATAGATATGGAACTTCAGAGGTTCTTCGATGAACATGATATTGTTTTTCAAACTTCATGTTCTAGGACTCCACAACAAAATGGAATTGCAAAAAGAAAAATTGTTATATTATTGGAACTACTTTGTGCATATTACGAGAGATGCATGTCCTTAAGGAGCTGTGGGATAAAGGTGTTCTCACTTATGTCTACCTGATTAAGACTCCTTTATTTAATCTGATGACGTTGGACACTTTGGAGGGAAGGTAGCCACTAAGACTCCTTTATTCAAGTCTCCTTTTATTTAATCTACCACCTAAAGTTTTAGATGTGTTGCCTTTGTGCACATTTTGGAACCACAAGAATAAATTGGATCATCAAGCTATCAATTGTATTTTTTGTTGAAAATGTTGTGAACCAAAATGATATATGGGTTAATCCCCTTTGTTGCAAAAAATGATTATATTTAAAGATGTCGCCTTCGTTGAGCATACACCATTTTACTCAGAAGAAGAGATAAAATATAACTTATCAAGTTAATAATGAATATGAGAGTGGTATGATGCCTCTGCTTCCCGCATTTGTGAATGCACTAACTACCAGTAGCATGAATATACCGATTGAGAATGAAGTAAATCAGAGGTACAAAAGGAAGTAAATCAGAGGTACTGAACAAGATAACAATACTCATGTTCCATTATCCACCTCCATATCCGAACACTGAGACCACTCAAGGAGATACATCTTCTCCTCTCCAGATTCATAGTGGTCATACTAAATATCCTACTAAGAAATATGTTGAGTATCAATCTATCTCTCCATCTCTAAAATCTTATCCTGCTTCTATTTTATCTATTGTCATCCCTGCTAATTTTTCAGATGATATATATAATCCTCATTGAAAGAAAGTTATGGAAGTGGATTGGAATCCTCTTCAGTATCAAAATATTTGGAAATTATTATTATTCCTCATGGGCGCCATACTTTTGTAAATAAATGGATATATAATATCAAATATCTTCATGATGACATTTTTGATAGATATAAAACAAGGTTGTCAAAAATTTTACCCAGATCGATGAGATTGACTTCTAAGAGACATTTGCCCCAATTGCTAAATTTAACTCTGTTGGAATAATTTTATCTATTGCTACTCACAAATCTTGGCAACTATATCAACTTAATGTGAAGAATGTATTTCTTCATGGAGAACTAAATGAAGAAATTTATATGACCTCTCCCCATAGCATACAAGTTCCTAAATACATGGATGTCGTCTTAAAAAGACTTTGTACAACCTGAAACAATCACCTCGTATCTAGCTTAAGAAGCAAAGTGTCAAACTCTTAGGTATGGAATTTTCTTGATACACTTATGATCATTCTGGCTTCATATATTGGAAGGAGGGATATAACATTATTCTTATTGTTTAAGCGGATGATATTTGTTGAAACCGGAAACCACGGTTCAATGAGAAGTTCGGACCAGAGCTGTAGCTTGCTTTTACTTTTCCCGAATCGGTACACTGGACTGAGGACATAGAGTTTGGAGACCTTCCCACCAGAATCTCAAACAGATCCCGAGCCGCGGCGAGGAGGTCTCGCTACACACCTGGAAGATCTTAGATCACTTCCCCTCGCAATCCAATGCTAGAGCGGGCACCTTCGTAGAGCGTTGAGAGCGCTCCCCGCTACCCACCCGGAAACCACGGTGAGTAGTGCGCTGAATCTCTTACCTACCAAAACGAAATAAAGGGGAGAGAAACCAAGAAGAGAGGTCCTCCCGCAAAGATGTCATTGGGGGGCTATTTATAGTTTTCTAGGGATGGTCTGCGGGTAGCGAAATCCCATTGTTTGGTTTTACTAAGCGCAGCCCGAATTAGTTTGCCAACAGTGAAATCCCGATGTTTGGTGAGGCTAGTGGCAGAGCAAAATGGGGCCTCCTGGAAACTGAGAACTTATTTCTCCCTGGGAGAGCCGAGTGGGCCTCGCCCCACTCGCCTGAGCGGCAAGTGCGAGCCAGCTAACCCCACTCGCCTGAACGGCGAGTGGCCGAAGGGGACGGATTCTTGCTTCCCGCCCCCTGTCCTGGGGCGAGTGCGAGCCAACTAGCCCCACTCGCCCCCTCTACTCGCATGGTGGTTCTTTTCTTGCCTAATCGCGTCACGGCTTGGCATGCCCACTCGACAAATACGGGGTTGCACGCAATCCCCGCTCTTTTCGACTTTTGACATAAGCTCGGAAAGACCCTCCAACTCCACTGTTATTTGGCGAGTGGGAGCTAAGGGAATTTGTCGGTGGGTCACACCAAAGCTTATATATACCAAAGGGGGGAGGGAGGCCACCCCAAAGAGTTCCCCCTCGGCCTCCCCAATTTCCTACCCGCTTTCTAACGCCATACTGATCACGAAAGCAGCTCGCCTCGTCGCTGACAAAGAGAAGAACAAGGCGGACTCGACTAATCTAATGGCTATTGCTACTAAACATTCATCCTGAACTCCGGCGAGATGGGTGGAGGACCGAGTGATCAAGAAGTCGACGCCTGGCCAAGCCAGAGGAGATACAATCCCGCTTGAGCCCCTGGGTCCATCCCCAACCTTAGTCTCCGCCCTCCTGTCAAGCTACAATCTCTTTAAAGCTTGCCTCAGATTTAATTCACTTTTTCTGAATCTTTGGCGAATTTATGACATACACTTTTGCAGCTCAACATTTTCGGCGAGGTAACGGAGGGCCAGGCAAACAAGACATAGGGGGGGTCGGCAAGTCAGGACGAATCGGATGCTTACGCACAGATCCCAGGTCGGTGAATTCACTCATCACCGCCCCCTGACTCGCGTTTTTACTAAGTGATTAATAACGTCTCGCCATACAGTACCCTCTTTTGTCGACCTCGTCTCAACTCCCTCCGCCGTCAGGTCTCCGACCCGCGACCTCAGCCGAGAACTCGCTAACACCACGACGTCGCCGGCGGGTAGGAGTGCGGGAACTTCAACACCCATTGTCCAGTCTCCCTGTAATCCAAACCTCTAACGAGTGGGGTCGGGGAGGTCTCTAATGTTGCCCCTCAATGACCCCTTCGGCAATCAGTCGAGAACGCACTCGCGCAACCCCGGGAAGGATGTCGAAACCTCTCTAGGTTATCCATCGAAACCCTCTCATTTGTTTTGGTCGTGCCAACCTTGCGCTAAATTCTCGCTCGCCTTTGTCACATGCAATCGACGTCTCTACCGGTGGCGAACCGGACGACACCAGAACATACCCGGCGCCTCCCTCTCCCGACATGATCCGGGACTTCCTCGGCAAGCTGGCGTCTATCGCCGAACTGACGGAGCGGGTAGCGAGCATCCTGCGGAAACATGGGCTCATGCTTCGCGAGATCCAGGAGAAGAGGGCCCAGCCCGCGGACGATGGCCTTCCCCACCTTCTCGCCCTACAATAGTGAGTGGACTCCTTGGAGCGCGATTGTGCAACGTTTACTGGTGCGATGCAGACGCTCCTTGGAGGGAACACCGCTTCGTTGGAGGGGCACTTGAGGAAAATTGATGAATGCAGACGCACCCTCCAACACGAAGTCGTTGCTATTCGCGAGGAGATCATCCAAAGGGGAGACCCGCAGGTGAGGACGCGAGGGCGCAACTCGTGAAGGTGGATCCCACATTGACTCGGCAGGATAAACTTTATTTAACTTGTATTTGTTTTCTGTGTATTCATGATCTCAAAACAATTTTTATTATTTCTTGTTGCGCGACCCTGCTTCTCGTTGTGGTTTACTTATCGCTGGATTTGTAGCAAATGTCTGATTTGTGATGTAGAATAGATTTGTCTCGCTGCGGGATTCGCACCCGTCATTGGTAGTGGGCGAACCGAAGCGGGGCGAACTCTGGGAAGCTTGTGAGTACGTGGGTGGCGAGCGGTCTCGAGCCAATTGGTCGGACTCTCTCTCTCTCCTTGCCTCCATAAATATCCCCCTTCGGGAAGCTCTCACCCACCGCATTAACTGTTATCCCTTACTCATCACCCATCTACCTTCTACTCTCCTCTTCGACTCGCACAATGGGTGGTGATGGCGATGGCTCAGAGGGAAGGCAGACTGCGCGGCCCATTTCTTGTACTATGTCTTTCCGGACGGGCAGGTATCAGAGGACGAGATGCCGAAAATCATTGACGAATACGTGTCGGCGGGATTCGTGGCCCGCGCTCCCGCTGAAGGCGAGTCCCTCAACACCATAAAGGAGGACAAGTTTGCCTTTCCTCTCGCCCATTTTGAGAAGGGGCTTCCGCCTTCCGCTATGGCCGGAGGTGAAGCAATTTCTAAAGTACTTTTGGGGCAGTGCCCGCACAGGTTAGCCCCAACGCGATTGTCATGCTAGTGGCATTCACGTGCTTTCTGCGTGAGGAGAGGATAGAGTTCAACTTGACGGTCTTGCGCAAGCTGTTCATCTACCGAGCCACCAACGATGGGGTGGCCTTCCTCACCGACTCGCAGATTAAAGTCTACGAAACCATCAACAAAGCACATCACTAGACGGATCGCTTCATCTTCATCAAGGGTGCGCACAGGAATATTCCCTACGCGCCAGTCCAGAAGGAAGTGTCCGTCCGCCGAGCTCCCCACGTAGACGGTGAGGACGCAAGGTTGCACAAGTTCTTCCTGGGGAAGAACTTTGAGGTTGCCATCTCGTGGCGCAACCTCGACTCGCTACTCCCAATTCATCCGGGTGAAGGTATGTGAATCTTTTCCATCTCGCACTTTTCATTCGCCCCTCACAGTGTTTTCACTTGCGCCTCAACCTCCCTTTAACATTCCCTGCAGGAGCTCACCAAATTCTCCAGAACCCGCCCTACGCGTAAAAGGGAAGGTGGATCCCGTCCTCGCGCTCGCCAAGTCTGCAACAACGGCATGCACCGACGACGTGGAAGATCCCGCGACCAGCGACGGCCGGAAGAAGAGGGCGGTGGCTGATCTGGGGTCCTCATCAGGCGGGCCATCAAAGCGGCAGAATTCGTTGGCTTCCAAGAAGGTTGCCCCGACCAGCGAGCCAACCCCCCCCCCCAGCGGGGAGTGGGCTGGAGAGCGATGTGTTGGGGACACCCGACTCGCATCCCAATGTTGGGATGGGGCAGAAGCCCTTGGATGGTGCTGGGCAGGCACTGTTCGCCTAGGGGGAGTGGTAGCATCGGGTGTCCCTATCCTCGCTCCTCCCCTCCTGGACAGAGCAGGGGCACGCTGGCGAAGACGCCTATGCTTTGTCCTTTGGGGTGTACAGCCGCCAAGACGTCGCCGAATACAATAAGCTGACCCTGAAGGGGCTCGCCTTCGAGAGCTCGCTGGCCCAGCTGCGCGCCACCAAGCTCGCATACATGGTTGCGCGGCGCGGCATCAGCTTCACTAAGAAATTCCACAATGTTGAAGCCAAGAAGGAGCTCACCAAGGACAAGTTCTTGGACCTCGAGACGCACCTTGAGCTCTCTGAGCGCCTACTCGTCAGGCACTCTAAACTCTAGCGGCGTGGTAGGTTATCCCTACACTTTATTCTCTTTTTCCTTTTCCTTTTATCTTGCCTTTCTCTCCCTATTCCTACTCCCAACCTCTTTCTTTTCAAGATGTCGAGACCACTGACTGCATGCGGTCGTGCGTCTGCGACCTGGAGGTGGAACTGGCGGACACTAGGGCAAAGCTCGTCGCGGCCCTTGCTGAAAAGACTGTCAAGAGGCCCAGCAAGTCCACATCCAGCGGCTACAAGCTTCTTCATTTCACCCCGCGGGAGGTGGAGAGCATCTGAAAGCTCTTGATTACGCAGACAACAGAGACAACGTTGAACTTGATGCGGAACCTCGATGCCTTGTGGGATGACTGGAGGAAGCTCATCACGGAGGATCTCATCCCGGACTTCTTCGCGTCGGCGGCGAGTCCACCTTCCTCAGGACGCGGCTACTCACCCTCGGAGAATGACAAGATGGAGCGCCCTCCCTAGGATCCACCCGCGAGCTGAGAAGCTCTGAACTTTTTTGTTGTTTTATGCGATGTAATGGCTATTTTGCCAATAATATTTTTGTGATACATAAGGATTCTTAATCTTTCTCTATGATGTTTATCTTCTTTCCATTCTGTTTAGTATTTATTTTTCTTCAGTTCACAACCGAGTTTGCGCTTTGGTTCGGAATTGATCTCATCTCAACCTTCCACCCGAGCGACCTGCTAGCTCTGTCGGCTTGTGAGAGCCCGATCAGCTGGATCCTATCGGGGGCTCTTTGGTTCGGAATTGATCTCATCTCAACCTTCCACCCAAGCAACCTGCTTGCCCTGCCGGCTTGTGAGAGCCCAGTCAGCGGGATCCTATCGGGGGCGCTTTGATTTGGAATTGATCTCATCTCAACCTTCCCCCGGAGCGACCTGTCTGCCTTGTCGGCTTGTGAGAGCCCGGTCAGCGGGATCCTATCGGGGGCGCTTTGGTTTGGAATTGATCTCATTGCAACCTACCCCCCCCCCCCGAGCGACCTGCGTACCCTGCCGGTTTGTGAGAGCCCGGTCAGCGGGATCCTATCAGGGCCGCTTTGGTTCGGAATTGATCTCATTTCAACCTTTCACCCGAGCGATCGGCCTGCCCTGCCGGCTTGTGAGAGCCTGATCAGCGGGATCATATCGGGTACCCTGAGATCTTATCGGGTACCCCTCAATCCGGACTTGTCAGGCCATGATGTGAAAATAAAAAGGAATTTGGTGAGGAGAAAACTTTTCTTGTTTATTTCACGGGTAAAACACTTCAGATCGTCACCGCTCCAAGTATTGCTAAGGGGTGTTCCTTCGACATTTTGGAAGTGATAACTTCCTGAGGCAAGTGCTTCGAGTATTAAAAAGGGTCCTTCCCAGTTAGGGTGAAGCTTGCCGACGGCTGCCCCCTTCCTGTGGCGTCGACCTTTTTGAGGACCAGGTCCCCCTTAATAAAGTGTTTGATCCTAGTGTTCTTGTCGAAGTACCTCGTCATCCGACGCTTGACCTGCTCCTGGCAAAGAACAGCCAGGTCGCAAAGTTCCTCCATAAGATCGAACGAGAGTCGTTGCTCTTCTTCATGTCCACCATCCATTCCTCTTCACCTTCCCCCGCGGCGATAGCCCGCGAAGATCGCACCTCAAACTCTACTGGCAGCACGACCTCGGACCCATGAGACAATTTGAAAGGAGTCTCCCCTGTGGCCATGTTCGGAGTGGTTCTCAAGGCCCAGAGGACTGAGGGAAGCTGCTCCACCCAGTTACCCCTCAAGTTTTCCACTTTTTTCTTCAACAAATTAACAATCACTTTGTTTGCGGCTTCCACCTACTCGTTGCTCCTGGGGTGGTGGACCGCCGCAAACCTGAGGTCGATGCCCAATTGACCGCAGAAGCTGACGAACTCGTCGTTGGCAAATTGCGGCCCATTGTCTGTGATTATTGTCAAGGGCAACCCATGTGGGCAAATTATTTCTCCCCGTATAAAGTTTCGGATTACCTGTGAAGTTACCTTTGTCAGTGCTTTGACCTCCAACCACTTTGAGAAATAATCCATCATGACTAAGAGGAATCTCCTCTGACCACTGGCCTAGGGTAATGCCCCACCAGGTCCAGTCCCCAGATTGCGAAGGGTCATGGTGTCGTGATCGTCCTAAATCTCTACACAAGCAGGAGCTGGAGTGGTTCATAGAGCTGCCACTTCTGAAATTTCTTCTTGTACTTCGCGGTGTCTCTGCTTATAGTCGGCCAGAAGTACCCCTGCAGCTATACTCTTTTCTCTAAGGTCCAGCTCCCCGAGTGGCTATCACACTCTCCACAGTGGATTTCTGCCAAGACCCTGGGGACCTCCTCCTCGGCAACACATCTAGCTAGGAGCCCGGATAGGATCTTCTGATACAGCACGCCCTCCCATAGTAAGTAAAAGACTGTCTTGTACCTGAACTTCCTTTTATCTGAAATCTACTCTGGGAACTCCCCTGACGTTAGAAAAATGACAAAGTGGTCCATCCACGAGGGTCTTCGGTCAATTTCCATCAGCTCTCCATCTTCAATGGATGGTCAGAACAACTCAGTCACGGCCCCCCTTCCCGGGGGCTGAACTTAGCAAGGCGATCTGCTTGCATACTCTCCTCCTGAGGTACGTGCTGAATGGAGGTGTGAAACAACCCAATAAGGCCTTTAACTTTGACGAGATACTTCTAGAGAGTGCACTCCCTTGTCTCAAACTCTCCCTTGATTTGGGAGGCCACCACTATTGAGTCTGTGGAGACCTTCTGAGAGGACTTAGCGCAACCACTCGCACCAAAAGCCCGGACTGTTGAAGGACGGCGCCACTAATCTTTATATCAAAGGTCCTCGGGCAGATCCACGGGGCAGCCAGTTAAGTCATTACCGCATAGCACCGCAGCGCGGGGGCGATTCCGGACCGCAGCCCCAACAATCCCCCCCCCCCTGGAAACGACCCCGGGGTTTCGAACCCGCAACCTCCCTCTGATACCAATTGAGAGGACTTAGCGCAACCACTCGCACCAAAAGCCCGGACTGATGGAGGACGGCGCCACTAATCTTTATATCAAAGGTCCTCGGGCGGATCCACGGGGCATCCAGTTAAGCCATTACCGCATAGCACCGCAGCGCGGGGGCGATTCCGGACCACAGCCCCAACACCTTCACATCTTGGACTCCCAACTCTCTGGCTAAACAAAGCCCTGCGATCACCGTCTCGTACTCGGCTTGGTTATTGGTAATGGGAAACCGGATGTCGACAGCTTGCTCAATCCTCATTCCCTGGGGGCACACTAGGATCACCCCTCCCCCCAGGAAATACTTTGTCGATGCCCCGTCTTTTAGCACATTCCAAGCTGCTTGATTGGGCGACCCGGGTTCCTCCACCTCCAAAACATACTCTGCCAAAAAGTCGGCCACTACATAAGCCTTCATTGATAACCGTGGGACGAATGAGATCTCAAACTCGCTCAGCTTTACTGACCACTTCGCCAACCTTCCTGAGTGCTCCACCCCTTTCATGATGTTGTGAAGGGGATGGTCGGTCACCACCATGATAGAGTGCGCCTGGAAATAAGGTCGGAATTTTCTGGCTGAGATGACTAAGGAGAAAGCCAACTTCTCCAAGATGGGGTACTTGAGCTCCGTCTTGCTCAAGACCATACTAACGTAGTACACCGACAGTTGCTTCTTCCCTTCCTTTCAAACCAGGACGGAGCTCACAGCCTCCGCCCCCACCCCGAGGTACAGAGCTAATTCTTCCCCTTCCCCCGGCCCTTGGATTAGTGGAGCCTTGGTGAATAGTTGCTACAAAGCTTAGAAAGCCTCATCACATTCCCTGGACCACTCAATGCGATGATTTCCCCGCAACACTTTGAAGAAGCGTGAACACTTCTCTCCTACCCGAGATAGGAATCTACTCAACCCTGCTACCTTCCCCATCAGACGTTGGATCTCCTTGGCATTTCGAGGTGACTCCAACTCTAAGATTGTCTTCACCTTGTCTGGGTTGGGCTCCACCCCCGAAGGAGTAAGGAGTGACCAAGAACTTCCCCCTTCCGGCCCCGAAAATGCATTTCAAGGGGTTGAGTCTAATTTTGTACTTCCTCGGGGTGGCGAATGTTTCTGCCAAGTCCCGGACGAGAGACCCAACATCTCTACTCTTCACCATCAGGTCATCCACATAGACCTCAAGATTTCTTCCCTTCTGTTCCCTGAAGATTCTATCCATCATCCATTTGTACGTCGCCCCTGCATTATTTAGCCAAACGACATCATTTTATAATCGTAGCACCCGTCGTCCGTGATGAAGGCAGCATCCTTAATATCCGGCGGGTGCATCCTTATTTTGATGATAACCTGCAAACGCGTCTAAAAAACTCATCACAGAGAAATAGATGGTTGAATCTACTAGCTCGTCGATCCGGGGCAGGGGGTAGCAATCTTTGAAGCATTCTTTATTTAATAAAGAGAAGTTTACATACATTCTCCATCTCCTGTCTCCCTTCCTAACCATCACAACAATGGAGACTCAGCCGGGATACTGGATCTCTGATACAAAACCCGCCTTCACTAACTTCTTTACCTCCTCCTGGATGGGCTTAGCTAGCTTGCTCGACACAGGTCTCTTCTTCTAGCAGATTGGGCAGACGCTGGGGTCGAGGTTGAGATGGTGACACGCTACGCCTGCATCGATCTCCGGTATGTCCGCCGCATCCCAAGCAAAGATGTTAATGTTCTCCTGGATGCAGCTCCTGAGCTTCTCCTTGTCTTCCTCACTTAGCTTCTCGCTGATCTGCACTGTCTCGAGCCTCCCGCTCAGGGTGGTGATTTCCTTCTTCTCTATCTCCTCCGCCGCCCCCAGCCTAACATTCTCTTCCATTTCCCTCTTGAATTCCTCTGCTTCCTCCTTCCAAGAGAAGGTGTTAACGGCGGTGATGTAACACCGTCGTGCCACCTTGGGGTCTCCCCGGTCCGAACTCCTTCGTTGTTGAACTTCAGGCATTGGTCGAATGAGGAGGGCACGCACTGGAAGGTGCTGATGAGTGGTCGTCCAAAGATAGCTTTGTAGTTGCTCGGAGCGTCCACGATGACGAACCGACTGTTTCGGGAAGTTACCCCCAGGGTCACATGAAGCCCCACTCTCCCTTCCACCGCCTTCCTCTCTCCGGAGAACCCGAACAAGGGTCCATCCGAGGCCAACACCCTCTGAGCTTCCACCATCATCTCATCGAAAGCCTTCTTGAACATCACATTCACTGAACTCCAGTTATCGACCAGGATCCTTGAGACCGTGAAGTTTTCAATGGCCGTCTGGATTACCAAGGCATCGCAGAATGGATCCTCATAATCCGGCATGTCCTTTAATGAGAAGGTGACCTTCTCCTCCGGGGGTGGGGTCAGAGAGGTTGAAGCGACGACAGAAAATAGTTTAGAGACTCCCCTTGCGGGGGCCTCAATCCCCCCCCACCCGTGGATCACCCTGATCCCTCCTCGGGTGCCCACGTCTGCCCGGTCTTCGCACTGATCTCCCGCCACAACTCTTCCTCCTTCTCCGACTCCTACTTCCTCGATTCGCAGCGGTTGCACTCCTCCGACCTTTGCCGCTCCTCGAAACTCCAAGAAGTCGGGGCAGGTGGCTGTCGTGTGGCCCTCCTCCTAGTGGAAATCGCAAAAGAGCAACGCCACCCCCCTTTTCCTCTCCCCCCGGGCTGGTTCCTCCTTCCTCTCCCTCTACCGCTTCCTCAAACAATCGACAGGGCTTGTTGGGGAGGGGGCAGCAGCAGCCTCTGGCCCGGTCTCCACCCCGGAAAGTTGAATCGTCCCTGGCCTGCCCTGCCCAGTGGTTTCCCCCGCCCTGAGCTACACTTCTTCCTTGACCGTGGGGCGGTCCTCCCGCCGACCACCAGACTGGACGATGAGCTGGCGATTGATTTCCCCACCCCTGCTCCCAGAACACCTGTCTTCTCAGCTCTTCCCTTCTTCCTTCTTCCTGTTGGTATCCTCCCTGCGGCTTCACCACACCTCCTTTGATCTTGTCCAGTCTTGAAACGAAGTCGGGATTGGTAGCCTCGCACTCGATCTCCCTCGTAGCTCGATCAATCAATGCTTCGAAGGACCGCGGGGTCCCTGGTTAGCTCCATCCTGAGCATCCTGTGTCGTAACCCCAAAGTGAAGGCCATCTGCAGGGTGTGTCCTGAGACCTCCTGGATCAAGAGAATTTCCTCCTAAAAGTGCTCAGTGTAATCTATAAGCGTCTCTTCTGGGCCTTGCTTTATCAGAAAGATAGCTTTAGCTCCCTTCTTCCTTTTCATTGACATCGAGAAGCGCACCATGAAGCCACAACGCAGGTCTTCGAAGTTGTATATGGTTCCTGAGGGAAGCTGGTGGAACCAGTCTCTTGCCTTGTTCTTGAAGGTAATGGCGAACAGCTTACACTTGAAGGCATCCGTCATCTTCATAATGGGAACTGTATCCTCGAACCATTGCACGTGTTGAACTGGATCATTCTTGCACGTGTAGAAGAACATGACTGGATCTTTGAAGCCTTCTGGCACCGGGGCTGAGAGAATCAACTCACAAAAGGGACTCCCTGAGCCTTCCTGGCGAGCTGGGGGCTCTCGCCGGATCAGCTCGCCTGGCTGGGAAACCACCAGCGAGCCAGGGAACAGCTCGTGTCCCTAGTACGATCTCTCGCACCCCTCCACCACTATCTCTTTCCTGGCTCGCCTACCCGGCGCCTCCTCTTCTAATGCCTGCTGGGCGAGTACAGGAACCGTGGGGGTCGAGTACTCGCCTCCTCGCATCATGAGGCCAGAGTGCAGGGTCTCCAAGATGACCTTCGTGAAATCATTGAATTGATGTTTGGTCACGAAGCCACTCGCGGGCGGCGAGCTCTCTGAGTCAGTTCCTTGCCCCTCGTCTCCAACAATGACACTTGCTTGGGATTTTCCTGACAAGCTACGGTTCACGCTCACCGCACAAAAAATGTTGAACCCGGAAACCACAGTTTAACGAGGAGTTTGGACCGGAGATGTAGCTTGTCTTTACTTTTCCCGAAGCGGTACACTGGACTGAGGACTTAGAGTTTGGAGATCTTCCCACCAGAACCTCAAACAAACCTTGAGCCGCAGCGAGGTCCCGCCACACACCCGGAAGATCTTAGATCGTTTCTCCTCCCAATCCAATGTTGGATCGGGAACCTTCGGAGAGCTTTGAAAGTTCTCGATTACCCACCCGGAAACCACAGTAAATAGTGAGTTGAAGCTCTTGCCTACCAAAGCTAGCTAAAGAGAAGAGAAACCAAGAAGAGAGGTGCTCCCCCAAAGGTGCTCCCTCAAATGTGCCCTTAGGGGTCTATTTATGGTTTTCTGGGAATAGTCAACAGGTAACGAAATCTCGATGTTTGGTTTTACTAAGCGCAGTCCAAATTGGTCTGCGAACAACGGAATCTCATTGTTTGGTGAGGCTAGTGGCAGACCAAAATGGGGCCTCTTGGAAACTGAAAACTTATTTCTCACTGGGCGAGCCGAGTGGGCCCGCCCCACTTGCTTGAGCAGCGAGTGTGAAATGGGGAACAATTGCTAAATACCTCAGAGTTTTCTCTAGAGTGGGTGAATAGAAATTAAAATTTTGTTTCAAATACTAAGATTAATTCACAAATTTTGCATGTGCATCAGCTATCAACCAGAAACAGGTGAAGATAATTAATATCACAGCACAGCAACAAGATAAACACAGATAAATGCAAAATCACAGAAGACACAAAAATTATAGTGGTTCCACAAATTTGGCTACATCCACTCTTCTACTCCCTTGGTAGGAATTTACTATCACAGTGTCTTAATCTTTTAATCAGGAGACACTTAGAACCAAACACCAAATCTTTTGATAAAGGAGATTTTAAACCAATACAAACTGAGTATTTTCTAAAGGAGACTCTCAGAACCTCTAATTGAATACTTTGAAAAGGGATTCTCAAAACTCTGTTCACATACTGAAAATGATAATTAAATCAGAAAATTGTTGAAGATCTATGGATATAATGATTTTCTTGATGAATCCTCTCAATAGAATCATGAAACTGTATGGCACTAAGTGAATCTAAAATCTATAATCTGATGAATCTTTGAATAAGAAAATCTTAAAGAGTATAAATCCTTAATCAAAATTTTTCTTCAATCTCTATTGAATCTGATGCAGCAATTGATTTGCTCTTGAGAAGAAGAGCTGATTCTCTGCAAATTCAGCAACAAGATGATGATCGACTAATTCAAGAAAGAACTTTATATTCAGATGATAATCTTCATATCTTTCTTTGACGAAATTTATCTCTCAAAACTTCGATCTGATGTGAATATCATGATCGTTGTAGTTCATGTTCATGTCTCTATCTCTCTCTTTATATATATATATATATATATATAATAAAAAACCGCCTCATACAACGTATTCAAGAATCAGTTATAACAATCAAACCTTTCTTGAAGCAATTCTGATTTAATCCTCAAAATAATTCTCGTTCAGAAGATTAATCGACGTAGAGTCGAGTTCATATAGACGTAACATCGAATTCTAGCTTTATTCAGACAATCTGTAAATTAAGTTTTGTAATCGGCGTTGTGTCGATATCATATCAGAGTATGCGCCAACTTGATCCTTTAGTTAACATCGACTTATCATGTTTAGTTACTCTGACTTGTGCTCGAAGTAGCGTTGACTTAGTCAAAGTTACAACGACTTCTAGTCGGAGTTGCGTCGACTTATAGTCGACGCATATTGGCATTTTATGACTTTTCTTTTAAATTCAGTGTGTCTTTCTCATGTCATTTATACCAATGATACACTAGTACTTCTAAGAGTATATTACTCTCTTTATACATCATGGGTAATAAACCTATGATGTAAAATCACTTAAAGTAATTTGTTTAGGTAAATCATAAGGATTTTTCATAACAATGTCCCCATATTTAACTTAATAAATTTTACAAAATTTCAAAGGTGATTTTACAAAGACAAATCAGTAATATTATAGAAATTTGGCATGCATATAACATGTAATGAACACAAATTAAATTAAGAAAGGAACATGAGAGACAACTGAATATACCATAAAACTTTTGGTGTCAAAAACAGTATTACTTTCTATTCTTGTCTGCAAGAAAAATTGTAAATGCAATGTACAATTTCTTTGACACTTTTTTAACAAATTCAAAATGAGTCATTCTTCCTTATCTGGATGACTTTGTATTTCCTGATAAACATTAAATAGATTTTGAACTTCTGCAACTGCATTATATGATGCAGAGTTGAGTGTATATCATTTGCTAAAAAATTTGCAGATAGCTCATTGATAGATTCCAATAGATTGTCAGAAAAAGTATATTTTTGTTTTTCTTCAGTTATAGATATTTCAGTGGTTGAGGTTTTTATAATGCTTATCATTATTTGATTTACGCTTTCATAGGGAATATATTTATCCTGATTATAACTCAAACCTACTATCCTTTTATGACAATGTCCAGTAGTGTCCACAATCTGAGCAGCTAGATGTTTTTTGGCATATTTATTATGATCAAAGATTATTTCTGGAAGTGTGATTAATAAATCAGAAAAAAAAATTCCTGATTCCTTATCTTATAATTTTGCCAGAAAAATCTTTTTCTTATCAGCTAAGTCATCTTCAGATACTTCGAACTCAGCTTCATCTTTTTCTCTTTTTAATTCAAAAGCTTTCTCTAACTCAATGTCTTCTGACATTTTCTATCCTTGAACACTTGGCATTAAGACTGATGGATTCTCCCCCTGTGTAATAGACATCTGAATCATTTCAGAATCTGCCCACTATTTAGCAGACATCTAAACCATTTCTGATTCTGAGACCAAAATAATATTATCAGGTATCTTCATATCTTGAACTATGCCCACACTTAGTTTTTCAAAAGTTTCTTCATTTACATCATCACAAACTATGTCTGAAACCATGTCCTCATTTACTTTTTCTGAAATTTCTTTGATATTTGTATTACAAGTTCAAACATAGTCTGAGTTTTAAATCTTGTCATCCTTACTCGATTTTTCTTCCGCTTCTTTAAATCTTGAAAGAATGATTTAAAGACTTCGGCAGAGAGTATACATTGATCAACTTGTGGATCAAGAAGTTGTACTGAGCTTGATAGCTCATTTATCAGATTTTGAATTATCATAAGTTTACTATTGCACTAATCTTTGAAAATCAAGAATTCCTTGGTGAATCCAATAACTAGTGGCATTAGGGCTTGAACAAGAACATTCAATACCTCTTTCTCAGTCAATATTGAATATATAGGATTATGATTAATACCAGAGTACCTGTAAAGATTATAGAGAAAAACAGAGAGAGCGAGTAGAGGAAAAATAGAGCGGAGAAGATGAAAAGTTTGGAGAAAATATGAAGTCTAAATAAATAGACGAAACGTCGAGAAATTAGAGCATAACTATTATTTCAGACGTATGCGAAAATATCATAGTTGACGCATGCGTTGGGTGATGTTGACGTTACGTTGACAAGATCAAAAACTCCTCATAGACACTGTCTCTAGATGTTGCGTTGAATAAAAGTAGATGTTCTGTCGACTTGTATTCAATGTTATGTCGAATACAGGCTTAAATTTTTAAGTCTTTTGCTGGTTTTTCCAAAAAATAATTTACTGAAAATTGAAATTTTAAAATCAATTACTGAGCTTTATCAAGCATTCCCAAAACATTGATAAAATAGTTGTGCTTGATTTTATCAAGAGACTTTGGGAAAATATCTGCCCTCTGATTTTTAGAAGTCACATATTTCAGAGAAATTTTCCATTTTTTTCACATTGTCTATGAGAAAGTAATGCATAATTTCTATATATTTTGTTCTGTTGTGCAAGACAGGATTTGAGGCAATTAAAATAGCACTTGAGCTGTCACAGAATATTGTGGAGTTGCTGAAATTCAAGTTATAATCTAGTAACTGATTCTACATCCACAAAATCTGTGAACAACAGCTTCCAGCAGCAATGTACTCAGCTTCTGCTGTAAAAGTGGAGACTGATGTTTATTTTTTTACTAAACAAAGATATCAGTGTCAGGGGTACTTTTTATCCATCTTGCATAATCAGTATCAGAATATTCATGTAATTCAAACTATGATTTTGTAGGATATCATAATCTCATCTCAGGTGTACCCTTAAGATATCTTAAAAAAAATCATAGAACTAAGATGAGATTATTTAGGATTTACCTGAAACCTTGCACAGACATCTGTGACAAACATTATGTCTAGTTTACTAGCTGTGAGATAAAGAAGAGATCCAATAATTGCTCCATAATTTTTCTGATCAACAGACTTACCAGAAATATCTTTATCTAAAACAACATTAGTAGTCATGGGGGTTTTCATGATAGAGGCAGTTTTCATATCAAATCTCTTTATCAGTTCCTTTACATACTAAGATTATGATATAAAAATATTTTCATCACTTTACTTCACTTGTAACCCAAAAAATAAGGATAATTCTCTTATACTACTTATTTCAAACCTGAATTACATCAGGTCAGCAAACATTTTGCAAAAACTATAGTTTGTTGAGCCAAAAATAATATCATCCACATAAATTTGAACAATAAACAATTTATTCTTATGTGTTTTTGTGAAAAGTGTTTTATCCATCTTTTCTCTTGTAAAAGAATGATCTACGAGAAAATTGGATAAGATCTCATACCAAGCTCTTTGAGCTTGTTTTAAAACAGTAAGTGTTTTATTTTGTTTGTAAACATAAGAGGGGTGAGTTGGATTGACAAAATCTGGTGGTTGTTCATTATAAACTTACTCTTGAAAATTTTCATTAAGAAAAATATTTTTTACATTCATTTGATAAACTTTCAATCTTTTATATACTGCATAAGCCAGAAATAATCTGATTGCTTCAAGCTTGGCCACTGTTGCAAAAATTTGAATATAAGCAATCTCTTATTCCTGTTTATAACCTTGAGCAACAAGTCTAGCCTTATTTCTTTTTATCACTACATTAGAATACATTTTATTTCCGAATTCCCATTTTGTTACAATAATTAGGTAATCATTTGGTCTCTCCAATAGTGTCCACACTTTATTTCTTACAAATTGTGCAAGCTCTTATTGCATAGCAACAATCCAATGTGAATCATTACCTGCATCCTCAAACTTCTTATATTCATATTGTGAAAGCAAGCACTATAACATAACTTCTGCAGATAATTGCTTTCTAGTTTTTACTCTTTGATTCACATTTTCAATCACTTGAGTTGGTGGATGGTCTATAAGAATTGATCTCTCTGGATTTATTCTATTTTGAACAATTTGATGATGATCCCCTTGTTATTCAACATTTTTTCTATATGTTGAATAGCAGTCACTTGGTCATTAATTTGATTTGTAATAATAGATAGACCAAGCATTCGTTCAATTGGTGCTTCATCATTTGAATTTTCTACAATATCTTCTGACAGATGAATAAGCTTCTTAGTTGAGTTTTCTATAATCTCTTCAATCTTCAGCTTTTTGAAATCATCACTTAAAGAATCTCGTTCTTGCAAAAGATTCTTGGGGGAAATTTTCTCCCCCTTGGAACAAGAAAGAGTTTCATGAAATACTACATGCATGGATTTCTCAATTCATGAAATACTTATGAACTTTTGAAAGCCTCTAACCAAAACATCCTTTGTAAGTTTACTTATAGTCTTGTGATTGACATGACCAAGCCTCCTGTGTCATAGCTCATTCCTGTTTAATTCAGCATTAAACAGACATATTTCATCTGTGATTGAGCAAAAATTAACTACATAGATATTACCTTTTCTATAACCAAATAACACTATAATATCAGTTATGGAGTTGACTATCTGGCATAGGTTGTGAGTGAATACAATTTTGTATTCACCATCACACACATGATTAATACTAATTAAATTATGTTGAAGTCCTTCAACATATGTTACCTTTGAAAAAATGATATCTCCAATTCGGATCATACCATAACATTTGGTTTGATCATAGTTGGAATCACAAAAAATTACCTTTGGGTCATTTTTGGTCTTGAAATTTTCCAGTAATTTTTTATGTTCAGTCATATGTCAGGAGCAACCACTGTCCAAATACCATAGCTGGTTTATATAAGGACAGTATTTTACCTGTACATGAGAACAAAATCAATTGGGATCTAGGTTACCTTGGACTCGTTACTTCTTTTTTCATTTTAAGGTGTATTGAAAGTATAGGATGGTCTTTCATAATATATCTTAGGATAAAATAGTGTTGGTCTATTAAACATATAGCTTCCAGTTTCATGTTCATCAATAAAACACTTTGTTCATTAATAAAACACTTTGTGCAAACATTATTTTTATATGAAAAAGAAAAACTATTATTCAGGGATATGCATCGAGTAGCATTCGACGTAATATTTTAGATACGTCGATTTGTAGTCGACGTTTCACAGGTGCTGTGTCGATATGAAATCGACGCATGTTCCTGATTATCTAAAACTACCGATTTTTCCTTATTGTTTATTGCTAGTTGTTTATTTATAATACTTTTTCCTTTGAATTTATCTATATTATCATTCTTTATTACTCTTCCTGAGTTATTATTAGTTTGAGTTTCATTTGCTTGGGTGAATGATACAGGATTTTTTCAAACAAGTGCATTATTAATTGTCACAATTCTTTGTGGATTGGCCCCTAAACCTAAATGATCAAATGTTTTCTTAAGATTTTCAGTAATATTTTTTAGTTATTGACTCCTTCCATTCAAGTAATCTTCAAAGGTTTTTGCCTTTGTTAGCTCTTCCTTTAGTGAGATGTTTTCTTGTGTTAGAGCAGCAACTTGATTTTTCAATTTTTTTACTTCAATCTTCTAATAATCTATCATGTTCAGTTTGTTCTTTATCATATGTACAATTTTTAATTAGCTCTATTTGACTTCTTAAACTTTTATTTTTTTTCAGCATTAAATTGATCTTTACAAAACTCTTTAAAACATAGCTTAAATTTTTCAAAAGAAAAATCAATATTATCAAAATAATTTACCAGATTTTTTTTAGTGTCTGAATTTGATTCCAGAGCCATCAAGCATGTTTCTTCAGCATCAGCTTCTCCTTCACATCCTGATGAAGAACTTGAATCAGAACTGGTATCACTCCAGGTTTCTACTAAAAACCTTTCCCCTTTTTCTTGTCTTTTCTTTTTTGAAATTTCTTCTGAAGTTTTTTGTTTTGATTATCTTTTTGTTGATCTGGACATTCTGTTGATATAAATCAAGATTTTTTGTGTAAAACAGATTATCTCCCTATTAGGAGTCTTATCAAATTTAGGTCTGCTCATACTTTTATCCCTTTCTTCTATAGCTTTCTGACTTTATCCATCTTCTAAATCTCCTTGTTCGAAGGTTGAACATCTCTTGTTCTGATACAGATGGTTCATCTTCAGTTACCTTGAAAGCAACAGATTTTTCTTTTGGTGTAATGACAATTTCTTTTCCT
Source organism: Platanthera zijinensis (assembly GCA_039513925.1). Classification (NCBI taxonomy): domain Eukaryota; kingdom Viridiplantae; phylum Streptophyta; class Magnoliopsida; order Asparagales; family Orchidaceae; genus Platanthera; species Platanthera zijinensis. Next base: position 116,936,657 of record CM077089.1, on the reverse strand, counting down.
TCTGTCAGACTGTCACAGCTCTATTTCTCAGAAGTTGTTCATATGACTTAAGTTTTCCTAGTAATGCATTTATTATAATTCTCCATGACACCTTGCTTCTCTAATAGCTCATATCAATGGATTTCATGTACTTGGGAAACACACGAGTAACTTATCATTTATCTCAGTAAGAAAAATATCTTTATTATCCCTTTCAGCTCATTTATAATCATACTGAACATATCATACATTTCAGCTACTGACTCATCAGCTTTCTTTTGGAAATTTTCATATTGAGAAATTAAGAGTGATCTTTTATATTTTTTCTCATCTGTACTTCATCAATAATTCTTGAAAGTGATTCACGTAATACTTTTGTTGATTGACAATCTGTAACATTTTGAAACACATCATCAGACATGATTGAAACTAGTATGTTCATAACTTTTGTATCTCAATCTTTTATTCTCTTTTCCACATCTGACCATTCAACTCATGGTACAGATTCTGCAGTTATATTTCCCTCTGCATCCTTCCTATAGTACATTGGTGGTTCTGTCAAAATTGATTCAAATATACCTTCATCAATAGAATTCATATATAATCTAATTTTGGTTTTTCAGAGTGTAAATTTTTCAAGATTACAAACAGGTGGCCTAGTAGATGCAAATCTTTTGAATGTATTTGAAGACATTTTTTTGGAAAAATTAAAAGAAAATATATTGATGTAATTGATATAATCTTTTGATCAAGGTGTTAACCTTTTATTGATTAATCTTCTCTACATTAACCTTTTAACGATCAATATCCCTCTGATACCAATTGAAATGGGAGAACAGTTGTTAAATATCTCAAAGTTTTCTCTAATGGGGGTGAATATAAATTAAAATTTTGTTTCAAATACAATAATTAATTCACAAAATTTGCATGCAAATCAACTATCAACCATAAATAGGTGCAGATAAATAAAATCACAACACAGCAATAAGATAAACACAGATAAATACAAAATCACAGAAGACACAAAAATTATAGCAGTTCTCCAAAATCTGGGTACATCCACTCTTCTAATCTCTGGATAGGAATTCACTATCACAGTGTCTAAGTCTTTTAATCAGAAAACTCTTAAAACCAAATACTAGATTTTTTGATAAGAATATTTTGAAACAATACAAATTGAGTCTTTTCTCAAGAAAACTCTAGGAACCTCTAACCGAATCCTTTAAAGAGAGATTCTCAAAACTCTGTTCACAAACTGAAAATGATAATTAAATCAGAAAATTGTTGAAGATTTGTGGATATAATGATCTTTTTTATGAATCCTGTCAATATAATCCTGAGAACTGTATGGCACTAAGTGAATCTGAAATCTGTAATCTGATGAATCTTTGAATAAGAAAATCTGTAATCTGATGAATCTTTGAATAAGAAAATCTCAAAGATTATAAGCCCTTAATCCAGATTTTTCTTCAATCTCCACGGAATCTAATGCAACAATTGATTTGCACTTGAGAAGAAGAAGAATTGATTTTCTGCAGATTCAGCAACAAGATGATGATCGACTAATTCAAGGAAGAACTTTAAATTCAGATGATAATCTTTCTATCTTTTTTTGTCGAAATCTATCTATCAAAACTTCAATCTGATGTGAATATCATGATCGTTGTTGTTCATGTTCATGTGTATATATATATAGTTGAGAAGCGACCTCATCCAACGTCTCCAAAAATCAATTATAACAATCAAACCTTTCTTGAAGCAATTCTGATTTAATCCTCAAATTTCTCGTTCAGAAGATTAATTGACGTAGCGTCGAGTTCATATAGACGTAGCATCAAATTCCGGCTTCATTCAGACAATTTGTCAATTAAGTTCTGTAATCGACATTGCGTCGATATCATATCAAAGTATGTGTCGACTTGATCATTTAGTTAACGTCGACTTATCATGCTTAGTTACTCTGACTTGTACTCGAAGTAACGTCAACTTTTAGTCGAAGTTGCGTCGACTTCTAGTCGACGTATGTTGGCATTTCATGACTTTCCTCTTAAATTCAGTGTTTTTTTCATGTCCTTTAGATCAATGAAACCCTAGAACTTCTAAGACCACATTACCCTCTCTATACATCATGAATAATAAACATATGATGTAAAATCACTTAAAATAATTTGATAAGGTAAATCATAAGGGTATTTCCCAACAGTGTGCGAGCCAACTAGCCCTACTTGCCTGAGCGGTGAGTGGCCAGAGGGGACGGATTCTCGCTTCCCGCCCTTTGTCCTGGGGCGAGTGCGAGCCAACAGCCCCACTCACCCCCTCTACTCGCTTGGTGGCTCTTTTCTCGCCCAATCGCGCCACAGCTTGGCAGGCTCACTCGACAAATACGGGATTGTACAATATTATTATCACTGGTACTAATGATCAACACATTGCTCTTTGTTAAAAGAGAGTTGGTAAACACCTTTGAAATTAATGATTTAGGCTTCTTCAGTATTTACTTGGAATTGAAATTTTCTAGATCTACTGAAAAGATTATGATTTTTCAATACAAATATGTTTTGAACCTCCTCAGTAATATTGGATATTTTGGGGTGAAACTAGTGAATAGCCTTGTTAATCTTAATTATGATACTCATAAGGATGCTTCTACTCATCTTGAAAGGAAGTTGTGGACTTCCAACACATTGTGGGGAAATTAATTTACTTAATTATTACCAAGTCGGACATATCGTTTGTTGTTGGGTTGATTAGCCAATTTATGCACAACCCTAAAACTCATCATTACGAAGCTTCTCCTCGAATCCTTACGTATTTAAAAAGGATCCGGAAAAAGGTATTATAGCTGAAAGTCATGGTCACCTTAAAATTCAAAGTGATTATGATGCATATTGAGTTGGTTTCTCCTCAAATAGAAGATCTACAAGTGAATATACTATCTTAGAGGGTGTAACATTTTTCAAGGAAGAGTAAGAAGCAGAACTTCGTTGCTTGAACATCCGCTAAAGCTGAATATTAAGCCATTGCAGTACTACATGTGAGTTAATATGGGTTAAATCGATCTTAAGAGACATGGAGTTTCCTGTCACGGAGGGCGTAAAATTGTGTTTTGATAATCAGGCAGCTATCCGCGTCGCTAACAACTTTGTCCTTCATAAGACGACTAAACTTATAAATTGATTGTCACTTTGTGCGGGAGAAAAATTCAGAACCAAACCACCATTGTCGTGTCTGTTCCTATTTGGACTCAATTGGCTGATATGTTTACCAAAGCTGTTTATGTTAAAAATCTTCAAATGTACTTTCAGGCTCGGAATGGTGGATATTTATGGTGTTAGCTTGAGGGGTTGTTAAAAGGCAAACTATCTTAGGCTCACCGGGAGGTGACCTCATCACAAGAAGTGGGTAGGACTTCTAATATAAGGGAAGAGGTACAGCTAGGAAAATTTAAGAAGGCAACGCCTAAAAATTCGAACTTGCAAAATGGATCTGTTTATCATAAAGAGATCTCGTTGTTCCTTGTTCTTCTCAACAAAATAACCTAGTAAAAGGTATGAGATTTTTAAATAATGGAATAATCACAAATAATCCTTTGAACTCCATAGCGCAGGTCACTAGGAACACAAGTGAAATTGTCTTGAGAAATCGGGTAAACGTTGTTAACATAGATAATAAAAGATAATGAAGGAAATAAATAGGCTAGCATAGTGGCATATGATATCCATTTGGACCAGAATTTTCTCAATTTCTCCAAGATCATATCGTAGAACAAAAGTATGCAATGCCACTAAATCATCAACAAAACAACATGGATGCAATCAGTAAAAGAGTACTCCAAAATGGCTAATAGGATAAACACAGGACTCAAAAGTTGCTAAGAAATTAATTTGATGCTAAACGTTTTTCACAAACCAATGGAAGTCTGATTTCATTATTAAAATTATAAGATGAATATAATACCGAAAAGTAACAAAAAAGTAAATTTATTTCAACTCTGAGCATGCCATAACCTAGAACAGAATAAATAAAAAGTTACCATTATTCCCGCACAAAATAAGTACATGTGCTGCAGAAAATCTGGTAGTTTTCCTCCTCAAATGCAAACTACCACCAAAAAAACGTATCCACTCACAAATGAGTACACTCTGAGCATCTAGGACTTACATGAGTTAACTTATGGGGACCATCGGCCACACTTGGTTCATGACGCAGCGGGACCCATGTTCATCTATTCGCGCAATAGGACTTGACAGGAGCGACAATCCGACTTCACCTATGAGTCTAGATTTATGTTTCCATATTTTTTTCACATATTATATTGTTGTTTTTATTTTATATTTAGTGAGATTGGTCCCCTTACATTAAGGGTCAATCACAATCGTTGATGTAAGGTTGCCCAAATGTGTTTTCATCTATATTATTATATAAAAAACTTAAGCCGTGAATAATAAATTCTTGGTCACCCACGGAGTAGCTGTGTGCATCACGGCTCTAAAAAAATTTAACCATCTTTCGTGCTTCTTCAAAATCGCGGCACTTTGCATACATGTTGACTACAGAAGTCATGGCCTGGAGATTAGAACTAAAACCAATGGAAATCAACTAGCAGTGGACCTCCATGCCATGCTTGAGATCATATCAGTCACCGCAGCTCAAGGATAATGGGTTGACTCCGGCAAGAAAAATCTAAAAGTAGGAGAGGGAAATTGCAAACCAATGTGTAGAATCCGGCAAGACAAATCTAAAAGTAGGAAAGGGATTCCTCCAATGGAGAATGGGGGCACTCCCACAGAGAAGGCAGTGGTGGAGCTTGTTAGACTATACCTATGTTACTTAATTATTCCTCCTTGTAATTCTTCTATATATAGAGGCTCCTTAGTGTAATGAATTAATTTTGGGGTTCACGGTTCAACATGGTATCAGAGCTTCGCTTGTTCCGCTAACCCTAATCCTCCGCTCCGCAGCCCGCGCCGTTCCGCAGCCCGCGCCCTTCGCAGCCTGTCTCTCGCTCGCCGCTCGCCGGTCGGCCGCCACCTCCGCAGCCCTGTCCTCCCTCGCTCGCCGCGCGCCGTCCTCGCTCGCTTGTCGGACGCAGCCCGCGCGTCGGTAGACCGCCGCTCTCTTTCTCCCGCCCCTTTCTCCTGCCTCTTCTGGCGTCGGTAGCCCTATGCAGTGATCTTCCCTGCTTTCTCTGGCGCCCTCCATTCTTCATGATGTTTTTTCTGTGGGTGGATTCTTCCCCCTCTCCCTTTCATCTCTTGATGCCCTAATTCTTGGGATGTTTCCTTCTCCGGATTTCTTTTCCCTTGCAGGATTTGTATTCCTGCGCGATGGGTTCTAGTGGAGCGGCTTCTCCCTCTCTTTCTACTGAAGTTACTCCGCCTCCTGGTTCCGGTGGCCCTCCTCCATCGGTTTTTTTCCGTGCAACCACCGACCATAATACTCCTCAGATCACTATTATTCGCTTTAATGACTGCAATTATCTCTCCTGGTCCCGTTCCATCACTCTGGCGCTCAAAAGTCGGCGTCTCTTTGGCTATGTCACGGGCCAAATGAAAGAACCAGATAGGGCTTCTCCTGACTAGCAGCAGTGGGAATCTAAGAATTCCTTGGTTATGTCTTGGCTTACGAACTCAATGCAGGAGTCCATTGCCCGTAACTATCTCTTTCTCGACAATGTTGCCGATATTTGGCGTCGTGCGGAGTCTACTTATTCCCGCCATGGAAGTGCTGCTCAGATCTTTCAGTTGCGCCGCAGAATCAGCTTACTTCGGCAGGGTGACCGTCCACCTTCCGCGTACTACTTGGAGTTCACACAGCTTTATCAAGAGTATGATCATCTTGATCCTCTTGTTTTGTCAGTCCTATTGATGAGGCGATGGTTCGAACCAGAGATGACCGTAATCGCATCTTTGAATTCCTTCATGGCTTGCATCGTGACTTTGACCAGATCAGTGTTCAGATCCTGGGACGACCATCGATACCTTGTCTTCCTGAGGTCTACAACATAGTACAGCAGGAGTTTGATCGTCGTCAGACCCTTCTCCCTGACCCTGTGCCGGAAGGATCTGCTTTGGCCGCTACCACCCCCTCTCTTCTTGGTACTCGGCCATCCCGGGATCTCAAGCTGAAGAATTCTGATAAGGATCATCTTCTCTGTGATTATTGTGGCAAGAATCGCCACACTCGGGATACCTGCTTAAGGCTTCATGGATTCCCCACCCCCAGGGGGGGTGCTCCACCTCGTGGAGGTCGTGGTTCTGGCCTGCTTCTCAGGTCGTCATGTTGCTCCACCACGTGCGGCCCATCTCACCGATGCTACTACAGATATCTCCACTGGTTACTTCGGTGTTGATGCTTCTACCACCTCTGGTGGTTTTACTGCGGATGAAATGTTTGCTCTCCGACGCATGATGCAGGGAATGTCTACTGAGCCGTCTTCCTCAGCCATCATCCTCCTACGCTCACACAGGACTGTCAGGTGCCCACTCTGTTGTTTCTCCGTCTTCCACTCAATGGGTCAATGATTCTGGAGCCACGGATCATATGACCGGGTCCTCCACAGGTTTTGTTTCTTATACTCCTCTTTCTGGGCGTGATAAGGTGAGCATTTCCGATGGTTCCCTTGCCTCTATTGCTGGCAAGGGTACCATCCCCTGCTCTTCTCTCACCTTGTCCCATGTTATTCGTGTTCCCACCTTTACTCGTAATCTCCTGTCAATCAGTTATTTAACTAACTCCATGCATTGCTCTGTGATATTCCTTCTCTCTTCTTGTGTGTTTCAGGACCTGACGACGGGGAAGGTGATTGGCTCTGGTAGCATGGTGGATGGACTCTACGTTCTTGACTCTGGCGCTGTTCCTCCTACCGCAGCACTTTATTCCAGCACTACCCACCCTTTGTACTCCTGGCATTGTCGCCTAGGCCAGCCCTCTATCTCTATTATGAAGTTATTATTTCCTGCTCTGTCTACTGTTGTTTTTGAGACTTTTGTGTGTGATGTCTGTAGTCTAAACAAACATCATCGTACTTCATTTACGAATGTTTTGTTGTCTAGTTCTATCCCTTTTGTTGTTATTCATACTGATATCTGGGGCTCTTGCCGTGTTCCTTCCATTTCTGGTTGTGAGTGGTTTGTTACTTTCATTGATTGTTTTTATCGTACTACATGGTTGTACTTGATACATCGCAAATGTGATGTCTTCTCTGTTTTTAGACGTTTTCACAGCATGGTATCTACCCAATTTCAATCCAAAATTAAAATTCTCCGCAGCGGCAATAGTCGGGAATACATGGATTCACAATTTGAGACCTATCTTGCAGATCACGGCATCCTCCACCAGACTACGTGGTGCTTATTCCCCAGCCCAAAATGGTGTTGCTGAGCGGAAAAATCGCCACCTTCTGGAGGTTGCTCGTTGTCTCTTGTCTACCATGCACCTCCCAAAATTCTATTGGGGAGATGTTGTTCTGACCGCTGCTACCTCATCAATAGAATGCCCACGCGTGTCCTTGGGACCTCTACCCCCCTTGATACTCTCTGGGTGCCCCCTACACGGCTCTCTCCTAAGGTGTTTGACTGTGTTTGCTTTGTTCACATACACCAACCGCGCCCCTCCAAACTGGACCCTCGTGCTCTCAAGTGTGTCTTTATTGGTTACTCTCCTACACAGAAAGGGTACAAGTGTTTTCACCCGCCTACCAGGAAAGTTTTTGTCAGTATGGACGTCACATTCCGTGAATCTGAGTCCTACTACCCCCTCTCTGATACCCCATCTTCGGGTACTACTGTTCCCTCAGTCTCCCTGCCCGTGCCTCCACCTTCTCCCTCACTTCAGGGAGAGACTCTACCAGTGGAAGTGAGTCCTTCTATCACTCTACCAGTGGAAGTGAGTCCTTCTATTCCAGTGGTGGTGAGCTCCTCCGTTATGTCTCCACCTTCATCCATACCTTCACACCCGACCTTGCAAGTATATACTCGGCGTATCACGAGACCAAGCACACAAGTTCCCGCCATTCTACCAGAACAGTCAGTGGATCCTGACTCAGGGCCTTCCGATCTCCCGATTGCCCTTCGAAAAGGTATCCGGTCTTGTACTCGTCATCCTCTATCAAATTATGTATCTTATGCTTCTCTTTCTGCCTCCTACAAGTCTTTTGTCTCTTCCCTTTCTACTGTCTCTATACCTGTTTCATGGCAACAGGCTATAGCAATTCCTATGTGGCGCGGGGCGATGGTTGAGGAAATGCAGGCTCTGGAGAAGAACCATACATGGGAGATAGTTCCTCTTCCCTATGGAAAGAAACTTGTTGGGTGCAAATGGGTGTTCTCGGTGAAACAGAACCCACAAGGACTTGTTGAAAGGTATAAGGCGAGGTTAGTTGCACGGGGTTATACACAAACCCATGGCATCGACTATCAGGAGACGTTTGTCCCGGTGGCCAAAATGAATACTATCAGGGTCTTACTTTTTGTTGCTGCTTGCAAACATTGGGACCTATTACAGCTGGATGTGAAGAATGCCTTCCTCCACGGTGACTTGGAGGAGGAGGTCTATATGTCTATCCCTCTGGGTCTTACTCCAGTTGGTGCTGCAGGAAAAGTATGTAGACTGTTAAAGGCTCTATATGGGCTGAAGCAATCCCCAAGAGTTTGGTTTGGCCGATTCCACAAGGTTATGGTGTCATTTGGATACTATCAGAGCAATGCTGACCACACTCTGTTCATCAAACGTAGACTTGGCAAAATTACTGTTCTCATTGTGTATGTTGACGATATTGTCATAACAGGTGACGATGTTGAAGAAATTCAAAATTTGAAACAGAAGCTAGCAAGAGAGTTTGAGGTCAAGGACCTGGGAAAATTCAAGTATTTCTTGGGAATAGAGGTTGCCAGATCCAAGCAAGGGATCTTCATTTCGCAACAAAAGTACACTTTAGATCTTCTCAAAAAAATGGGAATGAGTGGATGCAGACCGACTGACACTCCGATTGAAGCAAACCACCGATTGAGGCGTGATGATGGAGAAGATATTGAAGATATTTCTGGGTTCCAAAGATTAGTGGGGAGGTTGATATACCTGTCTCATACTCGCCCAGATATCTCCTATGTCGTGAGTGTTGTGAGTCAGTACATGCATGCTCCCAAGAGCCGACACATGGATGCTGCACACAGAATTCTAAGGTATCTCAAGTATTCTCCAGGAAGGGGTATCCTGTTTGTTCCAAACACCGGTCTAAAGGTTGAAGTATACACTGATGCTGATTGGGCAGGGTCTGTGGACAATAGGCGGTCAACATCCGGATATTGCTCACTTGTTGGAGGCAACCTTGTTACTTGGAGGAGCAAGAAGCAACAAGTTGTGGCACGCTCTAGTGCGGAGGCCGAATTCAGAGCTATGGCTCAGGGTGTCTGTGAAGGATTATGGCTTCGGGCCTTGATGTGTGATCTTGGTCTGGCGGAGGATGGACTCATCCTGCTGTATTGCGACAACAAGTCTGCCATCAGTATCACACACAATACCGTCCAACATGACCGAACGAAGCATATCGAGGTGGATCGACACTTTATCAAGGAGAACATTGAAAAAGGGATTGTGTGTACTCCCTTTGTTCCCTCCAATAGGCAGTTAGTAGACATCCTCACCAAAGGATTGAGTGGGAACTTATTTGGCACGATTGTGGACAAGCTGGGCATGATCAACATCACTCGCCCAACTTGAGGGGGAGTGTTAGACTATACCTATGTTATTTAATTATTCCTCCTTGTAATTCCTCTATATATAGAGGCTCCTTAGTGTAATGAAATAATTTTGGGTTCACGGTTCAACAGAGCTCATTGGGCATCTCTGGGATGGAGGCGAAGAGGGCGTAGCCTCACAGATGTATCTAAAGTGGGAGAAGACAGCGACGAGCTTATTCTAGATAAAGGGTTCGGAAGCAAGGTGGTGTTTGACAATGGGGGCAAGGGTTTGGTAGACTTTTTTGTGATGAAAGATGTCGAGGAGGAGAAAGTATGGGTGGGAGAAGGCGGATGGATGTGGAGGAAGAGAGGATGGGTGGTAGAAGACAGATGGATGGAAGGAGAGCTATAGATTTATTCAAAATATTTCTTATTTCAACACGTTTTGAAAAAATGCATGGTAAGGTTTGTCAACATTTCACCCTTGTGGTGGGACCCTTCCCCGAATCCTCGTTGCCCGGGGATGCCTTTGTGCACCTCGCTACCCTTTTTATTTCTTATTTCAACACATCGACTATTTTTTCACTAAAAAGGAGTGCTTTGTTAAAAAATTCTTAAGAGAGCACTAGAGCAAGGCAAAGTTTATGCTTATATATAGAGAGAGAAATAATTACTCAAACCTCTCTTGTAAATTAGTATAATTAGTGAGAGCACCCCTCTTATTTTTGAAATTATAAAAAACTCCCCTTAAGTTTTCATTTCATTACAAAAACCTCCACTGGTCTTTTCATTTCATTACAAAAACCTCCCCTGTCTTTTCATTTCATTGCATCCATGAAGAAAAATACCTCTTGTACACTGTACACCGGGGGTTTTTCTGTACATGGATGTTATGAAATTAAAACTTCAGGGGAGGTTTTTGTAATGAAATGAAAACTTTAGAGGAAGTTTTTGTAATTTCGAAAATAAGAGGGGTGTTGTCAGTAATTTAGAAAAGTTAGAAGGGAGGTCCCGGTAAATGGCCCTATACATATATATAAGCATAAACGAGAGACAGTGCAAGGGGGCCCCCGTGCCGCCACGACATTGGCCTAGACACAACAATATCGCAGTACGACAACACTCCCACGCTCGCAACCCCCCCCCCCCCAGAGCACATTAGACAATTAAGGGACAGCCAGAGTACTGCGCTCTGGGAAGAGCGAGCGATGGGAGCTTCGTCGTGTTGCGACATTATCGTGGTCGGGGTACTGTCGCGGCAACACAGGGGGGCCCTGTGCACTGTCTCTCGTTATAAATAAAGATGGGGGCGGTCGTCATAGAGGCATTTTGCTAAATTTTGGAGAACTCTTCTTCCTGAATTCCGACGATCCACTCACGGCGACAACTATGTGAGGCTTTAGGTGACGACTCCTAGGTAAAACACATTATTCCCTTGTATCGTTCTCTCTAGCAGCCCCTCCCCCCTTCCTCGCACCGCACGCAAAATCCCCTCCAAGAGCCTCACCCACACTGTTCCAGTACAACATTTTTGCAAGTCGCCCGACCTTTATCCTGCACACGATCTCACTCCACATCAGACGAACCCGTCCACAGGCAACCCCGCTCCACTCGCGCATCTCCCATGTTTCCATCCCCATCCCTAACAACCCCCTTCATCACTGAAGCCCCTTCTACTAGCCACAACATTTAGCCACTCTAAGATGTCATTATGTCACTCTCAGACTTCTTCCCAAGGACGCACCCCCCCCCCCCTCCCATTCTTCCCCACTCACCAAGCAGCACTCATCCCTAACTGCAAACCCTACCTAGTGCTCTAACCGCCACTCTACCACCTCCGCCACTTCTAGCACAGCATACGTGCATCTCCACCAACCAGATTTGCCACTCTTTAATTTTGGAAGTTATCTTGTTGTATGGATTTTTTTCTCTTCATCGGTGTATGGAGTTGTTTTTTTATATAATTTTGGATCTTTGGCTTTAGCAGTACTAGTTCTATTATACTCATCGAGATTTGCAGGGCTTATTCGCTTGCGCGCTTTGTCTTTGGCCCTCTACGTGGAGGAAAGCCGAAACCCGCACGCCCTGAGAATTGTTGTGCATTGCCTAAAATTATTTGCATGTTTGATGATTGTGATTCTCGGCCGGATCATGTGTGTGTTGCATGTACGTCTTAGATTAGTAGAATTATTTTCCCCGACACTACACGTAGTGTTGCATGTTAGGACTCACACTCACCTAGCCTAACCTAACCTACATCACCTAACATGCTTAGACCATTCTTCAAATGGTAAAATTACAGCTGGTAGCTTTGAAAATAAGCAATGAAAGACGTGTAGCCAAAAGATGACAAAATAACTAAGCTTTTCGAGAAGAAGTTTGGATAAAAGTGTGGAAATCTAATGGATCTCAAGGTTTTATATTTAAAACAATTATGGCATTAAATAACTAAGATAAGGAGTAAATTAATTGATCATAGCTATAAAAAAGATGAACATGAATTCTAAAAGGGGCAAACTTCAAAGTAAGAACACATTTCTTTGTCCGAACAGTGATTGTAAGCTTGATCCATTGCGCCGGAAATTTGCCGTTAAGGACCGGCTACTTGCCCATCAAAACAGTAGTGAATATGGACATCATCAGTTTGAGCATTATTTGTGGTGCATAACTAACCTATGAGTAGGAAATTGAAAATAATGTGCAGGAAATTGCAAATCAAAGGCTGGCAGCATAAAAAGTCTTACCAGAAGAAGTCTCCAAACTTGAGGCCGCATGTAAGGTGGTACGCCACTCCATGCCAATTCACGTAACTTCTCTATCACCAATAATACAATAAAATGTCAGTTTAATGATTCAAGATCTCGTGGCAATCTCTGAAAAAATTTAGGTAGATGGAAACCAAGAAAAAGCAAAAAAAAAATTATAATCAGGTATCAATCAAATATTATGTGCTAGGGAAAAAATATATTTGAAATGAAGCAGCAACAATCAACCTAGTGTAAGCCGTTCCAAGAAACTAACTACTAACGAAAATGACGATTTTCAAAAGATTGATTTTTAAAGGGAATGCTTATTTTGATGCTAGATTCCAATGAGCCTATAGACAATGCATATTCGCAGTTTGTGTAATACACTAATACATGAATGTTAAATACCAGCACTCTATATCCTCCTTTTGTTTTAGGGTATTTATATTTATATGCCACTTTTGGGAAGATTAGATTATAATTCAATTCATTCTCAACTTCTAACACCGTAGCCATAGTCACAATAGACACTCCTCTCCTTGCTTGTTGCTTCATTGAGATCCACATCCCCATGCTAATCATGTAATACCTCGTTGTTAAAGTCCTAGATTAAAAGTCCACATAGGAGCTCATTGTATTTTTCTACTTTTTGTATTTAGTCACACATCTCCAAGCGTACATTCTTCTTCCTACTCTACAGTATATAAAGAGGGGAGCTCCCACTTAATAATAATAATTTAAAATAATAACTTTTATATTTTAAACTTCAACATGGTATCACAGCAGGGCGTAATTCATCGTTGCTCACCTCTCACGTGAATACTCTCGACATTCGCACGAAACCTTTCCAGTCTCGCGTGAACTCTCCCGACCTCGCACAAAATCTCCCAAATAGAATTTTTTTTATATATAATATCACTCCTCAAACAACACTTGTCAACTAGCACCGTAAAACATTCCGTGAGGTCACTAATTTTGCTCTTCCAACGACATGGTGATCAACAAATCAAACTGAGGCCTCGTCGTTGGATTTTATAGAAATGTTTTCTGACGCATCCTCTCCTCCGTCCTCAGGACCATGTCAGTACCACTACGCTTGATCCATCCGCCTCGCCGTCCACCCCACCACAATAGTTCGAACACTGGTTCTCTTTTGTGGATATTGAGGCTCTCATCAATGCCCTTAAGAAATATGCCTTCATTTTCACTTCTTCAGGTAGCGTCATAGTGCCACATGCTCCTACTCAGGGTTAGTGGTTGTAACAACCCCCCCCCCCCTATTATTAATAATAATAATATTAAAAAAAAACTTTAAACAAAGACTAAAGAGAGCCCGGTCTAAACCTACCCCCACTCCCTCTCTTTAATAAGAACCGAGCCCCCCAGTTCTAAATCCCGCAAGGAATCGCATGCCGCAGAAGCCGATCCCGATTTCTCGCTTCCGTCTCCGCCTCCTGCGCCCCCGACGGCCCAGATCCCGTTCTGCGCGTCCCCCGGCAGCCCCGATCCCGGCCTCCGGTGCCTCCTCCTCCTCCGGTAGGCCTCCGGCGCCCCTCCTCTGGCTTCCCCGTCGCCTCCTGCTCCTTTCCCGTGGCCGGCGGTTCCTGCAACAGGCACCTCTCTTGGCCGACTGCACCCTAGGCTCCGGTGACCTCTTCCCAAGCCTCTTCCCGTCGCCGCCTGCTCTCCCTCCTCTCTTCTTCTTCGCCAGCCAGTAAGGGCAGCAGCCGGCTAGTCATCTCCTCCTCCTCCGGCCAGTGAAGGCAAAGACAGCATTCTTCTCCGGCGACTCTAGCTCCTCCTCGTTCCGGCCGGTGGAATTCGTGAGGGACTCCTAGGGTTTCGCTCGAAGCCCCTCCTCGTGGATTTCTGAGCCCAGATCGGGTCTCCTTGGGTAAGAAATTTCATCGATCCCTCATTTTCAATTTTTTGCCCTAATTTATTTTGCATGGATTTCCGCCTCCGATCGACGTAATTTCGTCGGCCCCCTTAGGTTTGTCGTGAATTCGACTAATTTCATTTATGTTTACGTTTCCGGTGCCGGTCGTCCAATCTAGGTGGTGGGATCGCTCCAATCTTGGGATTTTCGCCTCCAAATCGCCGCCAAAATTCCCGATCTGTAACCACTTCTCCCCTCACTCTCGAGGGAGGTAAATTTCTACACACACCCCCCCTCATGTGGTGTGATGCGAATATCCAACGCATGTGCAAGTATAAAACTCTTGTTAATTCAATTTAAAATGCGTTTGTGGATCCTGAACAGGTTTAGCTCGAGCTCCTAACCTTGCTTGCGCCATTCAGCTGTCGCTAGTTTTTCGACGTGACCTTGAGGCAAGTAGAGAAATCTCTCTCGCTTGAAAACATGAAATTTATATTACTTGACTTGTTGCAATAAAATAGACCCTTATAAACTGGAATCGTCAAAATAATAATTTGCCATTATTAAATCTTGAATCCCTGAAATCATATACTACCATATGCAAATATTGAGGTAAGAGTGTTGTTTTGATGTGACGCCTTGAAACGAGCTCCCGACTAACTGGTAACAGAAATCATTAGTCGACCATTGCAAGCACCGTCGTTGATAAGTCTTGCATCGATTTATACACTGGAATCATGTGCACCAAATGACAACACATTCACCCTTCAATATAGTTCACTTATGGTATTGCAGCTAGGCTAAACTCCGGAGTAGGCTATTAACGTAAAAGAATCTTGTTAAACATGGTTACTTGTCTGGTTGCTACATGTAATACTAGCTCACTGAGCTCTAGTGTTTTTTACTTAGTTTTCGCGTAAGTTATTAGCTTGAATCATTATATAACTTCATGTTCTGAGACATTTTTTCCTTCTGTTTGGATTTTGCCTTAGGGTTCGTGATTGCGCCGTCCAGTTCCTGAGTTTCCTCCACCCAGCTTCAGCTTTTGTTTGGAGGTTTCATTTTGCTTGATGCACCGGCAGGTTCTATGTATTTGCTTCAGTTACAATTGGACTGTATTATTCGTGTATTAGTTATCATCAGACATTTTCTCTCGTATTGTGAACATCTTTTAGGGTAAAGCATTATATTAGAACATTTTTACTTATGAAATTTTGGTAACTATATGCATTCGTAAATTTCAGTACAACTTCTGCAGCTTTTTTTTATAAAAGTAAGTGCATGCATAAAAAATGTTTTATTCAACAATTTGCGGCTTTCGCATCATTTTAAAAATCAAGTAAACCATTGTTTTAAAAAAATATGAAATTTTAAACTAGTTTGTAGAATTTCCGGTTTCGCCTTAGCAGACATGGTTCTTCTCTGCATGCCTGTGGCATCACGACCCGCCCGAAGCGCACTTTGATCTTGTCGAGATGGGTCGTGACAGTTGGTATCAGAGGGAGGTTAACAAAAGAAAGAGGTATTTTGAAAGTATTACATATTTTTGAATTTTATTATGTAAAAATATTTATACATGCATCATTACTTCACTCACTCTATCATTATCTGTTGTTCGAGGCTGAAACACGCACACACTCACTCATAAGCATGAGTAGTATGCGTGCAAATGTTAAGGGAGTATGGGCAAACTTAACATTTATATGCATATGAATTTTCACTAGGATAAACACGCTTGCAAATATTAAATTGTATGGGCGGTTTAATATTTTCAAGTGTGTAACATTAGAATCATAATGCGCATGACATGTTAAGTGATATGGGCGCTTAACATGGCATGTGTATCCATTCATGGACATTTTTTTTAGGAATGCATTGTAGGCATAATTACATTGCATGCATATCATAACTCATTGCACAAGTGTTAAGCTAAAAGCAACAGATGACGATTGTACACACATGGATTTCAAAATCATAATGCTATCGCACACAATTCTATCGTCGCATCTGCATTTGCATGGCTATCACCTAGAGTTGTCCACTGAAAATGCTGTAACTATTACATGATTTATGTATTCAATAGTGATAGAATGTTAGAACCTGTAGTATCGATCCATCATGCTTCTCTTACTCAATTCTTTTATGCTTCTTTTAGATGGCTCCTAAGCGATCGCAGAGGAAGAAAGTTATCCCTGCAGCGAGGGAGGCTCCTAAAGACGATACTGCCCAGCTTTTGAGGCAGTTTTTGGAGCGTGTCACTCGTCATGAGGGGGAACGCCAAACTCCTGACCCAGGCTCTGGTTCCGGCAGCGCAGGGACGATTGGAGGAGCTGTTACCACCACCACTCCCGCACCTGGATCTGGAGCCGGCTTGCCTGCTGGCACCTCGGAGGCCCCGCTCGTGCCAAGTCTGACTGCTTCTCCTATAGCGATGGCAGATACATTGGCTTTCAAGAGACTGAATCCGCCTACCTTCAACGGCGATCGTGATTACTTCGTGGTCACTGAGTGGATCTCCCAGATGGAGAAACATTTTGAGTATGCTGGAGTTCCCGAGACCCAAAAGGTTCTCCTTGCGGCCTATCAGCTGACCGAGGATGCTTACACTTGGTGGCTTCAGCGCCGCAGCCTCTCCGATTCTACCACCTTGACTTGGGGACAATTCAAGGATGCTCTTATGGAGAACTTCCTCTCTTCTGTGGAACGGGACAAGCTAGCTGAGAAGTTCCTGTCCTTTCAGCAGTTCGGCAGGACGGTGACCGAGTATGCGAGAGAGTTCTCCCGCCTATCCCTCCTTGCAGCAGAGTTCGTGTCGGATGAAGCCAAAAGGATCAGCCATTTCGTGAAGGGACTCTGTTATGACCTCCAGCAGCATGTGGTAAGCCCATGGCGCCACCACCTACGCGGAGACCGTGGGAGCCGCCTTGAAGGTGGAAGCAATCGAGTTGAATCATTCTTCCAAGAAGGTCCAGCATGGCACCAGCAATGTCGCAACATCAGACCTCAAGCGTAAGAGTGCTCCATCTCAGGAGCAAGGCTCCGGATCCAAGGAGGTGTGTGCCTTCTGTCACAAGGTGGGTCATGCTGCCCAAGTATGTCGTTCTCTCCTTAAGAAGCAAAAGAAGGACATTCATGCCCCGCCGCCTCAGATGACGCTTGCCTCTACCACCACCGACTGTACGTACTGCAAGAAGTCGGGCCACCAGCTGAAGGACTGCCGTCGTAGGCAAAGGGCTTGTTTCAAGTGCGGGCAGGTTGGACACCTCAAGCTAGACTGCCCCATGAGGGAAAGCCCGATTCCAGCTCAGCCTCTGCAGGCTATTTCTGGTGCCCAAGATAAGGGCAAGGCTGTGCTGAACGTCACGACTCAGGGCGAGGCGCTCGCATCTACCTCCGTCATCTCTGGTATGTTTTATGTAAAGTTTAAATTTCCTGCATCTTTTCATTACCTGCCTTAGTGTCAAATAATCTTGAACGTGTCCGTAATGTTCATTTATAGGGAGGTTTAGGGTCAAGAACAAGTGGATGCAAATCCTATTCGATTCTGGGGCATCCCACTCTTTTATTGCTCGCCACATCGTAGACCTTCATAGTTGGTCTACGTCAACACTTGATGTCCCTTTCGAGATTTCTGTACCCGGACATCTACATATCTCAACTAGAGGCATTCTCAATTGCCCGATCCTGCTTGGAGAACTGCAAGTTTTTGCCGATCTCATAGTTCTGGAGATGTCAGAATTCGACGTAATCCTGGGAATGAATTGGTTGGTCGCGTATCGAGCAAAGCTGGACTGCGTGGCAAAAATGGTCAATCTCAGCATTGGCGACAAGGACTACAGCGTTCTTGTTCAGACCACCCGCAGCCACCTGAAGGTAATACATGTTGTACGCGCCACTCGTCTTCTCAGTCAGGGTTGTCCTGCTTGTTTCGTGTTTGCTTCACTTTCTGACGTTGTCACCCCTCCACTTGAGTCTATCCCGATTGTTTCCGAGTTCCCTGACGTGTTCCCTGCCGAGTTGCCTGGAATGCCTCCTGATCGTGATGTAGAGTTCTCTATTGATGTGGAGCCTGGAACGCGCCCCATATCTAAAGCTCCTTACCGTATGGCACCTCGCGAGTTGGAAGAGCTCAGATTGCAGTTGGATGAGATGCTTGAGCGTGGATACATCCGTCCCAGCTCGTCTCCATGGGGAGCCCCCGTTCTCTTCGTGAAGAAGAAGGATAGTTCCTTGAGACTTTGTATCGACTATCGGGAGCTGAATAAAGTTACCATCAAAAATAAGTATCTCCTCTCGCGCGTGGATGACCTCTTTGATCAGCTCAATGGTAGTTCTATGTTTTCCAAGATAGATCTCAGAACGGGTTACCATCAGCTAAAAATCAAGGAATCTGACATCCCCAGGACAGCCTTCCGGACTCGATATGGACACTTTGAATTCTTGGTGATGTCCTTTGGGTTAACTAACGCCTCATCTGGTTTCATGGATATGATGAACCGTGCATTCAGTGAGTTTTTAGACAAGTTCGTCATTGTCTTCATAGATGATATATTGGTCTACTCTAAGACTCGTGAAGAGCATGCAGTTCATCTTAGACATGTTCTCTCCACCCTACGTCAGCATCAACTCTATGTCAAGTTGGCGAAGTGTGAGTTCTGGCTGGATCGTGTTGCCTTCTTGGGACATGTCATTTCAGGGGATGGACTATCTGTTGACCCCGCCAAAGTCTCCGCAGTGATGGACTAGAAGCAGCTCACTACTCCCACCGAGATCCGCAGTTTCCTTGGGTTAGCTGGTTATTACCGGCGCTTCGTCAAGGGTTTCTCCTCCCTTGCCGCTCCTCTGACAAGGCTAACTCAAAAGAATGCGAGATTTGAGTGGACAGATCAGTGTGAGCAGGCCTTTTCTGAGCTGAAGCAGCGGCTATCTTCCGCGCCAGTGCTAGCTCTTCCGTCAGATGGGTTGGACTTTTCAGTCTACACTGACGCATCTGGAGTTGGTTTAGGCTGCGTTCTGATGCAGGATGATCGTGTTATTGTCTATGGGTCGAGGCAGTTGAAAATTCATGAGCGTAATTATCCCACCCATGATCTGGAATTCGCTGCAGTGGTGTTTGCCTTGAAGCTGTGGCGTCATTATCTCTATGGTGTGAAGTGCCACTTTTACACCGACCATCAGAGCCTGAAGTACATTTTTGTTCAGAAAGACCTCAATCTTCGTCAGAGACGTTGGCTCGAGTTTGTTTCGGACTATGACTTGCAACTCACATATGTTCCTGGTAAGGCCAATTCAGTGGCAGATGCGTTGAGTCGGCTGGCTTCTGTCGCCGCTTGTGCGTCCATGTCAGTTATTCTTGCAGCCCTGATTGATGACCTCGACCGGATGGACATATCCATCGCACCCATGGGTCATGAAGGGGTTTCTGGTCCGTTATGGGTAGAGCAAGTGAAGGATTTACAGCCATCTGATCCCGCACTTCAGCGCATTCGCCGGCAAGTTGAA
Organism: Platanthera zijinensis; assembly: GCA_039513925.1. Classification (NCBI taxonomy): domain Eukaryota; kingdom Viridiplantae; phylum Streptophyta; class Magnoliopsida; order Asparagales; family Orchidaceae; genus Platanthera; species Platanthera zijinensis. Next base: position 116,916,870 of record CM077089.1, on the reverse strand, counting down.
CTTGGGACTCTTCCGGATTTCTCCATCTCTGATGATGTTCTGCATTTCCGAGGTCGACTCTGTATTCCAGATGTCCCTGAGTTGCTGGATAGTATTTGCCGAGAAGCTCACGAGTCCCGCACTTCTAGTCATCCTGGAAACAACAAGATGTATCATGACCTGAAGCAGATCGTGTGGTGACCTGGCATGAAGAATTATATTGCACGCTTCATCTCTCGATGTCTGACATGCCAGAAGATGAAGGCTCGACGCCAGCGTCCTGGTTGACTTTTGCAGCCCCTGCCTATCCCTGAATGGAAGTGGGAAGATATCTCTATAGACTTCATCACTGGATTGCCTCGTACTCCGAGAGGGCATGATGCGATTTGGGTTATTGTGGACCGCTTGACTAAAGTGGCTCATTTCATCCCGTACAAGGAAGGTCATTCCACCGAGAAGATGGCCCGGATTTATGTTTCAGAGATTGTTAGACTCCATGGGATTCCTTTGCGAATTGTTTCTGATCGTGACTCGAGATTTGTATCGCACTTCTGGAAGGGGTTTCAACAAGCTATGGGCACTGATCTCAACCTAAGCACCGCTTACCATCCGACGACTGATGGCCAGACCGAGAGGGTCAATCAGATCCTTGAAGACATGCTTCGGTGTTATATTTGGACTACAAGGGATCTTGGGATGAGCATCTACCCTTGGTTGAATTCGCCTACAACAACAGCTATTAGGAGAGCCTCAAGATGGCCCCCTTTGAAGTACTGTACGGGCGACACTGTAGGACCCCGCTCTACTGGTCAGAAGTCGGTGAAAAGGTGATTTTGGGTCCTGAGTTGCTTCAGGAAATGGAAGAAGTCACCAAGAAAACTCGTCTTCAGCTCAGTCCTGTGCCATTGAGAGACAGAGAAAGTATGCCAATCAGCGCCGCCGTCCGTTGGAGTTTGTCGTAGGTGATCAGGTGTTTCTGAAGGTTTCTCCTACTCCTGGGGTGAAACGGTTCGATCGCCACCATAAGCTCAGCCCGAGGTTCGTGGGATCGTATGTCATCTCAGAGCGTGTTGGAGGATCTGTCTATCGTCTGGAGCTACCTGATTCTTTGGTCGGTGTCCATGATGTCTTTCATGTTAGCCAGCTCCGGAAATATGTCCACGATCCTCATCGTGTTCTTGAAGAGGTTCCAGTGATTCCTGAAGCTAATCTGTCTTATCCGATCGAGCCTTCGAAGATCGTCGAATATCAAGAACGCAAGCTTCGTAAGAGAACCATTCCTATGGTGAAGGTACTTTGGGTGCATGGAATGTCTGAGGAGTACACTTGGGAACTCGAGTCTGACATGCGCAGCAAGTATCCGCAACTCTTCTCTTGATCTTGGTACGTCTCTAAGTCTGACTTCCTTGTTATTTCAGTATCTTTCATAGATAGCTTTCATGCCTTAATCTACAAACTTCTGTCTGAAGTGTATGTCGTCTGAGTCATCGTTTTCTGAATTCTCAAGAAAGTTTCGAGACGAAACTTCCTAAGTAGGGGAGAATGTAACAACCCCCTATTATTATTAATAATATTATTAAAAAAAAACTTTAAACAAAGACTAAAGAGAGCCCGATCAAAACCTACCCCCACTCCCTCTCTTTAATAAGAACCGAGCCCCCCAGTTCTAAATCCCGCAAGGAATCGCATGCCGCAGAAGCCGATCCCGATTTCTCGCTTCCGTCTCCGCCTCCTGCGCCCCCGACGGCCCGGATCCCGTTCTGCGCGTCCCTCGGCAGCCCCGATCCCGGCCTCCGGCGCCTCCTCCTCCTCCGGTAGGCCTCCGGCGCCCCTCCTGGCTTCCCCGTCGCCTCCTGCTCCTTCCCCGTGGCCGGCGGTTCCTGCAACAGGCACCTCTCTTGGCCGACTGCAACCTAGGCTCCGGTGACCTCTTCCTCTTCCCAAGCCTCTTCCCGCCGCCGCCTGCTCTCCCTCTTCTCTTTTCTTCTTCGCCAGCCAGTAAGGGCAGCAGTCGGCTACTTCATCTCCTCCTCCGGCCAGTGAAGGCAAAGACAGCATTCTTCTCCAGCGACTCTAGCTCCTCCTCGTTCCGGCCAGTGGATTTCGTGAGGGACTCTTAGGGTTTCGCTCGAAACCCCTCCTTGTGAATTTCTGAGCCCAGATCGGGTCTCCTTGGGTAAGAAATTTCATCGATCCCTCGTTTTCAATTTTTTTCCCAAATTTATTTTGCATGGATTTCCGCCTCCGATCGACGTAATTTCGTCGGCCCCCCTTAGGTTTGTCGTGAATTCGACTACTTTCATTTATGTTTACGTTTTTGGTGCCGCTCGTCCAATCTAGGTGGTGAGATCGCTCCAATCTTGGGATTTTCGCCTCCAAATCGCCGCCAAAATTCCCAATCTATCGCGGTAGCCACCTTCTCCCCTCACTCTCGAGGGAGGTAAATTTCTACACCCCCCCCCCCCTCCTGTGGTGTGATGCGAATATCCAACACATGTGCAAGTATAAAACTCTTGTTAATTCAATTTAAAATACGTTTGTGGATCCTGAACAGATTTAGCTCGAGCTTCTAACCTTGCTCCCGTCACTCAGCTGTCGCTAGTTTTTCGATGTGACCTTGAGGCAAGTAGAGAAATCTCTCTCGTTTGCAAACATGAAATTTATATTACTTGACTTGTTGCAATAAAATAGACCCTTATAAACTGGAATCGTCAAAATAATAATTTGTCATTATTAAATCTTGAATCCCTGAAATCATATACTACCATATGCAAATATTGAGATAAGAGTGTTGTTTTGGTGTGACGGTTTGAAACGAGCTCCCGATTAACTAGTAACAGAAACCATTAGTCGACCAATGCAAGCACCGTCGTTGATAAGCCTTGCATCGATTTATACACTGGAATCATGTGCATCAAATGACAACACATTCACCCTTCAATATAGTTCGCTTATGGTATTGCAACTAGGATAAACTCCGGAGTAGGCTATTAACGTAAAAGAATCTTGTTAAACATGGTTACTTGTCTGGTTGCTACATGTAAGACTAGCTCACTGAGCTCTAGTGTTCTTTACTTAGTTTTCGCGTAAGTTATTAGCTTGAATCATTATGTAACTTCATATTCTGAGGCATTTATTCCTTCTGTTTGGATTTTGTCTTAGGGTTCGTGACTGCGCCGTCTAGTTCCTGAGTTTCCTCCACCCAGCTTCAGCTTTTGTTTGGAGATTTCATTTTGCTTGATGCACCGACAGGTTCTATGTATTTGCTTCAGTTACCATTGGACTGTATTATTCGTGTATTAGTTATCATCAGACATTTTCTCTCGTATTGTGGACATCTTTTAGGGTAAAGCATTGTATTAGAACATCTTTACTTATAAAATTTTGGTAACTATATGCATTCGTAAATTTCAGTACAACTCCTGCAGATTTTTTTTATAAAAGTGCATGCATAAAAAATGTTTTATTCAACAATTTGCGGCTTTCGCATCATTTTAAAAATCAAGCAAACCATTGTTTTAAAAAAATATGAAATTTTAAACTAGTTTGTAGGATTTCCGATTTCGCCTTAGCAGACATGGTTCTTCTCTGCATGCCTGTGGCATTACGACCCGCCCGAAGCGCACTCTGATCTTGTCGAGACGGGTCGTGACAGTGGCTCATCGACTCCGGTGTCACCAATCATATGACTGAGAACTCCTCTTTTCTTAGCTTGAGAAGCATAACCCATTACAACCAGTCTTTATGGTTGATGAATCTCTTGCTCCAATTTGTGGATCTGGAGTTGTGACTATCGCTTCTCATCTCCAATTGGGTGAAACTCTATTCCAAAATTGTCTTGCAATTTGTTGTCTGTCAATTGTCTTTCACGATAATTGCATTGTTTTCTCACTTTTGTATACTGCTTGTTATTTTCAAAACCTTCACTCACAAAGGGCGATTGCTACTGGGACTAAACTTGGTGGTCTCTACTACCTCGACGATCTTCCCACTTTTTCTGCCTCTGTCGTCTCCACTTCTCTGCTCCATTGACATCAACGTCTTGATAATATGTCATTGCGTCTCCTCCACCAGCTCATGACATCCTTCAAGACCGACTGGGCATTAGAATGTGAGGCTTGTCAATATGGTGCATCATCATACTACTTTCTCTGTTGAACTTTGTAACAAGTACGTTCGTCCATTTGACCATGTTAATTCAGACATTTGGGGTTCTAGTCTCACCATCTTTGTTGGTGGAGGCATTCTATACTTTTTTACTTTTATTGATAATTTATCTAGATATACTTGGTGTATCTTTTAAAATATCGCTCTAAATTTTTTTATCCATGAAATTCACACTCTGTTTGGTTTGTCGCACAAAATTATTTGGACTGATAATGCAAAAGAAAACATGATTCAATAGTCTTATCTTTCTGCACCTCCAACAATATTATTCATCAGATCATTTGTGTACATAAATCCCAATAGAATGGGGTGGTAGAAAGGAAAATTTGTCATCTCCTCGATGTTACTCAAACACTCTTATATCAGATGAATGTTCACCACTCTTATTGGAATCATGTGATTCTCATTTTTTATTGTTTAATTAATCAATTATTTTCTTCTACTCTTCAGGATAAGACCCATTTCTCTCTTCTAACTCCGACTTATACATATTTTCCCCTCACCCTGCATGGTTGTACTATTTTTGTCCACACTCTTGCATTCGGTCATGATAAACTCTTCACTCGTGCCACCAAATATATCTTTGTGTGATACTCTCCAACTCAGAAGGGATATCATTGTTTTGACCGTATCTCCAAATGATAATGTGTCTCTGTTGACATCGCATTTTTTAGTCTACTCTGTTTTTGCCAATAACGGAGGAAGCCTTAATCCTGAGATCTCTCCTCCTCTCTTTACCATCTCTCTACCTCCAATCTCTATTTCATCACTCTCTATCATTCATGCTCATTCACCAGATATGTCGTAGTTGCCACCAACTTCCTATTGTATACCTCCATTTTTTATCTTTCCATATCATTATCATCGACGGCCTACGTCCCCACCTATCCTTGCTCCTTCCACTCCAAAGTCCCCATCATCAACTTTCAGGCCAACGCTCTCCTCTTCAAAAGGTTTTTACACTTCAGTCTTCTTAGATCTGGATCTTCCCATTGCTCTACAAAAAGCGGTAAGAGGGAGTACACATCATCATCTAACTAATGTTGACTCATATGTCAATCTGAGTACTTCATGCAGGAAGTTTGCATGAGCACTCTCTACCACCACTGCTCATACTACATATGAGGAGGCTCTTTATATACCATCCTGGAAAGCGTCTATGGACGAGGAAATCTCTATCTTAAAATCACAGGGGAACCTGGACTCATGTCCCAAAACCGTTTGGGGGAAATGTTGTCAGCTGTCATTGGGTCTGTCATTAAGTTTCTTGCAGAAGGTATTGTGGATCGGTGCAAGACTAGTTTTGTATCAAAGGGGATCACCCAGATATATGTGGTTGATTTCTTTGATACTTTCTCTTTGGTTGCACATATCAGTATTATCTGGGTCCTCTTCTCCACTGTTGTCAACCGAAATTGACAAATGTCTCATCTTGATGTCAAAATGTATTCCTCTATGGTGACTTACATGAAGAGGTCTATATGGACAATCACCTGAACATGTTGCTCGGGGGGGTCTCAAACATGTAAGCTTCTTAAGGCCATTTATGGTCTCAAACAAAGCCCTTATGCATGTTTGACAAATTCAACAGGTCATCTCAACCATTGGTTTATTCAGAAGCAATATTGATCACTCCCTCATTATACGGAAGACCAACTGTGACCTGATTATTCTCATTGTTTACATTGATGACATTCTTCTTACTAGAAATGACTCTTTTGGAATAGAGCAAACAAAGAAACATCTTCAGGAGCATTTTGTTACCAAAGATATGGATCCTCCAAGACATTTCTTGGGAATCGAAATTGTGATACGCTATAACTCCATAATTCTTTCACAATGCAAGTATGTCCTAGATCTACTCAACGAAGTCGAACACCGAATGAAACCTGCTCAAATCATGACAACACGTGCTATGGTCGGTCCAACACGTGCGTGTTCTTTAACAAGAGTCGAAAGATTACCCTTACCCCGACCCAGCCCAGGGATTCTCCCAAGGTCAAGGTCGAGTCATCTGCTAGTGCGGGATCTTCGAGACCACTTCATGTCTTGAGGAAGGGTAATTTCCTGAGAGAGGGGTTTGAGACAGAGGTAATTTTTTGTGATGCGGCCACGATGGCGACCAAGACACCTAGCGAGATTGAGACTAATGAAGTCATTGTTGAACCTCCGGATAAGCCTCCAGATGAGCCACTATTCACTTGGTAGGTTCGAGAGGATATCATTGACTGTGTTGTAGGTGACCTACTTTTTCCCATGGACACTACCGTTATTAATGTTTTTATTTTGGAGGGTCATCATGTCATTGTTGACCTCCCCGAGATTAAGTCCATGAGAGGCTCATTTGGCGAGCTCCCCAGCCTGCACTTTAGTGATGGGTCGTGTATTCGCACTAATAATCATGTCACACGTAATGGCGTTTGGTATACACCCCCTGGTGAGCCACATGACGGGATTTATCATTTAAAAGATACCCATTACACATATGCATCGCACTATTTTGTCACCATCTACGATGTCCCTACGGGTGATGACGTCAATTACGCCGGATTTTTTTATCGACCACCAGATGATAGGCCACCCCATGTTAGAGATATCCAAGTCATTGTCAGGCTTTCTCATAGGAAGTGCGTCGAGTATGTTGTACTTCATTTGCATCATTCGCTTCGTTTTTATGAGTCGGTTGAGTCACTTGTTCATCATTTGCATGCACTACATGAGTCGATCTGTAACAAAATTGAAGCTTGTAATGATTATTATAAGGATCGTGCGGACCAACACAGGCGGGAACAAATATTTGAGGTGGAAGAACAAGTATTGATTCGCAGTCGATCTGAGAGGGTCCCACAAGGACCCTCTCATAGGAAGTGCGTCGAGTATGTTGTACTTCATTGTCGGGCTTTCTCATAGGAATAAAAAGTATTGATTCGCAGTCATTGTCAGGCTTTCTCACAGGAAGTGCGTCGAGTATGTTGTACTTCATTTGCATCATTCGCTTCATTTTTATGAGTCGGTTGAGTCACTTGTTCATCATTTGCATGCACTACATGATTCGATCTGTAACAAATTGAAGCTCGTAATGATTATTATAAGGATCGTGCAGACCAGCACAGGCGGGAACAAATATTTGAGGCAGAAGAACAAGTATTGATTCGCAGACGATCTAAGAGGGTCCCGCAAGGACCAGCAAAGAAATTAAGCGCACGCAGAATGGGCCCTTATACAGCCGTACGACGGATTGGTACGAACGCATATGAGATAGACATCCCTCATGGTATGGGCATCAGCCGAGTATTCAACATAGAGGATTTGACTCCTTACTACGAGGAGCACGTGTACGTTGACCCCTTTTCCACACCTCTACCTGAGCATTCATCTCTCATAGCCCCTCTACTTGAGCCTTCACCTCCTACTGCCTCCACTAGTCCCTCTTTGTTGCCACCCACGGAGTCGTGTCATTTGGATCGCATTGCATCATCGACAGTTCCACCGATACAGCAGTCATATGGAGATACATCACTACCAGACGGAGATACATTACTACCAGATGGAGATACATTAGTGTCACCCACTTCTACAAATGACGTGCTTCAGATCATCGGTCACAGCTTCTACACCGTGGGTGGGCGAGATATTGTGTGTTATCTTGTCCGTTGTAGCGGTCGGCCACCACATGATGCAACGTGGATTTATACGGAAGAGCTTGAGAGACTTGCCTCGCGGCTACACAGTGAGTACGACCATCTTCACTCATCGAAGATGAGTGTTTTTAAGCCAGGAGGAGTTGACGGCGCGCCACGATCGACACGCGTGTATTCCCACAGGAGGCGGTGATCCACTACCCTAACGGATAATTCGAGTCCATAGTTGCGTCCGGATGATTGTTCCAAGTCAAATTCATATTTTACTTTTCTGTTTTGAGTTGCAGTTGATGGCTTGATGCCCGATCGAACCAGACATTACGAGCCGTCTGATTCGAGTGTTTAAGTGGTTTTACTATGATGTTTTAAAATGCAGGCAGCGGTTATAATTTTTTGGCTATAATTTGGGCAGGCATCGGGTTGAGAGGGCATCGAAGGTTGGTGCAAGGCTTCAATAGCTCGGTCGTGTGCATCGGAGTGATTCTGATCTTCCCCTCCCAGCTGGTGAGAAGCCGGCGGAAAAGTCCCTCCTGGTGCGACTCCAGGGTAAGCCCACCATCCCCTTCATCTTCCCCGTCTAGCCCTCCATCTACCTAGCCGCAGCCCTACCTGGCCGCTCTTCCCGTTTCTCGTCCAGATCACGTTTCCAGCCCAGAACTCCTCCAAATCCAGTCCTCCACCGGAAGTCGCTAACCCCCCTCCCCTCCCATCTAGTATCCTCTGTCGTCGTTCCTTCCAGTCATACCCGACGCTGTCGACACCCCCCCCCCCTTTCTTCCTGCCGCAATCAGCGGCTCCACCCCCGTATCCCCTACAGCAACCTCCACCCAACCCCAAAACCACCTCCACCAGAGCCAACCTTCCCTCTCCAGTCAACCCCACCACCACCTAAAGCCACCCCTATCCTCTTACTCTAACTACCCACCATGAAACCCCCTTTTCTCCTCACTCCAGCTACATGTTTTCTCTACAACAATTCATGCCCCAATTCTCTACAACAATTCATGCCCCAACCCCATCCCCCACATGTGAGCCTCTCCCCTTATCCCCATTTACAAAATCAGCCACCCTTGTCCTTACCCGATCCCCTCCACCAGCCCGAGATTCATTCCCGCCTCTTCCACGACGCTACAACCTTGGATGCCCGCCAACAACCGCCTTTGCCGCCGTCGTCACGTGCGAATTGTGGTATAAATCATTTCCTTTTTGTTGTTTATTTGGGTAACTTGTATTGCGGTGGATGTTAATTTTATTGTGCTAAAAGTTCATTCGTTATACAACTTGTGGAATTTATTATGTGATCGCTTAAAATTATTTGCGCCACTATCGTTTGCAAAATTAATAGTTTGTTCTCCTTTAATTAATTAATTGTGACTGGGCGTGTCCCTGCTGACAACTTTATAATAATTAATTGTTTGTTGCAATTTTGGAGCGGGTAACTTTTGCACTTGCATTATACTTCATTGCATTTAGGACTGCATTTAGAAAACCCCTCCCGAGTCAAGCTACCACTGCATCAGATTGTAAGTAGGACAATTATTAGTATAATCTTTTACATTTGTACATTTGAATGATTTTTGAAGTTTCTTACATTTCAATAAGCATGATTAGGTTAAAGCTTGTTAGATCATTTTGTAATGACCTATCAGCAACAAACATACCATATTTCACATGAAAGTTCTCATAAATCCAACATGGGGTATGCGAGAAATTGGTGACTATTGTTGCAGGCACAGCTAGAGGCTCAAGTCAATCGTATTTTTAGAAATTGGGAGGTCAGGGAACAATTTCATCTGACTCTAGTAACTCTACATCTCAGAATTAAGGTTTCCGCCGCATTGAATCCTTTAACTGGTAGTTTTTCCTACTTGCATTTAATTAGATTATGCGTTCGGATGCTTCTGCTTTTCTCCATGATGATTTACATATTTGGGTCTATTTTTGTATGCAAAAAAGAGGAAATCTAAGAGATCTCTTTATTTTTAATGATGGACACTTTTTTGCAAATAAAAGAATTTGAGAGTATACTTAATCACAAGCATTAAATTAAAATAATTTTTTTTCTTAAGAGTATAAATTTTAGCATTCCCAAATTTAGGTCAACCAATAAATAAAAAAGAATTTACAGGTAAGAAAGTAGTAGTAACCATCTAAATTGTCATGAAACGATGTGTTGTGTTGTACATAAATGAAGTAGATTATATAAAAGAAGTAGGGAACTCCATAAATGCACCGGTCATGAAGTCATGGGGATGGAAATTTCATTGAGCAATTTCACAAACAAATTTTGGGTTGAAAATTAGACAAAATGTTTTACCAAAACAAAATTAACATTACTTAAGCTAGTCAATTATCCTTTCTTAATGGATTAAGGTAAAGAAAACGATTCATGGCTATATCAAATGTGTTACTTCTAAATAGAAGACCGAATATGTAATCATAAATAGTCTGATTTGCCTAAATAAATTATCAAGAAAAAAAAGTATAGGGCTATGATTTCCTCAAGACATACCTAATATGACAGCTGTTCTAGACATCTCTTTCGTAAATTTTGTAACTCTTGCAGAATCGGTAGCTCTAGCTCCCAAAGAATGTTTTTTGTTATCGGAGGATGCATTTTCATCACAAAATGTTGGTACTGTTGCGATGGGAGGATTAGTACCACTTTTTGAGCTTCCATAACCTAAACCTTGTCTCTATAGCACAACCATTTTCATTTCTTAAAATAGATATGCAACTGTAAGGAATTCTTTTAATAATGATTCTTTACATCAATATACCTCAACATGGGCCATATGTTCACCTTTCCTAAAGTCAGTCTCTGCATAAATTTTTTCAGGCACTGAAGTTCTTGGTGAGATGCACTCGTTCACGGGCTCTGATTGTCGTGTCAGCAAAACTTTACCAGGAAAGCTGCGACCTTTGAGCAACCTGGGCAATATGAATTAAATAATAGAAAATTTTATAAAACTATACGTGTTAATGCATAATGATAAACGTGGGGAAATGGGGGAAATCCCATAAGCTAATTTTTTAAGAAGAGAATATATATGAAAGGTAACAGAAACCCAAATCTATGAAAATTTGACTTTTAGAACAAACACATGCATTAGCATCAATAGAAGAAGACGAAAGCACTTAAAAATTGTAAGGGTCCGTTTGTTTGGATGGAATTGAAGGCTTGAAATTAGAATTAGAGGTCATTTTCTATTGAATTTAGCCCCAAATTCTAATTCAGAAGCCTCAATTCCGCTCAACCGAATGGAGCCTAATGGATTGTGAAAGGAAAAGAACCAACTTAATGTGAGATAGGGTAAGTGTGTGATAGTACTTAAATGTACAACTAAATTAGATTTAAAGTTGTTGTGGATGATGTCAAAGGCGAATAAAAATAAAAAATAGTTGACGAATTCTCTAACCGAAGGAACATATGTTGTTAAGGAGAGTGGACCAAAGGTATTCTACATTGGAGCCTAATACACCAAACTATATTCAACCCAAGCCTTAAGACTGTGAGAAGGTCAATCAATTGATATTTTCACACAAACATATTATCACATATCCAGTGTGGGACTAAACACAAGTCTCTTGCGTGTCTTAATCCATCATCTGTGTTGGAATCAAGAAATTCCAACTTCCAAATGTTCGGATAAACGTGCCTTTAACTTGTGCCCTGGAATCCTATTTATAAGCAATCCAAGGGGGTAGATGGTTTGTGAGTAGCCCCCCCCCCCCCCCCCTTTTGAGATACTAGGTACCTGGCACCTGGACGACCTATTTTCTGGGAATCTCTGAAGGAGGCGAGCATAACAGAGGCACCCTGGGTGAGGTCGCCTGCACTGAGTTTTCGGTTGGAGAGCTCGTTAGTTGGATGAGCTCCTATGCAACGAGGTCAGCGGCGAGCCAAAAAGGGGCTCGCAAATAGAAGTTGGACCAAGAGGGGAACCGAGGTTCGACCCTAGCGAGCTCATTGGCATGCTGGCCTGCTAGCACTGGGTGAGCTCTTGTTAAACTAGCGTTGTCTCTGGAGTAAATGTTTTTGGGTATGCGATCCATCTTCTAAGGTCATGGGGGCAATCTGCAGGCTTGGGCCCGCCTTGTTAAATACAGGTTATACAAAATTCCCGCTCTTTGCGAGCTCTCTTGGAAGTCGGGAAGAATCACCCAACTCTCATTCGACAAATTGTGGTCATGCCGAGTTGGCGGTATCGTTCCACCCCCCCCCCCCCTATAAATAGGGGTCGGCAGTTCTAAAAAATCACTCCTAGGACTATAGCAACTGAGAAGAAAGAGATCTCACCTATCATGAAGACGACTACCTAGCCTACTGCGGGGAAGGGAGAGTCCTCTCATAAGGTCCACCGAATTCCAGGAGGCGAGTACCTTCCGAGCGAAGGTCGGGAGTGTTCCTTCCGCGGACCTCTTTAGGAACGAGAGAATGGAAGGTGCGAAGAAGAGGAAATAGGCCGAGGCCCGGGCTTTCAAGAAACACAAGGCTCCTTGGGGAGGAGGATGTTCCACCCACTAAGAAATTCTCCTCCCCCTCCACTGCCAACTCGCTTTCGGACCCCCGTCCGAAGAGGTAAAATTGAGTTTACACTTTTCCTGCGAGGTATCTAGTAGTGTTGGATTTGACATCTTCAATTCCTCTCCGGCAGCTTTCTCAGGCGGCCTTTAAGTCCATCGCGGGCCTGACCCTAGGCGACTATGGCGTCTCCACTCCTCTGCGAGGAGATGGTGGAGCCACCTTAGGGGAGGTGACGGTATTCCTCGCGGCTACACCAGCTGAGTAGATTCCTTTCTTCGAAGTTCATACTTGACATCTCACTAAAAGAGTTGCATGCAATTTGCATGGGTGACGAGACCCTGATACCCTTGTCCTTGCCCGAGGAGGATGCTCCTCCATCAACCGCGCAGGTCGCGAAGCTACTTCCGACTCTTGTTGATGAGGAGGGTAAGGAGTTGACTCTGAACTCCAAGCATGCTCGCTTCTACGAGGAGACGAGGTCATGACTACCCCGCTCGAGCCACGCGGGCAGAAATCCCAAAGGCTATCGGGGCTTGTCGTGCCATCAGCGAGCTTTGTACTCGCGGTCTCAATCGTCGCTACTCCACCCGTCGTGCGCCTGCCACCGCATCCTAGCAGTTTGCCTCTGCAGGAGACTCCCACAATGTTGGGGCCAGGCCCATCCTTGGCACCGCAGATGGCCTCTTCGCCAGCTCATGATTTCGCGCCCTAAGACAACGCACGCGCCAATAAGATAGTGGCACGTGGGAAGGGCCTGGAGGCGCCACCTCACTCGAATCGAGGCGAGTCCAGAGGGATTCGCCGCTATCGTGACTCGCGTAATCATTGGCGTGGTCATGACGGTAAAAAATCTCGATGACGGTCTCCTCGTGCGAGAAGGTAGAGTCCTCAACGTCGTCGCGGTAATAATCTCCTTGCTTAAATTTTCTTCAGCGAGTAATCATCATTTGGGAATGGGACTTAACAAACCATACCGCTTGTAGGTCCAGCCCCTCATATCGAATCGTCCTGCCGTCGTCTACCCTCGGAAGCTAGTGTGTTCTTCGCCAACCCAGGTGAATCCTTTGGCGAGCTTAGGGCTCGCATCCTCTTTTTGCTCACCTCGCATGAGATGCGATTAAAAGCATTGACAGAGTGAGTGCAACCGCTGCCTGATCGCAATGGAGTGTCAACTCTCCCTTGTCGAGGAGTTTACTCCTCGACTTGAGAGTGTCGAGCATAAATACTTTGACATCCAATGCTTGGAAGTGAGGATAGACAAGGTGGAGCATAAGGTAGGACAGCTGGAGAACGATGTCCACCATCTTTCTTAAGAGTGTGAGCCTTCCTGGTGACATGGAGAGAATGACGGATCACATCTGGCGGACTGAAGAGACCATCTGTCACCATTCGGAAGGACTCCAAAAAACCTCGGATGAGTTGCGATATGCGTGCAAGGTTGCCTGGTGGACCACACATATCTCAGCTGCGGACCTCCAAAATCCTCTCCTCGCTACTTCTTTACCCCTCCAGTGGGCAAGATCTTTCTTTGAGGTTTGCAAGCTTGTACGATTTTCGTGACCTAGGAAATCCACGCACCCACGATGTATACTTGCCTAGCCTGAACGCACCTAACACTCAGCCTCACGAGACCGGCGTCTGACCCCTATAAATAGGGGATACCCTAACCGTATTTCCTCCGCCTTTTTCTCTATCAAGCTTTAGCGTGTGATCCTATTGTAACGAGCTCTTGTCCCTGCTCGCCTCTCTGCAGCAATGATTTCGCTTACTAAAGGAAAACCCACTAGGGAGATAGAAGGTCGCCTCCACAGTGCGGATAACTTTGTCATGGACAAATTCCCGCAAAGCAAGACAACAATAGATGGGCTCAATATGTTTAGGAAGAACTTTTTGTCGTAGGAGTTTTCTGTTCGTCGGGATGGACCCGACGAGCACCTCAACTCCCTATACGCGGACAAGCTCGTCATTCCCCTGGCCCACTTCGAAATGGAACTCCGCCTCCCTTTCTGGACGAAAGTTCGGATGAAGCTGAACCACTACGATCTTGTCACCGTCCAACTCAACCCAAATGGGGTCGCGGCCATAATGGCCCTTATATGTTTCTTGCGCGAGCTCGTGGTCGTCTTTGACTTCATCGTCTTTCGCAAGCTCCGCTTCATGAAGGCGAATGTTAAAGGGGTTGCATACTTCAGCGGTGCCATCACGGATTTGAAAAACAAGGTTCATCGGTGGCACAAGAAAATCGTGATTGTGAGACACCATTTCGGCCTTGTACCCCTACAACAAGCCCAGAGGGACAGGCCCTGCTACAAGCCTCCTCGGATCCCTGACACCTCAGAAACCCTTTACCTCTCGCTCTTCCAGAGAGTCATGGATGAGGTTCAATTGCATCAACATGTCAACCAACTCGCTTTCGTCGAGTCGGGCATGGGTACGGGCATACGGAAAGGACTACCCACCTCGCCTTTGTTACGATGATTTAACAAAACATGCAAACTTCTCGCCGCCTCCACAGGACATTCACTCACCCTTCTGGATCTTGCGCGCGAAGCCGACAACAAGAGGCCAATATCATCGGCACCAGAGCCGACGAGGTCCCCCCAAAAGAATCAAAAAGGCGATCGCTCATCGCGACCTCGCTGAGGTCGTAGCGTCCGACCCTGAAGACCCTGAGGCTTCGGAGGACTCCGAGTCCCATCACAATTTTGGGCGAACGAGCGGCGAGATGGATATCACTGACGAACCTCTACTCGTGTGGGACGCGAAGCATAACCGGGTATCCATCACCACCTTCTTGCCCTCTTGGGTAGTAGACGATGAACCTCACAACGATGCGTTCAACATCCTTTATGCAATATATGGGAGAGATAATGCTAAGGAGCTTGCATAGGGCTCGCCTAAATACCTTGTGTAACAACCCACCTGTAATTAACTCGTGCCACGGGTCCGACCGAACCCCACTACGTGAACTCATCACAAGTGAACTATTAAAACAAGGTATACAAGAGAAATACCAGATAATTAATTAAAACTCAAAGTGAGGTCATAACGGACAAAGCTAAGTAGCATAAACAAAAGTATTAGAAAATGTCCATAACTAAAACTGTGTCCAGGGCCTTATGGCCTACAAGTCCTCCAAATAAGTCTCACAGACTAACAAAAGAACGAGGGTACAAGTACTCAAAAGAAAGGGCTCACTGGCCTGCAAGAACTAAGCTAAGCCAACGAAACTCAACCCCCTTGCTGGAAATCATAGCTCTCCATGACTTCCTTCCCCTTTCCGTGCACCATCACAGCAAAGGGGTGCACAAAAAAATGGGTCAGCTAAAAGATAACCACAAACCAAGGAACAACAATTCTCCTCGGCAGACTTAGCGGTCACCGGGAAAGTAGAACACCCTGCAAATTAGTATCTCACATAGTAGGATAATTAAACATGCAAGTAAACAAGTGATGGTGCGTAAAGAGAGTAATCCAATGAGTAAAAGTCCACAAGCCATTTGATTGTCAATACTATCAAGACAATACTTGAAAATGATGTTACGGGAGGGACTCCCGAGTCATTTGCCACAAGGGTAATAACCCCTGAGTCATGGGCGAGTGATCTCAAACCCTCAATCAAAGTTACGAGAGGGGAAACCAATCCAGCTCTCGAGTCCTCAACTACAAGTGCGGAATACCTCACTTGAGTACACAAACATTGATGCAATAAATAAATTGTGTTTCCTGGGGGGTAGCGCAACGGTAAGTATTACCGTTGAGTGGTAACTCCATGAGTTATCAAATTTGATTCTGTCACCACATTAGTAGCCCGCAAGTTCACGGGCTCGTTTGGGTGCATCCCGGTAGACCAACATCTCTGGGAACTTGAGTTTCCTGGAGCTACTAATAGCGGTAAGTACTACCGTTGAGCGGTAATTCCAGGGAACCATAGATCAAGACATTATCAGCCCTAGGCTCGCCTAACACAAAAATAAACATCCAGATTCCGCTATAGAGCCGCAGATGACGTATGAGGGATCTATAGGCAGCGGAAAATCGGCGACCTAACCCAACATGTTATGCAAAAGACCGACGGTTAGGTCACAAATTAGATAATAAATAAAATCATCTAACACAAACAATTCAATGCAAGGCAGAATAATTTACTTGGGCAAAAGCAAGTTTAGGTTTTTCTCTGCGTGGAGGGCCAAAGAAAGAGCGTGCGGCGAATAAATCATGCAAATCACAATATTTATCCAAACAAAAAACTATCATGCAAGATATTCAAAACAAGTACAAGATCCAATCCAATATAAATATGTTGGAAATAATAATCCAATACAACAATACTCACTAAATAGTGGGATGACCAAGACACTGAAGATTTCGGAGTCGGAAATGCGTGAAGGGCGATCCGGGGTGGAACCAAAGACGTGGAAACGACGTAGGTGGCTGTCCTTGGTGGTGGAAGGTGGAAACTGGCCGGAAATGAGTAGATCTGGCGTCGTATGAGTAATCTTGATAGGGTGGCTTGTTTGGCGGTGGTTCCACGAAGGGGAGGGTGGCGGCAAAGGGGAAATACGGCTAGAGGAGGGGGTCAGTGTTGTAGCTGAAGGATGGGCGTTGAATCAAGGGAAGGAGAGATTGGTGGTGGCTTGGGGGAAGGGAAATGGTGGCAGAGGTGGCTCCAGAAGTAGGACGGACGGCGGCATATAAGGACGGCTGAGGTTTCCCTGTTTTGGAAACTATAGAAATGCAATAGTAAATTTCATGAATAGTAATAATGATAAGAAAGAGGGGTTTCTTCTTAGGCAGCAGGGTGGTAGCTCGATTTGGGGGGGTAGGAGATGGCGGCAAGGGATTTTGGAGGGGGAGAAAGTAGTCTAGGGTTAGGGCAAACCTTGGGGAAGGAGATACACACCTAGAAGTCGTCACCTAGGGTTCCACGGAGTCGGCACCGTGGAGGGATCGTGGGAATCTGGGAATACACTTCTCCAAATTCTGCAATGTCATAGATCAGCCCTAAGAGGTCTATTTATAATAAAGAGAAGATTAGGGTATCCCCCATCAACGGTTATGATTGGCTGGAGGTGAGGCTACCCAAATACAACAAAATAAATGCAAACATTGTGAAATAATATATCAAACTGATTCGCAACGCGAATCCAGACACATCTGCGGAGTCCGATCGTCGATCTGGGCACGTCATATATGGTAAGTCGTCAAATCACCACAAACGGGCCCAACACTCGTCATCATCTCTGCTCTGCATCAATCTCCCCGACTTGAAAGAATTCATCTCCCGATGAATTAGGATCAAAATTCTCTCGATGAAGTCCAGGTACAACTCGAAGAGGTCCACCGAAAGTCGTCCAAATATTGTTGACGGAAGAGATTTCTCGACAATCAACTCCCTCTGGCTGAAAAGTTGTCATCTCCGATGAATGGAGACGGCCGTACTGAAGTCGAAGTCCAGAGGTGAATCGATCATGCTCTGCTGCAAGTACCCAGGTTTCACTAGCGTCTGTAGTAGGAATGCATTGGTGGAGTCTGGTCTCCATAAAGCTCTCAACGCTCAACTCACGAGTGGTGGATCCCAGTGCGATCGGCGACGTCGTAGGCAGAACCAAAGAAAACGAGTCCCCAGGTGGGTGGGTGTCAGAAGTGGGTGAGTAGTGGTGACCATCAGACGTATGAGAGCTATGAAGGTGGCAAGGTAACGGACATTGAGGTGTGGGCGGCTGGAAGTCCCCACTGCTTGGGTTCACATACTGGCGAGGCTCGCAGTACAAAGTCATATTCTCAACACTAAATACCAGGTGGATACTCATACTTGCAAGGATATCAAGATCATATGTGTTTGCTTCAATTTGTCTCATGATTATATAGGGATTCATTCGCCAAACACTCAAGCTTTTAGCAAACCTCACACGAAGTGTAACGCCCCCGGTTTTTCTGTGCTTTGTTTGATCATTGTTTGGCGTTACGATGACGCGTTTCCGGCCTCCTGTCGTTGTTAGAGCGTGGTTTTAGCTCTCTAGGTTCCTTTAGTGGCCTGTTTGTAGCCTGCTGGCAGGATTCCCTAGCAAGCCGGGTCTGGTTTTGTGACTCGGTAAGGCTCTCGCCTGGGCATCGGGCAGTGATAGCCCGAGTTATGATCGTCGAATATTGTTTTCGACTTCGCCGTTGTTTTCGTAGCTTAGGTGTTTAGCTACGGTGCAAGTTTTGTTGAAATCCAAGATCATTTGTTTTTCACGTCATTTCGACGTTTGTTTTATTAGCCGGTAGTGGCTACCTGTTTGTTGTGCATAGCCTTGTGTGATCGAGCTTGGTAAGGCTGGTGCTTGTTTTTAGGCTAAGTTTGTTTAGCCAATTATTTATATATATATATATATATATATATATCTGTTTGTGTGTAAGCTTGGGTGCGGATAGCTTTATTTTATAAGTATATATATATGTGCATGATGTATATATATATAAGTATGTGGCTGTTTTTATATAAGTTTATATATATGCATATTATATGTATATGTACATAAGAGTATGAGCTAATTGCTGTTTTTATTTAAGTATCAGCTAGTGGTCGATTGCTATATATAAGTTTATATATGTGGTTAGCTAGTGCTTAGGCTAGGTTATCTTTAATTAGCTATAGAGTAAGTGAGTGGAGGAGTTATTAAAGCTCCAGCTGTTCTCTTCCTCCCCATTTCTCCTCATTTCTCGAGCATTGTTAGCTTCCAGCGGAAGGAAGCGAGCGGGAGGCGGAGGAGCTACTGTTTTGGCCGCCGGTTAGCTGTTGAGTTAGGGCTGATTTCTCTCGGGTAGCAGCGAATCTGAGCTACTCTCGTCGTGCTCTTCCTTCCTAGGTAGCTGGAAGTGCAGGTGGCCGATCTCTTGCCGCCGGTGCCAAGCTTTGGAGTTTTCTGTTGTTTTCCTGGAGGTAGAGACAAGTGGCTCCCTTGCCCTTGCCAAATTATTTCTAACTCATGCTCTGTTTTCATAGCTCTGTTCTCTTTATTTACTCCCTAGAAGTTAGAGCAACAGGATGACAATTCTCTTCATTTCAGCCATATGCTGCTTCATTATTTCCTAGATTTAAATTAAGCTCTCTCTTATTTGTCTCGGTCTGTGTCCAGTTAATAGTTGGTGTCAGGGTTAGGCTTAAGTTAGTTGTAAGCTTAAGTTTAGGGCTGCTGTGGACGGGTAGGAGGGGTAGGAGAGAGAGTTGGAATAAATTTCCAACTCTCTGGATGAGTGGCGTTGAGTGGGCTGGGGTTGGGATAACTGAGGATTAGGCTAAGTCAAAAGCGTTGAGTGAGTGTACCTCACTCAACGCCTAGACTGTTAGGCTTCTGGCGTTGAGTGTGGTGCCCTCACTCAACATCATGGCTGTTTTTACGGCTAGATGTTTTGGCGTTGAGTGAGTCGACCTCACTCAACGCCGTGGCTGTTTGGCGTTGAGTGTGGTGGACTCACTCAACGCCGCAGCTTTTCCCAGCGGCTAAGTCATTTGGCGTTGAGTGAGTCGACCTCACTCAACGTCGTGGCTGATTTGGCGTTGAGTGGGATGGACTCACTCAACGCCAGCACCTGTTTGCGGCTAAGTCATTTGGCGTTGAGTGAGTCGACCTCACTCAACGTTGGCGTTGAGTGAGTCGACCTCACTCAACGTTGGCGTTGAGTGTGGTGGATTCACTCAACGCCATAGCCTGTTTTTGCAGTAAGTCTTTTGGCGTTGAGTGAGTCGACCTCACTCAACGCCGTGGCTGTTTTGGCGTTGAGTGTGGTGGACTCACTCAACGCCAAAGCCTGCTTTTGCGGTTAAGTCTTTTGGCGTTGAGTGAGTCGACCTCACTCAACGCCATGGCTGTTTTGGCGTTGAGTGTGGTAGGCTCACTCAACGCCAAAGCCTGTTGTTGCGGTTAGGTTGCTTGGCGTTGAGTGGGTGGACCTCACTCAACGCCGAAGCTGTTTGGCGTTGAGTGTGGTAACCCACACAGCGCCGCGTCGAGTGAACTCGACGCTTTTGCCTTGGGTTTGGTGTGTTTCCTTAGGATTGTTAGTATGGCATTCTCCTTAGGGGGGAGGTGGGTGATCGACTAGTTTTTGCATGCCGACTCATGGATTATGGCAGGTGGTCTGGTTTTGTGGGCTTTGTAAGGGGTGAATTGTGTGTGATGGGCTGTGGCCACCACCTAGGCTGTGTTGGGCTAGTATGGTTTGGTGTGTGGACTCTGTAGCTGTCACCGTTTATTTTCACCCTGGAGTGTTTTTTTGGGGTCTGGTTGTTGGTGAGGGTTGTGCCGCCCACTACGACCCAAGATTTTCACCACGGCCAATAATTCATCAAATTAGGATTGTTAGCTCCTTTTCTGGCTTATGGTTATTTTTTGGGTTCATGTATTTATAGGCCTTATAGCTGCTGCAGGTTCTTTTTGCAGAGCAGGTTGCTATTGTACTCACACTTGGTGGGTTTTCTTTTCCTGCCCTTTTGACAGTGTTCTTTCTTACTGTCATGTTTTTTTTCTCTTACTGATAGCATTTATTATTGCCGGGTTGGTAAACCCTTCTTTACTTATTCATAAGCCTACTGCTCTATTTATTTTGATTACTTTCTGAGGTGTTCCTTCTTGAATGGCTCAGGTCCAGGTTGTGACCGGTTGAGCGGCTAGTTCTTCTAGAGGGTTTGCTGATAGCCTCCTGGGTAGTTGAGGTTGCCAATCTTCATTCTTGTGAGGTAGTTGTTTTCCTTTCTGTATGGACATGCATACTCACCAGTGGGTTCGTGTCAGGTTGTTGACGCCCACTGATGGCTTACTTGCGATGCTGGGTATGAACAAAAACTGTTATCTTTACCTTTTTAGGGTCGTTTACTTGTCTTCTGGGAAGGATTTATGCTAGGTTGCATGTTATGTATTTTAAACCCTAAAGCATTACTATATGTAACTCATGCGCATCATATTTATAAAACTAAGGCACTACTTTTCCCATTAGCGTAAAGACTATATTTTTATATATACTGTACTAACTTCTAGAGTTGTGCATACCATGAGTCGTCCCTTGGGGACACTTATGCTCTTTTAGGATGTCAAATCAACCTAACCAAAGTATTTTCCGCCGCGTATATATATATATTTTAATTGTGGACTAGTTGATCCACTGTGCCGAGGGATACGGCCGTCAAATTTAACTGATTTCCTCTCATAATAATTTACGATTTTTTTTAAAGATGTAGAGTCTGGAGTTTTTGCCTGGACGTGTGCAGTTATCCCCTACACGACGTGACATCATGGCACGTATTTTCTCTTGCTCTGATACAATCTTATTTGTGAGAAAATATGGGTCGTGACAGTTGGTATCAGAGGGAGGTTGCTTGACAATTGGTTGGGCAACCTTTCCTTTGTTTGCATTGTTAATTTAGCATCATATCCTACACACACCGGTATGTCATCAACATGTCTTGACTAAAGCACGAACACTTCATCCATAAGCATGAATAGAAGTATACGGGACATATTATGTAGTATGGGATGCATAATATGTGTTTGTATATGGATCCACCATAGGAGGCAACATGCGATGGTTATGTAGTATGGGATACATAACCTCACCACATGAATGCGGCTAGCACGTTTTCTTTTTTCGTTACATGGAAATGTTATGTAGTATGGGATGCATAACATTTTCATGTGTACGCCGCTCATGGCATGCATTAAGGCTTTTTTTAGAATGAATAGCATAGCATAACATATCATCAGCACAATGTGCCAAGCTAAAGATTTGCATGATGACATATGTACACACATGGTTTTGAGTCAAAAAGAATACAAATACATGCATTCATGGTCTAGGCACATTATTTAGTATAATGGTGGTGAACCATCGTAGGTTAAGCATAACATCATCAATGTAAAAACAAATCTCATAGCAAGTTTAGCAATTAAAGTTCATATTTAAGTATGTTGGTCTGTACCGGGTAGTTTTGTTCTAGCAGTTGGGGTAGGTTCTAAGTTATGTTGATATGATTATAGGATGGCGAGGCGTCCTTCGACGAGATCGACTCCCCAATCTGAGGGTGAGTCTTCCAGAGCGCAAAGCGAGGCGTTGATCGAAAGTCTGCGGCAGAGTAATGAAGCCTTATCTAGGCAAGTGGTGGATATGCAGACTCAGATCCAGTCTCTGATAGCAGTTGTGGCGGGGCAGCCTCCGAGAGTGTCGAACCCTGCTGTAGGAGTAGTTGTTCCTGTTCCTCCTGCTCCCCTGGTACCTCCTGTTGTGCTTCCCCCGGAGATGACATTCATATCACACTTCCAGCGACTTGGACCACCTACTTATGATGGGAAAGCAGACTTTATGGTTTTGGATGATTGGCTTATAGCCATCGAGGAGACGTTCTCCTATTCTGGAGTTACCCCCGATCAGAGGGTGATGATCGCCGCCTATCAGCTTAAGGGATTGGCGAAGAGTTAGTGGCTGAGAGAGAAGGAGAGCTTGAAAGAGGGATGCTCTTGGGAGACCTTCAAGGAACTGTTGCTAAGGAAGTTTCTGCCTTCGGTCGAGCGTGACCGCCTGATGAATGATTTCCTACATTTGAAGCAGAGGCAGCTCACAGTTGCGGAGTACGAAATAGAATTCAGCAAACTGAGCCGGTTTGCTCCCAGCTTGGTGAGTTCCGAAGCGGATAGAGTTAAGCGATTTCTTGGTGGCCTGAGAAGTGACGTTCAGCAGTTAGCTGTTGCCCATGGAGCAGTGAGTTATGCTGGTGCGGTAGAAGCTGCTTTGAAGGTGGAGGTCATTGATAATGCTAAGCAAAGAGGGCAGCAGGTGAGAAAAGATAAAAGGAAAGTTGTTGAAGGAAAGAACTCCCAGGTGCCCGGTGCGTCTTCAAGAAAGAAGAGCAAGGAGATTTGTAGCTTCTGTGGCCGGCCGGGCCATCCCGTGGAGAAATGTTTTAAGAGGTTGGCAGCTCAGAAGAAGGAGCAGGTGTACGTGATTCAAGGCGCTCCCAGGAAAGATTTATTCTGTTCTGCGTATAAGCGGCCAGGGCACGATGTTGCCCATTGCTAGGGTAAGGATAGGAGCAAGGTAAGAGGTTGTTTTCTTTGCGGTCAAGAAGGGCACATCAAGGCTCAGTGCCCCCAGCTCCAACCGGTGTTCCAGCCAGTGCCACTCCAGGCATTGCCACCGCCTCAGCGGGTGGACAAAGGCAAGGGAAAGCTGAATGTAATTTCTTCACGAAAATTCGGCGAATTGGGCACCCAATTCACGGAAATTCAACAAATTGGGCGCCAAATTCACGAAAATTCAGTAAATTAGGCTCCAATTTAACGGAATTTCACTGAATTGGGGTGAATTGGGCGCCGAATTCACTGAATTGGGGTGAATTGGGCGCCGAATTCACTGAATTGGGGTGAATTGGGCGCCGAATTCACTGAATTGGGGTGAATTGGGCGCCGAATTCACTGAATTGGGGTGAATTGGGCGCCGAATTCACTGAATTGGGGTGAATTGGGCGCCGAATTCACTGAATTGGGGTGAATTGGGCGCCGAATTCACTGAATTGGGGTGAATTGGGCGCCGAATTCACTGAATTGGGGTGAATTGGGCGCCCAATTCACTGAATTGGGGTGAATTGGGCGCCTAATTCACTGAATTTGGGTGAATTGGGTGCTCAATCACTCAAATTGCGCTTGGGCGCGCCTCTGGAGCGCCTAGGCGCGCCTTTGGCACCTCGCCCGCCTCAGCCCTACTGAGGCGCCACAGAGTGCGCCCGCCTAGGCTCGCGCCTTGATAACATAGGCTCCCACTCCTAGATAGTGAATGAAAACATCTCCTTCGCGGGGCCCTTGAAGCAAAGAGGTTTGCACCAACTGCCCCTTTAGGTCCTGGAAGGCCGACTCACACTCGGCGGTCCACTCGAACTTTTAATTACTGCGGAGTGTTCTGAAGAAGGGAGAGCACTTCTCCCCTACCTTGGATGAGAATCGGCTCAAACCGACGAGCCTCCCGGTCAGTAATTGCACATCCATAGTGTCACTCGGAGAGGCCATCTCCAAGATAGCCTTCATTTTATTCGTATTGGGGTCCACTCCTGCAGGAGTTGGGCGATGTCCCATGAAATTTCCTTTGATAGCTCTGAAGACGCACTTAGCAGGGTCAATTCTCATTGTATACTTCCGCAGCGGCGCGAAAGTCTCCTTCAAGTCCTTCAGTTGCTCCGGGAGGCTTTTGCTTTTGATCATGAGGTCGTGGACATAGACATCCAAGTTGCGCCCCTTTTGGTCTTTGAAGACCCGATCCATCATTTGTGGGTATGTTTCCCCAGCGTTCTTCAAACTGAACGACATCATCTTGTAGGAGTAACACACATCGTTGGTTATGAAGGGGACGTCTTTCACGTCGGGAGGATGCATCTGAATCTGATGATATCCTGAAAATGCATCATGAGAACTCATCACAAAGAAATCGATGACTGAGTCAATCTGCTCGTCAATTCAAAGCAAAGGGAAACAATCCTTCGAGAAAGCATTATTTGAAAATGAAAAGTCGATACACATTCACCCCCCCCCCCCCCCCGCTTTCTTTACCATTATAATATTGGAGACTCAGTGTAGGAACTGGATTTTTGATACAAATCCTGCCCCCAGCAACTTCTGCATCTCTTCACGGATGGACTTGATCAAAGATACGGCGATTGCCGACTTATTTTGTCAGACCGAGTGAAAGTTCGTGTCGAAGTTGAGACGGTGGCATACCACATCATCATCAATGTCGGGCATGTCTGCGGTGCTCCAATAGAAGACGTCGATGTTTGTCTGTAGACACGCTACGATCTTTTGTTGGTGTTCCGCCGTCAGCTCTTTGCTGACCCTCATGCTTCTGGGCCTCCCGCTCACTGCAACCACAACAACCTTATGTTACCTCCTCAACAACTTCCAGGCATGCCATCCCTTCCAGCACTATGTTGACTTCCTTAGCGTCCTCCCTCCAGCCGCTAGTGTTGACGATAAGCAGGTAACACTCTTTGGTCACCTTTAGGATGCTCCGAATCTGGATCTGCACCCATCCTGAAATATATTTCAAGCACCGATAGAACGAGGAGGGCACAAATTGGAAGGCGTTGATAAACGCCCACATAAAGATCGCATTGTAACTACTCAGAGCATCTATAATGACGAACCAATAGTTCTTCAAAGTGCCCCCGAGGGTCACCAGCAATTCCACTCCTTCTACCTCCTTCCTCTCTCCTAAGAATCCAAACAGCGGTCCATCAAAGGTTGTTACTCTCTTCACCTCCACAGACTTAGCATTGAATGACGTATTGAAGACGACTTTGACCGAACTTCCACTGTCCACCAGGATTCGGGCAACTATAAACTTCTTGATAGCTGCTTGTATGACGAGGGCGTCATGAAATGGATCCTCATTCTCCGGTGTATCCTCTATCGAGAACGTGATCTCACCTATCGGCGGAGGGCTTTGAGACGTTGAAGCGACGCTCCTTCTAGAAAAGTTGTAAAGGCTTCCCTTGCGGGGAGGCCTCCACTCCCACTCCGTCGTGGATGGAGTGGATACCTCCTTGAGTCCCCACATCGATTCACTTTTCACAGATTCCTCGAGGGGGACTAGGGATAGCACGCCCTCGACGGCCGCCTCCTGCTGCTCCAGCTCTCCCCACCCCGCTCATGGGGCTCTCCGGGCATCTCTTGTCATTCTTCTCGTTTTTAAAAACTCCTGGCATGCTGAGGTGGCATGCCCTTCCTTCTGGTGGAAATCTTATTAGAGCAATGCATTCCCTTGTTGTTGCTCCTGACCTGGAGCTTATCTCTGCTAATTGTGAGCATGATGATTAATCGTCATAGCCTCCCGAGGTGGGGATCTAGCGGGTCTCCTAACCTCTAATCGTCTCTCTAATGCGTTGAAGAGACCCTAACGCTCGGGGGAATGACGCGGACCATGTACTGACAAGGTCCTCCTCCTGCTGGCCTCCACGGAGGTATATTCATCGGGGCTTGGAACCTCCGTTCGGGTTCCCTACACTCTGGAATAACTCTCTGGCTCCTGAATTCCCCGTCGTGCATGCGCGCCTCTTCATGTCTCCTGCCTCCTCCCGAGGTCCTTGACACGTTTGACTTCGTTAGCCTCGTAAGTGAGGCAAAGAAATTCTTGTTGTTGCCTTCCTACTCGATGAACCACCTTGCACAATCGATCAAGTCTTCAAAAGAGACAGGGGGATCTCGATCCACCTCCATTTTGAATAATACATCCTACAATTCAAACGTGAGTGACATGTGGAGGGTGTAATTATCCACCTCTTGGATATGCAAGACCTCCTGTAATCGATCGATATAATGCCCCAACGACTAATTGGTTTCCTACTTGAGATAGAAAAGCGTGGTTGGCCAATTCTTCCTCCTCTTAGACGTTGTGTAGCGCAACATTAACCCCCGGGGCAGGTCATCGAAGCATTAGATTGATCATGTCGGCAACTAGTGAAACTAATCCCTCGCCTTCCCCTTAAATGTGATCGCGAAGAATCTGCATTTGAAGGCATCAGTCATTGTTCGAATAGAGACCACGTCATCAAACCTTAGTTATTAAAGGCACAAGGCGCACCAAGACGCATAGGGGTCTTGGAGCCTAGGCGCACGCCTGACGAAGGCAAGGCGCAGCCACATCCATTTTAAATAATCAACATCAAACATCATTTCAGCTTCATGTTCAAATTCTTCATCTAGTCTACAAATTAATCATTCATTACTATCATTTATACCTCTTAAAAATAGAATCAATGTGGTCACTTATATAATATCTAAGCCTCAACGCACAATTTTCTTTCATAAACATTAAATAAATAAAAATTATTGAGTTCTTGCAATATTTTTTTTAAAATTTTTGAAGAAAAAAATTTACAACAAAAATTTCACTCAGATGCACCTTTTATATTCTAAAGGCACAAATAAGGCGCACAGAGGCGCAAACCTCTGAGCCTGGAGCCTTAGGCGCGTCTGAAGCACGCCTTTAATAACATAGCATCAAACTAGAAGTTCTTCCTTCAATCACGGCCCACGATAACTGCATCAAAGTGTTGGAACCAAGAAATTTTAATTTCCAAATGTTTGGACCAAGCAGAAGCAAAGGATACTTGTCTAGCAGTTAACCCGGTCGCTCAAGTAATAAAAAATGGGTGAGTTTCCACAAGTATCAATCTCTCAAGAAACACAGTAGGTAGAGTTTACTTTTGAGGAGAACTTGAGATTGAAGTCCTCGAGATCCGGGTTATGAAGGGGAATGATTTAGTTTGCGGAAAAATAAAATAAAACTAAATGAACAACTACTATGCAGGACGCAATGCACTGCTTCGCAAGGCGATGGACGAGTAGGCTCCAGAATGGGCGAGAAGTCAAGAGGAGTGGGCGAGTAGGCTTGCGTAGTGGAGGGAGTGAGAGATGGTGGTGGAATGATGGCACACCTCAAGCAACTCAAACAAAGATAAATTATATACAATGAAATAGAAAGTTCAATACATGAGTCTGAGTGCAACATCATCTATAAATAAAAATACTAGCTACATAAGTCAAACAGGAGGAGAGGAGCGCGGGATACAACCAAATTTGAAGCCTCGTTGGGATTCACGGTAAGAGTGGTCGGGTTGTCAATCTGCATCCTAACTCGGTCTGCAACTACATCCAGGGTAGAAGAGAGTTGTCACGGCCCGATCTTCTCTGGTGCAAGCTCTCATTGCTCGATGGTGAATGTAGGGCTATAATCCCCTCCGTGGAAGCTCTTGAATGATGGAGGCGGCCTAGGGCAAGTGCCCTAGTGGATGGATGGAGAAGGAAGAAGATGGAGCTCCCACTAAGGTATGCGGCGTCAAAACTGGCGGAATGAATCGTGATCCTCGATCAGGAAGAAATCTGAGGCTTAAATAGAAAAATCGTGAGAAAATAGCTGCGCGCAGTCGATCGCACGGTCGTGCGATCGAACCGTGCGATATTTACGATAAAATAAACACCACAGGTCAAGGCTCCGCCCGTGCGATTTTCCTTCACGCACGGGTGGAGACAGAACTCATATTTACAAGGCCAACCACTGGCCCGTGCGATTTTCCTCTCGCACGGTTGAATCAAGGACTACGTGAAGAAAATGCACGGCCACTAAAAGACATCAAAAGCTTGGACAAGCAGGTCGCCCATGCGATTTGTTCTCGCACGGTTAAAATCAACCGTGCACGACCACTTTGCACGGGCTGAGGTAATGCCCAAGATTTCAGCATAGGAGAACGCACGGATAAAATGCCTGTGCGCGAAGGAAAAACACAGGCCTTCGCCTTGTCCCGTAAGAAGAATGGAAACAACCGCAACTTGACGGTGTCGTCAGCGATACTAGCGTATCGAAACGTTCCGCAAATCTCGGAGAACTCTGCTAAGTGAAGATGGTCTTCACTAGGCATCCTGAAGAATTGAGCGTTGTTGCGGATAATATTTGGGATGGTCGGCTTGATTTCAAATTGATTGTTGGTGATGGTCGGGCCAAACCCAGGATACACACTCCCAACCGTGGGAGTGGTGTAGTCCCTCATCGTTCTGGGTCTCAGCCGGACCACATCATGCTCGTCAGCAGCTTGACCAAGAGAGGGTACATCCTCTCCCCCGTGATCATTCCCATTAATTTTGATTCTATCCATTGCAGTAGCAGCATGGCGGCCCGCACGCAACGTCCGCTCTATTTCAGGATCAAATTCAACTAATTTGCCAGGGTCTCTCCCCTGCATACACTCACACCAGACAAACAAGATCAAAAACAACAACCCTTATAACAATTTTTTAAACAGAAGATTCACACAACGTCTGTATTCCCCGGCAAGGGCGCCAAAAACTTGATGCGCTGACGGCAAGTGCATCGATTGCTCGAGTATTAAATAATGAGAGAGTTTTCGCAAGTATCGATCTCTTAAGGAACACAGTAAGGTGGAGTTTACTTTCGAGGAGGACTTGAGATTGAAGTCCTCGAGATCGTTATGAAGGGGAATGATTTGGTGTGCGGAAAAATAAAATAAAACTAAATGAACAACTACTATGCAGGTCGCAATGCCCTGCTTCGCAAGGCGGAAGGACGTGTAAGCTCGCGGAATGGGCGAGAAGTCAAGCGAAGTGGGCGAGAAGGCTTGTGTAGTGGAGGGAGTGGGAGATGGTGGTGGAATGGCAGCGCACCTCAAGCAACTCAAACAAAGATAAATTTCATACAAATGAAATAGAAAGTTCAATACATGAGTTTGAGTGCAACATCATCTATAAATGAAAATACTAGCAACATAAGTCAGAAAAGAGGAGAGGGGTGCGGGATACAACCAAATCCGAAGCCTCGTTGGGATTCACGGTAGTCGGTAGGAGTCGTTGGGTTGTCAATCCGCATTCTAACTCTGTCCGCAACTACGTCCGGATAAAGGAGAGTTGTCACTTTCTCCCAATGGACCCATCTTATTCGTCTCACGGTCTGATCTTCTCTGGTGCAAGCTCTCCTTGCTCGATGGCAAATGTAGGGTTAGAATCCCCTCCGACGAAGCTCTTGGATGATGGAGGAGGCTAGGGCAAGTGCACTAGTGGATGGATGGAGGAGGAAGAAGATGGAGCTCCCCCTAAGGTTTGCGGCGGAAAAATTGGCGAAATGAATCGTGATCCTTGATCAGGAAGAAATTTGCGGCTTAAATAGAAAAATTGTGAGAAAATAGCTGAACACGGTCGATCGCACGGTCATGTGATCGAACCATGCGATATTTACGATAAAATAAACACTACAGGTCAAGACTCCGCCCGTGCGATTTTCCTTCACGCACGGTTGTGTCAACCGTGTGTGAACGAAAACGCATGGGTGGAAACAGAACTCATATTTCCAAGGCCAACCACTGGCCCGTGCGATTTTCCTCTCGCACGACTAAATCCAACCGTGCGTGAAGAAAACGCACGGCCACTAAAAACATCAAAAGCTTGGACAACCAGGTCGCCCATGCGATTTGTTCTCGCAAGGCTGAAATCAACTGTGCGCGACCACTCCGCACGGGCTGAGGTAATATCCAGGATTTCAGCATAGGAGAACGCACGGGTAAAACGCCCGTGCGCGAAAGAAAAATGCACGACCGTGTGATTCCCCAGAATTCTAAAATTGGGTTGTACACACCCCCAACCTGTCCAAAACTGCAATAAGAACCAAAACAACACAATGGGGAGCATCATATGTTTACCCCCAGCCAAGGTTGTCAGGATCGAGATCCTAGATGGGATCGTTTTGAGGTTGGATCGAATCGGATCGTAGGATCGGATCGAGGATCGCAAGATCCTACAACATTCATAAATTAAAACTAAAATAAAATAAAATTGAATTTTGTATCATTAAATTGCATGCTAAATTAATAAAAAAATCAATAAATTGAAGTATGTGAATAACTATATTAAATTTTTTGAATAACTAAATCAAAAAGATAATATCATATTAAGTTCAATTTCAGTTTCAGATAATACACTCAATGTTTACTAACAATAAAAACAAATCTAGACTGGAAGCGATCGAAGAAACCGTTTTTGGCCTCTGTTTGCAGTCGACAATCAACACTTGGGATATGATAAAGCAGCATGATATGATTCTGTGATGGGGTATGAGAGCGGGATTGGTATAAGGCTAAACAGTGGGTTATGGACGTCGAACCGATTGAATGGGGTCAGGATAGGGTTGGACATGTTTCTAGTTACCTTTGGACATACCGGTAGAATCGGGTCAGGATCGCGATCCTAAAGATCCTAAGATCCGGATCGCGATCCCAGTCGTAGATGTGCCGATTTAGATCCTAGGTAAGATCCGGATCGATTTACAAAATCTGGATCGTAGGATCGTAAGATCCTAAGATCTGGATCGCGATCCTGATAACCATGCCCCCAGCAAAGTAGAGCGCAATTGCGCACAACAACGGACAAAAAGTGCACTTCGTGTACAATTACATATCAAGAGAAATATAAGCGAAAACGACCCAAAGGTTAGTGCACGCGCGAGAAAACTAGCTCAGATGAGTTCGAAAAACCCTATAAATATCGGACTCATCACTTCTACTGAAGTGGCAACTGGTGGCGAGGTTGTTGCGACCTCGGTTCTCGGCGTTGAGAGAGCCTACAACATCTCCATCATCTCTTGCCCGACTTATGTGAGGTCAGCGTTCGTGATGAACTCGCTTGGAGCTCATTGGTTGTCGATCTCTAACTCGCTCTCGTCATCATTTGTCATTGAACCTCGCATTAGAAGTTCATCCTTCGATCACGGTCCACGCTCACCGCACCAAAGTGTTGGAACCAAAAAAATTATATTTCCAAATGTTTGGACCAAGTAGGACCAAAGGATACTTGTCTAGCGGTCAACCCGGATAAATGGAGACTATATAGAGTTAGAGAGCTGAATTCTTCTTGAACTACCAACAAACTAGGTCCCGGGATACATTGTGGAGGTCTCACCGCTTAACTGAAAGTGTATAGAAACTTCCCCTCCCAAGTCAAGGTTGACCTCAGGACAAGTAAGGCATGGAGTTGTTCGAAGTGAAACTTAGGGGGTGTCAATGTGCCTTTAACTTGTGCTCTGGGATCTTATTTATGGGAAATCTAAGGGGGGGGGCATGGTCTGCTAGTAGCCTCCCCCACCTTTTGAGATACTGGGTATCTGTCAACTAGGCGACCTATTTTTGGGGAATCTATAGAGGAGGCGAGCTGATCGAAGGCACCCTAGGTGAGGTCGCTTGTGTCGGGTTTTCATTTAGTGAGCTCACTGGTTGGATGAGCTTCAATGCAGTGAGGTTGGCGGTGAACCCAAAACGAGCTCACAAACAGTTTTTGTAAGTGGTTGAGCCAATAGCGGAGCCAAGCTTTGACCCTGGCGAGCTGACCACCAATGTGGAGCTTTCGTGTGCGTCATCTGCTCTTAACACTTGCTCAACCATGAAAAAAGACATAAAAGACCCATGGGAGATACAAACCGCATAAATCACTTGATCATAATCAAGGAATTGACTTGATACCTCTTATTAGGATTGTTAAACAAAGGAGGACAAAGTTGGGTTCATAAAACTCGTATTCAGAACAACAGCTTAAATTCATAAGACCTACCAACACATGTGGGAAAAAACCAATACTTTATGTTCTCTAACACATCAAATTTTTCTAATTTCTGGTCAATCAATATCAAAGAAATCCTTCCTCGCAGTCAGCTCCTACAATTAGATGACCAAAACTAGAAGGAAGATCACAAATATTGCAATCATGAGTTAAAATCAAAATTCACATCAATGGCATACAAAATGCAAAACAGCTAGATGAACAGATTCAGGACATTTGAGAAGTAGGGGCAATAGGACAACCGTTACCCTTGGTAAAATGAAAGCAAGTGGCCCAAAATTTGTATTCACCTTAACCATTGAACGCTAGTGAATGCCATTTCAGAAATGCCTAAAACGAAATTCTCATAAAACTGCCTGAGCAGGTCAAATTAGCTCCCAAATTTCCATCTTTACTTGATTCATGTGTACGAAAAACCAAATGAGAATAAAACCCCGACCTCTATAGCATCTGGTTCAGGATCTTGATTAGAGTATAAAAAGACCTTTGAGTGCCCTAAAAATCTAGAAATAAATCAAATATACGCATGGGAGACAGATCTAACTAACCCTTGAACATTTCTTAAGGTCTGATTGAACCTCCATTCGAGATTGGGACTAGGGGAGCCGCCACTTGCAGAGCTACTTCCACCGACACCAGCTTCCCTGATCTGCGTTTCATCTCCACCGCTCCTCATGATTCCACGGGCGAAGAAATCAGATCCAGAAATTCAGAGCATAATGGGTGCCGCCCAATTCACCGCCGGGTCCAAAGAAATGAAGGCAAAAACGAAGTCCAGACTACTTGTTTGGGTCTCTTCCTCCGATTTTGAGAGCTGCTCTCTCCGTCTCCCTTTCTCCTCTCCTCTAACGAGGCTCCTTTCTCCCGAGCTTACGAAATTTTGATCAAAGTAATTTGGGATCCTCCCGGGAGTGAAATGGATACTTATGCAATTATCCTGCACGATTGCGGAACAGGCCCTATTTGTTTCCACGTTTTTTCTCCTTTCTGTTCGCGGAGTAACGCCAGTGCACCTAAAATCTTGTTTGGTTCGCCCGTTCCATCCCCAACGGGACTGAAAGTGCCGATCTTTCCCAGTGCTGTCTCGAGCTCCTTTTCAATGCTCCGTTCACATTTCTCCCCCTTGTGATTCCCTCTCGACGCGCGCGAACAACCGGCGATGTGACTTTTCCAATCGCTGACCTGCTCCAACCGGCGGCCCCAAGCTTCTTCTCAACAGATCGGGTGCTATTTTCGCCGGAGTATGCCGAAAGCAACCGGCGAGATTGAAGAAAGGTTGAAGAAAGAAAGAGGCGTGCTAAGGGGAGGGAGGGCGGTGTTGTTTTTCTTTTGCGAAGTTGGGGAAAATAGGATCCGGCCCCTGGAGTTCCTATTTGAACTCCAGAGGTGGAGTTCCGATTTTGCGAATAAATGGGGCGGAATCAAAAAAATTGATTAACATGAAAGTTATAGATATCCCCGAGACAAATAACTTTTATGTTGAACACTTTTTGATTTGAAGTCGTTTAGACCCCCGATTTGGGCCCCGAAAAAATTATTTAATTATTTTCGAACAGAATTTTTTCGGGGCCCAAATCGGGGGTCTAAACGACTTCAAATCAAAAAGTGTTCAACATGAAAGTTATTTGTCTCGGGGATATCTACAACTTTCATGTTAATCAATTTTTTTGATTCCGCCCCATTTATTCGCAAAATCGGAACTCCACCCCCTGAAGTTCAAATAGGAACTCCAGGGGATCCGGGAAAATAAGGGTGCTGGGAACTGAGATAAAGGAATTGATTTTGGCCGAAAATCTACGGCGCAGAGGAATTGATTTTGGCAGAAAATCAATTCCTGTGTTCGTTTGTAGGAAGGTTTTCAGTCACAGGAATTGAATTTTTCATTATTTCTGTTCGTTTGCAGGATGGAATTCGGAGACCGCTCACGTTCTGTCGTTATTTCTGTGTTCGTTTCATTATTTCTGTTACATCCACGAGAAAGAAGGCGATGGCGGGAGGAAGAGGAGGATGGGGATAAGGAGGATGAGTGGATTCACCTCTACTGGAAGAGGAGGTGGAGAGTTACAGTAGAGAGAGAGAAGGCGATAACCAATGCTAATGTTCCTGACGGGAAGAAGAGGAGGTGGAGAGTTACAGTAGAGAGAGAGAGAGAAAAGGTGGGGAAGAGAGAGAGAAGGTGGAGTTGGTAGCTTGGAAGCTTCGTGGATGAGGGGTTGAGCGGAGGACTAACTAGAGAAGAAGGCTCCGTCCGCCATCTTAGAGGTTGAGGCGGCCGCCGGAAACGTTCTCCGCGGTAGTCGGAGAGCTTCTTTCCGAAAACTGGGGAAAACCGATGGGGGGGCTAGGTTTTGAGTGCAGGCTTTTTTTATTTTTGAAAACCCATTGGTTTTCCCGTAATTTCAATTCCTGCCTTAATGTTGGTACCCTAGTTTGATTTGAGTTTAGTCTTGTCTTCTTAGTCTCTTGACCCATGAATTATCTATGGTCAAGGTTAGTTGTCTAGCTGTAGAGTTCCCAGCTTATCCAGATAAGAATTTGGTTAAGTAGTTTGTTCGTTCGACTATGGTCGAACGCCGCTCGACTATCGTCGACTAACTGTTCGACGATCGTCTATCAGTTGCTCGACGTTCTGTCTGCGTGGATAGTTCGACTATCTGTTGATAGTTCGACTATCTGTGTGCTGTGATAGTTCGACTATCTGTTGATAGTTCGACTATCTGTTTGTTTGATAGTTCGACTATCTGTTTGGATAGTTCAACTATCTGATTGCTCGACTATCTGTTTGATAGGTCGACTATCTGCTTTGTTTGATAGCTCGACTATCTGTTGATAGGTCGACTATCTGTTTTCTTTGATAGTTCGACTATCTGTTGATAGTTCGACTATCTGTTTTGCTTTGATAGTTCGACTATCTGTTGATAAGTCAACTATCTGATAGCTCGACTATCTGTCCTGATAGTTCGACTATCTGTTGTCCTGTGATAGTTCGACTATCTGTTGATAGATCGACTATCTGTTTCTCTTCTGATAGTTCGACTATCTGTTGATAGGTCGACTATCGGTTTTGCTTTGATAGTTCGACTATCTGTTGATAGGTCGACTATCTGATAGCTCGACTATCTTCTGATAGTTCGACTATCTGTTGTGATAGTTCGACTATCTCCTTTGATAGTTCGACTATCTGGATCGTTCGACTATCTGTCCGATAGTTCGACGATCTCCGTTCTTCGGTCGACGATCTCCGAGGGTCGTTCGACGTTTTCTGTTTGCCTTTTTATTTTATTTATTTATTCTATTTAATTAATTAATATATTATCTGGCATTTTATTTCAGTTGTTTTATGATAATATTTCCAGGCAATATCTGTTCCATCTCTTTTGCCTGAGTCAAATCTTTTTAGATAAAGTTGTTTGTCTTATTAGCTGACATTGTATTTTACTTTATCTGCTGTCAGTCCTTTATAGCCGTTAGACTGAAAAGTCTTCCTTCTGCTATAAAGAGTTCGTCTCTGATGTGATTTTATTTAGTACCTTTATTATCAGATTGCTCCCTACAGCTTCTTTGAAAAAGGTTTATCCCTTTTATAGAATATTTTGCTGTAGAGTTTGTTTGTCTTTGTGATATTTGCAGCCCAGGTTTCAAGTTTCAGAAGAAGACAAACAGTTCAAATTGAAAAGAGCTGTTGCTTGTTGCTGCTATAAAAGGAATCCTTTGGAGAAGGATTTCAGCTAGCTAACCAGTTATTCTAAGAGTTATTCATTTAGCATTCAAGCTTTCATCAAGACCAAGTTCACTGCTCTCAGCAATCTTCATTCAACTGAGAAGTGTTAAGCTCTTCTGCTCTTCTTCAACCTGAGTTCTCCTACTTTCAGGAAGTTCAGACTCAGAGTTCTTTTGAAGAAGAAGAAGATAGCTGCTAGAAGATTTCTATTTTATATTTTATATCTTCTTGTAGTTTTTCCTTCAGAACTTTCTGAAGTGTTTTCTGCACTGAAGCAAGACTTCACCTGGACATTCTTTGAGCCAGGGGGAGCCTTGATTCTTTTGAGCTTTCTAGCTCAGTGCAAGTCCTTGTGCTTCTCTAATCTATTGTAAAATAGAGAAGACTTTTTAATCTTCTTTCCCCCTCCTGTACAGGGTTATTACTCCCTTCAAAAGTATCCCTTGGTGGCAGGGCACCTGATCAAAAACCTGTTGTTCGGTTTTTAGACACCTGATCAAAAGTCTAAAGGGTTTCTAGATCTACCTGAAGCAGATTTTGTGGTGGCAGGACACCTGATCAAAAACCTGTAGTGGATTCCTACCTTGTTGGTAGAAGAGTGGACGTACCCAAGTTGTTTGGGGAACCACTATAAATCCCTTGTGTCGTCTAGCTTGCTTAATTTAATTACTTGCATTGTGGCTGTGATTAGATATAACTAGGTTTGCTAGTTGCTGATTAGGATTTCCAAGCCTTAACTGTAATTACAGTTAGCTTGAGCTTGTGCACAACACTTGTGTTAGGCTTTAGGGTTATCTCCTTATCTATAATCTTTTCATTCCGCATTTCACTCCAAGGGAGTTGGGTAGACTATTAAGTTTTGTCTAGTGCAAAATTTGATAACTCTATTCACCCCTCTCTAGAGTAGTATCCATCCCTTCACTTTCAATTGGTATCAGAGGGAGGTTGACTGACTGAATAGGCTAACACCTAAGTCACAAGATCCTGATAGATACCAAAGTTTATAGATATTCACTGTCACTATCATGGCCCAGTCCAAGGATTATTCTAGCACCAGACCTCCAGCATGCAACTTAGCTAAGTTTGGCATCTGGAAGGCAATGATCAAATTATATATGAATTCTATTGATGAAAGTATTTTTGCTTCTATTTTGTCAGGACCCCCAAGAGCACCTGCTGCTGCTTCTGCCTCATCATCTGATATGAGTGCAGTGCCTCCTCCAGACTACAACGATGAGTACAAAAAGGCAAAGATAGCAGATGCCAAGGCAATGAATATACTAGCTCAGACAATGTCTGATGAAGTATTCCAGAAGGTTGCTGACTGCTCTTCAGCAAAAGCAATGTGGGATACACTGAACCAGATTGTAGCTGGTTCAGCTGATGAAAGGAAGGACAGAAGGTCCAACCTTATCTCACAATATGAGAACTTCAAGAAAACTGATGCTGAATCAGT
Organism: Platanthera zijinensis; assembly: GCA_039513925.1. Lineage (NCBI taxonomy): Eukaryota > Viridiplantae > Streptophyta > Magnoliopsida > Asparagales > Orchidaceae > Platanthera > Platanthera zijinensis. The sequence continues at coordinate 116,879,243 of CM077089.1, read as the reverse complement.
TGAAGCCATGCATACAAGGCTCAGCTCAATCATCAATGAGCTGAGGACCCTTGACAAGGATATCTCATTGACAGAGGTCAATGATAAGATTCTTATGTGCTTCCCTAGCACATGGGATCTGAGGATCTGGCCCATCAAGGAAGCCAGAAGTACAACAGAGATCTCAACAGAAGCTCTTCTCGGCAAGCTCAAATCCTTTGAGCAAGTGCTGAAGACAAGGGAAGCTGAAGCTGAAGCAAAGACCCCTACTCCAACAAGAAAAGAGCAATCTCTAGCTCTTAAGGCTGCTGATGCTTCTGAAGGCAGTCAATCCAATGAGGAACTAATGACATTATTTGCCAAGAGGTTTCTCAAGATGGGGAGAAAGGAATTCAGAAAGAAGTCTTCACGCTATGAAGACAAACCAAGGTATGACCGTTCACCTGCTAAAGAAATTATCTGCTATGGTTGCAGGAAACCTGGACACATCTTACCAGATTGTCCAGAGGAGAAGAACAAAGATAAGAGGAAAGAAAAGGAACAACACAGGAAGCACTCCAAGCCATCCTCCTACAAGAACAAGAAGAAGGAGAGAGGTTTCATTGCTGAAACCTGGAGTGATTCTGATGAAGAATCTTCCTCCTCTAGCTCCAGTGAGGATGAGGAAGAGAAGAAGGCAAAGGAAGTTTGCCTGATGGCAATAGATGCCTGCAACAATCATTCGGCTGCAGAGAGTTCAGATTCAGAGGAAGAAATGCCAACAGAAGATGAGGTACTATCTTCTTATGATTTCACTTCTGCAGAATTCAAATTAGATTTTAAATCTTTATGCTTAGATTTAATTAGTTCTGAAAAAGAAATTAAAGATCTTAGACATAGGCTAGCTGAATCAGAAATCATATCTACTGAAAATATTAAGTTAAAGGAAGATCTCACTAATTATAGTGAAGAAATTAAGTTTCTTAAAATTGAGTTAGCTAAATCTAAGAGGTTAAAAGAATCTCTAAATGGTAGAAGCCTTAAGTTATTAGAAATAACCAGCATGACTAACACTAGGTCAGGCAATAACAAACTAGGCTTAGGAGCTTCTCCCAGTGAACCCCCAGTTATTCTTAAAAATAATCTTTCAACTCCAGTGAACTTTATCTCAGCTGATGGGATAAAGAACACTGAGCAAGTAAACCAAGTTAATAAAACTTTAAATAAAGCTAAGAGAGAGAAAAGAAAATAATTTTTTAAGGAAATACAAAGAGCGTCGAACGCTGCTCGACGATCGGAAGCTCAATTGTCGAACGAAGCTCGACGATCTGAGCGCCCATCATCGAACGTCGATCGACGTTTTCAATATGATTTTCAAAATCATCATCAAACCAGTAGAAACCTAAATGAAAATAGAAACCCTAGGTTTGTTGACCCATCATCTGCATGGAGAATCCCACCTAGGAGATCTCACCCATTAGGTTATCACCCTCAGCCTGCATTTTCATTTATTTCTAGCTTTTCTTATGTGAAAAACAAGGGACCCAAGGTTACCTGGGTCCACAATGTCTAAATGAATTTCTTGCAGGTGAAGGCCTATCCTATCATTCAAAATAAGTGGTATTTGGATAGTGGATGCTCCAAGCATATGACAGGAAATAAAAATCATCTGTCAAAGTTCAAAGCTAAGCTCGGCCCAAAGGTTATCTTTGGAGATTCAAGCTGTGATCAGACAGAAGGCTATGACAGAATCACTATTGGAGCTGTTACTTTCAAGAGAGTTGCATATGTGACAGGACTGAAGCACAATTTGATCTCAGTCAGCCAGCTATGTGATGCTGGCTACCAGGTTTTATTTTCTAACTCTTCTTGTAATATTACTTTAAATAATAATGTTGTTTTAGTAGGCATTAGATTAGGTAATATTTATTTAGTAGATTTCAATTCAACTCATTCTGAAATCTGTTTATTTAATGAAGTAACAATTAATAATAATTCTTTGTGGCATAAGAGGCTTAGTCATGTTAACCTTAAAAATATATCTAGGTTATCTAAACACAACCTTGTTAGAGGTTTACCTTCTTGCCCCTACAAGAAGGAGAGCCTATGCAAGGCTTGTCAGCTAGGCAAGCAAACCAAAAACTCTTTTAAATCTGTAAATAAAAGTGATTCTCCTAGAATCCTGTATTTATTACATCTAGACCTTTTTGGCCAATAAATGTACAGAGTTTAGGAGGGAAGTATTACACCTTAGTCATTGTAGATGACTTCTCTAGGTTCAGTTGGGTTTTCTTTTGAGAACTAAAGCTGATAACTTCAAAGCCCTTACAGACTTTCTATTATGTGTGCAGACTGAGTACTCTACTCATGTGGCCTTGATCAGAAGTGATTATGGTACTGAGTTTGACTCTCTTCTCATGCAAGAATTCTGTGAGAGAGAAGGTATCAAACATAGCTTCTCAGCTCCTAGAACTCCCCAACAAAATGGGGTAGTTGAAAGGAAAAATCGAACACTCATTGAAGCTGCTAGCACATTGTTGGCAGATGCTAATATGCCTTTTTCCTATTGGGCAGAAGCTGTTAGTACAGCCAATTATGTCTTGAATAGAAGTCTGATACACAAGCTTAAGTGTAAAACTCCTTATGAGTTGCTTAAAGGAAAGAAACCTAAAATTAATTATTTTAGAATATTTGGTTATGTAGTGTACATTCATAACAACAATAAAGAATACCTTAGAAAGTTTGAAGCAAAAGCTTCAATGGGAATTATGCTTGGATATTCCCAAGTAAGCAAAGCTTATAGGGTTTATAACAAATCAACCTGTAAAATTGAAGAATCTGTGCATGTATCTTTTGATGAGTCTCAGATGTTTTACAAGGAGAAGGAAAATTCTCCTTCCTCCAGTTCATTGCAGGTACCTGATGCTACTCAAGAGATTTTTCAACTATCAACTCTTCAGATCACTGAATCAGTCAGTGATGAAGACATTGCAGAAGCTGTTGTTGTTCCACCAACAGTAAATCAAATTCCTCCTGAGGAATTAATCCCAACTGTTGCTGAAGATCACATCCCACCTGCTGATATTGTCACACTTAGAGATCACCCCACATCTCAAGTGATAGGAGACATATCAGCTGGTGTTCAAACAAGACATCAGTTAAGACAGGATGTGATGCACGTTAGTTTCCTCTCACAGGTTGAGCCCCTCACCTTTAAAGATGCTGAGCTAGATCCCCACTGGATCATTGCTATGCAAGAGGAACTCAATCAGTTTGAGAGATGTAAAGTTTGGACTTTGGTTCCAAGACCTAAAGGCCAACTGATCATAAGCACCAAGTGGGTGTATAGAAACAAGTTGGATGCAAATGGAATTATTGTAAGGAATAAAGCTAGGCTTGTAGCTCAGGGCTACAGATAGGAGGAAGGTATAGATTATGACCAAACCTTTGCTCCTGTTGCAAGGCTAGAAGCAATAAGGATCTTCTTGGCCTATGCAGCCTACATGAAGTTTAAGGTCTTTCAGATGGATGTCAAAAGTGCATTCCTAAATGGTGAGCTTAAGGAAGAGGTGTTTGTTGAACAACCACCAGGGTTTGTTTCTTCAACTCAGCCCTCACATTTGTTCAAGTTGCAGAAAGCTCTTTATGGACTAAAACAAGCACCCAGAGCCTGGTATGAGACTCTAGCTAGTTTCCTTTTAGAGCACAACTTTACTAGGGGAGTAGTTGATAGAACCCTTTTCGTCAAGCACCACAAGGACACAATCCTGTTAGTTCAAGTGTATGTGGATGATATTATATTTGGTTCCACTGATCCCAAACTTTGCAAAAGGTTTTCTGACCTGATGCACTCTAAGTTTGAGATGAGTAGTATGAGTGTGCTGTCTTACTTTATTGGTCTTCAAGTTAAGCAAGATGCTGATGGTATCTTCATCTCCCAATCCAAATATGCCAAGGAATTGGTAAAGAAATTTGGGATGGCTGATGCTTCAGCAATGCCTACACCTATGACTACTAATGTAGTTATTGATTCTGATGATCACGGCATGCCAGTTGATCAAAAGAATTATAGGGCCATTGTTGGTTCCCTATTATATTTAACTGCAAGTAGGCCAGATATAATGTTTGCTACATGCCTTTGTGCTAGATTCCAGGTCAACCCCAAGGAATCTCATCTGATTCTTCTCAAGAGAATCCTAAGATACCTGAAGGGATGTCCAAATCTAGGACTTTGGTACCCAGCAGAATTAGAATTTGAGTTAATTGGATACTCTGACTCTGACTATGCTGGTTGCAGAGTTGACAGGAAGAGCACCTCAGGAACTTGTCAGTTCCTGGGAGAGAGATTGGTCTCTTGGTTCTGTAAGAAGCAGGCCTCTGTATCAACTTCAACTGCAGAAGCTGAATATATAGCAGCTGCCAGTTGTTGTTCACAGATCCTGTGGATTCAAAACTAGCTTGTGGATTATGGGTACTCACACAAGAACACCAAAATCATGTGTGATAGTACCAGTGCTATCTCAATTGCACAAAATCCAGTGCACCACTCTAGAACGAAGCACATTGAGATTCAGCACCATTTCCTGAGAGATTGTGTGGAAAAGAACAAGATTTGTCTTGAGTTCATATCCACTGAGTTTCAGAGAGGTGATATATTCACCAAGCCCTTAGATAAACAGAAGCATCTGTTCTTTTTGGTTCAACTAGGCATGATCAATGGAAGAGACTAAGTGTGACTTCTGCCTTGTTGAAACTTGTTTGAAGATAGTGGAACGACGTTCGAAGATAGTCGATCGGGTCATGCCCATCTTCGACCTATGGTTGATGAAAGCTTGTCTGTTTGAAGATCGTCGACCGGCGTTCGACCATCGTCGAACAAGTCGAGCTCATCGTCGATCTCTGGATGACGACAGCTTGTTGTTTGAGAAGCCATAAATAGTCGAACGATTGCTCGACTACTCTGCTTCTGGACCGATCGTCAAACGACCGTTCGACCATCGTCTCCAGTATCTTTTGAATAGATCGACTATCTCCGGTCTAATATAAAGCCGATAGTCGACCTAGGTTAAAAGATCTTTGCTTTTATCGTCGACGGAGAGCGTCTTTTCGTATTCCGTCGTCGTGCTTGCTCTGTCTCTTTTCTCTGCCGATTCGTCTTCTCCGTTCCTCTCGCGCCTTCTCCAACAAATCGATGGCGATTTCTCCAGCGCTCCTCGCAGTAGTCAAGTTTGACGCAGGTTTCAGCGTGGATTTTGATGCATTCAGCTGCTGTGAACCAGATATCGTGGAAATTCTCCAGCTATGCAAAGATCAAGGATTGGAAAGGCTAATGTCTACAAGGATCAAGTTAAATATCCCAGAGATAAAGGAATGGGCATTTACTTCATCTTCTACTGAAGATTCAATGACAGGATCTATTGGCGGAGAAGAGGTAATTTTGACTCCCGCCGTTTTGACTGATTTATTTGGATTGACTAATGGCGAAGAAGAATATGAGCAAGATGCTCCAGAATTTGGAAGAATGTTGATTGAGCTGGGACATGCAGAAGGCATTCCCTCGAAGCTGCTCAAGATAAATTTTCCTTTTAAGATTAAATTTCTTGCTGAGATTGTCGGAAAAGTGCTGCTAGGCAAACACTCTGCCCACGATAACATTACCAGACAACAATTTGCACTAATGTGTGCAATTGTTAATAAGAAGCAAATAAACTGGGCTGGTGTTATGTTTGACTTGATAAGGAAAAAGAATGGCAAGAAAGAGGTTACCCTAGGCAGGGTTATTGGGATTTTTCTGAAGGAGAAGTATTCTCATCTGCTAGTTTCAGCTGCTACCACCATTAATGCCAGCAAGAAGATGGATCCCAACTTGTTCTCAAAGTGGAAGAGGACATTCGTGAAGCCCGCTCCTGCAGGGGTTGCTCAAGCTGCATCTGAGAGCACAAGGACTGACTCTGTCGCTCCCCACCCTCAAGAAGTTGGCTCAGCTCCTTCATCTATTCCTTCATCTTCTTCTGCTCTACTGTCTACTTTAGTTGAAGTTCCATCAACTTCAGTTGAAGTACGACATTCTGCCTCTCCTGTTCATGATTTAACAACAGTTGAAATTCCATCTTCTCCTCCAGCATCTCCTATCCCTCATCATCTTGCTAGGATATCTCATCCTAGTGTCGATTTATTAGCTTATGTACCTTCTACTCCAATTCGTTCTCCTCTTCAATCTTCAGATCATATTTATCTTCCTGCTTCCACCCATCCATCTCCAGTTAACTCTCCAGTTAACTCTCCAATTCAATCTCCATCTCCAGTTCGTTCTCTAGTTCATCAGGAATACATTCCTCCTGCTGATCTTCCATCAACTGTAATTCCTCCACCATATTTTGAAATAACTCCAGCTTTTATTTCCAGCATTGTGGAGTTAATTACCTCCTCAATCAAAATCATGATTGAAGAGGCAATTGCTCCACTTGCTTCCTCCATTGCTTCTTTGACTGATGCCATCAAAATTCTCTCTAACTCTGCTGAGCCCTCTTCATCCAGGGGCCTGGTTTCAGTTCCCACTGAAATCAGGCAGGGGGAGATGTTCAATGAAGATGTCTCTGAGCAGCCTTTGGCCTCCCCTCCAGCAGCTCAACTTGTAGTAACAGAAAAAGTAGCAGAAGTTTCAGCTCCTCCTCCATCTGAAAAAGAAATATCTGATGCAATAATATTAACTGAATTTGTTGTAAAAGTTTACCTGGAAGAATCCTCAACTCCCTTAGTTGCCCTATACCTAGAAGGAATAATCACATCCTTTCTAGATGATTTTTGGGAGTTAGGTCACCCTGAAGAAAATCCTGAAGGTATGTCTCTTTCTCAATTTATAGATTACTTAATTGATATGTTAGTATGGGAATATCTGGAAGGGATGACTAGATGTCATTTAGCAAGATTTTACTCCTAATCCTACAGATTTAATGGAAGAAGTAGTTGTTGTCAAAGAGCCTGAATCTGTATCAGCTCCTGATGTCCAAGTGGTTGTAGAGCAAGCAATGCTATCTGAGGCTGTAGAGCCTGTTCTAGTTTCTGAGGCTGCTGAACCTGCTCAGCAAGCAGTGCTATCTGAACTGGTCCCCTCGACAGTTCCTGAGCGTCAAGAAATGGATCCTGAAAGCCAAGTTGAAAATAAAGATGACACCCCAAAACTGAGTTTGGAAGAAGAGAAAGCAAAAGCTGCTTGGCAACAAAGAGTAAAGGCTGATTTGGAAGAGAAAGAAAAAGCTTGGCAAGCTGAAAAATCTACAGTATGGGATGATTCCCCTGGCTTAGACTTGGATACTCTCCTGGCACAGGATGCCATGGAAGAAGAGAAAGAGAAAGCTGCCCTGAAAGAAAAGGAAAAGGCTGTATCAGAAGCCTATGATCCATATGATCATCCTCCCTCATCTCATTCTGAGGATGAAGATGATTCAGATCTGTCTGAGGATTCTAAGAAAAAGAAAGCTGCAAAGAGGAAAAGAAAAGCTGTAGCTCCTCCTCCTCCCAATCCCGATCATGACACTCCTTACTATATTCTGAAAGGGATTGATCCTAAATCCAAAGAGTTCCAGCACTAGATGTGGTTCTCTAAGAACCAGCAAAAGGAGAGGAAGAAATCAAAGAGGTATGATAGTCCTGCTCCTAGATGGACTCCCAGAGGTCCTCCTCCTCCACCTCCAGGTGCAGGAGCCTCTAGCAATATTTCAGCAAATCCATCTGCCCCTTCTGACAAATCTGCACCTTCTCAGCCTCCTTCAAGGAGAAGTTCTCAAAGCCATCAAGGCAGATCATATTCTGGATATCAAAGACATGATGCTGAGGCAAAAGAGCAAGTAAAGGAGGTGGTATATCAAAAGCCAACCTTTTCACCTCCTCCCTCTCCCAAGAGAAAAGTTTCACCTGCTATACCAGATCATGCTGCTAAAGACACTTCAAAGAGTAAAAGAACTGTTTTCTCAGAAAAATCCAGTAAGAAGTTTGCTGAGTTTGCTCCTCCTTCATCTCTTGTTATTCAAGAAGTTAAAGATCCAACTGAAAATTTATTAGATCTGTTTACCAAGTTTAAAGCTGTGAAGCCAATAGATACTACATCTGAAAATAAGTATGAAAGTCAAGAGTTAGATCCTGATTTCAGGATGGCTCGTTTTCTAGAGCTTGTTGGCTCAGCCCAGATAAAGAAAGCTAAGGCTGAAGGAAAAGATTCTGCAGGATTTACTACAATGTCAAAATTCAGAATGAAGGAACTTGATAAAATCCAGGTTAGTCCTGAGGTATTTGACCCTTCTAAATACATGGAAAAGCATCCAGAAGTAGTCGTCTCAAGGGCATCAGAACTAAAGATTATTGGTGTACAAGATCTGAAAATGTCTAAGAAAGAAGCCATAGATCCCTTGAGGAAAGTATCTTTTGTTCCTAGCTCTTCTGATCCCAAATCTGATTCTGTAGATCCTTAATTTTGATTGACTGTTATATATCTGACTGATTGTTAATTGCTAGTTAGTTGTTTAACTATTTCCTGTATTGATTTTATTGTTCTATAGCTAGCTCTGTGTTTTAGTTTTTGAGAGACTTAACTCAAATAGGGGGAGATTGTTGGTACCCTAGTTTGATTTGAGTTTAGTCTTGTCTTCTTAGTCTCTTGACCCATGGATTATCTATGGTCAAGGTTAGTTGTCTAGCTGTAGAGTTCCCAGCTTATCCAGATAAGAATTTGGTTAAGTAGTTTGTTCGTTCGACTATGGTCGAACGCCGCTCGACTATCGTCGACTAACTGTTCGACGATCGTCTATCAGTTGCTCGACGTTCTGTCTGCGTGGATAGTTCGACTATCTGTTGATAGTTCGACTATCTGTGTGCTGTGATAGTTCGACTATCTGTTTGTTTGATAGTTCGACTATCTGCTTGGATAGTTCAACTATCTGATAGCTCGACTATCTGTTTGATAGGTCGACTATCTGCGTTGTTTGATAGCTCGACTATCTGTTGATAGGTCGACTATCTATTTTCTTTGATAGTTCGACTATCTGTTGATAGTTCGACTATCTGTTTTGCTTTGATAGTTCGACTATCTGTTGATAGGTCGACTATCTGATAGCTCGACTATCTGTCCTGATAGTTCGACTATCCGTTGTCCTGTGATAGTTCGACTATTTGTTGATAGATCGACTATCTGTTTCTCTTCTGATAGTTCGACTATCTATTGATAGGTCGACTATCGGTTTTGCTTTGATAGTTCGACTATCTGTTGATAGGTCGACTATCTGATAGCTCGACTATCTTCTGATAGTTCGACTATCTGTTGTGATAGTTCGACTATCTCCTTTGATAGTTCGACTATCTGGATCGTTCGACTATCTGTCCGATAGTTCGACGATCTCCGTTCTTCGGTCGACGATCTCCGAGGGTCGTTCGACGTTTTCTGTTTGCCTTTTTATTTTATTTATTTATTCTATTTAATTAATTAATATATTATCTGGCATTTTATTTCAGTTGTTTTATGATAATATTTCCAGGCAATATCTGCTCCATCTCTTTTGCCTGAGTCAAATCTTTTCAGATAAAGTTGTTTGTCTTATTAGCTGACATTGTATTTTACTTTATCTGCTATCAGTCCTTTATAGCCGTTAGACTGAAAAGTCTTCCTTCTGCTATAAAGAGTTTGTCTCTGATGTGATTTTATTTAGTACCTTTATTATCAGATTGCTCCCTGCAGCTTCTTTGAAAAAGGTTTATCCCTTTTATAGAATATTTTGCTGCAGAGTTTGTTTGTCTTTGTGATATTTGCAGCCCAGGTTTCAAGTTTCAGAAGAAGACAAACAGTTCAAATTGAAAAGAGCCGTTGCTTGTTGCTGCTATAAAAGGAATCCTTTGGAGAAGGATTTCAGCTAGCTAACCAGTTATTCTAAAAGTTATTCATTTAGCATTCAAGCTTTCATCAAGACCAAGTTCACTGCTCTCAGCAATCTTCATTCAACTGAGAAGTGTTAAGCTCTTCTGCTCTTCTTCAACCTGAGTTCTCCTGCTTTCAGGAAGTTCAGACTCAGAGTTCTTTTGAAGAAGAAGAAGAAGAAGATAGATGCTAGAAGATTTCTATTTTATATTTTATATCTTCTTGTAGTTTTTCCTTCAGAACTTTCTGAAGTGTTTTCTGCACTGAAGCAAGACTTCACTTGGACATTCTTTGAGCCAGGGGGAGCCTTGATTCTTTTGAGCTTTCTAGCTCAGTGCAAGTCCTTGTGCTTCTCTAATCTATTGTAAAATAGAGAAGACTTTTTAATCTTCTTTCCCCCTCCTGTACAGGGTTATTACTACTCCTTCAAAAGTATCCCTTGGTGGCAGGGCACCTGATCAAAAACCTGTTGTTCGGTTTTTAGACACCTGATCAAAAGTCTAAAGGGTTTCTAGATCTACCTGAAGCAGATCTTGTGGTGGCAGGACACCTGATCAAAAACCTGTAGTGGATTCCTACCTTGTTGGTAGAAGAGTGGACGTACCCAAGTTGTTTGGGGAACCACTATAAATCCCTTGTGTCGTCTGGCTTGCTTAATTTAATTACTTGCATTGTGGCTGTGATTAGATATAACTAGGTTTGCTAGTTGCTGATTAGGATTTCCAAGCCTTAACTGTAATTACAGTTAGCTTGAGCTTGTGCACAACACTTGTGTTAGGCTTTAGGGTTATTTCCTTATCTATAATCTTTTCATTCCGCATTTCACTCCAAGGAAGTTGGGTAGACTATTAAGTTTTGTCTAGTGCAAAATTTGATAACTCTATTCACCCCCCCTCTAGAGTAGTATCTATCCCTTCACTTTCACTTAAACTTGATGAAACGAACAGCGGAATTGAAATTGGGATACCCAATTCCAATTCCTTTCCCCAATTCCGACTAAACGAACACACCCTAACAGTTTTCAAAGACTGATATTATAATAAAGTTATTATTATTACTGTTATTATTATTATATTATTATTATTATTATTATTCTCAATATTAAACTTACTATTGTATTACATTATTGTTATTTTTATTATTATCGTATTATTAATATTATAACTACTATTATTACATTGGTATTATTATATATTAGTACATATTATATATTATAATAATAATCAAAATTAAATGAATTTAATAAAGTGATTACCGTGTATAAATTTGTAATAGAAATCTCGTCGTTGTTTTATCAAACTACTTCTCCATTTTGAATAGCTTTGTTACCATTATTTTACAAAATTCTTTCTCCATTCTGAAGAGCTGCATTCTCACAGCTTCATTCTCACTATTTCATTCTCACATCTTCATTCACACGACCTCATTTGTCACCGCCACCGCCGAAACAAACTTAGCCTTGGCTAACCTGAACTCCATTTTGTTGGGTACAGCCCTTAATGACGAGTTGTGAGGACTTGAGGTAGATCATGTTTGAATTCTGAAAACCCTGATGTATATCGACGAGAAGGTACAATGAATGTTGAATGGAAGCTATACAGTGTGTTCACTTGATACCTGAGTCTGTTGACTTGAAGTCTGGAAGAAAGTCTTTGTTGTTCATGCAGACTAGAAGTACAACAGATCGACTAAAAGTCTGCAGTGTCACTACAAGAAAAACATCTATTAACATGTATTAAAATTCCTCGCAAAACACAAAATTTTGTTGCTAATTTAGATTAGCAACAAATTCTGATACAAAAATTATTCCTAGCTAATTTTAGCTATGGTGATTTTCCTTTCTATTCTGTATGAGATATTTAGCAAGAAATTATTTGTTTTTTTTATTCACCAAAGAGTTAGTAACAAAGAATTTTTCACTTTCTGACTTAGCAAGAAATTTTACCGATAAAATTGATAGAATTGATTTCAAGATAACTCAAACACCTAGAGGGGGGTGAATAGGTTCTTTCCTTTTTTTACTTAAGGCAGAATAAGAATTCAGTTCTTTAAAGAGAATCTAACTATTCTATAGCTATCACAGCAACCACAGCACAGAATTCACAATCACACACACATCACAGATTGCACACTGGTTTATAGTGGTTCCCCAAGGTCTGGATACATCCACTTTCCCCCTTCGCCTATCCAGCAGTATGCTAGATTCGGTCTAACTTCTTCTTTCTTCTCAGATCCACAGATCTTACAGCTCAGAACCCTGAAAGGTTCCTACAACTCAGAATGTATCCACACTCCTACAGCTCAGGCTAATAGCCCCACCTCAGCCTTGTCACAAGGCCTACAACTCAGAATGTATCCACACTTCTACAGCTCAGGCTAATAACCCTACCTCAGCCTTGTCACAAGGACTACAACTCAGAGATTTATATCTCCTACACTCAGCCTTTATATTATAGGCTTACAACTCAGATCTTGAAAGATCCTACAGAATTTGAAAAATCTTATAGTTTGACTCTTACCCTTGTTGAGAGAGAAGGGATAAAAGATTTCTTGATCAGCTCTTGATAAAACTGATTGTTGAGATCAACCTGTTCTTAGCTTTCTTCAAAGCTTCTTGAATCTGAACTCAGTAGGGTTGATCTTCTTTGAAGTTGACTGGCTACCAGCTTCCTTCTTAGATTTCAGAAATAGATCTGAATTCTTCTTAGCAGATTTGTTCAGGATCTGCTTCTTAAGAGACTTGTAAATGTCTCCTTCTTTACTTCAAACAGCTGGAGCTCTCTCTCACTCTCCAAATCTTCTGAAGTTTCTTCTGAATTCTTGTTTGAATTCTCCTTAGACAAATTCTGAGTAGATTGCCACTACAGACTGTCTTCTTAGATCTTCTCACAAAAATCTTCTTCTGTGTGACGTGCTCTTTCTTGATCAATGATCAATTCTTCAATAGTTGTTTGTGCTTTTTGATTTGACAGAATCCGTCTTTATATAGACTTCATCCATGGTAACCGGCTGATCCGGTTTCTAATGAATTTCTGACAGTTCTGATAGCTTCAGCAAACTTGTTGGAATTCACAGTTGTCAAGTCTTCAGTCATTTCTTGAACCTTTGTCTTTGTCAGCAAAACGTCGAGACTGATCTTCATTATGTGTTAACATAAGTAGATTAAGTGTCGACACAAGATTTGGTGATGTTGACACAGCTCCTTTGGTGTCGACACTGCTACTTGACACTGCATCTGTATAATGTGTCGACACTGCTTCTTTGTGTCGACACAGTCACTTCTTCACTTCACAGCAATCAACTTTGTTTAAACTCTGTTGTGTGTCGACACAAGTCCTGTGTATCGATACAGTTGATATAGTCTAAGAATTCTGTGTGTCGACACTGCCTCCAGGTGTCGACACAGTTGATGTCGACTAAAAATTTTGTGTGTCGACACAGTTGCTTCTGGTGTCGATACTGCTTTTCCAAGTGTCGACACAAGCTTTCTTAGGTGTCGACACATGGACTTAGAAACTTTTTTCCTACATTTTAGCATATTCTTAACCTGCACATATAAACTCAAAATAACATCAAATACACCTTGATGTATATCAATGAGCTAAGTGAGGCTTCTTCAAATCAGGTACACATTTTCCTATGTACCCAACAAAAATATTTGTTATTAATCAACAATGAATTATTTAATTAGCAAGAGATTTGTTACAAAATTTGAAGTTAAAAATATCAAATATTATCGAATATATTGATCGTGTCATTGATTTACTTTATGGGTAAATTGATTATAAATTTTTATTTTGTATCAACTAACAAAGAATGTATGGATTGTAAATTTTACATTTTTTTAATATGCAATACTACTTAAAAATAATTAAAATATTTTCAATTATACATAACGGATCAAGTAATTAATAACAATACACTACTAGAAAAATCCTTATTAGTTAGAGGAAGAATCTCTTGTTAAATCAAAAAATTCTTTGCTAATTTATATTAGCAAGGAATTTAGCAACGAACCAACTTCCTTTCTATATTGAACCTAGCTAAATTCAGCAAGGCTGCTTTTCATTATTATTTTGCAAGGATATTTTAGCAATGAATATATTGCTTGCTAATTTAGCAAGGGATAATAGCTTCAAAAAATTCGTTGCTAATCACCATCAAATAATTTCAATCCTAAGATTACCTAGCATTAAAATTGTTGCAAATTTTGATGCTAATAAATGTCAAATCAAAGAAATAAATATATTTATAATACATTATTTCATGAATATATTGATGATGAATTATTTTTTTAAATTAATTAATAATAAAAATATTTGATGATAATTTTATTTTAATAATAACACTATATATCACAAATAATTTTTAATTAATTTTATTTTTATTTAAGCCAAATTAAAATTTTAATTAATTATGATATACTATCATATTTTGATTAAAGCTATGCTCATAAATTTTTAATAACATACACTATAATTAAAAGACACGTGATTGAATATATGTGATGCACGCACACCCAATATCGAGTTCATATAACCAAATTTTCATATATATTACTAAACACTCAATATCGAGCTCATATAACCAAATTTTCATATATATTAACAAACTTTAATAACATTAAACCTGGTTTCATACATGAACAAACTAATTACATATATATCATCAATCATTTATATATACATCATCAAACTTCCATACATCATCAAACTTCCATACACCATCAAACTTCCATACATCATCAAACTTTCATACATCATAATCACAAAAATTTAGTATATAACCAAAACATCAATATAATAAAAATAAAGTGCTCTAACATAGAAATGAACCCCAAAATTACACAAAATAAACAAAATCAACAACTATGATGAGTACTTTGTGTATCTGAAGAATGATGTTTTCAAAAGGTTGACGTTGAGTGGAAGCATGAGCTGACTTTCAACTTGATATTGAGCATGAGGATGTTGACTTGGTACTGGAAAATAACCATGAGAAGTATAATATCCGGGAACTGCAGCTGAAAAATAGCCAGGACCTAGAGCAGAGAAATGAATTGAAGAATTATATAGTCCTGGAGAAGGAAACTGCCCGGAAGAAAATTGGTGGCCTTAATAAATACCGTGCATCTCTAAAGCTGTAGAAACGACATTCTTAACAATCTTTTGAACAGCTTCATCAACTCTTCGTTAAAATTATTATTGATCTCCATTTGTTGATTCTCTAAATCTTTAAGACGGTCCTTGTACTTATCATTTTCAACTTATACGCTATTATTTGAGCTAGTATCAGAGAGAGTCATATTTTCACTATATGAATTACCAAATCCATAACAACGACCATTTTGTGGACCCCCTGATGCCTGAACCACAATTCAGGATAATATATGCATGAACCTTGAGTAAAAAGTAAATAGCTCTGATCAGATTGCTTCTCCTTAGCTTAGAAGTATAATTTTCCTATAAAATAAATTGAAATATATTTAATAATATCAATACATTACAATTTCTTCACAAAATAATAAATAAAAAACTTACAAATGCTTTTTTTGATTTATCGTCTACAAAAGGCCCTTTCCTTTGTTTGTTCGATGAGCCCGAGTAAAAAAATTTTCATGAAGCACCGGAATTCCTCCATTATCCCTGGCCTACAATACAAAAAAAAATACTTAACAATTTTACATTTCATTAAAGAATCATAGCTTTGAGAGATGGAAGATGAGAGTATTAGTGCTAACATATATGTAAACATACAAAAAATTAAGGCCTAATAATTTAAAGGAGAAATGGAATGACAAGGGAGAACACCCAAGCAATGATTGTAAACAGAATTCCAGATAGAGTTCTCTTTGAGAAAGAGACAAAAGTAAAAGGTAGATAGAGTTCTCTTTGAGAAAAACAGCGAACTGGGCGCTATCCAGCGCCCAGATCGTTGTTTTTCAGCGAACTGGGCACTGTCCAGCGCCCAGTTTGCTATTTTTCAGGGAACTGGGCACTGGATAGCGCCCAGTTTGCTATTTTTCAGCGAACTGGGCGTTGTACAACGCCCAGTTCACAATAAAACAGCCAACTGGCGTTGTCCAGTGCCCAGTTTGCTGAAAAACACCCAACTGGGCGTTGTCTAGCGCCCAGTTCGCCAACTGGGCGCTGGACAGCGCCAAGTTGGCGCTTGATAGCCAACTAGGCACTGGACAGCGCCCCGTTCGTTGTTGGACGGTGAAGGGTGATGACATTTTAAAATATGTTGACGCAACTTGAGCAAAAAAAATGTGGACGAGTAAAGGTGATGGCATTTTAAAATATTTTGACATTAAATCAATAAAATCAATTCTGCACATATCCAAGGAAATAATTATGAAGGCAATGACATTTAATCTGTCTATCAGGTGCTAACATATAGGTCAAAGAACAAACAAGAAATCTTCAGAGGAGTACATCCATCATTATTGAATGATTAGAGAACCGAGCTAAACATATGTCAATCATAAAGTCAGTTGAATTCTGAAACTCAAATTAGAATCGTAGTCGCTCCCACAATGTGCAATGAATATGAGTATCAATTAATCTGATCTGGCAAAAGTGGTACGCCAGCACGGTCAAGAGATGTGAAATTTTTCATAAGTATTCATCAACTGATCTTGTTCATCAAAAGGAAATGAGCTCTTTGAGTGAATAGCTTTAAAAATTAATCAACCAGGTCAGCCGTCTCCCTTCATGAATTATGGGCTCGACACCACAATAAACAAAAATTTTTAATGGGAAACTGGTAGGACATAATATGGACCAGGAACACCACAACCACCGATTCAGGTGGATTTAGTCACATAGAGGTTGAAAAAGGGGAAGTGTTCAGGTGAAGTTGGATTTTCCTCCTTTTGAAATAAAAAAACAATTCATTAGAATGGATCATTCACTCTGAGCAATTTTTCATTAATCAAAGGACATCTTGGATGAAATGTTCGGTCTCGGTGCCTTTTATCTCATGGGTCCGACCTACCTATGGTACGTGCAACTCAGTAAGGACTACCCCAACATGAATTGAGAGGATTTCAAAGTGTTTTGCAACATGCATTTCAAATTGCCTTTAAAGCTATTCACTCAAACAGCTCATTTACTTATGATGAACAAGATCAGTGGATGAATACTTACGAAAAATTTCAATCTCTTGACCATGCGGGTGTGCCACTTTTGCCAGACAAGAATTAATCGATACTCATATTCATTGCACATTGTAGGAACGACTATGATTCTAATTTGAGTTTCAGAATTCAACTGACCTTATGACGGACATATGTTTAGCTCAGTTCTGTAATAAGTGTATCCAAGAAAGTAAAATATGTTGGCATAACTGACCTCATGGTCACACAACTAGAGCAAAAAAAATTTGGACGAGTAAAGGTGATGACATTTTAAAATATGTTGACATTAAATCAATAAAATCAATTCTGCACATACCCAAGGAAGTAATTTTGAAGGCAAGGACATTTAGGCTCCGTTTGGTGGGACTTATTTTCTCCGGTCAAGCGGTTGCGACCGCATGAACCCGGACTTAATTAAGGCCCGGTTTATGCGGTCGCAACCGCTTGACCGGTGAAAATAAGTCCCCCCAAACGGTGCCTTAATCTGTCTGATTAGGTGCTAGGTCAAAGAACAAACAAAAAATCCTCAGAGGAGTGCATCCATCATTGTTGAATGATTAGAAAAAAAAAGATCCTTCGTAACTTGTGCACTGTAAGACCCCCCCTCTTTTTTTTAAACTACCGGGGTCTTAGGCCCAGAATCGCCGCTTTGCGGTGACACCTTCACGTCCTGAAGGGTCATCACCACAAGGCGCCGATTCTGCCGGCCAATTCGATCACAGAAATGTTGCACAGTAATTGAAGTAAGAGTAAGTCCACTGAAGGTAAATCACATATATAGAATAAAAACTCCACGAAGGGAGTGTCCACAGAATAACAATAATCAGAGTACTATATATGCGGGCTTATGCCCGTTACATCATGTCCTCACTACAATATCACTCAATGCGGAAGCAAACACTAGAAACTACTCAGGGTCGAGACTCACGGTCCCGGCTGTATGAACTCCGGAGCTAGACTGCCCCATCTCCAGGCGCACCGATCTCTGGGGCTGCTCCTCCATGCTGGGCTCCACGATCCCCTATATGATGCGGTTCGAAAACCGTTAGTCATAAAGACTAAGCCCTATCATCCCCTACCCCTTCCCCCATGGCTCCTAGGTACCGAGCGGGGAGGAAGAAAGGGAAGGTCATGAAGGTAGAGATTAATCATGAAACAGATGGCAGCGGAACTAATCTAGCAATTCTATAATAATATGACAGAAAACAGAAAGTAAGAAAAGTAACCTCAACTTATGTGCGAAAGCGCATAAGCCAAGGGATCTTCTGCAAGGCTCCCATCGTATAGAGTGTCCCATACCACTTATACGTTGGGGTGACGGTTATCAACCAACAGCATGTATATATATATTGAAATTAACCTTTGATTTATAAACTTGCCTACACAAGCCTATAGACCAAGGGGTCGTTTAGCAGGTCCTAATGTATAAGCGTCCCATACCACTTATACTTTAGGTGTTAGAGTTAAATGAATCGATTATGCTATGACATGCATGTGGGTATGATGAAACATGCAAGTGCAACTCACACACCCGACTCTGTGCACACAGACCTTTAGTTCCCCCTTTCGGAGCCGTTACCTCTCAGGATACCTCCGTAGTGGCGGACGGAAGCGGTGGGTTGGGCCTCGCCCACCTCAAAACCAGTAAAAGCACCACTGGTCTGACCTATCGTACACCTCAACGCTTGGTGCACTAAGCGGACGCCTGCGTACTCTTGCCGGCTGGCGCACCGGACTTCTGTTGGCGAAGTGCTAATCACCTCGCCGAGTCAACGATATCGGTGTCGGTGCAATCGAACTCCCCGATATCGAAAACCCACCACCTTAACTTTTTCTTATTTTATGCACATGCAAGTTTAATCGCAAACACACAAAAACCGAGCCGAAGCCCCCCGGACCAAAACGTCCGTCTCCAAACCGACCGAGCCGAAGCTCTCATCAATCTTCCTGTGCCAACAGTGTTTGTGAAAGGTGCAGCCCTAGTTACTATGTTACTCTTGCCAGTTTGTTATTACAGTTTACGTTAGCCCAGGACTGCCCCGGTATTCCCCGTGAATGGCTCTTAAGGGGCACTAGGAACCAAGACGGCGGCATTACGGCCCGAAGTTCCCTTTCGCAAGACACTTACTTTAATTGGTTTCTCACCTTACCTTTTTCCCTTTAAGAGTTACATTAAACTAAACCTAGGGTAGCTTGACTCTTCACCCTCTCCACACGGAAAGACGGTCTTCCGCCATACCCGCGTAACACCTAATCTTCCAACTACCATCAGTGCCAAATCAAACCTCCTAGGGACTCACCTAGGCTACACGATATTCCAGATTACACGTAATTTGCTTTTTCATCCAAATGCCACAATTTATTTATCGGAGGTCTATCCTAACAAGATTTGCCTAAATCCAAAATATTGGAATTTTCCTAATAAATCCGATAACTTATTTATTTATTCTTAAGGGTCTAATATCATCATTTTGAACATGAGGTATAACATTCTAGTTAATTCCAGCTATCACAAAATTAAGGTAAACAATAGTAGACCTAAATATCAAGTTTCCAAAGTTTGATAGTTTTACAATGATTTTCAAGGGCCTAAACTTATTTAATCATTATTTCAGTTATTTCAAGCTTAATGAATAAACTACCTTAATTTGTCCTCCAAATAATTCAAATAAAATACAGGGTGCTGGTTTCATCATGAAAATAACTTTGACAGAATCCCATAATTTTCTTACTGGTAATTAAATCATAATAAATCAAATACTAAATTACAATCTAACATGCTTTGTGAATGAAGTGCTATAACAGTAACTCTAAAAATTGCCAAATAATTCCCAGTGATATAAAAGGGCCTAAAAATCTTAAGTTCCAATTATCATAATTTTCCAGCAATTGTACAAGCCCTAATTTATTTTTATACTCAAAAGCCCATATTAAAACATTGTGAATGAACCTCTAAAATTTCTCAACATAAAATTCTATAAAAATTCAGGGATCAATGTTCTACTAGTCAAGATCTAAATCCAGAATTTTAACTAATTATAATTAATTTAAAACTTCCAAATAATTGAAACAACAAATTGGGCTAATAATCATTTAACACATGAAGTATAATATTTATTAATCATAAAATTCCAGGGAAATTACCATAAGTCTACAACATCCTAAAACTCCATCCTCCCGAGTTTCATAATTTTTGGATTAGATTTAGTGCTTAAAATAACTAAATTACAATTTTATCCTAATCCAAAATCTCAACTTTCGAGGTACCTAATTACCTCCAATTCCTTCACTATTTCAACCAGAGGGTTTCGTCATATCATCCCCCTCTCCTCCAAATTTCAAGGGCATACAAGAGCTTTTGCCCTTATGTCCTTCACAAATCTCAAACTCCCACCCACTGGATTTGAGCCAATCTCATAGGGTAAAATCCACCATGTTACCCAAGAGGATAGACATAGACTCAACAAATCAGTGGCCACAATATCAGCCTCTTTTGAGGAGATTTGTCCACTCCATTTCCAATCGTACTTTTCCCCCAAAGTATCCCTCACCAAGACCTATCTAGGACTTGATACTTCCTTATTCAAAACTCAACCAATTGAGTTGAAATTTTGTACAGATCTAGGTTCAATAGCCAGAGACCACTCGCTAAGATTTGGGAGGGTTTGGAGGTCATTTGACCACTTAAATAAATTCCTCTAAGTTTATTAAATTAAAACAAAAACTTTAGGCAAAGTATCTCCAAAAATTCTCATTTTTGGTCTGCCGTTAAGTATAACTAAGGTTAACCCCCTGCCCAAATTTCGGGTCATTTGGTCAAGGTTCGAAGAGTGGGCATCCATTTTAATTTCTGCCCAACTCTAGGTATAGCCCCCACTAAAACGGGTGCTGCGGCCGAACCGCTTATCCAAACGAGTTGAAACCAATTTTAGATTAATCTAGACTCGATGGGCTACGACTTTCGTGTCTGGTCACTTTTCCTAAAACGGCCTCCAAATGCCTCGTTTTGCAGCATCAAAATGTGCCCATCCAAGTATATTTTCCTTATAAAATTATTTACATAATTTATATATTATAAACAGTTTTTACTGTTCATCTTCTACAGAACCCGAAAACCAGACACAGAAACTCATATTTCCTGTAGCTCTTTCACGCTCCGTCGCCGGCAGTTCGGTCACCTCCCTGGCCAACCACCACCACCTCCGTTGAGGCGACGGCTATCGATCGACGGTGATTGGGCCGCCAGAGATGGCTGTTTCCGGCGAACTCAAGAATACGTTTTTCATGGTTTTTCCATGAAAACGAGAGATGGGTCCGGCTCCGTTGATCGCGAACTTCCTTTCTAGGAATCCTAAGATCTACCCATGAAAGAAGAAGCAGAGGATGACCTTGTTCGCGATTTGGAGGCGAGATGAACGACGGGGTGCCATGGCGCAGTGGTGGCGTAGCCAAACTCCTCCTACAGCAAGAACAAAGATCTGATCCATTTGATTGAGCGTGTAAACTTCTCCTCTTGCTCCAAGTGGGCTTTTATAAGTCAGCAAGTGGGGAGATGAAAGGGTAAATCCTTAATGGTCATGAATGTTCTCCCCTAACGTTTTGGTTATGATGCAGGGCAGTTGAAACGCTAGAAAACGAAGAGTGTTCGCCAGGTGGTGATTTCCTATTGGATCAACATTTCCTTATTTATTTAAATAATTAAAGAAGGAAACGGCCCATAAATACTCCGGGTGTAACTTCCCATAATCAGAATTGATTACAATGTCGGTTACCAAAATTTCCAGTCTGGCTGACATTTCGGCCTTGGTCACGGGCGTGACACATAGGTCACGGGCGTGACAGGCCCAAATAGCCAATTCTGGGTTCGACGATCGTCGAACTGAGATCGACGATCGTCAAAGGGTGGTCACGGGCGTGACACATGGGTCACGGGCGTGACAGGCCCGGGTAGCCAATTCTGGGTTCGACGATCGTCGAACTGAGATCGACGGTCGTCGAAGGGTGGTCACGCCCTAGGTCACGGGCGTGACACCTAGGTCACGGGCGTGACAGGCCCGAGTTTCAATTTTGACGATCTCCTTATGGAAATCGACGATCGTCGAAGGAGTCACACCCTAGGTCACGGGCGTGACACCTTGGTCACGGGCGTGACATGCCCGGGCAGCAAGTTCGACGATCGTCTCACGGAGATCGACGATCGTCGAAGTAGTCACACCCAAAGTCACGGGCGTGACGGGTCAGTCACGGGCGTGACCAACCCGTGACCCGAAATCTCGATCGATTTATTTCAATTTTTGGGCTTCCTAGGGTTCTGTCACGACCAACCGACTCCTAGGGGTCTAGCCGGAAATAGGATGTTACATGCACCCAAGCAAAGATGATAGGAAATTTGCAGTTTCTCAAGAAAGCAGATTAAATAGTGGGGAAAAGCTTTTCAAAAAACATAGGGAAGTAACATTTCATAAAAAAGGCGAAAATGAATAGGCAGAAGCTTTTTATACATAATAAAATCTGATTTTTTTGCCGAATAGGTATCAATTTGCTAGAAAAAGGGCAGCGCATTCTTGTATAAAAAATCAAGTCTTTTCAAAGAACTAACATTGATGTTCTTCAGCGAACTAACAACGCTGTCCAACAATAAACTGGGTGTTATCCAGCGCCCAGTTTGGTGTAAAACAGCCAACTGGGCGCTGGATAGCGCCCAGTTCGCTGAAAAACAACCAACTGGGCGCTGTCCAACGCCCAATTTGCTTTAAAACAGCCAACTGGACGCTGGACAGCGCCCAGTTCGCTATAAAACAGTAATTGGGCGCTGGACAGCGCCCAGTTCACTGTTAGTTCGCTGAAAAATAGCAAACTGGGCGCTGTCCAGCACCTAGTTCGCTGTAAAACACCAACTGGGCGCTGGACAACGCCTAGTTCGCTGAAAAACACCTAATTGGGCGTTGTCCAGCGCCTAGTTCGCTGTTAATTCATTGAAAAACAACGAACTGGGCACTGTCCAGCGCCCAGTTCGCTGAAAAACAGCCAACTGGGCGCTGTTCAGCGCCCAGTTCGCTGAAAAACAGCCAACTAGGCGCTGTTCAGTGCCCAGTTCGCTGAAAAACAGCCAACTGGGCGCTGGACAGCGCCCAGTTCACTGAAAAACAGCCAACTGGGCGCTGGACAGCGCCCAGTTCACTGAAAAACAGCCAAATGGGCGCTGGACATTGCCCAGTTCGCTGAAAAACAACGAACTGGGCGCTGTCCAATGCCCAGTTTGCTCTAAAACAGCTAACTGTTGTTCGCTATAAATGAAGGAGATATTGCAACCAACTAAGAAGCCCCCCTAAATATTTACTCTAAGTGATAGTTAACTACAAATGTTGTTTTCCGACGATACCTCTCGCAAACATACAATTAAATTAACAACATCCTGTTATATAGCTTGCAAACAGATAATTGTAACATATAATAAAAAAACTTACCATCCTATGAGCATGATGATGAATGGAAATGGTTCCACAGGTGCTTTTAACTACCCCTTGACCATCTCTATCGGAGAGTCTATTTTTGCGATTACTTTCTTGGAGATCTTTAAATTTATGTGCTTCCCATATGTCCCATAATCCTTCAAAAATTTCTCTTCGCATCCACGTCGGTGGAGGTGCAGACTTTGACTTTGCTGCATTTCAGATACGCCTCATTTCCGAAGCCACTGCTCTGCTAAAATAACTTTTTCAAATTTTATATACTTGTTGCTCTATTGATGCAGCACGCCAAGTATATTTTGCCTACAATTATCAAAAAACTTATATTATATGCAAATCATTGTAACATAAACACTGAGAAATAATCAAAATATTTTTACCTTGAATATGTTAAACATATTTTGTTTTACATCATTTGGAATTGCACTAAATGTTGGCCAAACTCCATTGAACCAACCTCTCAAACAATTTAACATAGAACGAGGTGCAGAAGTACTAATGAAACTGCAAACATAATATAAAGCAATATAATTAAATAAACTACATTATCAAATGTATGTCTTTTTATAATTGATACATCATAAGAAAATAAAATAAATAAAATGAATTTTATAGGGATAATATTACCATTTTCCTGAAATGATGAGTATCTCTCGTCCCTCTTCATCACGCTCAATCTCATCTTTGTTATTTGAATTTTTTGACTAATGTTTCTCTACATCAAGAGGCGTCTCAATATCAGGAGGCGAGAAATCATGACAATTCACATAATCAGACGTCTCATGCTCCTCATCTGGATCACAGTGCGACTCAGAACTTGTGCTTGATTGATGATTCATATCTTCCATTAAGAGTCTCAAGAAAGTATCATCTCGATTTTTGTTAGATAATAATCTACCTCCACGTCCTCTAGTCCGCATAGTAACTGCTAATCATATTAACACATTATTAGTTTAAACATATTAAAAACACACATTTACAACCAAAGAAAAGGAAAAAAAAGCATGTACAATAGTAAGTATATATAACTAACACAAGAGGTATATTCTCAAGCTTACACAAGCATAAAAGTTATATAGCATGCATATCATTGAAAATGATGTCATCTTCTTCCTCCGATGAATCTGCATCATCTGATCCATCATCATCTGATTCTGTAGATCGTTTTTCGAACTCATCAGACTCAAAATAATGTTCAAGATCCCTCTCTAGTGATTGTAATTCATCAGGATTTACTTCTTCCGCTTGACGATGAATATCAATTAGAACAATGTCATCATCTGGTACAATATGAGTTGGATTCATAGTTGAAGTCACTTGGTAAAATTCTTCTACTGGAATATCACTTATCTCATACGTGCTTCTGGCTTTAACTTTGAAAACTGCATGCCAACGACGATCAAGAGCTTTCTTTCTCTAAGGATATGATGTGTAGTACACTTGATGACATTGAGAAGCCATAACAAATGAGTTATCTTCAGCCATGCTACGATCATTATTAATATCAACAATTTTATATCATGGATGAAATTTTGTTCCTCTTTTTCCATTATCGAACAATTTACACTTGAACATCACTATAGTATTTGTGATAGACCCTAAAAAATTCAACTCAAGAATTTCTAATAATTCACCATAATAGTCTTCATTAGAATCATGATAATAACTCTCATTAACACAAACTCCACTATTCATTGTAGACTTTCCTTCTCCATACTCAAGTGTGTGGAATCTATAACCATTCACAAAATATCCATTCCAACGTTTAATAATGCTACTAAATCCATATGCAAATTGTTTGATATCACTATCTTTTATTTGGTTGACTGGATTTTCAACCTATTAAAATAAAAAATTGTTAGTACTATATATTATATAACTATATACGTATTAATAAAATATCATCTTACATAAGTTTTAAACCACGTGGAAAACTCTTTATCATGCATAACTCCTAATTCTATGGGAGTCAAATTTGGTAGTTCAGCTTGCTTCTCGGCATCATAAAGCCTACAAAACATATCTTCTCAGCACTTATATAATTAATATTACTTACTATAATTAACAGTAATGATAACTATAAAATATTAACCATAATATTACTCACTCAACATATTTAGAGATCTCAGGGCAGTTCAACAAAATATATATCGTGCATGCATCCTTCTCAAGCGGAGTTAAAATGCGCATGGGATCTTTTGGGCTAAATGGCCGACCTGTACAATTGAACACAGATAAACGACTACATGGTTCAACTTAAATTACATTCTCATTGCGCCCTGTACTCCTAGATCTTGTTTCTACATGAGGAGCAAAGAAATGAGAGCAAAAGGTTGAATTCTCTTCAATCAAGTAAGATTCAACAATTGATCCTTCTACACGTGCCTTGTTCTTTACTCTACGTTTCAATGTGTTAAAGAACCTATAAATATCAAAGTTAATATATATAACATGCAATAAGAAAGTAATTTTCAAGAGATAATTACCTCTTAAAGGGATACATTTAGCGATATTGAACAGGCCCACCTACCCTTGCTTCATATGCCAAATGCATTGGCAAATGCTCCATGGAATCAAAAAAAGCTGGAGGAAAGATTCTCTCGAGTTTGCATAAGATTACAACTATGTTCTCCTCCATTTTTTTTCATATCTGACTCATAGAGAGTTGTTGAGCATAAGTCTCTAAAAAATTGGCTTAATTCAGTTAAGCCATTCCACACAACTTCTGGTAATAAATCTCGAAAAGTAAGAGGAAGCAATCTCTCCATAAAAATATGGCAATCATGACTCTTCATTCCATGTATACTATAGTCCTCCAAATTAACACATCTACCCAAATTAGATGCATACCCGTCTGGAAGTCTCAAATTTTTTACCCATTTTAGTACAATCCCTCGTTCATCCTTAGATAATGTATAACTTGCCTTGGGTTTAAGAAGTTTCCCATTCACCTCCTTGAGCTCAAGATCGTGGCGCTTACATATGTTTTGAAGGTCTAGACGGGCTTTTACATTATCCTTAGTCTTACTTTTTATATCCATAATAGTGTTAAATACATTATCAAACATATTTTTTTCAATGTGCATCACATCTAGGTTATCACGAATCAGATTTGTTTTCCAATAAGGTAATTCCCAAAAGATGCTTATTTTTAACCAGTTATGAGACTTGCCAAACCCTTCTATTTTTTCCTTGTCCTTAGTCTTACCAAAGTCAATCTTTGGTAAGAATGACACTATAGCTTCGAGCTCATGACCAGTTAACTGAATAGGAGGCGCATCTGTCTCAATCCTTCCCTTGGTAAAGTTGTCTCTTTGATATCTATATGGATGATCTAATGGTAAAAATTTACGATGGCAATCAAAGAAACATGGTTTTCGACCATGTTTAAGTCTAAAAGACTTGATATGATTCATGCAATATGGACACGCCAACTTACCATGTGTACTCCAACTCGAGAACATTCCGTATGCAAGAAAGTCACTGATAGTCCACATTAGTGCTGCCCTCATTTGAAAATTTTGTTTTTTGACACATCATAAGTCTCAACCCCAACATCCCATAAAATCTTCAACTCATCTATTAAAGGTTGTAAATACACATCCAAGCTCCTACCTGGACTCTTTGGACCTGGCACGAGTAAAGAGAGAAACATATAAGGTCGATCCATGCACATCCAAGGAGGTAAATTATAAGGTGTAACAATAACTGACCAACACGAGTAAGGTCTAGATCCTTGATTATGTGGATTAAATCCATTGGTGTAAAGAGCAAGTCTAACATTTCGT
Organism: Platanthera zijinensis; assembly: GCA_039513925.1. Lineage (NCBI taxonomy): Eukaryota > Viridiplantae > Streptophyta > Magnoliopsida > Asparagales > Orchidaceae > Platanthera > Platanthera zijinensis. Next base: position 116,851,982 of record CM077089.1, on the reverse strand, counting down.
GGCTCAGCTGCAAAGGTAGGTTGAGTCCTATCGAAGTGCTTCCAAGCCTCACCGTCCCATGGATGGCATAATTTTCCCTCATCACCGATATTTTCCTTATGCCATCTCATATGTTCTGCAGTGGTTTTGGAAAGGTACAACCTTTGTAGTCTCGGTGTAAGTGGTAAGTAACTCAAATGTTTAAATGATATATATTTATGCTTTTTACTCCCCCGTCGATTTCTAGGCATGAATATAGGGTGTCGGCATACCTTGCATTCTTGCAACATTTCATCATACTTCCAATACAATATGCAATATTTTTCACAAACATCAATCTTCTTAAGGCCAAGACCGAGTGGAGCAACCACCTTCTTGCTTGAATAAAAGCTATCAGGTAGTTTATGTCCCTTCGGGAGCATCTGACCAAATGCCTTTAAAAACCGATTAAAATGTCTCTCGCACAAGTTTGATTCAGATTTAATGTTTAAAAGTTCTGACAATGCTGATAACTCTGAATATTCCTCACAACCAGGCCAAAGAGGACTTTCTGCAGCATCCTTCAATTCAAAGAACTTTTTAGTAGTTATGTTAGGGTCTTCTAGCTCATGATCTCTAGTATCCCATTCAAATTCAGGACCAGCAACATCAACAATCATATCAATCAAAGTATTTTGTTGTTCTTCAATAACTCTCGGCTCAGACATTATTTGCTCTTGCATATGACTAGTATGTGCTTTAACGGATGGTTCATCCCAATGCGGCTCATCTTGCCTTACCCAATTAATATAACCACGCTCAAAACCTCTAGAAATGAGGTGAAACTTGACCATATCAGGCACAAGAAATTGTAAGCATCTACAATCGTAACATGGACATCGAATTTTTTCTCGGTCCATATATCTTGGATATTGTTGACATAATTCTATGAATCCTTTAACCCCCATTTGATACTCATCTGTAATACCATATCCATCTGGGCAAACACGATTATTGATCCAACTTCTGTCTGGATGCATAATTGTTGTTCTACAAATACAACAAAACAAATGATTACTTATTATATAAAACAGCAATGTCTTCTTTTGGTAAATGCAATAACTATGATATTATATCAAATTAGACATTAACTTTCAAATAACGAACAATTTATTCTATGATGATCAAAGTAATGTATGTTGATTTTTTTAATATCGTGCTCAATAATAGAAGTAGAAATGGTATAAACTTTATCCATTTTTAAAGAAAATTTAGAGCTAACATTTTTTAAGAAACATAAATCATCACAGATTTCCAAAGAGAGGAGCATTGAGCTTCCAAGAAAAGGAATTGTAACACACTATGCATTGAGATAACACATCTCATCACAAGTTTCGATACTAAACATTGATCACAAGCTTCATACTTTCAACATTAAGAAAATTACTATGAATCCATACTTTGCCTATCAACCTTGTATAAACTAATTGGAAAATTTAGAGCTAACATTTTTTAAGAAACATAAACTTATTCAAATCATCAAAGATGTCCAAGTATGAGGGGACCGTGTTCTAGATCTTGATGGTGATCTTGTATGCTCACATGCTAAATGTGGGGGTCTTCTATGCGGAGAAAAACTATGTTGCCTTTTAGATGAAGAATACTGCAATGACTGAGAATCAATCTGTTATCAAGTATAGGGGAATGATACCTATTTGCATGATACGGGCTGAATAACCTAGAACCATATCTACTATCCCTTCCCTTACCTGCATTAAAGCATTTTCCAGGACTAACGTTCCTAGAATTGCTAACTTCAGCCAACATGTGAAAATCTCCATCACTATCTATGGATGATCCCCTTCTTGTAGACAAAAAAATGGGTTGAAGACTTTGAAGATCTCCATCACTATCACTGTTTCATCAGGTGCAACAACAAAACCATTTCTTTTGAAATTCGCAATAGCAGCTGCAGCTGCATTCCTTGAACCAGGGAGTGGAAATTTGGGGGATGAATAATTGCCGGATATATCAAATCGACAATTAACATGATGATGTTGAGGATCCACCCAAACTCTGCTTCTACCATGTGAATGGAAAGGTATGCTTCTTCCATCTAATCTTTAAGTATGTCACCTCCAACTTATCCCTCACCATAAATGGCATTTGATATATCTTTTATGGTGGAGTGTTTTTGAAAACATTTAAACTGTGAACCTTCAATAGCCCAGAATCTATTCACATCACAAGTAGAAAGTATCCACCCTTCAGGTTTACATTTTGTAGTTCCTACAGCCAAATCAGATTGAGGACAAAACTCAGATTTAGCTTCAAAAGACTCCGCTTCTCTGCAATTAGACCCATAGCCCACATGCTCAGTTTCCACTTCCTCAACTTCATCTTCTTCGCAACTATTAAGAACAGATTTTTGCAATTCTCCATCTTCATTTTGTGAATCATCATCTCCAAGCAAATCAACCTTTTCCAATCCGGTAGCGTGATCAATATAAATTGTTGAATCACTTGAATGTTCTTCATAGTCAAAATGAATCTCTAACGAATTTTTCTCGGAGTTATCCACATAAACATTTCCAGGGATTCTGCATTCCCCATAAGAAATCAATAATGATGGAATAACCTTTGTATCCACCATTATTTCTTCTGAAACTGAATTAATAAGCTTTGGACTATTAGTTTGAGGAGAAGCAGCATTGCATAAACTCGAATTTTCACCACTCAAACTGTAAGAGTTACTGTTATCCACCTTCACATTTGCACAAGTATCGTCACTTTTGGATGGAAAAAGCTCATTAGATGTCTCATGAGAGTTGAAAAGGAGGGATGTCAATTGACTAACATTGAACTGGCAGCCTTCAGCAGTCATGCTCTTGGAGCTGCTTTCATCAAATAACACCTGAATAGTTTTTTTACTGTCACCACCAATAATCATTCCATAGCTATTCTGATCGAGTTGTTCAGCTGGTGATCCAGTAGCATTAACATTGCCAACAACATCAATAGGTAAACACTGATGCTTCTCCACATGAGGGCTCAAAAGCTGATTATTTTTCCAAATTCTACCACCCATTATGTCATAAGCTATTTGACATTCTCCAGAATAATTATTACAACTATCAAAAGTGTTAATTGATATGCTTTCATCATGCAACATTTCATCGACTTTTTTGACCTCAATAAAAGGTTTGAAATCATAGTTAGTGAAACCACTCCCAGTAATAATCGGGTATGGAAGGATATTATGAGTGCCTACTTCTACACTAGATCTTACACAATCACTTTCACACTTGCCTTCCTCGCACACTTCAGGTATCTTTGAAGAGAGATATCTCACTAAATCGCCATCACCCTCAAGATTTGTTCTCTTGGGACTAATTGCTACCATGAATTTAGCATCCTTAAATTGTTGCTTCCCCTGCAAAGATTCACAAACTTGAGTTTGAGTTAAGTCATGTTTTCCTTTGTCACAATCTTCCACAAGACTGGCATGTTTTTCATCGATCTCTTCTTCTAACTTGCATAAACTGTGTGATATATTTTGATTATCAAGAGCTACCAATCCAACATTGTTAATTCCAAAATCAGGTCCAGCTTGAAGAGCGACTTGGTTTCCACAATCCCTATCATGACGCCAATTGCTTTTAACATTAAAAGAACGCCAACAAAAACAACGCCAACAGAATTCTCCTTCTGCAAGCCATGACTTCCTTGTAGTGATGAAATGCAGTTCTTGAGAAGAAAAAAGCCAGCAACATGTGGATTGGGTTAAGAGAAGGTAGTGGCATGCTTTATTACCAAATACTTATTGTATGTTTTAAAAAATATATGATCAATTAAAGGCAAATTTCTTTTTGAGTATTTGGAAGAGTAGGTAAAGGTACCATCTGTAGCATTTCTCTATGCCTACTTCTCGAGTTTGCTTATACTATTCTTGAATCCTTCCCACTCCTCCATTCTCTGTCTACCTAACGCACTTGGGCTAAGAATCTTTAGGTAATGTTTGTTTGGATGGGTTAGTGGCTGACTATGGCTTCTCGTGAATGCGGTGGTCATGAACCATGAACGCCCGATCTCACCTAAAAAATATCTTGCATTTTATGCTCAAAACTAGCTTATTTTTTTGGTTATAGCTGCAATAACCTTTGTCTTGACAAACAAACATGTAACGTTATGATAATGGTTTTTTTGACCAAATTAGCTGGGCTAAGCGAAGTCTATGTCATAAGGCAAATTATCTGACCATATGGTTTAAAATGTTTAAAAGAGTGTGTTGGAACACCCTATTACTAAATTGGGCAAGGATCACTATGTTTTTAGGAAATCAGTTTGACCTAGATGTATAGTTGAAAAGAACAAGTTAGAATGAGTCTAGGGCTTAGAACTTAGGTTTGAAGCTGCCCCCAGGACCATTCATTGTTCAAGACTTAGAGCTAAGGCAAAGACAGTTTTCGTCGAGCTCAGGTCGACGATACGTCGAACTCCGTTCGACGCTCTCTGAGCTCAACTCTGCTAAATCGTCGAACTCTGGTCGATGATCTTCGAGCTCAGATCGACGATCTGCCTTTAGCTTGTTTCCAAATCTTTGAGCTCAGGTCAACGATCGTAGAGCTCAGGTCGACGATCGTAGAGCTTAGGTCGACGTTTTCTGTCTGATGTTCAATCCAATCTCTGAGCCCAGTTCGACGATCGTAGAGCTCAGATCGACGTTTTTCCTGAGAGATCGACGACTTTGAGGATTCAAATTCAGTCAGCTTTTGGAATGTTTTTCAAATTCTCTCAGCATTTATTTCAAGAGATCTGCTAGCCGTTTTCATTTATTCTAAAACAAGTTTCAAGGGATTTATCAGAGAATGTTTGTTGGATTTTCCTCCAGAAGACAAAACATTTATGGAAGACATTTATTGACTGCTAACGGCTATCTTGGATAAAGGATCTTCAGAGAATAAAACATCTTTCTTCTCTAGTCTGATATACAATACAACAAGATACTATACAAGAATAGACAATCTACAACAGGAGAAAAAGAAAAAGAAATTCTCAGTACAGATTCACAGGATAGTGAGATCAACTCAGAAGAATCAAGTGATCAATCCTGGAGAATTAGTTGAATATTGGCATACTGAAAAGTGATCATAGCTTCAACATCAAGGACTCTAGACAATTCATATTTCAGCCTTTACTAAAACCATCTTCTTTTGGAGATCTGAAGCTTCTGAAGACCTATCACCCTAGCAAAGCTCTTATCTCTGAACCATCTACATCTCAGGGGGAGCTTTGACAACACAATCAATCCACTAAGTCTTCTCTTAGTGATTGAGACAGAGAAGACAACTTCACCTCTTCCTTTTTCTTTTTCTGCTATAAAAGGGTTATCAAGACTCCCTTCAAAAGTTTTGAATCTGGTTCTGAGAGCCTTGTCAAAACTCAGTGGTGGCAAGACACCTGATCAAAAAACCAGTTTGGTTTTTGAGCACCTTATCAAAATCTCATTAGTGCCCAGGACACCTGATCAACTCATCCTGCAGTGGATTCCTACCAAGGGTGGTAGAAGAGTGGATGTACCCAGGTTTTTGGGGAACCACTATAGCTCCTTGTGTATTCTGGTTTCTTGTGCATATTCTTTGATGTGTGCTGTGGTTTTTATTTTACTGCTTTAGTTTTATTTCTACATCAAAGCACCTTACACCTATACTTAAATTAAGCCTTTACTGCTGTGCAATTTTAAATTGTAAATTTACTTTAAAATACTCTATTCACCCCCCTCTAGAGTTAAGATAGATCTTACCCTCACTTTCAATTGGTATCAGAGGGAGGTTGGTTGTTCATACAGGCTAACACCTGAACCAAAAGATCCTTGATAAGATCAATCTTTTAAGAGGGTTATTTTCATTATATTTAATTCTATATAAAAGACATGGCACAAAACAAAGATTATGCAAGCATCAGGCCTCCAGTGTACAATCTATCCAAGTTTGCACTTTGGAAAGCAAGGATTAGACTTTATATGAACTCTATTGATGAAGACATATTTAATTCTATTTTTGGCAGTGTGCCCAAGTCCACCAGCAAGCTCAAGTACAAATGCTGTTCCACCTCCTTCAAGAACAGATGCTGAAATAAAGAAGTGGAAGACTGCAGATGCCAAGGCCATGAATATCTTAGCTCAGACAATGTCTGATGAGATATTTCAGAAGGTAGCTGAATACAACTCAGCCAAAGGAATTTGGGACAAACTTTCTGAGATTGTCTCAGGATCTGCTGATGAGAGAAAAGATAGAAGATCCCATCTCATATCCCAATATGAGAACTTCAAGAAAGGAGAAGCTGAGTCAGTTGCAGACCTGTACAACAGACTAAGTCTGATTGTCAATGAGTTAAGGACTCTGGATAAAGAAATCTCATTGACTGAGCTGAATGACAAAATCCTAATGTGCTTCCCCAGCACTTGGGATTCAAGAATCTGGCCAATCAAAGATGCCAGAAGTCTAAATGAGATTACCACTGAAGCTCTCCTGGGCAAGCTCAAATCTTATGAGCTGCTCATTAAAAATCGAGAAGAAGAACAAAAGGCTACTTCTCCAGTCATCAGAAAGGAGAAGACCATAGCCTTCAAAGCTACAGAAGAGGAGCCTGAAGATAAAGCTACAGGAAATGATGAGCTCCTAAGTCTACTGACCAAAAGATTCTACAAAATGGCCAGAAAAGACTTCAGAAAGAGATCATACAAGGGACATGATAAGCCAAGGTATGATAAATCCAATAACAACAAAGAAATTATATGTTTTGGTTACAGGAAACCAGGCCATATTGTGCCTGACTATCCAGTAAACAAAAACAAGGACAAGAAAGATAGAAGAGAAAGAAGAAAGGAGAAAGACTTCAAGAAGAACACCTCAGACAAACCCTCCTACAACAAGAACACACATACAAGGAAGGGATTTATTGCTGAGACATGGAGTGAAACTGAAGAGATTCTGAAGCCTCATCCAGCTCCAGTGATGATGAGTATGATGCTGATGAAAAGGAATTTTGCATGATGGCTATCAATACCTCTCAAACAGATTCAGAAGCAGAAGAGTCAGAATCAGATTCAGAAGTTCAACTAGAAGAAGATCAGGTAATCAATTCATTTGATTTCAGTTCTGAGGACTTTAGACATGAGTTTAAAGTACTATGCTTAGATCTGTTGGAGTCTGAGAAGGAAATCACTTCCCTCAGAAAACAACTGTCTGAGTATAGCACTTTAAAATCAGAGAACCTCAAACTCTCTGAAGAGTTAGAATGCTATAGGGAGGAGATAGCTTCACTGAAGAGTGAACTATCCAAGGCCAAGCAGTTTGAAGAATCCCTTAATGGGAGAAGCATCAAACTGATGGATATCACAAGCACAGTGAACTCTAGACTTAATAGTACACTGGGCTTGGGAGCTTCATCCAGCCAGTCTATAGTTCTGACAACTCCAATCAAATTTATCTCTGATAAAGGGAAGGAAGTTGTAGAGATAGCTAGGAAGAATGCAGATTTGCCAAAGAAAGATATAGTTCAACAGAATGTGTCGAACAGAGCTCGACGATCGTCGAATGGCGCTCGACGATCCAAGAAACGATCGTCTAACTCAGCTCGACGACACCTGAACTCTGAACTCCAGGACAGTCGATCTTTAAACAGAGATCGACGATTTGACCCAAGATCGTCGACCTCAGCTCGACGATCGTCGAACAGAGATCAGGACTTTGAACAATCCTTCAAAGGTACATCTAGATTCAATCCTAGAAGTCCTACATCCCAAGGTTTCAACCCCTATACTGAATGGATAGTACCTCCTAGGAGATACCATCCTGAAGGTTATAAGAGTCAACCTGAGATGTCTTTCATTTTTGAATTTAAGGGATATCAACCTAGGCCCAAGGTAAACTGGGTAAAATACATATAAGCTGTTTATGTGCAGGTGAAGACCTATCCAACATCAAACCAGCCATGGTATCTGGATAGTGGGTGCTCAAAGCACATAACAGGGAACAAGGACATCTTCACATCCTTTAAAGCCAAGCTTGGACCCAAAGTAATTTTTGGTGATTCAAACTTTGGAACAACAAAAGGATATGGTGTAGTCCAAATTGGAACAGTCACCTTCAAGAAAGTAGCTTATGTTGAAGGACTCAAGCACAACTTGATAAGTATCAGTCAACTTTGTGATGAAGGATATCAAGTGACTTTCAACAAAGCTATATTCAAGGTCAAGTCAGAGGACAACACAACTGTGTTGATAGGTAACAGAAAAGGTAACATTTACTTAGTAGATTTTCATTCATCTAAAGTAGATATTTGCCTGTTTAATTCCATATCTAGACCTAATATTCTATGGCATAAGAGACTAGGATATATTAACCTTAGAACCATTGCTAGGCTATCCAAGGACAACCTTCTTAGAGGACTACCTTCTGGCCCCAACAAGAAGGAAGGACTTTGCAAGGCTTGTCAATTAGGCAAGCAAACTAAAATAGTTTTAAATCAATTAACAAGAGTGATTCACCTAGGATTTTGTATCTGTTACACATGGATCTTTTTGAACCCATTACAGTACAAAGCCTAGGAGGGAAATCCTACACTTTAGTGGTTGTAGATGACTTCTCAAGATTCATATGGGTGTTCTTTCTGAGGAAGAAGTCTGATAACTTCAAATGTTTGATAGAGTTTCTCAAATGTATACAAAGTGAGTTCAACACTCATATTGCCCTGATCAGAAGTGATCATGGGATAGAGTTTGATTCTCTTCTTATGCAAGAGTTCTGTCAGAGTGAAGGGATCAAGCATACATTCTCAGCTCCTAGAACTCCTCAACAAAATGGGGTAGCAGAAAGGAAAAATAGAACCCTAATTGAATCTGCAACTACATTGTTGTCAGATGCTCACCTTCCTCTATCCTTTTGGGCTGAGGCAATGAACACCTCCAACTATGTACTGAATAGAAGTTTGATACATAAACTGAAGGGCAAGACTCCCTATGAATTACTCAAAGGGAAGAAACCTAAAGTAGATTACTTCAAAATATTTGGTTGCATTTGTTATATTCACAATAATGACAAGAGATATTTAACAAAATTTCAAGCAAAAGCTGATGAAGGAGTGTTTCTGGGATACTCCATGATCAGTAAATCTTATAGGGTTTATAATAAAACTACTCTAAAAATAGAAGAATCTGTTCATATTTCTTTTGATGAAACTAATATGTCTTTCAAGGAGAAGAATGCTTCTACCATAGAACATTTGCAGGTACATTCTCTAGCTGAAGACTTGGACAGATTGCAAGTTACTAAAAAGGATGAAAGTAGTGAAGATGAAGAAGCTGCTCAACATCTGGAAGAAAATCTTCTTGAAGAGCCAGTTGCTGTTCCACAAGAGGAAACAACAACACAGGTTGGTGAACAATCAACACCCCCTGTTGATTTAGTAACATCAAGAGATCATCCAATCTCCCAAGTGATTGGAAACATCTCAGCTGGTGTGCAAACCAGAAATCAGGTCAACCAAAACCTGATGCACACTTGCTTTCTCTCTCAAATTGAACCTCAATCCATTCAAGATGCAGAGCAAGATCCACACTGGATCATTGCTATGCAAGAGGAGTTGCATCAATTTGAAAGAAACAAAGTCTAGGAACTAGTGCCTAAGGCAAAGGATCATTCCATTGTTGGAACAAAATGGGTGTTCAGAAACAAATTGGATGATCAAGGAATTATTGTAAGGAACAAGGCAATGCTAGTTGATCAAGGATATTCTCAAGAAGAGGGGATAGACTATGACCAGACCTTTGCACCAGTTGCAAGGTTAAAGGCCATAAGAATCTTCCTGGCTTATGCTGCTTACAAGGGATTCAAAGTCTACCAAATGGATGTGAAGAGTGCTTTTCTCAATGGGGAGATCAAAGAAGAAGTCTATGTCAGACAACCCCCAGGTTTTGTCTCTCCAACTCATCCTGATTATGTTTTCAAACTGCATAAAGCATTATATGGTCTAAAGCAAGCTCCTAGAGCATGGTATGAGACCCTAGCATGCTTTCTTCTGGAAAATGATTTTATTAGGTGGAGAGTAGACCAAACTCTTTTTATTAGAACCCATAAGTCTCATACCCTACTAGTACAAATATATGTAGATGACATCATCTTTGGTTCTACTGATTCAAACTTATGCAAAAATTTTTCCAAGCTTATGCACTCTAAATTTGAAATGAGTAGCATGGGTGAGCTATCCTTCTTCTTAGGACTGCAAGTCAAACAACATGCTGAAGGCATATTTATTTCTCAAACCATGTATGCAAAAGAACTGGTTAAGAAATTTGGTATGTCTGATGCATCATGTATGAAAACACCCATGCCTACCAATGTTGTATTGGATGCTGATGAACATGGAAAACCAGTTGATCAGACAATATATAGAGCAATGATTGGCTCTTTATTGTACCTTACAGCTAGTAGGCCTGATATAATGTTTGCTACATGTATATGTGCTAGATTTCAAGTTAGCCCTAGAGAGTCACACTTAACTTTAGTAAAGAGGATTCTTAGGTATGTTAAAAGCAGTCCAAATCTAGGACTCTGGTATCCAAAAGATTCAGCATTTGACTTAATTGGATTTTCAGATGCTGATTATGCTGGATGCAGAATAGACAGGAAAAGCACCAATGGAACTTGTCAGTTTCTTGGTGATAGACTTGTCTCATGGTTTTGTAAGAAACAAACATCTGTGTCAACTTCAACTGCTGAAGCTGAATATATGGCTGCAGGCAGTTGTTGTTCACAAATATTGTGGATACAAAATCAACTCCTAGACTATGGTTACAACTTAGAGAAGTCTAAAATATTTGTGACAACACCAGTGCTATTTCGATTGCACAAAATCCAGTCCTCCATAGTAGGACAAAACACATAGAAATTAGGCATCATTTTCTAAGGGATAATGTTGAGAAAAATAAAATTGAACTTCAATATATCCCAACTAATTTGCAAAGGGGAGATATTTTCACCAAGCCTTTGGATGAAAAGAAACACTACTTCTTCCTCAATCAGTTAGGCATGTTAGATGGAGAAAGCCTAAAATAAATTACAAGATTTTGAAAAGCTAAAAACAGACCAAGATTAGGCTAAAAACTCATTTCTTTTTGTGTCTGTAGGATAGTTTTTGTCTCTGAACTGCGCTCGACGTTTTCCCTAGAAATCGTCGAACGTCGATCGACGGTTTCCCGAAAAACGTCGAACGGAGATCGACGTTTTCCCAAAACATCGACCGGAGTTCAGAGCTTGTCAGATAGTTGTATACTATCTCTTTCAGGCCTTCGATCGTCGAACTGAGCTCGATGTTCTCTAGATCGTCGAACTAAGATCTACGATGTTGAAGACCTTTCCGCTTCCCTTAGGAGTCCTGATCGTCAAACGGAGATCGACGATCCTTCCTTTTTCGCGTCGAACCCTAATATAAAATCATTTTTTGGCCGCCGTTCGTCGTTTACGCTTTCATACTCTCTGCAAATTTTTCTCTTTCCCTCCAAACTCTCTACACTTGGTCGTGTTTGTTGAATCTTTGCAGGTACAGATGGCAGTGTCGGTCGCCGCTCTCTCCAAAATGAAATTTGATACAGGTTTTGACATAGATATGAACTCCTTCGATGGCAGCGATCAGCGGTTCAAAGATATTTTGAATCTTTTCCGCGAACAGCAGTTAGTCCAGTTGATGACCACCAGAATAAAGATTGCAGCAGATGAAATAAAAGAATGGGTTTTTACTGCCACCAATGAGAATGAAAATTCTATAGTCGGCACCATCAATGGAACTCAGGTACCAATGTCCCCCGCTCTTTTGACAGAAGTATTCGCCTTAAGTACTGGGAATGACTCCATTGATTTGTTTGGAGAGGAATATGATTCATTGTTAGATCGAATGGGTCACTCTACTGTGAACCCTAATAAACTGCTGAAAAAGAGTTTATCAATTGAATTTCAATTTTTGGCTGATGTTGTTGGGAAAGTGCTTCTGGCAAAGCACTCAGCTCATGATACAATCTCAAGGTATCAGTTATGCTTAATGGGAGCTTTAGTTGATAAGAAACATCTGGATTGGGGATCTATCTTCTTTAATTTGATCAAAAAGAAAATTAGCAAAAGCTGTGTCAGTTTGGGGAGGATTATAGGGGTTTACCTACATTACAGGTGCCCTGATCTACTAGTTTCAAGTGGGATGCACATCAATGCATCCAAAAGGCTCACTTGTGCCCTTTTCAGCAGGTGGGACAGGCAGATTATCAACCCTAATAGGGCTGCTACAGCAACATCTGCTTCAGGCACAAGGACTGCCTCAGTTACTCCTCCTCAGGTCTCTGCCCCAGCAGAAGACTTGCCTGCTTCTCCTCCTCCTCCAGTTGTCTCTGCCTCAGTCTCCACATCAACCACACCAGTCATATCAACCTCACCACTCATCTCAACCATAGCCATATCTTCCCCCATTACAATCTCATCACCTATTTCACCTCCTCCAGCCACTACCTCAGAACCATTCCACCCTCTGTACTACAATCCACCTGTCACCACTCCATCATTTCATCTTCTGGATGACTCCTTCATGGATGATTCTCCTCCCACTCCTCCTGAGATTCCATCTACATCTTCCTACCAACAACTTCTACAGGACATACTCTCTCAATCATCCTTCACCCCATCCTTTTCCTCTCCCATATCATCCATCTCCACTATAGTAACATCAATCTCAACAATTCCTACTACTGAGCCATCCATCCCTATACCTCCTACCTCCACACCATCCATTCCATCAGTTCCAGCCAACATCATTCCAGCTACATCAACTCCTACCTCTACTCAAGCCCCTCTTGAGCATGTAGATCTTTCAGCTTTGGCAGACAGGTTGTATGAGCTGCTAGCCCCCAGGCTAACCTCATTGCTGGAGACCACCTTGGCTCCACTTCTGAAAAATGTTCAGGAGCTGTCTACTAGGCTATCTCCCTTCCTCTCCTCTCAGGCAATCCCTTCCTCTGGGTGCCTTGATCCAGTTTTCACTGAATCCAGGCAGGGGGAGATGCCTAATGAAGCTCTGGATTTACCTGAGGCTGCTAAAGTTTCAGAACCTGCTCCAGTATTTTAAGTGGATCTTCAGAGCCTGCTATCAGTTTTTGATACTATGTACTTCAATTCTCTGCCAGTTCAACAAGTTGAAGACCTTACTAAGGCCATTGTGCCTATTTTAGAATGTGATCCCAGCCTGATTGCATCATATGTCAACTCCTTCAAGGCTGAGGATGTTGTTGCTTCTATTTTTACTACTGCTGCTACTACTGCTGTTACATCTATTGGATCTTTTGACATTGAAATGCTGTCTGTTGTTGCTGATGCTGCTGCTGTTAACGAACTTGCTACTTATCTGGAAGAACCTGAACCTGCTGCTCCAATTACTTCTGCTCGTATTGCTACTTCAATAAGTTGTGTTTCTGCTGCTGCTGCTGCTCTGACTCCTGAACAACTGAAACAACAAGAGAAGTACATCAAAAGCATTGATGATCTATATAATAGACCCCAGAGCTCAAAAAGTGATCAGTTTCACACTGACTCTGATGACTCTTCTGGTACCATTGCAAAGAAAAGGAAGGCCAGAAGCAAGGCCATGATGAAGGTCCCTCCTACTAAGGCCAAGGATGCTAATGATATACCCTACAATATTCTGCATGATTGCCAGATAACTGAACCATGGATGCAATATTCTAAAAACCAACTAAAGGCCATGAAGAAGAAAAGAAAGTTTGATAAGTATGAGAAAGGTTCATCCCAGTTTCAGCCTCCTCCTCCTCCTCCAGATTCAGGATCAGGTGGAGGCTCAGCTTCTCAAACCTCAGCTCCAAAGCAAAGTTCCTCCCAATCCTCACAAAGATATCATCCCAGGGGGCAATATCAAAGGGGTTATCAGTCCAGAAGGGGACAATATAGAGGAAATCAAAGAGAACACAGATTTCAAGCAAGGGAAGGACAAAGACACATGGACTCAACTCAAGGTCCTTTCCCTTATAAACTCAGAGAAACTGTTGATACAAGAACTCCTACTACTTCAGAAACTGTCAACAGATATGAGCCTGCAGTTCCTTTTGAAGATCTAGAGAACAATCCATTATCATGGACTGCTAGGATGAAAGAACTTGCTGCCTTAGATCAGCTGAAGAAGGCCAGAGAACAAGGGAAAGACACTTCCAACATTACTACCTTGTCAGATCAAAGAAAGGCAGAACTGGAAAGGTATGCATCAAGGAAATTCTTTGACCTAGTGGACTACATGAAACTGCATCCTGAGGCTGTGGTTCCCAGGGCTAGATCTCAAACCTCCTTAGGTGCAGAGGATGATAGAAGGTCAAAGAAAGAAGCTCTAAATTCCAACAGGGAAATCTTATTTAAGAAGGGAAGTGAAAAGAAATGACATTTGTAAGCAGACAGTATACTCATTTTGAACATTTGCTGATATTCCATCTGATTGCTGCTATATTGCATGATCTGCTCTATTGTGTTAGATTTTTGTTTTTCTGTATGTTGATTTTGTATTTATTACTGAGTTCTGTAAATAGTAATCCTAACCCAAATAGGGGGAGATTGTTGGAACACCCTATTACTAATTTGGGCAAGGATCATTATGTTTTTAGGAAATCAGTTTGACCTAGATGTATAGTTGAAAAGGTCAAGTTAGAATGAGTCTAGGGCTTAGAACTTAGGTTTGAAGCTGCCCCCAGGACCATTCATTGTTCAAGACTTAGAGCTGAGGCAAAGACAGTTTTCGTCGAGCTCAGGTCGACGAAACGTCGAACTCCGTTCGATGCTCTCTGAGCTCAACTCTACTAAATCGTCGAACTCCGGTCGACGATCTTCGAGCTCAGATCGACGATCTGCCTTCAGCTTGTTTCCAAATCTTTGAGCTCAGGTCGACGATCGTAGAGCTCAGGTTGACGTTTTCTGTCTGATGTTCAATCCAATCTCTGAGCTCAGTTCGACGATCGTAGAGCTCAGATCGACGTTTTTCCTGAGAGATCGATGACTTTGAGGATTCAAATTCAGTCAGCTTTTGGAATGTTTTTCAAATTCTCTCAGCATTTATTTCAAGAGATCTGCTAGCCATTTTCATTTATTCTAGAGCAAGTTTCAAGGGATTTATCAGAGAATGTTTATTGGACTTTCCTCCAGAAGACAAAACATTTATGGAAGATATTTATTGACTGCTAACGGCTATCTTGGATAAAAGATCTTCAGAGAATAAAACATCTTTCTTCTCTAGTCTGATATACAATACAACAAGATACTACACAAGAATAGACAATCTACAACAGGAGAAAAAGAAAAAGAAATCTTCAGTATAGATTCACAGGATAGTGAGATCAACTCAGAAGAATCAAGTGATCAATCCTGGAGAATTAGTTGAATATTGGCATACTGAAAAGTGATCATAGCTTCAACATCAAGGACTCCAGACAATTCATATTTCAGCCTCTGTTGAAACCATCTTCTGCTGGAGATCTGAAGCTTCTGAAGACCTATCACCCTAGCAAAGCTCTCATCTCTGAACCATCTACATCTCAGGGGGAGCTTTGACAACATAATCAATCCACTAAGTCTTCTCTCAGTGATTGAGACAGAGAAGACAACTTCACCTCTTCCTTTTTCTTTTCCTGCGTAAAAGGGTTATCAAGACTCCCTTCAAAAGTTTTGAATCTGGTTCTGAGAGCCTTGTGAAAACTCAGTAGTGGCAAGACACCTGATCAAAAAATCTAGTTTGGTTTTTGAGCAGCTTATCAAAAGCTCATTGGTGCCCAGGACACCTGATCAACTCATCCTGTAGTGGATTCCTACCAAGGGTGGTAGAAGAGTGGATGTACCCAGGTTTTTGGGGAACCACTATAGCTCCTTGTGTCTTCTGGTTTCTTGTGCATATTCTTTGCTGTGTGCTGTGGTTTTTATTTTACTGCTTTAGTTTTATTTCTACATCAAAGCACCTTACACCTATACTTAAATTAAGCCTTCACTGCTGTGCAATTTTAAATTGTAAATTTACTTTAAAATACTCTATTCACCCCCCTCTAGAGTTAAGATAGATCTTACCCTCACTTTCAGAGTGTTTCTTTGCCATGAACTGTTATTTTTGTTATGTGTCAGGTAGGATGACGGAAATGAATTATAAAACTAGGACAAAGAGCTTAGCAATTATTGGGAAAGGAGTGAAGAAGGGATTGTGCAGCCCACTTAAATTAGATAGTTATTATTTAAAATAGTTTGTATCATAAAGATAATTGGTAACTCAAAGAAAAATATGCGAGAATAAGGAAAAAAAAACAAGGCAAAAAATATAGATTTATGTAAATTCAGTGAGCACTTAAATCCAATTAAAGGATACATAAATCTGTAAAATTTGTCCCAGCCTGAAGACTTTATTCTCGAACTTGATTTTACACTAATTTGCCTAACCATCAATTATGTAATATTGCTTTACACTAATCAAGTTTGATAATAGGTGTTGTTACTGCTTCAAGTATTACCTGTAAAATCACCTACATCAGAAACAAATTCTAACCAAGTAGCGACATCCGCTAACAAATTTTCTTAAACATCATACTCTTACGAAACAAATAGCAATGAAAGAACATCAAGCAACATTGTGTGTTGAGGAATGCAAAAAAAGAAGTAGGGCATTTGATCGAACAAATCTAGCATCATTACAACTTGCTAATTGATTTAACATCTAAAGCTCATTGATGGAAACAAAAAAACCCAATTTTTTTTTAAGATTCTCTTGGGCATTTGATCAAACAAAATGTGTGCATGTTGAAAAAAAGGAAACACAAGAAGCTATAATACATCAATATTGATGACCATATATCAAATAAATTATTTTGATACACATTAAAAATATAGGATGAGAATATATATATCCAAAACAAAATGTGCTTATGAAGTGGAGGGGCAAAGGGGAGGAATATTATACCTTGTCGATATCAATGAAGTGGAGGGGCCGGGAGTATTTTTCGTTGTGCTCTGCTGCTCGGGATGAGATTTCTGGTGTGTTCTGTTGCTCGAGATGGGGTTTCCGGTGTGCTCTATTGCTCTGGATGGGGTTTCCGGCTCTGCTGCTTGGGATAGGAAGAATGATCCCCAGCTACTCGGAATGGGAAGGATGAACCTCGATGAGTTCAAAAATCACTGAATGGTGAAGACGGGGAGGAGATCACGCAGAGCTTACCAAGATCGGACTGTGTGATATGGTGGCCGATTCACCTAGAGGAAGAAGTTAGAGTCACATCACTCTAGAGCAGGGCCAGAAGATCCCGCCGGAGTATAACAAGCTTGGCGACGAGATTCGGGAGGGAGAGCAGCTGAGATTTCATGAGAGAGAGCGCCTCAGCCAGATTTCACGGGAGAGCAACTATTTGGGTTTATGGCATCTAGGGTTTTTTATGAGCTCTTATATATATATATATATATCTCAATCAATTTTTTTTATTAAAGTGGGCAATGAAATAAATTGGAGGGAAACAAAAATTTCCCTCCATAAAGAGCATCTTTTTTATTGTAATTTTGATCAATTATTAACACTTAATTTATTTATAAATTATTAACACTCAAATAAAGTGCATCACTCACACAGAACCTGTAACTTTATTATGGACATTTGTCTCTTAAAATTTTCTTATGAACTATTTATCTTCAAAAATGCATATGCATATTGGGGCAGCCCTGTACGTAATATCATTTTGTTCTTCATCAATCTAGATTCAAATGGGTTAATGGCATCGGTAATGACAATGCAAGTATGAATGTTTAGAATCTGTCACCATTCTTTTTAAATTTGATTTCGAGGAATTATCTAATCGACCCTTCAAAGAAGCCTCTATATATTATTTGATCATGCTTGTGATAGTTACATGATTGATTTACTTGTCACCAAATGTATAACTATTTTCACAAATATTTAATGTGATTCATTTTATCGTATATCTATTAAAATGAGTTTTGTTCAAATTTTCTTTGTTGTTTGCACGTAACAATTTGGTCTGCACTGAGAATATTTTGATGTGCACATAAAATTGGTTTGCACGTACCCAAATTCGGTTTGCACATAATATTTACCATATTTTAATGCAAACAATTTAGCATGAATTTTTTGAAAGAAAAAATTTCGTTGCTATTTAGCAACAAAATATTTCGTTGCTATTTTTGCAATAAATAATTTCGTTGTTATTTTTGTAGCTAAAAAGAAATACTGTATGCATTACTAAATTCGTTCCAAATTAGCAACAAACTAGTTAGTCTTTCTAATTTTCGTTGCTAATTCATGTTTTTCTTGTAGTGATATATAACAATGCATATATCAATTATCAAACAAGTAAACCAATATAGAATTTCAATATGATTATTATGGTTGTAAGTCGAAACCAAGTGAACCACAAAACTGAACCAAACAATCGCACGATTTGATTTGGTTTTAGTAGCCTACAGTTCAATCACAGTTCCATTTTTTTTAAAATCATATGGTTTGGTTTGGTTCGGTTTACGGTTCGAATTGTCAAACTGAACCTATTAAGTTTAATCCAATTTTAATTTATTATCAATATAATTAGGTCTTCACTCTTGTTACAATTTACATAGAAACCATTGTTTTAGAAAATAATCTAAAAGGTCAAATTTTATTTTGCTATAAGTTTATAATAAAATAAAATATTTATTATTACTATTAAACATCACAGCTTTCACTTTTCTGCTTTTGTCTTTCCCATTCAAATATCACGATTTTCACTTTTATTTCTCTATAAGCCTATACAATGGTACTTTTTTTCTTCTTATCCGAAATTCTTTTTTTTTTATTTTTTTAAATCACTCAAATAAAACCAAATCTATGGTGTAAGTGGTTCAGTTCTGTTCCATTGGTGTAAGTGGTTCAGTTGGTTCCAAATTTCTGGAACCACGGGTGAGTGGTTTTCTTAGTGTTTTTTTTTCAAAAATAGAACCAAACCAAACTATTACAAACCTAATGATTATATATATGCAATCAAATGTCATACTAACAAAATTTTGATACATAACCAAATGTTGATACTTAATCAAAATCGAAACATAACAAAATGTTGACACGTCTTCAATACAAACTATCTGTCATATTACATGAAGAGAATCATGAACAAAAGTAATCAATAAATGTGATATTTACGAACGAGCAACTCGACCGTTTAGAGAATGATGATTTTATGAAGAATGATGTTGAACAAGAGAATGATCTTGATTTGAGGTCTGATACTGAATAGGAGGATATTGACTTGATACTCGAAACTATCCAGGAGCTGCAAAATAACTACCTGAAGCAACTTGAGAAGGAATGAAGCTAGGAGCAGTTGGAATGGAAAATTGACTGAAGAATATGATCCTGGAGAAAAGTGTTGGCTTGAATAAATATTATGCATAGCTAGTGTAGCAGAAATTGCATTTTTAACAACATTGTCAATTCTCTAGTCAATGGTATTGCTCATCTCCTTTTGTTGTCTCTCTTGCTCTTACAAATGACCACCACATTGTTCAATATAAACCTGACAAGAGTTTATGCTTGAACTAGTGGCGGAGAAAATCATATCATCATCATATGAGTTGTCAAAGTCATAGCAATGCCCATTTTTTGGTCCACCTAGTGCTTCTACCCATAAATCATGTTCATATGTGGATGAACCTTGGATAGAAGACAATATCACTGATTCATTGCTTTGAGATTGCTTCTCTTTAAGTTTTGTAATATAAGTATCCTATAAAATAATAAATCCAGAGTTAGTGTCGTTGCTAACAAATAATATATTGCAAGTCTATTAAAAAATTAAGAGAAGAAAACTACTAACATATGTTTTCTCTGATTTTTTGTCCACAAAAGTTCCTTGCCCTTTATTTGTTTTACGAGTTCAAATAAAAACTTATTCACGAGGGATTGGTATCCCACCATTTTTGCAGGCCTACAATTTAACTCAGTTAAATAAAATTGAATACAACTAAAATAAATTAAATAAACATTTGAGAACAAAAATAGTGGTGCAAATGAGAAAAAAATATTCACAAGATAATTATAGCATTGTCCTAAATAAAAAGTTAAGATGAAAAATCCATTGTCCTTGTGAAACATAATGCTCAAGAAAAGAATTAGAGAAATACTATATAAAGTTTAAATCACTTACCATCCTACGTGCATGACGAGGAATAGAATTTGTGGCCATAGAGCCAGTGGTAGACCCAAGATATTTGTTTGACGCGGGCACCAAATAAAATTTAGGATTTTTGGTTAAATAAATAGTATTGCATGTGACAAAAAAAGAATAAATAACAAAATGGGTATATTTCTTGGTTGAATGGTGTGTACTAACATGATTATCATCGAGAGAATACTACAAGCCAGTAGAGATCCGAACATAACATAAATAATGTCCAGAGGGCACGAACCAGGACTCTTTAAAAAGTATATTTCAATTATTATTCTTGAAAAAATTATACACTGAAGTAGAAATAAGGAAAAGTTGAAGGTCATGATGCTAAAAAAATAAATAAATTGTTGCACTTAAGAAGAATTAGTCAGGAATCTAAACTAGTAACTAGATTTTAGAAAACAAAATTTAAAAAGGGAAAAAGGATCGCCAATTTCGAATAATTGTAAACTAGTTAAGAATTCCATATCAAATGGGCTTTGTGGCGATATCTTAATCATAACCAAAAGAAATCTGGCAGGAGGAGTGGACTAAAATCAAACTAGACGAAACTGAAAATTGTAGTTAGAAAAAAAGAGAGGAGTAGGGAACAAAAACAAACATTGAAGTCGTAGTTAGAAAACAAAGAGGGGAGTGGGGAACAAAAACAAAAGAAATGAAGATCAAAAAAATAAAAATCAAAGAAATCAGAATTAAGTGATGCAAATAGAAGAGGCATACCTTGGTGGAAGATGGCTTGGGTTCAGACATGGCGTGAAGGAATCTTGCAAGAGGAGTGGACTGAAACTTGAAATTTCCATTCTCCGCAGACAAGATCCATAGAAATATAGAATCACGAGGGGGAATGGGTGAGACAGAGGTTAGAGGGAAGGGCCAGGAGATAGGACTGGGTTTTGGGGATAGAGAATGCAAAGAAGATTTTACATTTTATGGTGGAGGAGGATGAGTTTGAGGCGAAGATCTTTCTTCCTTTCTCCTCATGTGACTCCGGTCATCGAGGAATATAGGGCGAGCAGCTGGTCACTAAAGGCAAGGAGGGAGGGAACGAGCAAATCAAGCAGGCAGTAGATGCATTTTGCAAAAATTTCAACCCGGACACATGTTCGGGTGTGCCTGCATGTGGGTCTACCCCTGTCCAAAGCTCTTAACCACCCCAAGGCCATCTCGATCAAATAATCGATTTCTGCGGTTACTTGTTTGTCAATCTTTAAATTTATGTGCATCCCATATATCTCATAGTCCATCAAATATTTCTTTTTTTCATCCATGTACATGGAGTTCTAGACCTTGACTTCGCGGTTCTTTGGATGCGCCTCATCTCTAAAGTCATTTTTCTATTGAAATAACTCTTTCAAATTTTATAGACTTGTTACTTTGTAAAAAGAGCTCGTCAAGTAAATTTTGTCTGCAATATTAAATAATTTGAAGTTATGTCATTCAATGCAAAATATGAATTAAAAACTAATCAAAAGATACTTTTTTACCTTAAACTTACTAAACAAGTTGAGCTTTACATCATTCAAAATTTTATTAAAGGTAAGCCAAATTCCATTGAATCAACCTCTTAGATCATTTAACATGAACTGTGGTGCAGCGGTACTAATAAAGCTGTAAATATGACATTACAATACAACAATTTTAATTAATCTAAAAAAGCCACATGAATTTCACCAATGCATTAAAGATCACAAGGTAGGAAATTTTAATTCTATAAAAAACAAGATTACCATTCCCCCAAGATAATGAGTATCTTGATATCGTCTTCATCATGCTTGACCTCATCTTTGAAACTTGAATTTCTTGATCTTGTTGTTCCAAAATAGGAAGCATGCAATCAACTTGTTGTGCATTAACCTCCTCAGGAAACACTTGCTCCTCATCCATTTCATTATGTGAGTCGGAATATGTGGCTGAATGATTATTTGCATTTTCCATTAAAAGTCTCAAGAACCTATCATCCTGATTTCTATGGGATAATAATCTACCATCTCTTCCTCTAGTCCTTATAATAACTGTAGACCATGTTATCCCATATCAACAAAAAAAGTATAGATCATCATCTAGTATTCAAAATATATATGCATTACAAAATTCAAATGATAATTAAAGATTACAAAATTCACATGATAACTAAAAATGTTAATATCTAATATGATTATCCCTAAAAGTGGTGTCATCTTCATCCTATGATTAATACTTACATAATTCTCCATCACCCAATCAATATTCACTTCTTCCGCTTGAACACAAATATCAATTAGAGTAGCAATGTCATCGAGTACAACATGAGCTGGATTAGAAGTCGAGGTCTCTTGATAAAATTCCACTGAGTGTGTATGTTGACTATACATGGGTGTATGACTTAGCTCGTTACTGCTTCTATTTAACTTTGAAAACAGCTCGCCAATGGTGATCAAGTGCTTTCTTTCTCCAATGATATGAGGTGTAGTATACTTGATAACATTGAGAAACAAGCACAAAAGGATTGTCTTCAGCCATGCTACGATCATTTTTAATATCAATAATTTTATATCTTGGATGAATCCATGTCCCTCGTTTTCCAGTGTCAAATCACTTACACTTGAACATTACTATAGTATTGGTAATGTGTCCTAAAAAACTCAACTCCAGGATTTTTAACAGCTCATCATAGTAGTCTTCACTAGAATCATTATAATAACTATCATTGACACAAACTCCAATATTCATTATAGATTCTACATCTCCATACTTAAGCGTATTAAATCTATATCCATTCTAACACTTGACAATGCTACTAAACCCATAAGCAAGTATTTAGATGTCATGTTCTATTATTTGATTTGTTAAATTCTTAACCAATTGAGCTTAAAAATAAATTGTAATGTTAATATAAGTAATATATATTATATAAAGCTATAATAAATAACAACATATTTACTTACATAATTTTGAAGCCATGTGAAAAACTCTTTATCACGTATAACTCCTAATACCTTAGGAGTTAGATTCGGTATTTAACCTTGTTTCTCAACATCATAAAGTCTATAATTAAAGCATATAAAGTTAACACTATCAATTATTAATTAAAACTAACTTAAACATTTAAATATTACTTACTATTTTTGGAGAGCTCTTGACAATTCAACGAAATATATATCGTACATGCATCCTTCTCAAGTGGAGTTAAAATACGCATCTTCTTTTGGTGGCTAAATGGTCGACCGGGAGAATTGAACACAAAAAATGATTAGGTTTAACTTGAATGACATTATCATTATGATCTACACTTGTAGACCTTGTTTTCACGTCAACAAAAAAGAAATGAGAACAAAATGTTGAAGTCTTTTCAATCAAGTATGCTTCAGCAATTGATCCCTCCATAAGTGTTTTGTTTTTTACCTTACATTTCAAAGTGTTCAAAAATTTATATATACAAAAGTAAGTGCATACATATAATATGAAAGAGAAAAATATTTTAAGGAGATATTTACCTCTCAAAGGGATACATCCAAAGATATTAAACAAACCCACCAACCCTTGCTTCATATGTCAGGTGTATTGGATAATGCTTCATGGAATAAAAAAAAGCAGGAGTAAATATCTTTTTAAGTTTGCACAATTTTACAATTATGTTCTCCTCCATTTTTCTCATGTCTGAATCATAAAGAATAGTTGAACACATGTCTCTAAAATATTGGCTTAATTAAGTTAAGGCATTTTATATAAATTCTGGCAATAAAGATCGAAATGCAAGGGAAAGCAACCTCTCCATAAAAACGTGACAATCATGGCTTTTCATTACATGCATACTATAATCATCCAAATTAACACATCTACCCAAGTTAGATATATATCCGTCTGACAACTTTAAAATTTTTATCTACTTTAACACCATCTCTCATTTATCTTTTGATAATGTATAACTTGTTTTAGGTTTAAAATGCTTTCCATTCACCTTTTTGATCTCAAGATTCTAACGCTTACAAATGCTTTTTAGGTCAAGACGAGCATTAACATTATCCTTAGTCTAAACTTTTACCTTTGTAATGCCGTAGAGTTTACCAGAATTTTGAGAGCTATCGCCCGACGGTAGTACTAGCATTAGCGGTAGTGTTGCAGATTTATTGCAAGAGCCTTCTGCGAGATACCGCCCAGTGGTAACTTGATATCGCGCGACAGTAACACTCGACACACTCGAAGCTGTGATGCGTCAAATTACTACCGCGCGTCGGTAGTATGGTACTGTGGGGCGGTAGCATGACAGTTACAGTGAGACCACGTGTCGGCGTGTGTATGTAGAGTTTGAATGGTGGGCTTGTCGAATAAGCCACCGTCCAAGGTACCGCGCGACGGTCCCTTATAACCACGCGGTGGTAGCGTTATGTACAAGAACTATTTTGAATCATGGCCATTCGTCAACGATCCGATAGTGGGCAGTGGTTTATGTTGGTGTAAGTCCGTGGGATAAGGACTCTTCCTCATTCTAACTTGGGGCTTTCTCTTTCTAAGGAGTTAGAGAGAGGGGAGAGCAAGGGAAGAGGAAAAAAAGGAGATTCCACCATTATTGGAGCTTCGGAGCTCCTAGCACGAGTCGAGTTCAGATCCGCGGAGGCGAGTCTGTTGCGATTGTTTTCATCTGGCTAGTTTCTCATATATGGCGCCGAAACGAACTTCAAGGATAATGATCTTCCTCATTGGACATGTGATGTCCTTATTTTAGCATATTGCATGAAATCCCCCACTAATTGGTGGAGAGCGAAGGAATTTCTAATGGGTTGATTTATGATATCCTTGTGAGATACTTGCATGTAGAATCCAGAATCGAAGTACGAAATAAACATGATGTGTGAAGCTCATTTGGGCAGGTTGGTCTGAATTAATGATGTATTGCATTGCGTGCCAGAGAAGACTCTGTGGTTAAACATATTGTTTACCGAGTCGTGGGATGTGCAGGTTACTGCAATGAGAGTACTGGAGTTGGTCTCTAGGAAAACACCTAGGTTTGGGGAAGAAATCATGTTCTGTCCCCTAACCCGCGGCAGTAGTGCTACCGCCGACAGTAACTCCCAACGAGCTATTTGTGAGGCCTGTCTCTTGGAGACTAGGGGCCTTTATATTGAGCTGTGAGCTTAAATTACCTAGCTATGGTGGCCGTGAGAGCCAACCTTGAAACATAACGCGGTTATGTATTATATGAATGAGTAAGGGGAGGCTGATCCGCGTCGTGGCTTGCAATCCTGATAGTTTGAGAAACGAACTGTGGCTAACCTGTACCCAACCTATGACGATTGACTTGGAGTGAGTCACTAGCTTGTATTTAAGGGAAATAGAGTACCTTTGACTTTGTCGTAGCATAAAAAGAAGATAATCTTTGGCTACAGATCGGAAAGACTGGTAATGCTCAATGTTGAACAATGGCCTGGGACTGAGAATGGTGGCGGGACTGAGATTCCAGTACGCTGGTTAATATGACCTGAGTGCATAGGGCTTGCGGCTGGCCGTGCCCACATCTATGGTGAATTGGTCTTAAGTTGCATGTTTTGATTCCATTATATGTACATGTTGTTTGCCTGCAGGGAAGGAGCACCGCTGCCCCGAGTGAGGGGCATGGTCGTTATAATTTGGTCAGCTAAAGCTGACTGTTACCTCATTTTCTACATCTTTGTGGATTGTTGTTATACAGGTACTAGGGAACCAAGTGGAAAGTAGCAGACTGAAGCCTTTTGTTCTATGCCGACCCTCGAAGGCCAAACGAAGCATATTTACTGCTTTCATGTGTTGTCAGCATGCGAGCTGATGTATGAAAATCACATTAATTTACGTGAATAGTTTGTAAGGCCTTAAGGCCAAAGTCTTTGTGTATTTTGGTTATCATTCCTACTTGTTGGTTAGTGGGCATTCCTGTGTTTGGGTTCTTAATACTTCAATTACTTCTGCTAGAATGCACTTTGAGTTAGGATAGGTAAATGATTTGGATTCAATGCGTAAATCTACTGTCTGTCTGTGGAATATGGCATGGGGCCCCGACCAGACCTTCTGTTATATTCTACGTGACAAATGAGGGTGTTACAATTTGGTATCAGATTCTGGTGTCGGTTTGTCTTATTCGAATTCGTGGGTGAATTCTTTTAAGGGGTGGTGAGCACGTGTATGTTGTTGGTGTTACCATGATGATCTAGAAGTGATCAAATATGTAGTTTCACTGCCAACGCGATATGAGCCTACATGGTCGCACATAAGAGTATTTGGAAAAGTTGGAAGAATGGATTGTGTTGGTCTTACTCATATATGATATGAGTGAAGGACCAAGCACTTGACTAAATTGGAATTTGAGAGAACAACTCAATTCATCGAGTTATCCCAAGACATCTCAACGAATTCATTAAGTTATCCTAAGTAATCTGGTGTCATCTCAATGAATTCGTCGGATTATCTCGTGTCATTTCGACGAATATGTCAAAGTCATCTCGACAAATTCGTCGAATCATCCCGAGTTATTTCTACGAATGTTTCTCGAGTCATATAGAGGAATTCATCGAGTTATCTCGTGTAATTTAGATAATTCCTTGAGACATCTTGATGAATATGTCTTGAGAAAATTCCATGGGTTGCGGGTTTGCCGATAGCGATGAATTTCCATCTGTTTATTCCTTTGGGTATAAATAGAAGATGCCTTGCGGTTTTTCCTAAGTGCACTGTGTTAAGCTTGATAGGATTATGAAGTGCCGATGGAAATCGTTTTCGGAAGATCCGATACCTTCGTCGTCGTCGTCTCTCAGCCCGATTCCCATGCCCATTGCCGCTACCTATTCTGGAGCAGACCTAGCAGTCCGTGAAGACGCATAGTGTTTTTCGTTCTCCTTCCTAGATTTCATTTGATGAAGCCTTGGCATTCTCCTATTCGTGTGGATCATTATAAAGTCGCAGATTTGTTTCTGTGTGGACTCACTAGCCGGTCAGAAACCTACCTTTTGGAGCATCTTGGTTGAGTGCCGACTCAATCCCGCTAAGGTATACTTTTTTCTACATTGTTTTACTTCTTGATCAATTGTTGGGTATTGTATCCACAATAACCCTGATTTGATGAAGGATCCAGTTAAGCTAAGATGAATTGTGAATGTATTTGATAGTGTATTTTTAGTTATGTACTTGCAGGTTTATAATGCTAAGTACACACCAATGTCAGGTTACTATGGGTCAGTAAACATGAGACTATACAATATAATCCTTCATTGTATAGGCCATTGTGTTGACTCATGTGTAATCTCTCTATTTGAGTGTACTTCTATACCATGTATATGAGGAGGTTCAAGGAAGAAGAAGATCTCAAAATTTAATAGAACAGAATTTTACCCAAGTAAAATTCGTCGAGTATCGTAAGGGATATTCATTGAATTCGTCAAGTATCATTGATATTCATCAAATTCATCGTATATACTTACTATCACTCGTCGAATTCATCGTAT
The DNA here is from genome assembly GCA_039513925.1 of Platanthera zijinensis. Classification (NCBI taxonomy): domain Eukaryota; kingdom Viridiplantae; phylum Streptophyta; class Magnoliopsida; order Asparagales; family Orchidaceae; genus Platanthera; species Platanthera zijinensis. The sequence goes on along the minus strand of CM077089.1, from coordinate 116,824,298 downwards.
ATACTTGTGGTGAAATATTTGGAAAGATTGGAAAAACAGTTAAGTAAAATTCATCGAGTATCATCAAGTATACTCATCGAATTCGTCGAATGTATCTAACAATACTCTCCTAATTCGTTAAATATACATGACGATACACGCCAAATTCGTCGAATCATCTTGATGCTACTTCTCTGATTTTTCTTAAGGCAAAATTCGTCGAGTGCATCTTGGCGTCGAGAGCATCGAGTGCATCTTGGCATCGAGTGCATTGTGTGCATGGATGGCATCGAGTGCATCTTGGCATCGAGTGCATTGTGTGTATGGATGGCATCGAGTGAGTCGACAATGTTGAGTCTGCTAGCCTATACTCATCAAATTCGTCGAGTATACTAGCCGATACTCGACGAATTTGTCGAGTATGATTCCAGCCTTGGCGTTGAGTGGCTAGCTAGCTTGAGCTGATTTTCTCTAAGTCAAATTTGTCGTATATCAATGACTATTCAGCGAGTATACTAGCGATACTCGACGATACTCGATGAATATGACTTAGGACATTTTTTCGACAATTGTTTTTTCAGGCCCGGGTTGCAGCGACCAGGCACAGTAATTTTCGGAAGTTTTTTTTGGAAATTCTTTTGTAGCCGTTGCTATTAAAGATGTCTGTTTATATTTAGGGTAGATTTCTAATCTTCCCATTATCGTTAATCGTGCTAATCATTCTCATTTCAAATCGAGAAACTTTCCAAAAGGAACTATCTGTCAGCCTCCTGTGCGATACGCGGATTCCAATCGGACGACAACTGCGAACGTTGTACGATTCAATTTTCATCGACCCATACGACTGGATTGCTACTCTCTGAAATCTCTATTCCTCCAAATCTAGTCGATTGAAGATTAAAGATTCAAGGTCTTCAAAGATTTTAATTTTCCGAGTTCTCCAAAATTTCAATATCTACATAATCAAAGAACGTCAGAGTGAAGACTTGTAATCATTATTATATTGTAATATTCCTTTTCATTTGTAGGAGATTTTTCTCCGAGTTGTAGATCTTGTTGTGGATCGAGTTATAGATCCATTTGTGGATCTAGTCGTATATCCAGTTGTGGATCGAGTTGTAGGGGAGGTTGTTCTCCGAGTAATAGGAGCGTCGTCTTCGAGTTGTAGGAGTTGCATCTCTGAGGTGTAAGATTTGTAGAAATCTGAGTTTGGTGAAGTAGCCGAATCTAGCCCTTCGTGGTAGATAGGCAAGGAGGGAAAGTGGACATACCAAACTCAGGGAACCACTATAAATCTTGGTGTTTGTGTGCTTAATTTTTTTTAAATAGTTTTATTCCGCAAAAGACACAGACATCACCTATTCACCCTATCGAGGTGATTTAGGTAGACACTAGATACTTTCAATTGGTATCAGAGTGACATTTTGTTTGATATAAGGTTAACACCTTGAACAAGATCCCAGATCTAGCGTCAAGAGATTCCGCTTAGTAGCCATGGTTAGAAGTAAGGACATGTCTTCGATGAAGTTACCAGTGTGCGCCAAAGAGAACTTTCCCATGTGGAAAGAACTCGTCAGGTTCTTCATGGAAGCAACAGATCCGAGAATTTTTTAGATTGTGGAAGAGGACTGCATATACCTACACAAGCCTCAGCTCTGAACCCAGCTATCATGAACCCCAAAAGATGATGGATCTCACTAAAGATGAAATTTCCCTAGTCTCCTTGGACAAAAAGGCAAAAAACATTTTAGTCAGTGCAGTGGACGATTCGATGTTTCAAAATTTATTCCACTACAAATTTGTCAAGGAGATGTGGGGCTTCCTTGTAGTTCTGATGGAAGGAACATAAGAAGTTAGAGATGATCGCAGATCATTGCTGAATCAAGAGTACGAAGCGTTCAAGCAGGGACCAAATGACACCATTACCGACAACTTCGAGAAATTCTTCAAGATTGTCAACGATCTCAGAAACTACGGCCGCACCTTCACTAATGGTGAATTGAATGACAAATTCTTTAGATCCTTGACAAAGGACTGGGACACTAAAGTAGTAGCCATTAGGGAGTTTGGGAAGCTGCTTGAGATTGACCCTCAGAACCTGTTTGGAAAGCTTCTCTCTTACGAACTTCAAATGAACACCAAAAAGAAGGAGCAAAGCAACAGGACTTCAAGTAGAGAGAAGTCAGTTTCTCTGAAGGCTGAAGGTTCAAGGAAGTCTAAAGTCATGTCACCAGTAAGGACACATACTCCAGACACCCAGAAGACTCTACACCAAGCACATCAGGCTCCGAGCTATCTAATGGGGAGTTCTCCCTCATCTCTAAGCAGTTCAAAAAACTGCTCAGCAAGAGGAGACAGATGAAGAATCAGTCATCCTCCACTGACTTTAGAAGATCTCGTCGTGATGGTGATCACTAAAAGAAAAGCTACAATAAGGTGGATAGGTATAAATCTAAACCAAGTAAACAGTTTTCCTCTGACGTTGTTTTCTACTGTTATAATAAGCCAGAACACATGATTGCGGAGTGTCCCTACAAGAAGAAGGAAGGATCCAAGAGAGAGGAGAAGAGATCCTTCAATGGCAAGAGGAAATAAGAAAAGAGCTTCGTCGTCAAGAAGTCCAGGACTCCGTGCGATAGTGACTTGAGTGAGTCAAGTTCAGATAATAAGGAAGCCTACTTCAGGCTGAAGGCTCGATCAAACGAGGAAGTTGGCGACTCCGAGTATCACGGGAAGATAAACTCGCACACAATCCTCTATGAGTCAGAAACATCAACTAATGGTCATGAGGACTACTCTTTGGAGGAAGATGAAGCTGACTTGATGACTCAGCATGAGAATCTTTTGAAAGCTTTTGACAAATACCGAAAGGTAGTCAAAAAGCAAGCAAAAGATATTGCCTCCCTCAAGGTAGTGGAAACGAGTCTGGAGGGAGAACTTGCAAAATTACTTCCTCTCAGAGATGAAGTAAACTCCTTGAAAGAGGAATTGAAAATTACGGCTGAGACATTAAGACATAAGGAGAAATATCTAGATGAGCTGGAAGAAAAGCTCATAGTGGAAAGGAAGCCAGTTGAAAGCTTCTCGAAGCCAAAGACTATTCTTCCTCTCATTGATGAGTTATCTGTCCCAAAGAAGGGTAGTGGTCTTAGTCATGCTACTGTAAAAGGTAAGGCGTCTAAGAAAACCAATGCCAAAGACATAGGGAAGGCACCACAAGGTCAACCCTCGTTTAAGAAGGTAATCTTCCCGACAAAAATTTTTAACCTTGAGTCGTCCTACAGTCATCTTGCTAAGCCTACTTATGTAGAGCCCAAAAAGAAATACCAGGGATGGACCCATCCCCGAGACTATGGTGCCAGTGTTTTCAAAGCACCTTATGAAGAGATTCAACTTAAGAATTATGGTCCTTATGTTTATTGACACAACTATAAGAAGGCACCAAAAGCAAAAACTTTTGTACCAAAGGCAAAGGAGATGGAGAAGCCCTGTGTCTATTGCAATCAGGAGGCTTCCACCTCCAAGTCTGTAGCCCCTGCTAGACCTCCCGTACAGAAGGTAATGCAGGAATACAAGAGAAGGTACAACAACTTTGACTGTTGGTGCTGCGACAAAATTTGTCATTTTGGCGTAGATTGCTGGTTGAACCCGATAAATTTCGAAACTCTACGAGTTAACTGTGCAAGACTGACCACTTGCAAAGTTAATGTTTCTAGCGGTGTTAAGCTCACAAGGAACCAAGGACCCAAATATGTTTGGGTTCCTAAGATAAAATGATTTATGATTGCAGGTCTGTCCAAAGGCCAACAACAATCCAATCTGGTATTTGGATAGCGGATGATCTCGACATATGACTGAGATAAGAAGCCTACTCCGAGAATTCACCCTAGTTGAAGACTGTCCAAAGGTCATCTTTGGAGAGTCAGACAGGGGAATCACGAAAGGCTACAATATGATTTCCAACGTCATAGTTTCTTTCACTGACATGGCTTATGTTGAAGGATTACAACATAATCTGGTAAGCATAAGTCAAATGTGTGACAAAGGCTATACCATTGAGTTCTACAAGGACAAGTGTCTGATGAAATCGTCTCCTAATTTGGAGATGATCTTAACAGGCACTCGGAGTAGAAATATATTTTGTTTAAATTTTCTATGCTCAGATAATTCTACACCAGTGTGCTTTTTGGCTAAAAGTAGTGCGTCTCTTTGTGACCAATGACATAAGAGATTAACATATATTAATTTCAAAACAATAAATATGTTATTTTCTCACAACTTAGTGCGTGATGCCCTAAATATTAAGTGCCTTAAAGAGAGTCCATGTCACACATGCCAAATGGGTAAGCAGACAAGGGCTACTTTCAAGGGTATTGCTGAAAAAGATTCTTCGAGAAGTTTATATTTACTTTATATGGACTTATTCAGTCCTATGCTAATTCACAGTTTAGGAGGTAAGGTCTACATGTTAGTAATTATTGATGACTACTCTCGTTTTACTTGGGTGTTCTTTCTGAAACACAAGTCAGACACCTTCGACACATTCACTAATTTTGTTTAGCAAATTCAGAATGAATTGAACTATTCAATGGTCAAAATCAGAAGTAATCATGAAATAGAATTTGAGTCTGGTGCCATGACAGAATTCTGTGGAAGTCAATGTATCTTTCATGAGTTTTCCTCCCCACGTACTCCACATCAAAATGGAGTTGCTGAGAGAAGAAATAAATACCCCATAAAAGCATGTACAACTATGTTGAATGACGCTTCACTTCCGGAGTACTTCTAGGCTGAATCCATCAACACAGCTTGCAACGTGCAAAATAGAGCACTAATCAACAAAAGCTATCGCATGACCCCATATGAACTATTGAAGGGAAGAAAATCGACTGTATTCTACTTTAGAATCTTTGGAAGTAAATGCTTCGTACTTAATAATGAGAAGTATTACAACACAAAGTTTAGTGAAAAATGTTTTGAAGGTATTTTCGTAGGATATAGTAGCCATAGTAAGGCATATAGGATTTTTAACAAGAAAACCCTGGTGGTAGAAGAGTCTATTAATATTGTATTTGATGAGACAAGCCTGCTCGAAAGCAGCTCGTCTAGTGTTATTGGTACAGATGCAGGTACCAGGTTCAAGGAACTAAGCTTGGATGAAGTAGTCAAGGAAGATGCTCTAAGCTCAGTCAAGGTTTTCGATCCAGGTATGGTGAATGAAGGACAACTAGATGAACCCACCCCAGAGAATGCTCCAGATGTTGTAGAACCTGCTGGTGGAAGAGGAAGAAATCTAGTGTTCAAACACCTAAGAGATCATCCAGCTGATCAAATCATTGGAGAGCCAGGCGACGAAGTTAGAACTAGAAGAGGTACAACTTACGAGTTATTGCATCTTAGTTTTCTGTCTCAGGTCGAGCCGAAGAAGTTTTAAGAAGCAAACAAGGTGTAACACACCAAAAATGAGAAGTAGTCATTGGAGGTTATCACGCGGAGATAGGCTCATTACCATCGATAGCTCAGTGAATTAAAAGGCCCAGGGCTCAGGTTGTTACCGCCTTACGATAGGAAGCTCGCGCACCATGGTAGTACTCAACGCTTTTAATGTTGTTGACGAATCGTTGAGTGTTCTATCGCGCGGAGCTAGAGATTTATCGCAGGGCAATGGATCTGGATAGCAGCACCGACTGGTGAAGGCGGTCACTGCCTGTGATACCGCTTGGCAGTAGGAGTTATCGCGTGTCGGTAGTTTTCAGATAAAGGCTGGACTTGAGATTTCATTCTCATTTTCTATCACACACTCCATTGCTTAGTTCTAGAGAGGGAAGAGGAGGAAAAGTCCAGGAGCTCAAGTGGAGATCGATCCAAGGTGTGCTTGTGATTAGAATCACGAGTCGACGCTAGATCTACAGAGAGGAAGTTATGACAATCAATTCCATCTGGATTAAAGATCAAGGTAATGGATCCGAAGAAAACTATAAGAGTAACGATCTTCCTTCTTGGATAAGTGAAGTCCTTTTGGCATATGCATGGAATCCCCCACTAAAAGGTGGAAAAGCGAAGGGAATTCCTTTGGGTCAATTCATGAAATCCCCAGTGAGTCTTGCATATAGATCCAGAACTGTGTAGTATGTAATATGCATGATGTGTGAAGCCTATCTTAGACAGGTTGGTCTGGATTGGTGATGTTTATGTTGCGTGCCGAAGAAGACTCCTAGTATAAACAAGTAATTTACGGGGTCTGCGGGGTTGTACCTGCGAACTGAAAGTAGCAAGAAGTACTGGAGTTACATTCCAGGAAAATACCCTAGAAATTCCACGGTTTTAAAAACTAATTGGATATCACCGGGCGATAATGAGTATATCCAACGACGATAGCTCTTGGCGAGCTATTTGTGCTATGTGCAATGAAAAGATCAGTGTTTCTGGCACTGCAGGATGCTATAGGGTTTTGTGTTGAGTTTGGGCGTATAAAGAGAACTTCTGTTGGTCCCGCCAAGCGATCGTGATGTACGCTGGAAATAACTCCCTTTTGATTGTAAAGCCTGTCTCTGGGAGACTGTGAGGCTAATTTGTGAGTTGCAAGCTTCTCAAGGCCAGTGAGCCGAACGAACAAGAGGAAGTCGACCCGCGTTAGTATAGACATTAAATTGACGATTTGAGCAATGAGAAATGGTTGAACTGTATCCGCGTTATGGTTGTCTAACTCGAGTTCCTAGGTTATTGGTGTTCGTTAGGATCACACAATAAGAGTCTTAGGCGGTACGCCGTCAAGACTAAAGTCTCAGGCCTGGGGCTGTGGAGAATGTGAATGCTTAAAATTAACCGTTATGTCTGGGACCTCTGAACGATGGCGGGACCCTGGCAACGGGTACACCGAAAATGTGCCCTGAGTGCACGAAATGTTTGGCCATTGAGGCATTCGTTTGTGATATATTGAACTGTGCGTGAGTGCACGTTATAGTGATATATCTACTTTGGAAAATGCTATGCCTGCATGGAAGGAATACCACTGCCCCGGGAAAGGGGTAAGGTCGTTATAAATTGGTCAGCTGAATGCTGACCGTTACCTTGTTTGCCACCCTTGTAGTGGATTGTCCCTGTGTAGGTGCTGGAGAGCCGAGCGGGAAATAGCGGGCTGAATCCCTTGCTGCTTTACTGGCCCTCAAAGGTCGAGAGAAAAAGTTTTACTGTTTTCTTGTGTTGCCGGCCTGCGCGCCGATGTTTTTAATCTACATTTGTGAAGTATAACTGTAAGGCCTTAAGGCCAGAACTTGTGTGTATTTGTTATTGATATTCCTTATATATATAGATGTTGTGGTTTATATATAGTGGACATTCATTTGGTATGAGTTCATGCAACCCTAAAGCTTCCGCTATAATGCTCTGAGTTAGGATTCGAGTAATTTTTGATATTAACCTGTAATCCCGCCGCCTGTTTGTGGAATATGGTGTGGAGCCCTGGCCGGACCCTCTATTATATTTCATATAACGGACGGAGGTGTTAAAATTTGGTATCAACTTGTCTTGGTCTTCCTCCTGCAAATTCGTGGTCGAATTCTTTTTAGGGGTGGCGAGCACGTGTACGTGCAGACCGTTATAACATAAATGAACTCAAGATTGTCCACTTAGGAATTAAAATACACATGTTTGAGGAACCTGCGCGTTCCTATTACTCGTTGTTGCTTTTGCAAAGTAGCTAAAGTGTGTCTTGAACGCTTATAGGTGACTAGAAGTGGTGTGGGGCAGTCGGAACCCCAACGTTCTGTTAAGAGTGCGACACTTGCTGATGTGCCCACACCTCCTCCTTCTGTAGAGACAGTACGCTTCATTACTGAGACAGTGCGCTTCATTACTGAGACAGTGCTTGTGGTTATGAATGCACAACAGACTAGGCAGGCGCGGCCTGCAATGGTGTCAGTGTAGGCTGGTGCGAGGCAAGAGCCTATTATGGATTTGATAGATACACGAGCAGCTGAACGATAACTAAAGTAGTTTATGAGTTTCAGTCCTCCTACATTCATGGGTGCAGGATCCCCAATGCAGGCAGAGGACTGGCTTGCGTTAGTCAAGAGGATATTGACTGCGATAGGGACAGAAAGTCACCTTGTCCACTTTCCTATTGGAAGGAGAGGCTCAGCTTTGGTGGGACAAAATGGAGCTGCACCACTTGGCAGGCAAACAACTAACGGAGGTCTCGATAGAGGAGTTTTCGAGATTTTTCTTGGCGAAGCATCTGCCAATGTCACAGAGAATTGCCATGGAAAATGAGTTTCAGCGTCTAACTTAGGGTGAAAGTAGTGTTGATACCTACTTACATTAGTTTACAAGGTTGGGACGCTATACGAGGTCTACCTTCGCTGAAGAAGAGCGTAAAACCAATAGGTTCTACGAAGGGCTGCGGGATGAGCTGAGATTCCTGCTCTCGAGCTCGGTGAACTAAGGGTTTCAAGCATTGGTGGATGCGGCTCGTGCGCTGGAGAAATACTTGAAGATAGTGCAGGGTAAGTGGGACTTGGCCGTGGCAAAGCCCGAGTTCAAAGTGCCGCACCCGAGAAAATCTAGCTACCGAAAGAAATGGAACAACAAAAGGTCCAAGTCTTCTGTACAAGCTCCTTCTACCGTTGCGTCTGGAGCAACTTCTTGGCAAGGCCCTCATACGTGCAATACTTGTGGCAAGCCAGGACGCTTCGACCGCGACTGCCGTTATGGCCCTCCAAAGGAGGAAAAGAGAACGGGTGCGACTTATGTTGAAAAGGGAAAGACTGTGGTGGAGTCCTCTACATCCTAGGCTTAGCCCCGAGTATATAACCTTGGCCAACAAGAGGCCATAAAGCAAAGTGATGTCATCACATATATGAGTTAAGATACAGTTTTTACTGCTTTCCATACTTCATACCTTGTGTGTGGCTTGTGTTTGATTGGTTTATGTTAGGATTTGTCCTTATTTAGGACTGTACAACGAGAGCACTGTTTGATACAGGTGCTTTACATTCCTTTCTATCCGAGGACTTCGTGTCTCGGATAGGAGTGCCGACTTGTGTGACAACAGTTAGCCTATCAATTTTGTTGCCTAATGGATGCGTGATGCAGGCAAATAAGTCTTGCTGTATTGAGGTGCAGATAGGAAGTCGAGATTTCAGATTGGAAGCATTTGTGCTGCCGATATCGGAGTTCGATGTAATCTTTGGTATGGACTTGCTCTTAGAGCAGCACGTCTTTATAGATTGCAACTCAAAGGAGATCACACTGGGAAAAAATACCGAGCTAGAGACTAAATTCGCTGGTATGCGAGGATCGAGCAAGATATTAATGTCTGCTCTCCAAGTCATCAAAGCTGTTTGGAAGGGCGCGAAGTTATTCTTCACGCTTATAAAGGATGTTGAGCCAAAAGCCAGTGCGAGTGACGTTCTGATTATATCAGAGTATGATGATGTGTTTCCTAAGGATCTCCCGGGATTACCGCCCCAGCAGGAGATTGACTTCTCTATTGAGTTTGTGCCAGGTGCGAAACCTGTGGCCCGCTCACCGTACCGTGTAGCACCAAAGGAAATGGCAGAACTGAAAGTCCAACTATAAGAACTATTAGAGTAAGGATACATATTCCCGAGTATGTCATCTTGGAGTGCACCGGTTCTTTTTGTGAAAAGAAGGACGGTAGCTTGCATTTGTGCAAGCTGATGGAAAAGAATAAGTATCCGATACCACAGATTGATGACTTGTTCGATCAGCTGGTTGGATCAACGGTATACTCAAAACTAGATTTGAAGTCTGGCTATTACCAGTTGAGGATTCAGGAATGTGACATTCCCAAGACAGCGTTTGGTACACGCTATGGGCACTACGAGTTCACTGTAATGCTGTTTGGGCTAACAAATGTGCCATCGGTGTTCATGGACCTAATGCACCGAACGTTTTGAGAGTATTTGGACTTATTTGTAATCGTCTTTATTGACGACATTTTTTTGTACTTTCAGTCTGAAGAGGACCATGCGAACCATTTATGGATGGTGTTGCACACCTTGAGAAGAAACAAGCTCTATGCCAAGTTCTCAAAATGTGAGTTTTGGCTATCGTCAATGGCCTTTCTGGGCCATATGATAAGTGGAGAAGGTATAACGGTGGATCCATTGAAGATATTGACAATTCAAGAGTGGCCTGTTCTGTCTACTGTAGCTGAAGTATGGAGTTTCCTTGGACTTACGGGCTACTACAAGCTCTTCATGGAGAATTTTCATGAATAGCCTTACCTCTCACCACACTGACGCGAAAATATTAGAAGTTCGTTTGGACGTCGGAGTGCACGCGAGCTTTCGAAGAGCTAAAGATTCATTTGACCACGACACCTATTTTGACATCGCCATGTGGTACGAATGGCTATGAGATTTACAGTGATGCATTAGGGAGCGGCTTAAGCTGCATTCTTCTATAATTCAGAAAAGTGATAGCTTATGGCTCACGCTAGTTGAAAGTGCATGAGAGAAACTATCTCGTCCATGACTTGGAGTTGGCGGCAGTGATACTTGCACTTAAACCGTGACGTCATTACTTATATGGCATGAAAGTTGACATCTTTACGGACCATAAGAGACTTAAGTATCTTCTGGATCAGAAAGATCTAAATATGCGACAACGGAGGTGGATGGAGTTCCTCGGGGACTACACCTTCAAAATTCATTACACACTCGGGAAGGGAAATGTGGTCGCAGATGCCTTGAGTCGCAGGACTCTGACAATGGAAAATTGGTTGCATATGCATGTTGAGCGTCTGATCGAGGAATTGGAGAACTTAGACATTTATTGTGTTGACAAGAATACCACTGCAAATGCGCCTGAACTGGATAGAGGTTCAATATGACCTCATAGAGAGGGTTCAGCGAGCAACAGAACTCGATAAGAGTCTACAACGCTATGCAACAGATGGGTCAAATGCCCAATTATACTTGGATGATGGCCTTTTGCGAAAAGATGGTCATTTGTGCATCCCGGGTGTGGGTAAACTTTGTGAGGAATTGATGTACGAAGTACATTTTACAAAGTACTCAATTTACCCAGGGAGCACAAAAATGTACAAGGACACGAAAAAGGTGTTTTGGTGGTTAAGTTTGAAGAAAGACATAGCCCATTACGTGACAAAATATCAAACTTGTGCCATGGTGAAAGCTGAATGCCAGAAACCTGGAGGGTTCCTGAAATCGTTACCAATCCCGGTATGGAAGTTCGATTACATTTCTATAGACTTCGTGCATGGACTGCCGTGATCTCAGAGTGGAAATGATGTCAAGTGTCACACTTCATACCTGATAGGAAGGACGATTCAGTGAAAAAACTAGCTAAGATGTATGTGGATAATATCATACGATTGCACGGCGTGCCCCGTAGCATTGTCAGTGACCGAGATGAGCATTTTATTTCAGGTGATTAGAGGCTAATCCACCAACTGTTGGGTACCAAGTTAAAGTTCAGTACAGCCTTTCATCCGCAAATGGATGGTCAGACCGAAAGGACCAACATAACAATGGAGGATATGCTCCGTATGTGCGCTCTGGATTTCGGGGAGAGGTGGGAGGACCATCTCTATATGATTGAGTTCGCCTACAACAATAGTTATAAAGCTAACATATAAATGGCGCCCTTTGAAGCTTTATACAGTAGAAAGTGCCGTAGTACATCGTTAGCTTGGGCAGAAATAGGCAAGTCAAAGCTATATAAATGTAAAGAGGTCGAAGATGCTAATTCGACCATACGTACTATAAAAGAAGGGTTATTGATAGCCCAAGATAGGAAGCGAAGTACTACAACGCCAAGCACTGAAACGTGGAGTTTGCGGTTGGTGATTGGGTATACTTGAAGATCAAGCCATTCAAAGGAGTGTCCAGGATTCGACGCTTGAAAAAGTTGAGTCCGAGGTATCTTGGTCCGTTTGAAGTGGTTGAATGAGTTGGAGAAGCTGCCTATCGGTTAGCTCTTTTAGCAGAACTAAGTGGCTTGCACGATGTGTTTAACATATCGGTGATACGAAAAGCTATGAAAGAGTCGACACAAGTGATTGAAAATGATCGAATACCGATCAATCATGGGCTAATGATGAAGGTTAGACCCATTCAGATCGAGGATATGAAGATCAAGCAACTACAAAATAAGACAATCAGGATGGTCAAGGTCTATTGAGACAACTGTGGCCGTGAAGAGCTGACATGGGAGTGAGAGCAAACCATAAGCGAAGATGTTAAAAGTAGCGAACAAACGACTAGAGCAGAGAACAAACGACTAGAAAACAGGCCGGAACTTTGAATAATTGAAATTTTATTATCCAAAAAGATATCATTTACAAAGGTATGGCCTCCCTTTTATAGAATGGAGGAGAGAGAGAAGAATACAAATTAACAATGTGGGACTAAAGCTATACAACAGATCTGGGCGGCTAGAATAAGAGACCGGAACAGGCCGCGCGGTTAGACAATGTTCTAACCGCTCGGCAATACCAGAACCAAGAGGGAGAGTTGCGGTAGGAGACCGCAAGACCGGCCGGTTTCCAAGCCGCCAGAGATAAGCCGTCAGACCGCCGGATACCATACGGCGACAGCCTGGAAATCAACCCGCCAACCTCAATCCGCCAGACCGCCCGGTCAACAACCCGCCAGGCTCAAACCGCCAGACCGCCCGGTCTCATACTTCGACACTCCCCCTCAAGCTGGAGCATAGATATCAATCATGCCCAGGTTGTCACAAATGTGGAAGAAGGAAGTAGAAACCGGCTTGGTGAAGATATCAGCCAACTCTTTGTCGGAGGTGACGAACGGAGTGCAAATCTGTTTCTTCAAGACCTCTTCCCGGATGAAATGGCAGTCGACCTCTATATGTTTCGTTCTCTCATGGAAGACCGGATTTTTGGATATGTATATAGCGGCTTTGTTGTCACAAAACATAGGCAGAGGATAGTTGTAGACCTCTCCTAGGTCAAGCATGAGAGCCCGCAACCATTTTAACTCACACGTGGTTGACGCCATACTCCGGTATTCGGCTTCTGCACTGGACCTTGAGACAACAGACTGCTTCTTGCTCTTCCAGCTCATAAGATTACCTCCAACAAATGTGCAGAAACCCGATGTAGATTTACGGTCACCTTTATCATCCGCATAGCTTGAGTCTGAGTAGGCTTCAATTCTCAGATGACCATGCTTCTGAAAGAGTAGCCCTTTCCCTGGTGCTGCTTTGACATACTCTAGTATCTTCAAGGCAGACTGAAGATGACATTCCCTGGGAGCTTGCATGAACTGACTGACCTTGCCTACAGCATAGGCAATGTCGGGTCTGGTAACCGTGAGATAAATGAGTTTGCCCACCAGACGTCTATACCTCGTGGCATCGGATATAAGCGGTGAGTCATCTGTCCATGTTTTGTCTTCTCCAGTGGCCATGGGATACCGGGCCGGTTTGGCCCCGGTCAATCCTGCCTCTTGTAGAAGATCAAGCGCATACTTCCGTTGGGAGAGAACCAACGAGTCGGGCTTCCGAGAGATTTCTATCCCCAAAAAATATTTCGGGGAGCCCATATCCTTCGTGACAAGGTGTTGACGGAGGTGTTTCTTTGTCAAGTCCACCCCAGCCTGGTCATCGCCGGTAAGAAGGATATCATCCACATACACCGCCAAAACCACAAGGCCTGATGCGGTTTTGCGAATAAACAATGAGTGATCGGCGGAACTTCTTGCAAAGCCAATTGCAGCCACAATGCCACTAAACTTGTCAAACCACGCCCGAGGGCTCTGCTTTAGGCCGTAGATGGCCTTCTTCAACTGGCATACTCGTGTCTCCCCCTGAGCAACATACCCTGGAGGTTGCTCCATATAGACATCCTCCTGAAGATCCCCATACAGAAAAGCATTCTTGACGTCAAGTTGAGAAATTTCCCACTCCCTGTTGACGGCCACAGAAAGAAGAACCCGGATGGTGCTGAGGCGAGCAACCGGAGAGAAAGTGTCAAAATAGTCAACTCCATAAGTCTGAGTAAAGCCTTTGGCCACCAGGCGGGCCTTGTAACGATCCACAGTGCCGTCCGGGCGAAACTTCACAACGAACACCCAGCGGCAGCCAACCACATCAGTACCGATCGGTGGAGGAACAAGGTTCCATGTACCTCTTTCAGTAAGAGTGGCAATTTCCTCATCCATGGCAGATTTCCAATGAGGAATAACAAGAGCCTCCTGGTAAGTGCGGGGAGTGGTGGTAGCCGAGATGGCCAAAGCAAAGCACCTGCGAGAGGGAGTAAGCCGATCATAGGAAACAACAGCCGCAAGCGGGTGTTGGGTACACGCCCGCACCCCTTTGCGAAGGGCAATGGGACGATCCAGGTCGTCTTGTGCCTCAGGGACCGGAGCATCCGTGGCAGAGAAAGCTGGCCCGGGACTAGAGAGAGACGGCTGCGGAGACGAAGGAGGGGAGATAATAGGGAGAGGAGGAGACGGAGGAGGAGACGACATAGGAGGGGAGACGTCGACTTGTGTGGAAGGCTCACAGAGAGATGGAGGAGAGTCAGAGACAGCAGGAGGAGGTGAAGATGGGAAAGAAAAGTAGGAAGCATTTTCAAAGAAGGTGACGTCTGCGGAAACAAACTGTTTGCGCAGAACGGGATCAAAGCAACAGTAGCCTTTTTGAGTGGTCGAGTAACCCAAAAAGACACATTTGGTGGAGCGGGGGGAAAGCTTGTCGCGAGTAGCAGACGGAGCATGCACGAAGGCCGTACACCCAAAGATACGGAGAGGAAGAGGAAAGGGTTCCTTGGTTGGGTAGAGAATGGAGAAGGGAGTCTTGCCGTGAAGAACAGAAGAGGGAATGCGATTGATGAGATAGCAGGCAAGAAGAACAGCATAGCCCCAATAGGAGCGAGGCACCTGCATCTGTGTCATCAGAGTGCGAGCGATATCGAGGAGATGGCGATTTTTACGTTCCGCCACCCCATTTTGCTGGGAGGTGTAAACACAGCTGGTCTGATGAATAAGACCATGTTGCATACAAAAAGATGAGAACTCATGACTGAGATATTCTTTAGCATTATCAGAGCGCAATACTTTAATAGAAATAGCAAACTGAGTTTTAATCATATTATAAAAAGATTGCCATACAGATAAGAGTTCAGAGCGATCTTTTAATAGATACACCCAGGTACATCTGGAGAAATCATCAATAAAAGTTACAAAGTAAAAACTACCCCGACCAACGGTGGGAGTAGGAGCAGGACCCCAGATATCAGAATGAATGAGATCAAAAGGGCGGGAGGAACCACGGCCTTGCTTCTGCGGGAAGGAGGAGCGGTGATGCTTGCCAAGCTGACACACATCGCAGTTGAGCGGAGGACTGGTTTGAGGTAAGTGGGGAAGAAGCTGATGCAGAATCCGAGGAGGAGGATGTCCAAGGCGAAGATGCCATTGAAGCAGATCAGTAGACGAGGAAGAGAAGGCGGACAGAGCGGAAACATTGTCGAGGAAGTAGAGGCCGCCGCTCTCAGTCCCAGTAGCAATCGTCCGTTGGGTTCTCGGGTCCTGAAAGCAACAAGAAGTAGGAGTAAATAATACAGAGCACTGAAGTTGCTTGCATAAAGTAGTAACGGAGATTAAATTGCAAGGGAACTTCGGGACATAGAGGGTGTCCGCTAAGCGAAGCGAGGGAGTGACTTGAACCATGCCCGTTCCATGAACCGGGGAAGGCGAACCATCCGCAACGAGAACCGGGGGTAACCGAGCATGCGTCTCTAGGAGAGAGAAGCAGTGAGGGTTTCCGGTCATGTGATTGGTAGCACCAGAGTCAATGAGCCATTTACCTTGGGTAACGACGTGTGCACTACCTGAGGTGGTGGCCACAGAAGCAGACTGCCGAGAGGAGGCGGAGGTTGAGGAAGAAGTATCACCGGAGGGACGAAGATGAGGATGTTTCTGCCAGCAGCGGTCAACTGAGTGGCCGGTACGACCACAGTGAGAGCAGAGGAACCTTGACGGACCGCGCGTGCCAGATTGGCTGCGACCACTATTGCCACCCCGCTGGACTTGGTGAGCATAGGAGTCCGGTGGAGGAGGGGAGGACAATAGAGGACGTTGGAGCAGTGAAGTAACCGCGGCGATGCGAGCTGCGGTGGCATCCAAGGTGGGAGACTCGGCTTCGCCCAAGATCTGCTGGCGGATCATATCAAAAGACTCAGGAAGCCGGAGAAGATAACAAACAACCAGGAGTTCCTGGAAGTGTTTGTGCTGTTCGGCCAAGTCCGCGGAGAAGGGCGATTCTGGAGGATTTCGGCTCCAAGAGCCTGAACTTGCTGATAAGCCGCAGCAGGAGACATGGAAGGGCGAGCGAAGAGATCCGCGTAGAGAGTATAAATGCGGGATGTCTGGGCCCCCTTTGAGTAGAGAGCAGCAAGGTGAAGCCACGCGGTCTTGACCGTCTCATCATGGCGTATGACAGGAAGACATTCATCGGAGAGGCTGTTAGCCAACCACGTGCGGACAAGCGCATCACTGGCATCCCAGTCATCAAATTCAGCAGAGTCTGAGGGAGGAGGGTCATCGGTGAGGTGATGACGTTTGCGCTGAGAGCGGAGAAGAAAAGTGAAGGAGACGCTCCAATCCGGATAGTTGGAGCCAACAAGTTTAGAAACCGTGCCAAGGTTGCCAGAGGGTGTAGGAAGCGGCGCCGGAGTGGCGATAGGAGTGGTGGTGGTGGAGGTCTCAGAAAGGGCCATAGGAGACAACTGCGAGAGGCCGCGCGGTCAGAATATAAGCCGCGCGGATAGAAGGAAAACGAGCTGCGGCGGTCACGATGTTCGACACCAGCGGCCAGAGAAGCCACGACCAAGCCGCAGGTTCAAGACGGGGAAGAGGTCGAACGGCTAGAAGATAGACCGCGCGAACGGAAAAGGCGAATAAAGAAGCAGGTCGCGACGAACAAGGAGACAGGTCGCTGCGACAGAAGGGCAGGAGAAGGAGGACGCGCGGACAGGGCGCAAACAGCGAGAACAGGTCGCGAGAAGAAGGGGCAAGCCGCGCGGACAGGGCGCACTGAATCAGGAGGAGAAGATCGATGCCTCTGATACCATGTTAAAAGTAGCGAACAAACGACTAGAGCAGAGAACAAACGACTAGAAAACAGGCCGGAACTTTGAATAATTGAAATTTTATTATCCAAAAAGATATCATTTACAAAGGTATGGCCTCCCTTTTATAGAATGGAGGAGAGAGAGAAGAATACAAATTAACAATGTGGGACTAAAGCTATACAACAGATCTGGGCGGCTAGAAGAAGAGACCGGAACAGGCCGCGCGGTTAGACAATGTTCTAACCGCTCGGCAATACCAGAACCAAGAGGGAGAGTTGCGGTAGGAGACCGCAAGACCGGCCGGTTTCCAAGCTGCCAGAGATAAGCCGTCAGACCGCCGGATACCATACGGCGACAGCCTGGAAATCAACCCGCCAACCTCAATCCGCCAGACCGCCCGGTCAACAACCCGCCAGGCTCAAACCGCCAGACCGCCCGGTCTCATACTTCGACAGAAGAATATCCCAAGTTATTATAAAATGATGTTGTAACATTATTTTGTGAAAGGAAAATATGTTTTAACATATTAGTTGCTGGTTTTCCTTATAGATGCGTCCAATTTCGGGACAAAATTTCTGTAAGGAGGGGAGGGTTGTAACATCCCAAAAATGAGAAGTGGTCATTGGAGGTTATCGCGCGGCAATAGGCTTATCACCAACGATAGCTCAGTGAATTAAAAGGCCCAGGGCTCGGGTTGTTACCGTCTGTGATAGGAAGCTAGCATACCGCGGTAGTACTCAACACTTTTAATGTTGTCGACGAATCGTTGAGTGTTCTATCGCGCGACACCAGAGAGTTATCACGGGGCGATAGATCTGGATAGCAGCGCTGGCTGGTCAAGAAATTCACTGCCTGTGATACTGCGCGTCGATAGGAGTTATCGCGTGGCGGTATCTTTCAGATAAAGGCTGGACTTGAGATTTTATTCTCATTTTATCTCACACACTCTCTTGCTTAGTTCTGGATAGGGAAGAAAAGGAAAAGTCCATGATCTCAAGTCGATATCGATCCAAGGTGTGCTTATGATCAGAATCGCGAGTCGATGCTAGACCCGCGGAGAGGAAGTTATGACAATCAATTCCATTCGGATCAAAGATCAAATTCATGGCTCCGAACAAAACTACAAGGGTAACGATCTTCCTTCTTGAACAAGTGAAGTCCTTCTTTTGGCATATGCATGGATCCCCCACCAAAAGGTGGAAAAGAGAAGGGAATTCCTTTGGGTCGATTCCTGATATCCCTAGTGAGTCTTGCATATAGATCCGGAACTGTGTAGTACGAAATAGACATACCGTGTGAATCCCATCTAGATAGGTTGGTCTGGATTGGTGATGTTTATTTTGCATGCCGAAGAGGACATCGAGTATAAACGAGTAATTTATGGGGTCTGCGGGGTTATACCTGTGAACTGAAAGTAGCAGGAAGTATCGGAGTTACAATCCAGGAAAATACCCTAGAAATTCCACGGTTTTAAGACCAGTTGGATATCGCCGGGCGATAGTGATTATCTCCAATGACGATAGATCTGAGTGAGCTATTTGTGCTGTATGCTATGAAAAGACCAGTGTTTCTGACACTGCAAGATGCTGCAGGGTTTTGGGTTGAGTTTGGGCATATAAAGAGAACTCTGTTTGTCCCGCCAAGCGATCATGACGAACGCTGGCAATAACTCCCTTTTGATTGTAAAGCCTGTCTCTGGGAGACTGGGAGGCTAATTTATGAGCTGCGAGCTCCTAATGGCCAATGAGCCGAATAGACAAGGGGAAGCGGACCCGCATCAGCCTAGACATTGAATTGATGATTTGAGCAACAAACAATGGCTGAACTGTATCTGCGTTTTGGTTGTCTAAATCGAGTGCCTAGGTTATTGACGTTCATTAGGATCACATAATGAGAGTCTTAGGCTATACGCTGTCAAGACTAAAGTCTCAGGCCTAGGGCTGTGGAGACTGTGAATGCTCAAAATTAACCATTATGTCTGGGACTTCTGAACGGTGGTGGGACCCTGGCAACATGTACACCAAAAATGTTCCCTGGGTGCATGGAATGTTTGGTCGTTGAGGAATTCGTTTGTGATATATTGAACTGTGCGTGTGTAACGTCTCGATTCACGCTAGGCCCCTTGTACGCGCTTTTGAGTCAGGAGAGCTGATTTAGGCTCAGAGAGTGCAGGCGATTAGACGCGCACTCGTGGGGAAAAGAGAAGTTGGGCCTGTGTAGGACACGGGTAGAGACACGGGTAGAGACATAGGCATGTCCTTACCCGTGTGCATCTGCCAGAACTCAAGTTGTGCTGGGTGGTCTTGAGAATGGCATTGCGTGCCTGTTTTGAGTATGACACGGGTAGAGACACGGGCGTGTCCCTACCCGTGTGCCATGGCGTTGAGTGCCTATTTTGAGTATGATACGGGTAGAGACACGGGCGTGTCCCTACCCGTGTGCCATGGCGTTGAGTGATATGGTGTTGAGTGATAAGTAAGATTGTCCAGAGAAGGACACGGGCGTGTCCCTACCCGTGTGCCGTGGTGTTGAGTGGCATGGCATTGAGCGATGAGCAGATAAGGACACGGGTAGAGACACGGGCGTGTCCCTACCCGTGTGCGTCGAGGCAAGATCGTCAAAGTGTGTCCTGAGCACGACATGGGTATAGACACGGTCTGAACCACTGCCGTGTCACCTGGATACGGGTACAGACACAGGCGTGTCAGTACCCATGTATGTGTATAAAGCGGCAGTTGAACCGTTGACTCCATTTTGCCCGAGCAGGACATGGGTAAGGACACGGGCGTGTCCCTACCCGTGTCCCTACCATAGCCATTTTCATTCTCTCCCAAGCCGCATCTTATGGAGAAAACTTCTGGAGGAGGGAAGAACTTGCTGGAGCCAACCAAACTCCGTGAGGAATCGCACCCGCCACCAAGGAAAAAGGGATGCCGATGAGGAGAATGACAAGATCCATGGCTGGAAATGGTGGAACTGCTGGAAATGAGGTGAGCTTCCTCCCCTCTCCCTTGGTGCAAGATCTATAATTATCCTTAGGCGAGATATCGACTCAAATGAGTCTTGATGTGTGAGATGAAGATTCCTAGGGAGGCCATGCAAGATCTTATGATCTAAGGTTTATTCATCTTCAACCTCCCCTTCCTTCAAAGTGATGATGGGGGTGGTTTCGTGAAGAGAAATGGCCTTATGAGGGTGAAAAAGGGTGGAGGAATTTCTGGTTGTGATTTGAGAGGATCGACTTGAGGAGTAAGATGAACCGATGTCGTTCATTCCGCCTCAAGATCCGTGCAGAAATCTACGTTCTACACGTAGCGATCATCTTGGCTATTTTCAGGCAAGATATGGCCAGATATAGGATTTCGACTAAACACGAAAGTCATATCCCTTGGGATTACCTTTCCAACGAATGGTTGCACGCCTTCAGGTGAAGTCTATAGCCATGGGAATGTCTGATCAAAGTAGAGGGCTGTCAGACAAAGCGTGCAGAAATTGTATTCTGTACGCAGCAGCCTTTGGAGCCAATTTCATGTGTGATACAATCTGATCTGGGTTGCAGACTGAACATGAAAGTTGTAGCCCATGGAAAGACCTTTCCATCGAGGTGTTACAATCACTCACCGAATTCCTGTAGCCATGGGAATATGCGGTTGAAGTTGTTGTCCAGCAGGTGTTCTGCACCTGAAATTCCTGGGTTAGTGTATAGTTGGGTTTGGACTCGGAAGAGGTTTTGTAACAATCCAATGTTGAGTTGTAGGCGAATCATAATATGCCTAATTGTGATAAGTCAACGCATGATGAACTTGTTGGATAGACCCCACGTAAACAAATGGTGAAGTGGTATATGGTTGAACGAAACGACCTGGTGGGGGTCAGTGAACGAATGATTAGTCGTTTAATAACAAGATTTACTAGAGTTTGGGTAATTGTTCGGTGTTGGTTGTTATGAACATGTATTGTTGATAATTGGATGATTAACTCATGTGCACACAAAAGATTGATTTTGGTGAAGGAGTTGTAAGTGGTGATGTTAAAGTTATTTGACCATAGCATTAGACGTAATCATGGTCTTGAGGCTTGTTATATAAGGGAGTCTTAGATGGTCCATTGTATGAGGTGGTTCACCACCTGGGTTTGTGGTAAACCATTGAGGTGACTTGGGCACCGGATTGTGAAAGGGGTGAATGCGTATATCAGGTCGCACTGGTTGGTAACGTTGAGAAGAGTCATAAATGGACGGATGGGCTTGTTCCTCGGTGTTCATGTCCCGAGGCTCTATCCGTGCCAAGTGGACGGTTGGGCTTGGTCCTCGTGCTTGTTTCCGAGGCTCCTTCCGTGCCACTATGTGGTTGTATTGCATGCGGCGTGAGTCGACACACGGTGTCGTAATCCCAGGTTAAGGATAGTGTGGCAGGTCTACGGGCTCGCCAATTGTCACACCGATGGGGGTTGACAGATAGACCTTGGGAGGTTGGGCTTGGTCCTCGGTGTTCACGTCCCGAGGCTCCTTCCGTGCTAAGTGAACGGTTGGGCTTGGTCCTCGTGCTCATTTTTGAGGATCCTTCTGTGTCACACCATAGGCCAGTTCGGGGCTAGGATCTCGGTGCATATCTACCCGAGACACTCGTTGAGCCGTAGTACGCAAGTGAGCTCCACTGTTGTGTTCTTAATATTGAGGCATACGGAGGCCTAGGCCAGGTAGTGTGGAGACCAGCCTAGTAGTGGAGATGCCCGCTCCATTGTCACCGTCTGGCCACGACGGATGACGCCTGAGAGGTTAGCTACCCGCTCGAAAAGTGGGAACTACAAGTCTGTGCCGACATAGCGATTGAATGTGCGTGATCATGGGTGAGTCATTGCATTGCAAACATGTCATTACACTTCATTGCATACACAAGACCCTCATTGTATAAGTTTGTATGGGCACTCCTATACGATGAGTTACTAACTGCTGAACGATCCTCAACTTATATGTTTGTATGGGCATTCATATAAGTTGAGTTACTTCCTGTTATAGCTCTATACTCTTATGCTGCTGTAGATGGTAGAATTGCTAGAATAAGATGTTGCTCATTTATTACACTGCTTTATATACATAGTGATATACCACCTGCTTGTACCTATGTTTAATATATTTTATACCTTGTTCCTTTCTCCGCCCGGTGCCGAGGAGTCGCCGGGGGAGTGGATGTGAAGCCACTTAGTCTTTATGACTAACGGTTGCTACGTCTTCCTTTTTAGGAGGAAACCCTGCAGGTGGAGCAGCAGATTATGCAGCCGGACAGCCAGGACAGGACGACAGGGCCTGAGGGGACGGTACCGTCGCTAACGTAAGTTACAGATGTGAGTGTGAGAGGTTTTTATTATACCCCTTTTAGGGAAAAGTATTCACGTACTCTGATATTAGAAGCTTATTGTAGCTTCTTTACTTATGATTTTATGGACTACATGCTTTGTGTGGATTTGACTTCTGTGTTATATTTTGGTTGGGTTGGCAATGAATGATAATGGTTGTAGCCGGCAGAATAGGCGTCTTGTGGTACAGGCTAGCCCGTGTGTTAGTGCTACCGCAAGGAGGATTTTCTGGGCATAAGACCCCTCTCGTACCGTGTTTTGTGTTCCGGGGGGGGGGGGGGGGTCTTACAGCGTGAGTGCACGTTCTAGTGATATATCTGCTTGTGAAAATATTATGCCTGCAGGGAAGGAATACGACTGTCTCGGGAAAGAGGTAGGGTCCTTATAAATTGGTTAGCGGAATGCTTACCGTTACCTTATTTGTTACCCTTGTGGTGGATTGTCCCTGTGCAGGTACTGGAGAGCCGAGCGAGAAATAGAAGGCTGAAGCCCTTACTGCTTTGCTGGCCGTCGAAGGCCGAGCAAAAAAGTTTTACTATTTTTTCGTGTGGCCGGCCTGCGCGCCGATGTTTGTAATCCACATTTGTGAAGTATAACTATAAGGCCTTAAGGCCAAAACTTTTGTGTATTTGTTATTGACATTCCTGATATATATAGATGTTGTGGTTTATATATAGTGGACATTCATTTGGTATGAGTTCATGCAACCTTAAAGCTTCCGCTAGAATGCTCTAAGTTAGGATTCGAGTAATTTTTTATATTAACCTGTAATCCCGCCGCCTGTTTGTGGAATATGGTGTGGGGCCCCGACCGACCCTCTATTATATTTCATGTGACAGACGAAGGTGTTACACAAGGATGCCTCTTGGATTATGGCAATCCAAGAGGAGCTCAACCAGTTCAAACGATGCAAAGTATGCGAGTTAGTGCCCAGACACATGGGACAGAACGCGATCGGAACCAAGTGGGTTTTCAGAAACAAGCTGGACGAGAATGGCCTAATCATAAAGAATAAAGCCCGGCTTGTAGCTCAAGGCTATAGACAAGAAGAAGGGATCGACTTGGACCAGACCTTTGCTTCAGTGGCCAGGCTCGAGGAAATCAGGTTGTTTGTTGCGTATGATGCCCTCAAAGGCTTCATGGTCTATCAAATGGATGTGAAGTCAACATTTCTCAACGGGAATCTGAAAGAGGAAGTATACGTAGCGCAACCCCCAGGTTTTGGATGACAGGAAAAGCACTTTTGAGACCTGCCAATTCCTCGGAATGCAGCTTATTTCATGGAGAAGTAAGAAGAAGAATTGTGGCAACCTCTACTGCCGAGTCAGAGTATATCTCTGCAGGTAGTTGTTGCACACAACTTCTATGGATCAGGAATCAAATCAAAGACTACAACCTAAAGTTCAAAGAGATTCCTATGTATTGCGACTCCTCTAGCGCAATAACGATCGCGCATAATCCAGTCTCTCACAGCCAGACAAAGCACATTGAAGTTCAATATCACTACATCCAGGAGCATGTCGAGAACAAATATATAGCCCTCAGCTATGCACCAACGGATAAGCATGCCACAGATATTTTCACGAAGCTGCTAAACGAGGCCAAGTTCTTGTTTTTCAAAACGGAACTAGGCATGCTGAACAAAGACTCATGAAGAAGGCCAAGAAGACAGGAACTCTCTCGGGAAATTCATCAGGGAAGAAAATTTTCCCAAGGGAAATTCGTCGAATATCGGATGGCAATTTCGGCGATTCGTCGGAAATACACGTTTATACTCGACAAATCCGACCTTGCGTTCAGTGAAACTCGCCGAATTTAACTTAGGTCAAAATTTCTCTTTCTATATTGGATCCAAAGAGCCGCTGAATATCAGGTATGCGCCTTCTAGGTCAAATTTAAAATTATATATATATATATATGTATATATATATATAAATAATCAAGAGTCGAGGTAACCACGACACAATTCGTCGAAACCATAACAGAGAAATTTGTAGAACTTTCCTCCCGACCCTTCGGCTCTAGCACAAGTTTCATCGTCTCCATCCCGTAGCCTTGCTCCCATTCTCTTCGATTAGGTCAGAGCAAGTGATTCCAGCAAAGCTTTCCGATTTCCAGAAGCAGTTTCACTCAGTGACATGATTCCAACTGCTCGTTCTCACCATTCCATCTGTGACAGCAAACCGTTCCAACAGGCAGATCAGTCCAGATATTTTTGTTCCATTCTCTGATTCTCCATGGCTCCTCGAACCACCAGTGGGTTGACAGGGGGTGGAGAGTTGGTTTGAACAGGTTTTGATTCTGCGTCAGATGAATTCAGGAATATCATCCTGATGCTTGAGATAACCGGTCTCTCATTTATCCTAGAACACCCTTGCAAAATTTTTGATAAGGACGTTCTTGAGTTCTTCCAGAATACCAAGCTTCAGCATAAAGATACCGTCATCAAAAGCAAGGTTCGTAAGACTTCAGTTAAAGTGAAGGCCTCTAATATCACCCGGCTCTTGAGGCTTCCAGCCTGTGAAGAAGCAGATCACCTCGAAGAGTAAGACTTCTCAAGGGCATTGCTGTTCTGTGGATTGCCAAGGGGCACTAAAGCTATGAAAAGGAAAGGGATGAACGATTAAGGGAAGCTTATATCAGACATTATTGGAAAAGTACTGTTGTACAAGACTAGTTCATACGACTACCTATCATTAGAGATGTTCAAGATTCTAGTGACAATCATCTGTAGAAAGAGAATGGACTGGGGTGCGATGCTGTTTGAGGAAATCAAGGATAGTCGCCGCATACCCAACTTTGGAAGGATTATCAGCTTGTACCTAAATCAAATGGACGGTGAAAAGTTTGATATGAACAAAGGTGTGCCTATCCATCACCTGAAGAAGATTGACTCAAGTATCTTCTCAAGGTGGATAGGAGGATCTTGAGGCAAGGGGGAGCCCCAAATTTCCTGTGGAGGAGGAATATCAAGCTCCTGAGGATATGATTCCTACTCCACCCCTAGTGAGATTCCTGAGAGCTTGAGTGCAGGAATGGAGGGGGAGCCTGCTGATACACAAGTGACCACTCAAAAAATGCCCTTGTGTGTTTATTCTGAGTCAGTGCCAGATGCTCCAGTTGTAGAGATTACAGTGCTAGATATTCCAGCTGCTGCTGCTGAGTTAGAGCCTGCCGAGATTGAGGATGATGTTGATGCTGATGATGAGGTTCCAGCTCCTCCTGAACAAGAGATGGATGATGTTTTGGAAGTTACTACTGATGATGATCTGAATGTTGATGATTATGAGATAGTTACTGATGAGGTTTTGGTTGTTACTGATGAGACCAAAGGTGCTGATAATGCTAATGATGGTTCTGAGCAGGTGTTAGTGGATAACCTGATTGTCTCTCTCCCAGAGATTATTCCTGCTTCATCTTCAGTTGGGAGGTGACTAGGCCCTCGATATCGATTGCTATTGAGGTTGACATGCTTATCCATAACCTTGAGAAAAGAGTTTCTAAGGCTACAGGTACTCCTCCAGTTATTCCAGAGGAGGTAGTTGAGGTTTTTGAAGAGTAAGGAGATGCAGAGGAGCATCCTCCTGTCCTAGCTGCTACTGAGTCTTTGCTGATTTCCAAAGATAGATTATCTCCAATCTATGAGTCTCCCAGTGAAGATCTTCCCTCTCTCCCAAGTATTCCTTCTGATTATGTTGCCACCTCCAGTGCTGATAGTTCGATTTTGAAGACAATAAAGGTTATGTTGGCAAGACAACAAACACAATTGGAAGCCTACATGCAGAAGGTTCTAGACAAGGTCAAGGAAACTGAGCAAGTTTATAACAACGGCCTTGCAGAAGTTAAAATTCAGATTAACAAGCTTGATGCCAAGCTTGATTCATTATATGCCGAGGGTGGAAAAGCTATCACGCTTAACATGCAAGGACTCAGGTATGCTTCATAAGTTCTTGGTATTGTTGATAAGAATGCCATGACAATGATTGATGCCCACAACAGATCGATGGCTCACTTTAATAACACTATTCCTGCTTATTCTAATGCTGTCATTGATGAAGTCAAAAAGTGGGAGGAGTCTATAAAAGCTAAGGTTGTTGCAGTTGAAGCTACTATGGTAGAAAATTTCAAAAAGACAAATGACTACTACTATAACAACTTTATGTCGATGCATAGTCAGATATTTAGCTCTCAATTACCTACTGTGCCCACTTATGTTGAAGTTCATCCTGTTGAGTATTACTCTCAACACTGGACAGACACACATGAATTCTTTTAGGACACAACTGCTGAAGTTCAATTGGTTGAAGATATTCCTTCTGCTCCAGTGTACAAGAGAAGAAAGTATGGTGAAGACCAGTTTGCTGTAACATCAGACCCTGCTAGAGACAGAGAAACTGGTGAAGTGTGGAGTCCTACTTCTAGAGGAATTATTCTAGACACCTTCACCCTAGTTGATCTTGGAAATGAAAAAAAATGGAACCATTACAATCAAGAAGAATAACATAAGTATGAATTGGCCTCTGCCAAGAGAAGAATACATTTCAGAAATCACAAGAATGACAAGTCTGCGCCTCCAGCCCCTCCAAAGTATTATCCTAAGCCAAGGGCTTATTTTGCTAGGCAGCGTCAAAAGGATCACGATAGGCATTTCTGATGTTCATGTTTTTTTGGTGTGATTGAGATGTTGTCCCCCCCCCCAAAAAAAAAAACAAACTTTAAACTCTTATTGATATATGTATGATTTATATGGGTGGCTGCAATGTGCGCTGTATTTTAATTTTCTTTAAATTAATTATCTTGTTAATTTTATGCTCTATGATTATTTTTGTTATGTGCAATTCACCTTAGCTTATAGGATTCTGACTTCTTCAAATAGGGGGAGATTGTTGGGTATTGTATACACAATAACCCTAATTTGAAGAAGGGTCCAGTTAAGCTAAGATGAATTGTGACTGTATTTGATAGTGTAATTTTAGTTATGTACTTGCAGGTTTACAATGCTAAGTACACACCAATGTCAGGTTACAGTGGGTTAGTAAACACGGGACTATATCCTTCATTGTATAGGCCATTGTGTTGACTCACGTGTAATCTCTCTATTGGAGTGTACTTCTATTCTAAGTACATGAGGAGGTTCAAGGAAGAAGATCTCAAAATTTAATAGAACAGAATTTTACCCAAGTAAAATTCATCAAGTATCATAAGGGATATTCGTTGAATTCATTGAGTATCAATGATAGTCGTCGAATTCGTCGTTTGTACTTACTATCACTCGCCGAATTCATCGAATATACTTGTGGTGAAATATCTGGAAAGATTGGAAAAGCAGTTAAGTAAAATTCGTCGAGTATCATCAAGTACACTAGTCGAATTCGTCGAATGTATCTAATGATACTCGCCGAATTCGTCGAATGTATCTAACGATACTCGCCGAATTCGTCGAATATACATGATGATATACTCCGAATTTGTCGAATAATCTCGACGCTACTTCTTTGATTTTCTTAAGGCAAATTCGTCAAGTGCATCTTGGCGTCGAGAGCGTCGAGTGCATCGTGTCGAAAGCGTTGTGTGCATGGATGACGTCGAGTGAGTCGACATCGTCGAGAGCTTTGAGTCTGCTAGCCTATACTCATCGAATTCGTCGAGTATACTAGCCGATACTCGACGAATTCATCGAGTATGATTCCAGCCTTGGCGTTGAGTGGCTAGCTAGCTTGAGCTGAATTTCTCTAAGGCAAATTTGTCATATATCAATGACTATTCGACGAGTATACTAGCGATACTCGACAATACATGACGAATATGACTTAGATAATTTTTTCGATAACTTTTTTTCCAGGCTCGGGTTGTGGCGGCCATGCACAGAAATTTTCGGAAGTTTTTTTGGAAATTCTTTTATAGCTTTATCTATTAAAGATGTCTTTATATATTTATGGTAGATTTCTAATCTCCCCATTATTGCTAATCGTGCAAATCATTCTCATTTCAAATCGAGAAACTTTCCAAAAAGTAACGATCCGTCAGCCTCTTGTGCGATACGCGGATTCCGATAGGCCAACAACTGCGAACATTGCACGATTCAATCTTCATCGACCCGTACGACTGGATTGCTACTCTTTGAAGATCTCTATTCCTCCAGATCTAGTCGATTGAAGATTCAAGGTCTTCAAAGATTTCTATTTTCCGTGTTCTCCAAAATTTCAAGATCTACATAATCGAAGAATGTCGGAGTGAAGACTTGTAATCTTTATTATATTGTAATATTCCTTTTCATTTGTAGGAGATTTTTCTCCGAGTTGTAGATCCGGTTGTGGATCGAGTTATAGATCTGGTTGTCGATCGAGTCTTAGATCTGATTGTGGATCGAGTTGTAGGAGAGGTTGTTTTTCGAGTGGTAGGTGCGTCGTCTCTGAGTTGTAGGAGTTGCGGCTCCGAGGTGTAAGATTTGTAGAAATATGAGTTTGGTGATGTAGCTGAATCTAGCCCTTCGTAGTAGATAGGTGAGGCCTGAAAGTGGACGTACCCAACTCGAGGAACCACTATAAATCTCAGTGTTTGTGTGTTTAAATTTTTTAAGTAGTTTTATTCCGCGAAAAGAAACAAACATCACCTATTCACCCCCTCTAGTAGATGCTAGATACTTTCATCAATGTTCATCGCAAGATCCATTTCTCTTTGGGTTTTCTTGATTCCTTATTCCGCGGCACACATATGATGTGCCTCTCATAGAAACCCAACATATATGTGTTATCATTATAACATAAAAGAATCCATGAATGCCCACTTAAGAATGAAAATACACATGTTTGAGGAACCAGTGTGTTCATATAATTGCTTTTTGCAATTTTTTTAGTCGCTTAATTGTGTGTTTCATGATTATAGGTGACTAGAAGCAGCACGGGGCAGTGTCAGCCCAAGCGCTCGACGGAGAGTAGTGCACGGGTGACTTGCCTACACCTCCTCATTCTACTGAAACGATACGTATAGTTACTGAAGTCGTGTTCGCGATGATCAATGCTCAACCAGGAGGGCGAGTATAGCCTCCTACCCCTGGGGTTGCCTCAATGTATGTTGGTGTAGTTGAGCTTATGGATACGCGCCCGATGAGCCTTTGGTGATGAGGTGAGCGACGAAAAATCAACTAAAGCATGTTATGAGCTTCCATCCTCTAACGTTTAAGGGAACTGGATCCCCCACTCAGGACAAAGATTGGATCTCTAGAATAAAGAGAATCTTGACGACGATGGAGATGGAGGAGAGGTAGAAGGTGCTTGTGGCTACCTTTCTTTTGGAAGGAGAGGCAAGACTCTTGTGAGATGAGTTGGAACTACATCAGTTTGTTGAAAGGAAACTGTCTGAGATCTCGATGGAGGATCTCTCGAGGCTTTTTTTGTAAGGTATCTCCTATCGACTCAGAGGATTGATATGGAAAATCGGTTTTAGTGGTTAATCAAGGTGAGAGTTGTGTTAATGACTACTTAAATAAGTTCACAAGGTTGGGGTGGTATGCGGGCTCTACGTTTGTTGACGAGAAGCACAAGACAAACGGATTATATGAGGGACTACGTGATGATCTGAGATTACTTCTCTCTGGTCCGATGATGTAGGGCTTTTTAATATTGATAAATACTGCCCGGTCCCTAGAACAGGATTTGAAAAGTGTCCAAGGCAAGAAGGACTTAGGTGTGCGAAAATCAAATTTCAAAGTATCGAACTCTTCAAAGACTGGGTATCGAAGGTGAAATAAGAATTCCAAATCTTCTGGACCAGCTCCTTCTTTTATTGTGTCTGAACAACTTCTGGGCGAGGCCTAATTATTTGTTATACTTGTGTCAAGCCGTGATACATAGCCCAAAAGTGTCGCAGTGGTCCTCCAAGGATAGAGAAAAGGTAGGTGTGTCTTATATGGAGAAAGGGAAGACAGCGGAGTCAACTGCATCCCATTATACTCCAATACAACCCAAAGTGTACAATCTTGGCCAGCAGAAGGCCATAAAACAAAGCGATGTGATGACAGGTACGGTTTAGTATATAGATTTTATTGCTTTATATTCTTGTTACCTTGTGCGTTGCTAGTGTAAAACTTGTTTATATTAGGCTTCGTTCTAGTCTTGGACTATTCGGCAAGAACACTGTTCGATACAGAGGCTTCTCACTCCTTTATATTTGAGGACTTCGCATTGCGTATATGAGTGCCTTATTTTGTGACAAAAGATAGATTGGATATATTGCTACCTAACAGATGTGTGATGCATGCGGATAGGTTTTGTTGTGTTCAGGTGCAGATAGGAAGTCATGACTTTGGATTGTAAGCATCTATACTGCTGATTTCTGAGTTCGATGTAATCTTTGGCATGGACTGACTCTCAGAGCAGTGCGCCTTCATTGATTGCAACTCAAAGGAAGTCACTGGGATAGAATACCAAATGCGAGACTAAATTTGTTGTTATGCGAGGATCAAGCAAGATATTGATGTCTACTCTCCAAGTAGCCAAGGCGGTTTGGAAGGGAGCGAAGTTGTTCTTCACTCTAGTGGAGGCTGTAGAGCCGAAGTATAGTTTGGGTGACGTCCCGATTGTGTGAGAATTTGCGGATGTTTTTCCTAAGGATCTCCCTGGGATTCCACCCCAGCGAGAGATTGACTTCACGATTAAGTTATTGGTTGGTGCGAAACCCGTGTCACGCACATTGTACCGTGTGGTGCCAAAGGCGATAGTGGAACTGAAGGTTCAATTGCAGAAGGTTCTAGAGCAAGGCTATATACATCCAAGTATGCCATTTTGGAGTGCACCGATCCTCTTTGTGAAGAAGAAAGACAGAAGCTTGCGTCTATGTATTGACTACCGTGAATTTAATAAGTTCACAGAGAAGAACAAGTATTTGATTCCGAGAATCGATGACTTATTTGATCAGTTGGCTGGATCAACTATCTATTCGAAACTGGATTTGAAGTCTGGCTATTATTAATTGAGGATCAGGGAAAGAGAGATTCCCAAACATCGTTTGGCACATACTATAGGCATTATGAATTTACTGCGATGCATTTTGGGCTCACTAATGCGCTATCAGAGTTTATGGACTTGATGCACAGGACCTTTAAAGAGTATTTGGACCTATTTGTGATCATCTTTATTGACGACATACTGGTTCACTCTAAGTCAGAAGAGGATCATGCGAATCATTTTAGATTGGTTCTCCATATCTTTAGTAGGAATCGACTATATGCCAAGTTCTCTAAGTGTGAGTTTTGGCTATCTTCAGTGGCTTTTCTTGGTCATGTAGTTTTTGGAGTGCGTATTGCAGTGGATCCAACAAAGATAGTTGCGATACAGGAGTGGCCTGTGTTGACTACTGCGGTGGAAGTCAGGAGCTTTCTTGGACTTGCTAGCTACTATAGGCGCTTTGTAGAGAACTTTTCGCGGTTAGCTCTACCTCTCACTACATTCACAAGGAAGGATCATAAGTTTGTTTGGACTCTAGAGTGCGCGCGATCTTTTGAGGAGTTGAAGGGTCGTCTGATCACGATGCCTATTTTGTGCTCGCCATGTGGTGCAGGAGGCTTTGAGATTTATAACGATGCCTCAGGGAGGAGCTTATGCTGCGTTCTTTAGCAATTTTGGGAAGGTTATTATTTATGGCTTTCACCAATTGAAAGTGCATGAGAGGAATTATCCGGTCTATGACTTGGAGTTAGTGGCCATGATATTCACTCTTAAGTTGTGGCAACACTACTTATATGGCGTGAAGATTGATATCTTTACGGACCATAAGAGTCTTGTTGGGTATCGTTTCGACAATAACCCTGATTTGAAGAAGTCCCCCTTGAACTAAGTTGAATTGAGTTGTATTTGATGATGCTTTCAATTTATGTGCTTATAAGACTTAATTGCCAAGTACACACCAATATAGATTATAATGAGTCATGTAACACAAGACTATGCAATGTAATCCCTCATTATGTAGGACATGGTGTTGACTTATGTGTAATCTATCTATTGGGGTGTTCTTCATTTTCAAGTGCTTAGGAATCAAGGAATAGAAGGTTGCTGAGTTCAAGAAGAATTAGAAAATTTCCTAAGTAAAATTCATCGAGTATACACATGAAGTCTCGTGTCATTCGTCGAGACATCACGCAAATACTCATAGAATTAATCGAGTTTACTCGAGAAATTTCTGATGGTTTCTTAAATCTTCTTTAGTAACGACTAAGTTAAATTCGTCGAGTATACACGTGAAGTCTCGTATTGTTCGTCGAGACTTCATGTGAGTACTCATGGAATTCGTCGAATGTTCTCGAGTGGTCCAGTGAGTTAACATAAAATTTTCTTCAGGTCCCATTTTCGACTAAGAAAAATTCGTCGAATGATCTCGTGTAATTCGTCGAATGATCTCGTGTAATTCATCGAATGCTCTCATTGAATTCGTCGAGTTGTTAACTAATTCGTCGAGTGTTCTAAATATGACACGAGTCATTTTGACGAATGGAATTAACAATTTTTGTTGTTTTATTTTTCCGACGGGTTCTGTTTTAAAATGACGGCATGTACGGTGTACGTGGAAGCTCATTTTGGATGGTTATTACTAGGAGTTGCAGATAGAATCCTGTATAAATACCAATGGTTACATTTCAGATTTATTGATCGCTAATTATTATAATAATCCAAAATTCTCTCGACCTAATTTTCAAGATCGTGAATGGCCAAACTTCTCTTCCGATTTACTGTTCTCGGAAACGCTCTTCACGACGATATCATAGTTTACGATCAGTGATTCCTTACAAGAAGAAATTCAGCAGATCACTACTTTCCGATTCTATAAAGGTGTTCTTGATCTAGTCGGATTTCAAAAAAATTTCAAATAAAGATTTTCAAGTTTGTATGTCTTCTCCTCCAACCTTCATTTCAAGATCTATTCTCAAAGAAAGAAAAAGATTAAATCCATTCAAATCTGAGGAAGAAGATTATTTGCAATCTAGAAAGTTGCACAAAACTATTTTTCTTATTGTAGGAAGTTTCTAATTCCGAGTTTGTAGATCTGTGTTTATAGGATCGAGTTATAGGAGATGTTGTTCTCCGAGTTGTAGGAGAGTTGTCTCCGAGTTGTAGGAGTTAAGGCTCTGAGATGTAAGATTGTGATAATCTGAGTTTTGGTGAAGTAATCGAGTCTAGCTCGAAGTGCTAGTTAGGCGAGGCGGGACAGTGGACATACCCATCTTGGGGAACCACTATAAATCTTTGTGTCTGTGTTGTGCTTTTGTGTGTTTGTTATTAGCAATTTTTTATTTCACAAAAAGATGTAGAACTCACATATTCACCCCCCTCTATGTGACTTAGGTAGACAAATAAATACTTTCAATTGGTATCAGAGGCACGTTGTTCGTTAAAAGGTTAATACCTTGAGCAAGATCTCAATCTAGTTGTCAAGTCAAGCACAAGATTTTCCTATATGGACAGAAGCAAGGATATGTCCCTCATGAAGCTGTATGTGTGTTCTAAGGAAAACTTCCCGATGTGGAAGGAAAGAGTCAGGTTCTTCATGGAAGCAGCCGATCCAAGAATCTTTCAAATTATTGAAGAAGGTCCGCATGTGCCCATGATTTCTTTAACCATCAACCCAAGTCTGATGGTTCCTAAGAAGATGCTAGATCTAAATAAAGATGAGATTGTCCCTCTGGACAAGAAAGCAAAGAACATTATTGCAAGTGCGGTGGATGACTTCATGTTGCAAGACTTAATCCACTATAAGTTGGCCAAAGAAATGTGGACTTCTCTAATTGTCCTCATGGAAAGAACGAAGGAGGTTAGGGATGATCAGAAATCCCTCCTCAATCAGGAATACAAGGCATTCAAACAAGGCAAAAAAGACTCGATAGCTGATTTATATGAGAGTTTCTTCAAGATCGTTAACGACCTGAGGAACTATGGTTGAGTGTTCATCAACTACAAATTCTTGAGATCTCTGACGAAAGAATGGGACTACAAGGTTTGTGTGATAAGGGAGTTTGGTAAACTCATCGACATTGACCCCAAAATCTATTCGGAAAGCTTCTTTCATATAAACTTTAGATCAACACAAGGAAAGCTAAAGAAGAGGGAAGCAGATCCTCAACTAGAGAAAAGTCAGTGACACTTAAGGCTGAAGGGCCAAGGAAGGCTAGAGTTGTGTCTCCTGCCAGAACACAAACCACATGTGATTAGGAGGACTCAAAGTCAAGTACCTCATGCTCTGAAATGTTAGATGGAGAGTTCTCTTTACTCCCCAAACAATTCAAGAGGATGTTTAGCAAGAGGAGGTAAATGAGAAATAAGGCCTCCTCATCTAATTATAGGAGATCACATGGTAATGGTGATCACTATAAGAAAAACTACAACAACAACGACATGTATAATTCAAAACCAAACAAACATATTTCAACTAACGTTGTGTGCTATTGTTATAATAATCCAGGGCATATAATCACTGCCTATCCTTACAAGAAGGAGGATGGATCTAAGAAGGAAGAGAGGAGACCCTTCAAAGATAAGAATAAGGAGGAGAAGAGCTTCATTGCAAAAAAGTCGAAGACTCTGAGCGACAACGACTCAAATAAGTCAAGCTCAAATGAAGAAGCCTATTTTGGGCTAATGGCTCAATCAGATGAGGATGAAGGCAACTCAAAGTATAATGGGAAGGTAAATTCTCACACACCTCTCTTTGAGTCTGAAACAACCTTGGAAGTCCATGAATACTATTCTTATGAGGGGGAGTTATACTTATTGGCTCAGTATAAGGTTCTATTGGCAGGTTTTGACAAATGTTGTTTGGTAGTCAAAACTCAGGCCAAGGAGATTAACTCTCATAAGGCAATGGAATTTGATCTGAGATAAGAAATTGAAAAATTGACTACTTTCAGAGATGAAGTCCAATCCTTGAAAGAGGTACTCTCGACCTCTACTGAACTAATAAGGGTGCAAGAGAAAGTCATCGAGGAAATGGAAGAAAAGTTGTTAGCCGAGAAGATGCTTATGACAAACTTCTCGAAGCCAAACACCATCCTTTCTCTCATAGATGAATTTTCTACTCCCAAGAAGGGTAGTGTAGTGGGACACAAATCCACTATGGGTAAATGGAAGGCTATTCAAAGTCACACTATGTTCAAAAAAAGTCATCTTCCCTACAAACAAGTATGACTTTGAGGCATCCTATAGTCACTTTGCTCGACCAATATATGTTGATCCTAACAAAAACTTCCAAGGATGGAGCCGCCCTAGAAATTTTGGAATGAGTGCTTTAAAAGCACCTCATGAAGAAATCATCCTTAAGGATCATGGTCCATTCGTTCATGGACCAAGTGCCAAGAGGACACCAAAGGTAAAGCCTATTGTTGTCAAGCTACTGGAGATGAAGAAGTCTTTTGTGTGCTGTAATCATGAGGCTTCTACTTCCAAATCAGCTGCTTCTACAAGACCACTCGTTAAAAAGGTAAAGCAAGAGGATAAGAGAAGATACAACAGGTTTCACTATTAGTGTTGTGGCAAGGTGAGAGGACTTAGCGCAACCACTCGCACCAAAAGCCCGGACTGTTGGAGGACGACGCCACTAATCTTTAAGTGGCGCCGTCCTACAACAGTCCGGGCTTTTGGTGCGAGTGGTTGCGCTAAGTCCTCTCAATTGGTATCGGAGGGAGGTTGCGGGTTCGAAACCCCGGGGTCGTTTTCGGGGGGGGGGGGATTGTTGGGGCTGCGGTCCGGAATCGCCCCCGCGCTGCGGTGCTATGCGGTAATGGCTTAACTGGTTTCCCCGTGGATCCGCCCGAGGACCTTTGATATAAAGATTAGTGGCGCCGTCCTCCAACAGTCCGGGCTTTTGGTGCGAGTGGTTGCGCTAAGTCCTCTCATGTTTGTTGTACAACCTCCTGGGTTTGTCTCTTCGACTCAACCCTCATTTGTTTATAAGTTGCAAAAAGCTCTTTATGGACTTAAACAAGCACCCAGAGCCCGGTATGAGACTCTAGCTAGTTTCCTGTTAGAGCACAACTTTATTAGGGGAGTAGTTGATAGAACCCTGTTTGCTAAGCATCACAAGGACACCATCCTGTTAGTTTAAGTCTATGTGGATGATATTATTTTTGGTTCCACTGATCCCAAACTATGCAAAAGGTTCTCTGACCTGATGCACTCTAAGTTTGAGATGAGTAGTATGGGTGAGCTGTCTTACTTTCTTGCTCTCCAAGTAAAGCAAGATGTTGATGGCATCTTCATCTCCCAATCCAAATATGCCAAGGAATTGGTAAAGAAGTTTGGGATGGCTGATGCTTCAGCAATGCATACACCCATGGCTACAAATGCAGTTATAGATTCTGATGATCAGGGTAAGCCAGTTGATCAGAAAAACTATAGGGCCATTGTTGGTTCCCTATTGTATTTAATTGCAAGTAGACCAGATATAATGTTTGCCACATGCCTATGTGCTAGATTTCAGGTCAACCCCAAGGAATCTCATTTGATTCTTCTCAAGAGAATTTTGAGATACCTGAAGGGATGTCCAAATTTAGGACTGTGGTACCCAGCTAAATCATAATTTGAGTTAATTGGATACTTTGATTCTTACTATGCTGGTTGTAGAGTTGACAGGAAAAGTACCTCAGGTACATGTCAGTTCCTAGGAGAGAGATTAGTCTCTTGGTTCTGCAAGAAACAGGCTTCTGTCTCAACTTTAACTGCAGAAGCTGAATATATAGCAGCTGCTAGTTGTTGTTCACAGATCCTGTGGATTCAAAACCAGCTTTTGGATTATAGTTACACACACAAGAACACAAAAATCATGTGTGATAGTACCAGTGCTATTTCCATAGCACAAAATCATGTGCACCACTCTAGGACCAAGCACATTGAGATCAGACACCACTTTCTAAGAGATTGTGTGGAAAAGAACAAAATCAGTCTTAAGTTCATATCCACTGACCTTCAGAGAGGTGATATTTTCACCAAGCCCTTAGATGAACAGAAGCATCTGTTCTTTTTGCATCAACTAGGCATGATAAATGGAATAGACCAAGTGTGAATTCTGCCTATGTTGAAATCTGCTCGAATATCATCGAACGACGTTCGACCATAGTCGAACAAGTTGAGCTTATCGTCGACCTATGGTTGATGATTTCTCATTTGTTTGTGAAGACAGAAATAGTCGATCAGTAGCTCGACTACTCTGCTTCAGGAAATGATCGTCGAACGATCGATCGACTATCGTTTCTAATATCTGTTGAAATAGGTCGACGATTATTGTTTTAATATAAACCGATGGTCGACCTAGGTTAATAGATCGTGCTTTTTGTAGTCGACAGAGCTCGTCTTTTCATATTCCTCATTCCTGCTTGTAAGGTTTGACTTGAGCTCTGCCCCGTGCTTTCTACTCTTCGTTTCTCTCGTCTTCCCCAACCAAATCCATGGAGATTGCTCCAGCTCTGCTGACTGTGATGAAGTTTGATGTCGGGTTCAGCGTCGATTTTGATTCCTTCAGTGACTGCGATGCCGACATTCTAGAGATACTGCAGTTATGCAAAGATAAAGTACCGGAGAAGCTTATGTCTACAAGGATTAAGATAAACATTCCAGAGATCAAAGAATGGATCTACACATCGTCCTCCAGCGACGAATCGATGACCGGGACTATCAGCGGCGAGGAGGTAATTCTTACTCCTGCCGTCTTAACACAAACTTTTGATTTGATAAATGGACAAGAAGAGTATGATCAAGATAATCAGGAGTATGGCAGGATGTAGTTTTTGATTGGGCAGGAAGAAGAACTCTAAGAAAGAAGTAACCCTTGGAAGGGTGATTGGGATATTTCTGAGAGAGAAATATCCTCAATTGTTGGGAACAGTTTCTACATCTATCAATGCAAGCAAGATGGATCCCACTCTGTTTGTCAAGTGTAGAAGGAATATCCAGAAGCCTTCACCTGCTGGGGTAGCTCCTGTGTCATCTGAGAACAAAAGGACAGTACCAGTCACTCCCCACCTACCTGAAGAAGGCTCTTCCATTCCCCCCATTCCACCTTCATCTGCATTGCCATCCACTTCAACTACATTACCATCCACTTCCATTGAAGTACCATCTACATCCACTGATCATCTCCCACTGGATTCATCAACTATTCTCCATGCATCACCTCCAGCATCTCCAACACCTTGACACCTTGCTGGGATTTCACATCCTAGTTTTGATCTGTTGGCTTCTGAGACTCTACCAACTCCACCTCAGTCACTAATTTCACCCCAAGATCATATTGATCTTCCTGCATCTACATATCAATCACCAGTTCACAATATATCTCATCAGGAGAACACCATCCCTGATGATCATCCATCTGTTGTGATTCCCCCCTCTACATCTTTTGAAATCACACCAACCTTCATTGCAAACATCTTGGAGCTAATTACTCCTTCAATCAAATCAATGATTGAAGAAGCAATTGCCCCTCTTGTTTCCTCCATTTCATCTCTTACATCCTCCATTACAGCCCTCTCCAATTCTGCTGAGCCCTCTTCTCTTAAGGGCCTGAGT
Organism: Platanthera zijinensis; assembly: GCA_039513925.1. Lineage (NCBI taxonomy): Eukaryota > Viridiplantae > Streptophyta > Magnoliopsida > Asparagales > Orchidaceae > Platanthera > Platanthera zijinensis. Next base: position 116,785,331 of record CM077089.1, on the reverse strand, counting down.
TCAGTTCCCAGATAAGTCAGGCAGGGGGAGATGTTCCAGGAAGATGTCTCAGGACTTCCACTGGTCACTCTTACAGCTGCAGATTCAGAGATTACAACATCAGTTGCAGTTGAAGTTCTAGATATAGCTGAAATTCAAGACACAGCTGTTGCTTTAGAAGTTGAGGTTCTACTCCTATTATTGCCATGTATCTAGAAGGAGTCATTACCTCCTACCTAGATGATCTTTGGGAGTTAGGAAATTCTGCAGGTAATTCAATTACTCAATTCACTGACCTGTTAACTGACATGTTAACCTGTGAATACCTTGAAGGGATGTTTCTATACCATTTAGAAAATTTTTGTGTCCCTTTGGCTACAGATTAAGATCAAGATATTCAAGAACCAGATCCAGAACCTGCTGCAGAATACAAAGAACCTGAGTCTGTTCTACCAGATCAGAAGTCTGTGCATGCCCCAGAAGAACTGGTCCCCAAGACAGTTACTGATGAGTAAGAAGAAAGATCAACTGTGTGGGATGATACTCCTGGATTAGATATGGACACTCTATTGGCTCAAGATGCCATAGAAGAAGAAAGAGAAAAGGCTGCTTTAAAATCCAAAGAAAAAGCTAATCAAGAGATCTTTGATCCCTATGACCAACCTCAGTCATCATATTCTGATGATGAGGAAGATTCTGAGGATTCTGAAGGGACAAAGAAAAGAAAAATTGCTCAAAGAAAAAGGAAAGCTCAAGCTCCTCCTCCTCCTCCTCCTAATCCAGACCATGACATCCCCTATTACATATTGAAAGGGTTTGACCCCAAGTCTAAGGACTATCAACATTGGATGGGATTGTCCAGGAATCAGCAGAAGAAGAGAAAGAAAAGCAAGAGATATGATTCTCCAGTTTCCAAGTGGACTCCCAGAGGTCCTCCTCCTCCTCCTCCTAGTGCAGGAGCTTCAGGAAATATTTCTTCCAATCCCTCAGCTCCTCCATCCAGATTCACTCCTTCTCAGGCTTATCAGAGAAGAGGAAACCCAGGATACCAGGGCAGATCCCAGTCAGGATAGCAAAGACAAGAGGATGAACCTAAAGAGTAGGTGAAGGAGATAGTTTACCAGAAACCTATATTTTCTCCTCCTCCTTCACCTAAAAGAAAAGCTTCACCTCCTAAGGAGAGCAAAAGTCTTCCATCCAGAAAGCCAGCTCAGACAAAGCAAGTAGATTCTAAAGGAAAAAGAGTAATTTATTCTGACAAGTCAAGCAAGAGATTTGCAGAGTTTGCTCCACCATCTTCTCTTGTCATTCAAGAAAACATAGAACCAGCTGCAGGTCTGCTAGACCTTTCTACAAAGTTCAAAACTTTAAAGCCTCTAGATCCAGCTGATGAAAATAAATATGAAAGCCAAGAGCTTAATCCTGAGTTTAGGATGGCCAGATTTCTTGAGTTAGTTGGATCAGCCCAAATTAGAAAAGCTAAAGTTGAAGGCAAAGACATAACAGGCTTAACAACTATGTCAAAATTCAGAGAAAAGGAACTAGACAGATATCAAGTCAGACCAGAAGTTTTTGATGTCTCAAAATATATGGAAATGCATCCAGAGGCTGTTTTGCCCAGAGTAGGAGAATCTAAGATTATTGGAGAACAGGACTTGAAGATTTCAAAGAAGAATGCTCTTGATCCTAAAAGGAAAATTTCCTTTCTTCCTGTTTCTTTCTCTTCTAAACCAGACTCTGATACTATTTAATTTATTTGTATTGACAGTCTGTTTTGCTTGTTTGATTGATTTTATGTTTGATATGAAATGCTGCTTATTGATATGATATGATACACTTTGATTCTAACAGGTTATTGTTGTTTTGATATATATTTATAACATTCTTTTTGTTTTGAGAGACTTGACCTAAATAGGGGGAGATTGTTGGTACCCTAGTTTGGATTTGAGTTAAGTCCTCTCAATTAGTTTCTTGACCCAAGATTTATCTATGGTCAAAGGTTAGTTGTTAGGTTAGATTCCCTCAGTTGTAGAGTTATTACTTATCCAGATGAAAATCTGGTTAAGTTGTTTTTGGTTCGACTATAATCGAACGCCGCTCGACTATCGTCTATTAGTTGATCGACTATCTCTATTAGTTGGTCGACTATCGTCAGTCAGCAGATCGTCTATCTCCGAGTTAGTTCAACTCTGTTAGCTCGACGATCCGTGGTCTCTGTCTCGTCGATCTTCGAGTCTTGCTCGACTTCTTTTGCCCAGACAGATTTCTTGATAGTTCAACTATCTGATAGTTCGACTATCTATTTTGATAGTTCGACTATCTGTTTTGATAGTTCGACTATCTGTTCTAATAGCTCGACTATCTGCTCTGTGGTTCGTTCGACGATCTCTGTGGATCGTTCGACGATCATTTGTCTGCTTTTAGTAATATTGTATTCCTTCTCTTCTGTGATTTATTTCTTATTTATATGGCTTATTTTATTAAAGATTTCTTCATTGATTTTATGTTTATCAAGGCAATCTTTGTCTCATTCTTTATGCATAATTCAAGTTCTATCTGACAAAGTATTTTGTCTTATTAGTTGAAAAATCTTTATGCTTTATCTGTCATGCTGTCCTTTATAGTCGTTAGACACAAAAGTCTTTCTCTGGCCATAAAGAGTTTGTTTTTGATGTGACTTTCTCTAGTATTATTTTAGCAGAATGGATAAGCAGCTTCTAAGAAAGCTTTATCCCTTTTTAGGATGTCTTTCTGCAGGCTATTTTGTACTGTGTTATTTGCAGCCCAGATTGCAGATCTCATAAGAAGACAAGTTTTCAAATCAAGAGAAAGATTAAGGCCGTTTCAAAGGCTGATATAAAAAGAGCTATTAAAAGAAGTTTCTAACGCTCTCACACATATACAGTAACATAGTGATACAGATATACAACAAGAACAAGAAGATACAGCTCTTAGATACTTTTACATTCAGCTGAGAAGAACAATTCTCTTCTTCAATCCTGAGTTCATCCTGCTTCCAGGAACATTCATACACAGAGCCTCAAGAAGAAGAAGAAAGAAAAGCTGTTGAAGAAGAACAACCATTCCACATCAAGAGTCTTCTTCAAGCTGCTCCTTCAAGAACTTCAAGACAACAGATCATCTCTATCAAGAGTTCTGAAGAGATCCTGCACCCTGAAGCAAGGCTTCTTCCTGTATATTCTCTAAGCCAGGGGGAGCTTTGATTCCTTCAGAGCTTTCTATAGCTCAGTGCAATCTTCTAGCTTCTCTAATTTTGTTTAACAATAGAGAAGACATTCTAACTCTCTCAACCTCCTGTACAAAGGGTTATTACTCCCTTCAAAAGTGAACCTTGGTGGCAGGGCACCTTAGCAAAAACCTGTGTTGGATTTTGAGCTCCCGATCAAAAGCTCAAAGGGTCTACTTGATCTACCTGAACCAGATCAGTTGGTGGCAGGGCATCTGAACAAAAACCTGTAGTGGATTCCTACCAGGGTGCTAGAAGAGTGGATGTACCTATTGAGAGGGAACCACTATAAATCTTCTTGTATTGTCTGTGTTGCTTATTTTAATTACTGTATTGTGGCTATGAGTAGAATTAACTAGGATTGCTAATTGCTGTGTTAGGACTAAAGCTCAAACTGTAATTACAGTTAGCTTTCTCTTGTGCACTTCACTTTGTGTTAGGCTCTAGGGTTTCATATATCTATAAACTCATTCCGCAAATTAACTCTAAGGGAGTTGAGTAGATTGTCATATTTTTGAATACTCTATTCACCCCCTCTCTAGAGTTGTATCTATCCTCACTTTCATGCCGTTAGGGGAAATTGGAAGTACCATTGTGTTTGCGGCTTGAATACCAATGAGGAAATTGGAAGTACCCGATTTGATGATGTGTTAGAAGCATACACTCTAGGCTGCCTTGGGTGAAGCCCAGGTGTGCATACATGTTGCATAGTAGGCCCTTTTACCTCATGCTCAACATAGAAACATATTTGTTGTATGAGACATCCAAACCTGTTTTACTACCTTCAAAATACTTGTATATTTACAAACAAAGTGCTGACCTGTAGGGTGGTGGAGTGCCCCGGGGTCCGCTAGGGACGGTCGGGAGGAGATCTATTGGTTACACAGTTAAGGACAGCCTTTGCTGGCCCACGTTACAACCAATTTTTACAGGGCAAGGATCGCAAGCAGGAGCTAGCTCGCTGGCTAAAAAAGCCTAAGCCTCATGAAGTTTCATGTTGTGTAATAGCTCTGTTTTGTGGAATTTTATGCTTGATGCACTATATATTCGGCTTGCAAGTCGAGGTAGCCTAGAAGTGCTTATGCACGTTGACATTTGATGTTCTTGTTTGAGTCTTGGACTCTTATTTATTGTAATGCCTTAAGGCCATGTTGATACTCATATGTTAGTGGATAAATTCTAGTCTTATTTTCTGTTTCTTCTGTGTTTAGTATGAGTTTTGAGTTGGGTAATTTTATATAATCTTATAATGCTTAAGTTATGGTATTTGTATGTTGTGGGGCCCCGGCCGGACCCATATTATACGGTCATTACAGGGAGGTGTTACATCTGTTCCCTTCATATAGACCACCAAAGTGTCCCACATCTTCTTGGAGGTCTGGCAGTGAACCAGATTCTAAAAGGTTGAATCATCTATGGCACTAACAATAATGTTTTGTGCTCTCTTGTCTAATGTAGCCAATATGACCTCATCCTTGGTCATTTCAAAATATGTCTTTGGTGCCTGGACTGTTGCATCCAGAACTGAGACCTTCATAGGGATGAAAGGTCCCTTTTTGATAGTGACAAAGATCCTTGGTTTAGAGGCCTCCATAAACAGCTTGACCCTCTCCTTCCAGATTCCAAAACTTTTCTTTTTGCAGATAGGAAGTTTCATGGAACCCAGCTCCTTATGATTCTCTATTGAACCCATAAGTATACTTCTTTCAGCTACCCATTAACATCTCCTCTGACTGTTAGGTCCTTCTTGAGCAACCTCCCTCTGATATCACTTGAAAGTCTTTGATTTCAAGGTAGCTAAACACCTAGAGAGGGGTGAATAGGTTTTCTAGTCTTTTAAGATTTTCTTTAACTTAGTGTGTTGTGAGTTAGCTAGATTAGCTTGCTTTCAAGACAATCTACAAAAGCACACACAATATTTATAGTGGTTCCCCAGATTATGGGTACGTCCACTGTCCCTCACCTTTCTAATATCTTGTTAGACAAGGCCCCTTCTCCAAAACTCAGCTCCTTAGAGCTTACAACACGGATCCCTCAGGATCTCTGTCTCCTCCAAGACTTACAACTAGGACACAAGGCCCTACCTCAGAGGAAACTGCTCCTACAGCTCAGTGATCAAAAGACCACCTACCTCAGACTTGAACACAAGTCCTACAGCTCAGGCTATGGAGGTTAGCCCTATAAATCAGAGAGTATTACTCTCCTACCTCAGGCACAAAGGCCCTACCTTAGGCATAAAGGCCCTACCTCAGGCACACAAGCCCTACACTCAAATCCACATAGAGATCCTACCTCAGATCAATAAATGATCCTACACTCGGCCTTTATAACACAGGCTTACACTCAGATACAGAAGGATCCTACAACTAAGATCCAAGAATGGATCCTACAGAAAGAAAGGAGTTTGTTGTTCTTGATTTGACACCAGAGAAAATTTCTTTGTGCCTGTCTTCCTGGACTGAGTTATCTCATCCCTAATTTTCTTCACAGTAATAGAAAAAATATCTTCAGTAAGTAGCTTCCTGTGCTGGAAGAAACTCAGAAACCAAGTTCCTAAACTTGCTGAAGAAAACTCTTCAATCAGCTAACCTAGAATGTAGAAACCAGATGGCTCTGCTCGTTCTTTGTTATCAGAATCTTATTTGAACTTGCAGTAGCAGAAGAAATGAGCTACAGCTAACTTGCTGGACCTTTTGGAATAGCTTGTTGTACTTTTAGGTTTCAGGCTCGTCAACAATGGCGAGGAAGATGAAGTTCAGCAGCAACTGTTCGAAATGAGAAAACCCTAAAAGTTATTTTCCATCCGCTGAACTTGTCCCCTTTTATCTTCCGCCGATTAACGACTACTTGACCAGTGGGGACCACCTGTAGTTGTTGGCTGTAACTTTGCTTTTACATGTGTTGACATATAATAGGCTCCCAGCGCCTTTTGTCGTGTTCTGTAGCTTTCCTGCAATGAATTTGAACTCTGTTGACTTTGTTGACTTTAGCTGACGCCTGCATCTGTGGACTTAGCCAAATTCGCAGATTCAATCCATGCGTTGAGTGAACTGACTTCACTCAACAAATATGGACTTAGCCAAATTCTCTGCATTATCAGGCGTTGAGTCCATTGAGTGAACTTGCTTCACTCAACGCCTCTGGACTTGGCCAATATCATCTTCACTATTATGCGTTGAGTGTGTTGAGTGAATAGCCTTCACTCAATGCTTTTATCCTTAGACAATCTTTCTACTGATTTGGCATTGAGTGTGTTGAGTGAGCTTTCATCACTCAACGCCTTCTTTGACTTTTACAGTCTAACTACTTAGGCGTCGGGTGAACCTTCATCACTCGACGCATTTGGACTTGGCCAATCTTTCTGCCTCTGCTAGGCGTTGAGTGCGTTGAATGAACTGTCATCACTCAACACATCTGGACTTAGACAGATTTTTTTATCTATCTTCTTAAGCTTTGACTGGCCTCTACTCTGTCAACGCTTTCCTCTTTGGCGTTGAGTGAGCTGTTCTCACTCAATTATTCTGGAATTAGCATGAATTCTTGATAAAATCTTCAAATGCTTGAGCTTGTCTCAATGCTTCTTTGCAGGCATTGAGTGAGCTTTCCTCACTCAACGATTCTGGACTTAGTTGATTTTTCGACTTCCCAATGTTGATGCTTTGACAGACTCAGCTATACTCGATGCCTTTTGTTATATGGCATTGAGTTAACTACCTTCACTCAATGCCTGTGGACTTAGCCATAGAATTGCTTTGTAGACTTTTGTGCTTTGACTGTCCATACCTTACTCAGTGATTTTTGGCATCTAACGTTAAGTGAACTGGCTTCACTCAACGCCTGTGGACTTAGGCGATTTTCAGCCTTTCCAGCATCCTTCTTATACATCTAGCGTTGAGAAACTAGCTTCACTCAACGCCTGTTGACTTAGACAGATTTTTATCTCTCCACTACTCTACCTTGTGACCACCTGTCACAACCACTTGGAATACCTGTCCAATCAATGTGACAAGTACCAACCTGCATTCATGAACTTGAACATACATCAAATACAACTATGTGTATACCATTGACTTGTTTGACTTCTACAAATCTGGGAAATTGTGAGCAATGGACCCAACAAGGGCGTTGTAGAGGAGGAATGAATCAGAGTCCGGACACTACGGAGGTGAGGATGAACTTGGGCCATCATAATCGCAATTCTAATAGCTTCATTTTACGCCCGTTGTGTAGCAATATCCATGGAGGGAGGCTGATGTTTTATCCAGGCCTCCACCAAATTTTTGGCCTTGGCAACAAAAGATGTCAAATCACTTGTTGTCCTAGGATCCAGAGCTGAAGCGTAGAGATGATATCAAATAGATGTAGCAAGCTATCTTTATCAGAGTAGAGAGAGTGAAGCTCCTCCCACATCGCCTTAGTAGTCTCATGATACATGGCCATGTGATATGGCTCGGTATCCATGGAATTGTGGATCCATGATTGAACTCGATCGTCATCACGAATCCACTCATTAGTGGGAACAGTAGGAGAATCCCGAGTAATATGATGAAGGAGGTCCTTGGTCTGGAGAATGCATCGAATAGAATGCACCCATTCCACAGAATTTTGTTTAACACTGAGGGAGATAGTGGTTATTTGAAGTTCATCACGAACTTCAGGAGAAGGAACAACGACACTAGCGAGAAGAGAAGAGGAAATCGTTGAATCCATGACTGCAATAGAGAAGGTGGCCGGTTTAATAGACTCATACGGACTGGCAGAGAGCAGCAAAGGAAAGAGGTCGCATGAGGTAGAAGACCAGAGAATTTGCAGCAAGTAGGAAAGACGAGTCAGCAGCGGCTAGAGGAGAGGCTGGAAATGGCTTAAGCAAGGGTCTGGTGGGCAGCAAAGTTAGGCCGGTAGCGACTAGAGAAGTGGTTGACAATGGATTAAGCAGGATACAAAGAGGGAAAAGGTCCGCGGCGAATAAAAAAAACTACGGCGAACAGGAGATCGCAACCAATAACAGAGAGAATCAGACTGCAGCGATTAGAGAGAGGCAGGAAGAATGGCAAGTTGCGGAGAAGCTCGTTGCGGGTAGAGAAGAAATCGTTGCGGGCTGAACCAGCGACCAAAAAATAGAGGCCAAGAGGTAGTCTGGGAGTTGTAAGACCCCATTTTTTCTTTTTAAACCACCGGGGTCTTAGGCCCAGAACCGCCGCTTTGCGGTGACACCTTCACACACGGGAAGGTCGCCACTACAAAACGTCGATCCTATCGGCCGATTCGATCACAAGACAGTAGCAAAATAAAGAAGAAAGCAAGTCCACAACAATCACATGTAAAGTAAATAGTCTCCACGAAGGAAGTGTCCACAGATATAATAAAAGTACAGAAAGTAGGGCTCATGCCCGGTACATAAAAATACTCATTACATATCTCTCATAGCGGAAGCAAAACTAAATAACTACTAGCGATCAGAACTCACAGTCCTAGCTGTCTGAACTCCGGTACTAGACTGCCCCATCTCAAAGCATGCCGACCTCCAGGGCTGCTCCTCCATGATGGGCTCCACGATCCCCTAAAATGATGTGGTTCGAAAACCGTTAGTCTAAAAGACTAAGTCATATCATCCCCCGCCCCTTTCCCCATGGCTCCTAGGCACCGAGCGGGGAGGAGGAAAGGAGAGGTAATGAAGGTGGAGAATGACAAATAACAGGTGACGGTGGAACTAGTCTAGCAGTTCTATGTAAACATGTAGTAGTAACAAAAGCATGTAGAGTAAGCAAAAGTATACGAAGGCAAAATACGAAACATGTAACCTTAACTTATAAGAATGCCCATACAGACTTATAAGCTAAGGGATTTTCTGCAAGGCTCCTATCATATAAAAATTCTCATACTAATTTATACGATAGGGTGTCTGTTTTCTAGCAAGCATACAAGTATATTTACTGAATAAAAACCTTAACTTATAAGCCCGCTCACGCGAACTTATAAATCAAGGGGTCGTTTTGCAGGGCCTATTGTATAAAGCGTCCCATACTACTTTATACAATAGGTGTCAGGGTTATATGCAATGGTTATGCTATGACATGCAATTATGCCATGATGTGAACATGTACATGCAACTCACCCACACTACTCTGTGTACACAGACCTTTAGTTCCCCCTTTTTGGAGCCGAACCTCCCAGGATACCTCCATAGTGGCAAACGGAAGCGGTGGGTTGGGCTTCGCCCACCTCTAAACCGGTAATTGTACTACCAGTCAAACCTATCGTACACCTCAACACTGGTGCACTAATCGGAGCTCCTGCATACTCTTGCCGGCTGGCGCACCGGACTTTTATGGCGAAGTGCTAAACCACACTTGCCGAGTCGACGTATTGGCGTCGGTGCATCGACCCTCCAATATCGAAGACCTACCACCTTATACCTTATGCACATGGAACCTTATGTATCACCTACCGAGATAAAGCTCTCAGGACCATCCCGTCCGTCACAATCAACAACCGAGCCAAAGCTCGCCGGGCCAACCTGCCCATCTCCAAATCCACCGAGCCTACAACCCGAGTGACCAACCTAACATCCCGAGATATCGAGGTGAGTGAAAGTGAATCTCTATTTATGCTAGTTACTCTTGCAATTCAGTTTTACCTACAGTTTAGGCTAGCCCAGGACTGCCCCCGACATAGCCTGTGAAGGGCACTAGGAACTACAATGGGCTGAAGCCCAAAGCTTCCTTTCGCAAGACACTTATTATTATTGGTTGTTACCAAACTATCAATCCCTTTAATGTTGTACTGGATCTAACCCTAGTGTATTTTGACTCTTTCTCTCTCCCCACAGGGAAGACGATGTTTTGTCGACCCCGAGCACCTCTTACCACTAGTCAAATCTCCCACTCCTCATCACAACTCCCGATGATGCACTCATTTAACTTATCAGATCAACACACCAACATCTCAACTTTCTGGGTTCATCTGCATCTTATCATGATTTCTGCAGTTTTACTAAACGCAGACCATCCTAAGCTATATGATGTATACAATGGGAGGTACTCAAAATTATCATCCAATATCCCTATAATTATTATAGGGGGTCTATCATGACACGTTTAGCCTAAATCAAGAAATTCATAATTTTCCTAATTTATCTGATAATTTATTTAATTTCCTAAGAACTCCAAATGCCCTGGTTTTGAACATGAAGTACCCTTTTCAGTCAGGCAAGATGCATCACAAAATTAAGATAAATACAAGGCATCTATGTTACTGTAAATTCAAAGTCTCCCAATTTTTCTAGAAAATAAAGAACTCTAAATTTTATTTTGAAATATATACCATTTTCATATGTTAATAAAGTAAGTACAGAAATTGTACATCCAAAAATTGTGAATAAATTTCATCATGAAAGAATTGACCTAATAACAGTACTGATCAAGTTTCACAATTTTACAACAAATAATGAGCATTGAATAAATTATTGAACAAGTTTCCATTTTTATGAGCTTGTGAAGTAAGTACTGTAAATATGCATCTATAAATTGTAATAAAATTCATGTGTGAAGATAATAACCAAAAACTCTCTATGCCCAAATTACACATATTTCCTATGGTCAGGGAGGTCAAAAATAATAAATAATCAATTAAGCGCTAACACTTGTATAACAAAGGAAGTACCAAATTAATTCCTCCAAAATTCCCATTAAAATTTACAAAGACTCATACTAACCCAATGACTACTCTACCCAAATTTCACAATTTTTCACAGAGTTTTGATAGCCTATTATACCATTACAAAATTTGTGACATAAACTAGGGTTAGGGTTTTGAGAGGCCTAACTGTCCCTAAGTCCGCTAGTATTTTCATCAGAGGACCTTAGCTACCATAAGGTTCTCTCCACCAAACTTCAAGTTCATACAAGGGAATTTGACCACCTACCCTTCTCAAACCCCCAAAGTCCAAACATAGGGTTTGAACTTGGGTCCTAAGGCAATTCAATCCCAAACCACCCCATATCCCATATGAGGGTGTTATATGTCATGCCAAACCAGTGGCCCAAATCTCAGCCTCTATTGAGGTGATTTGACTACTCAAAGCTCAAAGTGCACTTTTGACCTAAATACCCTTATTATGGCAAGGCTAGGGTTTGTTAAAAATCAAACCAAATCATCACCAAATGGGATTAAAATTTATACAGAGGCCCATAATGACCCCAAGAACCTCTCACCAAAATTTGGGAGCATTTGGAGGTCATTAGGTCTCTTAATTAATTTAAACCTGATTTATTAAATTATTACCAAATCCATAGGAAAATAATATCCAAAAATTCTCATTTTGGGATATGTTGTTGGTATAGGTGAGAGTGACCCCAACCCAAATTTCAGATCATTTGGATGGCTGGATTGGTGGGAGCACTCAAACTAAGCTCTGATCAAGCCTATGTATAGACCTCACCAAAATCGGTGTTGTGTCAAACCACTTACCCAAATTGGTTGAAATCAATTTTAAAATAAAGTAGACTTCAATGGCTACAATTTTTATGTTGACCACTGTTCAAGTTTCAGCCTCTAAGGGCCTTATTTTTCTGTTTCAAAATGAGTACAGTAAATGGATAAAAATACACAATTTATATAATAACTAAATCATCAATCATTCAACGGCCAAGATTTCGTCTTCTTCCTTGAGCCTAAGGTCACGATTTGCCCGACCTGGAACCATTTCCAGTCAATTTCCCGGCCACCCATCCACCTCCCCGGCCGGCCACTACCGCCACCACCTCCGTTGAGGTGGGGGTTATCGTCGGGCGGCGGCACGGCCGCCGGAGGGGCGGTTTCCGGCGGACCCGCAAGGTTGAAAAACCATGGAAATTTCAGAAATTTCCAAACCCGATCGGGCTCAATTGAGCCCGATTCTTTCTCTAAAGATTCCTAAGATCTAACCCATGAAGGAGTAGGGGAGAACCTTGCTTGCGGCCTGGAGACGCGTCGATCGCCGGGAAGCCATTGGTGGTGGTGGCGGCGCTCGGTTTCTGCAACAACACAGTGAATTCCTTCGGCTCCTTCAGGTAATGGGTGGAAATGAATCCTAATAGTCCTGTGATGCTTTTAAAATGATAAAAATGGGGGCGGGGAGGGGTCTAGCTGGTGGTGGCCATTAATGCCCCTTGAAGAGCTTTTCGGTAACTGCAATTCTCCTCCCTTAGTTGTTGTCATGGCCGGGAAAACCCTTGGCCTTCTCTTAACTGGTCGGGGGAGGTGATTCCAGCAAGAAGAGTGGGCCCTTGGCCTTCCAAGCCATGAATGACATTTACTCCTCACTTTCTTTCTCTCCATTAAAAATGGAATTTGGGTTAAACCGTCTGCCACGTGGCACCCTACTACTGGACCGCTTATTATTGTTTAAATAAGTCCTAATGAAAGGAACGGGGTCAATTAATTCATCTTGGCGCAATTCCCAAAAAGACCCCGGTTCAGCCTATTCAACAAACCAGCAAACAGGGCCGAGAATTTCTCTAAGGCAAAAGCGTTGAGACAAGCCTCCACACTCAACGCCAAAATCTCCAGGACTTTTCTAAGTACAATGGCGTTGAGTGAGATCAGCTCACTCAACGCCATTCAGGCTATGGAGTTGAGTGAGCTCAACTCACTCAACGCCATTTAGTCTATGGCATTGAGTGAGCTCAACTCACTCAACGCCATGATTACAGAAAATCCTTTCGTGTTAATTGGCGTCGAGTGCACTCAACGCACTCAGCGTCATTCAGCCCATGGCGTTGAGTGCACTCAACGCACTCAACTCCACGAGCCCAAAAGTCCTTCTAAGTAAAAATGGTGTTGAGTGCACTCAACGCACTCAACGCCATTCAGCCCATGGTGTTGAGTGTACTCAACGCACTCAATGCCCCGAGCTCAAAATTCTTCCTAAGTAAGATGGCGTTGAGTGCACTCAATGCCACTAGCTAGTGGCATTGAGTGCACTCCACGCACTCAACGCCCGAGCCCAAAAACCTGTCTAAGTAGATACCTGATCTACTCGTCGAGTCTTGTCGACTCACTCGACGCTTCCCGGACTTGAGTCAACTTGGCCTCTTTTTGGTTTACCCCAATGGGTCCTTAGCAACCCTATGGACTAGCCAACGTGTTAAAGGTATTGTGGTAGGGTTATGAGGTCAAGTTGAAGCCCTAAAGTAAGACCTTAGGTCTGATGTTGAGGATGTGCTATAAGCAGACCAAGGTGATTTCCACCTTGGGCCTCGCCCACTTGATCTTGAGATTCTGATGGTTTTGTCATGACCTGGTCATGACAAAAGAAAGACCTAGGGGTCTAGTTGTTTGAGGGATGTTACAAGAGTAGAAGAACGCGGCCACAGTAACCGCATGGATAGCAAGGTCAGTTCGCTCACACAGTAGTGCAAAAAGAGATGATAAGATAGACAACTAATTAAGCAAAGAAGTAGCTGTCTGAGGAGAGAAGAGAGTGGCGGGCAGAGAAGTCCGCTGGAAGCACTTGGCGGATAGAAGAGTCTGCACGACAACCACAGTGGTTACATATAGAAGATGACAACAAGAGGAGCCTGCCGATTTTGGCAAAAATGTTGCAGGCAAAAGAAGGGGCAGACTGCACGAGTAGGAAAGAAAACGACGAGCCGGGCAGACCGCAGCGGGGAAGATGGATCGGGAAGATCGCAGCGGGTAAGGCAGGCCACGCTAGTAGTTGTGGTGGGACCCAGTCGCCAAAGCTATAAAAGCAGGAGGAAAGTCAACCGAAACGGAGGGAAGCAGCGTGCCACAAATCCTGCAGACTAAAGAGAATAGGTCGCTTGAAGGGAGAGTAGAAGGCCGTAGAAGACAGATTACAAGAGAAGTGAGTACCCAAAAAATAGACCGTAGAATGCAACAAATCACAGAAGGGCAGACGGTTAAAAAGGACAGACTGCCTAGTTGGATTGGGTCCCTCTGATACCATGTAGAAGAGTGGTGTAAACCTTGTATATAATTCTTGAATTCCAAATTACAAGTATGATTACAATTATATAGGGAGAAGAGAGAGAGTGAGAGTGATCCCTTATATATGATGTGGGACTAATACATGAGAATGAAGAAGATATATAATGGGCCTCTAAATGGGCTTTTACAACATGTTTTCTAACTATTTTCTTACAAGTATAATTTATTCTGATTGTGAATAAATTGCCTATTTTGTAGTATTTATTATTCAACCATGTAGTATTCAATTCACTTATTATTTGACTGTGTATTCTCTTTGCATCATGTTAGATCAGTATAGTGCGAGCTAGTCTTTTAAATTACATACACCTTAATTCTATTCTTCTAATATTGTATAATGTAGAGTTCCCTGTTTTATAGTGGTGTGATAGATTGTGTAGGGTATTTCACCACTTTCTTTAAATCAAAATATTTTTTTGTAATTCCTAGAACTTTCTTTGAAGCTATCTTTGAGACGTTCACATGTGAATTTAGGGTTGGAATAGGATTTAGGCCTTCTTTTGGATCGTTTGAGCTCTTGCACCATTCTCATATCAGTTCACCATTGCTCACCCACTTTGAGCCTACCACATTCCTTTTGATTAACACACCTCTCATAATCACCAAAGCTCTATAGCCTTCCCAACTTCATGCTTAAGCTTTGAAATATTTTAAGAATATGGATGATATGATAAAATTCATCATCCTTAGTTTGTTTGAAAATGTATATAATTGGGAGTGAAAGCATAAAATTCATCACTCTCAATTCTTGGTGTTGGTGAGATCTTTTCTTATGATGTGAGAAGAAGAGCAATCTTGATTGGGATAAGAGAATAAAATTTATTATCCCGAATTTTTGGTATTTTGAGTTACAAAAAGAAGGGTGA
Source organism: Platanthera zijinensis (assembly GCA_039513925.1). Lineage (NCBI taxonomy): Eukaryota > Viridiplantae > Streptophyta > Magnoliopsida > Asparagales > Orchidaceae > Platanthera > Platanthera zijinensis. The sequence goes on along the minus strand of CM077089.1, from coordinate 116,770,247 downwards.
GAGGATATAATTCATCGCCACATTCAAAAAAATTATGATAGAGATATTTGTGGCTCACCGTTTTTGCTTTTGTGTAGAAACAACCCTTCATGTTTATCATTGACCACCACGCCTATTGCCCAATCCAAGTTTCTCATCATATTTAAGCCAAAGTGATTCTAATCTGAATTTCATTCGTGCTGTGGAGGGGGTGTTGATAAACAAGCCTATGAGAGTTATTCAATGATGGATTCTATTGTTGTTGTTTTGAGTGGTTGAGATTTGGGAATCTGAATCTAATATGATCTACCTTTCTTACTACAATAATCTTGGAATGATTCATCCGTGCATTTCCCAGGATAGGATTGTCTTCTTTTGCAATTGTAAAGATATCACGGCTCATACTAGCATTATTTTATAGTTTTGATTGAATTTTCATAACAAATATTATAGTCAATTATAGCATTACATCATTGAATGTTAAACCTCATAAATATCAATTTTGAACCCCATAGGTGAGTGTATTTGCTAGGGACAAGCAGACCGATAAGTTTGGGGGTATGTGATACCACTATTTTATATTGTGTTTTCTCTCTGTAATTCACATAGTTGTCATGCTTATGTACCATACCTTTAGTGTAGGTTTATGCATGTTTCTTTTAGTAAAGTGTTCATGAAAATCTGGGTATTCGATTGTGAATCACTGATGTAGACATTTTCAAGATTTTTGGAAAGGTTATGTTCAATTTTGCACACAAGCCAGTGCCTCATTATGTGCCCGCCCGTGCGTGCATTGTTCAACAATTCAATATTCTGGGCAGACTTTTCAGTGTTTTGTTATTGGCGCGCATTTTGTTCATGCATGTCCATGCACAAATTTTAATTGCATGTGTGCGCTTTAGAATAAAAATCCATGGTTTTGTTGTCGGGCGTGCGTTTTGTTCATGTATGCTCGTGCACACTCTGTGGATGGGCTTCTGCAGACATTTCATTAAGATCCAGGGTACAATCATTAGGCGTTCGTTTTGTTCATTGCACGCTCATGCACCCACGCCCGCCCGCACCAGTTTATCTTTGTTCTTTGCAAAAGGACACGCACGCTCGTGCATATAATGTCACACAGGTCTTGTGCATTCGTTTGTTTTGCTTCTAGAAATATTGATTTTTAGGTCATTTGACGGGAGATCTCCATTCCCATTACTGTTTTCACGCCTCTAAGCTCTGCCCAAGTGATTTTCAGAGAGTGAATCTTCCATCCATCTCCATCCAAAGCTTCATGGGTGGGTTATAAGCAAAAAAAAAAGATAGCTGGAGGATCGATTGCAACAACATGAGGTTTCAGACAACTTGAGAAGAAGACAGGTCAATTAGTTGGAAGTGACAACTCCTTCCTCTACCCCGGACGGCAGCCGAAGGTTTATCTGAAGAGTTTAAGTGATCGTTTGTTGGCTCTCCCCATTCTGAGGAAGAATCATCATTCTCCTTGTATTTGTGGTGCTATAGTTGTCCTACCCTTTATTTCTTGTTTAGATTTTCTACACTTTTCTTGGTTGTAATCTTTCATCGCTTTAAAATTTAGGATCGAATCATATATATGTATTGGATAATTTCTATTCTGTTGCATTATTGATTGCCCTTGTCATATATATTGGTGTGAGGGTGAAATCTCCCTTATAGTTTGTGGATACGCTCATGCTAATTGCTTAGTGTTGAACTAAATGTATTTTAGTAGTAGAATTATATTTTTCTCAAATTAATTGTTTGTTTAGATAGCTCAAGATATAAGACATCTTAGTATCTTCACTTGCGTTCCACGTGATTCAATACTCGATGAGAAACCTCCATTTTATATTACTTCGACCAATACACTGCCGATGTTAATCCTCCAGATAATGGTCGTCTCAAATTAATTGTTTGTTTAGATAGCTCAAGATATAAGACATCTTAGTATCTTCACTCGCGTTCCACGTGATTCAATACTCGATGAGAAACCTACATTTTATATTACTTCGACCAGTACACTGCCGATTGCTAATCCTCCAAATAATGGTCGTCTGTAGTTTAGCGGTAAATCAATTGACATAGAAATAATAGCATTTACAGTGTATCAGAAGATATTTAAAGAACTAGTTTTTCAGTATTTGAAAAAAAATATGAGAATTTAGTGTTGCACATACAACGTACAAATAAAATGGTCAGTTACTGTTCTTATATTTTTTAATATAAATAGATGTCTCTATTTATATTAGAAAAATATAAGAACAGAAAGTGACCATATAAAGATAGGGCACAATGACGACAAATGATCCATATAGCTGACCCCACTATAGTGGGATAAAGGCTTGAATGTTGTTGTATAAATAGATGTCTCTAGATGGCAGGATATTACATTAGACAGAGTGGGCCTAAATATTTCAGATATGATAGATCTAGGACTAATATTCTGGATAATATTGACTAAATCTAGTCAGGTAAAGTCAATTAGAAATTGTAGCAGACATTATCTTTCAGTTGCTAAAAAAATATTCGGAAAGGAGTTGTCAAAGCCACCAGCCAATCAGTATCACCTAGCTTTGAAGCAAGTTTTTTAGAAAACACAAAACATGAAATCCTACTGACATCTAATGAAAAATCCATCATTTATCATTTGGGCACACCCAAGATGTCATAGTTAGAAGATTGCTTTCTCTGCTAGCAAGGAACCGCATATTGCGCCTGTTAAAGTAATGAAGAAGAACTCCCATTCCTTGGCGTCCGGGTCTTAATCGCAGAAGAAATTTAATTTTTGAACGTATCTTCAAATGGATTAAAATTTAGAGTTTTAGCTGTGAAGCTTAAGCTTTAAAAATGTAGAAAGCAAATTAACCAATTATTGTTAAAAGAATCACGCTAAATTTGTTGTCAAAGAGTATGAAATTAAAGAGGACCATCCAGCAGAAAAAGAAGCAAATCTAACCCAGGACTCATAGTTTTATGGGTTAGCTAAATAGCAGATACTACAGTCTACAAGTAGCTAGCAACATTAGTCATATAGAAGGCCAGACTCCGTCCCTGATTTCGTGGGTGAGACCTCTTAATAGATAATTTTCTCTTTAGTCACTACTACCAAAGATCCCGCCTTTGAAAAATTGTGGAAAGAGTTTTGCCAAAATACCCATTCAAAAAAGTTTAACATTACACCGAAAGAATCTATTAGTTTTTAGTGAAGTTTAATTTATGTTTTTGCTTTATGGATGAAATTTGCTTTATGTAAGTGAGTGCATTATTGTTTTACTCTCTGCAAGTGAGAATAAAAATTTCTCCCATGATTTTCACCTGGATGCAATATCCTCTTATAAAAAGAGGGCCGAAGCAGCCTAAAGGACACACGACGAAGAAAAGAAAAGATGAGTTAGTGAAGAATTGGTTTGCGAGTCTTATGCCTCTTGTAAGCTCTTATTTAATAAACAAAATATTTTTGAATCATCTTGTGCACTGTAAGTATTTCACCTTTTTCATATTTATTGAATAGAGAATAGTCTACTTCCCATCCCCTTTGGAGAAAAGGAACCTAAGAAGTCTCGTGCCTCTGGAGATGATCCACGTGTGCTCGTAAGCTCTATCCATGGATGGTTGAGGCCAACCCTAGGACATAAAAAAAGAATTAATTAAGAACTCCATAACTCAAGAACTATGCATTAGTATTGTAAAAAAAGAGCGAGAAAACACTCAAGAGGTAAATAAACCGCAAATTTTATTGTTCGAAAAAGATAATTATTACATATTCATGCCCCCCTATTTATGAAATCGGGGGAGATGAGAGAATACAACAACCGATATGGGACTAAATACAAGTCGGGCGGTCTACGCGGTTTGACATAGTTAAACCGCTCACTATACAACCAATAACAGAACACCAAGAGGCAACTAGGAAAGTCGTCTAACTGCCAGGGAAGACTGCTAGTACAGGCCGCCAGACCGCAACTGCGGGTTTCAACCAGACTGTAGTTGCTACAAGCTACCGGATAGCAACCGCGGGTTGCCACTAAACCGCAGTTGCGGCTAACCATCTGTTCGCTGATGCGGCTTCAACCAGACCGATGCGGCTTCATCCAGATTACTGCGGCTCACCAACAGACCGCTACTGTGACTCTCTGCCAGACCGATGCGGCTTCATTCAGACCGCTACGACTAACCGGCAGACCGCTGCTGAGGCCTTCTGCCAAACGTTGTGGCTTCCTTCAGACCGCTACTGCTGCTGTCCACCTGACCGCAAGCTAAGGTACACCACTAGACCGCTGGACCAAACCGCTAGGTCGCTGAGATAGATAGACCGCTGCGGTTAGACTTAAGACCGCTCGGTCTCCTCAAGCTCCAACAGTCCCCCTCAAGCTGGAGCATATATATCTACTATGCCCAGCTTGCTGCAAACCTCCTCGGAAGGAGTAACTTGCTTGGTGAAAAAATCAGCTAGTTCTCTCTCGGAGGTAACAAACGGAGTGCAAATCTGATTCTTCAAAATCTCATCTCTAATGAAGTGGCAATCAACCTCGATATGCTTCGTCCTCTCATGAAAGATAGGATTCTTCAAAATATATATGGTTGTCTTATTGTCACGGAACATAGGAAGAGGATGATTATAGACTTCTCTCAAGTCCAATATAAGAGCTCGTAACAATTTCTACTCATAGGTAGTTGAAGTCATGCTCCTATACTCTGCTTCAGCACTTGATCTTGAAACCACAGCCTGCTTCTTACTTTTCCAGCTGACAAGGTTTCCTCCTACAAAGGTGCAAAAACCTGATGTAGATTTTCTATCTTCTTTGTCATCAGCATAGCTGGCTTCAGAGTATGCTTCAACTTTAAGATGATTATTCTTCTGAAACAACAAACCCTTTCTTGGAGACCCTTTCACATAATCAAGAATTTTCATGGCAGACCGAAGATGATACTCTCTAGGACTCTGCATAAACTGATTGACCTTTCCAACCGCATAATAGATATCTGGTCTAATAAAAGTCAGATATTTGAGTTTGCCTATAAGACGTATGTACACAGTGAAATCTAGAAGAAGAGGAGAATATTCAGTCCACCCCTTATCATCTCCAACCACCATCGGGCAACGAGCAGGTTTTGTGTCAAGAAGACCGGTCTCCTTTAAGAGATCTATCGCATACTTTCGCTGTGAAAGAACCACCGAGTTCCTTTTTCGTGAAATCTCAATGCCCAGAAAGTACTTCGGAGGTCTCATATCCTTAGTAACAAAATGTTGTCAAAGATGTCATTTGGCTAGATAAATGTCTTCTTTATCATCACTAGTCAGAAGAATATCATCAACATAGACAGCAAGAACCACAAGGCCTTTAGTAGTCTTGCGTATAAACAAATAATGATCAGCAGAGCTTCGACTGAACCCAATAAGAGAAATAACTCCACTAAACTTTTCAAACCAAGCTCGTGGACTCTGCTTTAAACCATAAATCGCCTTTCGAAACTTGCAGACCTGAGACTCTCCCTGAGCAACATACCTAGAAGATTGCTCCATGTAAACCACTTCTTGCAAATCACCATAAAGGAAGACATTCTTCACATCTAACTGAGACATCTCTCAGTCTCGATTAACAGCCACAGATAAGAAAACGTGTATATTACTGATGCGCGCAACAGGAAAAAAAGTATCATAGAAATCTACCCAATATGTCTGAGTAAAACCTTTTGCCACAAGCCTCTCCTTATAGCGATCAACCGAACCATCTGGAAGATATTTAACAACAAAGACCCACCGACAACCAATCATGTCAATGCCCAAAGGTGGAGGAATAAGAGTCCAAGTAACTCTCTCAGTTAATGTGTTCATTTCTTCATCCATAGCGGCTTTCCACTGAGGAATGGAAAGAGCTTCTTGATACGTAGACGGTATAACAATAGAATAAATAGCAAGAGCAAAACGCTTTCCATCCGGGGAAAGCTGAGCATAGGAGACAACCACATTAATAGGATGCTTAGTGCATTGTCGAACGTCCTTCTGCAGGGCAATGGGAAGATCAAGATCACTCTTGTCCGAAGGAGGCAATGCACTGCTAGAAGAAAGAAGAGGCTCGACAACAGGTATATAAGGCTCCAAGGGCAAAGAATTTGTCTCGAGAGAAAGAGACGGCACAACAGGAGCAGTTGTGGAAAGAGATGGTTCCGAGAGAGGTGCCGAAATAATAGGCATGGAAGAAGAAGTATCAGAAGGCAAGAGAGAAGAGGCAGGAGAAAAATACGGTGTATCTTCAAAGAAGGTAACATCAGCAGACACATACTGTTTGTGCATAATAGGATCAAAATAGCGATATCCCTTCTGAGTCGGACAATAACCAAGGAATATGTATTTAACAGAATGGGGGAAAAAGTTTGTCACAACCAGGAGAAGGTATGTGAACAAACGCCGTACATCCAAAAATTTTAGGAGGTAAAGGAAATGACTTGGCCCCGGAATACAAAATAGAAAATGGAGTCTTGCCCTAAAGAATAGATGAGGGTATCTGATTAATGAGATAGCAGGAGAAAAGAATAGCATGAACCCAATAAGACCGAGAAACATTCATTTGTAATAGAATACTGCGAGCAACATCCAAGAGATGACGATTCTTGCATTCAGCAATGCTATTCTGTTGAGAGGTATAGGGGCAAGAAGTTTGATGAAGCAAACTATGGTTCGCACAAAAATCAGAAAATTGTCAGCTGATATATTACTTGACATTATCAGTACGAAGAACTTGAATAGGCACCTTAAACTGTGTCAAGATCTCATTATAAAAGGAGATAAACACAGTATAAAGTTCAGAACGATCTTTGAGGAGATACAACCAAGTACACCGTGAGAAATCATCAATAAAAATTACAAAGTATAAGCTACCTCTACCAACAGTAGCAATAGGAGTCGGACCCGAGATGTCAGAGTGAACAAGTTCAAAATGACGTGAAGAACTACGTCTCGTTCATGTTAGGAAAGAAGAGCGATGATGTTTGCTAAGCTAACAGGCTTCACAATTCAAAGGAAAATCCTTTGAAGGAAGGTCTGGGAAAAAGTAATGAATGAGGCAAGAAGGAGGATGGCCAAGACGACGATGCCATTGCAGAAGAAATGAAGAACCAGAAAGAGCAACATCGTGATCAAGAAATAAGAGGCCACCACTGGCAATTCCAATAGCAATCGTAGCTTTGGAGACAAAATCAGAGAAGAACAAGTGGTGTCTGTAAAAGTAACCGTGCAATTTAACTGAGTGCAAAGAGCATGAACAAAGAGTAAATTGCACGGGAAAGTAGGGACATAAAGAGTGCCCTCAAGCAGCAACGACGAAGAGATACGCACAGTGCCAATACAATGCACAGGAGCAGAAGTCTCATCTGCAATAACAACAGGAGACAGCCTGTTCAGTTCAAGTAAAGAAGAGAACAAACGAGAGTTGTCGGTCATGTGACAAGTGCCAGCAGAGTCAATAAGCCACTTATCAGAGGAGACCACAAGAGCACAAGCTGTAGAGGAGAGAGAGAAACCATCTCAAAGTAAATAAAAACCAAAAGGAAGAAAAACTAACCGCGCGGTTAGAAACAAGTCGTCAAAAGAAGCCAAACCGAACAGGACGACAAACAAGTCGCAGAAAGACAATGACCAAAAGAAAGAGAGAGGCAGAGAATCAAACCACACAGTTTGAAAAGAAGTCAAGTGGAACCGGACACCAAGAGGAGCAAACCAAGAATAGACCGCACGGTTTGAGAAGAAGCCGGATAGAACCGGACACCAAGAGGAGAAAACCAAGAAGAGACCGCGAGAGAAGAGAAAACAACCCGCGCGAGAAAAAAAAAGAAGTCGCATCGACCAAGCAGCGAACAAACCGTGCGGGAAGACCACACGGTCACGGTGATACCACACCAGCGGCAAGAAAAGAGGCCGCGACCTAGAAGTGGAGCCCGCAACGGTTAGAGAAGCCGCAACGGCAAGAAAATAAGAAGAAAGAAAGAGAGAAAAGGAGTCTGTACGGTCAGGGTGACAACACACCAGCGGCTAGCCGCGACCAAAATGTGGAACTCGCAACAGAAAATAAATCGCAGGAGAGCGACAAGCAAGATAGGGAGGGAAGGGTGGGAAGCGAACAGGAAGAAGCCGGCACGGGAAGCAAACAAGAAGAAGCCGCGCGGGAAGCAAGCCGGAAGAAGCTGCACGGTTAAATAAACAAACCACTATCTATTTGGAGCAAAGAATCGATTTTCACTGATACTATATAAAAAAGAGCGAGAAAACAGTAAAGAGGTAAATAAACCGCAAATTTTATTGCTCTAAAAAGATAAACATAGATATGCCCCCTTATTTATAGAAATCATAGGAGATGAGAGAATACAACAACCAATGTGGGACTAAATACAAATCGGGCGGTCTACACGATTTAATATGGTCAAACCGCCCATTATACAACCAATAACAGAACACCAAGCAGCAACTAGGAAAGTCGTCTAACTGCTACGGAAGACCGCTGGTACAGGCCGCCAGACCGCAACTGCGAGTTGCCACCAGACCACAGTTGCTACAAGCTACCGGACAGCAACCGCGGGTTGTCACTAAACCGCAATTGCGGCTAACCATATGTTCACTGCAGCGACTTCAACCAGACCGCTGCGGCTTCATCCAGATTGCTGCGACACACCAACAGACCGCTACTGCAACTCTCTGTCAGACCGTTGCGGCTTCATTCAGACCGTTGCGGCTAACTGACAGACCGTTGGCGGCCTTCTGCCAGAACGTTGCGGCTTCCTTTAGACCGCTACTGCTGCTGACCACCTGACCGCAAGCTGAGGTACACCACTAGACCGATGGACCAAACCGCTAGGTCACTGAGATAGATAGACCGCTACAATTAGACTTAAGACCACCTGGTCTCCTCAAGCTCCAACAAATATAAAATACTGTTGTATAATTAAGAGGGATATGAAACTTAAATAAAACTAGTGATATCTAAGAGAATATAGTATGAAGTCATGAAATTACCTCACGAACGAGATGTCTGTCCTATAGATCATCCCTAGAGAATAAGATGGGAAAAAGAACCTTTGTACAGAGGGTAGGAATTTCTTTTAGTTTTAATATATTATCACCCCAATCATACAATTGTAGTGCATTATGATTAAAAAAAAGGTGAATCTACATCCATGCGAGTAAAATTTTGAACTTTCTTCCATTGGAAAAAAAGAGAAACTAATCCCAAACCATTTCATTTCCCTAAAAATATATAAAAAAGTAAGGTTGATAAAGAATGACATCAGAACAATAGGATTGGGTCCGAGCATACAAATCTACTCAAAAAAATCTGATATTTCACTTGACACAATGAAATTAAAATGATTTAATTTGAGTCAAATTAAAACATCACATTTCTGATTTCTATCCAATTCTAGCTCGCTCAAAATTTGATTACGCACTTAAAATCAAAGTAACAATGTAATCATTATATTATTTATCATTATTTTATAAGCAAGTTAGAGTTTAGGAAAATATAATTACAATCACCTGAAAAAAATTTATTTCCAAATTCTCCAATAACGGGATTTAAAAAAAAATCAAAATTTGAGGGCCTATATCAATTTTCAGTTGATTTCAAACTGAGGGGAATAAAATTTTCAAGATGGCATTCCTAGCACAACTCAAGAAACCGTGATGTTGGACAAACCCTATGTTTCCTCGCACGTATCGGCCCGAGATGTGCTTTGATAATAGCCGTGATTACGGTTTAGACTTCTGAACCCAAAAGAGCAAACCCAAATGCAAAATTATTACAATTCATGTCACGCCCTGAACAAGGCTGAAGGTCTGCGGACGACACTCCATGCAATTTATTATCATTTAAACACCTATTGCCAGCCATTGCCTCCCAACTCATATAATTCACCAATTTTCAGCATCCAGTACAAAGGCATCTCACATAGACTTTCATTAAAAAAATCCACAAAGTCTACTTGATTAGGCTTTTGTGTCGGCACCGATACTCCTGGATGGGCCCACCCTCCTCTACAACCCAGGGATGCTCGGCCACTGCATGCAAGGTTATTCGGTGGATGGGATCTGCAGGGCCGACGTATTAATCAGGGATACACACATTATAATGAGCTCGAGCGTAGGTGAGAACAAAATTGCATCAGTAGAGAGAGCCTCTATACCTTTGCAGAGCAGACGTTCGATCAAGTTCCTGAGTTGTGGATTGATGTTCTCGGGTAAGAGAAACTGGTTGTTCACGATCTAAAAGATAACTGAAATGAGTAAGTCTGACAGTTGTTGAGAATATATAACCGCCTGATGAAACTTGCATAGTTTGTGCACTTAATATAGATATTGGCCTCTCTATAAATTGATTTTAGTTTGTATGGACGCCTGTTATAAAATGGTATCAGAGAAGCCTAGGGCCCAAAGTGCCCTGGCTCAAGTCACCCAATTTAAAAAAGTTAATGTCAGAGGTCGAAGACCCAAGACATGAGTGCGATGCTGAGAATATAGAAACACATCAGAAAACTCATGACCTTGGGCTCTTTATATAAACTGTGACCATTCCACCTACTACAACAAACTGATTTTAATTTGGATGTCTAAGGTCTAATAGGTATCAAAGCGGGTCAGGATTCATATGTTAGAGGTCAAAGATGTAGATATGATGGGGTGCTAAGAATATAGAACCACATCGAAAAATTTATGTACCATTGCGCACTTAATATACTACAACAAACTGGATCTAGTTTGGATGTCTAAGTTATAATATAGAATCAGAGCAGGTCAAGCTTCGCATATTAGAGGTCAAAGACCCTACACATAAGGGAGGTGCTGAGAATATAGAACCTGCACATAAGGGAGGTGCTGAGAATATAGAACCTGCACATAAGGGAGGTGCTGAGAATATAGAACCACGTAGAAACCTACATAGCCACGCAAGCTAAATATATATATCCTGACCCTTCCACGTACAACTACTTGATTTTAGGTTCCTTAATAAGGTTATAGTAGCCTTACAGCCAAAAATAGAAAGGTCTTCTTACCTTGTCATAAGTTTCCTGTAGAGTGTCTCCCAAAAATGGATACTGGCCAGCAATCATGCAGTATAAAGTGATGCCTAAAGCCCATGTGTCGGCAGCTCTCCCATGATAGGTTAAGCCTGCAACGAAAGAGAGCCGCCTGTTATGCACGGCTTGATGCAGGATTTGAGGAAGATGACTCGACTAAGTTCTCACCTAAACAGCACTCTGGAGCAGTAAAGACGGGAGTACCAGGAGATCTTCGTAGCTCATCGTTATCGCCCTGCAAAGCCAGCGCTTTTCTATCAGTCGACAATGTCGAGATTGCTAGGACCAGATTCAAAAGGCTAGCACGTGAATATCAAATATTGTTAGGATATGAATACTATATCTACTATTACAAAATATAAGGAAAACATTGTGGCCTCTTATTTTACCCATTCCTCAAGGTACCATTCGTATGAACGGAATTGGAATTCGATATTGTCAGAATTTGTCTAATTCCAATTCCAATGCTCACCTAATAAACAATATTGGTGAATATCATAGAATTGATCAATTTTGTTGTTCGTTTGTTAGATAAAATTCAATCTTAAAATTACGCGCGCTAGAGAAAAAAAACGAATATCCGGGTGAAAAAAACATGCCCGGAGAAAATGTGTGCATCCGGCCGAATAGCGCGCCCAATCAAAAATCAAAGGGCCAAGGCGAAATAGCGCGTGTCTGGGTAAAAAACGCGAGCCCAGACAGAAAACAAGCGCCAAGACAGAAAACGAGCGCTGCGGCGAAAAACACGAGAACAGACGAAAAACGAGTGCCCGAGTAAAAAACGTGCGCCCGAGCAAAAAACGTGCGCTCGGCAAGAAAAACGTGCTCCCGAGGGAAAACGCGCGCCCGACGAAAAACGCGCGCCCGGGCAGAAAACACGCGCCCAGGAAAAAATGCATGCTTGTGCAAAAAATGCGCCTCTCGACGAAAATAATGCGCCCGAGCGGCAAAATTTGCTCCCGGGTGGAAAGCCCGGTCAGAAAATGTGCGGCTGGTGAAAAATACGCGCCTGAGTGAAAAAATTCCGTGATCGGGAAAAAATGTGCGCCTGGGCGAAAATATTCGCACCCGGAGTAAAACGCGCGCTCGGACAAAAAATGCGCGCTTGGCCGGAAAATGCCCGCCCGAGCGAAAAAATGCGTGTCAGGCACGAAAAATGCGCGCCCATGCGAAAAATGCGCATCCGAACTAAAAATGCTCGTCCGGGTGGAAAAATGTGCGTCCGGGCGGAAAATGCGTGCTTGAGCAAAAAATGCACGCCAGACGGCAAAAAAGGCACGGCAGAGCAAAAAAGCGCACACCGGTGAAAAAGCGTCCCCGATGAAAAATGTCCGCACGGGCGAAAAATGCTCCTCGTGGAGAAAAATGTGCGCCTGCGCGGGAAAATTCGCGCACTTGCAAAAAATGCATTTTGGTGCAGAAAATGCGTACCCGACAGAAAATGCACCCCCGGCCGAAAAATGTGTGTTCATGCGGAATATTCGAGCTTGGGTGGAAAATGTGAGCTCGGGCGAAAAAATTGGCATTCGGGAGAAAAATACGTAAAAATATTCGCTCTCGGGCGAAAATATGTGCGCCCAGTATGGAAAAAGCACCCGACCGAAAAATATGCACACTGTTGATGCGGAAAAAGCGCTCTTCCGCTAGCTTGCTCGAGAGTGGAGCACGATCGGTCCGGGAAGCGGGGATGAGGAGGAGGTTGATGAGGAACTGTCGAGCAGACGGTTACTTTGACGGTTAGCTTTGCAGGTTGATGCCGAGATAAAGAGAGGAGTTGAAAAGAAGAGGGGGTTGTTGGCAGCGGCAACAGTAGACTTCGCCCGCCGCGGCTTGAATGTCACTCTTACGACGGGCTTTCCCTTGATTAAGAATCAGTATTACAGCTTGAGATTGCACCTTTACATAGAAAGCAAATAAAAGGGACAAAGGGGGAAGCTGGCTGCTAAGGAAGGAAGGTATCAGAGGCCGCGTGGTTAGACCAGAGAGGTCGGCAAACCACGCGGTTAGCTGATCCCGCAGCTCGCTTGAGCAAGCCGAGCGGACTGCGCGATCAGGCCGAGAAGAAAAGGAGGAGGTCGCGTGGACTAAGATTTGGAGTCCGCAAGAAATGATGCCTTCACCTTGACCTCTCCACCATGTCCCCTGAATGAGAGGTATGGGGGCCAATTTATAGGCCTGAGGAGGTAACGGTCTTGGTAACGTCACCTCCGGTAGAGCGGTAAATTGTGCGAGTAGAACGAGGAGTCCGTCGAGTCTGCGCCTTGTCGAGCGGTTTGGGACTTGTTCACTTGAGCTGATCTTCTGCTGCTGGCGGACTAGGGCGAGTCCGGATCTGTTGTACTGAGTGAGCTCGTGCTGAGCTTGTACGAGGAGAGAATCAGATTGCCTGCTGCTGGGGAGCGGCTAGTGTTGGTGGAAAGGGTTTGCCAATGCGGGCGGACTGAAGGACTGTACAACGAGTCCGCCCAGTCCGCGACGAACGTGATGAGTCCGCCTTTGCTGGAGGCATCCTTTGATTGGCGAAGAGGATTGGCGACCTGGCGGACTAAATAGTCCAGGTCGCGCATGCTGACTGGTGGTCTGGAAGCAGGTCGCCACTGCTGTTGGATGAAGTTCAACACCTCCTTGCGGGTTGGACTTGAGTCTGCGTGGTATGGCGCGGTCTGACGTGGAGTGATGCCGAGTTGTCGTCTCTTCAGGCGGGCTGATACCGAGTCCGCCCATTGCTGGCGAACTGGAGAGCTGGTCGCCGCATGGATGTTGTGCGGGCTGGAGAGTTGGAGGGAGGAGCAAGTCCACCTCCTCTAGGCGGACTGAATTCTGAGTCAGCCACCTTCTTCCGAATAGAAGGAGTAGGTCGCCACCTTTGATGGAGCAAGCTCTTCTCCTGTTGGACCTGTCGGAAGAGAACTGATGCGCGGTTAGCTAACATAACCGCGCGGCCTGCAGGGGCGGACTGAGGAAGCAGTCCGGAGCCCCTGCAGAACGAGTGGCTGCTGCGCGACCTAGGCGGTCAAACAGGGGAGACCGCCCTAGCCGCGCGGCCTAAGCGGACAGAGAAGTCTGTCCGCCCACCCTTAGAAAAAAAATGGCTGACAGATCACGACCTCCAGAGGGAACCTGGAGCAGGCCGCGACTTGCGAGCTGGCTACCTTGGGAGGGATCGTCGATTTCTGGGTTAACATAATCCCCGTACTTTTTTAAGTCCTGAAGAGAACTTCGAAAAAGTAGGTGAAAGTCTCTAGTGTCGACTAAATCCACCTAGGGGGGGGGGGAATAGGTGTCGTGCAGTCTTTTGCGGAATTAAATTTACATGCACAAATTAACAAACAGAGCACAGAAAACACACAAAGAATTATAGTGGTTCCCCGATTTGGGTACGTCCACTTTCCCCCTTCGACCTATCTCCCACCAAGGGACGACTCGGTCACTTCTCCAAACGGATTGAAATCCAATCCTCACACTACGGAAGGAACCCTTCCAACAAAGGAGTCACAACACCACCACGGGTTGCACTCACGGGTTGCACTCAACCCTTATAACAAGGAATGAAAATTCCTTTACAAGAAACCAAAATTGAATGTAAAAGAAAATACAAACAAAGCTTTTGGAGATTCCGATGTCCTTCGTTCGCTGTAGCTTGCACGAACAATACGAAGAGTCCACAACCAGATTTCTCTCTTGGAATGGGTTTCTCAAGATCGGCGGCGGCAAGAGATTGCGGCGGCGATACTTTGTAGATCCAAACTTCTTGACGAAGCAAACAAGTTCTACGAACGATCTCAGTCGGATCAGTCGTCTCAACCAATTCGGAATGAAGAACAAATCTCGTTCAACGAATCAGGAGACAAGAGATCTCAAGAGAGATGCGTGAGACGCTCGGCTTGCCTCGGTACTGTCGTCGGAAGATCAAAGAAAATCGGAGTTCAGCGGCGACGACGAGCTTGCGAGCGGCTACAGGCAATCGGCAGTTTCCGCGATCCGCTAGGTCACGCTCGGCCTCTTTTCGATTTCCGAGAATGTCTGTGTGTAGAGGTTCAAAATACGCGTATATATATACCAAGAGCCAACCCTAAAGACCGTTGTGGGACCCACAAGGAGAAACCCTAGCCCCGGCCGAAACAGCGCACGGCAGTTGGTTCGGTCCAGCGAACGAGGAAATTTGCCTAAGGCAAAATATGCGGGAATCGTTGGTGATTCCCGTCGATGTCGGCGGGAATCACTCACGATTCCCGTCGATTCTGCCTTGGCAGAATCCCTGTCTGGAAAAATGTCAGCCGGAAGAAGTCGCCGGGAGAGGCTAACTGATTCTTGACCAATCGGCGGAAATCACTAGCGATTCCCGTCGAAGTCGGCGGGAATCACTAGCGATTCCTGTCGAAGTCGGCGGGAATCACTTAGCGATTCCCGTCGATTTTGACTTAGAAGAATTTTCTCTTCCTTCCTTTGATGACTTGGTTTTTAACCCATTTTTGCTCCTTCTTCTGCTCTTGATCTACCTTGACCCTGTACTTGAAAATAAATACACTCCAATAGAGAGAGCACACGTGAGTCAACACACTGATCTACTCAACGAGGGATTACGTTGCGCAGACCCGTGTATATTGACTCACTGCACCCTGACATTGGCGTGTACTTAGCATGGAATAGCTGCAAGCACAACTTGATAGAAGATCGTCAAATATATTGTGAATCCATCTTAGCTTGACTGGAATCTTCTTCAAATCCGAGTAATTGTGGATACAATACCCAACAATCTCCCCCTATTTGAAGAAGCCAAAATCCTACTAGCTAAGATGAATTACACCAACCAAAAAGATATATATAAAAGTATGTGAGACAAGAAATCAAAATGAAAAGATTTCACGCATTCAAACCAAAAATAGAATCAGCATATGATCATGTGTATATAAATCCAAAGTGATGTCCATTTTTAATATACAAGAATAGAAGTACGCGCATATTGAAAATTAAATGTCTAGATTTCATGTCAATCCCTCCTTTGCCTCAGCATCTCTTAGTTGTTTAGCCAGGAACTTCTTGCTTTGCCTTTCAAAATATTCCTTTGGCTTTGAATAGTACCTGGGGGGAGGAGCTTTGTTCTCAACTGTGTTTGACCTGAAGAATATGTTTTTTTTTGCCTCATATTCTTTATGCATTTCCCATTCATACTGACTATATACTTCATTTCTGTTCAGCTCTCCTCGTTGTTGTAGCATGAATGTATCAAGTATAATGCTCCTAAACATGGGACTCCATCGTTCGTTCTTGACTTCACTTTCCTTCCTTCTTGATTTCCTCTCAGCTGGATTGTCTTTAGAAGTTCCTTCTTGAAGCTTTCTTTTTCCTTTCGTAATCGCTTCTTGATCAAACATTGCACTGTCAGCAGCTTTGGCAGCGGCTTTAGCAGCCTTTCTGGCATCAGCTTCACTTACGGGAAATTCCTCAGCAATAGCAACCTCATCAACAGCAGCAGTAACATCATCAGTAGGATTAACAGGAATATGTATACCTGAAGCTTGCTGAACTAGCCAATGACAACTTTCAAATACATATTCGTTTGATTGTTTGAAGTTGTCGACTATGATTTTCTCAAACCCTGCCATCTTAGCTGCATATTCCTTCTCCCTCTTTTTGGCTTCTAGGGCAATTGAGTTTGCATAAGAGTGCAGTGACTCATCTATATGCTTTACATTCTGAGTGAAATCGGCCAGCAAGGTTTTCTAATTCGTGTTGAGGGTGACTATGTTGGCATCGAACAGTTTGATGTTGTTGGCTACGACATGAGCATTTTGATTTACCACTGTCAGGTCAGCAGTGGCCTTCTTTAGCCCTTGCATCAGAAGATTGACGGCAGTGCCGGCCTCAGCATACTTAGCTTCAAATCTTTGTTCCATCTTATCCAGCTTGTGATTTATCTCCACAATATTCTTTAGCATCAGATCCTCTGATTGCTTAATTCGTTTAAGTACTCTGTTGTGAGATCGTTTAAAGGAGATCTTCAGTTCATCTACTATACTTTGAATGATATTTACAGTGTGATTTGCCAGGCTAGGTCCTAACGGATGATCTTGATGTAAAGCCTGGTCGTGTTCTGGAGGGATAGGACTCTGTAAGTCAAGACTCTCCTCGTCAGATTCACTTGAGGAGCTCGATAAATTTACAGTCTCCTGTGGAGGGATAGAGGCAGCATCTGCCAAGTTTCCATATATACTCGTCACCCCCTTCAGCATAGTATCAAGTTGTTCCTGAGGCCGGGAGGTCTCCCCCTCAACTGTTGCGCCAGATACATCAGGAACCTTTACCTGAATCTGTTCCTCAGAAGGGAGGTCAACATCAATCTCCCTCATGGCCATATCATTTCCAGCTTGCTCATCATCAAGATCCTCAGCGACATGCTGCTTAGGGGAATCCACATCATTCTCACTAGCAGCAGCATTCTCCACATCATCCTCTACTTCCTCCTCGTCAGTCTGATCAGTAGCGAGGGTTTCTACTGCATCCTTAGCGATGAGGGTATTATCAGTAACAGCGTCTGCTTGATCTGAGACTGAGGCTTCCATCCTGATGGCAACAGAAGGACTGGGTAATGACTCCCCCTCAGTTCCTGCATTCAGCAGATCAGGAACTTCACTGGGCTGATCCGAAGGATTTGTGAACTCTGGTGCTCTGTCTTCTTCATCAACACGTGTTCCAGACGCACCCCCTTGGACAATTCTTCTTTCCCACCTATCGAAGACGCGGGAGTCCATCTTTTTTAGATAGTGAAGGGGAACTCCCTTAGTCATATCAAATCTATCTCCATCCATCTGGTTCAGGTAGAGACTGATGATTCTCCCGAAGTTAGGAGTACGTAGGGTATCTTTTATTTTCTCAAATAACATGGCCCCCCAGTTCAATTTCTTTCTGCACACTATGGCTATCAGGATCTTAAACATGTCACCTGAGATGTGATCATGGGAGCCAGGCTTGCAGATCAGAACATTCCCTATGATATCTGAAAGAAGCTTTCCTTTTTCGTTCATGTCCTTGCGTTTAATAGCCCTGATCCCTCGAGCCAATCCACAGAAA
The DNA here is from genome assembly GCA_039513925.1 of Platanthera zijinensis. NCBI lineage: Eukaryota > Viridiplantae > Streptophyta > Magnoliopsida > Asparagales > Orchidaceae > Platanthera > Platanthera zijinensis. The sequence goes on along the minus strand of CM077089.1, from coordinate 116,752,133 downwards.
AGCAATGTCCTCGTACGATCATCTTCGTCTAGATAGTCCTCTTGTTCGAAGCTGGAGAGCTGAAGATGATGGGACAGTCTTGCAGCCGTCATCTTTATCCTTAGGCATGCTATCTTACTCTTTATCAATGTGTCCTCATCACGCAGCTTGGAGTTGGCGAAAAACTCAAGAACTTCCTTGTCGAGAACCTTGCACGGGTGCTCGAGAATGAAGGAGAGTCCGGCTTGTTCCAACATCAAGATTGACGGCAATGCCGGCCTCAGCATACTTAGCTTCAAATCTTTGTTCCATCTTATCCAGCTTGTGATTTATCTCCACAATATTCCTTAGCATCAGATCCTCTGATTGCTTAATTCGTTTAAGTACTCTGTTGTGAGATCGTTTAAAGGAGATCTTCAGTTCATCTACTATACTTTGAATGATATTTACAGTGTGATTTGCCAGGCTAGGTCCTAACGGATGATCTTGATGTAAAGCCTGGTCGTGTTCTGGAGGGATAGGACTCTGTGAGTCAAGACTCTCCTCGTCAGATTCACTTGAGGAGCTCGATAAATTTACAGTCTCCTGTGGAGGGATAGAGGCAGCATCTGCCAAGTTTCCATATATACTCGTCACCCCCTTCAGCATAGTATCAAGTTGTTCCTGAGGCCGGGAGGTCTCCCCCTCAACTGTTGCGCCAGATACATCAGGAACCTTTACCTGAATCTGTTCCTCAGAAGGGAGGTCAACATCAATCTCCCTCATGGCCATATCATTTCCAGCTTGCTCATCATCAAGATCCTCAGCGACATGCTGCTCAGGGGAATCCACATCATTCTCACTAGCAGCAACATTCTCCATATCATCCTCTACTTCCTCCTCGTCAGTCTGATCAGTAGCGAGGGTTTCTACTGCATCCTTAGCGATGAGGGTATTATCAGTAACAGCGTCTGCTTGATCTGAGACTGAGGCTTCCATCCTGATGGCAACAGAAGGACTGGGTAATGACTCCCCCTCAGTTCCTGTATTCAGCAGATCAGGAACTTCACTGGGCTGATCCGAAGGATTTGTGAACTCTGGTGCTCTGTCTTCTTCATCAACACGTGTTCCAGACGCACCCCCTTGGACAATTCTTCTTTCTCACCTATCGAAGACGCTGGAGTCCATCTTCTTTAGATAGTGAAGGGGAACTCCCTTAGTCATATCAAATCTATCTCCATCCATCTGGTTCAGGTAGAGACTGATGATTCTCCCGAAGTTAGGAGTACGTAGGGTATCTTTTATTTTCTCAAATAACATGGCCCCCCAGTTCAATTTCTTTCTGCACACTATGGCTATCAGGATCTTAAACATGTCACCTGAGATGTGATCATGGGAGCCAGGCTTGCAGATCAGAACCTTCCCTAGAATATCTGAAAGAAGCTTTCCTTTTTCGTTCATGTCCTTGCGTTTAATAGCCCTGGTCCCTCGAGCCAATCCACAGAAAAGCAATGTCCTCGTACGATCATCTTCGTCTAGATAGTCCTCTTGTTCGAAGCTGGAGAGCTGAAGATGATGGGACAGTCTTGCAGCCGTCATCTTTATCCTTAGGCATGCTATCTTACTCTTTATCAATGTGTCCTCATCACGCAGCTTGGAGTTGGCGAAAAACTCAAGAACTTCCTTGTCGAGAACCTTGCACGGGTGCTCGAGAATGAAGGAGAGTCCGGCTTGTTCCAACATCAAGATTGACGGCAGTGCCGGCCTCAGCATACTTAGCTTCAAATCTTTGTTCCATCTTATCCAGCTTGTGATTTATCTCCACAATATTCCTTAGCATCAGATCCTCTGATTGCTTAATTCGTTTAAGTACTTTGTTGTGAGATCGTTTAAAGGAGATCTTCAGTTCATCTACTATACTTTGAATGATATTTACAGTGTGATTTGCCAGGCTAGGTCCTAACAGATGATCTTGATGTAAAGCCTGGTCGTGTTCTGGAGGGATAGGACTCTGTGAGTCAAGACTCTCCTCGTCAGATTCACTTGAGGAGCTCGATAAATTTACAGTCTCCTGTGGAGGGATAGAGGCAGCATCTGCCAAGTTTCCATATATACTCGTCACCCCCTTCAGCATAGTATCAAGTTGTTCTTGAGGCCGGGAGGTCTCCCCCTCAACTGTTGCGCCAAATACATCAGGAACCTTTACCTGAATCTGTTCCTCAGAAGGGAGGTCAACATCAATCTCCCTCATGGCCATATCATTTCCAGCTTGCTCATCATCAAGATCCTCAGCGACATGCTGCTCAGGGGAATCCACATCATTCTCACTAGCAGCAACATTCTCCACATCATCCTCTACTTCCTCCTCGTCAGTCTGATCAGTAGCGAGGGTTTCTACTGCATCCTTAGCGATGAGGGTATTATCAGTAACAGCGTCTGCTTGATCTGAGACTGAGGCTTCCATCCTGATGGCAACAGAAGGACTGGGTAATGACTCCCCCTTAGTTCCTGCATTCAGCAGATCAGGAACTTCACTGGGCTGATCCGAAGGATTTGTGAACTCTGGTGCTCTGTCTTCTTCATCAACACGTGTTCCAGACGCACCCCCTTGGACAATTCTTCCTTCCCACCTATCGAAGACGCTGGAGTCCATCTTCTTTAGATAGTGAAGGGGAACTCCCTTAGTCATATCAAATCTATCTCCATCCATCTGGTTCAGGTAGAGACTGATGATTCTCCCGAAGTTAGGAGTACGTGGGGTATCTTTTATTTTCTCAAATAACATGGCCCCCCAGTTCAATTTCTTTCTGCACACTATGGCTATCAGGATCTTAAACATGTCACCTGAAATGTGATCATGGGAGTCAGGCTTGCAGATCAGAACCTATGATATCTGAAAGAAGCCTTCCTTTTTCGTTCATGTCCTTGCGTTTAATAGCCCTGGTCCCTCGAGCCAATCCACAGAAAAGCAATGTCCTCGTACGATCATCTTCGTCTAGATAGTCCTCTTGTTCGAAGCTGGAGAGCTGAAGATGATGGGACAATCTTGCAGCCGTCATCTTTATCCTTAGGCATGCTATCTTACTCTTTATCAATGTGTCCTCATGACGCAGCTTGGAGTTGGCGAAAAACTCAAAAACTTCCTTGTCGAGAACCTTGCACGGGTGCTCGAGAATGAAGGAGAGTCCGGCTTATTCCAACATCAAGATGATGTTTCTGAATTCGTCTGAGGCAAAAGCAAAGCCTGTCCTCACCAATTCACTTCCAATGAGGAGCCCGACCGTTATTCGAGGAGCCATTATGAACCTAAGCGAGTTAAACCCAAGGAGTTAACTTTATCTAAATCTAGAATTTGTAGGAACTAAACTAGGAGGGATGATCCTTGAAAGTGGAGCCGAATATGAATTTCAAGGAATCAACCGAAGTTACCTTTCACTCTCGGAGGGTGCAAGGAAGGAGACGCGTAGCAAGCGGTGAGTAGGTCTAGCCCTAGGGTAGATGCAGACTGAGGCCGAAGAGAAGCTTGCGTCGGGGTTGAAGGGCTGGCGAAGGATCGGCGAGACACATGCGTCGAGCTGATGCCGACGATGGGAACGCAGAGTCGACGGGAGACGACAGTGGGTTGCAATCAACGGGAGCCAATGACGGGAGTCGACGAACGACGGCTGGAGAGCGACGGGAGGCAGACTCGTTTTCGCAAGTTCCGCAGGGAAGCTGAAGGGTTTCCGCAGGGATGCTGATTTCCGTAGGGTCGACGGGAATGTGAAGGGTCGGGAAATGGATCGATTATAAATTAGCACTTTTCCGCTAGTTCCGTTAGAATTATAACGATCGACAGGAATTCCTGCTAATTCGAAAATTTAAGGCGACGGGAATTCCTGCTAATTTAACCTTGCTGTTTTAAATAATTGATTAAAAATTTTCAGGTCAAAATAGCTAAGCCGAGTCGATGGAAGGTTAACACTAGAAATAATCACCGGCTATTTCTAGGTGAGTCAAAATGTAATAATTGTAGTTGCAACTACTAAAACAAGTCCCTTGAGGTTCATCAGACCAATTGACACCCACTTTCACACATTATCAAGATATAGAAAATTTATCAGATTCTAAAATAAGGATCATACGGTTATTAGCTTGTGTGTCCTTCCATTTCAGGTGTGTATATATATATATATCTTAATAGCATCTACCTTGGAAAAATTAGATACAATTCTCTTCTCGGTCTCTAGAGAAAACTCTAGATCCGAGATCTTTGAGTCCTTCACCTTGATGGATTCCAATTGGAGGTCCATCATGGTCCTCAACTGAGTAATTTCCATAGCTTGTTTCTGTACAAGCAAGTTGCTCTCCTGAAGGGCTCTTCGAAGGGAATCAAGAGTTTCAATCGGTTGATTGAAGCTGTCAATATCCCTTGCATCAACTGATGGACAATCCTCCGAACTTCTCCTGTCTTTAGGAGATACATGGGGGAAAGAGCAAGAGGAGAAAGATACCTGATCCTGATTTGGCTGATCAGGGTTAGAGTTAAGGTCTGCAGAAGCTGATGTTTCAGCTTCATCACAACTGCATTTCTCAATCTATTCTTAAGTCTCTGATAGAGAAACGGGAGCCCTGATGTTGACAGGTTGTTCTTGACTTTCATCTTCAGAGATGAGGACCCACACATATGCTTCATCTTCTTGCTGGCATTCATTCCAGGCAGTCTTCTTTCCCTCTATGAGATCAGAGATTGTTTCCCACATGGACTTTGCAGTCTTACACTTATCCAATCTTGTAAGAGATGATCCTGACCAAATATCAGAGATGATCTGTCGTACCAGCTTGTCCAAGTTGAATAGTGAGAACTCAGTTTCAGACATCTCTGAGGGACTCTTAGGGATTTGGAGATCTTCTCCAGAGTCAGAAGCCTTCATGGGAATGAAGGGACCCTCTTCCACAATGAATAAAGCACGGGGGTCAATGGCCTCCAGATGAAACTGAACTCTCATTTTCCGGATGGGAAAATATTCTTTTGTGCATGCAGGGAGTCTCAGGGGAGAGACATCTGGGTATAGCTTCATGCTTGAATCTTGTTTTCTCCTCGACACTACACACATGATCTTACTCAAGGTGTTAACCTTATTGATGAGTAACCTCCCTCTGATACCACTTGAAAGTCTCTAGTGTCGACTAAACCCGCCTATGGGGGTGAATAAGTGTCGTGCAGTCTTTTGCGGAATTAAATTTACCTGCACAAATTAACAAACAGAGCACAGAAAACACAAAGAATTATAATGGTTCCCCGATTTGGGTACGTCGACTTTCCCCCTTCGACCTATCTCCCACCAAGGGACGACTCGGTCACTTCTCCAAACGGATTGAAATCCAATCCTCACACTACGGAATGAACCTTTCCAACAAAGGAGTCACAACTCCACCACCACGGGTTGCACCCAACCCTTACAACAAGGAATGAAAATTCCTTTACAACAAACCAAAATTGAATGTAAAAGAAAATACAAACAAAGCTTTTGGAGATTCCGATGTCCTTCTTCGTTCGTTGTAGCTTGCACGAAAAATACGAAGAGTCCACAACCGGATTTCTCTCTTGGAATGGGTTTCTCAAGATAGGCGGCGGCAAGAGATTGCGGCGGCGATACTTTGTAGATCCAAACTTCTTGACGAAGCAAGCAAGGTCTACGAACGATCTCAGTCGGATCAGTCGTCTCAACCAATTCGGAATGGAGAACAAATCTCGTTCAACGAATCGGGAGAAAAGAGATCTCAAGAGAGATGCGTGAGACGCTCGGCTTGCCTCGGTACTGTTGTCGGAAGATCAAAGAAGATCGGAGTTCAGCGACGACGACGAGCTTGCGAGCGGCTACAGGCGATCGGCGGTTTCCACGATCCGCTAGGTCACGCTCGGCCTCTTTTCGATTTCCGAGAATGTCTGTGTGTAGAGGTTCAAAATACGCGTATATATATACCAGGAGCCAATCCTAAAGACCGTTGTGGGACCCACAAGGAGAAACCCTAGCCCCGGCCGAAACAGCGCACGGCAAGTTGGTTCGGTCCAGCGAACGAGGAAATTTGCCTAAGGCAAAATCGGCGGGAATAGTTGGTGATTCCCGTCGACCCACAAGGAGAAACCCTAGCCCCGGCCGAAACAGCGCACGGCAAGTTGGTTCGGTCCAGCGAACGAGGAAATTTGCCTAAGGCAAAATCGGCGGGAATAGTTGGTGATTCCCGTCGATGTCGGCGGGAATCACTTCACGATTCCCGTCGATTCTGCCTTGGCAGAATCCTGTCTGGAAAACTGTCAGCCGGAAGAAGTCGGCGGGAGAGGCTAACTGATTCTCGACGAATCGGCGGGAATCACTAACGATCCCAGTCGAAGTCGACGGGAATCACTAGCGATTCCCGTCGAAGTCGGCGGGAATCACTTAGCGATTCCCGTCGATTTTGACTTAGAAGAATTTTCTCTTCCTTCCTTTGATGACTTAGTCTTTGACCCATCTTTGCTCCTTCTGCTCTTGATCTACCTTGACCCTGTACTTGAAAATAAGTACACTCCAATAGAGAGAGCACACGTGAGTCAACACACTGATCTACTCAACGAGGGATTACGTTGCGCAGACTCATGTATATTGACTCACTGCACCCTGACATTGGCGTGTACTTAGCATGGAATAGCTGCAAGCACAACTTGATAGAAGATCGTCAAATACATTGTGAATCCATCTTAGCTTAACTGGAGTCTTCTTCAAATCCGGGTAATTGTGGATACAATACCCAACAGTAGGAGACCCACGAAAATTGTGATCCATCCCTAGGAAAAACAAGAGGCAGGGAGAGATAAAACCTGATAACTCTGCTCAGAAAAGGACTGGCAATGTCTGTCTTTTTTTCTGCGAAGGAAAATTTAATGCAAGAGAAAAGAGGTACATCTCGCGTGTATCTGAGTTGATTTTGCAAAACGAAGAAGACGTGAATGTTTTTGAATGGACTCTGCAAAACAATAATGAGAGGAAAGCATAGAAGAATGATAACTTGCAAGTACCTGAAGGAGGCTTGCAAGCACTTGTTAACTTCTGCAAAAGAAAGAATAAGTCGCAGGTATGAAATGAAACTAAGTTGAAAGTACCTGAATGGAACTTGCAAGTTTCTGCTAATCTCTGCAAAGGAAGAGTGAGTAGCAGATATGAAAAAAAAGTAAGCAGCAAGTACATGAAGGGAACTTGCTAATATCAGCTAATCTCTGCAAAAGAAGAGTAAGTAGCAGATATAAAAGAAAAATAAACTGCAAGTACTTGGATGGAACTTGCTAATATCTGCAAAAGAAGAGTAAATAGCAGATATGATAGAAAGGTAAATTGCAATTACCTGGATGGAACTTGCTAATATCTGCTAATATCTGCAAAACAAGAGTAAGTAGCAGATATTTTAGAAAAGTAAATTGCAAGTACCTGAAGTGAACTTGCAAATGTTGACTGTTGACATGTTAAGGTATAATTGGATAACATAAGAGATACCCGACAAACTTTGCTATTAACTGAATAGAGATCAAACCGCGATAATGATAGTCTCGCGTGATCAAGCGTGATGCTTTATATATGAAATCCAGATCAGCAAGATGGAACTATCTTGATTAGAATTCAATAGCATGGCTTGTCAATAAATAGAAATAGAATCCTTGATTGAATAGTAGATGTCAAGAGTAAGCTTAATCAATCGTCAACGGATAGAGCTTTATGAAAGCTGAATATATAAAGTGAGTTTAAGCAAGAAGATGCTGCAAATCCTGTTGATAGGTTGGATTTAACCTGTTAACCTTTAAGAAGGCAAAAAATGAAAAAAGGAGGTTTACGCCCGCAGATGACCCAAAAAAGACTGGATGCTGCTATAGGTGTTCCCCGTGGGCTTTATGCATCGCTTGCTTAAGAAAGATCATCTATGGAGTAGTCCTACCTAGAGCGGGTTGGTCGCGCATCCTTTAGAAGGGCACAAAAGAGAAACAAGCACAAAAAATCCTTAGAAGGATCGACAGATGCACTGCTCTCATGCCTCGGGTTACAAGCATCGCTGATCAATTAGACTAGATGCGCCAAGTGGCCTATTGCTTGTCTGCGGATTGATCAGCGGAGTTGTGGGCCCCGCGAAGGCACGGATTGAGAGTACCATAGAGTATTCGCGCCCATTACAATTGTAAGATGATCGAGAAGGCAAGGCTACACTTGATCGTCATTGCTTGCCCAGCAAAGATCATCGTAACTGTAATGTATCCCTAACGGAGCGCAGTAGAGCTAACACATGGGACCTCCCTTGATGCTCACTCTGTGTTAGATACGAGCTAGGATCCGAAGTCCCGTCATCCTCGGCACGAGAGTTGAACGGCCCCCACTGCAGATATGTGAACACTCCCCATTATATGTGATCATTGTGCTCTTATGCCGGAGTCCAACCTCGAGGGGGCCCTAAGCAAGACTCGGCGATACCTCGGTGGTTCAGTGATCTCTTTGGCAAAGAGAAAAAAATAGTGGAGGAAGCACTCCATAAAGGAAAAAATGTTAGTATGGAATCTCTGACGTAAAATTTATTGAAATGAATGAAATAACACTTATAAAGGAAAAAGTGTCAGTATGGAATCTCTGACGTAAAATTTATTGAAATGAATGAAAGAACACTTATAAGTGTTTTTAGAGAGAAAATGTTTAAAGAGTAAAGTAGAAACAAACAGTCATGATCGCAAGGAGCTTGCGATGTCCTTTTTGCTTTAGAATAGTCTTCCAAAGGCGCCTTCATCATCGGCATCAAATGTCTCGCCTATAACGAGGTCATGATACTTGTTGATTCGATTCACTCCCTTTGAGCTGCGAGGAATGTGTGCTACTTCTTTGCCTTTTGAAGTTGACGGATCAGAGTGAGCATCCTTCGGGAGTAGATCAAGCATCTTACCCTGTCTCAGCATTTTTTGTACAAGTTGACGAAGCGCTCGGCAGTTTTCAGTCAAATGTCCGCTTTCTTTGTGGAACTCACAGAACGAATCTGAATCTTTTGATCTTTGATCTGTCGGCTGGTAAAGCCTTTTGAAATTTGTCCTACCCTTCATGATTTAGCTCACTTCTTGCATGGCGTCATCTAGTTCGGACTCTGGCAAGTCATCATCTTGCTGTTGATGGACCGAAGTTGTTTGCGGAGCTGGTGCTGGTAATAGTAACAATTGATCTCGAGCACGATCCTGGCATGGGAAAGGGTGTTGATGACGTTTAAATCTTCTTCCCTTCCTTGAGTAGGATGGAAAATCGTTCCGAGGAGACCTCGGAGGTTGCTTGTAAGATGAAGAAGAATCTTTCTCTGCTATAAGCCTGGAGACGAACCTGGGATTTCTTTTCGCATCTCGAATGTATGATTTGGCTAAACCAATCAACTCTTAATATGTCCTTGGTGCTCGGACATTAGCCTCAAACTTGAGTGGTCCTTCACGCAGACCATGAATAAGAGCCACTCGATACATTTCTTTATCGAAGATCTCAATGTCCAAGATTTCTTTCTGAAAACGATCCACAAAATGAGACCAAGTCTCATTCTCTCGCTGCCTGATCTCAAAGAGGGCTTCTGGACCGCCCTTTCTCTTCGTAGAGGTAGAAAACTTGAGCAGAAAATCTCTTCGCAAATCAGCAAAGGAAGAGATGGACTGAGGACGCAGTCCATAGAACCAATCTCTCACTTGACCATCAAAGGCTGTTACAAAGAGTTTGCATTTGGTAGCATCTGAAAGGGTCTTGAGAGCTACAGCTGATTCAAAAGCTTGAAGGTGCTTCATTGGATCAGTCTCTCCAGTGTAAATTGGCAGTCGCGGCACTCTGAAGGTAACTGGAGTTGGTTCATATCGAACATTCTCCAAAAACGGTGACGACTCTTCTTGTTCTCCTACAGCATAAGGAAAAAAGGGAGCATAAGTTGTAGCTGCGAAAGGAGCAGGAGGATAAAAGGGAAAAGTTGTTGCGAGAGGAGCAAAGGCAAGAGCTGAAGAGTAGGGATGACTTTCCTGAAAATTTAGAAATCTTGCTGGACTTCCTCAGGCAGCTTCCCGGAAGAAGTTTTGACGAGCTATAAACTCGTCATTCTGGGATCGCAAACGAGCTGCAGGCCCTTGCGGAAAGGTTGGCGGGTAAACAAGAGGATAGACCGGCGGATAGGCCGGTGGATAAGATTGCGGAGTCTCCAACGCTGGTGCTGGATTAACTGGAGGAACTGGTGTTGCTGCAGATTGCACTTCTAATCGCTGAGTGATAGTAGCTAGAGTACGGTTGATTGCTTGAAACTGTTGGGCGGTTTCTATACGTGATTGCTCCAAGGCTTCCCAGAGAGGATCTTCACCAGGACTTGATGGAGCAAGGTTCTCGGCTGGTTGATGGTCTGGCATGAGTAACCGCTGACTTCACCGTCTGTTCGAGATCTGAAAGCCGCGTGTTAAATGTTGATGCGGAAAATGCGCTCTTCCGCTAGGTTGCTCGAGAGTGGAGCACGATCAATCCGGGATTCAGGGATGAGGAGAAGGTTGGTGAGGAAATGTCGAGCAGACGGTTACTTCGACGGTTAGCTCTGCAGGATGATGCTGAGATAAAGAGAGGAGTTTCAAAGAAGAGGGGGCCGCTGACAGCGACAACAAACGACTTCGCCAGCCGCGGCTTGAATGCCACTCTTGCGGCGGGCTTTCTCTTGATTAAGAATCAGTATTACAGCTTGAGATTACACATTTACATAGAAAGCAAATAAAGGGTACAAAGGGGGAAGCTGGCTGCTAAGGAAGAAAGGTGTCAAAGGCCGCGCGGTTAGACCAGAGAGGTCGGCAGACCGCGCGTTAGCTGATCCCGCAGCTCGCTTGAACAAGCTGAGCAGACTGCGCGATCTGGACGAGAAGAAAAGGAGGAGGTCGCGTGGACTGAGATTTGGAGTCCGCAGGAAATGATGCCTTCACCTTGACTTCTCCACCGTATCCCCTGAATGAGAGGTATGGGGGCCTATTTATAGGCCTGAGGAGGTAACGATCTTGGTAACGTCACCCCTGGTAGAGCGGTAAATTGTGCGAGTAGAACGAGGAGTTCGTCGAGTCCGCGCCTTGTCGAGCGGTTTGGGATTTGTTCACTTGAGCTGATCTTCTGCTGCTGGCGGACTGGGGCGAGTCTGCATTTGTTGTACTGAGCGAGCCCGCGCTGAGCTTGTGCGAGCTGAGGATCAGATTGCCTGTTGTTGGGGAGCGGCTAGTGCTGGTGGAAAGGGTTTGCCAATGCGGGCGAACTGAAGGACTGTACAACGAGTCCGCCCAGTCCGCAACGAACGTGATGAGTTCGCCTTTGCTGGAGGCGTCCTTTGATTGGCGACGAGGATTGGCGACCTGGCGGACTGAATAGTCCAGGTCGCGCATGCTGACTGGCGGCCTGGAAGCAGGTCGTCACTGCTGTTGGATGAAGTTCAACACCTCCTTGCGGATTGGATTTGAGTTCGCGTGGTATGGCGCGGTCTGGCGTGGAGTGATGCCGAGTTGCCGTCTCTGCAGGCGGGTTGATACCGAGTCCGCCCATTGCTGGCGGACTGGAGAGGTGGTCGCCACATGGATGTTGTGCGGGCTGGAGAGTTGGAGGGAGGAGCAAGTCCACCTCCTCTAGGCGGACTGAAGTCTGAGTCAGCCACCTTCTTCTGAATAGTAGCAGGTCGCCACCTTTGATGGAGCAAGCTCGTCTCCTGTTGGACCTGTCGGAAGAGAACTGATGCGCGGTTAGCTAACCTAACCGCGCGGCCTGCAAGGGAGGACTGAGGAAGCAGTCTAGAGCCCCTGCAGAACGAGCGGCTGTTGCGCGACCTGGGCAGTCAGACGGGGGAGACCTCCCTAGCCGCGTGGCCTGAGCGGACAGAGAAGTATGTCCGCCCACCCTTAGAAAAAAAAGGGCTGACAGGCCGCGACCTCCAGAGGGAACCTGGAGCAGGCCGAACCTTGCGAGTTGGCTACCTTGGGAGGGATCGCCGATTTCTGAGTTAACATAATCCCCGCACTTTTTTAAGTCTCGAAGGGAACTTCGAAAAAGTAGGAAACCCACGAAAATTGTGATCTATCCCTCGGAAAAACAAGAGGCAGGGAGAGATAGAACCTGATATCTCTCCTCAGAAAAGGACTGGTAATGTCTGTCTTTTTTCCTGAGAAGGAAAAGTTAATGCAAGAGAAAAGAGGTACATCTCGCGTGTACCTGAGTTGATTTCGCAAAACGAAGAAGACGTAAATGTTTTCTAATGGACTCTGCAAAACAATGTTGAGAGGAAAGCATAGAAGAATGATAACTTGCAAGTACCTGAAGGAGGCTTGCAAGCACTTGTTAACTTCTGCAAAAGAAAGAATAAGTCGCAGGTATGAAATGAAACTAAGTTGCAAGTACCTGGATGGAACTTGCAAGTTTCTGCTAAGCTCTGCAAAGGAAGGGAGAGTAGCAGATATGATAGAAAAGTAAGCAGCAAGTACCTGAAGGGAATTTGCCAATATCAGCTAATCTCTACAAAAAAGAGTAAGTAGCAGATATAAAGGAAAAGTAAACTGCAAGTACCTAGATGGAACTTGTTAATATCTGTTAATCTCTGCAAAAGAAGATTAAGTAACAGATATGATAGAAAGGTAAATTGCAAGTACCTGAATGGAACTTGCTAATATCTGTTAATTTCTGCAAAACAAGAGTAAGTAGCAGATATGATAGAAAAGTAAATTGTAAGTACCTGAAGTGAACTTGCAAATGTTGACTGTTGACATGTTAAGGTATGATTGGATAGCAAAAGAGATACATGACAAACTCTACTATTAACTGAATAGACATCAAACTGCGATAGTGATAGTCTCACGTGATCAAGCGTGATGCTTTATATATGAAATCCAGATCAGCAAGATGGAACTATCTTGATTAGAATTCAATAGCATGACTTGTCAATAAATAGAAATAGAATCCTTGATTGAATAGTAGATGTCAAGAGTAAGCTTAATCAATCGTCAGCGGATAGAGCTTTATGAAAGCTGAATATATAAAGTGAGTTTAAGCAAGAAGATGCTGCAAATCCTGTTGATAGGTTGGATTTAACCAGTTAACCTGTAAGAGGCAAAAATGAAAAAAGGAGGGATACGCCCGCAGATGACCCAAAAAAGATTGGATGCTGGCACAGGTGTTCCCCGTGGGCCTTATGCATCGCTTGCCTAAGAAAGATCATCTATGGTGTAGTCCTACCTAGAGCGGGCTGGCCGCGCATCCTTTAGAAGGGCACAAAACAGAAACAAGCACAGAAAATCCTGAGAACGATCGACAGATGCACTGCTCTCATGCCTCGGGTTACGAGCATCGCTGATCAATTAGACTAGATGCGCCAAGTGGCCTATTGCTTGTCTGCGGATTGATCAGCGGAGTTGTGGGCCCCGAGAAGGCACGGATTGAGAGTACCATAGATTATTCGCCCATTACAATTGTGAGATGATCGAGGAGGCAAGGTTATACTTGATCGTCATTGCTTGCCCAACAAAGATCATCGTAACTATAATGTATCTCTAACGGAGCGCAGTAGAGCTAACACATGGGACCTCCCTTGATGCTCACTCTGTGTTAGATACCATCTAGGATCCGAAGTCCTGTCATCCTCCGCAAGAGAGTTGAACGGCCCCCACTACACATATGTGAACACTCCCCACTATATGTGGTCATTGTGGTCTTACGCTGGAATACAACCTCGAGGGGGCCCTAAGCAAGACTCGGCGATATCTCGGTGGTTCAGTGATCTCTTTAGCAAAGAGAAAAAAATAGTAGAGGGAGCACTCCATAAACGAAAAAGTGTCAGTATGGGATCTCTGACGTAAAATTTATTGAAATGAATGAAAGAACACTTAGAAGTGTTTTTAGAGAGAAAATGTTTAAAGAGTAAAGTAGAAACAAACAGTCATGATCGCAAGGAGCTTGCGATGTCCATTTTGCTTTAGAATAGTCTTCCAAAGGCGCCTTCATCATCGGCATCAAATGTCTCGCCTATAACGAGGTCATGATACTTGTTGATTCGATTCACTCCCTTTGAGCTGCGAGGAATGTGTGCTACTTCTTTGCCTTTTGAAGTTGACGGATCAGAGTGAGCATCCTTCGGGAGTAGATCACGCATCTTACCCTGTCTCAGCATTTTTTGTACAAGTTGACGAAGCGCTCGGCAGTTTTCAGTCAAATGTCCGCTTTCTTTGTGGAACTCACAGAACGAATCTGAATCTTTTGATCTTTGATCTGTCGGCTGGTAAAGCCTTTTGAAATTTGTCCTACCCTTCATGATTTAGCTCACTTCTTGCATGGCGTCATCTAGTTCGGACTCTGGCAAGTCATCATCTTGCTGTTGATGGACCGAAGCTGTTTGCGGAGCTGGTGCTGGTAATAATAACAACTGATCTCGAGCACAATCCTGGCCTGGGAAAGGGTGTTGATGACGTTTAAATCTTCTTCCCTTCCTTGAGTAGGATGGAAAATCGTTCCGAGGAGACCTCGGAGGTTGCTTGTAAGATGAAGAAGAATCTTTCTCTGCTATAAGCCTGGAGACGAACCTGGGATTTCTTTTCGCATCTCGAATGTATGATTTGGCTAAACCAATCAACTCTTAATATGTCCTTGGTGCTCGGACATTAGCCTCAAACTTGAGTGGTCCTTCACGCAGACCATGAATAAGAGCCACTCGATACATTTCTTTATCGAAGATCTCAATGTCCAAGATTTCTTTCTGAAAACGATCCACAAAATGAGACCAAGTCTCATTCTCTCGCTGCCTGATCTCAAAGAGGGCTTCTGGACCGCCCTTTCTCTTCGTAGAGGTAGAAAACTTGAGCAGAAAATCTCTTCGCAAATCAGCAAAGGAAGAGATGGACTGAGGACGCAGTCCATAGAACCAATCTCTCACTTGACCATCAAAGGCTGTTACAAAGAGTTTGCATTTGGTAGCATCTGAAAGGGTCTTGAGAGCTACAGCTGATTCAAAAGCTTGAAGGTGCTTCATTGGATCAGTCTCTCCAGTGTAAATTGGCAGTCGCGGCTCTCTGAAGTTAACTGGAGTTGGTTCATATCAAACATTCTCCGAAAACGGTGACGTCTCTTCCTGTTCTCCTACAGCATAAGGAAAAAAAGGAGAATAAGTTGTAGCTGCGAAAGGAGCAGGAGGATAGAAGGGAAAAGCTGTTGCGGGAGGAGCAAAGGCAGGAGCTGAAGAGTAGGGATGACTTCCCTGAAAATTTATAAATCTTGCTGGACTTCCTCGGGCAGCTTCCCGGAAGAAGTTTTGACGAGCTATGAACTCGTCATTCTGAGATCGCAAAGGAGCTGCAGGCCCTTGCGGAAAGGTTGGCGGGTAAACAGGAGGATAGACCGGCGGATAGGCCGACTGATAAGCTTGCGGAGTCTCCAACGCTGGTGCTAGATTAACTGGAGGAACTGGGGCTGCTGCAGATTGCAGTTCTAATCGCTGAGTGATAGTAGCTAGAGTACGGTTGATTGCTTGAAACTGTTGGGCAGTTTCTCTGCGCGATTTCTCCAAGGCTTCTCAGAGAGGATCTTCACCAGGACTTGATGGAGCAAGGTTCTCGGCTGGTTGATGGTCTGGCATGAGTAACCGCTGACTTCACCGTCTGCTCAAGAACTGAAGGCCGCGTGTTAAATGTTGATGCGGAAAATGCTCTCTTCCGCTAGCTTGCTCGAGAGTGGAGCACGATCAGTCCAGGATGCGGGGATGAGGAGGAGGTTGATGAGGAATTGTCGAGCAGACGGTTACTTTGACGGTTAGCTCTGCAGGTTGATGCCGAGATAAAGAGAGGAGTTGAAAAGAAGAGGGGATCGCTGGCAGCGGCAACACTAGACTTCGCCCGCCGCGGCTTGAATGCCACTCTTGAGACGGGTTTTCCCTTGATTAAGAATCAGTATTACAGCTTGAGATTGCACCTTTACATAGAAAGGAAATAAAAGGTACAAAGGGGGAAGCTGGCTACTAAGGAAGGAAGGTGCCAGAGGCCGCGCGGTTAGACCAGAGAGCTCGGCAGACCGCACGGTTAGCTTATCCCGCAGCTCGCTTGAGCAAGTCGAGCGGACTGCGCGATCAGGTCGAGAAGAATAGGAGGAGGTCGCGCAGACTGAGATTTGGAGTCCGCAGGAAATGATGTCTTCACCTTGATCTCTCCACCGTGTCCTCTGAATGAGAGGCATGGGGGGTTATTTATAGGCCCAAGGAGGTAACAGACTTGGTAACGTCACACCCGGTAGAGCGGTAAATTGTGCGAGTAGAACGAGGAGTCTGCCGAGTACGCGCCTTGTCGAGCAGTTTGGGACTTGTTCACTTGAGCTGATCTTATGCTGCTAGCGGACTGGGGCGAGTCCGCATCTGCTGTACTGAGCGAGCCCGCGCTGAGCTTGTGCGAGCTGAGGATCAGATTGCCTGCTGCTGGGGAGCGGCTAGTGCTGGTGGAAAGGGTTTGCCAATGCGGACGGACTGAAGGACTGTACAACGAGTCCGCCCAGTCCGCGACGAACGTGATGAGTCCGCCTTTGCTGGAGGCGTCCTTTGATTGGCAACGAGGATTGGCAACCTGGCAGACTGAATAGTCCAGGTCACGCATGCTGACTGGCGGCCTAGAAGCAGGTCGCCACTGCTGTTGGATGAAGTTCAGCACCTCCTTGCGGGTTGGAGTTGAGTCCACGAGGTATGGCGCGGTCTGGCGTGGAGTGATGCCGAGTTTCTGTCTCTTCAGGAGGGTTGATACCGAGTCCGCCCATTGCTGGCGAACTGGAGAGCTGGTCGCCGCATGGATGTTGTGCGGGCTGGAGAGTTGGAGGGAGGAGCAAGTCCACCTCCTCTAGGCGGACTGAAGTCTGAGTCAGCCACCTTCTTCTGAATAGAAGGAGCAGGTCGCCACCTTTGATGGAGCAAGCTCGTCTCCTGTTGGACCTATCGGAAGAGAACTGATGCGCGGTTAGCTAACCTAACCGCGCGGCCTGCAGGTCGGACTGAGGAAGCAGTCCGGAGCCCCTGCAGAACGAGCGGTTGTTGCGCGACTTGGGCTGTCAGACGGGGGAGAGCGCCCTATCTGCACGGCCTGAGCGGATAGAGAAGTCTGTCCGCACACCCTTAGAAAAAAAAGGGCTGACAGGGTGCGACCTCCGGAGGGAACCTGGAGCAGGCCGCAACTTGCGAGCTGGATACCTTGAGAGGGATTGCCGATTTCTGAGTTAACATAATCCCCGCACTTTTTTAAGTCCCGAAGAGACCTTCGAAAAAGTAGGAGACCCACGAAAATTGTGATCCATCCCTCGGAAAAACAAGAGGCAGGGAGAGATAGAACCTAATATCTCTCCTCAGAAAAGAACTGGCAATGTCTGTCTTTTTTCCTGCGAAGGAAAAGTTAATGCAAGAGAAAAGATGTACATCTCGCGTGTACCTGAGTTGATTTCACAAAACGAAGAAGACGTGAATGTTTTCTAATGGGCTCTGCAAAACAATGATGAGAGGAAAGCATAGAAGAATGATAACTTGCAAGTACCTGAAGGATCCTTGCAAGCACTTATTAACCTCTGCAAAAGGAAGAATAAGTCGCAGGTATGAAATGAAACTAAGTTGCAAGTACCTGGATGAAACTTACAAGTTTCTGTTAATCTCTGCAAAGAAAGAGTGAGTAGCAAATATGATAGAAAAGTAAGCAGCAAGTACCTGAAGAGAACTTGCTAATATCAGCTAATCTCTGCAAAAGAAGAATAATTAGCAGATATAAAAGAAAAGTAAACTGCAAGTACCAGGATAGAACTTGCTAATATCTGTTAATCTCTGTAAAAGAAGAGTAAGTAGCAGATATGATAGAAAGGTAAATTGCAACTACCTGGATGAAACTTGTTAATATCAGCTAATCTCTGCAAAAGAAGAGTAAGTAGCAGGTATGATAGAAAAGTAAATTGCAAGTACCTGAAGTGAACTTGTAAATGTTGATTGTTAACATGTTAAGGTATAATTGGATAGCAGAAGAGATACCCGGCAAACTCTGTTATTATCTGAATAGATATCAAACTGCGATACTGATAGTCTCGCGTGATCAAGCGTGATGCTTTATATATGAAATCCAGATCAGCAAGATGGAACTATCTTGATTAGAATTCAATAGCATGGCTTGTCAATAAATAGAAATAGAATCTTTGATTGAATAGTAGATGTCAAGAGTAAGCTTAATCAATCGTCAGCGGATAGAGCTTTATGAAAGCTGAATATATAAAGTGAGTTTAAGCAAGAAGATGCTGCAAATCTTGTTGATAGGTTGGATTTAACCTGTTAACCTGTAAGAAGGAAAAAATGAAAAAAGGAGGGATACGCCCGCAGATGACCCAAAAAAGACTGGATGCTGCCATAGGTGTTCCCCGTGGGCTTTATACATCGCTTGCCTAAGAAAGATCATCTATGGAGTAGTCCTACCTAGAGCGGGCTGGACGCGCATCCTTTAGAAGGACACAAAAAAGAAACAAGCACAAAAAATCCTTAGAAGGATCGACAGATGCACTGCTCTCATGCCTCGGGTTACAAGCATCGCTGATCAATTAGACTAGATGCGTCATGTGGCTTATTGCTTGTCTGCGGATTGATGAGCGGAGTTGTGGGCCCCGCGAAGGAACGGATTGAGAATACCATAGAGTATTCGCCCATTACAATTGTGAGATGATCGAGGAGGCAAGGCTACACTTGATCGTCATTGCTTGCCCAGCAAAAATCATCGTAACTGTAATGTATCTCTAACATAGTGCAGTAGAGCTAACACATGGGACCTCCCTTGATGCTCACTCTGTGTTAGATACCAGCTAGGATCCGAAGTCCCATCATCCTCCGCACGAGAGTTGAACGGCCCCCACTGCACATATGTGAACACTCCCCACTATATGTGATCATTGTGTTCTTACGCTGGAGTCCAACCTCGAGGGAGCCCTAAGCAAGACTCGGCGATATCTCGGTGGTTCAGTGATCTCTTTGGCAAAGGGAAAAAATAGTGGAGAGAGCACTCCATAGAGGAAAACGTGTCAGTATGGGATCTCTGACGTAAAATTTATTGAAATGAATGAAAGAACACTTAGAAGTGTTTTTAGAAAGAAAATGCTTAAAGAGTAAGGTATAAACAAACAGTCATGATCGATGTCCTTTTTGCTTTAGAATAGTCTTCCAAAGGCGCCTTCGTCATCGGCATCAAATGTCTCACTTATAACGAGGTCATGATACTTGTTGATTTGATTCACTCCCTTTGAGCTGCAAGAAATATCTGCTACTTTGTCTTTTAAAGTTGACGGATCAGAGTGCCATCCTTCGGGAGTAGATCCCGCATCTTACCCTGCCTTAGCATTTTTTGTACACGTTGACGAAGCGCTCGGCAGTTTTCAGTCAAATGTCCGCTTTCTTTGTGGAACTCACAGAACGGATCTGAATCTTTTGATCTTTGATCTGTCGGCTGGTAAGGCCTTTTGAAATTTGTCCTACACTTCATGATTTGGCTCTCTTCTTACATGGCCTCATCAAGTTCGGACTCTGGCAAATCATCAAAGGTTGTTACAAAGAGTTTGCATTTGGTAGCATCTGAAAGGGTCTTGAGAACTACGGCTGATTCAAAAGCTTAAAGGTGCTTCATTGGATCAGTCTCTCCAGTGAAAATTGGCAGTCGCGGCTCTCTAAAGTTAACTGGAGTTTGTTCATATCGAACATTCTCCGAAAACGGTGACGGCTCATCCTGTTCTCCTACAGCATAAAGAAAAAAGGGAGCATAAGTTGTAGCTGCGAAAGGAGCAGGAGGATAGAAAGGAAAAGCTGTTGCGGGAGGAGCAAAGGAAGGAGCTGAAAAGTAGGGATGACTTCCCTGAAAATTTAGAAATCTTGCAGAACTTCCTCGGGTAGCTTCCCGGAAGAAGTTTTGACGAGCTATGAACTCGTCATTCTGAGATCGCAAAGGAGCTGCAGGCCCTTGCGGAAAGGATGGCGGGAAAACAGGAGGATAGACCGGCGGATAGGCCGGTGGATAAGCTTGTGGAGTCTCCAAAGCTTGTCCTGGATTAACTGGAGGAACTGGTGCTGCTGCAGATTGCACTTCTAATCGTTGAGTGATAGTAGCTAAAGTACGGTTGATTACTTGAAACTATTGGGAAGTTTCTTTGCGCGATTGCTCCAAGGCTTCCCAGAGAGGATCTTCACCAGGACTTGATGGAGCAAGGTTCTCGGTTGGTTGATGGACCGGCATGAGTAACCGCTGACTTCACCGTCTGTTCGAGATCTGAAGGTTGCGTGTTAAATGTTGATGCGGAAAATGCGCTCTTTCGGTAGCTTGCTCGAGAGTGGAGCACGATCGGTCCGGGATGCGGGGATGAGGAGGAGGTTGATGAGAAACTGTCGAGCAGACGATTACTTTGACGGTTACCTCTGCAGGTTGATGCCGAGATAAAGAGAGGAGTTGAAAAGAAGAGGGGGCCGCTGACAGCGGCAACAACAGACTTCGCCCGCTGCGGCTTGAATGTCACTCTTGCGACGGGCTTTCCCTTGATCAAGAATTAGTATTACAGCTTGAGATTGTACTTTTACATAGAAAGCAAATAAAGGGTACAAAGGGAGAAGCTGACTGTAAAGGAAGGAAGGTGCCAGAGGACGCGCGGTTAGACCAGAGAGGTCGGCAGACCGCGCGGTTAGCTGATCCCGCAGCTCGCTTGAGCAAGTCAAGCGGACTGCGCGATCAGGCCGAGAAGAATAGGAGGAGGTCGCGCGGACTGAGATTTGGAGTCCGCAGGAAATGATGCCTTCACCTTGACCTCTCCACCATGTCCCCTGAATGAGAGGTATGGGGGCCTATTTATAGGCCTGAGGAGGTAACGGTCTTGGTAACGTCACCCCCGGTAGAGCGGTAAATTGTGCGAGTAGAACGAGGAGTCCGCTGAGTCCGCTCCTTGTCGAGCGGTTTGGAACTTGTTCACTTGAGCTGATCTTCTGTTGCTGGCGGACTGGGGCGAGTCCGCATCTGTTGTACTGAGCGAGCCCGCGCTGAGCTTGTGCGAGCTGAGGATAAGATTGTCTGCTGCTGGGGAGCGGCTACTGCAGGTGGAAAGGGTTTGCCAATACGGGCGGACTGAAGGACTGTACAACGAGTCCGCCCAGTCCACGACGAACGTGATGAGTCCGCCTTTGCTGGAGGCGTCCTTTGATTGGCGACGAGGATTGACGACCTGGCAGACTGAATAGTCCAGGTCACGCATGCTGACTGGCGGCCTGGAAGCAAGTCTCCACTGCTGTTGGATGAAGTTCAACACCTCCTTGCGGGTTGTAGTTGAGTCCGCGTGGTATGGCGCGGTCTGGCTTGGAGTGATGCTGAGTTGCCGTCTCTTCAGGCGGGCTGATACCGAGTCCGCCCATTGCTGGCGGATTGGAGAGTTAGTCGCCGCATGGATGTTGTGCGGGCTGGAGAGTTGGAGGGAGGAGCAAGTCCACCTCCTCTAGGCGGACTGAAGTCTGAGTCAGCCACCTTCTTCCGAATAGGATCAGGTCGCCACCTTTGATGGAGCAAGCTCGTCTCCTATTGGACCTGTCGGAAGAGAACTGATGCGCGGTTAGCTAACCTAACCGCGCGGCCTGCAGGGGCAGACTGAGGAAGCAGTCCGGAGCCCCTGCAGAACGAGCGGCTGCTGCGCGACCTGAGCGGTCAGACGAGGAGACCGCCCTAGCCACGCGGCCTGAGCAGACAGAGAAGTCTGTCCGCCCACCCCTAGAAAAAAAAGGCTGACAGGACGCGACCTCCAGAGGGAACCTGGAACAGGCCGCGACTTGCGAGCTGGCTACCTTGGGAGGGATCGCTGATTTCTAGGTTAACACACACGGCCCGAAATTATCCAATTCTTATATAGATCGGAAAGAATTGACTTTAGTTCAAAATGAATTCCATGAAATTCATTAAAATTTCAATTCTAGAATTCAAGCCCGCAAACAAACAACAAAATTGAAATTGGACCTTCAATTCCAATTATAGAAGATTAATTTCGTCCAAACGAACGGACCCTTAAAATTTTTCAGCCTCCTTCCCTTATATCTTTTCTCCATCGAACTAGGCTTAATTAGATCGCAAGATCTATGGAGGGTTGAGGCATGTTCCCTAATCCTTGTTTTCATGTTACTCTCCAATTTTAAACCCAGCATGGTTGCACCCAGGCGCACCAAGAAATTGGGAACAAATTTGAACATGACATAATTTGATCAGTCCACTTCCTACTCTTTTAAAGATTCGTAATAACTAAAATAAGAGAACTCTATTATTCTTTCAATTCACACCATAATAAACTGTTTTTTCATCAAGAAGGCGCCACACTCACCAAGTTTAGTTGGGCCATATGCTATTAATATAATGCTTAATAAATATGAAAGTAACAAGTTTATCAGCTTCAGTCTAGAGATAGGGTGACCCGGGGTAAGACCTGTGACCAAAAGTTCTGAAAGGTCACAATTTGAATCACAAGAGCACATTTACAATGCATAAGGCTATATAAATTAATTTGTTAAGACCTGTGTTGTGAGTATCGTTTTAATTCCACATCCAATATAAGAAAAATACATAGAATATAAATATAGAGTAGTTGGTTCTCATCCATAGTGTTACGCCCCCGCAACGTTTTGCCGGTCGTCACTATGTTCGCAGACGCAAGGATGCCGTACACAACGGGGCTGAACCATCCGGTTCAGCCCCCTCTCTCTGAAGATGCCGAAATAGGGCTGAACCGGTTCGGTTCAGCCCTATTGGGGCCGGCCGGCCCCTTTGGCCGGTCCCTCTTTGGTTCCGGGTATTTATATCCCGGAACCCCTCTTGGTTCAGCAGGCAAGTAATTGAGGTATAATCTCCTTCCTCCTTCTAACCCTAATTCCTCTTAGCCTCCTCTTCCTCTCTAGTCTCTCTCTCTCTATCTATCTATCTAGTGTCTTAACATTTGGTATCAGAGGATTCGTCTCCGACATGGTGAATACGCGCACGCAAGAGGAATCCGCACGGCTCGAAACCCTAGAGGGGACGGTGGCCACTCTCACGGATTCGGTGGCGGCCATGACGGCCGATATGGAGGAGTTGAAAACCTTATTGAAAGGAAAAGCGACCGCTACGGATGATTCGGCCGGATCGGGACAAGATCCGGCTGTGGTTGCGCGCGGGGCCACGGACGGCGGAGTCGCGCGGCTCGGCGACGACGCATCGCGTCTTTTTCCCCCTCCGTCAACAGGAGCGTATGGCGGGGCTGGCGGATCGAGGTCGGGGCACTGTGCGGGGCCGATGCCGCCCGCATCCTTGCACAGCGGCTTCGGCGAGCCCGTCGCAAGCCGGAACCAGGGGCATCGGGGCTGGGATGAGCCCGCAGGCTTCCGGCGTGGCTGGGATGACCCAGCAGGGTTTCGGCGGGGCTGGGATGAGGCCGCAGGTCAGCGGCGGGGCTGGGATGAGGCCGCAGGTCAGCGGCGGCCACCGGAACAGGCAGGACAGCAGCGGGGAGGTCTTCTTCCTCCTCCTCGGGGGTTTGGACAGCAGGGTGCGCCGGTTTATGGACCACCATGGGGTGGCCAACCACCGGATTATGGTGTATTTGAGCAAGGCGATATCGGAAGGCGAGAAGGAGGTCATGGTCCGCATCGCTTGTCTCCAGGCTTGTCTCGCATGTATTTTCCGGAGTTCGAGGGTGGTGACACCTTGGAATGGATTCAGAAGGCCGAACTCTTCTTTCAATATCAAGATGTTCCTGAAGGCCAATGGGTGCAGTTGGCGTCTTTTCACCTAAAGGATGACGCTTTCCAATGGACACAGTGGTTCCTGCGGGGACGGGAGTACGTGCCCTGGGGGGAGTTTGTGGAGGGCTTTACGGCTCGATTTGGTCCGCTAGAGTATGAGAACTATGAGGCCATGCTTCAGAAACTCCGCCAGAAGGGTTCTGTGATGGAGTACCGCACGGAGTTCGAGAAGTTGGCGAATCGGGTGCAATGGCCAGAAAGGACGTTATACAGTTGCTTCATCTCCGGTCTCAAGGATTATATTCGTGATGAGGTGCAGGCACTCATGCCTCAGTCGTTGAACCACGCCATTACCTTGGCCCGTATTCAGGAGGAGCGGTTCAGCAGGCAGAGAGGCCGCATGCAGAATAGGCCCCCCTCGGCCAGCACTACTACTACTACGGTTGCACGGCGGGAACAACCTACGACTAACAAGCCGACGGTGACTCGCTTGTCTTGGAGTGAGTTGCAAGCTCGCAAAGAGAAGGGTCTATGCTTCAATTGTGATGAGAAGTTTGCTCCGGGCCATAAATGCCAGAGGACACAAGCCTTCATGTTATATCAGGAGGCTGAGGAAGCACCGGCGGCCGACGAGGATGAATTGGAGGTGGACTTGGAAGACACTGAGTTTGGGGTCTATACATGCTTTGGAAGGGTGCGTTCCTCCGCTTACAATGCGGCTGGCGGGTCGGATCGCCCAGGAGAAGGTTACTATTTTGGTAGACAGTGGGAGCACCCACAACTTTGTGCATCCCGATGTGGCAGGGAGAGTTGGACACGGGGTCGACAAGGGGGCTGCCTTCCATGTTATGGTAGCGGATGGCAGTAAGTTGCAATGTGAAGGGGTGCTGAAGGGAGTGGAACTGCGGATAGGAGACTATGCGGGACGAACGGACGTCTACTTGCTACCTATTCGTGGCTCGGATATGGTCTTGGGAGTTCAGTGGTTACGCCAATTACAACGGGTAACTTTTGATTGGGCGCACATGACCATGGAGTTTGTGCTCGGGGAGCAACAGTTCTGCCTGCGGGGTCTTATGTCTTCTCCTATTAAGGAGGTATCTCTTCGCAGCATGCAACAGTTGAGCGGAGACGGGCAAGTGATGGCCATTCTACGGGAGGTTCAGACCGGCGACTCCGGCAATTCTGAGGTACCAGTTCACTTACAGTCCATTTTGACAGATTACGCTGACGTTTTTCAGGAGCCCCGTACTCTGCCACCGCCTCGGTTCCGGGATCATCGTATTCCGCTCAAGGCGGGCGCCGAGCCTACTAATGTGCGACCATATCGCTACCCACACATTCAGAAGGCGGAAATCGAGCGGAGTGTCCGGGAGATGTTGGAGGCCGGTATCATTCGGCCAAGTACTAGTTCCTTCTCCGCTCCCATCATTCTGGTCAAGAAAAAAGACGGTTCCTGGAGGTTTTGTGTGGACTACCGCGCCTTGAATGGCGCCACGATCAAGGATAACTTTCTGATTCCTCACATTGAGGAGCTGCTGGATGAACTGCATGGAGCACAACTTTTTACCAAGTTAGATCTTCGCTCTGGATATTATCAGATTCTCATGGCCAAGAAGATATCCACAAGACGGCTTTCCGAACACATGACGGCCATTATGAGTTCTTGGTCATGGCCAATGGCTTGACTGGCGGACCTGCGACATTCCAGGCCAACATGAATGAGATTTTTCGGGATTTCTTGCGGACTTTTGTGCTGATATTCTTCGACGACATTCTCATTTACAGTGCTAGTTGGGAGGATCATGTGGGACATGTGGAACAGGTCCTATGCCGACTTCGGCAACACCGTCTTTACGCCAACCGTTCTAAGTGCTCATTTGGTCAGGAGGAGGTGGAATACTTGGGCCACATGGTCTCAGGTCAGGGCGTGCGGGCCGACCCACGAAAAATTCAGAGTATGCAATCA
The DNA here is from genome assembly GCA_039513925.1 of Platanthera zijinensis. NCBI lineage: Eukaryota > Viridiplantae > Streptophyta > Magnoliopsida > Asparagales > Orchidaceae > Platanthera > Platanthera zijinensis. Next base: position 116,726,434 of record CM077089.1, on the reverse strand, counting down.
TGGCCGCGGCCAGTTACAGTGCGTGTCTTGCGCGGATTTTTGGGTCTCACGGGATACTATAGGCGGTTCGTCCGGGATTATGGCAAGATAGCACGACCTTTGACTCAGCTTTTGCAGAAGGATTCTTTTTCTTGGGGAGAAGAGGCGGAGGGCGCCTTCCAGGCCCTCAAACAGGCCATGACGACCACGCCTGTTCTTGCCTTACCAGATTTTGCGAAGGAATTCGTCCTCGAGACGGATGCGTCGGGGGTGGGCATCGGCGCCGTCTTGATGCAGGAGGGACGGCCTATAGCTTTCTATAGTAGGGCGTTAGCCCCTCGTACTCTGGGCCTGTCGGCTTACGAAAAAGAAATGTTAGCAATCATTCATGCGGTGGGCGTTTGGCGGCCGTACTTGTTGGGGCGGCACTTTAAGGTGCGCACGGATCATCAAAGCTTAAAACATTTTCTGGACCAACGGGTCTCCTCGCCTCTCCAACAGAAGTGGGTTACAAAGCTCTTGGGATATGATTATGAGATCGTTTATCGGCGCGGCAAGGATAATGTCGTCGCTGATGCTCTCTCTCGCTTGCCGGAGGCAGCTCTCACTCACATTACGGGACCCTTGCTCGATTCTTTGGCCGACATTCACGAGGAAGTCATGGGCTCGGACACCTTGCGGCCGTTAGTGGAGGATTTGCAGCGGGGCGAGACTGTTACGCCTGGTTATCATTTATGTAATGGTCGTCTTCACTTTAGGGGCCGAGTGGTGGTGCCGGCCGCATCAGCTTGGAGAACAGTTTTGATGCATGAGTTTCACTCGTCGCCTACGGGGGGACATGCCGAAGTACTTCGAACCCTTCAGCGGGCGCGGGCCAATGTCTTTTGGGCGGGCATGCGACGGGACATTCAGCAGTTTGTTCGCCAGTGTGAGATCTGCCAGCGGCAGAAATATGAGACTTCTTCACCCGCGGGGCTGCTTGTTCCGTTGGACATCCCGCAGCTTATTTGGGACACGGTGTCCATGGACTTCATCGACGGGTTGCCTAAATCAAAAGGGAAGTCGGTCATTTTGGTAGTAGTGGATAAACTCTCCAAGTATGGCCACTTTATTGCCCTCAGCCACCCTTACACTGGAGACTCGGTGGCCGCCCTCTTTGCTAGAGAGATTGTGCGTCTGCATGGCGTTCCTCGCGCGATTATTTCTGATCGTGACCCGACCTTCGTTAGTAGCTTTTGGAGGGAGTTATTCCGCTTACAAGGAACTCGCTTACATTTCAGCACGGCCAACCATTCGCAATCGGATGGCCAAACAGAAGTTCTTAACCGAGGGGTGGAGACATATCTTCGGTGCTTTGTGATGGATGAGCCCCGCACTTGGCCAGAGTGGTTACATTGGGCCGAATACTGTTATAACACGTCTTATCACTCCGCCAGCAGGATGACGCCATTTGAGGTTGTTTACGGTCGGCCACCTCCGACCTTGGGCACTTATGAGCCAGGTAGCACCGCTCTACCGGCGGTTGATCGGGCTCTTCTGGACCGCGATCGCATGATGGTCACTCTTCGGGCCAACCTCCGTTTGGCCCAGGATCGTATGAAGGTGCAAGCGGACAAGCACCACACTGAGCGGGAATTCGCCGTCGGTGATGAGGTTTTTCTCAAGTTACAACCATATCGGCAATTATCTGTTGCAGCCCGTGGCAATCAGAAGTTATCCTCGCGCTACTACGGCCCCTTTCAGATCATCAGCAGGGTGGGGCCGGTAGCTTACACCTTGGCTTTGCCGCCGGGCTCCCGCATCCATCCCACTTTTCACGTTTCATTGCTCAAGAGAAAGGTGGGCCAGCATATCCAACCTTCTGCTCTCTTGCCTGACGTTACGGCAGCGGGTGAGCTGAGGCCACTTCCAGAGGATGTTTTACGAAGCAGATGGAAGCACCGGGGCACCGAATTCCGGCCCGAACTCTTGGTCAAGTGGAAGAACCTGTCTCCGGCACAAAACTCTTGGGTGGATTTCTTCGATTTCAAGGAACTCTACCCCGACTACCACCTTGAGGACAAGCTGGTTCTTGATGGGGAGGGGAATGTTACGCCCCCGCAACGTTTTGTCGGTCGTCACTATGTTCGCAGACGCAAGGATGCCGTACACAACGGGGCTGAACCATCCGGTTCAGCCCCCTCTCTCTGAAGATGCCGAAATAGGGCTGAACCGGTTCGGTTCAGCCCTATTGGGGCCGGCCGGCCCCTTTGGCCGGTCCCTCTTTGGTTCCGGGTATTTATATCCTGGAACCCCTCTTGGTTCAGCAGGCAAGTAATTGAGGTATAATCTCCTTCCTCCTTCTAACCCTAATTCCTCTTAGCCTCCTCTTCCTCTCTAGTCTCTCTCTCTCTCTCTCTCTCTCTCTCTCTCTCTCTCTATCTATCTAGTGTCTCATCACATAGGCTTATGCTCAAAGTTGAAAATGGGCTTACCGTTCATATATCTCGTCTGACTTTGGCCCCCTTAGATTCACTCTTTAATACTGTGGTGACAACCAATGATTAAGTTTTTATTATTAATATTACTACTTATTCTATTATAAAGACCCAAAGTTTTGTTGAGATTGAGTATTTTAATGTTGATTCGTCTTTACTAACGTCCATCATGGCTGGGCAAATAAAGGGCCATTGGCGGGTAGGTAACTAACACAATGGCTACATGGGCTAGAGTGGGTTCTTGATGCATGAATACTTGAAGAGCTCTAAAAACTAGCATTTGAGGACAGTCATGACCGATATAGAATATTCATGAGGGAAATGCTTTTCGAGGTTCCTGACACTATTAGCACAATATAATGAGCCACGGAAAGAACCTGTCCTGCAAAACAAGATACATTAAATGTCTAATTAAATAATAAATACATACTAGATGACTAACCTCAAAGACTTGACTGACACTGAAATCTCCAATCTTCACTAGCCCAGTGCTAGTTATCAAAAGGTTATCAGGCTTAATATCGCCATGGACAATATTCTGCATGGTTGATAAATGAGGCTCGTCATACGGATTAGTAAGAATAATAACATCACGTGAACAAACATTTCTTAGGGCATATCATGCATAAAACTTCTAAAAAGAAAATAAATAAAATCATCTTGAGTAATACATAAAAACACTATAACTTCATCCGTAACGTCTTATGCAAATTGATTGATGACTAACAGTGTTAGGCTCCGTTTGGTGGGACTTATTTTCACCGGTCAAGCGGTTACAACCGCATGAACCGGACCTTAATTAAGATCCGGTTCACGCGGTCGAACCGCTTGACCGGTGAAAATAAGTCCCCCCAAACGGAGCCTTAGTTTGGCATTGTATAAGCTGATATGCTGGCACAACAATTGTAAGTATCACATTTTCATCATGATATGGCATGTTTCATCCAAACTTTAATAGTCATCTTCTGTATGATTTCGATTTGAGAGAGTTCGTAAAGCCATAAAATCATTGCAAAAATGAAAGTAAACATATTGCTTTGATAAGGGTCCTTTACGGGGATCTCCCCCCCCCCCCCCCCCTTAACTTTGAATAATCGCAGGAACCTCCCTTCTATCTTTCAAAATTACCAAATCCTCCATCCAAGTTTACATTGTTAATATAGGGGAGATCCTTGCATAACTACAAAGACCTCCCTTCTATCTTTCTAAACCTCCATGTTGGCGAAAACTTTTGAAAACTTACATATAACAATATATGCTTCAGAAAAAAAACCAAGTGAAGATTGCCACATCCGAGGAGGGAACTGAGGGAAGACAGAGCTGCTGCACCAGGTGCTCAGAGAAGAGCTTGTGGCTTGCACCGCTATCCACCATGATGATGAGCGGGCGATCCCGCGGTGTGCCCGAGATCCGCATTCCGCATGGCCTGCTGGCCTGAGATCCTGCCCGTCGAAGCGCAAGATAGCTCCAATCGGTGGTACATGGCTGCGTTGGAGTCAAGAGGTGTATCCCCCGTTGAGAGTTCCAGGGGCTCAAAGTCAGTCAGAGTAACCTCAAGGTCGACGTCGCCGAAAATGGCATAGAACTAATCCCACCCAAACCACCTATCATCTGTGCGTATAATCGACGTCCTTCTTCATCTACTACCCTACGGGAGATGCCCTACTCTAATGATGTATTGCAGCCTGCGGATCCGGCAACAGGTTCCACTGCTCACCCGGTGGCAAACTATGTTTCTTTACACCTCCTCTCTCTGGAACTCCGACAAAGTGCTCTTTCTTTATCCTCTATTACCACTCCTAATTCTATGCAGGAGGCTCTCCAACATCCTGGATGGACGGAAGCTATGGACGGGGAAATGTCTGCTCTTTGGGCAAACCACACTTGGGATCTGATCTCGCTTCCTCCTGGACAAACTTGTGTGGGATGTAAGTGGGTGTTTGTCGTCAAACAAGGTCCGGATGGGACGGTTCACCATTTGAAAGCTCGTCTAGTAGCTCGCGGTTTCACTCGATAACAAGGTCTGGATTATGATGAGACTTTTTCTCCAGTCGCTAAACTCAATATTGTTTGTGTGTTGATCTCCCTCGCTGTTCACAGCCACTGGCCATTGCACCAACAGGATGTCAAAAATGCATTTCTTAATGGCGATTTACAGGAGACCGTTTATATGCAGCAACCTCTCGGGTTTGAGACCACGGGGGAGTCTCGTGTCTGTTGTCTAAAAAAGTCTCTTTGTGGTCTCAAACAGTCTCCCCGGGCATGCTTTGATAAATTCAGTAAGACCGTTAGTGCTGTTGGGTTTACTCAGAGTTCGGCCGACTTCTCTCTGTTCACTCGTCATCATCCAGCACGCACAGTAATTCTTTTGGTATATGTGGATGATATTCTGATTACAGGAGACGATCTTTCAGGAATACAGATGATCAAACAGCATCTGGCAACTGTGTTTCAAACAAAGGACGAGGAAATGTCTTCTCTTTGGGCTTGTCCCAAAGGCGGCGGCCGCGGTGGAGGAGTTGTGGCTGGTGGATGGCAAGGCGGGCAAGGCTGATGGAGGTCGGTCGTGGGAGCAGGTGGTTGGGGAAAGAGGTCGGCTTCCACCAGACGCGTCAAATCCATGACGTCGGAGACTGTGTGAGGGTGATGCGTGCGGAGACGAGAGCGGATATGTGGCAGTAGACCCTGCATGAAGAAGCCCAAGTACTGACGTGGGAGATCAGGGCGACGAACTCATCAACATAATCGTCCAGGCCGGCTGTCTGGCGGACGCCACAAATATGCTCGATAGCGGAGGAGCCGGAGTAGCGGGTGTTATACTGCCGGATCATTTCCTGCTTGAGCTCGGGCTGGAGAGGCACAGGTTGGTTTGGCGTAGCCACCAAGCCCAGTGGAGTGCTGAGCCGTCTAGTCCAACCACCACCATAGACACCTTGTCGTGCTCCGATGTATAGTTGAGGTCAAAGTATTGCTCTGCCTTTGCAATCAAACCCATCAGGTCAACGCGGACGAAGGAGGGAATGTCGAGGGAGAGTGCGGACCGACCCGGAATGGCCGGAGGCGGTTGCCCGAAGTAAACGGCCGATATTCCGGCGCCGAGAAGAGAACCGTCATCCGCAGGCGAGACGATGCCGGATGCGGCGGAACTGGCGGTGGTGGACGCCTGGAGGGAGTCAATCTTGGAGTGGAGAGCGAGAAGAGAGGAATGCATAGAGGCGACGAGTTGCTCTTGAGCCTCCAAGCGGCGGCTTAGAGCTTCAGTGGTCGCGTGTGAAAGAAGATCTCCGGCCGATCGAGTGGTGGGAGCCATGGGCTGGCGACGTCCGACGGTGATTGCGGCTCTGGACGAAGTCTGTTGAGAAGGGATTGCGGTTTGCGGCTTCCTGTGTGTAAACGGCGTCGATCGGTGCTTGCGATGGGAGCACCTGGTAGCAGGCGGATCGGTCCGCGGAAAAGGAAAATAGGCGGATCGGCTCGGGACAAGTCGAAGAATGCGATGGGAGGGTTTCGGAACCCATACGGGAAGGATAGGCCTCACGCAGCTTTATTTGGTTTGGCGGTTGTTTCGCAAGTACCGGCGGCCTACTGGCGTGCGGTGCGGCAGGGCGTACCAAATTGATACAATCTAGGAGAGGAATCTGGCAGAGGAGGGCCAACGAGGGAAGGAGAAGATGGTTAGGGTTTGAGAGGAAACAAGAGAACAGTCATTTTCATAACACATCCAAGATAAAAAATAATACAAGGTCCACATGCCCTCCTATAGGCGAGGAGCGAATACAAAAGGAATTAACGAAAATAGGAAATACGGAAATTACTAAAAGTGCATCAACCAAACATAGCAACATATTTAATATTAAATATCCTCCGCGCTGACCCCGCCTAGGTCGTCCTCATCGGTCCAAGTCGATCCTGACGCCCCCGGTTCATCATTATCGGTCTGCGCCACGTCCGCCACTAATATCCGTAACAGACAAACACTATGCATGTGGAGCAATCACCCTTCTCAAGAATGTGGAGCAATCTCCCTTCTCACCTCGTGACGCTAACTTCTTTGTCTAGTAACTCTGCCCTCTCCTCCATAACCCTCTCCCTCTCCTATAGGTTGTAACTCTCTAATGTAAAATATATATCTCTTCTCTTGACGCATAGCTACCAACCTCCTTTTCTCTCTCTTGCGTGTTGTCAAAGGGTTACCGGATCTCCCTTCAAAGGATGTGTGAAATAAGATCATTATCGGTAAACCTTATAAAGGGTTGATGGTGGTTTAAAAGGGAAAAAGATGTGGTGTTTGGTTCCACGCTTGAGAGAAGTCCGAGAAGCAAGACGTGCTCCGCACACAAGCGTATACCTTTATAGAGCGGGGGAGAAGTCGGCTTGGGCGAGAAGTAAAGGAGAAGGTCGAGCAGATAACAGTGAGGAGAACAAAGGATGAGGTGGAAAGTGTTGCATACCTAGAGCGGATGGGATGAGCTAGGAATCCAGAGCCCGCACGATGAGGAGAGCTGTGACAGGCTTTCAACGCATAGATTCGGTTGTGGGGGTCTGGGGAGAATGATGCAGAGCAAGGAGAGTTGCGGGGGTCGTGTGTGTGAGTCATGAACCCTAAAACTCAAATTACATCAGGTGTGAGTATCGAGTCATGAACACGTGTGACGCGTGAACGAGAAAAGCAGGAAACGCATATCCGTTGTTTCCTAATTAAATTTACTATTTAATTTAAATATTGTGTTTCCTACAGTTCGGAAACACGTTTCCGCGCGTTTCCGAGCTTTTCCCGTATCTGATACACGTTCGAGCCTATACGCGAAGCATTTTTAAGTATTTGTGCATCGTAGGTGTGAAGATTCAAGGGTCTCCTCGCAAAAAGACTCAGTAAGGGTTACTGAATCTCCCTCTGAAAGATTAGTACAGTGGTCCATGAGCCCCCAATATAAAGGACTCTAAAAGGTTCCTGAGCCTCCACATGGAAAAGTCTCTGACTAGCCTTGCCTATGCATTGCATCCCACAAACTGCGAAAGAGAGATTTTTGGGGAACCTCTATAAAAACCTTTTTATCATCTGCGTTGCTTTTTTTCTATAACTGAAAAAGCTTAGAATTTTTTTCACCTTCTTTTCTCTGTAACATTTCTGTGATGTATGTGTGATTTATGAAAATATATTCTATCTTCTTCCCATCCCTTCTCATTAAGGAATATTCAGATCTAATTTCCACACTTTCACTCCCTTCTAATTTTACATTCTAAATACATATACAAAAAAAACCAGAGAACCCCTCCAGGATTTTGGTGTGCACTTAACAATATAAACTTAAGGGGAGGTTTTGGTAATTTTGAAAGATAGAGGGAAATCTCAGTAATTATGCAAAATTAGAGGGGAGTTTTGTAATTGAAAATAATAAACAAGAACGCTGTTAATACTATATGCAAGCTGATAATTGCTAAACCTCATTTCTAAAATGGAATATTTGTTTCTTACATGAGCATGGAGATACATAAGACCAGCAACAACATCTCTGAAATATTTTTGAGATTTACTTTCTCCAATGCAACCTTCTGAACCGGAACCTTCCCATACCAACTTACCTTCCACATACTCTAGGACTGGAAATGAGATATAAAACAATCAATAAGTAATGTTCAGGCCTTAATATCTAAGAAAACTAAATTTATCTTATCCCAGAAACAAACTGAAGTAAAAAGGAACATAAGATTGTGAAAAAAATAAAGGCATTGAGTACCCATGTAAAAGTGATCTGACAGTGGATCATTAATAACCTCAATTAGATTTACAATGTTGGGATGGTTCACCATTTTCATGATTGAAACCTGTAGAAGTTAAGATCATTCTATGTCACTATTTGACAGTATCTTTAACAACTATTGCCAAAGAAAAAATAGAGGTAAAACGGAACAATAAACAAAAATTAGCTATTATGCCAAAAAGTAATTGATTGGACCAGAAAACATAAAATATTTACTTTTTTCCTTATCATTTTCTGTTTTTAAAGAACGCATTTCAAAATGCCCATAAACCTGATTTTTGATAATACATTGATGAGATCGTTCGCGCATCATGTGGGAAATTATTGAGCCGACACATTTTGGATTGTCAGATGGACTATCACGGCCCGTGATCGCGACCGGGTCGAATTTTCCTAATTTAATGTATTTTCTTTTTTTGGAGTTTTATTTTGAGTGTTAGGTTAAATTATCTGCCAAGCAATCGTGTTCATCGGATATATTTAACCTAATCCCCTCCTCCTTATGTCACTTGTAGCAGCCGGTTGAAAGGGGGATCGAGAGTTACGGTTTTTGGAAAGAAAACCACTCGTTTTTCCTGCAGTGTGACGACGAAGGTTTCCTCACGGTTCGACGCCGTCGGGGCTGCATCTAGGTGGTACGACGCCCCCTTCCACCGCCACCTGTCGTCCCTCCAGCCATCGACAAAGCCTCCAGCTGTTGTTTCTTCTGAAGGAAGACACAACAGACGCTAATTGCCTCCCTTCCCATGCATGAGAGTCCTTCCAGTTGATAGCCATTCGGATCCGCGTCTTCTGACCTTCAACAACCACGGGAGTCTCCTCTGCTGCCTCCTCCAACCCCGCCGCCACTTCCCTAGCCTCCCCCCCCCCCAACTCAACAGCCACCCATCGAGCCCTTCACATCTCCCACAGAAATACATCCCCAAACAACCTCCTAAGGCCCTACCAACCTCCTCCACTCCCCCCCAGCCTTCAAACACTCCCCCCCCCCTCGGCCCAAATCAGCCACTATCCCCCATCAAGCAACCTTCTCATTCCCTTCTAGCACACAAACAACGCACCCTCCCCTCAGATTGCCCCCATTCCAGCTGACAATACCATATTTCCTCCACAAAACAACAACCTCCTCTCCGAATAAACCCTCGGGCAGTCACAACTACTTGTTAGATAGCATCTGCCACGCCGACGGCCTCCGATTTTGTGTCCCTACACTGACAGCTCTTTTGGGTGAAATCCACCTTTATTTTCATATATTTTACATTTGTACGGATACACTTCTATTGTTGGTATTATTGTGATTGATTAGTTTGACTAGTTATCTCTTGTAAGTGTGTGCTCCCATTGTCCTGCACTAAGTTTTAGTACATTCAATTAGTTCAATAATTACTTGTTAACCTAATTAGAGTTTTGGTATTGATTGTGATGAAATCTGCGATTATTTTAAAATCAATATTGTTTAATTAATTGCACGTTGAAACCCATTGTATGATTGAATCAATCACATTTGAATTAGAATTAAGGTCTATGTCGTAGGATTGTGCTTACTTGCATATCTCTCGCATTTTAGGGTTGTTGTTGGGTCTATAACACTTAGTTGTGATTGATTGCGTGACATGTAGAGTTAGGGAATCGCTCGATCACATCCACCTATAGATTCGTCCTGCGTCAGACATGCTCCAGATCATATTCTTTAGAGAGATAATTCGGTTATTTTGAAACTCAATAAAAATTTATGTTGTGTTCGTTTGGATGGAATTAGAATTACACATTGTAAATGAGACTGGTCAATTCCGACGTCATTGGGAAGAAATTGAGATTACCTTAAAAATGGATTCCACATAATACAATATGATTTTTGATTCCTTCATTTAATTTGCAACCAAACAACGAAATTGCAATTGATCACAATTCCAAATCCGCGGGTTCAATTCCATCCAAACAGGTCATAGGATAAGGTGAAGGTAGTGAGATGATAATGATCTAATGAGACTATAATGTTTGAATGCAAGTGTGGTGATGAAAGATGTACAAAAACACGAAAAAGAAAGAAATAATTGGAATATTTTACTAATTTCTCATATACATACAAATATTTGTACACTAATATAGGAAGAGAGAGTGGAGCAATAATCTCATTTTAAGATGTGAGACTAAATCCTAAAGAAGTATGTTGTGGGTCGCTCATTCACGGGCCTAATCCTGTCGATCAGGCAGCACAACAGGGTCGAGGCCCACACAACCCACACTTCTCAGCGCGTGTTCTCTGCGCTGCGGAATGTTGAGGCCGGGGCGCGTGTTCTCTGCGTTGTGGGATGTTGAGGCCGGGTCTCGAAACCTTTACCTCCTTGATGCAAGATCTTGACGCCACCTCACATCACCAACTGATCCGCGGATCAGCTGGTGACGTGAGGTGGCGTTAAGAGCTTGCATCAAGGAGGTAAAGGGTTCGAGACCCCTCCTCAACATCCCGCGGCGCAGAGAACACGAGATGAGAAGGGTTGGGGTGTGCGGGTCGCGGCCCTGTTGTGCGGATCGACCGGCGGGATTAGGCTCGTGAATGAGTGGCCCACAACAAAGTAATGGGCTCTAGTTGGGCCTTGCTATGGAACTTTGAACATATTTTATTCAACACTTCCTGTAAGCTAGAGTATACAGATCGTAAGCACAAGGCTTAGACAAGAACTGATAATATAGCGAACGTCATAAGGCCTTAATGAGAATGCTAGCAACTTGTCCAGCAGCAAAAACATGTTTTAATTCAAATTTCTTCAGTTGAACCGTCTCCCAAATAAAATGGCAATCAACTTTGATGTGTTTGGTACGTTCATGAAATACGAAATCTTTGGCAATATGTATAGCAACTTGACAAACCTAAAAGAGAGTGGTCGATGAGGAGAGTTTAACACCAAGGTGACTTAGGAGGTTTTCCAATCATGTAAGCACATACCTAACAGAGACCATTGAACGATGCTCAATGAGTGAACAACCACAGACCATTTATTATTGCGCCAGGTGATGAGATGTCCACCAAAGTATGTACAATATCCACTTGTGGAACGAAGGTCATTCAGAGAGCCAGCGTAGTCATCATCAAAGTAGGAAATAAGATATAAGGAAGAAGAAAACTTGTATACAAGCCCTTGTCCAGGAGTGGTCCTCAAATATCGGAGGATGCACTCAGCTGCCTGGCGGTAGGAAATTTGTGGAGCATGTATGTATCGACTAACACCTCCAATAGCAAAAGATATATCAAGTCTTGTACCTGTAAAATAAACCAGCTTCTCTACAAGACAATGATAGTACTCTGGGTTCGGGAGGAGCAGAAAAGAGTAGGAGGTGAGAGCTCAGAGCATGTGTTTGACAATCATAGGTGTATGAGCAAGCTTGCATCCAGAGTATTCAGTATCATGAAGAAGGTCAAGATAATACTTCCATTGAGATAGGACAAGACCATCAGTACGTTGTGCAACCTCAAGACCAAGAAAGTATCAAAGATTTCTCAGGTCTTTGGATTGAGAAATAGAGATCGAGTGTTGTTTGATCATGTGTATTCCCTTTAAGTCATCACCCGTAATCAAAATATCATTGACATAAACCAAGAGAATCACAGTCTGTCAGACGATGACGAATAAATAGAAAAAGTTGACCGAGCTTCGTGAACCCAACATCACGAACAACCTGATAAAACTTGTCAAACCATGCACGAGGAGATTGTTTGAGGCCATAAAGAGATTTTTTGAGATGACATGCAAGGGAATCCCCCGTGGTCTCAAACTCGGGAGGTTGTTGCATATAGATAGTCTCCAGCAAATCGTCATTGAGAAAGCATTTTTGACATCCAATTTATGCAACTGCCATTGTCGATGAGCAATTAGGGAGATTAAGACAAGAACAATATTTAGTTTTGCGGCTGGCGAGGTCTTATTATAGTCAATGTCGGGTTGTTGAGTAAAACCATAAGTCACCAGACGAGCCTTGAGATGTTGAACCGTTCTATTCGAACCATGTTTGATCACAAAGAGGAAGGAGAGCAGAATCCCGAGTCTGATTTGCCGAAAGAGCATCCATATCTTCATCCATGGTTGCCCGCCGTCCCGGATGCTGAAAAGCCTCCTATAGAGAATTATGGATGGAAATATATGACAAAGAAGTTGCAGATTTTTGAAGCACTGGAGAGAGGTGATACAAGGATACATAATTAGTCGGAGGATGAGAGGTAGATGTTACTGCCGGATCTTCAGACCGCGTGATATCATTAGCAGAAGGTAACTGTCTTAGGGTATCAGAACGAGGACGGCGACGAGTATACACATGAAGAAGCGGTTTGAAGGGTACAAGGATTGGGGATGGAGTGGTGTAAGATGAGAAGTAATAGGAATGAAAGGGCACAGTGGGATTGTAGGTGCTGGAGGAGCTAGCCGGAAAGAGTGATAAGTCTAGTCTTCGATGAAGGTCACATCCGCAGATGTAACAACCTCGCGATCATTTGGAGAATAGCAGACAGAACCTTTTTGAGTGCAAGAGTAAGTAACGAACACATATTTGATTACACGAGGAGTCGAGGAGTAAGCTTGTTGGTGGAGGGTCCAAGATAGTGGACATGACCGGAACATCCAAGAACATGAGACATGACTAGAAAGGGAGATGTGGAAGTAAATAAAAGACTAAAGGGGATCGCATAGTTGAGAATGGTAAAGGACATGTGATTAAGGAGATAGCAAGTTGTCGTAACTGTGAAATTCTAATAAAGCTTGGGAATCTTCATTTGAAATATAAGTGAGCGAGCAACCTCAAGAAGGTCACGACTCTTGTGCTTAGTCGCACTATTTTGTTGATGTTCACCCAGAAGTCGGCAATCACCCTTGGAACACCCGAACCAAGCATCATCGTCCCGAGCAATTTTCCTTGGCCTTTTTGCGTTGTCTCCAGAAGTGTTCGCGGCCATCTCCAGAAGTGTTAGCAGCCATCTCCAGAAGTGTCTGCAACCATCTCCAGAAGTGTTCGCGGCCATCTCCAGAAGTGTCCGTAATTGTCTCCAAAAGTGATCGCGGCTGTCTCCAGAAGTGTTCGCAACCGTCTCTCCGGGAGCCCTCGTGGTCTCCCCAGAAGTCTGCCCGCTTCTCCAGGAGTCCTCTTGTCTCTCCAAAAGTCCGTCCGCTTCTCCAGGAGTCCACGCAACCTCTTCTCTCACCCACCACCGCCCGACTTTTTGTGTACCTCGGGCGGCTGCGCATTTAATGTCATGTTTAATGAGACAATAAATGCCCGTTTCTTCATGAACCGTCCGAGCAGCCTACCCTCATGTATAAATAGAGGGTCAGGAGTGCTTAGAGGGAACACCAGACTGAAGCCAGAATTTACCCCGTTGTAGGTGCGATCACCAAGTTCTGTCCACAGTTGCTCTCTACCTTTCTCTTTTTTTTCCTTTTGTATTCACCTACTTGTAATGATTGTTAGAGAGTAATATAAAGGTTCGTCCCAAGAGAGACATTTGTCACGGCGGGTCAAATCGGGTGTTCGTCGCTGCCAGCGACAGCCCTTCTTTTGAGTTTCTTTCCTGTCCGCCGAGCCCTCGGACGGCTAGTAACCAGTCAATTGTGGTCTTCAATATATCCCCCTGAACTCCCCCAGGCGGTTGCTGAGTGTGGAAGGTTGGGTGACAAATTTTTCTCCAACAGTTCGAACATGCGACCTTCAGATTCAAGCGGTTGGTGGAATCACCCCTGCAGTTAAAGGACAGCAACAGTGTCCGCCCAAGCCCAGAAGCATTCTCATTCGCGCGAGTCCTCTGAGGAGTGTTCGCCCAATTCAGTGTTCGCCCACTTCGGGAAGTGTACACCCGTTGTGTGGATTCTAATCCGCAAGACGGCGGGCTTGCGGATTTTTCCCTAAAGTGCACCCAATTTTAAGACATGCATAACTTTTGATCCATTTGTCTGTTTTCATTCTAGTAAAGCCTATTGGAAAGAGCTCAAAAAGATCTATTCGTTCGGCAAACGGGGTTCCCCGTTTAAGCTTGTTTCGAGCCCTCAAATTTCCCGAAATCCGCTCCGTTTGAAAGTTATCGCAGTTTTCCTCTTTTCGGCAATTTTTGTATCGATGGAAATGTCGTCAAAGTCTTCAGAAAACTCTCCCAATGATCCATAAGTGTCAATCAAAAGGAGCGACTTCAATCTTCTACTAGTTGCGTTGTTGATCTCTCAAAGCATGTAGACTCCATGACCAAGGGGCTGGAGAATACTGGCGTCTTAGTGGATGGGTTACAAGAAAGACTTCTCGGGTTGGAAAGGAATTTTCATCGTCAATCTCCTTCACAGAATACCTCATATGCAAAGCATTTAAGACCTCATTCCCATCTTTGGGACATACACGAACTACCTCCTTCGCATCGATGGCATCTATGCCTATGGAATCATTGCCCGTCTAGCCTTATATTCCCCAATCTCTTGCGCACGGTGACCATTCCGAAAGAGCATAGTTTCTCGAGTTAACCGGTAAAAATCAGATTTAACAGATCCTCTTCTTTGGGACCAAAGGCTGGAAGTTGCGATAAGAAGCTCTTTTATAAATATCACCAAGGAAAAGGTCACGATACAGGGAGCTGTCGCGCTCTTCAAAAAGTGATAGAGGGAATATGAAAGGCAGATTAAATGCAAGAAAATATAGTTCGAGAGTCTGATCCTTCCTTTGAAAAGCAAAGAGATAGTCGAAGAATATCACCCACAGTAATAACGTTCAGCTCCACAATGATTAAACTCTAGCCTATTCGACACGTTTCCAAAGAGGAGGCATTCAAGTTAATGTCAAGAAGTGTTCAAAGCCTATTTCAGCCAACACCAATTGACACCAAGACGGTAACTTTGAGTAGAGAAGGTTGGGAACTCACTAGTAAACTCAGACAATCGCATATTGACACACCAGTGGGCCATGAACCCACTGGTATCTTTATTTCTTTAACTTTCCATATTCAGTTTACAACTCTTGCTTATTGAACAATGAACATGTTTTTTGAAAAATCCTAACACCTTTATTGCGCTGAAAGATTTTGTTAATTTTCTTAAAGAACCAAGCAAAGAATGTTATCCCACCTGAGCCTCCGATCAAATCTAGGCAAGTGAGGATCTTTCTTCCACCTTAGCCCACAATAAAATCCGGGCAGGTGAAGAACATCTTTTTACCACCACCGTCACGATAAAATTCGGCCAGGTGAAAAACGGCATCCCACCTTAGCTCCACGATCAAATTCGGACGGGTGAGGATCGTTATCCCACCTTAGCTTGTGATCAAAAATCATGGGCGAGTGTGGATCATTCTTACCACCTTAGATCCACGATTAAATTCAGACGGGTGAAGAGCGCTACCGCAACTTAGCCCACGGTCAAGAACCCTGGGTGGGTGAAGGACTTTCCTCCTCCTAACCCCGCGAGCAAATTTGGCCAGGTAGAGAGTGTCACCCCACCTGATCCCACAAACAAATCTGGTCCGGTGAGGGTCGTTTGTCCGCCTTAGCTCCACGATAAAATTCGAAAAGGTGATGAGCGCTACCACACCTTAGCCCATGGTTCAGGAATCCTGGGCGGGAGAGGATCTTTTCTCCATCTAACCCCACGATCAAATACGAGTAGGTGGAGAGTGTTAACCCACCTAAACCCACGACCAAATTAGGGCAGGTGAGTCCATTATTGTCATCTGAGCCCACAAGCAAATCTGGGCGGGTGAGGATCGTTGTTCTATCCGAGCTCACGATTAAATCCGGGCAGATGAGGTGCAGTATTACATCAAATAGTCTCGACGAGGAAAAGCTCCACGGGTATTACTACCTTGTCTTTTTTCTTTTAAGAGGTTGATAAGAAAAACCTCCGACTTTCGGGCGTCCAGAGTTTGTGTTGGCGGAATTGCCGATAAGATGGGATGTCAAAATCACATTCTCTGGATTTCATATCATGAGCGGTTGCATTGCGAGTAACCGCACCAAGCTGGAATGCTGTAACTTAAGAATAACCGGGGTTTTATACGGTAGTTGCACTGCAAATAACTGTGTCAAGTTGAAATTCACTATCACATTTTCTACCGAGAAGACTTATGAGTTGTGCGGACATTAAGTTGGAGGTCACGCGTCTTTCGGCAACTCTGTATATTGACTAATATAATGTGTGGTATCCCTCATGATGGGCACACCGACTATCAGCGCTATACTACATTGATAACTCTAATTACTCTTTGCTCGTTATATTAATAGGCAAACACCCGAAGTGGGGTCGCCTGGTCAGTTTTCTTGTATAAGGATATTCATGTAGGTAAGTGTCCGCACGGGATCTTGGTTCCCAGAGCCGCAGACAGACTTCCACGACAGATCTTAGTTCTGGAGCAAATATTGGATGACGAGACAGTGACCACTACTGATGGTGGTTTTCAGAGATACTTGGTTCGCTGGCGTGATAGACCGGAAACTTAGACCAGCTGAGTCATGGTCGAGGAGTTGGAGCGTTTGGATGCAGATCTTCTATAGCACTACCGATCAGAGCACTCACCAGAGATGAGTGATTTCGAGAGGGGGAGAGTTGGTGGAGACCAACCCCGATCTGGGCGACGCAAAAGTACCTGACGCCGCCCGACCGAGCCTCTATCGGCCATGAGATTTGCATATTTTATTTGTGTCGTTTTGCATTTTGCAACATTCAAGTAATTTTTATGATTTTTGTTTGGAATATATATATGTGTGTGTGTATTTGATAAATCCCTCCCCAGCCGGCTCAACTCTCCCAGCCAGTTCAGCTCATTATGCTTCCCATTCGGCCAGTCCAGCAACAAAGGCTCTCCCGATTCGGCGGTTCACGATTTAGGGTTCCCAACCACAAATCATGTCCCATGCGAGTCTTCTGTCCACGCCCGCTTCCAATTTCAGCGGATCACGCGACATCTCCTCACGTCGCGCAACAACAACCCACGATCGAGCTCCAACAGCCGGCCACGACCTCTGCAACTTCTACCATGGTCGTTCCTGTGAAGATTCACGGTTTTCTTCGATAAATATAAATATGATGTTTCTATTTGCTGAAGGTTGGAGTTGATGAATGTAATGAGTGTTGTCGTAAGATTTCTGTGATTGCTGAATATTTTCTTTGAGTATTACTTCCTCTGAGTCTTGTAGAAAGTTTGGTTAAAATTTAGAAAAGCTGCTCTGTTTTTTTGGTACCTGTTTGTGAGTTAGTGTTTTTTTTATTAAGTGTAAGGGTGATTCCCGTGTGAGAGTGTGAAGGTGAACTTGTGCTATTATTCATGTTGATTGATGAGTGTAAGATTTCATTGGGTGTGTCCGCTGTTGCTTCCAGGAGGAGAACTGACATTGTGAAGTTTTTCTCGTTGCTGTTGGATGAGGATTTGGCTAATGTTTTTGTTGGAGTGATGATGAACAGTGTAATGTTAGAGTTTTATTCCGTGAATAGTGAATATTAGATACCTGCTATTGAGCTGTCCAGTGAACAGTCGAAAGTCAAGTGCAAGTCTAGCATTTGTGAGATTTCGTGAAACCACCGTGTGACAGTGAGTGAATTTAAGGTTGTTTAGATTGTGACTTCCTTACACAGTTGAGCGAGAGAAATTATGTGGAGCCTCTTGTGTGTGAGAGTGAGCGGTTTTTCTCCGTGGTGCCCGCGTGCGTAAGCGGCCGACATCGGGGCGGGAGATCGAAGGTGACGAGGAATTCCTCACGGGATTCCCGTCGACTTCGATTGCGGAAAGACGCCTCTTTCCGTGGATAACTTGCTTCTATCCCTTCCTTTGCATGTGTCTTCATTTTCTCTTAGGTTAATTAGATTCATCGCTAGGTTTTCGCCGGAATTTTGTCAGCAAACGCTGCGTCGAAAATTTCAAGCGGAAACATATTTGGAGTTCACAATTTTCATTTTGCTACGACAAGTGGAACAGAACGAAAGTTGGGAACTTCCTTCCCCGGATTTTGAATTGAACCATTTTTCAAGAAAATTCATTTTAAACAAAATCGTAATTTTGTATTTTACAAAAAAAAAATAGTTGTTTAATTTCTCAAAGTTCGTACAATGCCCGCTCAAAATTACAATTCTTCATTGCATACATTTATGGTTTCCTAGAAAAGCCAACAGACGCGCAAACCCTACATGTCATCATACATCACCAACAAGTGTCCTTCGTGTGGCCATGATGCCCATAATGGGTGCAATGTCTCGTGTTGGTGCCACGACCATGTCCAGAGCGGCCTCCACGGCTACTCCCTCTTCCACCACAGGAAGCAAGAGCCATCAGATCCTCAGAGGAAACATGCAATGCAAATGAGGTAGTGGTATTGGTTGTTCCTGCTTTGGTAAGACGATGGTACACACTAGAAGTCTTCAGAGTAAAGGGATTCGCTAGCATTTCAATCTTTGTTGTAGAGAAATTCATATCAAAGCAATTTAGTAGCCAAAGTAGTATAAGATGCTCATGTTGGGCCTGATGCTCCCCCCTGGTAGAAGAGATTTCCCAAAGATCCAAGATCTCATCAACAACGACCTTCCATTCTACAAAGTACTTTGTGACTGAACGTGCCCTTTGTCTCAGTTCAGCCATCTTGGGGTAGAGTTCACCTAGACGATTGGGAGAACATCATATGTAAGGTATTACATAGTTCCTCAATAGTGTCACAGTTCTTGCATATTTGTTGAACTAAAAAATTCACGAAGTTCAGCAGGAGAGCGAAGATCTGATATATCATCACTGTACCAATCATTGTACTCTTGACTTCCCACTGTATGAATTGAAATTTGAGCAAGGTGGCATAGATATCGTATGCCCGATAGGGACATAATCACTCCCTTTTTCCACAATTGAAAGTTTAAGAAGATGGGAATAATAGTAAGAAGTCTCGCTTTAGGAGAAAATGTATTGTTATAATACCCTAGGAGTACGGTCGTCGGAGCGGTGCTAGTAACTGAGGATGACATGACGTAGATGTCGATTAGAAGGTTATACTTGAATCGCCGACGAGGGACCGGATTTTCTGATTCAGATTGGAAATGTAGTAGTGGCATCAACAGTAATGGGCAGCGACATTGACATTGGTAGGTACAAGTAACAGCGGTTTCTGTCGATCGGCATCACTGAGCACGACCGATGTCAACGGGCATCAACAACGACGGCATAGAAGGCGTCGTGTTCATCGATCGACAGAAGCAGAAGTCACGTTGATCGCCTTCATCGATCAGCAGCAGTGGGACACAAAAGCGACATCTTCATCGGAGACGTCGTCGTGGTCAATCGACAGCGGAAACAGAAGGAAATGGGAGTTATGATGGCGTCTTCGTCGATCGCAGAGGGCGTGAGATTTTCTTTAAAGAGAGTGGCTGGCTACACGCCTACACCCTAATTCCCTCTGATAACATGTTGTAAATGACTTGATGCCTCAATAGAGGTACAAAGGTTTATTTATATATAGCAAGCCTGTTACATAATGTATACAATAAATACAAAATACATAATATATCTAGCATGTACATTTTCTGCTCCCCTTTGGTATTCACCAACCGGAACTCATCCTCCAGCATTCTCCAACATACTGGATCCCCAAATTGGTGCAAAAACATTGAAACCAACAACATATTGACCTCTAAACCATTGTCCAAAGTCCGAAATTGCAGCATTTTTTTTTGTTTTTCCTTAATTTCTTGTGTAAGTTCTAGTTGAAAGTTAATATTGTTCTTTGTTGTTTATTTCGATGAAGAAACATATTATTAGAGACCTAAATCTGTAATAGTTTGCCTGGTCATCGTTCTATTTGAAAGGTCTATTTGAAAGGTGTATTTGCCAAGCATTTCGTGGAATCACTCTTTGTTTCAATTCAAAGAGCACTTATTTGTTAATCTAATTCGCTTTTCAATTGTGATTGTTTGTAATTTGCTTTATTATTTTTAGCGTTGTTATTTTATTTGTCAGATATTTGCATGAGCATTGCATCATTCTATGATTCCTTTTTGTTGAATAAAATATGCACAAAGGTCCATTGCAAGGCCCAGCTACAGCCCCATTACTTCTTTAGGATTTAATCTCACCTCTTAGAATAAGATTATTGTTGTTCTCTCTCTTCCTATATGTGCGAACAAGAAAGAATAGACCGAAATTTGGAATAACAGAATTTTTATTATCCAAAAAAGTAAGTATTACAAAGGTATAGCCTCCCTTTTATAGAATGGAGGAGAGGGAAAAGATTACAAATAAGCAATGTGAGACAAATAATTACAGGTACAAGCGGCTATAAAAAAACAGACCGCACAAGCAGCGCGGTTAGACGAATAGGCTAACCGCCCGACAACAACTATAAAGAGAAGACAAGCCGCTAGGGGAGACCGCTAGACCGCCCGGTCTTCAAGTCGCCTGCGTCAAACCGCCAGACCCCCGGTCTCCAATCAGAAACATCTCGGATACCAAACCGTTGGAGAGAAACCGATAGACCGCGCGGTCTTCAAGCCGCCAGGGTCAGACCGCCAGACCGCCCGGTCACCATACAACAACACTCTCCCTCAAGCTAGAGCATATATATCAATCATGCCCAGCTTGTCGCAAATGTGAAAAAAGGAAACGAACACAGGCTTGGTGAAGATATCTGTTAACTCGTTGTCGGAGATAACGAACGGAGTACAAATTTGTTTCTTCAAAATCTCTTCCCGAATAAAATGGCAATCGACTTCAATGTGCTTTGTTCTCTCATGGAAGACCGGATTTTTGGAGATATATATAGCGGCCTTGTTGTCGCAGAACATAGGTAGAAGATGGTTCTAGACCTCTCCTAAGTCAAGCACGAGAGCCCATAACCACTTTAATTCACACGTGGACGACGCCATACTTCGATATTCCGCTTCTGCACTAGACCTGGAGACGACAGACTGTTTCTTGCTCTTCCAGCTAACAAGGTTTCCCCCCACAAATGTGCAAAAGCTCGATGCGGACTTGCGATCTCCTTTGTCATCAGCATAGCTAGAATCCGAGTACGCTTTAACCTTTAAATGGACCATTCTTCTGAAATAGTAGTCCTTTACGTGGCGCCGCTTTAATATATTCCAATATCCTCAGGGCAGACTGTAGATGGCACTCCCTAGAAGCTTGCATAAATTAGTTAACCTTGCCCCAGCGTAGATGTCGGGTCTGGTTACCGTGAGATAAATGAGTTTGTCGACCAGACGTCTGTACCTCGTAACATCTGATAGAGTAGACGAGTCATCTGTCCAGGTTTTATCTTCTCCAGTAGCCATGGGGCATCGGGCAGGTTTAGCCTCAGTCAACTCTATCTCTTTTAGAAGATCAAGAGCATACTTACGTTGGGAGAGGACCAAGAAGTTGGGCTTTCGAGAGATTTCTATCCCCAGAAAGTATTTTGGGGAGCCCATATCCTTCGTGACAAGGTGTTGACGGAGATGTTTTTTTGTCAAGGCTACCCCAGCCTGGTCATCTCCAATGAGCAGAATATAATCCACATACGGCAAGAACCACTAGACCCAGGGAGGTTTTGCGAATGAACAATGAGTGATCGGCAGAACTTTTTGTAAAACACACGGCCGCCACAATGCCGCTAAACTTGTCAAACTAAGCCCGAGGGCTTTGCTTTAGGCCATAGATGGCCTTCTTCAGCCTGCATACTCGTGTCTCCCCCTGAGCAACATACACAGGAGGTTCCACGTAAACATCTCCCGAAGATCACCATAAAGAAAGGCATTCTTGACATCAAGTTGGGAAATGGGTCAATCCCTGTTGAAGGCCACAGAGAGGAGTACCCGAAAAGTGCTGAGACGAGCAACGGAAGAGGTGTCAAAATAATCAACACCATAAGTCTGAGTGAAGCCTTTGGCGACAAGGCGTGCCTTGTAACGATCAACACTGCCGTTCGGACTGAACTTCACAACAAAGACCCAGCGACAACCAACAACATCGGTGGCCAACGGAGGAGGAACAAGGGTCAATGTACCCCGCTCAGTGAGGGTGGCAATTTCCTCATCCATGGCAGCCTTCCAATGAGGAACAGCAAGGGCTTCCTGGTAGGTGCGGGGAGTGGCAGTGGCAGAGATAGTCAACGCAAAAGTCCTGCGAGAAGTAGGAAACAACAGCAGCAAGCGAGTGTTGGGTACATGTCCGCACCCCTTTGCGAAGAGCAATGGGAAGATCCAGGTCGGCATGTTCCTCAGTATCCGGTGCATCCGTGGCGGAGAGAGCTGGCACGGGAGTAGAGAGAGACGGTCGCGGAGAAGAGGAAGACAGCGGAGGCGGAGAGAGAGGAGGAGACGGTGGACATGGAGGAGTAGGAGAAATCTCGGTAGGTGTAGAAGGGACGGAGGGGACGGTAGGAGAAGCAGGAACATCAGGAAGAAAAGAGGAGTCGCGAGAGAAATAGGACGCATTTTCGAAGAAGGTTACGTCCGCGGAGACGAACTGCTTGCGAAGAACAGGATCAAAACAATAATAACATTTCTGAGTGATAGAGTAACCCAGAAAGACACATTTGGTGGCACATGGGGAGAGTTTGTCACGGGCGGCGGAGGGAGCGTGCACAAAAGCCGTGCACCCAAAGATACGCAGAGGGAGAGGAAGCAGATCCTTGCCCGGATAGAGAATGGAGAATGGGGTTTGACCGCGGAGAACCGTGGAGGGAATGCGATTAGCAGGAGATGAGATAGCCCCAACAGGAGTTCTTTGCGCGTCGCGGATAAGAGTTCTGACGTGGGTATGCCTCCCCGCATCGGGGCGAGAAAAACCCCAATAGCAAAAGGACATCAAACTTAGTTTTTGCGAGGAACTTGCATCTGTGTCATCAGAGTGCGAACGACATCAAGGAGGTGACGGTTTTTGCGTTCTGTCACGTCATTTTGTTGTGAGGTATAGACACAGCTAGTTTGATGAACAATCTCATTTTGCATACAGAAAGAAGAAAAATCGTGACAAAGATATTATTTGGCATTATCAGAGCGAAAGATTTTAATAGAGACATCAAACTTAGTTTTAATCATAAAATAAAAAATGTCCATGCAGAGAATAATGCAAAGCGATCTCTTAAGAGATACACTCACGTACAGCGAGAGAAATCATCAATAAAAGTTACAAAATATGAACTACCCCGACCTATGTTGAGGATAGGAGCAGGACCCCAGACATCGGAGTGAACGAGATCAAACGAACGGGAAGATGAACAGCCTTGCTTCGGTGGGAAGGAGGAGCGGCGATGCTTGTCAAGATGACATGCGTCACAGTTGAGAGGAGGACTGTACGGAGGGTGGGGCAGAAGCTGACGAAGAAGTCGTGGAAGAGGAGAAGACGAAGATGTCATTGCAGAAGGTCTGTAGAAGAGGAGGAGAAGGCGGACAGAGCGGAAACGTTGTCGAGGAAGTAGAGGTCGCCTCTCTCAGTCCCAGTAGCAATCGTCCGTTGGGAGTTCGGATCCTGAAAAGAAACAAAAAGTAGGAGTGAATGTGACGGAACACTGTAGTTGCTTGCACAGAGAAGTAACAGATAATAAATTGCAAGGAAACTTGGGCACGTAGAGAGTATCCGCCAAGCGAAGAGACAGAGTGACTTGAACCACTCCCGTTCCATTGACCGATGAGGGAGAGTCGTCCGCAATAAAGACAGGGAGCAACCGATCATGTGTTTCTAGGAGAGAAAAACACAGACGATTGTCGGTCATATGATTGGCAGCACCAGAGTCTATCGGTCATTTACCTTGAGTAACGACGTGGGCACTACCTGAAGACGTGACCACCGAGGCGAACTGCTTCGAAGAGGAAGTGGAAGCGTCCCCAGAGGGGCGAAGATGTGGATGTTTCATCCAGCAGCAATCAACCGTATGGCCGGTGCGGCCACCGTGAGAGCAGAGAAAGCGGGAAGGACCACGCCTGCCGGATTGGTGGGAATGGGTGTCGGGGAGAGCCATAGAGAAGAACAGAGCGGACAGAAAGGAAGCCGCGCTAACAGGGAAAAAAAGCCGCGCGGATAGACAAGAGGCCGCACGAAAGCAACAGTTCGCGGGCGACTGGGAGGTCACGAAAACAGGCGCGAGCAGAAAACAGAAAGAGGCAGACGAGTCGTGCGAACAGGAAAAGAGGAAACCGCGCGAACAGAAAAGAGGCCGCGCGAAAGGAAGAGATCGCAGAGCGAAAGGGAGCCCGCGAAAACAGGTCGCGAGCAGAAAGCGAAAAGCCGCGCGAACAAACACGAGGCCGCGCGAAAGCAAAAGAGCAGAGAGAAAAAGAGGTCGCGAAGACAGGTCGCAAACAGAGAGAGAGCACAAACAGAAAGGTCGCACACACAGAGGGCAATGACAAGGAAGAGAAGGAAACCGCACGGACAGGGCGCAAGAAGGAGGGGACAAACCGCGCGGACAGAAGCGCTCACAGAATCAAGCGGAAAAGATCGAGTCCTCTGATACCATGTGCGAACAAGAAAGAATAGACCGAAATTTGGAATAACAGAATTTTTATTATCCAAAAAAGTAAGTATTACAAAAGTATAGCCTCCCTTTTATAGAATGGCGGAGAGGGAAGAGATTACAAATAAGCAATGTGAGACAAATAATTACAGGTACAAGACCGCACAAGCCGCGCGGTTAGACGAATAGGCTAACCGCCCGGCAACAACTATAAAGAGAAGACAAGCCGCTAGGGGAGACCGCTAAACCGCCCGGTCTTCAAGTCGTCTGCGTCAAACCGCCTGACTGTCCGGTCTCCAATCAGCAACATCTCGACTACCAAACCGCTGGAGAGAAACTGCCAGACGGCGCGGTATTCAAGCCGCCAAGGTCAGACCGCCCAAGTCACCATACAGCAACACTATATAATTGTACAGACACTTGTATGTATGCATATAAGAATTAATAAAATATTTTCAATTATTTCTCTTTTCTATGTTTTTTCTACATTGTATCAGAGCAAAGAAAATCCTGATTTCTTATTCTTTTGTGGTTCACTAAAGCTCTTGTTATGTGTTCTTGTGAACTCATTTGTTTTTCTAGCGACCTCTTTGTCTAACCGCTTCTCCTTTCTACAAGCCTTACCTGGCTTTTGTGTGATCCCCTCCGTCGTCAGCTCTGCTCGGTTCCTTTTTATAGGATTTCAAGATGTTCTCTGGACGCATCGCCTTCCCCTTTTGTCCGCCGACATTCTATGCGCTCTGCAATCTCGCTACCTGTTCCCGCAATCTCGTTTGATTGAGAGCGCGAGCACTTTGTCCGCCTCTCCTACTCCCATCGTTGCTTCTGCGAACTTAGTGTCTGCCTCATCTGTGAGCACAATGTCCACCTTTCCTGCTCCCATTATTGTTTCTGCGAACTTTGCGTTCGCTTCTTCTGAGCTCGTTGGTTCTCTAACGCGCCTCCGACTGTTGTTGAATTCCTGTCCACATTTTTAATCGTTGATCCTGTCCGAAGGAGCTCAGTCCCTCCTTTGTCATGCTTCCTCTTTCCTGCGAGCTTTCATAATAGTCAAGCTCTTGTCCCCTGCTACTCGCATCTGCCAAGCTCCCGCACAGCTGCTCGACTTGATCGCGACCTCAGTGTAACCGCACGCACTTTCCCGCAATTTCTCTTGCTTGTCAAGTTCTTGGTCGCCGCTGCTCACGAGCTCTTTCCCACGAGCTCTCTTGCTCGCCAAATTCTTGGCTGCTCCTGCTTGCCTTTGCCAAGCTCCCGCTTAGTTCCTCGGTGGGACCGCATACTTAGTGTGTCTGTGAACTTTGCGTGACAGCGCCCTTGACCCACCTCCCCTCAAGTTTTGTTGCTCTCCTCACCTACTTCAATGGAATTGAATGATGCCCCGTCTCTTTCATCTTGTGTTGCGTCTCCCCTACCTGAAGTTCATGATGAGCTTCGAATCACCACTATCTCTCTTAGTGGGAAGAAAAACTTTGTTGAGTAGGTGCACTCCGTTCGTCGTGTTATTCAGACGAAAGTCCTCC
Organism: Platanthera zijinensis; assembly: GCA_039513925.1. Lineage (NCBI taxonomy): Eukaryota > Viridiplantae > Streptophyta > Magnoliopsida > Asparagales > Orchidaceae > Platanthera > Platanthera zijinensis. The sequence continues at coordinate 116,700,273 of CM077089.1, read as the reverse complement.
ATCATCTAGCCAAGGCTACTATTGAGTTTATCGAGAAATGGCTCCACGGTGACGGTCGTACCTAATCTTGGATTCTAAACTCGATGGACAGTGAACCATATCGCGTGACCATATATCATGAGATGACCAAGACAATGTGGGAGAAACTTCGCTCCCTCTATTCTGTCAAGGACAGCTAGCAACACCTGTTTGACATCATCAAAGACCTTCAATCTCTCGAATCAGAGGTGGCTGGGACTTAACCTCATTTATTGCGCGATCAAAAATTCTAATCGACGCCTGGACTCGACATCAGCCTCTAACAATTGATCTTGCTGCCCAACATGCTCAGAAAGAAGTCGTTGGCATCTCCATGATGATGGCTTGTGTTCCACCTTATATCCACAATGTTCGGTCTTAAATCCTATCTTCCTATTCCTTCACTTTTGGATGTGTGCTCCATGCTTCCCCCCTGTTCCCCAGACTCTCTCTGACTCTCCTCCAACACTCTTCTACATATCACCCCGCTTCTCCATCAGCACATGGAGCTCGCACCTCTTCTCGGGATAGGGGTTGTAACGGAAGGACTCATCTTAAGTGTACTCATTGTGATCAGGATGGCCATCTTGAGGCAACATGCTATTGTAAGCATGGTACGCCCCCACAAAAAACATGCATCCATTACGATCGATACTTCTTCCACCACTTGTACCGACATTGATGACTTACGCACCTAGCTCCAGCAAATTCAGGGGATAATCAATCTTTCATCTAGCTTAGTTGTGTCAATCTCTGATGAAGGTATCTCCTGTCTCTCCTATAGTCCAACTTGGATCATGGACTTGGGTGGAACACATCATATTAATCCGCATAAACCACCTCGGTACTTGAACTCTTTGCAACCTAAGTTCATCACAGTGGCGAATGGTGACACCACTCCGGTTTTCAGTTCTGTTGATGAGCCTCTCACTTCATCTCTCTCACTTCACTCATTTTTTCATGTTCGGAACTCTCATTTCAACCTTTTTTTTGTTAGTCGTCTTATTTCAGGACCTTGATTGCATGGTAACCTTCTTTTCCTCTTCTTTTGTCGTCCAGAATCGACACACGCAAAATATCATTGGTAAAGGGAGACTATCCAACGCGCTCTATACTCTGGACGTCTCTCCACTGTTCTATCATCCGTCATTTTTGTTGATTGGCACCGGCGTCTTGGGTAAGCTCCTCTCCCAATTCTCAAGATAACTCTTTTTGATCTATCCCTCATTGACTTCACTTGCGAGTCATGTATCTTCGGAAAACAACATCGTTCTTTTGCTCTCCCTCATTATACTCAGAGCAATGTTACTTTTGATTTAGTGCATTCTGATATTTTGGGACCTTATAAAACAATTAGTGTTTCTAATTACCAATTATTTTCTTATATTTATAGATGATTACTCTCGCACGACATTGTTGTTGTACAACCTCGTATTAGCCGAGTGGGACCATTCGAAGAGGCCAAAACAGAATGGCGAGTTCGACCCGGGCGAGTTGAAGCGGCGAGTGGGGGTAGACCTCCCCACTCGCCCAAGGCGAGTGTGGGCGAGTATAGTCCCTTGGGTTGCGCTCTCCCCGAGCTCCAGGCCAGCGGTCAGCGAGTGAGACAGGATGGCTTGCTTTCAGCCAGGGGTTAAGTGCGGGTGGCAAGTGCCAGGTTCACCGTACACTCGCCACCTCATGGCGAGTAGGAGCGATGTGGTCGGCTCGCCCAGGTGTATTTCTCCAGGGGACACATTCTGGCCTGCTAATAGACACTCCAAACAGCAGAATTACGTCGTTGGCATACCAATTTGGACTGCGTTTAGTAAAACCAAAAGGCGGGATTCCGCTATTTGCAGACCATTCTTGAAAAACTATAAATAGACCCCCAAGGGAACCTTTAGAGGAGGCTTCCTTTTGAGCTCTCTCCTCTGGTCGATCCTAGTTGGTTGGAGCTTCCACACTGTTAGCTGTGATTTCTGGGTGGACAGTTTGTGCTCCTCAGTGCCCTCCAAGGTGCCCCATCTCGGGATTGTTTAGGGGGGAACTGGGAAGTTCTCTTTGATCTTCCGGGTGTGTGGCAGGACCTCCTCGCTGCAGCTCAGGAGTCTTTTTCTTTGTTCTAAGTAATTGGGCAAGAGTTCTGACTTGGGAGAATTAAGTGCAAGTTGCCCCATCGGTCTGAACTCGTTGAGCCGTGGTTTTTGGGTTCAACATTTTTTGTGCGGTGAGCGTGAACCATAACTTGCACGGAAAATCTTGGGTGAGTCTCATGGTCGGAGGCGAGGAACAAGAAGACAACCCAGGCGAGTCGCCCAACTTGGACGACTTCGTGAGGACGAGTGGCTTCATCGAGTTTACGAAGGCAGTCATGCAGACCCTGTGGTGGAGAGCAGTCCTGATCTGGACACCGCAAAAGTATCTGACGCCGCACCCGACAGGACCCCTACCGGCCCTAACTCTTGCACATTTTATTTGTTATTTTGTTTGTTTGGCCATTTTGTGTTTGTAATTTATGTACTTTAAAAATTTAAGTGTGTAGATATATATATATATAAAGTTCAGTTAAAATATATTTATATATATAACAAAAATATACATATATATATATATATTAACAATTCAGCCGGTCCAAATTCCCTGCCCAAGTCCCCATCTTTGCACTGGTCTTCTTCCCCGGTTCAGCAATGGCACGCCAAGCACGGTTAGGGCTCAGCTCAGTCCCGATTTCTACGGGTACATGGGGTGCGAGTATCACGTGGCTACCACGATCCAACCGCTCCCCACGTCGCGCGGCCTCCGCCCCTTCTACAGCCTGCACAAACCCTATTTCCGGCAGTTTCCGCAACTTCCCCACAACCACGATGGAGCTCTGCCAAGCCGCCCATGGAGGTTACCTGATTCAATTTTATTGTATATAAAAGGGGGATTTCTGTAGTTGATGTGGTGGATGAATGTATTGGTGATTGATGAAGAATACTTGAAACTGTGTGAGTTTTGTTGTAGTTACCTTTCGAGAGGGAAGATGATGAACAGTTCTGTGAATCTGCTGTTTCTTTGCTACTGTTAAGTGATTAGTTGAATGTTAATGAAAATCTTGTTTAGAATTCCTTGCTTCCGGTGAATGAGAAAAGGATATATGTGAAATGTGTTGCTTGCTTCCCTGAAGGGCTGTCGTTGATGAAGATGGAGGACTTCCTACAGTTGTAATTATTGGAGAATGTTTTCCTGTTTAGGAGTTCGGATGAATGATTGTTGATGATTCTTCCGTGAAAATACATAGATGTTAGTTTCTTGGAGATCCCTTGAGAGTTAGAGTTTGTTTGTTATTCATGTGAGTCTGAGTCCTTCCTTGCTTTCCGTAAAGATGAAGTGAGAACCAGAAGAATTGGAGCGATATACCAGAGAATGATAGTGCATTTTTCAGGAGCAGAGAGGAAGGAAATTGGACTTCCAGACATTGAAGAGGCAGCTCACGCGAGGCTCCCTGCTCCAGGGACTCAGGGAAGAGGAAGGACATAGCCTGTCAGTACCTCAGGGTAGGTGACGAAGGTGATAAGCTATGTCCTGGTTCGGGAGGAAGGGAGGAAGCAGCTGCCGATTTACCATGTTAGCAGGGTCTTGAAGAAGGCAAAACTCAGATACCCTATCTTGGAAAAATTGGTGTTTGCCCTGATCATCTCGGTCAGGAACCTCATGCCATATTTTCAAGCACACTCGATCAGAGTAGTGACCGATCACCCCCTTCGCAACATTCTTCAAGGGGTAGAACATTCAGGGAGGTTGGCAAAATGGTCAGTAGAGCTGAAGTGCTCCCATTTCTTTAATTTGACATCTCTTTGGGGGGAACCAGAAGTTCGAATGGACGTCTGAGTGTACGGTTATCCATAAAGGCTCAGGCAGTAGCGGATTTTCTGACATATTATGTGCTTGAGGTGTAAGAGCTTGAGTCCCCACGGCAGGTTGCTTGGGAGATACTCATACATAGAGCATCGGGGAAACTCCCTGGGAGGGGAGTGATCTTAGTGAGCCCCCAAGGGACGAAGATTGAGCAGGCGATCGACATCCATTTTCCCATCACCAACAACAAGGCGGAGTACGATGTCGTGATCGCCGGACTTCGTTTAGCCAAGGAATTGGGAGTCCAAGGCGTAAAGGTATTGACAGACTCGATTGTAGTGGTCTCCCATATCAAGGGAGAGCTTGAGACGAGAGCAACATTCTTCAAGGGGTAGCAATTGGCAAAGGAGGGGTCAGGTGGCAAAATGGTTTCAGTAGAGTACCTTCTCTATTCAATAAGTGTCAAGGGAGGAGAGCGCTAAGGCAGATCAGCTAGCCAAGTTCGGTCCTCGGGCGGGAGGAACGGTAACAAAATTATTCTGGTCATCTATTGAGGAGGGAGAGTTGATGGAAGTTGACCAGCGTCCCTTGTGGATAGATCCTTTCGTAACTTTCTTGGCCACATGTGAGTTTCCATAGGGGGTTCCAGATAAAAAGTGATTCGTTTGGTTTTGGTGTTGAAATCGGTGATTGATGAAAATACGAAATTGAAGCTTGACATACGCCACTTCTCACCAACAAAAGGCGGAGTGAGATTGCTGTGTTTGTTCCTGTTAGAAATTATGCGTAGCCAAGGATTAAATTGGGAGCTCTGTGTGAGTAAAGGTAGGTGTTAGGGGGTGATGAAAATTGCGATTGTAGTGGAAATAGTGAAATGGAAGTCCTGTGTTGTTGCTGCCTTCTGCTTGAGACGAGAGAGTCCACACTCCAGCAATACCTGGCAAACTTAGGGGCTCATGTTGCTGTAGGAATTTAGTTGGTGAACGATTTGCTGCTTGCAGTTTGTGATCAAGGGAGGAGAGCGTCCTGTTTAGTAGGAGAGAAAGGAAGATGTTGTCATGGTGCTCCTGTTAGAGTTCGGTTAGGATGATTCTGGTCATCTATTGAGGAGGGAGAGAAATTTGATGAATTTATCCCTTGCTGGATAGATCCGTTAACTAGGTTTGGACATTGTTTGGGTGTTTCCCAAAACAGGGGGTGAATAGTTTTGTTGCTAAATCGGTGACTGTGATGAAAATACTTAGCTTGACATACGCTAGTGAGATTGCTGTGTTTGTTCCTGTTAGAAATTATGCGTGATTAAAAGCTCTGTGTGAGAGTTGTAGGTGTTAGGGGGTGATGAAAATTGCTGAAATAGTGAAATGGAATTTCTGGAGAAGAAGATGAACAGAACCTGTAGGAATTTAGTTGGTCGATTTGCTTGCAGTTTGTGAATATGTGAGTGAATTTTAGTTTGTGTTAGAGTTTATTTCGTGGGACCACTCTTGTTGTAGTGCTTCCTGTTAGTAGAATTTGAGGTTGTTTAGCTTGATGAATTTATTTGTCTTTCGTTTACATTATTGCTAATTGGAACTGATTAGCCTTGTGCGTAGGAAAGTTGTGCAACCTCAGCTTGTGGTGAGGAAGCGCTTTAATTCCTTGGTGCCCGTGTGCGATAGTGGCCGACCTCGGAGCGGAGATCGAAGGTGACGAGTAGTTTCTCGCGTGATCGTCATCGACTTCAAATACGGAAGACGCCTCTTCCGTGGGTAATTGTTTCTTTCTTTTCCTTTGTGTGTGCCTCTATATTTTCTCGTAGGATAATAGACTCTTTGTCGGGTTTTCGCCCGAGTTTTGTCAGCGAACGCTACGTCGAAAACTCCAAACAGAAACGTGTTTGGAGTTCACGATTTTCGTTGTGCTACGACAAAGAGAACGGAACGAAAGTTGCGAGCTTCCTTCCCGAATTTAAAATTGAACCATTTTATTAAGAAAATTCATTTTTCTAACAACGTAGTGAATTTCGTGGTTTACAAAATTACGTTGCTTAATTTCATAAACTCTGTGCAATGCCCGCTCAAATTTTTTAAAAAAAAAAAACATATTTCGTTGCATTTGGTTAGGGTTTCCTAGAAAAAGCCGACAGGCGCGCAAACCCTACGCGTCGTCCTGCATCAATTTGATATCAGAGGGAGGTTCCGAAATTTTTCTAAGTTTTGGGATCCGCCCAGTGTAGAATAGGAACCCACATGTCATTTTAAAAAAAATTAAAAAAAAGGAGAGTTTTTTTAATTGCATAATCATACATAGCATTTGACTTTTTTGTTTACATGCATCTGCGTAGTGGTAAGATGCGTCAAGTTGAACGTGGTCACTCGAATCGTGGACACGAAGGGAATGAACCACCCCAGTGGTTTTTACCTTTCGCCCACCAAATGACGGTATTAACTGAGAGTACCTGCCAGATACATGAGAGGTTAAAAAACCTTAGAGGTAGGGTGAATAGTTTAGAAATACCCCCTCGAGCGTCAATGTCACCTCCAATTCGAGATGAGCATCATGTCCGTCCTCATTACGATGTTCCACATCACTACGTGGAAAGATTCACACAGAAGAAATCCTTTATTTGAGGATCACGACTTCACTTATACCCACTCCCAAAGTACCCCATCACAGAGATCTGTGTGATGCTTCGATGATTATCATCGAATACAGCACATCACTGCTAGAGAACGTATTGACCTACCAATACGATCTCATTATGCCAAAGACGATCAGTACAATGACTATCGTCGTGTTTATCCTCGTACACGAGTGGATCCTATTGGTACTTCGACACTATATTATGAGGATAGAGTTCAGTATGACGCTCGTTATCGATACTACACGACACCTCTATATGAGGAACCCAAGACTACATATGTGCAACCACAACCACACGTTCGTAGGACTCATGATCATTCACGAGCACGACATGATTAAGATATGGGCGATCGTCACGACTACACTCACGAATCTTATAGAGGTCACTATCGTCAAGAGTACATCACACCTAGTGATCCTCCTAGTGTTTCGAAGATGAACATGACGATAGCCATTAAGGGTCAGCAGGAGCATTCCACTGCCCAAAGCAGGGAGACATCACCCACTCTGACTGACATTCTAATACAGGATGTGTGGAGTCAACCCCCATATGAGTCTGCTCCACTTAGTGAACCCTCGCTTGATTCTATATCCACTAGCACTCTTTTGAGTGTAGGTTCCTTGCACCCCTCACCTGGTGGTGCACCGAGTCACATCACCACACCCGATAGCGCACTGAGTCACATCACCACACCTGATAGCGCATCGATTCACATCACCGCACCTGATGGCGCACCGAGTGATATTACGTTTGGGAGCCGAGAGCTTAGTAGTAATCTCGATGTAGTCACCCCTAACCTTTCTGGGTGCACGACCCCTTCTGATGGTTCATTTCAGGACGACCATCACTCGACTGATGGGTCATTTGACGACCCTCCTATTGAGCCTCCAGATGAGCCACCTCGTCTTTGTATGGATGAGATTCCAGTGAGTAACACCCTTATGAATTCTAAGAAATTGATACTTGCTCCATTTTCGCCCTTGATGCCGATAGTGCTTCAGAGATATGATTTTAAGTTTGACATCCACATAGTAGGGATTGATTGTAGTCATCTGATCACTCTCCCTCTAAATGAGTTTTCAGACATCTCACCTGGTGAGACACCTGATGTCTCACCTTCCCTTAGTAAGTTTATCATGAGTGACACACTTCACGAACATTGGTGTTTATATGAGAGCACTTCAAATATCTTTAGAGTATACGTCTGTACGCGTCGCATCTACGACAAACTTTATTATACCCCTCCCGGTGAACTCTCAAATGAAAAACTTATGGATTCACCGCACATTCGGGATGTATCTATCCTTAGTATCACCATCGAGTTTGAGGGTGCACTCGTTGATTTGTTGATACTTATCACCCGCACTTGCAGAGACAGTTCGCACACCATGTTGACACATCTGATCACTGATGTCTCTGATTTGCACTTGAGCGTTCATCGCCTCCGCGATGAATTCTTTATGATCCACCCTCTGAGCCTCCTGATCATGTACCTCTCTCAGGAGTTGCTTTTAGTATCTAAAACCATTGGTTTGTGGCCTTCGTCGTGTTAATAGTCATTTTTGCATTTGCATGATTTGCATAAAAAATTTTGAGCGTAAAATTGCATAGTACAATTGATTTTTATGCAACTCAAGTTAACAAGTATAAACGAGCTACTAGTTCTAAAATGGATGACTTGGTTATGGTTCGGCTAAATCCGGAACGGTTACCATCAAGTACCGTAAAGAAGCTAGCTGACCGTAGAACTGGACCCTTTTGAGCAGTAAAGCGAATTGGGCGAAACGCGTATGAACTTGGGATGTCTTCCATTTGGGGAGCAAATCCTGTTTTTAACGTAACCAATCTGACTTAATTCTGCGATTACTCGCATGAGTCTTTAGAATTTCCATTGCCTTCTCCTCAATTTGATTCTTCTGGGTTGGTGAGTGAGTGAGGAGCCACATTCAGGACATACCGACACTCATTCCGCTACAGATACGTCCCCTACAGTTCCTCTCATTTCTACCGACAGCTTTCAGGTTGAGCATAGGATACCAGATGAGTCTACTATATCAGTTCCCAGAGTTACTGATCGACTTCCGTGACAGATTTTGGTTCCTGAGCAGATATTGGATGACGAGATAGTGACCACTACAGATGGTGATTTTCAGAGATACTTGATTCGTTGGCATGACAGACCAGAGACTGAGACCAGCTGGGTCTTGGCCGAAGAGTTAGAACGCATGGATGCTGATCTTCTACAGCACTACCGATCGGAGCACCCACTAGAGATGAGTGATTTCGAGAGGGGGAGAGTTGGTGGAGACCGGCCCAGATCAGGTCGTCATAAAAGTGTCCGACGTCGCACCCGACCAGACCTTTATTGGCCTTGAGTCTTGCATAGCGCGTTGTGTCATTTTGTAATTTGTTGTAATTGTTTGTATTTTGCAATATATATATACACGCAGTTATATATATATAAATATCTACCTAGGTTAATCCGGTTCAGAGGGCGGTCGAGCAGGAGGAAAAAAAAAGAAATTCGCACTGTTCATCTCCCCCGATCCCGCACAGGTACAGCCGCACCTCTTCCCCACGACCCAGTCGCGCGCCTCCGTCCTCGAAATCAATGTTGCACCAGGAGAAGCTCCCACCACGACGAGCCATGATGTCATCAACTTCTGCAGTTTTTGCCATGGCCACACCTTCAAGCGTCGGCCAGTTCTGCCATGGTTGTGTGCAGGTCTTCTATTTTTGGCTTTCGATTTCATTTTTGAAACCCTATATAAAGGGCTCTATGTAATCGTTTGATTTTGGTGTTGAAATTGGTGATTGATGAAAATACGAAATTGAAGCTTGACGTACGCCATTTCTGTGTGAGATTGTTATCTTTGTTCCTGTTAGAAATTAGGCGTGATTAAAAGCTCTATGTGAGAGCTGTAGGTATTAGGGGGTGATGAAAATTGCTGAAATAGTGAACTGGAAGTCTTGTGTTGTCGCTGCCTTCTGGAGAAGAAGATGAACAGTACTTAATGTTGTTGTAGGAATTTAGGTGGCGTTTGGCGCGGCTTATGCACTCCGGTGCGTTTCCAACGCACCGCAGTATTTCCAATAAGCGCCGTTTGGCGCGACTTATTTTAGAAACTGCGGTTTCAAAATTCCGTGAGTTCCTTATTACCCTGAACCGCGATGTTTTTCCACGGTCAGCCGCATTTTCCTTCCTCCCGATACCCTAACGAGCGGAGAAACACGAAGAAGAAGGCCGGCGCTGATCTCTGGTGCTTCGCGGATCGCTACCGACGGCCGGCGAATCTCTGGTGCTTCCCCTCCACGAAGAAGGCCGGCGCTGATCTCTGCGCCGACGGCCGAATCCCGACGGCCGGCGCATTTCCCGTCCACGAATCGCTCCGCCTCTCCCCTGTTAACTCTTCCATTGAGGTATACTCCTTCTTCCTTCATATCCTATGCAAATTTCTGGTTTCTTTAGGGTTTAGGATGCTTGTAAGTCCTTCCCTCATCTCCATCTTTCACCGTCCTCCTCGATGCACAACTCAGTCCCGATTAGGGTTGTTCTCGAGCGGAGCTGGACTCAAAGCTAGACTAATTTCGGGTTTCTATATGTGTTTGTGTGATTGTTCTTGTGTGAAATAGACCTATACCTTGCTTGTTTAACATATATGAATCAATGAGAGCTTGTATATGTGTAGGAGTGTGTGTGTGAGTGTTGAATGTGTCTGTACATTTCTGTGTGTGTGTGTATATGAGTATGTGTGTGTATACATTTGTATGTGTGTGTGTATATATTTGTATGTGTGTGTATGTGTGAGTGTGTGTGTATATATGTGTGAGTGTGTATATATATGTGTGTGTGTGTATATTTGTGTGTGTATATATGTGTGTGTGTGTGTGTGTATATATGAGTATGTGTGTGTATGTGTGAGTGTGTACATATGTGTGTGTATGTGTGAGTGTGTGTATATGTGTTTATGTGTGAGTTTGTGTATGTGTGAGTGTGTGTATATTTGTGTGTGTATGTGTGAGTTTGTGTATGGCAGAGTTTATGTATGTGTGAGTTTGTGTATGTGTGAGTGTGTGTGTGTATGTGTGTTTGTGTGTGTGTATGTGTGTTTGTGTGTGTGTATGTGTGAGTGTGTGTGTATATTTGTATGTGTGCATGTGTGAGTGTGTATATCTGTATGTACGTGTGAATGTGTGTATATATGTGCTTCTTCTGAGTATGTAGTGGTGCATTAACAACAAGTTCTATTTTTTGAATATATGTATATGTGTATTTATTGATTTTGAATATTGAATTCATATTTATATATTGCCTTGAAAAGATGGGCAAACCAAAAGACGGTGGGGTGGCAGCAATGTGGGACAATTCCGACGTTCTACTCTTTTGTGATATATGCATAAGAGAGATAGAACGTGGGAATCGTCCGACAACACATTTCAGTAAAGAGGGATGGTCCAATATAATGAGAAAGTTTGAAGAGTCGACTGGAAAGAAGTACGATAAAGTGCAATTCAAAAATAAGTGGGATCATCTGAAGAAGGAGTGGAAACTGTGGACGGAGTTAAAACGAGGTGAGACTGGCTTGGGTTGGAACACTTCAAGGAAAACGATAGATGCCTCGGATGAGTGGTGGGACGAGCGCTTGAAGGTATTTGTGTGTGTTTAAATTCAATTATTTCCCTTAAATATCTTTTATATACCCGTTTTAAATAATTGATTTTGATATTTCAGGTTGTTCCTGCGGCAAAGAAGTTCCGTTATTCCGGAATACAGCCGGAATTGGAGGAAAAAATGAACATGATGTTCAGCTCTGTTGTAGCGACTGGACATCATGCTTGCACCCCTCATTCGAGGAATGTTGGCCCCGAGTCTACGGAGGATAGAGCATTGTCAAACGGTGGACAAGAAGACGCTGATGTCACTGGAGTACCTCCTGTACCTGAGAACACAGCAACATCCGAGGTTGGCCACAGAAGGAGGAAAGGACAGAAGAAAGACATTACAGCGGTGTTAGAGGATATGGCAGAGTCTTCTAGGACCATGTGCCGATTCATGCAGGAGCCACCGAAGAGCAATTCCTCGTTCCCCATTGCACAGGCGCTTGAGAAGTTAGGAACTTACCATGAAGTGCAGTCAGATAAGGCCTTCCACTTTTTTGCCATCACTTATCTGATGGACAAAAATCACAGGGAGACCTTCATGTGCCTGCCAGAAGGTCTGAATGTTGAGTGGCTTCGTAGTCGCTATACCAGTGGCGTGTAGTTGAGACATTTATCTTCTTTTTTTGAGACTGTTATGTTATTTTTTTGGATGTTAATTTGTTTCTTACTGCACTTGACTGGACATTATGATGTTTTATTTGATTATTGATATCTGCATGGTTGAATGCTTATTGATATCTGGATGATTAATATGTTAGTGTTTTATTTGTTTATCCTAGAATATGTCGAGCGAGGACTCTGACGATTCCACGGAGCAGTATGAAATAGCTAGAAGAAAATGTGTTATTGCTCAACAGACTATAGTAGCAGCAGCATGTTTGGCCGCTGCACACACCACTTCATTAAAGAGTCGAGTCCCACGCATGACTTCGAAGCAGACAGGCGATAAGTGGGTTGGAGAGATACTTCGAGGATCTACTGTGAGATTCCATGACTCCTTCATGATGAGTCAAGACGTATTTCTCGATCTACTACATTACCTGGAGGCAAGGTGTGGACTCCAGGGGACAAGAAGGACAGCTTCCAGAGAAGTCCTAGCATTGACCTTATACATATTATCGCACAATGAATCGATGAGGAAAACAATAGAGCGCTTTCAACATTCAACGGAGACTGCTAGCCGATTTTTCTCTCAGGGTATTTGTGCTTTGCTGCGGCTAGGGGAGGAAGTTATCCAGCCATTAGACAGGTCTTTCGGAAGCACACCACCAGAAATTATGTACGACAGACGCTATATGCCTTTCTTCAAAGATTGTGTTGGAGCTATAGACGGGACACATGTTGACGCGTGCATAGCAGTTGGACAGCAGGTACCCTATATTGGGAGACGGGGCAATCCAACACAAAATGTCATGGCTGCTTGCGATTTCAACATGTGCTTCACTTTCGTCATGGCGGGTTGGGAGGGATCTGCACACGATAGCCGCATATTCAATTATGCGTTAAATGATCGTCAATATAAATTTCCTCATCCACCTCGAGGTAATGTTAACTGATCCTTTACTGTATGTCTCGCTTTAATTAATTTGGGTGGTTAATTAATTTTTAACAAATTAACAGGAAAGTATTACTTGGTCGATTCTGGATATCCGTTGCAGAGAGGATATTTGAAACCTTATCAAGATACCAGATATCATCTGCCAGACTTTGCACGTGGTGGCCGTCGAGCAGAGGGACGTCGAGAGATGTTCAATCATGCACACTCATCGCTAAGGAGCGTGATAGAACGATCGTTCGGCGTTTGGAAGAAGAAATGGGCCATACTGCGGGACATGCCGAGCTATAGCTTCGCGAAGCAGGCGGATATTGTGATGGCCACGATGGCATTACATAATTTCATTCGCCGACACCCTTCCCGCAACGATATAGATTTCAATGAGTGCGAGCAGGAAGGGCAAGAAGTTAGGGTGGCCTCGCAAGGGCGACAAGAAACCTGCTCTGACACTGCAGGTGGAGTAGAGGAGATGATCGCGCTACGTGATAGTATAGCGGATCAGTTGTATGAATCGAGAGCATAGCTCGAGATTGCGGGTGTACTCGGATTTGTTGTGTTATGTTTTTATTTAGACTAAAGTTTTTTTTTTTTGAAAAAAAAAATTTCAACTCAAAACTCCGTTTTGAATCCAAACAACTTATTCAAAACTCTGTTTTCAAAACTCCATTTCATCCAAACAGTTTTTTAACAAAACTCCGTTTTCCAGAATCAGCATTTTTTCCATCAGCAGCTTCTCATCAGCAGCTTTCCATCAGCAACAGCCCAACCAAACAGAGCCTTAGTTGGTGAACGATTTGCTGCTTGCAGATTGTGATGTCCTGTTTAGTAGGAGAGAAAGGAAGATGTTGTTGTATGGTGCTTCCTGTTAGAGTTAGGGTGAGTGAAATTTGATTAATTTATTTGCTTCCGTTAACTAGGTTTGGAATTGTTTGGGTGTTTCCCAAAACAGTGAATAGTTTTGTTGCTAATTGGAACTGTAGCTTAGCCTTGTTCTATAGGAGATAGGAACGTTGTGGTTAGAGATTTCGTGAAACCTCTTTGTGTGAATAGTGAGTGAATTTTAGTTTGTGTTAAAGATTTCGTGGGACCACTCTTGTGTGTGAGATTGGGTGAATTTAGGTTGTTTAGTTTATGGCCTTCTAACATTCTTGAGTGATTCCGTGGAACCACCTCGTGTGAGGGAGCGCTTTAATTCCTTGGTGCCCGTGTGCGATAGCGTCCGACCTCGGAGCGGAGATCGAAGGTGAAGAGGAGTTCCTCGCATGATCTCCATCGACTTCGAATACGGAAGACGCATCTTCCGTGGGTAATTGTTTCATTCTTTTCCTTTGTGTGTGCCTCTATATTTTCTCGTAGGATAATAGACTCTTTGTTGGATTTTCGCCCGAGTTTTGTCAGCGAACGCTACATCGAAAATACCAAACGGAAACGTATTTGGAGTTCACAATTTCCGTTGTGCTACGACAAAGGGAACAGAACGAAAGTTGCGAGCTTCCTTCCCGGATTTAAAATTGAAACATTTTATTAAGAAAATTCATTTTTCTAACAACATAGTGAATTTCGTGCTTTACAAAATTACGTTGCTTAATTTCATAAACTCTGTGCAACGCCCGCTCAAATTTTTTAAAAAAAACATATTTTATTGCATTCGGTTAGGGTTTCGTAGAAAAAGCCGACAGACGCGCAAACCCTACGCTTCGTCCTGCATCACCAAGCCTGCAATCAATGTTGATGGACAACTAGCAAGTTAATGTCGAGCTGGTGTGATGTCCAATGTCGATGGACAGCTAGAGAGATAATTATGCGCACAGTATTGAGCTTGGCAACGGGAGAGAACGTCTCTTTATAATCAAGACCGTGTTGCTGAGTGAATCCTCAAGCAACAAGACAAGCTTTGAGCCACTTGATTGTCCCATCAGAGCGATGCTTGAAGGTAAAAAACTCATTTACAGCTAACCGGAGAATGACGAGGAAGAAGGGGAACAAGGACCCATGTGTAATTGGCCCATAGGTCTAGCATTTCCTCATCCATTGCCGCCCTCCACCCCGGATGCTGAAGAGCCTCCTGCACAAAAGACGGAGTGGAGATAGAGGATAAATACGCCACAAAGCTACAAAGGGGAGAGGATAGACGATGCAAGGAGACATAATTAGAGAGAGGGTGAACGGTAGAAGTAACTGTAACTTGAGAGGGAACCATAGGCGGATCATTGGGTCGGGGAGCGACATCAGCGGTCGACAACTGTCGCAGGGTACCAGTCTGAGGGCGATGGAGAGTGTAGACTTGTAGAGGAGGAGGGGAGGGGAGGAGGTGTACGTAGTAAGGGAGGAAGGGGTGACATGCAATTAGGGCTAGGAATCGAGGGAGGAGAAGTGTGAGTTGGAGCAGTTGGATGTGAGAAATCCGTGGGAGATATAGCCTTTGGAGGAGCTGAATAAAATGGTTGATCCTAAAAAAAAGTAGCATCCGCAGAGGTGATTGTTTTCCCAGTAGTACGAGAATAATAAGCATAACCTTTTTGTGTACGAGAGTACCCAACAAAAAGAGAAACCTTCAGAAGGGAGTAGCAAAGTTAAGGATGGATGACGTTTTACGATTAATTAAATAACATGCGGTGGAAATAGTGAATTGTCAATACTGCTTGGAAACGAGTATTTTGAACAAAAGGGAGCGAGAAATCTTCAGAAAGTGAAGATTCTTTCACACTGCGACACCATTTTGTTATGATGTATAGATATGAGTTTTGATGAAGAATGTCGAGGAGACTACAAGTGTCCGGAAATTCGCGACTGATATACTCACGGGCATTATCAACACGAAGAAACTTAATGGTACTGGAAAATTGAGTACGTGTTTTAGCGATGAAGGACCAGAAGTACAATAGCACCTCAGAACGATCAAGCAGAAATTATAACCAGGTGATACTAGAATGATCATCAATAAAGATCAGAAAGTACTAATAGCCAAAAAAACTAACAGTTTTATACAAACCCCAAATATTTGAGTGAACCAATTCGAACGGAGCAGAGTTCCGATAACAATTAGGGAGGAAGGCAAGTCGGTGTTACTTGCCGATTTGTCGAAAATTCAAGTTTCACATTGAAACTCAGCAAACGGAAAATCAGGAAGGGATTTACGGAGGATAGGAAGATGAGCATGACCAAGTCGATGATATCAGTCAACGGAAGTCACTGAGGATAACATGAAGGCTGGAATGACCAAAGTGTAGAGCCAATTTTACAGTCGATCAGAACTAATGACATGATGCATCCGTCGATCTAGCACCACAAAAGAAAATGAGATAAAATTCACAAAACAGTCGTGCTCCTGAGTAAGACGACTGATAGAGAGGAGATTAATGGAAGATGCAAGGACATGAATAACGGATCATAACAAGAGGTAAGGAGTCACAGCAAGATATCTGCATCCATAGACATCGGTAGCAGTGTCATTCGCAACTGTGATATATTTTGGAATAGGAGCATCAGTGTAGCGAGGGGGTTTTTGCAGAGAGACGTGATTGGTAGCGCAGAAGTTCATAATCTAAGAGGAGCAAGGGGGAGGCGCATGGCTGGCATGGAAGGAAGAGGCCACGAGGACAGAGGTGCGAACAATTTGCTCCCGCGGGCGCCGGAGATCATCCTAAAGAACATTGATTTCAGAGTAGGAAAGGGAGCTACAATGAGCCCCAGGAGTTCGCATGACCGGCAGACCACAAGCTACGTATGAGAACGGTGATTTGAACGGTCAACCGAGTAGGAGAAGAAGCTAGCAGTCACCCTGCTGCGGTAAGACTTCTGCAGGCAGGAACTGCGGCTAGACTTCAGCGGGAGGACCTCTGCGACCAAGAGCAACTAGGCGAGCAGGGCATTTGTGATCTGCAACTAGGAGACAAATGAGGCAACCACGTTCACCCAGCTGGGAATTACGGCAAGCAGGAGAAGGATACGCAGCAAGCAGGAGAAGACGATCGGGTAGTAGGCGAGTAAGCGAGCAGAAACCAATAAGAGCGAACAGACGACCTGGTGAAGAGAATTAGCGACCTGGTGAGCAGGGAGACGATCAGTGAGATGTGCACGAGAAAGATGTCGCGCGAACCTGGTGAGCAGAGGCTGTGAGAAGGGGCTCGTGGAAGATAGGTGAGTCGGCACAGTGAGAAGACGCGGTGACTCGAAGCTGTGAGAAGAACACTAGAGTTGCGAGCCGATCAGCGAGCAGAGGCTGCGAGAAGACGTCAAACAATACGCGGCTAGTCTATGAGTTCGCGAGAGTCGACTAATAGGAGGGGCCCGAAATTTCAAAGGGGAAGACTATAAAAGCAGAGGGGTGGTAGGGAATGATATGGAGATTGCATGAACGAGAGCATGATAGGCGGAGCTGTGATTAGAACAATCTAACCGCCCAGCTAGGCTAACTGCGCGAGCGAGAGCAAGAGTATGACTTTAAAATAATTTTTTACTTAAAATCGATGGCTCTGAAACCATGTAGAAAGAAGTGCCAGAAGGGAGAAAATCATTAATTTATTAATTTCTCATATACTCCCGCTTAAATACATCATAAGAATTTGTACATATATATAGGAGGAGAAAGGATAGTCTAAACTCTATCCTAAGGTGTGAGACTAATCCCTAAGAGGACTTTACATGGGCCTCCAAAATAGGTCTTTCTTTACAATTTCTTCAGCATATATATTTATAATTCTATCATTCTCAATTCTAAAAACATAACATAAACTAACCTTCAAATAAGTTAAAAAGATTTTGTTAATAACATTGTAAAATATAATTCATACCTGATGATTCTTGATAAGTTTCATAGTCCTCAAAAGCGGGGACTACAGAGGTAGTTTGAATCACATCTTCTGATAAATTATATTCATCATTGTCCCTCTCCATCAAAGTAATCATCAAACTTTCAATATTCATTGTATTAACACTGGTTTGGCACTCCTTGTCTAAATATCAGCATCCATATCGCCACAATTTGGGCCCAAGTCAATCCCTCTCCGGGAAACATTTCATCAACAACATCATCCTCATCGCTCACAATTGGACCCACAAGCCATGCTACAACCTTTTATTCATCTAAACTTTTTGTGTCATGTGTGTAAATATATGTATAATAATAATTATAATTATACCATTCTCAATTATTAAAATTTGACATAAACTAACCTTCAAATAAGCTAAAAAAGACTTTGTTAATAACATTATAAAAAAAAATCATACGTCATGATTCTTTATTAGTTTCATAACATGGGCCTCCAAAATAGGTCTTTCTTTACAATTTCTTCAGCATATATATTTATAATTCTATCATTCTCAATTCTAAAAACATAACATAAACTAACCTTCAAATAAGTTAAAAAGATTTTGTTAATAACATTGTAAAATATAATTCATACCTGATGATTCTTGATAAGTTTCATAGTCCTCAAAAGCGGGGACTACAGAGGTAGTTTGAATCACATCTTCTGATAAATTATATTCATCATTGTCCCTCTCCGTCAAAGTAATCATCGAACTTTCAATATTCATTGTATTAACACTGGTTTGGCACTCCTTGTCTAAATATCAGCATCCATATCGCCACAATTTGGGCCCAAGTCAATCCCTCTCCGGGAAACATTTCATCAACAACATCATCCTCATCGCTCACAATTGGACCCACAAGCCATGCTACAACCTTTTATTCATCTAAACTTTTTGTGTCATGTGTGTAAATATATGTATAATAATAATTATAATTATACCATTCTCAATTATTAAAATTTGACATAAACTAACCTTCAAATAAGCTAAAAAAGACTTTGTTAATAACATTATAAAAAAAAAATCATACGTCATGATTCTTTATTAGTTTCATAATCTTCAAAAGCGGGCACTACAGAGGTTGTTTGAATCTCGTCTTCCGATAAATATATTCCTCATTGTCCCTCTCCATCAAAGTCCTCTGTGAACTTTCAATACTCATTGCTTTAACCCTGGTTTTACACTCCTTGTCTTGGTATCAGCATACATATCGATACAATTTGGGCCCAAGTCAATACCTCTCCAGAAAATACTTGATCATCAACATCACCCCCATCGCTCACAATCAGACCCACAAGCGATGCTACAACCTATTGCTCGTCTAAACTGTGTCCAATGAGTCTCAAGAGGTATATGAACATTAGACTTTAGCATAAATTAAACTTAACGAAGATAAGATCATTTAATCTTTTGCTATTGTTTTATTCTGCCTTTTTAATGTATCAATAAAATTGCAATACATAAAAGAACTAGTACATCCATATCATCATTCATTAATCATTAGGCTCTTCCAATGTGAGAAAATAACAAAGAGCACCCACCAGGCCGTCATCAATTCATGATTCCATTCAGAGAGATGGTATGTCGAAAATAATTCAATAGCATGACTCATCAATCTCAAATAAAGAAAAACCATAGACATCATATGTTGCAAAATTTTCTTTAATACTTGGATTACATGTGTGTTTAAGTAACATTATATATTTAATAAAAAAACATAAAAGGGCGCTGAAAAGGCACAAAACTAGACACAACCAATATATTATCTTATATATTAAAAATTTTGGTAAAATGTATTGATGTTTAGGTACAACAGGGACCATATAATTAGAGCCGCAAAAAGCTCGGTGGCATAGAGTATAGTAGGGGGTGTGTGGTGAAAGCGTGAAACCTAATAATGCAGTGATGGATAAGACAACTAATGAGACAATGCAAATGCAAGCAAGGAGAAATCTGACACAACGAGATTATTAAATTAATAGAAATAACCAGGATTGATTACAAAATGTAGAGAAAGGTGAAAACCTTGTATATACTTCTTGAATACCAAAATACAAGTATGAGTACAAATATATAGGAGACAAGAAAGGAAAACTAAGCTATACAAACAATGTGGGACTAAGCACTAACTCCTATATGGGCTTTATTAATGGGCCAATACATCATGTTTTTCTAAAATTCTCTAACACTCCCCCGCAAGCTGGAGCGTACAAGTCGTATGCATCAAGCTTGGATAAGAACTGATGATACATTTCTCATGATAATGCCATGGTGAGAATGTCGGCAACCTGCCCAGACGCAGGAACATGCTCCAGCTCTAACTTCTTTAATTGGACCTTTTCACGAAGAAAATGGCAGTCAACCTCGATATGCTTAGTCCGCTCATGAAATACAGGATTCTTTGCGATGTGAATTGCAGCCTGGCTATCGCAAAACAAGGTTGCAGGTGAGGGTAAAGTGACCCCCAAATCACCAAGTAGACCCTCAAGCTAGGTGAGTTCAGATACAACCGTCGTTATTGCACGATACTCAGCTTCAGCGGATGATCTAGCAACAACAGACTGCTTTTTGCTACGCCAAGTAATAAGATTTCCCCCAAAGTAGGTACAGAAGCCTGTAGTAAAGAGGCGATCATCTAAGAAACCCGCATAATCCGCATCTGAGTATGCAACAAGAGATAGGGAGGAAGATGGCTTATATACCAATCCTTGTCCAGGAGCTGTCTTCAAATATCTGAAGATGCGTTCCACAGCCTGAAGATGAGAAGTGCGAGGGGCGTGCATAAATCTGCTTATAACTCCAACGGCAAATGAAATATCAGATCTTGTGACAGTTAGGTAAATCAATTTTCCCACAAGGCACCGATAATACTCAGGATTCGTAAGCAGGGAATCGGAGTCAGACCCATGAGCACATAACTTGTGGTTGGCGTCCATCGGAGTTTCTACAGGTTTACACCCCGAATAGTCAGCATCGTGGAGAAGATCAAGACAATACTTTTGTTGTGCCAGAACAAGGTCATCGGGTCATCTTGCAACCTCAAGCCTAAGAAAGTACTTCAATCCTCCCAGATCTTTTGTCTGAAAAACGGAGTTCAAGTATTGCTTAATTTTTTGTATCCCCGTGATGTCGTCTTCTGTGATCAAGATATCATCCACATATACCAAGAGAATGACAGTCCCAGTTGATTGATGTCGAGTGAAAAGAGAGAAGTCGGTCGAGCTCCGCTTGAATCCAACATCGCAAACAGCCTTACTAAACTTGTCAAACCAAACCCGGGGAGACTGTTTGAGAGCATAAATCGATTTCCGAAGAAGACATACACGAGACTCCCCCGTGATCTCAAACCCGGGTGGTTGATGCATGTAGACTGTCTCTTGAAGGTCGTCATTCAAAAAGACATTCTTAATATCAAGCTGATGGAGAGACCAGTGGCGATGGACAGCCAAGGAGATCAGAACACGAACGGAATTAAGCTTGGCAACGGGAGAGAAGGTTTCCTCATAGTCAAGCCTCTGTTGTTGGGTAAACCCACGCGCCACAAGCCGGGTCTTGAGCCTATCAATTGCCCCATCCTAAGCATGCTTGATGGTAAACACCCACTTGCAGCTGACACATGATTGGTCGGGAGGAGGAGGAACCAGATCCCAAGTTTGGTTGGACCAAAGAGCAGTCATTTCCTCGTCCATGGCCGCGCGCCACCCTGGATGTAAAAGAGTCTCATGCACGGAGTTAGGAATATAAATGGAGGAGAGGGAGAGAGCAAAATTGCGTAGAGATGGAGCAAGGCGATGCATAGAGACATAATTCGTCATGGGGTGAGAGATAGAGGATGTTGTTGGATCGTCAGTCCGCGGGACAACACTGGTACAGGGAGGCTGTTGTAGAGCTCCAGAGACCGGAGAACGGCGAGTGTAGACACAAATAAGAGGTGGCTTGGATGGTGGAGGTGGAACATGTGTCAGTGGAGGAGTTGGAAGTAGTGGTGGTAAAGAAGACGTGATGGGAACAGTTGGTCGAGGAACTGGTGGGGGGAAAGGAGGAGCAATGTCAGACAATGTATCATAAAATGATTGAGCCTCCTGAAAGGTGACATCAGCAGAGATAATGACTTTGTCATGAGACAGAGAATAACACACATAGTCTTTCTATGTCCGAGAGTAACCAAGAAATATACACTTGCGGGCTCGGGGAGCGAACTTATCCGTGATTGGACCGAGAGTATGAACATAGCAGGTACACCCAAACACACGAGGCGTAAGAGCAAACGGGGAGTGGGATTGAAAGAGAAGGCTTAACGGAGTGGCATGATCGAGCACAGAAGGCATGTGATTGATGAGATGACATGTTGTAGAGACTGCAAAGTTCCAAAAACAAGTGGAACGTGCATTTGGAGCATTAGGGATTGCGCCACATCAAGAAGATGACGATTCTTCCGCTCGGCCACACCATTTTGTTGAGGCGTGTACGCACAAGAGGTTTGATATATGATACTGAACTCCGTGCATAAGTTCGCAAATGTACGGCTAGTGTATTACTTTGCGTTATCCGTACGAATAACTTTTAGAGGAGAGACGAACTGTGTACGGATTTCATTTAGGAAGGCACGAAATGTAGAGGTAAGTTCAGTACGATCCCGAAGTACAACCAAGTTAAGCGTGAGAAGTCATCAATAAATGTGACGAAATAACGATAACCAAACATACTAGGGGTTTTATAAGGGCCCCAAATATCAAAATAAACTAATGCAAATGGAGTATCACTTTGAGTACAATGGGGAGAAAAGGAAACACGATATTGTTTGCCAAAGATACATGACTCACAAGAGAACTCATGCAGAGAGACATCCGGAAGAGCTTTTTTGAGAGTCTGAAGGGGAGCATGCCCGAGACGACGATGTCAGCCGGTAGTGGAAACAGTAGAGAAGGCGGAAGGAGGGACATCGAGGAGGTAGAACTCATTTGACATCCGTCCCTTACCAATGATATTCCGCGTGTTCCGATCCTGCACAACAAAGGTAGATAGTGAGAAAGTAACACAGCAATTTAGGTCTTGTGTAAGGCGGCTAACGGAGAGTAGATTAAATGGGGAAGTTGGAACATGAAGAGCAGAGGGTAGAGACAAAGTGGGTGTGAGGGGTATATCAGCAGCCCCAGAAACGGGGGTGGTATCACCATTTGCCACCGTTATGAACTTGGGGTGAGCAGTCCCAGAGTATTGCAGAGGGCGTTGCGACGTGATGTGATGTGTGGCACCTGAGTCCACAATCCAGTGAGAGCTTTGCGATAGATAAGAAATATCTTCATTGGAAATAGAGGCGACAGAGCCAGACGAGCGTGAGATCACCCCCTGCAGGTGTTGAAGCAGAGTGCGTAGAGCATCAATATCTGCCCGAGTAGAGGCAGCATAACCTGGGGCAGGAGCGACAGGAGGAGCAGGAGGATCAACCAGAGCAGCAGCGGCAAGATGAGGAGGCAGGCCGTGTTTGCGATAGCACGTGGCCTCAAGATGGCCATCTCGGCCGCAATAGGTGCACTTAAACAGAGGTTTGCCAAACCGACAGCGTCCTCGAGTCACGGTACGGCCGCCACGAGCTGAGGACCCCCGAGCATGCGGAGCTAGTGAAGAGTTTTGTAGGAGCGCTGGAGAGAGAGTGATAGGAGTATCGGGGGGCGGGGTGACCTTCAAGAACATAGAGCATACATCAGATAAAGATGGTGTGTTTGTAGAGGAGAGAATCTGGGTCCGAACACTGTGGAGGTGAGAGGGGATCCGAGACATCATCATAGCAATGCCGACAGCCTCTTTTTGGGCTCGCTGAGTAGTAAGATCTGTAGTGGGAGGTTGATGCTGGATCCAGGCCTCCACCAGGGTCTTGGCTTTAGCCACAAAGGAGATCATATCACCGGGACCCCCGGGATCAAGATTTTGGAGATCTGAGATAATGACAAACAGGTGTTGCAAACTATTCTGGCCCGAGTAGAATGAATGGAGTTCCTCCCACATGGCTTTCGTCGTGTCATGATACATCGCCATCCGATAGGGCTCAGTGTCCATAGAGTTGAGTAGTCAAGATTGGATGCAACCATCATCGCGGAGCCACTCATCAGTGGGAGCGGTTGGAGTAACCTTTGTGAGGTGGTGTAGAAGACCTTTTGTCTGCAGGATGCGACGAACCTAGTGAACCAACTCGACAAAATTGTGCTTCCCACTGAGAGAGATAGTAGTAATGCGAAATTCATCGCGATGCTCGGAACTTGGGGCCGCAACACGATCAGGAAGAACCGAGGAGGTGTTGGAGTTCTCGGACGCCATGAGACCACAGCGGTTTGATGAGGCCAAGAGCTGGGCGGGCAGCGAGTAGAAGCTGGAAATCAGACCGGGAGGAAGGAAACCGAGCGGCTAGAGAGAGTCCGTACAGATAGCAAAACCACAGGAAAAACGTGCGGCAACAGACCGAACAACATGACAAGCAGGTCGTGGTCGGGCGGTAAGTAGCAAGCCGCAAGAACTAGACCGGGCGACTAGGGACAAACCGCAAGCGAATAGAAAGTAGCTCGAGCGGCTAAGAGCAGACCACACCAAGACACAGCCGCGGCGGATAGGCACCAGTTCGTGTGGTTAGAAGCAACCCACACCGGAGCGAAAAAGCAGTCCGCGCGAGTAGGTGAGCTAGTCGCGAAGTGAGGAGGGGTAAGGAGACCGCAGCGAGGAGTAAACCGCGCGGCAACGAGACCGCAGCGGTTTGAGCAGGAAGCCGGATAGAAGAAAAACCGCGAGAAGCTGCCCGACGAATCAAGGGAAGTCGCGGAGGGTAGTAGTTGCTGCGGGTAGAAAGAAACCCGTGACGATTAGAAGACCAGTCCTTACGGGGAGGGGAGGGGGCCCACGTGCCATAGAAAGGGAAGGCTATAAAGAGGCATAGAAGAGAAGGAGGAGGTGGATCCACGGGAGAAGAGATAGCGGCGGGTAGAAAGTGGAGAAACTGCAAAGCCGCACGGTTAGGCAAGAGAACAAACCGCTCGGTTAACAGGAGACCTGGCAGTTTGAGAAAAAAACAGGCTGGATCGATGGCTCTGATACCATGTAGAGAAAGGTGAAAACCTTGTATATACTTCTTGAATACCAAAATACAAGTATGAGTACAAATATATTGGAGAGAAGAGAGGAAAACTAAGCTATACAAACAATGTGGGACTAAACATTAACTCTTATATGGGCCTTATTAATGGCCAATACATCATGTTTTCCTAATATTCTCTAACACAAAACAATAAAGAAAGCTGCAACTTTAAGTTTGTGAGCGGAGAGACTCTACAATTGAATACATTGCAACTTAAGTCCTGCAAATCAATCAGATTCAGGAGAGACAGTAGCTAAGCACAAAAATCACTAATCATAAGTCATATTTCCATTAACTATTACAAAACAATAATGAAAGTGATGGCGATCGGCGACACGCACGCGTTTATTCCCGCAGGAGGCGGTGATCGATGACCCGGACGGACAATCCGAGTCCGCGGATGCGTCCGGAGGGTCGTCGCGAATAAATTTGATATATTAGTTTTTAAGTTTTGGGTTGTATTTAGCCCCCGATCGGATCGTGCAATTTCGGCCGTCCGATCGGGCGCCCTAGTTATTTTATGCCTTGCTTTTCCTATATATTGACATGCTTAGGGCTGAGTTAGGGGATTGGAGTTGCTGAGCTAGCAACCCTCCGGTCCAGCGGAACTCGAGCAGCTAGCGGAAAACGGCGACCCGGCAACCTTTCTTCCTCCCGTCCGGCACCTGCGGCTTTCTTCCTCCCGTCCGGTACATTTCTCCCCTGCAGCCCCTTCCCCGCCTCCAGCCAGATTACACGACCCCTTCCCCCTCCTCCGTCCAGATCCCGCTTCTTTCCCCTCCGCCTCCATTCCGCCCGACTACCCTAATAGCCACCGCCTCTACCTCCGGCCAGCCCATCAGCCCCGGTACGTTTCTCCCCTGCAGCCCCTTCCCCACCTCCAGCCAAATCACACGGCCCTTCCTCCTCTTCCGTCCAGCCCGACAGCCACCTCCCTGCATTTCCTTTCCCCCATCCAGCCCGACAGCCAACCTGCAGCCCGCTCCCCCGTCCAACCCTGACATACCCAGCCCTCTACCTTCGCAGCCCAGCCCCTCCTCCCTCCAGATCCAGTCTCGAAGCTTCGCCGCTTTCCCGGATCGGCCTTCAGCCCCGTCATCCCTAACTCGGCCCGCCGCATGTACGAACTAAGCATGGTATGATGTGTTATTTTCTCATTTGGATGTTTGGTACTAAACTGTTGTTGTGGTTGTGCAACCCACATATGTTTTCGTATTAATTGTTATTTGACTTGTTGGATTCTTGCCGGCGCCTTTAATTGGATCGCACCTTGCGCGTTGGCACGTTATAATTTGCTCTAGAGATAAATTTGTTGCTCGTAATTGTGGTTATCGTGCTCGTAGCCTTTTCTTAAATTCATATTACTTGCTAGTTGATCTACTTTGGGCCGCTCTCATGTTTACACGTGCACGATACATTGGTCTCATACTTCACTAGTTCGCATTTTAGAGTCCTTTTGTTTTAGCCGGTCTACCACTGCATCATTTGGTATCAGAGGGAGGTTCATTAGGTTTCACACCTGCATGCTCCGTAGTGGTAGGTTGTTTAGGACCCCTATGGCGGATCGAAATCTCACGGACGAACGAGCCACTAGCTCGAATCCGGATATGACGACTGCCGAGTTTCAACGCTTAATGCTTGAGCAAGTCACCAACCTTAGGAACGATTTGGCTAGAGTCCACGCTAGGGTCGATCAAATGGAAACTAATAGAGGCCCAGCCTTAGCACCCCCTTATGAGGAGCCGATAGAGGACCCATTTCTGCCTGGCCGCCCAGGGAGGGAACCACTACGTCCGGATCTCGCTCCACAGAGGCGGATCCCTGACCCCCCTCAGGATTTTCGTCGTGACCCTGCTCCTAGGGATCACCGGCGTCCACCCTACGAGCCGCGCGTTCCACCGGCTCGACATAGGCGTGGCCCACTTGCACGACACGATTACGATTCTGACGAGCCGTATGAGGATTATGTGGCACCTCGCCGTGAGCGTACTCCGGTAGAGGATGACCTTATCCGGCGCCTGCGAATTGATGCGCCATCCTTTGACGGCCACCTTGATCCGAAAGCGTTTAGCGATTGGATTTTGGATATGGACCATTTCTTTGACTGGTACGAGATGACGGACGAACGCCGAGTTCGTTTCGCCAGGATGAAACTAGTAGGCCAAGCGAAAATGTTTTGGATTAGCATGGAGAGATCACTCGAGAGAGAGGGATACTATCCCATCACCCGATGGAATGAGATGAAGCAGCGGCTGAGGGACAAGTACCTCCCCGCCTCATATCGTGATCAACTCCTCGACCAACTCTATGCGTTACGGCAGGGATCACTTTCCGTCGCCGACTACATGACCCGATTCGATGAGTTGGTAGTGAGGAGTGATATCCTCGAGGAGCCCATTGCGACTGCGTCCCGATTTAGAGCGGGCCTTCGAGCCGAGATTCGAAGAGAACTGATACCCCACCGGTTAGAGACGATCGAGCAGGTGTTCCAACTCGCACTCGAGTTTGAGAGCTACCTGCGTCTCGCCGGATCGAGACCGACGCCACACCGTTCTGACACCTCCACCCGCACCCCCTCTGATGCGAAGGGCAAGGCCATTGTGCCGGCCGGCCCTAGACCCGGCCCCGGACAGTGTTTCCGTTGTTCGGGCAGGGGACATATTGCTGCTCAATGTCCCACGAGGAATTTATTATTGGAGGACGGTGATGAGACAGGCGTTGAGGGTGACGAGGCGGTAGTGGAAGAGATTACCGCAGGGGTCGAGGATGGTTGGGAGAGCGACGCGGAGAGAGCGTTAGAGTTAGGAGTCATCCGTCGCCTCCTCCACACCCCTCGAGCTGAGGAAGATTGGCGACGCACCTCGATATTTTACACATACTTTCAGAGTGCAGGCGGTCCCTGCAAGCTCGCCATAGATAGCGGTAGTTGCGTGAATATTGTGGCAAAGAAGGGTTTGGATAGGATGCAGCTTACCGCCGAGCCCCACCCACATCCCTACCGTGTCCACTGGGTGGACAAATCGGCCATTCAGGTCACACAGAGATGTCTTGTTCCGGTCCGGCTAGCGTCCGTAGAGGACAAGGTGTGGTGTGACGTTATCCCGATGGACGTCGCACATGTTCTCCTAGGCCGCCCTTGGCTCTACGATCGTGACGCCACATGTTATGGGCGCTCCAACACGTGCGTCTTCTTTGACAAGGGACGGAAGATCACCCTTACTCCGACCCAGCCCAGGGAGCCCCCCAAGGGCCAAGTCGAGTCATCTATTAGTGCCGGGTCGACGAGACCAGTGCACATCGTGAGGAGAGGTGCTTTTGTTCGTGAGAGTTTAGATTCGGGAGTCATGTTTGTGGTGGCTGCCGCCTTAGCTTCCGGCAGCCCCACGACGGTGGAGAGTGTGGACCCAGATATTCGGCGCCTACTAGCCGAATATATTGATATTCTGCCTGAGGAACTCCCCGATGAGCTTCCCCCTATGAGGGACATCCAGCATGCGATCGATTTAGTCCCAGGGGCATCTTTGCCCAACATGCCCCATTATCGCTTAAATCCCACAGAGCATGCTGAATTAAAACGACAGATTGACGACCTTCTTAGGAAGAATTTTATTCGGGAGAGTCTGAGCCCATGTGCCGTTCCGGCCCTTCTTACTCCGAAGAAAGACGGGAGTTGGCGCATGTGCATCGACAGTAGGGCCATCAATAAGATCACGGTGAAATATCGCTTTCCGATCCCTCGCCTCGACGATCTCCTTGATGCGATGGCGGGTGCCCAGCTATTCTCAAAGATTGACCTACGAAGTGGGTACCATCAGATCAGGGTGAGGGAAGGCGACGAGTGGAAGACAGCCTTCAAGACGAAGGATGGTCTATTTGAGTGGTTGGTTATGCCGTTTGGATTGTCGAACGCACCGAGTACTTTCATGAGAGTGATGACGCAGATCTTGCGGCCCTATATGGGCAAGTTCCTGGTAGTCTACTTTGACGATATACTAATTTATAGCCAGGACCGCATGGAGCACCTGAGCCACATTCGCCTAGTATTTGACCTCCTACGAAAAGAGCATCTGTATGTCAATTTGAAAAAGTGCTCGTTCTTGACACCTTCGGTACAGTTTCTGGGTTACATTGTCTCACAGTCGGGCATATCTGTTGACCCCGAAAAGGTCAAGTCCATTCGCGAGTGGCCTATTCCGGCCAATATCCACGAGGCCCGGAGCTTCCACGGACTTGCTACCTTCTATCGGAGGTTTGTCCGGGGATTTAGTTCGATCATGGCCCCGATTACGAGCTGCCTCCGCAAGGGAGATTTCACCTGGACTGCAGCGGCCACCAGAGCATTTGAGTGCATCAAGGAAAGGTTAGCGACCGCCCCCGTGCTATGCCTTCCGGATTTCTCCAAGGCCTTTGAGGTGGCCTGTGACGCGTCTGGGGTAGGCATTGGTGGAGTACTGAGTCAGGAGGGTCATCCAGTCGCTTACTTTAGTGAGAAACTGAATGACGCCCGACAAAAGTATTCCAACTATGATCGGGAATTTTACGCGGTCGTACAAGCGCTCCGATATTGGCGCCATTATCTCCTACACAAGGAGTTTGTCTTGTACTCTGACCATCAGGCCCTACGATATTTAGATTCGCAAAAGAAGTTAGGACACCGGCACGCCAAATGGGTGGAGTTTATGCAGGAGTACCATTATGTCCTCAAACACCGCGCGGGTGTTGAGAACAAACCGGCTGACGCGCTGAGTCGCCGAGTTACTATTCTCCATACCATGGACGCGCGAGTTGACGGATTTGAGCGCATTTGCCAGGACTACCCTGAGTGCCCCGATTTTAGTCATATTCACTCCGCATTATCTAGGGACCCACCTGAGCCCCGCGAGGGTTTTATGTTTTCTGGGGGTTACTTGTTCTTTGGGACCCGCCTGTGCATTCCCCAGACCTCCCTTCGGGATTACCTCATCTGGGAGCTGCACGCGGGCGGGGCCGCGGGACACTTTGGGCGTGACAAGACGATCGCGTTAGTTGAGGATCGCTTCTTCTGGCCGGGTCTGAAGAAGGACGTCACACGGGTCGTCCGACATTGCCGAGTCTGTCAGACGGCGAAGGGGATTCGTCAGCCCACAGGTCTATACACCCCATTGCCTATTCCTCACCGGCCATGGGCAGACATCAGTCTAGACTTCGTATTGGGACTTCCCCGCACGCCGCGGAAGTTCGACTCGATCTTCGTCGTCGTGGACCGTTTCTCGAAGATGGCCCACTTCATTCCTTGTCATAGGACGTACGACGCCCCCCACGTGGCAGCCCTGTTTTTCAGGGAAGTATTCAAGTATCATGGACTGCCCACCTCCATAGTCTCCGACCGGGACGTTCGATTCACGAGCTACTTTTGGAAAACGTTGTGGAAAAAGACGGGCACGACACTGAAGTTTTCCACCGCCTACCACCCACAGACGGATGGACAAACTGAAGTTGTCAACCGCAGTCTTGCGACCCTTCTACGTTGCCTTGTGAGGGATAGCCCGGCGACCTGGGATTCGGTTCTACCGATTGCGGAGTTTGCATTCAATAGCTCGGTCAATAGGACCACGGGTTTGAGTCCATTTCATATCATATTAGGTTATGAGCCTAGGAAACCCATTGACTTAGTTGATGTCCCACTAGGAGCCCGACCGAGTGAGTCCGCCGAGTCGTTCATTCAGCATATACACACACTACATGAGACAGTCCGAAGGAAGATTGCGGCCAGTAATGAATACTACAAGGCTCAAGCCGATCAGCACCGGCGGGAGCAGACATTTGAAGTTGGAGAGCAAGTTATGATTCGCCTTCGTCCCGAGAGGCCCCCCCTGGGGGCTGCGAAAAAGTTAAGTGCTCGTCGGTTGGGCCCTTACATTGTCACTCGACGGATTAATGCGAATGCATATGAGGTTGACATACCGCCAGCGATGGGGATACACCGGGTATTCAATATAGAGGACTTAACCCCGTACTATGAGGAGCGAGTATATCCGGACCCGTTTTCCCCACCTCCCTTTGTGCCTCTGCCTGATCCTCATCCTCCCTTTGAGTCCCCGCCTGATCCCCACCCCTCCAGTACACATGTGCCCATTTCACCCAGGCCGCCGCAGGCGTTGGAGCACCGGTTGGGGGATCCCCCGTTTCCGCCGCCAGTTCCAGTGGTACCTCATGCTGACGGAGACACTTTGCGACGACAGTCGCCCACCAGAGATACGCTACAGATCATTGGACATGACTTTACGACGATGGGCGGACTGACGGTTCTACGGTACTTGGTTCATTGGTCGGCCCGCCCGACTTCTGACGATTCTTGGATTGCTGCTGAGGAGCTCGAGAGACTCGCCCCCGACTTGCGCCAGGAGTATGATCGTCTTCACTCACCGGAGATGAGTGCTTTCAAGTCTGGGGGAGTTGATGGCGATCGGCGACACGCACGCGTTTATTCCCGCAGGAGGCGGTGATCGATGACCCGGACGGACAATCCGAGTCCGCGGATGCGTCCGGAGGGTCGTCGCGAATAAATTTGATATATTAGTTTTTAAGTTTTGGGTTGTATTTAGCCCCCGATCGGATCGTGCAATTTCGGCCGTCCGATCGGGCGCCCTAGTTATTTTATGCCTTGCTTTTCCTATATATTGACATGCTTAGGGCTGAGTTAGGGGATTGGAGTTGCTGAGCTAGCAACCCTCCGGTCCAGCGGAACTCGAGCAGCTAGCGGAAAACGGCGACCCGGCAACCTTTCTTCCTCCCGTCCGGCACCTGCGGCTTTCTTCCTCCCGTCCGGTACATTTCTCCCCTGCAGCCCCTTCCCCGCCTCCAGCCAGATTACACGACCCCTTCCCCCTCCTCCGTCCAGATCCCGCTTCTTTCCCCTCCGCCTCCATTCCGCCCGACTACCCTAATAGCCACCGCCTCTACCTCCGGCCAGCCCATCAGCCCCGGTACGTTTCTCCCCTGCAGCCCCTTCCCCACCTCCAGCCAAATCACACGGCCCTTCCTCCTCTTCCGTCCAGCCCGACAGCCACCTCCCTGCATTTCCTTTCCCCCATCCAGCCCGACAGCCAACCTGCAGCCCGCTCCCCCGTCCAACCCTGACATACCCAGCCCTCTACCTTCGCAGCCCAGCCCCTCCTCCCTCCAGATCCAGTCTCGAAGCTTCGCCGCTTTCCCGGATCGGCCTTCAGCCCCGTCATCCCTAACTCGGCCCGCCGCATGTACGAACTAAGCATGGTATGATGTGTTATTTTCTCATTTGGATGTTTGGTACTAAACTGTTGTTGTGGTTGTGCAACCCACATATGTTTTCGTATTAATT
The DNA here is from genome assembly GCA_039513925.1 of Platanthera zijinensis. NCBI lineage: Eukaryota > Viridiplantae > Streptophyta > Magnoliopsida > Asparagales > Orchidaceae > Platanthera > Platanthera zijinensis. The sequence goes on along the minus strand of CM077089.1, from coordinate 116,668,319 downwards.
GTTATTTGACTTGTTGGATTCTTGCCGGCGCCTTTAATTGGATCGCACCTTGCGCGTTGGCACGTTATAATTTGCTCTAGAGATAAATTTGTTGCTCGTAATTGTGGTTATCGTGCTCGTAGCCTTTTCTTAAATTCATATTACTTGCTAGTTGATCTACTTTGGGCCGCTCTCATGTTTACACGTGCACGATACATTGGTCTCATACTTCACTAGTTCGCATTTTAGAGTCCTTTTGTTTTAGCCGGTCTACCACTGCATCAGAAAGGTTGCAACTTAAATTAATACGCAAGGTGAGCACTTAAAATTGAATGCATTGTGACTTAAGCAATGCAAATCAATCAGATTCAAGAGAAACAAAGTAGCAACGCACAATACAAATCATATAGACTCAATCTGTACAATGAAAAGAGGAATGGAATTCCAAACGTAAGAACTCTCATAGGCTGGTGTAGTAGACTATTGTGTAGTAGTTGTGGTCGCGGTTTACCGGAAAGGGAGAAAGGCAGAGACAAGAGGAAAGTTAGTTGTTTGCATCAGGAGTATGAGCAGAGGAGGTGGCAACATAAGATGTTAAGGTTGGGCTCAACTGGTTGTTAGAAGGAGGACCCACGTATAGTTGTAAAATGTTATTATCAAGTCTCCTTTTGTTCTTTTTTTGTATTCACCTCAGGTTGGGGTAGTTTAGTCTTTTTCCTTGTTTTAGGTTTTCCCTTACTCAAGTATGTGTATGAGTAAGGGACCTTGTTCGATCAATTAAGATTTGTTTTTCCGGAGTACCAAAAGCAAGCATGACGTCGTTATGAACATAAAGGCCCAAAGTATGGAACCCCAGAAAAAGGCTGGCCCAACTTAAATGAGATATTATAGCATCTTTATGATCTAACATCCTTCCCAATACACACAATATTATTTTTCTCTCAACTTGGTATCAAAGCCGAATCCGTGCCCTAGCCTCTCAGTTTCTCCCCGACCGCTTCCGCCTTCTCCCGCTCCGATCGAACCCGCCGCCGCTCCACCGCTTCCGTCGCTACTCCACCGTCGTCGCTTCGCCCTTCCCCTCTGCACGCGATCTCCATGATGACGGGCGGCATTCTTGTCGGTTGCTGAGAGGAACGTCGTCGCCATTCCTCCATGAAGCAGCCCGTCGCTCCTCCATGAAAACCGAGTACTGTGTCGTCGTCTAGCTACCGTCGTGCTGTCGTTCTGTGCCACCGTGTCGCTGCCTTGCTGCCATCCTGCGTCGCCGTTCTGTACCATCCCGTGTCGCTGCCCTACTATCCCGTATCGTTGTTTTGCTGTCGTTCCAGCCGTTCTCTGCTTCTGATGATGAGTTGATCCTCTGCTTGCTCTTGTGTCGGTATGGGTGAACCCGATTCCTCGATTTCTTCTCCAGGCGTGATCCAACCTCCGATGGTTGAGCCTCAGCGGCCCCATGACCACTCTAGCTCCTGAAATATTACCACGGTCCCTCCGGATGACACGAATTACCTTGAATGGTCTCGTGCTGCCTAACATGTCATTTGTAACCAACAGATGTTTGGTTATATCGATGGGACGATTAAGGAGCCCCCCGTGTCTGATCCCTCCTGGAAGCGCTGGGATTCTGTCAACTCTCTAGTTGTGTCCTGGCTCCTGCATTCAATGTCTCCTAAGGTCTATCGGAGCTATATGCTGATGAACTCAACTTTCGAGATCTAGACTCGTGCTCGGGAAACATACTCTCAGATCGGCAGTTCCACCCAGGTTTATGAGCTCACTCGCAGCATTTTGGAGTTGCATCAAGGATCGATGACTATTTCATCATTCTTCTCGGAGTTTGAGCGTATGTATCAAGAACTGGACTACTTTGCACATTTCACTCCAGCGTGTACAGCTGATGTCGTTCTGTTAAAGCAACAAGAGGATTGCTTCCGTCTTCATGTCTTCTTGATGGGATTGAATATGGAATTTGATATGGTTCGGACACATGTTCTCCACTGTTCTCCTCTTCCCTCTCTTCGGGAGGCGTTCAGCATGGTTCTGGGAGACGAAGACTGTCGCAAGTCTCTCAGTGTTATAGCTCCTCCAGATCGTTCTGCCCTGACGAGTGTTGGTCGTGATCTCATTCCTACTCCTGCATCTTCTGTGCCTATCTGTGATTACTGTGGTCGAAGGGGCCACTCTCGGGAGGCATGTTTCAAACTTCATCCGCATCTGGAACCTTCTGGCCGTGGTCGTGGCCGGGGTTGTGGACCTGGCCGTGGGGGTCATAGACACAGTGGCTACCGTTCTCATGATGTTGCTTACACTACTGATGTCTATGATAAGTCTCAGTCTCCGGCTTCCTCTCTTACAGCACAGGAATTGGATGTTTTTTGCAGCCTGCTTCACTCTCAGCCTGATTCGGTCACTGGAGGCTCTACTTCTCATGCCACCATTGTTATGCCTAGTGCTCATGCCGCCGCCACCTCACCTTCTGAATGGGTGCCCGACTCCGGTGTCACTCACCACATGACTGGTTCTTCCTCAGGTTTTCTCTCTTATACTCCTTTGTCTGGTAAGAAGAAAGTTATTTCTGCTAACGGATAGTTGTCCTCCATTGCGGGCAAAAGCAACATCTTTTGTTCTCCATCCATATCTCTTTCCTCCATTCTTCATGTTCCTTCTTTTCCACGCAATTTACTTTCCATCAGCAATCTTATAAAATGACTTAACAGCTTCGTAACATTTTTTCCTGATTCTTGTGTTTTTCAGGAACTGGGTACGAAGCGGAACATTGGCAGTGGTAGGTGCAGTGGCGGCTTGTACTACCTGGACACTCATTCACTTTCTCAGGCCCTTTCCAGTTCTACTGTTACTGCGGAGGATGTTCGCCGCTGACATTTGCGTTTAGGACATCCGTCCCTCGTTTACCTGCAAAAATTATTTTTTGTTTTTTTACCTTTTCTTCAGAACTTTTCTTGTGATGTTTGTGATCGATCGAAATATGTGCGACATACCTCTTCACATCTTTCTTTTCATAGTAGCATTCTCTTTGATGTTATACATTCTGATGTTTAGGGGTCGTCCCCCGTTGTATCGTTAACTGGTTTTCGCTAGTTTGCCACATTTATTGATTATTTCTTGCATACTACGTGGGTCTATCTGTTGAAAAACAAAAAATGATGTTTTTCTGTGTTTTTAAGTTTTTCATAAAATGGTGCAAACTCAATTTAATGTCTCCATCTGTGTTCTTCGAAGTAACAATGGAGGGGAGTATGATGATCGTGGTTCCTTTGGCACTTACCTCACCTCTCACGGTATCATCCAAAAGAAAACTTATGCTTACACCTCTACTCAGAACGGAGTGGCCGAACGAAAAAATCGGCACCTCCTCAAGGTTGCTCGTTGTCTCCTATTGACGATGCACCTCCCTAAACCCTATTGGGGTGATGCGTGCTTACAGCTGCACTTATCAACCGTCTTCCTTCTCGTGTCCTCTCCTTTACTACTCCTTTAGCCCGTCTCTCTACCTCTGGCGTGATTCATACTTCCCATTTTCCACCCCGTGTCTTTGGGTGTGTTTGTTACGTGCATGTGCACCAACCTCAACGTGACAAATTTGACCCACGGGCTCAACGTTGTGTCTTCCTTGGCTATTCTTCCACGACCAAAGGATATAGTTGTTATCACCCCCCCCTCCTGGCGCATGTTCTGTACCATGAATGTTACCTTCCGTGAGGGGGAGTCCTACTTTCTGTCCTCGACTCATATTTTTCATAAGGGGGAGAGTAGTAGTAGTGATACAGATGTTACTGTTGTCCCTCTTCCGCTTCTCCCATCCATCTCCTCCATTCATTCCCCTCATTCCACTCTGGTACCCATAGCTCCTCCTATCCCGATACCGGACTCCTCTACTACAATTTCACCTTTTCCCCATCTATACCACCGTCGTTCAGGTACACAGGTCACCACAGCTCCACCTCTACCAATGCCGACTTCAGACTCAGATTCTGATGATGCTGATCTGCATATACCTCTTGCTTTGCTAAAGAAGGGTAAAGCTACCTGTACGCAACATCCGATTTCTAATCATGTGCCTTATCATCATCTTACACTGATTAATCAGACTTTTGTTTCATCTCTTTCTCTAGTTGTTATTCCTAAGACATGGCAGGAAGCATTGGAGATACCTGCTTGGACACAGTCTATGCAAGATGAGATGTCTGTCTTGGACAAAAATCATACGTAGGATATCTCCGCTCTCCCTTCAGGAAAGAAAGCTATAGGTTACCGATGGGTCTTCTCTGTTAAGCATAACTAAGATGGCAAGGTGGAACGGTACAAAGCGTGTCTTGTCGCCCAAGGATACACCCAGACTCAAGGAGTTGATTATCAAGAGACTTTTCCTGTAGCGAAGACGGACTCTATTCGGGTTTTGTTATCATGTGCAGCTTGCCTGGACTGGGAACTTCATCAACTGGACGTGAAAAATGTGTTCCTCTATGGTGAGCTTGAGAAGGAGGTATACATGAAATTCCATCCTGGTTTTGTGAAGAAAGGAGCTGAAGGGCTTGTCTGCCGCCTAAGGAAATCCTTATATGGCCTGAAGCAATCTCCTAAGGCTTGGTTTGGAAGATTTCTCACAGCAATGCTTAAGTTTGGGTATAAGCAAGCCCAATCTGATCATACCATGTTTATCCGGAGACATGACCAGCGTGTTGTGGTTCTCATTGTCTACGTGGATGACATCGTGATTACTGGAAATGATACAGAGGAGATTGCTAATCTCAAGATCCTTCTATCTGCTGAATTTGAAGTTAAGGACTTGGGAAGATTACGGTACTTCATGGGTATCGAAGTGGTTAGATCTGAGCGGGGTATCTTTATATCTCAACGGAAGTACATATTGGATCTCCTAAAGGAAACTGGTATGCTTGGTTGTGTTCCTGCGAACACTCCTATAGAGGAAAAACGCAGGATTGATGAAGATAGTGATGGTGATCACACGGATGTATCACGTTATCACAGATTGGTCGGAAAACTTATATATCTACCTCACACACGCCTGACATTACGTATGCAGTTGCATTCTCCTAAAATCAGATATCAAGAAGCGGCGTATCGTCTGCTGCGGTATTTACAGAAAGCTACTGGTCGCGGCCTCTTACTCTCTAGGAACAATAAGTTGAATATTGAGGTTTTTACTGACGTTGATTGGGCTCGTTGTCATGATGACAGAAAGTCTACAACAGGATACTGCTCCTTTGTTGGTGGAAACCTTGTAACGTGGCGTAGCAAGAAGCAGAATGTGATGGCAAGGTCAAGTGCAGAGGCAGAATATCGTGTCATGTCCCAAGGCTTATGTGAGGGATTATGGTTGTGTTCTGTGTTACAGGATCTGGGTTTCTCTGTGACAACCTCTTTCTCCTTATTTTGTGATAATAAAGCAGCCATTAATATTGCTCATAATCCGGTCCAACATGACAGGACAAAGCATGTTGAAGTGGATCGGCACTTTATTAAAGATCACTTGGATAAAAAACAGTTGCTACTTCATTTGTTCATTCCAGGGATCAGCTGGCCGATGTGTTTACCAAAAGCTTGGGGTGTGACGTGTTTACCGATGATATCCAAAAGCTTGGGATGACTGATATCTTCTATCCGACTTGAGGGAGAGAGTTGTAAAATGTTATTATCAAGTCGTCTTTTGTCCTTTTTCTGTATTCATCCCAGGTTGGAGTAGTTTAGTCTTTTTCCCTATTTTAGGTTTTCCCTTACTCAAGTATATGTATGAGTAAGGGACCTTGTTCGATACACACAATATTATTTTTCTCTCCACTCGTATAACTCTAAAGAATGGAAGTGGGTGTTGCTTGCTGTTGGTAGTAAGGGGAAGGGGAGGGGAAGAGGAGAGGAGTGGGAGCAATGAAAGATGGCTGGTGATAATTGGAGAGATATGCCCTATGCTTTGGCACCTAAAGTTTCACTACTTCAGTATCATGGAAAGATTGAGAAACTCCAAGAAATTCTCCAAAAAAACCTTTGATGCCACCTAAGAAGCCCTTATGCGAATATATGGAGAGATCATGAACTAAGGCAACCATTATGAATGGACATGATGGTCTGATCAGAATAGCCTGAAAACCCCTTAAATAGATAAAATATCTCATCGTCGATATGGATGCAACTGTGGACTCCAACCATCCAAACCATCATTCTAACTATGCCCCATGCGTAGGGGTCAGACAGACGATGATCAACTACAAAATTGCTTTAGGATCCCCCCTACCCTGCCCCTCTAAATAAAGATGATCAAACTCCCGACATAAACCAAGGAAAAATTGGTCTAACTCCTTGGGAGTCATTCAGGTACCATTGAGGAAGAGCAACATCTCTAGTGTAGGCGCAAAACTAGGGCAATGAAAGCACAAAATAGTAACAAACGAAATAAAACAAACTATAACCAACTATATGAGAAAAAACTCAAAATAGTCATAGAAAGTATTTTTAAAAAATACTCAAATAGTAGCAAATAACACAACACGAAATACTAAAATATAGCAGACAAAAATAGAAACAAATAACCAAATGCTAACTTTGCAGTTACAAATATACATAACCAAACAGACTCTCAGAAGTTAGGGTTTAGGGAAAACCCCACATGAAGGTGATAACAAGCTAAGGCAGAAAGAATGAGATGATCCGCAACCAGATGAGCCATAACCAAAGAAATAAAACAATAAAGTAAATAATATTTGCATATTGTTGACAATAGAAAAGCAGGGAGGAAGAGATGAGATTTTGTCTCCGATAGTCAAATTTTCTCAGTAGAGACAAGGCAAAGACTGGGAGAAAGACCATCAACATGAAAGAGTGATCGTTGATGGCAAAGAGGAAGAAGTCAGAAGCCATGGGTGACAGGAGATCATCAATGGTGCAGGGCGGGACGGAGGGAATGAAACCATAACCAACACGCGAAAGATTAGGTCGAATGTGAGGGGGCAAGTCAAACACGGGAGATAACTTATAATCATATAAAATCGTTAAATAAAAATAATAATTAATAGAATCATGAGGCTCGCCAAATATTTTCATAATCATAGAGTTCCTCAACAAAGAGAAGAAGGCAAAGGCCTGGAGAAAGATTTGTCGGCATGAGAGTGAAGGATCGTCGATGGCAGAGAGAGTAGTTGGAAGACACGGGCGAGAGTAGATCATCGATGGCACAGAGCGGAAGTGAAACTAGAACCATTGTGCAGAAGATTAGGTCGAATGTGAAAAGCAAGTCGACCACGAGAAATAAATTATAATCATATTAAATCGCTAAATAAAAATAATAACTATTAGTATAGAGCCCGATAAATGGGGCTCGCCAAATACTTTCAAAAAAGCCATTTGGCTAAAAAAATATTGGTTTTGTTGTGTTTTCCTTTCCAATATGACATGTCGGCCTAAATCTATAACACTGGTAAAGATACGAAGTTGAAATCAATAAGATCTATATTTCACTAGAAATAAGATGTACCCGCACGGCAAAAAAGTATGAAACTAAAATTAAAACTCACGGAGAATTCAACTCCAAGGTGCAAGTGATGTAATAGTTGGTTTTGGAAGGAATGTGTAGGTTCGAATGCATATTAAGCGGGAAGAATAAATATGAAATGCTAGGGCTTTAAGTGCTTGTCGAATTGGTAAAATGTGAGCATGAGACGTGGTGGGGAGTTGCGATGCGACTTGGCTTGATATGGCTGGGAGAGGCTATAAAAGAGGAAGAGGCAGTGAGAGGATGATTTGAGGATTGGGACTGAAGGATAAATTAGGGGTTTTAGTTAGGACTGGGAAGGAGAAGAGGGGCTCGATTTTGGCTCAGAATGTGTGTGGGATTTGAGGAGAGACTACGGATGAGGTTGTGGGCAAAGACGAGGTGGCACGTGGCGACTACATGCTTTCACAAAGAAGTGGTGGTGCGGGTGGATGGAAATGGTGTAGGGAACAATGCTAATTGCGGGACGAAGCTTGAATCGTCAGTTATAGGGAAAGGTGGTAACAACTACGAAGGTACCGACTATGAAGGCGGCGACAGAGGCATTAGAAGGTAGCAGTCATAGTAGTGGAGGTGAGCGGAGCAAAATTGCTTTAGGCGTCAACACCCAATAGAGGCTGACGACATCGACATTGTGAACCAAGACCAATCGCTTCTGAACTCCCTCAAAATTTTTAGTGCATACATAATAACCGGTGGGTAGTAATATTATGGGACTAGGTAAATTGCTTAGATCAATTGATTCAACTAGTTAAGTACTTAAGTTAATACTCAAAAACAAATAAAAATAAATACATAGAAATATTAAAAATTAAGTTGGTTCTTGTCCAAATGATGATCCTATAATTGTTGATAGCAAGAAACGACTCTAAACGAGTTCTAATGTGAATCTAGAGCCATCTACATCTTTAGGATTTAGTCTCGCATCTTAGATTGGGATTTCTACTCCTCTCTCTCTCTCTTCTTTTATAAGTGTACAAATACATGTATGCAAAGTGACAATTTTTGAGAAATTAATAAATTCTTATATTTCCCTTTCGTTGTTTTTTCTCTACATGGCATCAGAGCGAATCGTTCCTCCATTCTCCGCGTCTTTGCGGTCATATTTCTTCTAACCGCAGCTTGGCTCTGTGAGGTCTCCCTCCTCTCACTGCGGTCAGAATTTTTTTAACCGCAGCCTTGCTCTGTGAGGTCTCCCTCCCTCTACTGTTCTCTTCTCCCAATTTTATAACCTTGTCCCTGCTGCCAATCGGGCCTCACCTAAAGGGTAGTCTCCACGGTGTCTACGGTAAGCTTTATTCTAACCGCTTGGCTCATGTCGCCCTCTGCTCGCTTGCGACTTGTGCTCGCATCAACGAGCTCGCTCCGCCATACTTCCAACACCGCCAGACCTCTTTGCATTGTCTACAACAATCGCCAGCCGCTTTGGCTGAAGTCGTCAGGCCTCTTCTGCTCGCCGTGATCGAATGATCGAAGCGCTTCTGCTTACTGTGTCACCTGCTCGCAAAGCTTCTTCGACATGCCTGGTCGATCATTGTCGTGGCTGACTGGTCGCAGAAATTCTTCTGCCCGCTTGTCCGGAGAGCCCCGTATATTTCCTCGCGCGCTTCCATCTCTCTGGTCGCGCCTTTGCTCCCCCCAATCGCAGCACTCATTCAAATCACTAAGCCCTATGGATTGTCAGGGTCGCGATCCGGATCATAGGATCTTACGATCCTACGATCAAAATTTTGTAAATCAATCCAGATTTTTGAAAAGCGATCCTCGATCCAATCCTAACATCTGATCTGATCCAACCTCGAAACGATCTCATCCAGGATTTCGATCCTGACAACTTTGCAAGCCCCGCCCTGGTCGACGGGCCTCTTCTGCTCACGCGAGCTCTTTCATGTGCGCTTCTAACCTCTCGTTTCCCTGCCCGTCAAATCTTCTGCTCACCAATTCTGCTCACCAGGCTATCTGTTCCTCGTTCAATTGTCGGTGCTCCTGCGTTCAACAATTTTGTCTTCCGCCTCTTCGCAACTGTCCTTTCCCTGCCTTCTTGCAGGGTTCTCCTCTCTAACAGCGGAAGTCTATCCTCCGTCTTTCTCTGCTCTTACCGCGTGTGATAGCTCCTTTGTCGGCTTCAGCTTTGGTTGGATCTTATCCAATGGTTGAACATGCGGCCTCGTCTCTTCTGACCCTTCTCAAGTGGTCACCTCCCTCTCACTTAACTCTTTCATCCTCTATTGGAGGTCACACTTCTTCTCGGGGTCAAGGTCGACACAGTCACGTTCTCCTTATCAGTGTTGTAGATGTCGCCCGACATGTCCGACATGTCGGCCGACATAAAGGTTTTGGGCAGAAAACGCTACGACATCGACATTTTAAGCAAAAATATCGTTTTTGAAAATATCTCCGATATATCGGTCTTCAGGCCCCGATATATAGGTTTTACCCAATATATCAGACGATATCTCATGGACGATATATAACAAATAATAATAAAAAATCATTTTTTAAGCGTTCGAGCGGTAATATTATGTTTTGTGCTATATTTTGTGCAACTCTCTGAGCCAAGATTTGGCTTTTTTCTTGTCTCGCCCTCATTTGATGCTTTTTATGTCGTTTACTGTCTTCAATGCTTCTTTTTTGTGCAATTTATATACACATATTATGTGTATATATGTTTATTGTATAATTTATAAATATATATTATGTGTAAATATGTTTAAAAAATTTATAAAATATTAAAATCCGACATTGTAAAATATCCCTAATATATCCCCCGCAATCCGACATACGACATTTCAAACTGAAACTGACGTGAACCCGACATCCGACATCTGCAACCTTGCTCCTTATGTGTACCTACGGTGGCAGGGCTGGTCATCTCGAAACCACTTATTACTGTATGCACGGTCTTCCACCCGCCCCACATGCCATAATTATAGTCCAAGCTTCAAAAAACATTCAAACTGATATTGATGTCCATCGCACCCAACTCTGGCAACTTCAAGGAATGATCGGTCGTTCCTCTGGCTCTATTGTGTCTATTTCCAATGGTGGTATCTCCTATCTAGCCCATAGTTCATTCCGGATTATGGATTCCGAATCAACACACCATATTACCCCGACGAAACCTTCACAATACTTGGACTCTGAGCATCCCAAATTCATCATTGTTGCCAATGGGGACACCACCCCTATCTCTGGATAAGCTGACGTCAACCTTACTTCCTCCTTCACTTTTCGTTCGGTTCTTCATGTTCTGGGAACTACTTTCAATATCCTCTCTATTAGCCGTCTCACTCAAGACTTTGATTGCTATGTAACTTTCTCTTATACCTCTTTTATTGTGCAGGATCGAAAGATGCAGAATATAATTGGTAAAGGGAAACTGTCGAATGGGCTCTACATCGTGGACCCCACCTCCATGATTCTTTCCTCTATTAGCTATGTCGAGTGGCATCGGCGACATCGGCATGCACCTCCCCGCATCCTCCAGAAATCTCTCACAGATTTGTTCCTCAGTGACTTCACATGCGAGTCTTGTCTCTACGACAAACAACATTGTTCTACATTTTCACCTCATTATACTCGGAGCGATGCTCCCTTTGTTTTAGTTCATTCAGATATTTGAGGACCCTAAAAAACAGTAAGTTTATCAAGTTATTGTTACTTCATTACCTTTATTGATAATTACTCTTGTATGACATGGTTGTATTTACATCTTGATCGTTCTGAACTAACTCGTGTATTTTGTGTCTTTATTATTGATACTCGCAACTAGTTTTCTACTACCATTAAAACTCTGCGAACTAACAATCCTCGTGAATACACAAGTCATGCGCTTACAGACATATGCGCTGAGTTTGGAATCATCCAACAAACCTCTTGTGTGTATACCCCCCCCCCCCCTCAACAAAATGGTGTTGCAGAACGAAAAATCGTCACCTTCTTGAGGTTGCACACTCCCTAATGTTTCAAATCAATGTTTCCAAACTTTAATGGAATTTCGCTATTTCTACAGCCTGTTATCTTATTAACTGTATGCCCTACTCCATTCTCAACTTTGCGGCTCCTTTTAACCATCTTTTTTCCTCCACACCTCCCTTTTCAGTCACACTTTGTGTCTTCGATTGCATTTGTTGTGTTCATAATTTTGGCTCATCCATTGACAAGCTTGCTCCACATGCCACAAAATATATGTTGGTGGGGTATTCTCACACTCAGAAAGGCTATGTCTGCTTCTCTCCTAATGATCGCAAGGTTGTTACATCAGCTGATATCATCTTTCTCCTAGTTTATGTTGATGATATTATGATTACAAGTGATAACTCCAAAGTAATATAAATGATCAAGAAGCATTTTAACACGGTATTTCAAACTGAAGATCTAGAAAATTTTCGGTACTTCCATGGCCTTGAGATAGCGAGACATCCGGATGGTCTCGCCCTATCTCAACGAAAGTACTGTCTTGACCTTCTTCATGATGCTACCTATTCTGGATGCAAGCTTGTTGATACTACTATGGATGTCAACCACAAGCTCTGCGTTCATGACTCCGACTCTCATCTACTTCTTCCAAACCCAGAGTATTAACATCGTCTTGTAGAAAAGTTGATTTATCTGGCAGTTACAAGACTTGATATCTCATTGTTGTTGGAGTTGTCAATCGATTCATGCATTCTCTACAGATCTCTCAAATCTAGGCCATCGAGCACATCCTCAGATATTTGAAGACTGCTCCCGGACAAGGGCATGTATACAAACCGTCTTTTTCTTCTTCATCTTTGATTGTCTACTCTGATGCTGATTATGTTGGCTCCCAGGATGATCGACGCACGACAAGTGGATTCTGTGCATACTTCAGAGCACACCTTATTACCTAGAGCAGCAAGAAGCAGTCTGTGGTTGCTCGCTCATCTGCTGAAGCTGAGTACCATTCAATGGCAGGTATTGTGTATGAGCTTACATGGCTAGAATGTCTCCTAGGTGATTTGAGAGTCAAACTTTCCTCACCGGACACTCTATTTTGCGACAGTCAAGCTGTTATACACATTACCAAGAATCTTGTATTCCATGAACGGACCAAACACATTGAAGTTGATTGTCATTTCATTCGATAGAAGGTACAATTGAAGAATTTAGAATTAAAACATGTTTTTGTTGCTGGGCAAGTTGTTGATATTCTCACCAAGGCCTTACCACGCACGTTAAACTACCAGTTCTTGTCCAAGCTAGGTGCGTACGATCTGTATGCTCCAACTTGCGGGGAGTGTTGAAGGAAATATGTATAAAGGCCCAATATAAGGCCTATCTACAGCCCTCTTCCTCTTTAGGATTTAGTCACACATCTTATATTGGGATTTCTACTCCTCTCTCTCTTCTTATATAAGTGTACAAATACATGTACGTAAAATGACAATTTTTGCAACTCAAAAGGATATCAGGAGCTCCTCTAAGAGCCTGATAAAGGAGTTTCCTGGATCGATTCCCGGCCTCAACAATCTACCCATTGGTCAAAGTCCCGATGAGGGTTAGCCTTGGGTGATTTGATTGGGGTGCTCATGTTGCAGCCTGGTTGGTTGGTCAAAGTTCCAACGAGGGTTAGCTCAGCTTCAACAATATTTATTCTCCATGCAAAGTTGAAATTTAAAAGACACCCACTTCCAATTGCTGGATTATTATATTTATCATAACCTTCATAAAAATCTAGCCATTATGTATAAAATACACCTTGATGTGTAAGCTAGAAAAAATATAACAATGAAAACCATCCAAACTTTCATTCTGTCGGTGCGTGTAAACATTATATAAAAATCATATAACAAAGCACTCACTTCCCTGAGAACATCATTCATTGCAGTCTCAGATGGTGCTACATGCAACTTAAGCAAGTGTGATCTATGAAAAACCTGCATACATTTTGAATCAAGAAAACATAAAAATCATTAAAATCCTAAAATATATCACACTGAAAATAATTCAATATCTAATATATCCCCCTGCAATTCCTTTATTTCTTAGCAAACTTAGTAATATAAACAAAATGTGTGATGGAAAGTGGAGGGTGTATAGAAGATGGAGCACAAGATGGTAAAGGCAAGAGGTCAACAATTTTTTGAACCCAAAAAAAATAGCTGTAAGATTGGAAACGTTATGCTCAAAATTCAAGAAATTAAAACTTTGTTATAGGCTCGTAAGTATTTGGTTTTGTTCAATTCTTTAAAAATATTATGATATATCATTTTCTTTTCATTCTTTTCAAATCTATGGTTTACTCTCTGTCAGTCACGAGAATCAAATTCCTCTTTCTCCTTTGAACGTTCATCAGCATCTGGAGTCCTGCTTTATGAATTATGATGTTTCATTTAATTATTGAAAATAGCTGATGAGCATTATCTTACATTCCGTTAATATCTGCACGTGGCACTTGATTCAAGTAGGATATAAAGTAGACATTTGATTATTGATGATGTGGAGTTTGGAAAACCGTTTGATTGCTAATAAAACAAGTCATGTTGAATTGAAATGGAAAGAGTACAATTGATTTTTAGGCCCCTGTTTAGGGTGGCAGAACCCCACCCCAGATCGGCGGATAGCGGTCCGCAGTTCAGAGCTCGCAGTTGAAATCCACAGGTATTCCATAGATGCCGCCAGAGGAATGTGAACACAGAGCTCCGTGGGATTCGTGCTGCGTCCCAAACAGGGACTTATTCTGTTCTTTAAAATCTGTGGACTATATGTGGGCTTCTACACGATAAACAGGTAAAACAATTTTGGGATAAATATGCTTTAAGATATGAAGGTGATGGCGCGCAACGCCCGACACAGGTCTATTCCCGCAGGAGACGGTGATCCGCTAGTCGGACGATCCGAGTCCGTGGTTGCGATCCGAGTCGATTTGATATATTACTTTTTTATGTTTCGAGTTGTATTTGACGTCCGATCGGCATGTACATTATGAACCATCTGATTCGGGTTATCAAGTTGGCTTTAGGTTTATAAATAGTGCAAGGTAGCAGTTCACGGGGGATCGAAGGTTTAGTTGCTTCTTGGGTAACCGTCGGTCTCCACGTTTTCTTCTAGTGCGACGCTGGAGGAATCTCGTGCTCCCCCTCCTTGGCGCGACTCCAAGGTAACTTCCTCCTCACACCCACAGCCATGCCACTGTTGCCATCTTCCATGTGTCACTCTTCTCCAACGCTGATTTACTCGTCATTCTCACCGTCCAAGCCAATTCCCACGCATCCCTCTTCAGGTCGCCCCTTCCGCACTCACTGCTAACCTCCACACATCCCGGAACTCCCCGGACCCAACAACATCAAGTCCCCCGACCTCCATCCCTGCCTTCTTCGCTGTAGCCGAGCCCCACCATCTCTTCCCCAACCCAGCAACCGCCCACTCAAGTTCCTCCATTGCCATCAGCCCAAAATTTCCCCCACCGTGAATCCCTACATCCATCAACTTTGCCCTAACAGCCACTACATACCCCACCCAAGCCAACACCAGTTCAAAACTGCACTTCCGACGCCCTCCACACTTTGCTACAAACTTGGATGCCCGTAAACAACCATTATTGTCGCCACCTGCACGAGTAAGTTTTAGTTGGAGTTTGTATTTTCTATTATTGTTTATTTTGGCACCCTACATGTAGTGGAAGTTTATGTTATATGTTTAGTATCTGCGACCGTATGATTGCACGTGCTTAAAATTATTTGCACCTCGATCACTTTGCGATCAAAGCTTGTTTACTCCTTAATTAAGGTTTGTCAATGCTTGTGCCTCTGCTAGTCTAGTAGTGGTTAATTACTATTTCAATTTTAATACAGACATTCTCTTGCAATTAAAAAAATTTCATTGCATATAGGGTGGCATTAAGAGCGTCCACCCCGGGTCGACCTAACCACTGCATCAAATTGATATCAGAGCCTTAGGTTAGGGCCACTTGCATGTTGCGTAGTGATAGGAATTATCGTCAGTCAATGTCAAACCATAATCGTATCGACGATATGACCGTCAGTTCACAGTCGGACATGACGTCCAATGAATTTCAAAAACTTGTTCTCAGTCGATTTGATCGGATTGAAACACAATTTGAAAACCTTAGGGGCAATATCGCTAGGGTTAGCCTGCTCGCCTGTGTACCCTATGCGGTCGCGCAAATCATACTGAGGCCACTTGTTATCGCAAGCATAGATTTTTGCTGCATCTCTCCACCTCTCTGCACCATGCTTCTAATGTGGTGGATGTTCATGCTACCTCTTGCTCTGACATTGACACCTTACGAAAAGAACTTCAGCATATTCGGAGGCGGGTTACTCGGACTTCCGGCTCCGTCGCCTCTTACCTCCAATGAAGGTATATCGTGTTTTCCCATAGTACCTCTTGGATAGTGAATTCTAGGGAGACGAATCATATTACCCCCACAGAATCCATCTCGGTATACGGATTTTGCTTGTCCTAAATTTATCACGGTGGCCAATGGAGACACCACCCCAGTCTGCAGCTCTGGAAATGTGCCTCACTCCATCCCAATCTCTGTTATGTGATTCATTTTTATGGCTCTCAATTCATTCTCCTCTTTGTTAAACATCTTTTTTTGTTAATCATCTTTTTTTGTTAATCATCTTAATAAAGATCATGACTATTTCATCACTTTTTTCTCTTTTTCCTTTATAGTGCAGGATCGACGGACACAGAATATCATTGGTAGAGGGCGGCTGTCAAACGGGCTCTACACTCTAGACTTTCCCACCTATGTTCACTCCTGTGTTAGCTCTATGGATTTGCACTAGCGTCTTGACATTGCTCCTCATTCTATTCTGCAGAAAGCTCTTCCTGACTTCTATTTTTTCTGAATTTACATGTGAATCATGTATCTGCGTGAAAAACATCACTCTACCCCCCCCCCCCCTCAATGTACTCAGAGTTCTGCACTTTTTTATTTTTAGTGCACTTGGATATTTTGGTCCAGTTTAAAAATGCTAATTAATCTAGATATCCTAATTTCTCACATTTATTAATTATAATTCTCGCATGACATGGTTTCATTTATTGCACGATCGCTCTGAACTACATGTTTTCGGCTCCTTTATCGTTGAAACACATAAACAATGCTTGAGCTCTATTAAAATCATTCGAACCGATAATGCGTGTAAATATACA
Organism: Platanthera zijinensis; assembly: GCA_039513925.1. NCBI lineage: Eukaryota > Viridiplantae > Streptophyta > Magnoliopsida > Asparagales > Orchidaceae > Platanthera > Platanthera zijinensis. Next base: position 116,651,659 of record CM077089.1, on the reverse strand, counting down.
AGTAACAACTTTCAAGAAACTTGTCGTACGTTTGTAATTATCCCCCAAACATCATGTATTTACACCACGTAACAAAATTGTACGCCTGAGAGGAAGAGCCTCCACCTCCTAAAGGCTGCTCATTCTCTTATATTTCAAATGCATATCCTCAAGATCTATTGGCACTTTGCAGTTTCCACTATATGATATTTGATTAAACACATGCTCTCCTCCATTCTCAACATTGCGACGTCATTCTTCATCCTCTTTTCATCACAATCCTTCTTCCTCGTGACACCCCGTGTCTTCGGCAGTGTTTGTTTTGTCAATCATCTAGGTCATGCCATGGACAATTTAGCCTCATGTGCTACCAAGTATATGTTTATGTGGTACTCTCGCACCCAGAAAGGTTGTGTGTTACTCTCTCACTACTCCCAAACTTGTTACATCTGCGGATGTTACTTCCATGAGGATCACCCCTTTTTTCTCCCCGGATCCTAGTGATACCCTCATACATGAGATACCATGTCATAACATACCTCTTTGCGACAACACACCTCTACTCTCGACACCACCTCCTTTGCTTCCAATGCCTCCTACTCCTCTTTGTGTCTACACTCATTATTGTCCCTCGTTTGATGCCCTGAGACAGTTGTCCTCTACTAATGACACTATACAGCAAGTTGATCTGCCTACAACGTCTACAGTTCACTCTCTCTCCCAACATGTCTCCTTACATTGCTTGGCTCCCGGCCTTCACAAGTTTGCTACTTTGTCTTTTGTTTTCACCCCATCTTCTGTGTAGGAGATTCTTCAACATCCGGAGTGGCGAGCCGCAATGGATGAAGAAATAAATGCCCTTTGGGCCAATCGATCATGGGATCTTGTCCCCTTTCCTCCTACCAATCAAATGTGGGATGTAAATGGGTCTTCACTATGAAGAATCACCCTGTTGAGACGGTTGAGTGCCTCAAAGCTCAGCTTGTGCCTTGCGAGTTCACTCAACAATATACCCACGATTATGAAGTGTCATTCTCCCTTGTCGTTAAGTTGAATACTGTTCAGGTCTTGATCTCCATGGTCGTCCATCATCATTAGTCATAGCATCAACTCGATAACAAAAATGTCTTCCTTAATGGTGATCTCGCAGAGGCAGTCTACATGCATCATCAGCCTCCTGGTTACAAAACCACGGGGGAGACTCCTGTTTATCACCTCAAAAAATCCCTATATAGCCTCAAGCAGTCTCCTCGGGCTTAGTTTGATAAATTCAGTCAAGTTGTTCGAGATTTTGGTTTCACTCAGAGCTCGATGAATTTTTCACTATTTACTGTGTCGCCCAGCAGGAACAGAGATACTTCTGATATGTTGATGATATTTTCATCACAGGTGATGATCTAGCCAGTATCTATATGATCAAAAAACACTTGTCCTTACATTTTCAAACCAAAGATGTGGGCAACCTCAAATATTTCTTGGGTATTGAGATGGTTCGTCGGCCCGATGGCCTCGTCCGCCCTCTACAAAAGTACTGTCTAGACCTTCACGATGCAGACTACTCTAAATGCAAACCTACTAACACACCAATTGATGTCAACCACAAGCTCTGGCTCATACCTCCGACTCTAATTTGCTCCTCCCTAATCCAGAGTGTTATCGTCGTCTGGTTGGTAAGCTTATATATTTAACAGTCACACGACCTGATATATCATTTGTTGTTGGGGTAGTCAGTCGGTTCATGCATGCTCCTCAGATGTCCTACCTCCAGGATGTCGAGCAAATTTGTGGGTATCTGAATAATGCCCAAAGACATGGGATGTGTATAAGCCCTCCTCTTTTTTATTCTTAGTGGTCCACTCTAATGCAAACTATGTTGGTTATTTTGATGATCATTGCTCTACAAGAGGCTACTGCAACGCAGCTAGTTACCCGGCGAAGCAAGAAGCAAATGGTGGCACGCTCGTCTGTAGAGGTTGAGTATCTTTCAATGGCATTTGATGTTTCTGAACTCATGTGGTTGGAAAGTCGTCTTACTAATCTCGGTGTAACCCTCCCATTTTTGGATATTCTCTACTGTGATAGTCAAACTTCTATCCATATCACTGAGAATCCTATTTTTCATGAACGCACCAAACATATCGAAGTTGATTGTCATTTCAATCGGGAAAAATCTCAGCTGCAAAAACTTGATTTGGGACATGTACGCAAAGCAAATTTTTTATTTTTTTCGCCAAGGCCTTGCAACGCTAACTGTACCGGTAGTTCAATTCCAAGCTTGACACCTACAATTTGTATGCACCAAGCTTGCGGAGGTGTAGAAGAATTGTCTTAGCCCATGTAAATGTCCGTTGTTAGGCATGATTTGTTTAGTCCCACACCTTGGTTTGTAGTTGATCTTTCACTCCACCTTCCTAATATATGTGTGCATAAATCCTTATATTTAATTCAAAGAAATGAGAAATAAATTTGTTAGATTTACCATTTATACTTTTATGGCTTTTTCCTTTATTGTATTCCCTTCATATATAGGAGAGGAACCCCTCTTTATGCAATAACACTCTTTATTCTCTCGATCAACATGGTATCAGAGGGAAAACACTAGTCTCGCTCGATCCAGATTCTGCTTCGTCCCATTGATCTCGTCCCGCCGTCTCCCACGATTGTTCTTCTTCCCGCGACTCCGCTTCTTCTCCTGTGGCTCCACTCCCGCTTCTTCTTCCCCCGCGACTCCTGCGGTTGTTCTTCTACCCGCGACACTCCGCTTGTTCTCCCGCGGCTCCACTCCCGCTTCTTCTTCTTCTTGCCCATGGCTGTTTGAGTTCTTCGATGCCGGATTGATGCAGGGATTCGCTTCTCCGGCATTTATTTCCCTTTCTTGTAGGGATGTCACTTCTTCTCTTGGCGTGATTGGTCTCCTTCGGGCTTCTCCTCTTTCTATGAGTGAGATTTTTCTCCGTCGGCAGCTCAGTGTTATTAGGTTACCTCGCCTGTGATGTCAGGGAGTGGTGAAACTCTAGATATCTCCTTCGATGGGAGTGCTTCTCTGGATTCTCTGCCTCTTATTAGATCTCTTTGTGTCTCTCATGAACACAGAACTCCTCAGATTACTACTATTCGATTGGACGGAACAAATTATCTTCTATGGTCTCGTTCTGTCACTTTGGCCCTCAAGAACCGTCGTTTGTTTGGCTACCTCGGTAGTACTACCATGGCACCTTTTTCCTTCGCCTACCTCTCCTAATTGGCCACAATGGGATTCCAAGAACTCTTTGGTTATGTCTTGGATCACCAACTCCATGCAGGAGTCTATTGCCCGCAATATTCTCTTCCTGGATACTGCACCTGATATTTGGAAGTGTGCCGAGATTACTTATTCATGTCGGGGTAATGCGGCTCAGATCTTTCAGTTGTGACGACGAATTTTTCTTTTACATCAAGGGGATCGTCCTCCTACTGCCTACTACTTGAAGTTTACCTAGCTTTATCAGGAGTATGATTATTTTGATGCGCTTACTCTTGTCTCTCCTGAGGATGAGGTGTTGGTTCGTGCCCGGGAGGAACGCAATTGGATCTTTGAGTTTCTTCATGGTCTCCATCGTGACCTTGATCCCATCAGTGTTCAGATTCTTGGTCGCTCTCCCCTACCTTCCTTACCTGAGGTGTATAGTTTGGTTCAGCAAGAATATGATCGCCGACAGATTCGCCTGCCTGACACTGTTACTGAGGGCTCCTCTCTTACCGCTCGGTTTAATCTCGGGTGTCGTTCTTTTCGTGACACTGAGGGCAAGCCTGTGGACAAGGACCAAGTAACATGTAATTATTGTGGAAAAGCCCGACATACTCGGGACACTTGCTTTAAGCTTCATGGCTTTCCTTCCTCTCGCGGGGGTCCTGCTTCTCGTGGCGGACGTGTCTCTGGTCACAGTTCGAGTTGACCTCCTCCCTCTCGCTCGACTCATCTCTCTGATGTCGGTGATGATCCTGTTTTTTAAGGTGGACCTACTGCACTTGAGGTTCCTTCTGCCCTTTCCGCTAAGGAGATTCTCTCCTTCCGCCGCTTCATGCTTGGCCACTCCTCCGAGCCTGTTATTGTTACTGCCTGCTCTCCTTCTCAATAGATCATTGATTCAGGTGCCACCAACCACATGACAGGTTCTGTTATAGGTTTTGTCTCTTATTCTCCTTTGTCTGGTCGGGACAAAGTGAGCATTGTTGATGGATCCATGTCTCCCATTGTTGAGAAAGGGTTCATTTCTATCTCCTCTCTTACTCTCATTTTGGTGCTCCATGTGCCTAAATTTACCCGTAACCTGCTTTCTATTAGTCACCTCATTAATTCTATGAATTGATCTGTAACGTTTTTCCGATCTCGTGTGTTTTTCAGGACCTGAAGACGGGGAAGATGATTGGCTCTGGTAGAATGCGGGATGACATCTACCTGTTTGACCCCTCCGGCTCCGTCGTTGTTCTGCATGCTCTTTCTACTACCCACCTCTTTCTGGACTCCTAGCACTGTCGCCTTGGCCATCCATCTCCTACTATGCATTTTTTATTTCCGCAATTATCAAATGTATCTTTGCAAGATTTTAAATGGGATGTGTGTGCTCGTGTTAAACACAATTATGCTTCTTTTACTCATGTATCTACTCCTAGTGCTACTCCTTTTGGTATGGTTCATACCGATGTTTGGGGCCCCTGCCCTATAGCCTCTATTTTGGGTTTTCAATGGATTTGTTACCTTTATCGATTATTTCTCTCGTTGTACGTGAGTTTACTTGATGAAACATAAAAACGAGGTTTTTCCATTATTTCAGCGGTTTCATAAAATGGTGGTCACTCAGTTTAATGTCACTATCAAAGTTTTGCGGAGTGATAATGATCGGGAGTATGTCAACTCTTCCTTTGAGCATTACCTTAATGATCATGGCATTATCCATCAAACATCTTGTGTCTCTACCCCGCTTCAAAATGGGTTTGTCGAGCGCAAGAATCGTCATTTCTTGGAGGTCGCTCATTGTCTCCTCCTAAAGACGCATCTCCCTATGTTCTTTTGGGGTGATGTGGTTCTCACTGCGGCGTACCTCATTAATCGGTTGTTGACTCGTGTCCTTGGCCACAAATCACCTCTCCAAATCCTTTTTGTCTCTCCCTCTACTCTTCTATCTCGGATCTTTGGATGTGTGCTTTGTCCATGTTCATCCCACATCCAAACTTGATCCTCGTGACCTAAAGTTTATCTTTATTGGGTATTCTCCAACCCAGAAAGGATACAAATGTTTCCATCCAGCGTCAAAAAAGATCTTTATTACTATGGACGTCACCTTTCGGGAGTCTGAGGATTACTATGAGTCTTCTCTGCAGGGGGGTTCTCACTTCAGGGGGAGTTTCACCCAATGGAAGTGAGTTCTCTTCCTCTTCTTATTCCTCCTACCATGACTATTCCCACTTCTACCTCTCCTCCGGTGACTGCTGTTGTGCCTACTCCTATGCCAGCTCCTGTGACAGCTCCTGGGCCGGCTCCTCCTTTACAGGTGTATACTCGGCGAAAAAGGGGCCCAGGTACATCGTCATCTCTCAGGCAACCCGTGCCAACATCAGATCCTTCTTTGGGCTCTCAAGGTATCTTTACCCAACATCTGATGTCTCACTTTGTGTCCTACAACTCATTATCTTCATCACATAAGCTCTTTGTTGTCTCTCTCTCGACTATTTCTATCCCCTCAACTTGGCAGGATGTTATTGCTCACCCAAAGTGGCAGGATGCTATGCGTGAGGAGATGAGGGCCCTGGAAAAAAATTGCACTTGGGATTTGGTTCCCTTGCCACAGGGCAAGACTGTGGTTGGATGAAAATGGGTGTTCTCCGCTAAGCAGAACTCTGAAGGTGTTGTTGAGCAGTACAAGGCTCGGTTGGTGGCTAGGAGCTACACCCAAACCATGGGATTGACTACCAAGAAGATTTTGCTCCTGTAGCGAACATGAATTCTATAAGAGTTTTGCACTCGTGTGTTACCTGCAAAGGATGGCCTCTAACTCAATTGGATGTGAAAAATGTGTTTCTTCATGGGACCGGAAAGAAGAAGTCTATATGTCTTTACCGCCTGGTCTTACCCTGGTAGAACCTGGGGGAAAGGTATGCAGGCTGAAGAAAGTCTTATATGGCATAAAACAATCTCCTCAGTCTTGATTTGAGAGATTTCATAGAGCTAAGGTCGCATTTGGATACTCCCAAAGCAACACTGATCACACCTTATTTGTAAGGCGCAAGCATAAGAGGCTTACTGTCCTTATTGTCTATGTGGATGATATTATTATCACAGGTGACGAGACTAGAGCCGGTAGAAGGGGCGGCGAGTTTACCGGACGGGGCGGCAGAAAAGGCGGTGATGCGGCTGGTGGAAGCGACGGAGGGACGACCACCGTAGAGAGAGGTAGTGCATTAGCGACCGTGGAGAGAGGTGGCATGACCGAAAAACTTTTGCATGGTATAGGAGGCAGCCTTAGTGGAGACAGCTTAGGGCAAGGAACCTCGTGGGGGGTTGCAAAAGCCCTTCTGTGATACACGAGAAGACGATCGACTTTGGGGTGGAGGGAGGCGCATGTGGCCCGGATTTGTGCAGCTAGGTCAGAGAAATCTAATCAAGGGTTGGTGGTCGGCGACAACAAGAATAGCTGCCCGAGAGCGGCGGATTGGGCGGCGGCCATTGTGCCTAGGATGTAGGCTGGATGTGATGTCGGCGATGCCCGTGGAGGCACAACGGTCGGCACAGCGGAACAGAGGCTCGTGGCAGCGGCCTTCCTGTAGTAGAAACGAAAGGGGAAGCAGATCCGACTGACAGAAGCCCTGCGGCACGGGCAAAGGACGGCTGATACCTGGAGCGGAGCGGGGCCAGGCGCCGAGAAGAGAACGATGCAGAACAGAGGCCCTGGGCGGCGGAAGATCCGGAGGGCTGCAGCGGCGGGGTTGGGGCGCGGCTGGATCAGCCGGTTGTTGGAGGGGGCTTTGTGGCAGATCAGGGCGGATCGAGTGCGGAAAGGACGCCAGAGGCCGATCCAGTTGCTGGGGGAGGTGAAGCGGGCCGATCCGGTTGCTGGAGGGCCGACCCGGTTGCTGGAGGGCGGGACGTGGCGGATCGGCGTTGGCGGCGTGATGCCGGAGGCGGATCTGGATCGGGATGTCCGGCAAGGGTGAACCGCGCGTCGGCTGGGTCGCGCATCGTGCGGAACGACGGCAACGATCGGGCCGCTCGTCTTTTTTATGGCAACGCAGGATCGGGTGTTGTGTCATGAAAACAGGGTTGTGTCGCGATGACGCAGGTCGGCGGGGATCGGGTGTTGTGCGGGTCAGTAAACCAGGGAGATAGATTTCTGAATTTCTTAGGCAAACTCGAGCACCGGCGGCGAAAGCAGGCAGTGCGGCAAGTCAGACTAATTGATACGATCACGGATAAATTGCAGGGGGAATTTGGCTAGGCGTAGGGCCGACGAGGGTGAGCGAAAATGAAGGAGGACGGGAAGAGAAGAAATTAGGGAGCAACCCTAGAAACCTTCATAAATTCCACGATAAAGATTACAAGGTCCGTCGGCCCTCTTATAGTGGCGAGGAGCGAATATAAAAGGAAATACTGAAATTATGAAATACTGGAAATACTAAAAATGCGTCAACAAACATAGCAACCTACTTATTATTAAATATTCTTCGGGATCTCGGTGGGCCCTTGCGATATACGCGCCCGGCGCATGTAGACTTGTCATGATGGCTTGTCGTCGTGTAGTTCCGGAACATTTGGACCCGTAACAATATATGTGAAATAAATTCTCTTTCTCGTTTATATTCTAACATTCTACACATGTATTATTAGTTATTAGAATGTAATTAATTAGTTCTGTTTATTCCTTGAGAGCATTTAGGTCTTCTTAGGTCCATGCACTCCTAGTGTGTGTATACAATTTTATGAAAACGAAATACTAAACAATTGCTATTTTTATAACAATTACAAATCATATAAATATGCACATATATGTGTATATATACATTAAATTTTGAAATATAACTCATTAATAAATATCAACTATATATATACATATATGTATACCTTTTAGATTCCCAAATTGCCTTCACAAAAGCATTCTAATTTTCAAAATTTATAATCCATCTCGTCATTTTGGTTTTCCCGCTGGTTTTTGGCGCAGGATTTTGGACTGCTGACTCTCTATTATTTTTATCTTAAAAGTTAAAGGAAGAGTGCCATCAGTCCTCCTTCACTGCTCCCAAAAAACTACTGCTACACTCCACCTTCAGTCCTCCTCGACCGTTGCCCGCCGCAGGTCTAAATCACGCCTCTGCCATAAAAACCGGGTCTTCCTCCTCAGCAGAGCTTCGCCACTACAACTCTCCTCCTCTTCTACAGAGCCTCCTCCGCAGCTCCTCCACAGAGCTTCCTCCGCGGCTCCTCCTCAACCTCTTCCGCTGAACCCGGCATCGGCTTCGTGTGACCTCCTCATGCACCCATCGAAGTCGACTCCGCAAAATCCTAACTTTGTTGTCGCCTCCTAAGAAGCCTAGCAACTCCCATATCAACTTCCAACTCTTGGTTCCTGAAGGTGAAACCTAATCTCATATTTCTGCGACTTTGCAATTTCTATACATTTTATAATTCACTACAATGCCCCCCTAATCCACAGAGCCTTCTTCAACATCGAGTAATTGTTATTCAGAATTCTCCACATCGATTAATTGCTTGTTGCAAAGTGTTCAAAGGTATTTCTGACTCTAGAATTCTTTTGAAATTTATTGTATATTCTTTTGCAATGGTTCGTGTTTACAGCGTCAATTTTTCTGGGTTTTTTTATGTTTGTGATGTATCTTCCAGGCATGACTCCGAATCTAACGCATGCTTAGTTTTTGTTTTGATTCGTAAGAAGATTCAAATGGGAGCTCGAGCTTAGAACATATGTGTGATCCGATTCATAATTAGGTTTCTCTGTTTAAATCTGGGTCTCTATATGTGTCTATCATAGGAATAATTGCTTGCTGCATTTGTTTTTTTCCTCCCAATCTGGACGGTTTTGTGGCTACTGCCGTGAACTTGGAGTTTGTTGACCTTGGTCTGAGTGCTGGACGGTTTTGTGGCAACTTGCAATTTATTGAATGGCTTAAACTCCTTTAAGGTTTTGTGCATTTTAGTGTTAAATTTCCTAACCTAAGCTCTTTTGATAGGTCTTTCTGGGTGCTGTTATATATCTTGTACTGGTTTTTCTCAGAAATAGATTGTTATATATATCTTGCAATCTTTCAAGCCAAACACGAAATAGGATATTATTTCTTTGTGTTATTTTGATATAATTGTGCTTTGTTTTCTTATTTTGTCTTTATATTAGCAATCTTTGTGTTATTTTGGTATATAGTTAAGATTATTGTTCTACATTTCAATAGTATTGTTGGTGATAGCACCTACCACTGTGATTTTTGGGCTTTCAAAATATTTCCAGCCAAACATGAAATAGTTTTTTTGGGGATTCCTGGGCTTTGAAATCTTTTCAGTCAAGTAACAGCTTTCACCATGTTTAATTTGCTGCAGTTTCCCTCTTTCAGCTTCCTTCAAAAAAGCCTCTGCCTCTGAGACATTGCCCATACTGCTTCGGCATCGCCTCTGTCATCGAGGAGCTCTCCTGCACCTCTTCTTAACATGTCAACAATGTCTTTCCTCTTATCTATTTCAGTTACTTTCAAATTTTTGACTTCCTCTTATCTATTTTTGGGTTGTTCTCACTGTGAGGTTCAAGGGCTCTGCTTCTCCGACATTGCCTATACTGCTTCGACATCGCCTCTGCCATCAAGGAGCTGTCTGGCACCGCCTCTTAACATGTCAACAATGTCTTTCCTCTTATCTATTTCAGCTACTTCCAAGTTTTTGACTTTCTCTTATCTATTTTTCGGTTGCTCTGTTTTTTTCATATTGCTTTTTATTTTAGTTTTTGAAAACTTTGCAACAGAAGAAACGGTTGGTGAGCAGTGCGGGGTGTGCCGGAGGAGTCATCGTCTTACTCAATCCTCTGTGTGGTTCAGGTTGCCGTGGAGTCGCGGCCTGCCCTTGTAAGCCACCGGTGAGCAGCGCGGTTGGGCCGGAGAAGAAGCTGGTCTTCCATCGGCGATCGCAATCTAACCCAGGTGCAACCATCGCCTTCTAAATGAGGTCTCGACTACTATTTAGTTCTCCAAACTCAGTACTTTTTTTGTTTCCAGATTATTTCTATCTCATGATTTCCAATGCAGGAAACAATTTGTTGAGATTGTGAAGATCAAAGTCTGGTTGATTTAAAGCTAAGCTGCATCAACTCTAATCAACAGGTTTCTTCGCTCTTGCTTTAAAGCTTTAAACAGGCTAATCTGCAATAGTTTTTTGTCATTGCAGCAATCTTCATGATGCTACGCACTTAGTCTTTGACCAAATACCGTCGAGCAATCAACATGTATGCTGAATACATTAAGTTTTGATTTGATGAATACAACATCATGAATATATTTCCTATCTACACTAAAAGCTGCCATTTTATTTGATGCATAATCATATATACTTCGATCACGATAGTAAAACGCATTTAAACGTTCTTTATATGTTTTCTCCTCCTGTCTATTCCATTTGTTAGGTTTTGGTATTTATGTGCTATTTATTTCAGAAAATATCAAAAACATTTCAACACATTTTCAACGATAGCATTTCATGGTCGATCAAGGTCACCAAGGCATCTAAAAGCATGTCTTCATTCTTATATTCTACAACATTGCTTGCACCACCCTTCAAGTTTGCATAAATTCATCATGTGCTGCCGACATGTCAAGCTATGCTTTCTTCGGATTTAGCTTAGTTGAATCAAACTGGCTTAGTTGAATCAAACAGAAGCTCAAGTTGTGGTTCGAATAGTAAAACACATAAATTCCTCTTTAAAAATATTGTGTTTGAGAAAAAAATCTGAAATTGATATAGATTTTGTAGAAGGCTTCTAAAAGCATGTCTTCATTCTTATATTTGCCATACAAAATTGATTCTATGCTTCCAATTTTAATTATGCATTTAGTAAATATAATTTAATTGTGTTGGGCAATGAATTGTGTACATGAGCAAAAAATGGGAGTTGCGGATATGAGAATGCTTAGGTGGATGTGTGGACACACGAGATTGGATAAAATTAGGAATGAAAGTATAAGGGTTAAGACAGGAGTAGCACCAATTGCAGAGAAGATGCGAGAAGCTCGTCTAAGATAGTTTGGACACGTACAAAGGAGACCATTAGAGGCACCTGTTAGGTGTTGTGAGAGTCTAGTCACTAGGCATGTTAAATGCGGGAGGGGTAGACCAATAAAGACTTGGAATGAAACTGTAAGGAAAGACATGATGTACTTAGGCATTAGTGAGATAATGACAAAAGATAGGGCACAATGGCGATAAAGGATCCATATAGCCGACCCCACTATAGTGGGATAAATGCTTGAATGTTGTTGTTGTTGTTGTATTTACTAAATATAATTTAATTGTTGTCAGAGCTACAAATAAACCTAAATTTTACACTAACTGTATGTTATATAGCCAAGGATCATAAAAGAGGAATCATAGTCAAGAACTTAAACACCATGGAATCATTAAAACATATCCACCAATCTTCTAATATTCAAAACTATAAATCCACATATAATAAAATTCCAAGTCCCCAGCACCGTCGGGTGTCCCCGCCCCCACCGACAGTCCCGATCCCCTCCGAGTGTCCCCACCCCCTCCGAGTGTCGCCTCCCATGCCGAGTGTCGTCGCCCATGCCCAGTGTTGTCACCCTGCCGATTATCGCCTCCCCCGCTGTTTATTGCTGCCCTCTTCGAATATCGCCGACCACGTCGAATGTCATCGCCCCCGCCAAATGTCATCGCCCCTGCTGAATGTTGCCACCCCCGTCAAATGTCTCCACCAGTACCGAATGTCGTCGCACCAGCTGAATGTCGTCGCACCCGCCGAATGTCGTCGCACCCGCCGAATGTCGCCGCCGAATGTCGCCGCCCCCGCCGAATGTCGCCGCCCCCGCCGAATGTCGCCGCCCCCGCCGAATGTCGCCGCCCCCGCCGAATGTCGCCGCCCCCGCCGAATGTCGCCGCCCCCGCCGAATGTCGCCGCCCCCGCCGACTGTCGCCGCCCCCGCCGACTGTCGCCGCCCCCGCCGACTGTCGCCGCCCCCGCCGACTGTCGCCGCCCCCGCCGACTGTCGCCGCCCCCGCCGACTGTCGCCGCCCATGCCAAATGTCGTCACCCCGCTAAATGTTGTCACCCCCCGAATTATGCACCCGCCGAATGTTGCGCCCCCGCACGGTGTCCCCCATGCACGACTGCTTGTATATAATATAGATAATAACCAAGATTGATGATTTAAAAATATTTATACAAACATTAAGCATTGTTCAAATCAGCTCGAAAGACTTCAAATGGATCAATTTCAAATTTATTTAAACTTGATTCAATTCAAAATTACATTTTTTTTATTTCAAGCTAAGATTTGCAATCGCCCACAGTTGCTTGCACTTACTTAGCAACTTAAGCAACACCTGAACTGAAAATTTCCAATACTGATGCATTTGTTTTACCAACCCATGCATCCATGCCTGAATTTGTCCATTATAATTGACACTGTTTACAAAACAAGGTGTCATTGTCCATACCTTACGGAATTTATTGAGGTGTGAGTATAATTTAAATTATTTAATGTGTTATTTTTCAGCAGAATATACTAAAGGTCTTGAAATTTTTAATTAATAAAGTAAGAATCATCCTCTACATGCATAATGATATACCAAACAAAAATCAAGAAAAGCACAAGGAATATGAACAAAGAGTGCAAAATTTTACAATAACAATGAAAATCAATTATTCTTGGGGAAATAGCATTATTTATGCACAGTTGAATCATTGTACAACCCAAAAGGGTCAATTGATGCAATCAAATACTGAAAATGAAAAGGGCAAAAAGATTACCTTAATGGCATACTTTTTTCCATCTTTAGTATTCCGATACAATATCTATAAATTGAAAAGAGATCATCTCACACCCTCTATAAAAATAAAAGTTGGTATAGAAGTACACAAAGTTAAACAATCACTTTTGGTAGTAACAAACTTACAACTTTGCCATAACTACCAGAACCAATCTTGCACTCCCGTGCGTATTCATTTATCATCTTATTTCCATGTTCATCCTGAATGCATAATAAAATTACGACTGAATAACAAAAATGGTTATTAAAAGGGCCAAAAAAATTTGAACAGACAAAATTTAGCTTGTTCACACTGAAGGATCCAAGAAAATAATCGTGGTATAAATAAGAAAAAATTGATGCAAGGTGATTATTGGTTTATGTACAACAATCATTGTTTTAAATGTCCTACGACATGTTGTTTTTTGAGCAAAAAAGACACTTTTTTAAAGAACAATAATATCCTTTTGTAAAATATAGGCCGATATATCATCCAACACGACTTAAAACATATTGTTCGCTATTTTTGTTTATGTTATGTTAGCAGTCTAGCAGCGTATGTCTAAATTGCGTATATATATTATATAATGCATGTTTAAATCAATTAAACTTATTATTTTATTTTATTTTCGTTTGTTATTTTTACAATCAGTTTTGTATAATTATTTTCCATATTTTTCTTATTTCATATTACAAATATGTGAAAAAGTTTAGCGCATTTATTAGTTATTATTTATAAGATTTTAACATAAACTTATTAAGTATGGAAATACTTATAATCAATTAGGGTCAGTTCGGCGCATGGTTGTTGGCTTTGGGGAATTGGCATTGGGAATTAATGCAGCAATTGTTGCATTCGGCGCTAGCGCGGAATTGGCTTTCACACCAAAACCGACAGAATTCCCCTAAACTTAAAAATCTCACCTTCACTCTTACCCCAACCACACGATTTTTGGCGAAATAACTCTGGATGGCTTTTTTATCGCGAACAAGAGCTGATGTTACTGATCTCCCTGCATGACGACCTTTGCTCGACGGAATTCTTCTTTGCTTCAATTCATCATTGTCCTCCCTCGCATGTTCTACTCAGCTCTCAGCACCGAAGAGTTACTCATTCAATCTTCTATGGAAAAGAGTGCGACTTCCGCTTCCTCCTCCAGGGATCAAGCAATTAGGGCTTTCCAAAAACAATATCTCAGGATCTTCGCTCTTGCTTCCTGCTATCAGAATCAAGCATCAATGTAAAGAACATGCTTAATGCTTTGTTTGTTCTTCTCTCACCAACAGACACTAGAGGCTTCTTCGGCAAAGTGCACAAACAGCAAAGTACCTCTGTTTTTTGGATAGGGGCTCCCATGGGATTCCTCCTTCAACCATCGGTGATTCCCTAGTTCTTCCTCAGCAACGTTTTCTAGGATTACTCCTTCAACATGTTGGTTACGATACAATGCATTCCAATAAATTCAATATGATGTTATGTTTCCAACAAAAATAATTAGCTGAAAGAAGATGTCTACATTCAATTAGCATCCTGAGCAACTAGTAGCTAGTGTGTGTCCTCCAGCACACCCTACTGATCATTAAAGTCCTTACTAAAGATGATTGGTTGAAGAACAATATTTTTCGTACCACCTCTCGCATACATGGGCAGTTTTGCTCCATCATCATAGATAGCGGTAGTATGGAAAACTTTGTTTCTCAACGCATGATAGATAAGTTAAAATTGAAGACGCAACCCCTAGGATAACACTATAGTCTGTCATGGATGACTAGTAGCACGATCATTCCTATCATACATCAGGTCTCATTGAGTTTTCCATAGGTAGTACGTAGCAGGATGCATTCTGGTGTCACGTTGTTACTATCGAAGCTTGTCATATCCTATCAAGATGACCTTAGCAGTAAGATAGACACATTATTCACGACAGTGTAAAGAACTCTCATTCCTTCGAGCGCAATGGGCGCAAGATTGTTCTTCTTCCCCAAAAGAATTTTCTTGTCCCTAAAGTCCACCAAGAGGCCTTCACACCCACCTACCACTGTCTCTGCAATCTCCTTCCCTCCCGCCACCATGTTACTGACTAGGTGACAATTCCAGGAAGAGATGAAGGATAGTGATGTAATTTATATGTTATCCGGTATCGATTCCACTCCCGCCACCTTAGACATCCCTAGCTTAGTACGACCTCATTGATGAGTTCTCAGAGATTATGCCGGAGGAGTTGCCCGATCAACTATCGCCAATGAGAGATATTCAGCACTGCATTGACCTTATTCCATGAGTTAGCTTACCACATTTACTCTATTAACGTATGAGTCTGAAAGAGCACGAGGAGTTATATAGGTAGGTGACCGTGCTGATTTTAAAGGGTCACGTTAGAGAGAGTATGAGTTTGTGTGTCGTCTCTGCATTACTCTTTCCCAAAAAAATGGGACTTGGCGTATGTGTGTAGACAGTCGAGCGATAAACAAAATTACTATCAAATATCGCATTTTGATTCCCCAATTGGATGACATGCTTGATATGCTTAGTGGATCACACGTATTTTAGAAGATTCACTTAAAGACTGGATACCGCCAGATTAGAATTCGACCTGGGGATGAATGAAAGACTACATTTAAGACTAGACAGAGTTTATATGAGTTGTTGGTGATGCCTTTTGATCTACCCAATACACCTAGTGGCTAGCACCTTGATGTGAGTGATGAATCAGGTGCTTAGACCACTCATAGGAGTCTGCATAGTGGTATATTTTGACGACATATTGATTTATAGACTTGATTCTGATCAGCACCTGACTCATCTGAGGCAATGTAAATTTGAAGAAGTGCACTTTTATGACTGATAGCCTGACCTTACTAGGATATATCATTTCTTCCAAGGGCATTAGAGTTGATAGAGAGAAGGTCAAGAAGATAGAATCATGGTCTAGCCTTAGAATGATTACTGGGGTTTGGGGATTTCATGGGCTAGCATCCTTTTATCGACATTTTATCCGAAATTTTAGTACCCTGATTGCGCATGTGACTAATTGTTTAAAAAAGGAATTATTTATTTAGACTGAAGAAGTCGAACGCATCTTTTTATTAGTAAAGGAAAAACTCATTAGTGCACATGTATTAGCGATGTCTGATTTTGATAAAAAATTTGAGTTTGACTGTGAAGCATCCATTATAGGCATTGCCGCAAGTTTGAGTCAGGAGGGACGATCTGTAGCGTTCTTTAGTGAGAAGTTGAACAAAGTGAAGACTAGGTATTCCACGTGCGGCATAGAGTTCTGCGTTATCATCCAGGCCCACCGCCACTAGAGGCATTATCTGATCCAGCGTGAGTTTGTGTTGAATACAGACCATAAAGCACTGAAGTGTCTGAATTACCAGAGAGAGATTAGATGCCACGTCAAGTGGCCTGCCAATCTACAAGATTTCACATTCTACTTAAAACACGTGCCCGGTGTCATGAACTGAGCAGCCGCCCCCCTTAGTCGTCGGACACATTTACTAGTCACCCTTCAGCCTTGCATTACGGACATAAATTCATAGCATGACTTATACAGCACTGATCCTTTCTTTTGTGACATTTGGATCTCGTGTCAGCATAGTAAGACTGATCCTACTACATAGTACGTAGAGAGTGAGGTATATTTGTTTAGGGGAACCTGCCTTTTCATCTGCGAAGGACCACTTCGAGAGACACAACCACTTAGGGGGCTCCAGTCATCTGGATTAGGTGGACACGTGGGCCAATCAAAATTATTAAATCTCGCAAGTCCTCATTATTATTGGCTAAATATGAAGTGTGATGTCATTGAATTTATTAGGCACTGCACCACATGTCAGCTATATATGAGGCATGCACAATGCACAAAATACTGGATTATACATTCCCTTACCGATACTTGAGCGGTCGTGGGATAACATTTCGATGGATTTCGTGGTAGGACTTCCTCGCACTCAGAGGAAAGTCGATTCTACTATTATAGTCGTAGATCGATTTTTGAAAATGACACATTTTATTCCGTGTAGGAAAATGTTAGGGATTGGAAGAGAACAGTTGTATTAATCGAAACGAGGATACATTCACGGGGAATACTCGTGCCTGCTTCTGGAGGATGGTTCCTCCAAGAAGCCTTTCTCCAAGAGGAGAACCCAAACCCTAATAATATCAAAGATAAAGATGAACTCTTTCATACCACCTCCTTATATAGGGAGGGGGGCTCACAACAATAAACATTAAAAAAGGACAAGATAAAAGCAGTTACGCGCACGTGCGTAACAAACACACCCCGCCAGAAAAACGACCTTGCCCTCAAGGTCAGAGCGCCGCCTGAAAGTCTTTAATTTCAAGTTAGCTAATCACCTAGAGGGGGGTGAATAGTTTTTTGGTCATTTATAATTTTCCCTCTACTTAGTGTGTTGTGGGTGAGTTATATATTGCTTCCAAGACAATCACACAAAGCACACACAAGGTTTAAAATGGTTCCCCAGATTTTGGGTACGTCCACTTTCCCTCCCACCTTTCTAACAATGTGTTAGACAAGGCACTTCTCCAAAACTCGGCTCCTAAGAGCTTACAACACAGATCCCTCAGGATCTCTCAGTCTCCTCCAAGACCTACAGCTCAGGTACAAAGCCCTACCTCAGAGCAAGCTTGCTCCTACAACTCAGTGATCAAAGGATCACCTACCACAGACTTGAACCCAAGTCCTACAGCTCAGGCTATGGAGGTTAGACCTACAACTCAGAGATTAAAACTCTCCTACAGCTCAGATCTGTTAAGATCCTACCTCAGGTCAAAGGTCCTACCTCAGGCACACAGGCCCTACACTCAGATCCACATAAGGATCCTACAAACTCAGGCTCAACAGCCCTACACTCAGATCCACACAGGGATCCTACCAACTCAGGCTCAACAGCCCTACACTCAGATCCACACAAGGATCCTACCTCAGCCTTTATAAATCAGGCTTACAACTCAGATCTAAACGGATCCTACAGGAAGAAAAGAGTTTGTTGTTGTTGATTAGACACCAGAGATAATTTTTCTGTGTCTGCCTTCCTGGACTGAGTTAACAGCCCTAACTTTCTTCACAGCAACAGAAATAATATCTTTAGTAAGAAGCTGCTTGTGCTAAAGAAACTCAGAAACTTGTTTCTGAACTTGCTGAAGAAGAGTGAACATTTGACAGTTCTTGTGTTCTTCAAACAGCTAACCTGGATCTGTAGAAGCCTGAAAGCTCTGCTCCTTTATCAGAACCTTATCTGAACTTGCTATAGCAAAAGAAATTGCTACAGCTAACTTGAAAGAACTTTTAGATCAACTGATTTAACTTCAAGCTTCGAGCTCGGCAACAATGGCGAGTAAGAAGAAGTTCAGCCGCAACTTTTCGAAATGAGAAAACCCTAAAAGTTAAAGTTCCTTCAGTCCATCTTGTCCCTTTTATCTTCCGCCGATTAATGGCTCCAAAAAGCAGTGGGGACCACCTGTGGTTGTTAGATGCACCATGCTTTAACGGAAGAAGACGTACAGTAGGCCTCCGGCGCTATTGTCGTGTTCTGTAGCTTTTCCACAACTAATTTGAACTCTGTTGACTTTGGCTGACGTCAGCATTTGTGGACTTAGCCAAATTCTCAGATCTAACTCCATGTGTTGAGTGCGTTGAGTGAATGGCCTTCACTCAACGAATTTGGACTTAGTAAAATTCTCTGCACCATCAGGGGTTGAGTGCGTTGAGTGAACTGGCTTCACTCAACGTCTCTGGACTTAGCCAATGCTTCTACCTTGCTTAGGCGTTGAGTGCGTTGAGTGAATCATCACTCAACGCCCCTGGACTTAGCTGCAACATTATTTATCTGCTAGGCGTTGAGAGCAGTGAGTGAGCCTTCATCACTCAACGATTTTGTCCTTAGCCGCTTCTCTGAAGTCTGTCAGCTTGCTAAGGCGTTGAGTGCGTTGAGTGAGCTATCCTCACTCAACGCTTCTGGACTTAGACAGATTATTTTGTCTATCTTCTCTTCATGCTTTGAGTTAACATTGTCCTGTCAACGCTTTCTTCTTTGGGCATTGAGTGAGTTGTCCTCACTCAACGCTTCTGGACTTAGCCAGATTTCTTGACAGAATCTTCATCTGCTTGAGTTTGTCTCAACGCTGCTTGGTATATGGCGTTGAGTGAACTAGCTTCACTCAATGCCTATAGGCTTAGTCGATTTTTCAACTTGCAAATACTGAGGCTTTGACAGACTCGGCTTTACTCGACGCTTCTTGATATATGGCGTTGAGTGAACTGCCTTTACTCAACGCCTGTGGACTTAGCCAATGCTTCTACCTTGCTTAGGCGTTGAGTGCGTTGAGTGAATAAACAAAAATCACTCAACGCCCCTGGACTTAGCTGCAACATTATTTATCTGCTAGGCGTTGAGAGCAGTGAGTGAGCCTTCATCACTCAACGATTTTGTCCTTAGCCGCTTCTCTGAAGTCTGTCAGCTTGCTGAGGCGTTGAGTGCGTTGAGTGAGCTATCCTCACTCAACGCTTCTGGACTTAGACAGATTATTCTGTCTATCTTCTCTTCATGCTTTGAGTTAACATTGTCCTGTCAACGCTTTCTTCTTTGGGCATTGAGTGAGTTGTCCTCACTCAACGCTTCTGGACTTAGCCAGATTTCTTGACAGAATCTTCATCTGCTTGAGTTTGTCTCAACGCTGCTTGGTATATGGCGTTGAGTGAACTAGCTTCACTCAATGCCTATAGGCTTAGTCGATTTTTCAACTTGCAAATACTGAGGCTTTGACAGACTCGGCTTTACTCGACGCTTCTTGATATATGGCGTTGAGTGAACTGCCTTTACTCAACGCCTGTGGACTTAGCCGCAGAATTGTTTTGCAGACTGCTGGGCTTTGACTGTCCACACCTTACTCAGCGCTTTTCTGGCATTTGGCGTTGAATGAACTGGCTTCACTCAACCTATGTTATTAAAGGCGCGCCTCGGGCACGCCTAAGGCTCCAGACTCACCAGGCTCAGAGGTTTGTGCCTTATTTGCGCCTTTAGAATATAAAAGGTGCGCTTGAGTGAGATTTTGTTTGTAAATTTTTTCTTCAAAAATTAAGAAAATAATAATGTAAGAACTCAATAATTTTTAATTGATTTAGTGTTTGTGAAAGATAATTGTGCATTAAGACTTAAATATGATGCAAAAGAACACATTGATTCTATTTTTTAAGAGATATAAACGATAATAATGAATGATTAATTAGTAGACTAGATGAAAAATTTGATCGAGAAGCGAAAATGATGTTTGATGTTGATTTTTTAAAATGAATGTGGTTGCGCCTTGCCTTCGTCAGGCGCGCGTCTGCTCCTTGAGCCTTGTGCCTAGGCTCCAAGACCCCCTTTGGGCCTTGGTGCGCCTTGCGCCTTTAATAACTAAGCACTCAACGTCTGTGGACTTAGGCGATTTTCAGCCTTTCCAGCATCCTTTCTTTGACTTCTAGTGTTGAGTGAACTGGCTTCACTCAACGTATGTGGACTTCGATAGATTTTTGTCTCTCCACTTCTCTACCTTGTTACCACCTGCCACAACCACTTAAACAACCTGTCTAAACTTGTTCCATGGAGCATCCATGCACATGATGAGCTTAAACAACATCAAATACAACTATGTTCTTAGTACTGATTGTGATGCTTCTTCAAATATAGGGAACATTGAGGACAATATTCTCAACATTGCCCTCCACTAGTAATTATATGCCTGTGGGGGCCAGAGGTAGAGGTGCCTGGAGTACCGTCCGGAGGTACATCGATGATCGTCAGCGTGTCCAAGTCAGCAGCGGTGAGCTCGTCCACGTCATCCCCGATGAGGCACCGGAGCTCCTTCAGAGGACAATCATGAGTAGGCGAGTAAGGTTGTCGGCAATGAAAACACAGACCCTTGCTCTGTAAGTCATTGTACTCTTGGGTGGATAGGCGGTTAGTGGGGACAAAACGGGTGTTATGTGGGCCAATATTGGGTGGACGAGGTAGAGGAGGTGGCAGTGGCGGTTGTTACGTCGGGAGAGGAAAGTATGGTCGGTAGGGAGGTTTGGAGGGAGACAGTGAGGGAGGAGGATCCTCAAACAGCACGAGGAATTCGTCCTCAACCAGTAGGGAGAGATCCATGGCTTGGTTCATAGCGACTGGCTGAAGGGTGCGGAAGCGGGCTCGGATATGGGGTTGCAAGCCATGCATGTAGTAGGTCAAGTAATGATCGGGGGGAAGTCCGGGGACATGGGTGACCAGCTCAATAAACATGTCAACGTACGAGTCAATGGAGTCGGTTTGGCGAACTCCACAGAGGCGCTTGATCATGGAGTCGGAGTAGAGGTGGTTGTACCGCTGAATGAGGGCCACTATGAGAGTCGTTCAGGTGAGTCACAGCTCCCTGAAGCCGTAGGGGGCAAGTTTCCTCGGCGATCCAAGGGACAAAAGGCGAGTAGACTTTAGTTAGTTCTCTTCTTTCTTTTTCACTTATCCCGTTCCCTTGCCAGGCTCCTCGTCTTCAAAATTCAAAACCCTCCCTGGATGGTCCCGGGAAGCTTCTTGAAAAAACTGTTGGCGGACGCGGACAGTCTCACCGGGCGGCTGAAGTGGGGGCAGATTCATTGGCGATGGTGGTAGATCCGCAGGGGTTGCGGGTTCCCCCGGGCGCTCGGCGACCGAAGCACGCTGCCCCTGAGTAACTAGCTCCAAAATATTAGTAGATTTATGCGCTACATTAAATAATTGTTAGCTTGCTTTTGTGTTTGTACTGTTACTTTTATTGTTTATTCATAAATCATTGCTTGCGAATTTATGCTTGTGGCTATATTGGTGTTGTGAAGGGTTTGACTCGTAAATACCTGAGAGTTCCACTCAAGCAATATTAATGAATTTCTTAAAGTTTAAAGCGACGAGTTTGATTTCGCGCGCAAAATTCGATTTTGGGCACTTGGCTTACTTTCAAAATTAAAATTGATCGCATAAAATATCGTATTTTTCAAAACCTTATATTTTGTCTACATTAATATCTCTGTCATATCTCCGACTTTTGAGATTAGACATTAAAAAAACCAATCTGGCATGTCGTCGACATCCTATTTGCAACCTTGATGACAACGAATCAAAATGCTAGAAATAAAAATATTCCATTTATCATAAAGTGTTTGAAGAACAGCAATAATTAACACAACGAAAGAAAATACACAATGCAATTTACTAGATTAACTCAACATCAAATTTAAGAGAGGAAACAAAGTGGTCCATAAAAATTAATTAATTGGACATCATAAAATATGGTAAGGCTCATCGCCAACATATGAGAGTGGGCATCATAAAACATATATTGCCAAACTTTAGCAATAAGCAGCGGTAAAGGAAGACGGCTAAGAACTGCATGCTTACATGCTATTGACTCAAAAGTAATTTCAAGAAGAAAAATCTTATATGCAAATCTCCAACATATAAACAGTAGGTGAATCTAGTTCGATGTATAGAAGAATGTAATTATATGGTTAAAAGAATTATGAATATTTCACAAACAACAATTGATGCATGCAATTATTTTTCATTCACAATGTGGTAGGTGAAAAAGCAGTGGTCAAGCTGCCTTCATTGTGAACTAAACGGTTTCAGTCACAAAAAAGTCTCTTTGCATTTATACTAATTGTTGGATACTAATTATGGCTCTATTCGGTGGGCGATGTGGCTCCCTCACGGTGGGAAAGGTAGAGGCTCTCATGTGGTGGGAGATGGAGCCCCACCGCAGTTTCTTTACTTTCCCACATATGGTGGACCATCACCGCCCATTCAAGAACTGTTTGCGGTGCCTCAGTTTCCCACCGCTCTTGTGGGAAAGGGAGCCTCACCTGCCACCCAACCAGAGCCTATATGGCTTTACATGAGAGCGTAAAATGCACTTTGAATATTCATTTTATAGTCACTCGGGAGTCTCTCAACACCAAGTTTGTTGTTGTAACATAGTAGATAGATTTTACCTCAGAGAGCGTAACCTTAAGAGTTTCCTTGACAGGTACTTCCCTACAAATCCAGCCACTTTGAGCTCTTGCTAGGAGGATCTCTTCAGACTTTTTTGCACGCTGCCAGGTGCTTCCATCACCGACTCCACTATACAAGATGCCATCCCCATCCTCTGAGGCTTCTGGAACTAAAAAATCTTGTGGAAATTGACTTCCAAGGCCACGAATTGAAAATATTGGTCTATGGGACGACTTCTTTAAGAACCCAAAGCAACCACAGCAGCCCATTTCCAGCAGGTGCGAAAAAGAAAAGGTTTCCCCAGGCATACACAACCTTTGTCTAAGAAAAAGCATGGCGAAAATTTAAAATAATAATATACTTTCAGGAAAACTGGAGTGAATGATTTGTGAGTCAACACATCAAAAGTAAATGCAACAAAATCTATTTTCTCCACATATTCTGGCTAATAAATACATGTTTCTCAAAAATAGAGCTCGCAGACTCCAGAATTGCAGTTCTCAAGTCAAAAGATATACATATAGTTCAATACAGGAAGAAGACTTTCCGCTCTTTTTCCAAGAAGAAAGAAAGAAAACCCTAAAAATAGAAGCACAGATTCCACCTCCAATCTTGTGAAGGGGTGGCTCAGTTAAATTGGACATAAATACATGAACAATTATCAGACAGAAGAAAAAACAACCCATCGAAGAGATATAAGCCAAATACCTAATTAGGGAAGAACCGGAGAAGTGAGCACGAAGAACTCTTGTGCGCTATAAACCTAGTAAAAGTGGATGCCACTCGCATAGCGGGACAAAGCAATTGATTCGATTAACAAAACCGCCGAGGCCCTCTCGACCCAGCATCATGTCGCGGGATGATCCTCGAGATCACGGCAGAGGCCTAAAACCACCAACCCAAGGAACCCTCTCTCAGATCGAAATCAGCAATCCAACTCCTGCACTGTGCCTCGGATTCTTTAACCATTCAATAAAAGGAATCAATACAATAATGATCAGCCGATACTTATTGAAGTGTGGTGCCCCCACAATCATCAGCCTCGCGAGACAGTGACAGAGAATACGAAAAACATTGCTCAGATCGAACAATTCGTCCAAATTGGGATCGGATGAGAAACGAAGGCGCCCTAATTCTTCCTCGGGGACGAATATTAGCCAACTTGATTTCCGGTCTACAGCAACACTAAAGTCATAATTTCACTAAGGCTAAGGCTTAGTTCGTTTCTTAGGAATTGAATGACTTCAATTCCAATTTTGTCGGAATTGGAATTGAAGTCAATTCCAATTCTGTCGTTCGGCTAAATGCAAAAATTCTGTCACGTGAATTAAAATTATTAATTATATTAGAATTTTTTCGTCTGAGCGTGAATTTATCGCCCAGGCGTGCATTTTTTGTTTGAGCGCATATTTTTTTGCTCGGACGCGCATTTTGTGACCTGGAGCGCATTTTTCGCAGGGCGCACAGTTTTCGCCTGACCGCGCATTTTTTTTACCCGGACGCGTATTTTTTGCCGGGTGAAAATTTCGCGCTCGAAAAAATCGTGCTCCAAAAATTGGCGCCCGGGAGAATAAAATCGCATCCAGAAGAAAAATTAGCGACCGGGCGAAAAATACGCGCCAGGGCGAAAAATTCGTTCCCGGGCGAAAAATTTGCGCCCTGGCGAAAAATGGGCGCCCGGGTGAATAAAATCACATTCTGACGAAAAATTCGCGTCCGGAACGAAAAATCCGCGTCCGGGCGAAAAATCCGTGGCCGGGCGAAAAATCCGCGGCCGGGCGAAAAATCCGCGGCCGGGCGAAAAATCCGCGGCCGGGCGAAAAATCAGAGACCGGGCGAAAAATCCGCGCCCGGGCGAAAAATCCGCGCCCGGGCGAAAAATCCGCGCCCGGGCGAAAAATCCGCGCCCGGGCGAAAAATCCGCCCCCGGGCGAAAAATCCGCCCCCGGGCGAAAAATCCGCGCCCGGGCGAAAAATCCGCGCCCGGGCGAAAAATCCGCGTCCGGGAAAAAAAATCAGCGTCCAGGAGAAAAAATCCGCGTCCGGGCGAAAAAATCCTCGTCCGGGCGAAAAAATTCGCGCCCGGGCAAAAAAATCGCGCTCGGGCGAAAAAATCATGCTCGGGCGAAAAAATCATGCCTGGGCGAAAAATGCGCTCTTGGGCGCGCATTTTCGCTCGAGCAAAAAATGCACGCAAGTGCGAAAAATGGTCGCCCTGGCGAAAAAAAGCGCGTCCGGTCGAAAAATGCGAGCCCGAGCGAAAAAATGCGCGCCCGGGAAAAAAATGTGATCCCGGGCAGGAAAATGTGTCCCCGTCAAAAATTTCGCTCTTTGGCAAAAAATGCGGCCCTGGGCGAACTACAAAATTTGCGTTGTTATATTTTTTAGAGAGTCGGGGACGCGCTGGTAGGGGTGGGAATCACGAATGAAGAACTTGTGAGGTAAGAATTGAAGGAGTCATATTTTTTATATAATCAATTCCCATTGAAATTGAAATGAATTCCAATTCCAATGTAATATTATGGTCGCCGAACAGTCACGATTGGAATTGGCAATTGAATGTCAATTCCAAAGCCCCAATTCCATCGAAATGAACGGAGCTTAATGGCTAAGTACTAGTACATCGTGTCTTTTTTTATAGTTTCATTTGAAGTCTTCATTGATCTACCCCTCCCTCGTCTAACATTTCTAGTGACTAGCCTCTCACAACGCCTAACATGATTTCCGGTACTGGTAAAAGGAAAATTCCTTGGGGAATCGTAAACCCTAAAATATTGAGCGGACGTACGAAATAAAAGGCGCTGTGGTCCCAACAAGACTTTCAAAGTTCAAACGATCTATATGTGGGGAGGGGACGAGGATCGGGGACGTTCATGGACCGCCTGATGGGGCCGAGCGTGTGAAGCCCACCAAAGATTCTCTCTTTGATTCTTGATGGTAAAATACTCATTTCAATTTTCTCTTTAATAGTTTAGGGGTTCGTTCGTTAGGTGGGAATTAGAGCGTTGGAATTGGAATTCAATTGACAATTCCAATTCCAACATTTGGCGGGCATAAAAATACATCGGAATTGGAATTCATTTCAATTCATATAGGAATTGGTTCTAAAGAAAACATGTGTCCCTCAATTCCGACCTTGAGAGATCTTCATTCGCAATTCCCACCCCTATCAATACACTCCCGACTCTCAAAAATACCTCGTCATCAGCTCTATTGTTCGCCTGCGAACGCATTTTGCCCAAGAGCAGATTTTTCGACAAACCACTCATTTTCCCCCGAGCGCAAATATTTTGCTTGGGCACGCATTTTTCGCTTGGGCGTGCATTTCTCCGCCCGGACGCGCATTTTCGATCGGGCGGAAATTTTTCGGTCGGGAGCGCATTTTTCGATCAGGCGTGCTTTTTTCGTCCGGACGCGCATTTTTCACCGGGACGCGCATTTTCACCCGAATGCGCATTTTTCGCCCGAACGCGCATTTTTCCCCCGAACGCGCATTTTTCGCCCGGGCTCGCATTTTTCGCCCGACGCGCATTTTTCGCCCGGGCGCGAATTTTTTGCCCCGGCGTGATTTTTTTCCCAAACATATTTTTTCGCCAGGCCGCGTATTTTCGTCCGGACGTGAATTTTTCGCTCGAGCATGAATTTTCTCCCAGACTCAAATTTTTCGCCCGAACTCGATTTTTTCGCCCGGGCGCGATTTTTCGCCTTGGAGCGAATTTTTCTGCCCGGGAACGAATTTTTTGCACGGGCGTGTTTTTTCGCCCTGGAGAGAATATTTTGCCCGAGTCCGAATTTTTTCGCCTGAACGCAATTTTTTCACCTGGCCGCAATTTTTTCGCCTGGCCACAATTTTTTCGCTTGGCCGCAATTTTTTCGCTCGGCCGTAATTTTTTCGCCCAGGCAGAATTTTTTTCCCTGGGCGCGATTTTGTCGCACAACCGCAATTTTTCACCCGATCTAGATTTTTTTTGCTCGATTGTATTATTTCGCCTCTGGGCAAAAAAATCGTGTCCGGGCAAAAATATCGCGTCCACGCGAAAAATTCACGTCCGGGCGATAAATTCGCGCCCGGGCAAAAAAAAATCGCGGTCGGGCGGAAAAATGTCTACCCGGGCGGAAAAATGCGCTTCCGTGCGAAAAAATGTGTGCCCGTCCGAAAAATACGCGTCCGTCCGAAAAATGTGTGCCCGGGCAAAACATGTGCGCTCGGGTGGAAAAATGTGCGTCAATGGGCTCCCGGGCGGAAAATGCGCGACCGGACAAAAAAATTTGCTCCCGGGCAAAAATTACGCGCTCTGGCAAAAAATTCTTTAATGCAACCGAATAACGGAATTACTAATTCCAATTCTTGTGATAGAATTCTTGCATTCAACCGCTTCGACGCCCTACCCATTTTTCTACTTGATTATGGCCCTCCATCGATGTTTCCCATGTTTCCCCCTGCTCGTGGCCCTCCGTAGATTCTTCCTCCCTGGTGTTCCCTTTCTCAGTTCTTCTGGCAAGGTGAACAATTGTTTTTCAACCTGCTCGTTACAATTGTTATTAGCCTTTTTCAAGCCTTAGTTGGTGGTTACTTGTAAATGTCTTTGTGGCATCTTTATATATGCCGAAAATTACACTACCAAAATCCAATAATATGGGTAGTGTGGTTATTGGTTTGGAGTACTTTTAGGCTCTATTTGTTTGGGCGTTTCGCTTCTTCATTTTGGGCAAACGCCGCCGGAAGGAGGGTAAACAAATGAACCTCTGGCGGCGTTTGTTTCGTTTCTACCCGCCCGCCTTGAGAAACGCCCCAAAAAGCTCCGTTTGGAGCAGCCACCTCCCCCCTCCGGTTCGAACACTCCGTTTCGATCCGTCGGATCGACCCGCCACCGCCGAACCAAATGGAGCCTTAATTATGGTGAGAAATCATTATTTTTATATTTCAATAAATTGTGTATTTTTGTGAAATAGTTTGACATAATTCAAATTTTGTAGCATCATTATAAGAAAAGTGACTTTTAGTGACGAATCTTTAATTTAGTCACACAAAAATATATTTTTATGGCGAAAAATATTTCGTCACAATAATTTCATCACTAAAATCATGTTTTCTTATAGTGCATTTGGAATGTGGAACCATCAATGAAGAGAATTTAGAGTACGGTTATAGGTTTGGAGTACTTTAGATAAATATGTGTAGTCAAGAATGTGTGAATATTTGTTTACTATTACAATAATTTGTGGAAATATTCAGCATTCTTTTTGTAGGGCACATGGAGATCAAAGGGACCAACAAGAAGAAATTTTTGACTACAAACGACGAGAACTGGTGATTTTTTTGTTAAATCAATTTGGATGTTATTCATTTTAGTCACTAGTTTTCCTAATTTTGATGTAAATCATGTTATATTCAGGTTATTTGTCATCGATCCTCCTATATTTTGATGATTTCAAGTTATAGGTTATTGATATATGAAGCTTTTTCTAATTAGTTTGCTTTTAACATATTTGTGTGCCTTTAGCAGTCATGCATGAAAATTGATGTCTTGAATATTGAGAGAAACTAATAGTTCTTGTTTTACTTTGGTTTTTTAACCTAGTTGCAAATAGTAGTCACCATTGGACAATCAGGAATGTATTATGAAGCATAAATCAAGCACTTTAGCCTGCACTATGTGATGTCTTCTCTATTTTTTTGATTTGATAATAGGCCTTGAGCAAATATTTCAAATTAGCATGAACTGTGTTATTCAGTTTACTATTATATTTGAAGTTGCATCTTTAATTAATTTTTATTCGGATTTTGATACGACGTATCATGGTGGTTGAGGCAGAATGCGTAAAGTCTATAGGGTTAAGGTATATTTTTTAAAAAAAGTTGTAACTTAGTTGGTCCCTAAGTAGGCATTGCACGTGTTATTAATTTAAAAGAAAAGTTTGGAGTTCACTTCCAAACTGATATTATTTTTTCATCCCGAGATGAGTTAGTTGATTGGAAGTGGGATGTGTGTTAACGGTTGCCTAAAATTTTTAGAGAATTCTCTAGAGAGGGGTGAATAGAGATTTTAAATTACACTTAATTAATTTACTAATTTTTTGCTAACACAGGATTTACACTCATGGAGTCACAGATAATTGACCAGTAATTAAAACAGTAAATAGAAATCATAACGCAACAAGCAATCACAGAAAAAGCATAATCACAGAGAGCACCAAAGCTATAGTGGAAATCTGGGTACATTCACTCTTTTACCACTTTAGTAGGAATACACTATCATAGCTTCAAAGTCCTTTGATAAGGAGACTCTCAGAACCAACTAGATCTTTTTAATAAGGTGATCTTGAACCAACACAAACTGAGTATTTTGATAAGAAAACTCGCAGTACCAACAACTGAATCCTTTGAAGAGATATTCTCAAAACTCTTTACTAACCAGTACTTGTTGGGTATATTGGAAATTGTGTACCTGATTTGGAGAAGTCTCACCTGACTCAATGATATACATCAGGTTATATTTGATGGTGTATTGAGTTTACTTGTGCAGGCAGAAGAATGCAGAAAATATTTTAAGTACAAAAGTGTCGAGACATTTATAATGTGTCGACATCTTTGAAGAAGCAGCGTCGAGACTAGAAGCAAAGTTGTGTCGATACACAGGACTTGTGTCGACACATGGAATTTGAGTCAACAACAACTGTGTCGACACTCAGGACTAGTGTCGACACACTTAGATTTAAAGTGCTGACATTAGTAGAAGGGTTGTGTCGACACACAAGACTTATGTTGACTTACAGAGTTTGAGTCTACATCAGTTGTGTCGACAGTTTATGGAGTATGTCGACACATTCTTCAAAGGTAGTATAAAGACTGAATAAAGAGTTGTGTCGACTGTTGTTGAAGTGTGTCGACAACATCAAAGGAGTTGTGTCGACACATTCTACAAAAGCTTTGTCGACAGTTTCTTAAGTTTGTCGACAACGTCAAAGGAAGTGTGTCGACAGCCGGGTAATTGTGTCGACACAAACTTCATCTGTGTCGACACATACTATCCTTGTGTCTCGACACATTCAGCTGAGTTAAATAACTTTAAGTACCAAATCTCAAGACTTAATACTTAACAGCTGCCAGAATTGTCAAGGCCTGTTGGACATGTCAGAACTATCAGATGTTAGTCAACTACCAGATAAGCCGGTTGCCTCTAATGTGATCTATAAATAGAGCTGAGCTATCAAAGAAAAAGAATATAGTGAGACAGAGAGATAATATAGAGGGAAACCAAGAAGAAGGAGGAATACTCTAAGAAGAATTCGCAGAATTCTAAATAACAAGAAGTTTTTGATTCTAAATCAGAGAATGGGACAACATCTCATTAAATCTGTCAGTGTTTGCAAAATTAAGTCTGCAAGAAGGAAGAAGTTGAGTCTACATCAACTTCTCAAGAAGATTCAACCTAGGTTCTCTCTTTCTAGAAGCTTTGAATAAGCTAAGTAAGGTTGAATCTAATTCATTGTAGCAATGGTCTGAAGAAAGCAGATTAATCAAGATCTGATCAAGATTCCCTCACCCCTCTTTCTCACTATCTGGGTAAAGGAAGAAAGTAACTTTTTATATAATTTTCTGTAAGATCTATTTTTAGATCTGAGTGTAAGAGATTTTTATCTCTGAGTTGTAAGCCTATAATTATAAATGCTGAGGTAGGGATGTTTGGCTGAGGTAGGAGATTAAGTTCTCTGAGCTGTAGGCCTAGTGATAAGGGATGAGGTAGGGCTTGATAGCCTGAGTGGTAGGAGTGTGGATTCACTCTGAGTTAGAGTTCTTGGGAAGAGCCTGAGTTGTAGGACTTGTTGAAGTCTGAGCTGTAGGAACCAGTTTGGGTTCTGAGTTGTATGATCTGAGGATCTGAGAAGGTGGAAGGGAGTTTGGCTGAATCTAGTGTATTGCTAGATAGGCGAAAGGGGAATGTGGATGTACCCATCTCTTGGGGAACCACTATAAATCTTTGTGTCTGCTGTGATTGGTTTGTTGTGTGCTGTGATTGTTATAGAATTTATCTATACTGAGATTAATTCATTAACTGCCTAAGTAAAAAAGAATTGAACCTATTCACCCCCCCCCCCTCTAGGTGTTTAGACATTCTTGAAACCAATTCTTTCAAGTGGTATCAGAGGGAGGTTACTCAAAATTAGGCTTAACAGTCTGAGTATATCTCCAAGGCAGTAATAACATAGCCATGATGGGTTCAGGTGAAAATCACAAAGAACTTGGATCTATGAAACTTCCCATTTGTAGAAAAGAAACATTTGGGATATGGAAAGAGAGGGTCCGATTATTCATGGAAGCATCTGATCCTAGAATCTACATCACAGTTCTAGAAGGTCCATTCATCCCAATGAAGACATCAGTTCTTGATGCAAATTTACAAACTCCAAAGAATTATTCTAAGATGACAAAAGATGAGATCATCTTAGCAAATTTGGACAAGAGGGCACAAAACATAATTTTTAGTGTCATAGATGATTCTACATTTCAGAATTTAGTCCACTACAAAACATCAAAGGAAATGTGGGACACTTTAATTGTCTACATGGAGGGGACAGCAGAAGTAAGAGAGGATATGAAGTTCATGCTCAATCAAGAGTATGAAAGCTTTAAACAAGCCAAGACAGATAGCAAAGCTATATGCTATGAAAAGTTTTTCAGAATTGTCAATAAGCTGATTACTTATGGAAGGGTCTTTAGCACTTATGAACTAAATGATAAGTTTCTCAGGTCATTAACCAAGGACTGGGATACCAAGGTCTGTGCCAATAAAGAAGTGGTCAGACTTACAAATACTCCTCCACTAACCTTATTTGGAAAATTACTGTCCTATGAAATGCAGTTAATTGCCAGAAAGGAAGAGGTAAAGAGCAGCAAGTCTTATGGCAAAGATAAGCCTGTGGATTTCAAAGTTGAAGCTACAAAGAAGGGCAAGAGAAAGACTCCTTCTCCACCCAGAAAAGTTGCTGATACTGATTCAGAAAGTTCAGACTCAAGTACATTAGATTGTCATAACTATGATGAGGATTTTGCTGCATTTTCTAGGCAATTCTAGAAATTTTTGAAGAAAAAGAACTGGAGGAGCAGACCATCCTCTTCTTCTTACTCGAATGATGACTACTACAAGGGAAAGAAGAAAACCTCTAAAGAGGAAAGGTATGGTTCTGAACCTGATAAACAAACTTCTACTAAAATTATTTGTTATTGTTGCAACAAGCCAGAACATGTTATAACAGACTATTCTATCAAAATAAAGGAGTCTGGTGAGAAAAAGAAACACCAACACAAAGGCAAGAAAGAGAAATCATTTGTGGCCAAGAAGAAGAAAAGCTGGGCTGACTCTACCTCATCAGAGTCAGAAAATGAAGAGGATATTGAGGCATACATTGGGCTGTTCTCAACTGAGGTAGATTCTGTAGTAACAGAATTCTTGCAGTTGCTGAATGATATCAATAAAGAAAAAGACAGCCAATGCATAGGACTTATGGCCATATTTGAGGATGGACACAACCAGAAGCAGCCTTGTCCTAGTAAGGTACAGTCTTCACCTTTAGTGTCAGATTATGTTACTAGCCCAGAGTCAGAAGCAGTTTCATCAAGAGATGATGGTGGCTCTGAATCTGAAGGTGACATCAATCAACTATTTGATGATTATGGAGAGCTCCTGCAAGCCTTTAAGGAAAGCAGGCTCCTAGCCAAAAAGTTGGCAAATGAAAATGTCACTCTAAAGTTAGCTGTTTCAGACTCAGCAAAAGTATTGGATCTGAAGTTAAAAGAGATTAGTAAATTGAAGAATATTCCTTTTATTTAGATGGATACCATTACTTTTAGGAATAAACATATTAGGAATCTTGAAAGTAGACTCCAAAAGGAGAGGGAGCTCGTGGCCAAGTTCTCAAAACCTAGTTCTGTGTTACCTTTGATAGATTTCTTCTCTTCCCAAAAGGGTAAGAAGGGATTAGGTTTCAAAGGAAGAACAAGAGCTGCCAATTCCAATAGGAAGACAAAGCTCTAATTCAGCAACTTGCTTCCAAGCCTACAATTTTTTTTTAAAAAGTAATCCAACCTTCTAACATGTATGACCATGATTGTATTTACAGTCACTGTAAGCAAGACAGTAGAAATGGCAAGGGTGCTAGTGCCTATTGGGCAGTCCATGAGAAAACTCAAATAGCCCATAATGAACCATTTGTGTTTGGTGTACCAGCCCCAACACTCAAGGACAAGGTAGCAGCTGACTCACAAAGTCTGCCAGTTCATTATCAAGCTAAGGGAAAGTCAGTTAACAAAACAGACTTAGGAGTATATAAAGCTATCATAAGTATGCATTCTGAAAAGAAGGCAGCTGCAGATAGGGTTCAAGATATCTCAAGTACTTCTGCTGCCAGACAAGTCCCTAAGCAAGCCATGGCTGAAAGACTTAAGAAAAGAGTTAATATACCATCTGGTTTAAGAGATCCATACAACATTGTTGTTAAGCCAGTTCTTAAAAGAAGGTACAATGTGCATGAGTGCTGGTGCTGTGGAAAAGTGGGTCACTATGCCATTGATTGCTGGCATAATAAGAGTGTCCAGAGAAGTAATGGTGGCATATCTATCAGAAGAACTGAGGTAGGCATGTTAAGTTTAGATCTAACTTGCACCTAGGACCCAATAAAATTTGGGGTCCTAAGGTTAGATAATATATTTGTTGTAGGTTAGTCCAAGTGGCCATACCCCTACATGGTACTTGGATAGTGGATGTTCCAGACACATGACTGGATTAAGAAGCATGATAAAGAAATACACTCCTATTGAGAATAGTCCCAAAGTTATCTTTGGGGGCTCAGAAAAAGGGGTAACTAAAGGTTTGGGTAAGATAACTAATGACGTAGTAACTATCTCACAAGTAGCTTATGTGAAAGGTTTGAAACATAACCTTATAAGCATAAGTCAACTTTGTGATCTGGGCTATGATATTTCTTTCCTCAAGGATGAGTGTCAAATTAGAAGGTCAAGTGACCAAGGGGTTATCTTGACAGGCACTAGGAGAGGAAATATTTATTGTCTAGACTTAGAGTTTGAGAGTGAGGACACTCCTATATACCTAGTTGCAGATGAGAAAGTTTCTCATTATGTCAAATGTCACTAGAGGCTAGCTCACCTAAACTACAAGACCATAGGTAGACTCTCTAGTGAAGAGTTGGTGAGTAATGGTCCTGAAGTTAAGTTCATTAAGGAGGAAATTTGTTGAGCTTGTTAAAAGGGCAAACAAACCAGGTCTTCCTTCCAAAGTCTTGATACCAAAGACTCAGTGAGATGTTTATACCTCCTGCATATGGATCTATTTGGTTCTATGCCAGTTAAAATTCTAGGTAGGAAAGTCTATACCCTTATGGTGGTTGATGACTTTTCCAGGTTTGCTTGGGTATTCTTCCTAAGGAGAAAATCTGAAACCCCAGATATCTTCCAGACTTTTGTCAAGCAAATTCAGAATGAACTTAATAGTTCTGTGGTCAAGATCAGAAATGACCATGAGACTGAGTTTCAGTCTGAATGCATGACAAAGTTCTATGAAGGGCTTGAGATTCATCAAGAATTCTCCTCACCTAGAACTCCACAGCAAAATGGAATTGATGAAAGGAAGAATAGAACTCTAATTGAGGCAGGTAGGACCTTGTTAAATGATACTTCTCTCCCAGAATATTTCTGGGCAGAGACAGTAAATACTGCTTGTCATGTTCTACATAGAGCTTCCATCACCAAAAGCCATAAAAAGTCTCCCTATGAGATTCTGAAAGGCAGAAAACCAAATTTATCCTATTTTAGGATCTTTGGTAGCAAGTGTTATATACTAAACAATGCTAAGACTCAATTGACTAAATTTGTTGCCAAGTCTCAAGAAGGGATATTTGTTGGGTACAACAACAATAGTAGAGCATCTGGGAAGAAAAACCAGCAGGCCAAGAGATTAAAGATGATGGATGTTGTCCAGGGAGAGCTCAAGACTTACAAACTGAGAATGAAGAACAACTAGCTGAAGACATTGAGGATCAGCAAGCTTAAGGAAATGAAGGACACCAAGCTGAACAAAGATTGTCACTAGTTATGAGACATTTAAGAGATCATCCACCTGACCAAATCATTAGTGAAGCAAGTCATGGTATGATGACCAAAAGTAAGAGCTTGAACTCAACACTATGTTCAAGCTTCCTATCTCAAATGGAACCAAAGAAGTTTGAAGAGGCTATCCAAGACTCACACTGGATTGGTGATATGCAGGAAGAGCTGAACCAATTCAAGAGATGTAAAGTCTGGAA
The DNA here is from genome assembly GCA_039513925.1 of Platanthera zijinensis. Lineage (NCBI taxonomy): Eukaryota > Viridiplantae > Streptophyta > Magnoliopsida > Asparagales > Orchidaceae > Platanthera > Platanthera zijinensis. The sequence continues at coordinate 116,616,339 of CM077089.1, read as the reverse complement.
ACTAGTTCCCAGACCTAAGGGACATAATGCCATAGGGACTAAGTGGATCTACATGAATAAGTTAAATGAAAATGGCATTATTGTCAAGAACAAAGCCAGATTGGTGGCAAAAGGCTACAGACAGGAAGAAGGAGTAGACTTTGACCAAACCTTTGCTCCAGTAGCAAGGTTGGAAGCAATAAGACTATTCCTTGCCTATGTAACCCATAAAGGATTCAAGGTCTTCCAGATGGATGCCACGTCAGCATTCCTGAATGGAGATCTAAAAGAGGAAGTATATGTGGATTAGACATCAGGTTTTGTAGATCCACACTTTTTTGATCATGTTTACAGTCTTAAGAAAGCTCTATATGGGTTGAAATAAGCCCCTAGAGCATGGTATGGGACATTGTCTACTTTCCTCATTGAGAACAAATTCTCAAGGGGGAAAATAGACAAGACCCTGTTCCTAAGGGAATCAAAGGGTAAGATCATCCTAATTCAGATATATGTTGATGATATAATTTTTTGATCTACTGAAAACAACCTTTGCAGGAAGTTTGCCAAACTTATGCAAGAGAAGTTTGAGATGAGCAGCATGAGTGAGCTAAAATTCTTCTTGGGACTCCAAGTAAGACAGACTGATGATGGACTGTCCATATCCCAATCTAAGTTCACTAGGGAGTTGATTAAAAAATATGCCATTGAGACTACCACCATGAAAAATCCAATAGGATTAAGTATCCCTATAGGCAAAGATGAGGCAGGGAAACCTGTTGATGAGTCTTTGTATAGAGAGATAATTGGCTCCTTATTATACTTGACTGTAAGTAGGTCTGACATCATGTATGCTACATATGTCTGTGCTAGATACCAGACATGCCCTAAAGAGTCTCATTATTCTGCTGCAAAGAGAATTTTAAGATATCTTAAGGGGACACCAGATCTTGGTCTATGGTACCCTAGGAATGGAGATTTTCTGCTAACAGGTTTTTCAGATGCAGACTTTGCATGTTGCAAGGAAGACAGAAAAAGTACCACAGGTACATGCCAATTTCTAGGTGGAAGATTGGTGTCATGGAGTAACAAAAAGCAGACAAGTGTTGCTATATCCACAGTAGAGTCAGAATACATAGCAACTGGAAGTTGCTGTGCTCAGTTGCTTTGGATACAATATTAACTTGAAGATTATGACAAAAAGATAAGTAAAACACCTTTGTATTGTGATTCAACTAGTGCTATAGCAATTGCTAGAAACCCTATTTCACATAGCAGAACAAAACACATTGAAATTAGATACCATTTTATTAGAGAACATGTTGAGAAAGAGGACATAAGTCTAGAATTTGTTTCTACTGATAAACAAGTAGCAAACATATTCACTAAATCTCTAGATGAAAGTAAATTCAATTATTTTAAAATTGAATTAGGCATGTTGAACCTGGAATAGGATGATAGATTAAGAAAAATTCTACTTAACATATGACTAAGTAAGTAATGAGTCGACACAAAATAAGAGTTGGTCGACACATAGTAGTTGGTGTCGACACATAAAGTAATCTATGTCGACACTCAGTAGTGGGTATCGACACATAGAGTTGTTGACACTCAGATGTTGGTGTCGGCACATAAAGTCTTATGTGTCGACACTCAGAAATTAGTGTTGATACATAGGGTGGTCGAGACTCTAAACTCCCTGTCGAGACTTTAGCAGTCTTTGTCGACATGATCAAAATTGTGTCGACATACAAAACTCTTATTTCAGCCTGCCTTTTAACCTTCCCTATTTAGAAAAGTATAAATATGAGGAAACGAGACCTTGTCGACTACGCTCTCAGAAATCTCGAGACAAAACCATCAATGTCGATAAGAAATTCTTCTTATCTCTCTTCAACATCCACTTCTCTCATCTCCAATGGCACCCAAGATGGACAACAACATTAACAAAGGTTATAAGCTTGTTCGGGGAGCGTTCAATGATGCAGAACAAGATATCAAAGCGGTGGTGGACCTAATCCAGGAAGCAGGACTTGATTATTTGGTTTCAAAACCAACAAAAATATGGAAGAAGGAAGTTCTAGAATTCTATTCCAATGCTACATTGAATTCAAAGGGGAACAAGATTAAATCAACTGTTCACGGAGAAACAGTAAAAATATCCTTAAAAGTCTGAGCAAATCCCTTCAACTACCAAGGATTAAAGAAGAAACGGAGATTGATTCTACACTGACTGTAGAAGCCCTCAAATGGTGTGGGCTGACCTCAACCACAAACATTGGATCATACATGACTAGGAAAGGGATGAACTCCAAAGGGAAATTTCTGTCAGAAATTATTGGGAAGGTAGTTCTCTGCAAAACTTGTGGGCATGATAGAATCTCATCCTACATATTCAGTCTAATGACAAGAATAATCTTCAAGGTGAAGACTGACTGGAGTATCATTATCTTTAACAAGATTAAGGAAAGCATTAAGAAGCCAAACCTAGGCAGAATATTAAGTTTGTATCTGGCTGTCAACATACCTGAGGTGTTAAACCAGATTGTTGGATCTAAGATTAATCACATGAGAAGAATGGATATAAGAATCATGTCTAGGTGGGACAGAGTATTGTCCAAGGAAGACCTTGCACCTAAGCAGAAGTCCAAACAGGTCACAAAATCAAAGAAATATATAGTGCAAGCTGAGTAGTCCACCAGTGACTCAAAAGAAAGGGTTGAATTCAACTCTGATGAAGACAACACTGAACTACCCAGGAAGTCTCCAACTCACACACCTAGAACTTATGCTCAAATCTAGGGGTAGACTGTCCATCTGATAGATAATCAAGAGATTTCAATTCTTGGGGAAGCTGTCAATGAAGCCCAGCTAGACAGTAAGACTGCAAACCTCACTGTAATGGAAGTGGTTCATGACATCAACACAGCTGCTGACCCTTTTGGAAGAGAGGCACAAGATGTGCATATTCATGATCTGTTAGAGAAACCTCGGGCTCCTGAGACTGATGTAATCCAAGAATTAGAGACAGACTTCTAGGGGGAGGAAGAAGAGGTACACAAGGAAGATATTTTCTACTGATGTACACACTGCTGCAAGGGTTGAGGGGGAGGTGCCAGACCTAGCTCCAAGACTAGATATAGATGCTCTAGGCACTACAGTGAAACTTGAGATATCATCTGATTCATAAAATGAGGAAGAAGCCTCAGTACTTAAGAAAAGAAAAATAATGGAGCTAAGAAAGAAGAGTTCAGGTTATAAGAAAGCCTTAAAGGCAGGATCCTCATCTACTGCCCCTACAATGGATTTTAGTTCTTTGTTAGTACTGCTGCAAGTCAAACTTGATGAGCAAAGACTTGCACTAGAAAAGTATGTGGATGAAAGCCACAAGGAGATGCAGTTCGATCTGGCACAGGATATCAAATCTATAAGATTTGAGGTAAATTTGCTCAAGAAAGAAATGACAGACTGCTTCCATAAGGGAGGAAATGCTGTGGTATATATTGCAGAACAACAATAAAGCACTAAAATTGAAGTGGATTATCTGGTTGTTAAGCAAGGTTTTGTTCTAGAAAATCAGAAAAGGATGAATGAGAATTTGGTGGAAATACATTCCATCACTTTGAAAAAGTTGGCTGAACAAACCACTGCCATAGAAACACATATGGACACAGAAGTATCTGCTATAGAAGCACAGATGAAACTGGATTTTGCAGCAGTTGATACTGCTATCAAAGCTTCTGAGTCTGCAATTTTAGCTCAAGTAAAGAAGTTTAAAGCCTATTATACCACTGAGAACTATCATATTGCAGATCAAACAAGATTTCAAAAGAATGATCTCAGAGATCATATTCATAGAGAAGTCATTAAGGGGGAGAGGATATTAGTTCAGGCTAGCTCTAAACATGCTAAATGGATATCTAACAGTATTAGAGCTACCTTGGGATATCCACCCTTATGTGATGACAATAATACTGCAGAATCTGGATGCCAACTTGCATTCTTGGAGGGGATGCAACATGAAGTAGCTCAAGTCATATATCCCCCTTTTGAGTTTGAAGAAATTGAATAGGCAGTCTAGAATATGTACAACCCTCCACTGGAAAAATTGCCAGTAATTTCTGAGGAAGTGGACATTGATGACTCAGTTTTGCTTAAAGAGCATGAGGCCCAAATATCCAAGAAGAGATTCAGAGAACAGGCTGAGGCTAGGCTTGATTTTGAGAAATGGAGTCCAACCTCCAGAAGCATCATCTTAAATACATGGAATGCAATTGTTGAAAATCAATATGACAGGGGTAAGTGGTACTCCAAACAGGAATAGGATAAATATCTTGCACAATAAGAAACAATCTACAAATACAGGAAGGACTTGAAGGCTGGAAGAATCCATGCAAACTCCATAGAGCCTTACAAGTACTTCCCAAAACCATTCCATTACTTTGAAAGGCAAAAGCTGAAAGCTGCTCAACTTAAGGCCAAAGACATCAAGGGTAAGAAGCCTGTTACTGATACTGATGCTGAAGTCAAAGATACTATTCAGACAGGCAAAGGGATTGTCATCAAGGAACCAGATCAGCCTTAATTTTGGATTGACTAGGTTCTAGTAGAACTATATAGACCTTTTGTTGTTCTTATAGAAACATAAATCTTGTAATCCTACTTTGGTTATATGATAAAGAAATTCTTGGTTGACAACAGTTTATATATCTATGTCTATGAGTTGCATGGTTTTCTTATGTTATCTAATTTTGAATATTTGTGTGTAACATGCTAGATCTTCTCTTGAATAACTCTGTTTGAAATGTCTAAATACAATATGCTTATTACTTTTGTTATATTGGTGTATATCATTGACTATGGGTTATGACTTCTCCAAATAGAGGGATATTATTGGGTACATTGGAAATTGTGTACCTAATTTGGAGAAGTCTCACCTGACTCAATGATATACATTAGGTTGTATTTGATGGTGTATTGAGTTTACTTGTGCAGGCAGAAGAATGCAGAAAATATTCTAAGTACAAAAGTGTTGAGACATTTATAATGTGTCGACATCTTTGAAGAAGCAGCGTCGAGACTAGAAGCAAAGTTGTGTCAACACACAGGACTTGTGTCGACACATGGAATTTGAGTCGACAACAGCTATGTAGACACTCAGGACTAGTGTCGACACACTTAGATTTGAAGTGCTGATATTAGTAGAAGGGCTGTGTCGACACATAGGAGTTGTGTCGACTTATAGAGTTTGAGTCTACATCAGTTGTGTCGATAGTTTCTGGAGTATGTCGACACATTCTACAAAGGCAGTATAAAGATTGAATGAAGAGCTGTGTCGACAGTTGCTGAAGTGTGTCGACAACATCAAAGGAGTTGTGTTGACACATTCTACAAAAGATTTGTCGACAGTTTTTGAAGTTTGTCGACAACGCCAAAGGAAGTGTGTTGACACCCGGGTAATTGTGTCGACATATACATCATCTGTGTCGACACAAACTATCCTTATTTCTCGACACATTCAGCTGAGTTAAATAACTCTAAGTACCAAATCTCAAGACTGAAGACTGGACAACTGCCAGAATTGTCAAGGCCTGTTGGACATATCAGAACTATTAGATGTCAGTCAACTAGCGGATCAGCCAGTTGCCTCTGATAAGATCTATAAATAGAGCTGAGCTATCAGAGAAAAAGAACACAGTGAGACAGAGAGAAAATATAGAGAGAAACCAAGAAGGAGGAATACTCCAAGAAGAATTCGCAGAATTCTAAACAGTAAGAAGTTTCTGATTCTAAATCAGAGAAGGGGACATCATCTCATTAGATCTATCAGTGTTTGCAGAATTAAGTCCGCAAAAATGAAGAAGCTCAGTCTACATCAACTTCTCAAGAAGATTCAACCTAGGTTCTCTCTTTCAAGAAGCTTTGAATAAGCTAAGTAAGGTTGAATCTGATTCATTGCAGCAATGGTCTGAAGAAAGCAGATTAATCAAGATCTGATCAAGATTCCCTCACCCCTCTTTCTCTCTATCTGGGTGAAGGAAGAAAGTAACTCTTTATACAATTTTCTGTAAGATCTATTTTTAGATCTGAGTGTAAGAGATTTCAATCTCTAATTTGTAAGCCTGTAATTATACAGGCTGAGGTAGGGCTGTTTGCCTGAGGTAGGAGATTAAGTTCTCTGAGTTGTAGGCCTGGTGATAAGGGCTGAGGTAGGGCATGATAGCCTGAGTGATAGGAGTGTGGATTCACTCTGAGGTAGGGTTCTTGGGAAGAGCTTGAGTTGTAGGACTTGTTGAAGTCTGAGCTGTAGGATCCAGTTTGGGTTCTGAGTTGTAAGATCTGAGGATCTGAGAAGGTGGAAGGGAGTTTGGCTGAATCTAGTGTATTGCTAGATATGCGAAGAGGGAAAGTGGATGTACCCATCTCTTGGGGAACCACTATAAATCTCTGTCTGCTGTGATTGGTTTGTTGTGTGCTGTGATTGTTATAGAATTTAGCTATAGTGAGATTAATTCATTAACTGCTTAAGTAAAAAGAATTGAACCTATTCACCTACCCCACTAGGTGTTTAGACATTCTTGAAACCAATTCTTTCAGTACTGTTGGAACCCCAGTTTGGATTTGGGCAAGTACTACTATTAGGATTGCTTAGAATGACCCAACATGTATAGTCTAGGGTCATAGGTTTTTTCCAGGGTCAAAGTCAGTAACACCTACTTAGAATTTCAGTACCCTTTAGAAGACATTAGAGACAGAAGACCTCAAAGGAAAAGCAGTTAAATTGATTGCAGGAAAGTCGTTCGACGATAGTTGAACTCAACTTGACGATCGTTGATCTCAGATTGATGAACTCAGAGTTCCTTCTCTGATTTGAGCTCGACAAAAGTCTAGCTGAGATCGACGAACTATGATCTCATATCTGAAGTTCAGCTCGACGAAGGACTATCTTAGTTCGACAAACTTGGAGCTCAGATTGGCAAGTATATTTTCAGCTCGACGATCTTGGAGCTCAGCTCGACGAAGGAGAATTCTTAGCTCGATGATCTTGGAGCTTAGATCGACAACTTCATTGTTGAGTTCGAATAACTCATTCCAAGTTCTGTTTGACTATTCTTCTCTGCAGTTTCTCAGATCGACTATCAATTTGATTTCAAATTCTATTATATTAAGTCAGTAATGCTCTGATAATTAATGCTCAATATTCTCAAGAATATAACCGTTCCGGGTAGCATTAATTATGGTTTTCACAGAATTATTACTCTATCATATTTACTGGGACAGTTAGGGAAATACATTCAAGACAAAAGTTAACCGTTCAGGATTCCAGAATTTTGCAGAGGATTTTAGGAAATAATTTAAAATTCAAATGGTCTTGAATATCAAGACATATATAAAGTTATTTTCTTTCAGAAAAACATAGACATACACAGAGAGAAAGGAAAACAACAACAAGACAGTGAATCAGTTAAAAAGAAGAGCAATCAGTGAAGAAAAACACAACTCTCATACACACAAAGTTCTTCATCATCTGCTTCAGGCTTTCAAGGGACAACTAATCAAAATCAGTCCAAAAAGCTTCTGAAGAGCAACATCATTTGAAGACCTACACCTTGAAGAAAAATGACCCCCTCACCTGAACATCAACTATATTCAAATCAGGGGGAGCTTTCTGATTCATTAGATCCACTAGTCTTCTCTCAGATTATTGATAGAGAAGAACATCTTCAACCATTTTTGTTTATTTCATTCACCTGTGTATAGGGTTTTAACTCCCTTCAAAAGTTAGCCTCTTGGTTCACAAGTCACCTGATCAAAATTCTTGAGTTTGGTTTTTGGGCACCTGATCAAAAGCTCAAAGGGTTGCTAGTTCTCCCTTAGAAAAATAGATCTTGTGGTGACATGACACCTGAGCAAAAACTTGTGGTGGCAGGGAACCTGATCAAAAACCTGTAGTGGATTCCTACAGGGTGGTAGAAGAGTGGATGTACCTAAGTTTATTGGGTAGCCACTATAATTCTTGTGTTGTCTGTTTTGATTATTTCTATGCTTGTGTGCTATGATATTTCCTATTTATACTTATATATATCACTTCATTTTAATCCGCTATAAAAACCAGTAAATTATTTTAATACTCTATTCACCCCCCTCTAGAGTAATCATAAGATCTATCCATCACTTTCAATTGGTATCAGAGGGTCATTTCTTAGTTGTACAGGCTAACACCTGAACCAAAAGATCTGATAGATCTTATTATTATCTAGATTTTCTATCATGACACAAAACAAGGAATTTTCAAGCACTAGACCTCCAATGTGAAACTTAAGTATATTTGCACTTTGGAAGGTAAGAATTAAACTTTATATGAATTCCATTGATGAAGACATCTACAATTCTATTTTGTCAGGTCCCCCTACTCCATCTACAACAGCCACTACAAGCAATTGTGTTGTTCCACCACCTTAGTGGACAAAGGCTCAGAAGAAGCTGAAAGTTACAGATGCCAAAACAATGAACATCCTGGGTCAAACTTTGTTTGATGACATATTCTAAAAAGTTACTGAATGCACTTCAGCCAAGGATATCTAGGATTCCCTAAATGGGATGGTTGCAGGTACTATAGATGAGAGAAAGGATAGAAGAGCCCACTTAATTTCTCAATATGAGAATTTCAAGAAGGGTGAATCTAGGTAAGTTGCTGAGATGTACATCAGACTCAGCCTCATCATCAATGAGCTGAAAACCCTAGAGAAGGACATCTCATTGACAAAGTCAATGATAAGATCCTTATGTGCTTCCTTAGTACATCAGACTCTAGGATCTGGACAATCAAGGAAGTTAGAAGCTTGAATGAGATCTCAACAGAGACCTTGTTGGGAAATCTCAAGTCTTATGAGCAGCTTATCAAGATAAGGAAAGCTGAACAAGTGGCTTCACCTTCAGTAAGGAAAGAGAAAAGCATAGCTTTTCAGGCTATAGATGAAGCAAAAAGAGAATCTCTCCCAGTAAATGAAGACCTCATGAGTTTTCTGGCCAAAAGATTCTACAAAATGGCCAAGAAGGACTTCAAGAGAAGGTCTTCCAGAAATGAAGATAAATCCAGGTATGACAAAACCCCCACTAAAGAAATTATTTGTTATGGGTGCAGGAAACCTGGACACATATTGCCAGAATATCCTGAGAAGAAGAAAGAAAATAAGAAGGAGATGGACTCCAGAAAGCACTCCAACAAATCCTCTTCCAATAAATACAGGAAGAAAGAGAGAGGATTTGTAGCTGAGACATGGAGTGACTCAGATTCAGACTTTTCATCCAGCTCCAGTGAGGATGAAGAAGAAGCAAAAGCTAAAGAGATCTGTATGATGGCAATCAATGCATCATGCAGCAACTCTGAGTTAGAATCAGAGGAAGACTAGGTAATCTCTACCTTTGATTTTACTTCTGATCAATTCAAATTAGACTTTAAATTATTATGTAAAGATTTAATTAAATCTTAGAAGAAAATCAAACTTCTCAGAGAAAAATTAATTGAACATGATAATTTTTCTTCAGAAAATTGAAAACTTAAAGAAGACTTAAAAACTGCTTCAGAACAAATATTATCTTTAGAAAGTAAACTAAATGAGGCTAAAATATTTGAAGAATCCCTTAATGGGAGAAGTATCAAATTGATGGACATCACAAGCACAGTGAATGCTAGATTAAATAACACACTTGGCTTGTATGCTTCATCAAGTCAGCCTTATATTTTTGAGAAAAATATATTATCTAAACCCATGAATTTCATTTCTGCAAAAGAAAAAGGAAAAGAAGTTTTACAACTTACAAATAAAAATACTGAAATCTTACCAAAGAATAAAACAAAGAAAAATAAAAAAATCTCATAAAAATAATGTTCAACAAAATTCGTCGAACCGAGATCGACGAAATCAGTATTATGCGTCGAACGGTGATCGACGAACTCTGAACCTAGAATTTAGGTATGATTACTCAACAAATTGTGGTCGATGAAATCAACATGTTTCGTCGAACAGAGATCGACGATCGTGGAATGCAGAAAATGAGTTTTATCATTCTGTGAACCGAGATCGATAAAATCAATACTTTTCATCGAACTCAGCTCGACGAACTCAATTAAATTCGTTGAACTCAAATATTGAAAACAGAAACTTTAACTCATATCAAAATAATATTCAAAGACAAAAATATGTTAATCCTTTTACTCAATGGATAATTCCTCCTAGGAGATATCACCCATTAGGTTATAAGGATCAACCAGATTGTTCTTATATTTCCAATTATTCTTATGAAAGAAATCAAGGACCCAAGGTAACCTAGGTCAAAAACACCTGAATTTCTTTCTTGCAGGTAAAGAATTATCCTACCACAGAGGAACAATGGTACCTGGATAGTGGTTGCCAAAACATATGACATGTTCAAAGGCCAACCTAAGTGACTTTAAAGCAAAGCTTAGACCCAAAATTATTTTTGGACACTCCAATTGTGGACAAACAGAAGGATATGGAAATGTCAAGATTGGAGCAGTCACATTCAAAAAGGTAGCTTTTGTGAATGGACTGAAGCATAACCTCATATCCGTAAGTCAACTATGTGATGAAGATTATCAGATAATTTTTAACCAGTCCTTATGCTCTATTATTTCTGATAAAAACAAAATTATTTTAACTGGTATTAGACAAGGAAATATTTACTTAGTTAATTTCAATTCAGCTAAATCAGAAATTTGCTTACTTAACCAGATTTGTAAAGCTAGTGAATTATGACATAAGAGATTAGGATATGTAAACCTTAGGATAATAGCTAAATTATCTAAGGACAACCTTGTTAGAGGACTATCTTCTGGCCCCTACAAGAAGGAAGGACTCTACAGGGCTTGTCAACTAGACAAGTAAACTAAAAATAGTTTTAAATCCATTAATAAAAGTGATTCACCCAGAATCTTGTACTTGCTACATATGGAACTTTTTGGACCTATTATAGTATAGAGCTTGGGAGGGAAGTCATATACCTTAGTGATTGTTGATGATTTCTCTAGATTCACTTGGGTTTTCTTTCTAAAAAACAAGTCAGATAACTTTAAAGTTCTTACAGACTTTCTTAAGAGCATACAGATTGAGTACTCTACTGAAGTTGCATTGATCAGAAATGATCATTGAACTGAGTTTGAATCTCTTCTCATGCAAGAATTCTGTGAGAAGGAAGGTATCAGACATTGTTTTTCTGCTCCTAGAACTCCTCAACAAAATGAGGTAGCTGAAAGGAAAAATAGAATCCTGATTGAATCTGCAGGAACATTACTTGCAGATACTCACTTGCCCCTATCCTTTTGGGCAGAGGCAGTAAACACAACAAACTATGTTCTGGATTGAAGTCTAATTCATAAACTTAAGGGTAAGACCCCCTATGAATTACTTAAAGGAAAGAAACCTAAAATAAACTATTTTAAAGTATTTGGATGTATATGCTATATTCACATTAATAATAAGAAATATCTTAGAAAGTTTGAAGCCAAAGCTACAAAGGGAATTTTTCTTAGATATTCCCAAGTTAGTAAGGCTTATAGGATTTTAACAAATCAACATTAAAAATGGAAGCATCTGTACATGTAACTTTTGATGAGACTAACATGTTTTACAAGGAGAAGGATTCTTCTACCATATAAAATTTGCAGGTACCAAATCTGTGTGAGAAAATAGATGATTTAATCCTAACTCAAGAGGATATATCACATCCTTCTCAACAGAATACTGCTAATGACAGTGATGAAGATATTCAGGAAATTCATGCTGAAGATGGTGTGGCTAATGAAATTCCACAAGAGGAATTAATTCCACAAGTGGTTGAAGAACCAACTCTACCCACTAACCTTGTCACACTTAGAGATCATCCCATATCTCAAGTGATTGGAGACATATCAACTGGTGTGCAAATAAGGCATCAATTAAATCATGATCAGATGCATGCTTGCTTTCTTTCTCAGATTGAACCTCAATCCATAAAAGATACATAGTAAGATCCCTACTAGATTATTGCAATGCAAGAGGAACTCAATCAATTTGAAAGATGTAGAGTTTGAGATTTAGTTCCAAGACCCAAATACTACCCAGTCCTTGGAACTAAATGGGTATTTAAGAACAAGCTGGATGCACAAGGAGAAATTATGAGGAACAAATCCAGATTGGTAGCCCAAGGCTATTCACAGGAGGAAGGCATTGATTATGACTAGACCTTTTCCCCTGTTGCAAGGCTAGAGGCAATCAGAATTTTTCTTGCTTATGCAGCATATCAGAAATTCAAAGTTTATCAAATGGATGTGAAGAGTGCCTTTCTCAATGGAGAACTCAAAGAGGAAGTGTATGTTGAACAACCACCAAGTTTTATCTCTTCAACTCATCCCTCTTATGTTTTTAAAGTGCATAAAGCCCTTTATGGTCTAAAGCAAGCACCAAGAGCTTGGTATGAGACCTTGACTAGTTTTCTTTTAGAGCATAAATTATCTAGAGGCATGGTAGATAAAACTTTATTTTTCAGGCATCATAAGGATAAAATTTTGCTAGTTCAAATTTATGTAGATGACATAATATTTAGATCTACTGATTCCAAACTTTGCAAAAGGTTCTCTTACCTGATGCATTCAAAGTTTGAAATGAGTAGCATGAGTGAACTATCCTACTTCCTTGGTCTCCAAGTGAAGCAATCCCCTGAGGGTATCTTTATATCCCAATCCAAATATGCTAAAGAGCTTATTAAAAGATTTAGGATGTCTGATGCCTCAGCAATGAAAACACCCATGCCATCCAATGCTGTAGTTGATACATATGAATAGGGCAAAGCAGCTGATCAGAAAACATATAGGGCTATTGTTGGGTTCTTATTGTATCTTACAACTAGTAGGCCTGATATTATGTTTGCTACATGCATTTGTGCTAGGTTTCAAGTAAATCCCAAAGAATCTCACCCAATTTTATTAAAAAGGATTTTGAGATATATAAAGGGTTGTCTAAATCTAGGACTTTGGTATCTAACAGAGTCAGAATTTGACTTAACTGGATTCTCAGATTCTGACTATGCTGGATGTAGAGTTGATAGGAAAAGCACATCAGGAACTTATCAGTTCCTTGGTGATATGCTTCTGTCCTGGTTTTGCAAGAAACAAACATCTGTGTCAACATCAACTGCTGAAGCTGAGTACATGATAGCTGATAGTTGCTGCTCACAGATATTGTGGATTCAAAATCAGCTACTAGATTATGGTTTCAAATTAAATAATTCAATCATCTTTTGTGATAATACCACTACTATTTCAATTGCACAAAATCCAGTGCTTTATAGAAGAACAAAGCATATAGAGATTAGATATCATTTTATTAGAGATTGTGTGGACAAAAATAAAATAAATCTTGTCTTTATTTCAACTGATTTACAAAGAGCAGACATCTTCACCAAACCATTAGATGAAAAGAAACATCTGTTTTTCTTAAATCATCTAGGTATGATTAATGGAGAAGGTTTAATTTGATTTCTGTCTGAGGTCGAAGAATTGGTCACCTTTCGTCGAACGGAGATCGACGATCTATGAACTCTTCTGGAGATTTTTCGTCGAATGGAGATCAAAGAAATCTCTTTGTGAATCTTTTCGTTGAACGGAGATCGATGAAGTTTGGTTCAAAAAATTTTTCGTCGAACTGAGAACGATGAACTGTTTTCCCCCTCTTCAAACTGAGATCAACGCTTTTATTTCTTCATGAAATTTTTCGTCGACCTGAGTTCAAAGATTTTCTTTTGCGTCAGACGGAGTTCGCCATTTCATCTTCTGAAAACCTATAATTAGGCTTTCATCGAACTCCATCCCACACTTTTTAGTTCGCTTGCACTTGATATTTTGTTCTTGCTGGCAATGGAAATTTCTACGGCAACCCTCTCTGGAATGAAATTTGTTGCAGGGTTTTACATTGACATCGATTCCTTAACCATACTGATCATATTGATGCTGGCTTCCTCCTCCTTTGTCCCTTCTTCTGGGGGCCTGGGTTTAGGTCTCTCTGAATCCAGGCAGGGGAAGATGTTCTATGAAGAAGCTCCAATCCCAACACTAACAGTCTGATTGTCAAAGCAGCCAGCAAAAAGTTTAAGATGTTTAGAAAGAAGAATCAAGTCTAGAGAGACCTCCCTCTCCTGCTTATGATCCAGAATTGGATCCCAACTATAGAATGGCCAGGTTTAATGAGCTGATAGCTCTATCTCAGATAAGAAAGGCCAAGGAGGAAGGAAAAGATCCCTTTAAATTTATAACTATGTCATCTTACAGAAAGAAAGAACTAGACAAATATCAGGTACAAAATCTTTTCAATATTGATTCTTATATGAATTTGCATCCTGAAGCTGTAGTGCCCAGAGCTGTAACTGTAAAAATTCTTGGTTCACAAGACATGAATATGGCTCAAAGAGAAGTAAAGGACCCCAAAAGGAAAATGGTTTTCACAAAACCTTCTTTAGATTCTTCGAATAAAGACTCTTAATTTTCTGCCTATGCATTTTGAATTTTGTTATTGTTGTATATTTTTCAAAGCACAATTGTATATATATCTGCTAAAAGTTTTATTTCTGCTAGATATATTTTCTTGCTTTATTCTTTGTAAATAGTATCCTCACCCAAATAGGAGGATATTGTTGGAACCCCAGTTTGTATTTGGGCAAGGACTACTATTAAGATTGCTTAGAATGACCCAACATGTATAGTCTAAGGTCATAGGTTTTTTCAAGTGTCCAAGTCAGCATCACCTACTTAGACTGTTAGTACCCTTCAGAAGACTTTAGAGAGAGAATACCTCAAAGGAAAAGCAGTTAAATTGATTGTAGGAAAGTCGTTCGACGATAGTTGAACTCAGCTCGACGATCGTCGATCTCAAATCGACGAACTAAGAGTTCCTTCTTTGAGTTGAGCTCTACGAAAGTCTAGATGATATCGACGAACTATGATCTCATATCAGAAGTTCAGCTCGACGAAGGACTATCTCAGTTCGACAAACTTGGAGCTCAGATTGGCAAGTATATTTTCAGCTTGAAAATCTTGGAGCTCAGCTTGATGAAGGAGAATTCTTAGCTCGATGAACTTGGAGCTCAGGTCGACGACTTCATTGTTGAGTTCGAATAACTCCTTCCAGGTTCTGTTCGACTATTCTTTTCTGCAGTTTCTCAGATCGACTATCAGTTTGATTTCATATTCTATTATATTAAGTCAGTAATGCTCTGATAATTAATGCTCAATATTCTCAAGAATATAACCGTTCTGAGTAGCATTAATTATGGTTTTCACAGAGTTATTACTCTACCATATTTACTGGGACAGTTAGGTAAATACATTCAAGACAAAAATTAACTGTTCAGGATTCCAGAATTTCTGCAGGATTTCAAGAAACAATTTAAAATTCAAATGGTCATGAATCTCAAAACATATATAAAGTGATTTTCTTTCAGAAGAACATAGACATACATAGAGAGAAAGAAAAACAACAATAAGGCATTGAATAAGTGAAAAAGAAGAGCAATCAGTAATCAGTGAAGAATAACACAGCTCTCATACATACAGAGTTCTTCATCATCTGCTTCAGGCTTTCAAGGGACAACTAATCACATTCAGTCCAAAAAGCTTCTGAAGAGCAACATCATTTGAAGGCCTACACCTTGAAGAGAAAGGATACCCTCACCTGAACATCAACTATATTCAAATCAGGGGGAGCTTTCTGCTTCATTAGATCCACTAGTCTTCTCTCAGATTATTGACAGAGAAGAACATCTTCAACCATTTTTGTTTATTTCATTCACCTGTGTACAAGGTTTTAACTCCCTTCAAAAGTTAGCCTCTTAGTTCACAAGTCACCTGATCAAAAGACTTGAGTTTGGTTTTTGGGCACCTGATCAAAAGCTCAAAGGGTTGCTAAATCTCCCTTTGAAAAATAGATCTTGTGGTTACAGGGCACCTGAGCAAAAATTTGTGGTGGCAGTACACCTTGATCAAAAACTTGTAGTGGATTCCTATCAGGGTGGTAGAAGAGTGGATGTACCCAGGTTTATTGGGGAACCACTATAATTCTTGTGTCGTCTATGTTGATTATTTTTGTGCTTGTGTGCTGTGATAATTCCTGTTTATACTTATATATATCACTTTATTTTAATCCTCTATAAAAACCAGTAAATCATTTTAATACTCTATTCACCCCCTCCCCCCTCTAGAGTAATCATAAGATCTATCCCTCACTTTCAAGTACAAAAGAGAAAGTTGAGGAGAAGAGAAAGAAAAGAGTAGAAGAAAATGTCTTCTGGATGAGTGTTCTCAGCAGGAATCTTAGGACTATTTGACACTCAGTCCATTTGATCTCATTGATTAGACGAACCCTTGCTGGTGAAGAATTTGTAGGGGTTATAAACTCTGGATCCAATGATCTTCTCTGATTATCCTTTTTGAATGTATGTTCTAGCACTATTAGAGAAGATTGAAGAAGACGATGATTGTCAAGAGTTCTTGGCTCTCTTATGTTTCTCTTGATTTTTCTGTGTATTAGGTATTCTCACTCATGTCAACTTCTTTTATCATTCAAGTGTATTATTTCTGAATGAGTTTGAATTTTCCTCTATAATATTTTCTTTAGAGGGAATAATGCTATCCTCTTCCAAATTTGCTTCAACAGATCTCGATATTTTATTCAAAATCTTTCCATATAAACTCATCTGAATTTGAGAGAAAATTCTTTTCTTTAATCTCTTCTTTCAACATCTAGAATTTTTTGAAATAATTCCTTAAATTCTTCCTTGAAATAAGCCTTAAAAAATTCTCTTAAATTTCCATTCTCGGTTGTACTCGATGCTACGTCGACTTCAAGTAGGAGTTATGTTGTCATCTTACTTCAGAATGAAATATTGTCGAGCACACTCTGTAGTCAATGTTGTGTCGATATCCTATTGACGCATGTATCAATTTTTTGCGTTGGAGTAACGTTAACTTAGCATATGCAGTTGCTCTGACTTCTAGTCGAAGTGGCGTCAACTTCTAGTCATTGTTACATCGACTTCTAGTTGACGCAAGTGGACAACTTGTTTTTCTTCCAAATTATTGTGTCTTTCTCATGCCATTGACTTTATTGACTTCCTACAACATCTATGACCATATTACTCCTACTATACAACATGGATAATAATCATAGGTTGTAAACTCGTATATAAAATATTTTGTTAAGCTAAGTCAAAAGGGATTTTCTCAACAATATTCCCCTATTTAGCTTAACAAAGTTTATAAGGTTTTCAATTATGATTTTATAAAAGAAAACATTAAAATGAATAATCTTACATCATTGATAAATCAATGAAGAAAAGACACAAGACAAGTAATTAGCACAAGCATGAGTATGCAATTGAATATGTATTACTTTAATTGAGAAACTTATAATTCAAATAGTTCTACCCATACTTTTCATCTACAAGAAACTGTGAAATTGCAATGTACAATTTCTTGGATATCTTCTCAACAAAATTAAATTGGACTGACCTTGCTCTATCTAGATGTGTTGGATGTTATAATAGATTTTGAACAACTTTTGAACTTCTGCTTCTTCATTTTGGGCGGCTGCATCGATTGTAAAGCCATGACTCAGATTCTTGATTAATAACTCATTAATGGTCTCAAAATATTTTTTAGAAGCTCTTCCCTTTAATGATCTCCAGTTATTACTTCTTGAGCACTAGAGATTGGTGCATTTACAAAGCTAATTAATCTGTCTCTTTCAAATATATCTGAAACATTTTCATCCTTATTGAAACTAAGTCTTGCCACTCTCCTATAACATCCACAATTTGAGTTTGAGGATGTTTTGTGGTGTATTCTTTGAGATCAAATATTGCATCAGGTAATGGAATTAGTTTCTTAACAAGATTATCCTCCTTAATTGGATACCCCCTGATTGTAACCTATCATTAAATATTTTCCTTTGATCTGTTATATCCTTTTCAATGGTCGCATACTCAACTGCATCTCTTTCTCTTATTTCATTAAGAGATTTCTCTAACTTAAAGTCCTTGTATTCCTCTATTATAGTTTTAGGAAGATTAACTGTAGGATATCCTTGATGGTATAATTTGTCCCTTTTGTATTATTTTGTTTGGGCCTTGGTATATTTCTTCCATTTTGCCTTTCTTTTTGAAGAAGACCTTATAGGAAATGTTGTTGAAAGATCAGTCACATTAGTCTCTTCCCATGTTGTGAATTCTTTAGTTTTCTATTGGAGAATATCATCAGAGAAAAGCTCCCCCTGAACTGATGGCTCCCCCTAAAAAAGAAATCACTATCTCAATCTCATGGACATATCGTAATAAACTGGACTCAATGACTCTCTCTCCTTCTGAAACATAAGAAGTGTCATGGACAACTATAGTATATATAATGCCCATTTTTTCTCTAACATCTGAATTTATTTCATGAGAACATCCATTTATGTAATTTTAAAATCCTTTCACCATCTCGTGGTTGATTAGCCATCTTAACTTTTGAGACTCGGTCATTAACACCAGCTTCATCCTATTTCTGTGATGTCTTTACATTACCTAGATGAAGAATGTTGTTTTGGGAATAATCCCTGAGCCTGCCCAGAATCCCCCTTCATTGAATCATTGAAAAAGGATTGAAAGAATTCTATAGGAACATGGGATTGATCCATTTGTTTTTCTAAATATTGCACAAAATCAGAGAGATTATTAAGACAATCTTGTCGGATAGTCATCTTATTGGAACAATATCCAGAGAATAGACAAAATTTTTTTGTAAATTCCATAAATAACTCTTTCAAGACTTCGTCGAGTGCACTTCAAAATTTGGATTCAGTTAACATTGTGTCCATGTGAGTACCTGCAAAGACACTTAACAAATGGGAGAGAAAGAGAGCAAGAAAACAAAGAGCGGAGAAGATGAAGAGTTTTCAAAGAGCATTTAGTTATAATATATGTGTGGTATATATATCAAAGGTATGTCGAGAATTAGGGCACTTTTTGATGCACGCCTATTGAAGTCGATATTATGTCGATTAGAATTCGATGTTTCGTCGACTTGTATTCGACGCTTCATCAATTACTGACTTTACTCGTAAGTCTTCTACTATTTTTTACCAACAATGGAATATTATGACAAATGAGTTTTGTGATTATACTAATATGTTTGAGTGAGCACTGTACAACCCCGCATATGATAAGTAGGGTCGCCAGGAGCCAGATCGACCGAACCAAGCAGTCCAAGTCCCAGGCAAGCACCCAATGGGGCCAGAGCTCGGCAGCCCCCGACTTGCCCAGGTAAGGTGGACTCATCGGGGGGCGAGTAGAGCTGGAGGGATCGCACTTGCCCCAGGCTACTCGGCAAGCGGCAGACGAGCAGGGCCAGCCGGGCCCGTACTCGCCCAGACCTAAAGGGAGGCGGCGAGTGCCAGCTCCATCGAGCACTCGCCACCTCAGGCGAGTGGAGGGTTCAGAGGGACACTCGCCCAACTATTTTATGAGGCTTCATTTCAATTTTACCCCCACTGGCGCCCTCCTGGCTTTGGCGTTGAGTGATGTTGCTCCACTTGACGCTCTCGGCGCCCTCCTGGTTTTGGCATTGTGTTGGGTACATTGAAAATTGTATACCTAATTTGGAGAAGCCTCACCTGACTCAATGATATACATCAGGTTGTATTTGATGGTGTATTGAGTTTACTTGTGCATGCAGAAGAATGCAGAAAATATTCTAAGTACAAAAGTGTCGATACATTTATAATGTGTCGACATCTTTGAAGGAGCAGCGTCGAGACTAGAAGCAAAGTTATGTCGACACACAGGACTTGTGCCAACACATAAAATTTGAGTCGACAACAAATGTGTTGACACTCAGGACTAGTGTCGACACACTTAGATTTGAAGTGCTGACATTAGTAGAAGGGCTGTGTTGATACACAGGACTTGTGTCGACTTACAAAGTTTGAGTCTATATTAGTTGTGTCGACAGTTTCTGAAGAATGTCGATACATTATACAAAGGCAGTATAGAGACTGAATATAGAGCTGTGTCGACAGCTTCTGAAGTATGTCGAAAACATCAACGGAGTTGTGTCGACACATTCTACAAAAGCTTTGTCGACAGTTTATGAAGTTTGTCGACAACACCAAAGGAAGTGTGTCGATACCCGGGTACTTGTGTAGACACATACTTTATCTGTGTCGACAAATACTATCCTTGTGTATCAACACATTCATTTGAGTTTAATAACTCTAAGTGCCAAATCTCAAAACTGAAGACTTGATAGCTGCCAGAATTATCAAGGCCTGTTAGACGTATCAGAACTGTCAGAAGTTAGTCAACTACCAGATCAGCCAGTTGCCTCTGATGTGATCTATAAATAGAGCTGAGCTATCAGAGAAAAATAACACAGTAAGACAGAGAAAATATAGAGGGAATGAAAGTGAGGGTATAGATTGGTTCTTACTCTAGGGGGGGGGGGGTGAATAGAGTATTTTAAACTTATTTAAAAAATTTAATTGCGGAATAAAAATACTAATAAAAGAGACTAGAGAGAAGAAATAAGAAGGACTACCATAGCAACACAGCACACAAAGAAATCACAAGGCAATACAGACGACACAAGAAAATTTATAGTGGTTCACCAAAACTGATTACATCCACTCTTCTACCACCCAGGTAGGAATCCACTTAGGTTTTTGATCAGGTGCCCTATCACCACAAGATCTGCTGCAGGTAGATCTAGAAAACCTTTGAGCTTTTGATCAGGAGCTCAAAATCCAATAGGTTTTTGATCAGGTGCCCTATCACCAAAGATTTCACTTTTGAAGGGAGAGATAACCCTGTACAGATGGAGGTAAAAGAAAAAAATATATGAGAATCTTCTCTTTCTCAGACAAGTGAGAAGATTATGTGGATTAAATAAAATGTCCAAGCTCCCCCTGGGATATTATATGAATCCAGGAAGATGAAGCTTGGCCCTGGGTGTAGGACTTCAAAGGGAAAAGGTTGTAAAGCTCTTTTTGAATCTGATAACAGTGGTTGATGTTAAGATTCTCTGTGAATCTTTGAAGACTCAAGAGAAGAAGACTGGTGAAAAATTGTTCAGAGTTCTTCTTCTTCTTCTTAGCAAAGCATGCAATATCCACTGAGAGCAAAAGATTCTTTTCTTTCTATTTGATTACTGACTTATGTACTGTCTTGTTCTCTATTTTGTGTTATATTAAGATATATGTTCTATCAGTGAGAAGAAAAACGGCCTAAATTTGAATTCCCAAGGCAAGGCATAATTTACTACAAGAAATAAGGAGCCCCAACATCTAGAATGGCTGGCAGTCATAAATACAATCCATAACTGTCTCTACACAATATTCTGTGAATGCTATAATAAATGATTCAAGAAATACGGCTATCATCCTTGGGAGTATCAGCATTTATTATCAGAATATATCTTGCCTTAAAATAATTGAACATAGCCATACCAAAATAAAGACTTCTGACTGATCTGAAAAACTGATAGAAGAAGACAACATAGAATCGTAAGGCTCGGTTCAGAGATCGTCGACCAGAGAATGGCTATCGTCGAGCTTCGATTACTGGAGAGAAATAAGAGATCGTCGACCTGAGCTCGTGGATCGTCGAGCTCAATTCAGAGTAGGAGACTCCGAGATCGTCGATGGGAGATTGACGATCGCCGAGCTGAGTTCGACTATAGTCGAACTATTATAGATGGATCACAACATATTCTGAGTATGAATCTGAGTCCAAAGCAAAGCTGGTCTGCCCAAACCTGATCTAAAGGGGATCTAACTAAGACTAAAGACAGAGACCCTGGCTATATAAGAGGGTCTAAACAACCTAAGAGTGAACCTAACACAAAACTAAACAGAGGTTCCAACAATCTCCCCCATTTATGTGAGGTCACTCAAAAACAAAACTGAAAAGAAAAGAAATGCAAAAACCATAAATATCTGAAGGAATAGAATACCATCAACAGATATGTTATAGCAGTACATTGTACATAATCAGTTAATCATTAAACAGATAACATAAACTATGGTTTAACATGTGAAGAGCCAGATGAAGGTTTTGAGAAAATTATCTTTCTGCTTAGGTTTGGTACATTCTTCTTGGATGTCATCAAGTATTTCCCACGAATAGATGTCTGAGTGTTGATTCTGGGCACAACTGCTTCTGGATGCAAAGCCATATACTCAGCTGGATTGAAGAC
The DNA here is from genome assembly GCA_039513925.1 of Platanthera zijinensis. Classification (NCBI taxonomy): domain Eukaryota; kingdom Viridiplantae; phylum Streptophyta; class Magnoliopsida; order Asparagales; family Orchidaceae; genus Platanthera; species Platanthera zijinensis. The sequence continues at coordinate 116,594,084 of CM077089.1, read as the reverse complement.
TTTCTTGCTTACTTGAAGTTTATCCAGCTCCTTTTCTCTGAAAGATGACATAGTAGAGAATGAAGATGGATCTTTCCCTTCTTTTACAGCTTTTTTGATCTGAGAAAGGCCAATCAGTTCCTAAAGTCTAGCCATCCCTAAGTTTGGGTCAAGTTCCTGTTCAACAGGTAGCTGATCTTCTTGAGGAGACAATACAGTGAGTGCTTTGAACTGAGTGGATTGAGCTTGAAAGCATGTTGAATTAAGCTGTTCATCACTTTGGGAGTAGAGAGAACTAGGAGGGGGAGCCTCACTATATTTTCTTTTAGATCTGAGAGATTCATCATGTCTTTTGACTGGGTAAGTAGCTGTCATTTGAGTCTTTGGAGCAATTTGTTAGAGAGAATGAGAGGATGAAGGATTCTGATAAATTACTTCTTTCACTTGCTCTGAGGAGCTTGACTTCTGTGCTGCTGACTGCTTTCTTGAAACTGAGTTCTGGAGGATCTGTCCTGCCTTTGAGATGATCTTGAATAAGAGGAAGGCTGGGAAGATGCACCAGAAGCTTGAGAGATAGCACCTGAAGCACCATCAGCAGGAGGAGGAGGAGGAGGACCTCTTCTGAATTTCTGAGGAGGTGGAGAATATCTCCTGCTCTTCTTTCTTGCTTTTTGCTCATTCTTGGATAGCCACATCCAGCTCTCCATGCCAGGGTATGGGGTAATTCCTTTCAAAATAAAATAAGGTGTATCATTAGTATTTCCTAGTTTAGGAGCAGCCTGGGGAGCAGCTTTTCTTTTCTTTGAGGCTTTCTTTTTCTTAGAATCACTATCATCTGAATCATCATCATCAGATAAAACTTGAGGATTGACATATAATTCATCTATTTCCTTTATTTGCTTGTCAATTATCTTCTTAGCAGCCTTTTCTTTGGATTCTTCCAGAATGTCATTAGCAGTCAAATCATCCAAAGAGGGATAAGGACTAATAGGCTCACAAAGATTGATTAGACTTGTTTCTAGGGCTAAAGCCAAATTTTCTGAGGCCACTAGATCAAGTAAATCATCAGCAATTGAGAGAGCATCATTCTCATTCTTCTTTTCTGAAGAAAGCAAAAACTCAACATCCATAGAGGATGACATATCTGTACATTCTGTAACAGATAGAGTGTCTGAACAAGCTGGAGCTGATTTATTCTACAGAAGATGTTTTATTATAGAGGGACTTATGGGTCTGGTATAACAGACCATAGCCCATGAAGAAATAGCCTCATCTGAAAACAAAACTGTTCTGAACATAGAGAAAGAATGTAAAAGAATTTGCAAATCAATAGATGGGTTAATAAAATAATAACCACTGGAAATTTCAGGGATTGACACATCAGTGTCCTCATCTGTCATCAGCAAATCTGAAAATAGAACTATGTCTGCACAAAACTTTTGGAAAGCTTCTTCTTCCTATTCTGCAGGAGGAATCTGAACCTGAAGTTCTGCTGATATTGGACCTGCAGCATCTTCATGGGACATCTCCCCCTGCCCGGTTTCAGTTAGGAATGGAACCAGGCCCTAAATGAAGAAGGGACAGAGGAAGTAGAGGGAGAAGAGGTGATCAGGGCAGAAAGAGAGGAAATAGATTGAGCAAGAGGTGAAATTGCCTCTGCTATCAGGGATTTTAGGGTGGGAGTAAGAAGTTCCAGAATATGAGAGAGAGAGAGATAAGATCATCTTGAAGAAACTTAGCTGGAGTCTCAGTTGAGACAGAAGTATGAGAGGGAGGAGGAGTGAAATCTGTCATGATTTCATCCTGGATTGGAGAGTTTCTTGGGAAATGGATGAGGGAATTTTGAGGAGAGTTGTGAGGAGAGGCTTCAATGTTTATTGGTGAATTAGGTTGACGAGAAGGGGGTGAGTGAGGAGAGAGCAGATCAAAATTTGGAGATGACAAGTTGGAGAAGAGTTGAGACTCAATACGGTGTTGAGGAGACTGGGTAGGAGGAGTGGCTTGAGATGAAGGAGGAGTTGGAAAGGCAGTGGCAGGGTGAGAAGAGACATTGGGGATGGTTGGAGATGCAAGGGGTGGAGGAGGAAGGGAGGGAACTTCTTCAGTAGGGTGAGGAGAGACATTGGGGATGGTTAGAGATGCAGGGGGTGGAGGAGGAAGGGATAGTTGTAGATGCAGTGCGAGAGGAGGTTCTAGCCCTGGATGGTTTCTAAATTGACCTCTCCCACTTCCCGAACAAAGATGAATCCATCCTTTTGCTAGCATTAATAACTATGGTTTGAGAAACCAAAAGCTCTGGGGCTTTCTGTTGAAGGAAGATTCCTATAATCCTTCCTAGACAGACTTCCTTTTTGTTATTCTTTCTCTTAATCAAATCAAAAAACAAACTGGCCCAATTAATGGCCTTCTTGTTTACTAGAGCAGACATTATGGCAAACTGCTGCCTGTTTATATTATCATGGGCCGAGTGCTTTCCCATCAAAACCTTGCCCACTATATCCGCGAGAAACTTAAACCCTACAGATAGGTTTTTCTTTAATAACTTAGATGGAATGCCCTCGACATGACCCATCTCCAAATGCATCCTGCTATATTCTGCACTGTCCTGATCCAAATCATCTATTCTATTCTTTAGCTCAAAAATTTCTGTAAGAGATGCAAGCTTTAGAGTAACCTGCTTTCCCGAGATGGAACCAATCATCGAAGAATCATTAACAGAGGAGGTGTAAACCCATTCCTTTATCTCAGCAACAGATAGCTTTATCCTTGTAGACATAAGTTTCTTCAACCCTTGATCGTCGCAAAGCTGTAGCATTTCCTGAAACACAAAATCACAATGACTGAAAGAGCCGAAGTCGACATCAAATCCTATGTCAACTTCATCACTGCAAGAACTGCTGCAGAGATCGCCATGGAAAACCTGTAAACTTGAGAGAGCAAAAATCAAGAGCAGAGGGGAAATATGAAATCGCGGGACAGAGATCGAGAAGAAACCTACATATAGGTTTTTGGAATATGAAGAGACGATCTCTGGCCGACGATAAAAACAAAAACGTCGATCTTAGGTCAAAGATTTAATTTGTAAGCAGATAATATCTTTGGTCTCTGATCTTAGTCGGAAAATCGATCGTCGAGCTGAGTTCGACGATTAATTTTCTGAAGCAAAGTCATCGATCTCCGGTCGACGATTTTTGTCTTCACACAGAGCTGTCGTCAATCTCAGGTCGACGATTGAGCTCAAGATGAGTTTGAAGATCGTCAATCTCCATTCGACGATTGTTGACCACATCTTCATACAGACAAAATTTAGGATTAATCCATTCCATTTATCATTCCAAGTTGATTCAAAAAGAATAGATGTTTTTGCACATCCAGAGGCTTTGTAAAAATATCTCCTCTTTGCAAATCAGTGGAGATAAACTTAAGGTTAATCTTGTTTTTTTCAACACAGTCTCTAAGAAAATGATGCCTTATTTCTATATGCTTGGTTCTAGAATGCAGGACGGGATTTTGTGCAATATATATGGCACTGGTACTGTCACAAAATATGGTGGAATCTTTGAGAGAGTACCCATAATCCAGTAGCTGATTTTGAATCCACAAGATCTGTGAACAACAACTACCAGCTGCTATATATTCAGTCTCTGCAGTTGATGTAGACACAGAAGATTGTTTCTTGCAAAACCAGGAAACTAATCTATCACCCAGGAACTAACAGGTTCCTGAAGTGCTTTTTCTATCAACTCTGCATCCAACATAGTTAGCATCAGAATATCCAGTTAATTCAAATTCTGACTCTATGGGATACCGAAGTCCTAGATTAGGACAACCCTTTAAATATCTTAAAATTCTTTTGAGGAAAATTAAATGAGATTCTTTAGGATTAACTTGAAATCTAGCACAAAGACATATTATAAATATTATATCAGGTCTACTTGCAGTAAGATATAATAGGGACCCAATAATGGGCCTAAAATTTTTCTGATCAACAGGTTTGTCCTTTTCATCAGAATCAATTACTGCATTAGAAGCCATAGGTTTCTTCATAGCTGAGGCATCAGCCATCCCAAACCTTTTTACTAATTCCTTAGCATATTTGGACTGGGATATGTAGATGCCATCATGAGCTTGCTTTACTTGAAGACCAAGAAAGTAAGAGACTTCACCCATGCTACTCATTTCAAACTTGTAGTGCATAAGGTCAGAAAACCTTTTGTAAAGTTTAGAATCAGTAGATCCAAATATAATATCATCAACATATACTTGAACTAACAGAATCCTATCATGATGATGTCTAACAAATAAAGTCCTATCTACAGTGCCTCTAGAAAATTTATGCTCTAAAAGAAAGCTAGCTAGGGTTCATACCAAGCTCTTGGAGCTTGCTTTAGACCATAAAGAGCCTTATGCAATTTGAAAACATGGGAGGGGTGAGTTGAAGAGATAAAACCTGGTGGCTGTTCTACATATACTTCTTCTTTAAGTTCCCCATTGAGAAAGGCACTTTTGACATCCATTTGATATACCTTGAATTTCTTGTGAGAAGCATTTGCCAAGAAAATTCTGATAGCTTCAAGCCTTGCAACAGGTGCAAAGGTTTGATCATAGTCAATACCTTCTTCTTGCCTGTAGCCCTGTGCTACTAATCTTGGTTTGTTTTTGACAACTATGCCTTGAGCATCCAATTTATTTCTGAAGACCCATTTAGTTCCAATTACTAGCTGTCCTTTGGGTCTAGGAACCAAATTCAAAACTTTGCATCTTTCAAACTGATTTAGCTCCTCTTGCATTGCAATAATCCAGTGTGGATCTTGCTCTGCATCTTTAATGGCTGAGGGTTCAATATGAGATAAGAAATAGGCATGCATCATATCTTCATTGAGTTGATGCCTTGTCTGCACACCCACTGACATGTCTCCTATCACTTGAGATATGGGATGATCTCTAAGTGTAACATAGTCAAGGAGGTGGAGTTTGATCAACAACAACAGCATCAAGAATTAATTCCTCTTGTGGAATTAAGTTTGCTGTTGGAGAGCCTTCAGCAGTTTCTAGAGATTCTTTTCACTATCTTCATCAATCTGTGGAGAGGGATGAGATATCACCTTTTGGGTGAAATTCAATTTATCCAATTTCTCACATAGATTTGGTACCTACAAGAGATTACTGGTAGAAGCTTCCTTCTCCTTGTAAAATATATTGGCTTCATCATAAGTAACATGAACAGATTCTTCAATTTTTAAAGATGATTTATTGAAAACCCTATATGCCTTGCTAACTTGGGAATATCCTAGAAAAATTCCCATTATAGCTTTGGCTTCAAACTTTCTAAGGTAATATTTGTTGTTATTATGAATAAAACAAATACAGCCAAAAATTCTAAAATAATCTATTTTAGGTTTCTTCCCTTTGAGTAATTCATAGGGAGTCTTGCCCTTTAGTTTGTGTATCAAACTTCTGTTCAGGACATAATTTGCTGTGCTTACAGCTTCTGCCCAATAGGATAGAGGCATGTGAGCATCAGCAAGCAATGTGCCTACAGCTTCAATGAGTGTTCTATTTTTCCTTTCAACTACCCAATTTTGTTGAGGAGTTCTGGGAGAAGAGAAGCAATGCCTGATACCTTCCTTCTCACAGAATTCTTGCATAGGAAGAGATTCAAACTCAATGCCATGATCACTTCTAATCAATGCAATTTGAGTAGAGTACTCAATCTTTATGTATTTTAGAAAGTCTGTAAGAACCTTGAAGTTATCTGACTTGTTTCTCAAGAAGAAAACCCAAGAGAACCTAGAGAAGTCATCTACAATGACTAAAGTATAGAACTTCCCTCCCAGGCTTTGTACAACAATTGGTCCAAAAAGGTCCAAATGAAGCAGATACAAAATCCTAGGTGAATCACTCTTATTAACTGATTTAAAGCTATTTTAGTTTGCTTTCCTTCTTGACAAGCCTTGCAAAGGCTTTCCTTCTTGTAGGGGCAAGAGGGCAATCCTCTAACAAGGTTGTTCCTAGATAACCTAGCAATGTTCTCTAAGGTTTACATGCCCAAGCCTTTTATGCCATAAAGTGTTATTATTGCTAACCTGATTAAAAAAACATATTTCTGAATAAGCAGAATGAAAATCAACTAAGTAAATATTGCCTAACCTATATCCTGACAACACAATGCAGTTATTTAAAGAAATATTGCACTTTGAATCAGTAAAGCATACCTCATAACCTGCATCACATAGCTGACCTATGGATATCAAGTTATGTTTCAGACCACTTACATATGCCACTTTCCTGAATGTGACATCTCCAAGTGTGAATTCTCCATATCCTTCTGTTTGGACAATGCTTGAGTCACCAAATACAACTTTTGGACCCAGCTTTGCCTTATAGTTATTTAGGTTGGCCTTGTTTCCTGTCATGTGCTTAGAGAATCCACTATCCAGATACCATCTATCCTGTATGGCAGGATAGGTCTTCACCTGCAAGAAGGCAGATTATATATTTTGGACCCAGGTAACCTTGGGTCCTGGCTTCTTTTCATACTTCAAACTTTAAATATAAGAATATTCAGGTTGACATTTATAGCCTAAGGGATGAAATCTCCTAGGTGGTATCATCTAGTTAATTAAGGGATGAAATGATTTAGAGTTAGGGTTCTTATTGAGATTTCTATTTCTGTTGAAATTGAAGTTTTGATAACTCTGTTCTGAGTTCGACGATTTAGGTTGAGATCGTCGATCTGCGTTCGACAACCATCATTGATGTCGCCGATCTCGGTTCTCAGAGTAATAGTAGCTATTATCTTGGTTCCACGATCGTCGATCTCTGGTCGACGATACATAGTGATATCGTCGATCACCGTTTGCAGATTGTTTGAACTCAAGATCTGGGTTCTGAGATCGTCGATCGGCGTTCGACGCATAATGCTGAGATCGTCGATCTTGGTTCGACGATTTTTGTTGAGAATTGGTTGTTTGTTTTTCTTTATTTTTCTCAACTTGTTTTAGAACCTTTTTAACCGTTTTAATTTGCTCTGTATTTTTTTTGCCTTTTTCTGAAATAAACTTTATGGTGTTGTGAGAGATGATTTTTCTGAATGACTGGTGGTTCACTAGATGATGCACCTAATCTTAACTTACTTTTATTAAGCCTTGCATTGAGTGTGCTGGTTATTTCTTCTAGCTATTTACTTCTTCCATTTAATGATTCCTCTAGCTGTTTTGCCTTACTTAATTCCATTTTCAGGAAAATGTTTTGTTCACTATACAAGTCTATTTCATTTTTTAATTTGTTGTTTTCGGATACTAAAGTGTCATAGTTAACTTGCCTATCTCTTAGAAGTTTGATTTCCTTCTCAGACCTAATTAGATCACTACACATAGATTTAAAGTTTGATTTAAAATCTTCAGAGGTAAAGTCAAAATCTTCCAATACCTGATCACAATATGAACATTCTTCAAATTCTTCTTCTTCTGAGACATTTCCTGAAGCATTGATGGCCATTAAGCAAATTTCCTTGACCTTTGCTTCTTCTTCATCTTCACTAGAGCTGGAGGAAGATGATTCTTCAGTATCACTCTATGTTTCTGCAACAAATCCTCTCTCCTTCTTTTTGTGTTTATAGGAGGATGGTTTGCTGGAGTGCTTCTTGGAGTCTTTCTCCTTTCTCCTTTCCTTGTGCTTGTTTTCTGAACACTCTGGAAGAATGTGTCCAGCTTTTCTACAATCAAAACAAATGATTTCTTTAGAAGGAGTTTTATCATACCTCGGTTTATCATCACTCCTTGATGATTTTCTTCTAAATTCTTTTCTCCCCATCTTGAAGAATCTCTTTGCAAAGAGACTCATCAGTTCTTCATTTGATGGAGAAGTTTCTGGTTCTTCTAAAGCTTTGAAAGCAATATTTTGCTCATTCCTTGTTAGTGTAGCATTCTTTTGTTGCTCAACTTCTCTTATCTTCTGCAGCTGTTCATAGGATTTCAACTTTCCTAAGACTGATTCAGTAGTCATCTCATGTGTGCTTCTGGTCTCTCTGATAGGCCAGATTCTAGAGTCCCATGAGCCGGGGAAGCACATGAGAATCTTGTCATTTATTTCTGTGACTGAGATGTCCTTGTCAAGGGTTTTCAATTCATTAACAATGATACTGAGTCTGTTATACATCTCAAAAACTTTCTCAGTTTCTTCCTTTTTAAAATTCTCATACAGGGAGATGAGATGAGCTCTCCTGTCCTTCTTTTCATCTGCTGATCCTGCAACCATCTGGTTTAAGGAATCCTAGATGGCCTTAGCTGATTCATATTCAGTTACCTTCTAAAATATGTCGTCAGACATTGTTTGTGCCAGTATATTCATGGCTTTTGCATCAGCAATTTTTGCTTTCTTGTATGCATCATTGTAGTCTGGAGGAGGTACTGCAGCCATATTTGTGGAAGTGCTTGGGGTGGCAGCTTGTGATAAAGGTACTCCTGTTAAGATAGAAGCATAAATATCTTCATCAATAGAGTTCATATAAAGTCTTATTCTTGCCTTCCAGATTCCAAACTTTTGCAAGTTGCAAACTGGAGGTCTGGTGCTTGAAAAATCCTTGTATTGAGCCATGGTATAACAAAGAGGAATAGAGTAAGAAGATATCTATCAGAGATCTTAGGTTCAGGTGTTAGCCTGTAAAACCTTCAACAAAAAACACATCCTCTGATACCAATTGAAAGTGAGGGTATAGATAGGTTCTTACTCTAGAGGGGGAGTGAATAGAGTATTTAAAACTTATTTAAAAAATTTAATTGCGGAATAGAAATACTAATAAAAGAGACTAGAGAGAAGAAATAAGGACTACCACAAAACACAGCACACAAAAAAATCACAAGGCAACACAGACGACACAAGAAAATTTATAGTGGTTCACCAAAACTGGTTTCATCCACTCTTCTACCACCCAGGTAGGAATCCACTTAGGTTTTTTATTAGGTGCCCTATCACCACAAGATCTGCTGCAGGTAGATCTAGAAACCCTTTGAGCTTTTGATCAGGAGCTCAAAATCCAATAGGTTTTTGATCAGGTGCCCTATCACCAAAGAGTTCACTTTTGAAGAGAGAGGTAACCCTGTACAGATAGAGGTAAAAGAAAAAATATATGAGAATCTTCTCTTTCTCAGACAAGTGAGAAGATTATGTGGATTAAACAAAATGTCCAAGCTCCCCCTTGGATATTGTATGAATCCAGGAAGATGAAGCTTGGCCCTGGGTGTAGGACTTCAAAGGGAAAAGGTTGTAAAGACCTTTTTGAATCTGATAACAGTGGTTGATGTTGAGATTCTTTGTGAATCTTTGAAGACTGAAGAGAAGAAGACTGGTGAAAAATTGTTCAGTGAGAGTTCTTCTTCTTCTTCTTAGCAAAGCATGCAATATCCACTAAGAGCAAAAGATTCTTTTCTTTCTGTTTGATTACTGACTTCAGTACTGTCTTGTTATCTCTTTTATGTTATATTAAGATATATGTTCTGTCAGTGAGAAGAAAAACGGCCTGAATTTGAATTCCCAAGGTAAGGCATAATTTACTGCAAGAAATAAGGAGCCCCAATGGCTAGAATGGATGGCAGTCATAAATACAATCCATAACTGTCTCTACACAATATTCTGTGAATGCCATAATAAATGCTTCAAGAAATACAGCTATCATCTTTTAGAGTATAAGCATTTATTATCAAAATATATCTTGCCTTAAAATAATTGAACATAGCCATAACAAAATAAAGACTTCTGACTGATCTGAAAAGCTGATAGAAGAAGACAGCATAAAATCGTAAGGCTCGATTCAGAGATCGTCGACTAGAGATAAGAGATCGTCAACCAGAGATAAGAGATTGTCGACCAGAGAGTGGCTATCATCGAGCTTTGATTACTGGAGAGAAATAAGAGATCGTCGACCTGAGCTCGTGGATCGTCGAGCTCAGTTCAGAGTAGGAGACTCTGAGATCGTCGATGGGAGATCGACGATCGTCGAGCTGAGTTCGACTATAGTTCGAACTGTTATAGATGGATCACAACATATTTTGAGTCTGAATCTGAGTCCAAAGAAAAGCTAGTCTGCCCAAACCAGATCTAATGGGGATCTAACTAAGACTAAAGACAGAGACCCTGGCTATATAAGAGGGTCTAAACAACCTAAGAGTGAACCTAGCACAAAACCAAACCGAGGTTCCAACAGGGAAACCAAGAAGAAGGAGGATTACTCCAAGAAGAATTCACAGAATTCTATACAGTAACAAGATTCTGATTCTAAATCAGAGAAGGGGACAACATCTCATTAGATCTGTCAGTGGTTGTAGAATTAAGTCTGCAAGATGGAAGAAGATGAGTCTACTTAACCTTCCCAAGAAGATTCAACCTAGGTTCTCTCTTTCAAGAAACTTTGAATAAGCTAAGTAAGGTTGAATCTGATTCATTCTAACAGTGGTCTAAAGAAAGCAGATTAATCAAGATTTGATCAAGATTCCCTCACCCCTCTCTCTCTATCTGGGTGAAGGAAGAAAGTAATTCTTTATTCAATTTTCTGTAAGATCTATTTTTAGATACGACTGTAAGAGATTTCAATATCTGAATTGTAAGCCTATAATTATAAAGGCTGAGGTATGACTGTTTTCCTGAGGTGGGAGATTAAGTTCTCTGAGCTGTAGGCCTGGTGATAAGGGCTGAGGTAAGGCTTGATAGCCTGAGTGATAGGAGTGTGGATTCACTCTGAGGTAGGGTTCTTGGGAAGAGCCTGAGTTGTAGGACTTGTTGAAGTTTGAGTTATAGGAACCAATTTGGGTTCTGAGTTATAAGATCTGAGGATCTGAGAAGGTGGAAGGAAGTTTGGCTGAATCTAGTGTATTGCTAGATAGGCGAAGGGGGAAAGTGGATGTACCCATCTCTTGGGGAACCACTATAAATCCGTGTATCTGCTGTGATTGGTTTGTTGTGTGTTGTCGTTGCTATAGAATTTTAGCTATATTGTGAATAATTTATTATCTGCCTAAGTGAAAAAGAATTGAACATATTCACCCCACCTCTAGGTGTTTAGACATTCTTGAAACCAATTCTTTCAAGTAGTATCAGAGGGAGGTTACTCAAAATTAGACTTAACAGTCTGAGTATATCTCCAAAGCAATAATAACATAGCCAAGATAGGTTCAGGTGAAAATCACAAAGAACTTGGATCTATGAAACTTCCCATTTGAAGAAAAGAAACATTTGGGATATGGAAAGAGAGGGTCAGATTATTCATGGAAGCATCTGATCCTAGAATCTACATCACAGTTCTAGAAGGTCCATTCATCCCATTGAAGACATCAGTTCTTAATGCAAATTTACAAACTCCAAAGAATTATTCTGAGATGATAAAAGATGAGATCATCTTAGCAACTTTGGACAAGAGGGCACATAACATAATTGTAAGTGCTATAGATGATGCTACCTTCCAGAATTTAGTCCACTGTAAAACCTCAAAGGAAATATGGGACACTCTGATTGTTTACATGGAGGGGATAGCAAAAGTAATAGAGGATAGGAAATCCATGCTCAATCAAGAGTATGAAAGCTTCAAACAAGCCAAGACAGATAATATAGCTATGTGAGTTGAAAAGTTCTTTAGAATTGTCAATGAGCTGATGACTTATGGAAGGGTCTTCAACACTTATGAACTGAATGACAAGTTTCTCAGGTCATTAACCAAGGACTGGGATACCAAGGTCTGTGCCATCAGAGAAGTGGCCAGACTTGTAGATACTCCTCCACCAACCTTATTTGGAAAATTGCTGTCCTATGAAATGCAGTTGATTGCCAGAAAGGAAGAGGAAAAGAGCAGTAGGTCTTATGGCAAAGATAAGTCTGTGACTTTCAAAGTTGAAGCTACAAAGAAGGATAGGAGAAAGACTCCTCCTAGAAAAGTTACTGATATTGATTCAGAAAGCTCAGACTCAAGCACATCAGATTGCCATAACTTTGATGAGTATTTTGCTTCCTTTTCTAGGCAATTCCATAGGTTCCTGAAGAAAAAGAACTGGAGGAGCAGGCCATCCTCTTCTTCTTACTCCAAGGATGACTACTACAAGGGAAAGAAGAAAACCTCTAAAGAGGAAAGGTATGGTTCTAAACCTGGTAAACAAACTTCTACTAAAATTGTTTGTTATTATTGCAGCAAGCCAGGACATATTATAGCAGGCTGTCCTGTCAAAAGAAAGGAGTCTGGTGATAAAAAGTAACACCAATATAAAGGCAAGAAAGAGAAATCCTTTGTGGACAAGAAGACAAAAAGCTGGACTAACTCTTCTTCATTATAGTCAGAAAATGAAGAGGATGCTGAGGCCTACATTGGGCTGTTCTCAACTGAGGAAGATTCTGTAGAAACAGAATTCTTGCAGTTGCTGGATGATATCAATAAAGCAGAAGATAGCCTATGCTTAGGGCTGATGGCCATAGCTGAGGATGGACACAGCCAGGAGTAGCCTAGTCCTAGTAAGGTACAGTCTTCACCTTCAGTGTCAGATTATGTTACTAGCCCAGAGTCAGAAGCAGTTTTATCAAGAGATGAAGGTGGCTCTGAATCTGAAGGAGACATCAATCAATTGATTGATGATTATGGATAGGTCCTGCAAGCCTTTAAGGAAAGCAGGCTCCTAGCCAAACAGCTGGCAAAGGAGAATGCCACTCTGAAGTTGGCTGCTTCAAACTCAGCAAAAGTTCTGGATCTGAAGTTAAAAGAGATTAGTAAATTGAGGAACAGAACTGTTATTCAGATGGATACCATTACTTTCAAGAATAATCATATTAGGAATCTTGAAAGTAAACTCCTAAAGAAGAGAGAGCTAGTGGCCAAGTTCTCAAAACCTAGTTCTGTGTTACCTTTGATAGATTCCTTCTCTTCCCAAAAGGGTAAGAAGGGTTTAGGTTTCAAAGAAAGAATAAGAGCTTCCAATTCCAATAGGAAAGGCAAAGATCCAGCTCAGCCACTTGCTTCCAAGCCTCCAATTTCTTTTAAAAAGGTGGTTCAACCTTCTAATAGGTATGACCATGATATTATTTATGGTCACTGTGAGCAAGGCAGTAGAAATGGCAAGGGTGCTAGTGCCTATTTGGCAGTCCATGAGAAAACCCAAATGGCCCATAATGGACCATTTGTGTTTGTTGTACCAGCCCCAACACTCAAGGACAATGTATCAGCTGACTCACAAAGTCCGTCAGTTCATTATCAAGCTAAAGGAAAGTCTGTTAGCAAAGCAGACTTAGGAATATCTGAAGTTATCATGAGTATGCATTCTGAAAAGAAGGCAACAGTAGATAGGGTTCTAGATATCCCAAGTACTTTTGCTGCTAGACAAGTCTCTTAGCAAGCCTTGGCTGAAAGACTTAAGAAAAGAGTTGATGTACCAGCTGGTTTAAGAGCTGCAAACAACATTGTTGTTAAGCCAGTTCTTAAAAGAAGGTATAATGTGCATGAGTGCTGGTACTGTGGCAAAGTGGGCCACTATGCTATTGATTGCTGGCAAAATAAGAGTGTCCAGAGAAGTAATGGTGGCCTATCTGTCAGAAGAACTGAAGGTAGGCATGTTCAGTTTAGATCTAACTTGCACCTAGGACCCAATAAAATTTGGGGTCCTAAGGTTAGATAATATATTTATTGCAGGTTAGTCCAAGTGGCCATACCCCTACATGGTACTTAGACAGTGGATGTTCCAGACACATGACTGGAATAAGAAGCATGCTAAAGGAATACACTCCTACTGAGAATGGACCCAAAGTTATCTTTGGGGGCTCAGAAAAAGGGGTAACTAAAGGTTTGGGTATGATAACTAATGACATAGTAACTATCTCACAAGTATCTTATGTGAAAGGTTTGAAACATAACCTTATAAGCATAAGTCAACTATGTGATCTGGGCTATGACATTTCTTTCCTCAAGGATGAGTGTCAAATTAGAAGGTCAAGTGACCAAGGGGTTATCTTGACAGGCACTAGGAGAGGAAATATTTATTGTCTAGACTTTGAGTGTGAGAGTGAGGACACTTTTATATGCCTAGTTGAAGATGAGAAAGTTTCTCATTATGTCAAATGGAACAAGATGCTTGCTCACCTGAACTATAAGACCATAGATAGACTCTTTAGTTAAGAGTTGGTGAGGAATGGTCCTGAAGTTAAGTGCATTGAGGAGGGAATTTGGTCAGCTTGTCAAAAGGGCAAGCAGACCAGGTCTTCCTTCCAAAGTCTTGATACCAAAGACTCAGTGAGGTGTTTATACCTCCTACATATGGATCTATTTGGTCCTATGCCAGCTCATAGTCTAGGTAGGAAAGTCTATACCCTTGCGGTGGTTGATGACTTTTCCAGGTTTGCTTGGGTATTCTTCCTAAGGAGAAAATCTGAAACCCCAGATATCTTCCAGACTTTTGTCAAGAAAATTTAGAATGAACTTAATAGTTCTGTGGTCAAGATCAGAAGTGACCATGGGACTGAGTTTATGTATGAATGCATGACAAATTTCTTTTAAGGGCTTGTGATTCATCAAGAATTCTCCTCACCTAGAACTCTATAACAAAATGGAATTGCTGAAAGGAAGAATAGAACTCTAATTGAGGCAGGTGGGACCTTGATAAATGACATTTCTCTCCCAGAATATTTTTGGGCAGAGGAAGTAAATACTGTTTGTCATGTTCTCAATAGAGCTTCCATCTCCAAAAGCCATAAAAAGACTCCCTATGAGATTCTGGAAGGCAAAAAACCAAATTTATCATATTTTAGTATTTTTGGTAATAAGTGTTATGTACTAAATAATGGTAAGACTCATTTGACTAAGTTTGCTGCCAAGTCCCAAGAAGGGATATTTGTTGGGTACAACAACAATAATAGCGTATATAGGATCTATAACTTGATTACACAAGTTGTAGAAGAATCAACCCATGATGACTTTGATGAGTCTAAGTTAATTAACTGTGAGTTGCCAAGTACTTCTTCAAGTTCTGCAGGTTTAAAAGATAAGATGAAAAATCTGACCATCTAGGAAGATAAACCAACAGGCCAAGAGATTGAAGATGATGGACGCTGTCCAGGGGGAGCTCAAGACTTACAAACTGAGAATGAAGAACAACCAGCTGAAGACATTGAGGATCAGCAAGCTGAAGGAAATGAAGAACACCAAGCTGAACAAAGATTATCACTAGTTATGAGACATTTAAGAGATCATCCACCTCACCAAATCATTGGTTAAACAAGTCATGGTGTGATGACCAGAAGCAAGAGCTTGAACTCAGCACTATGTTCAAGCTTCCTGTCTCAAATGGAACTAAAGAAGTTTGAAGAGGCTATCCAAGACTCACACTGGATTGGTGCTATGCAGGAAGAGCTAAACTAATTAAAGAGATGCAAAGTCTGGAAACTAGTTCCCAGACCTAAGGGACATAATGTCATAGGGAATAATGTGGATCTACATGAATAAGTTAGATGAAAATGGCGTTATTGTCATGAACAAAGCCAGATTGGTGGCAAAAGGATACATGCAGGAAGAAGGAATAGACTTTGACCAGACCTTTGCCCTAGTAGCAAGGCTGGAAGCAATAAGACTATTCCTTGCCTATGCAGCCCATAAAGGATTCAAGGTCTTCTAGATGGATGTCAAGTCAGCATTCTTGAATGGAGATCTAAAAGAGGAAGTATATGTGGATCAGCCATCGGGTTTTGTAGATCCACACTTTCCTAATCATGCTTACAGTCTTAAGAAAGCTCTATATGGGTTGAAACAAGCCCCTAGAGCATGGTATGAGACATTGTCTACTTTCCTCATTGAGAACAACTTCTCAAGGGGAAAAATAGACAAGACCATATTCCTAAGGGAATCAAAGGGAAAGATCATCCTAGTTCAGATATATGTTGATGACATAATCTTTGGATCTACTGAAAACAACCTTTACAGGAAGTTTGCCAAACTTATGCAAGGGAAGTTTTAGATGAGTAGCATGAGTGAGCTAGAATTCTTCTTGGGACTCCAAGTAAGACAGACAGATGATGGACTGTCCATATCCCAGTCTAAGTTCACCAGTGAGTTGATTAAAAAATATGGCATGGAGACTGCCTCCACCATGAAAACTCCAATAGGATCAAGTATACCTATAGTTAAAGATGAGGCAGGGAAACCTATTGATGTGTCTTTGTATAGAGGGATAATTGTCTCCTTACTATACTTGACTGCAAGTAGGCTTGACATCATGTATGCTATATGTGTCTGTACTAGATACTAGGCATGCACTAAAGAGTCTAATTATTTTGCTGCAAAGAGAATTTTAAGATATCTTAAGGGGACACACGATCTTGGTCTATGGTACCCTAGGAATAGAGATTTTCTACCAACAGGTTTTTCAGATGCAGACTTTGCATGTTGCAAGGAAGACAGGAAAAGTACCACAGGTACATGCCAATTCTTAGGTGGAAGATTGGTGTCATGGAGCAGCAAAAAGCAGACAAGTGTTGTTATATCCACAACAGAGTCAGAATAAATTGCAGCTGGAAGTTGCTATGCTCAGTTGCTTTGGATACAACATCAACTTGAAGATTATGACATCAAGATAAGTAAAACTCCTTTATATTGTGATTCAACTAGGGATATATCAATCCCTAGAAACCCTGTTTCACATAGCAGAACAAAGCACATTGAAATTAGATACCATTTTATTAGAGAACATGTTGAAAAAGAGGACATAAGTCTTGAATTTGTTTCAACTGATAAACAAGTATCAGACATATTCACTAAACCTCTTGATCAAAGTAAATTCAATTATTTCAAAATTGAATTAGGTATGTTGAACCTAGAATGAGATGATAGGATTAAGAATTTTTTTTTCTACTCAACATATGACTAAGTGTCAACACAAGTTATATGTGTTAAGACCTTAGTAGTCTGTGTCGACACACAGAAGCAGGTGTTGACACGTATAGTTATAGTGTGTCGACACATACAGTTGTCAAGACACTAAACCCTCTATCAAGACTTTAGAAGTCTGTGTCGACACACAGAAGTTGGTGTCGACACATAGAGTTGTCAAGACTCTAAACCCTTTGTCATAAAGTGTCGACACAAACAAAATTGTGTCGACATACAAAACTCTAATTTCAGCCCGCCTTTTGACCTTCCCTATTTAGAAAAGTATAAATAGGAGGAAACGAGACCTTGTCGACTACGCTCTCAAAAATCTCGAGACTAAACCATCAGTGTCGACAAGAAAATCTTCTTCTCTCTCTTCAACTTCCACTTCTCTCATCTCTAATGGAGCCCAAGATGGACAACAACATTAACGAAGGTTATGAGCTTCTCGGGGAGCGTTCAATGATGCTGAATAAGATATCAAGGCGGTTGTGGACCTAATCTAAGAAGCAGGACTGGATTATCTAGTTTCAGAACCAACAAGAATATGGAAGAAGGAAGTTCTAGAATTCTTTTCTAACGCTACATTTAATTCAAAGGGGAATAAGATTCAATCAACTGTTCACGGAGAAACAGTAAAAATAACCCTAAAAAATATGAGCAAATCCCTTTAACTAACAAGGATTAAAGAAGAAACAGAGATTGATTCTACACTGACTGCAGAAGCCCTTAAATGGTGTGGGTTGCCCTCAACCACAAACATTGGATCATCCATGACTAGGAAAGGGATGAACTCCAAAGGGAAGTTTCTATCAAAGATTATTGGGAAAGTAGTTCTCTGCAAAACTGGTGGGCATGATAGGATCTCTTCCTATATGTTCAGCCTAATGACCAGAATCATCTTCAAGGTAAAGACTGACTGGAGTACTATTATCTTTAATAAGATTAAGGAAAGTATTAAGAAGCCAAACCTAGGCAGAATAATAAGTTTGTATCTGGCTGTCAGCATACCTGAGGTGTTAAACCAGATTGTTGGCTATAAAATTAATCACATGAGGAGAATGGATATAAGAATCCTGTCTAGGTGGGACAGAGTATTGTCCAAGGAAGACCCTGCACCAAAGTAGAAGTCCAAACAGGGCCCAAATTCAAAGAAAGATACAGTGCAAGCTGAGGAATCCTCCAGTGACTAAGAAGAAAGGGTTGAATTCAGTTCTGATGAAGATAATACTGAACTACCCAGGAAGTCTCCAAATCTCACACCTGGAACTGAAGCTTGATTCCAGTGTTGGAGCCAGTAAACCCGACTCCCCAAAAAGCTCGGATCTAAAACTGCAGCTCACACTTACTCTCCTCGAACCGCCTCCTAGAGGAGAATCACAGAGGAACAGACCGTGGGCTTCTGCGCAGAGGTCCCACCTCTTACCCGGAAGAATTATAAATTCTCCCCCTCCCTAGCCAATGCTGATCTAGGTGCCTTAGAAGAAGAAAAAAGGGGAAACAACCTTCTATCAGGCACCTTATCGGTCTATTTATAGGCCTCTGAATCTGAACTGCCAATAAACAAACTGAACAAACTGGAAATGACCAGAATACCCTTAGTCGGGTCTGCCAACAGCCAAACTCCGCTGTTTTGAAGGGTTATATGCAGACCACCAAGGGCAAAAGTGTAAAATCACATGGGACTAAAAAGGTGAACCACTTTCCATCTGAACCGGCCCTTGACCAAACACTGAACCGGCACTAAGCCCCTCGCCTAACCGGCACTAAGCCCCTCGCCGAACCGGCGCTTGGCGAGAGCATCGTATCGCGGGCGAGAGCTCCCCCTCTGGAGCCCTCTCGTCTAGCGAGTCGGCCCTCGCCCTGCGAGTGGCCCTTTCCCTGGGATCCACTCGCCTAACCAACGACACGACTCTCGTCTGGACCCCTCTCGCTTAGTGAGCAGCTCTCGCCCCTCCTGTGGCCCTTTCCCTGGGATCCATTTGCCTAGCGAGTAGGCTCTCGCTTGGGCCCATCTCGCCTAGTAAATAACCTTTTCCTCAAACTCATATCGCCTTCTTTTCCCTGAGCCTTCCACTCTTGCGAGCCCGAGGTTGTACACAATCTCCGCTCTTTTCGAGGTTTCCTCAAGTTCGGAAAGAAAGTCCAACCGAGGCTCGCGTCATTAAAGTGAATTTATGACGGAATCTTTTTGGGGGGGGCCCTCCACCTGAACCTATAAATATAGGATTTCCGCCCTCGTGTAGAGAGTGCCTTCCCCCCGTTCCACATTTCGTCCTCCTCTAGCTCTACTGCCATCATGTCTCATAGCCAGATCTTCCGCGACCGTATTGCGATGGTGCGCAAGCGGAACAAGGACAACGTGGCCGCTCTGACCACGGTTCCGACTCATACCCCCCTCCTTACCGTCATCATCGTCTTGCCTAAAGAAGGCGAAAACAACAGACCCCTCTCCCTTGGCGGATGAGTCCTCTCGCGCCTTCCCGGAAATCCATGCCCCTCCTCCTCCCGTGTCTCCTAGAGAGAAAGAGGTGAGCTCCCGCTTCTCATCCTTATTTCTCCTTTATTCGCATTTTCTCACTTACTATTCATTTTCAGAGGGATATTGCACCCCAACCTCAACCCGAGAGCCCGCGGGACGTCACCGCCAACCATCACCAAAATTCCGACTCGCCTCAGCCATCCACCCCTCCATCTACTCCTCCAAGTGCGAGGGAGGAGGACCTTTCTCATGCTGCTGGGACCTCTCGTAATCCTGGTAAAAAACCTTCCCTTTCAGACATCTGTCCCGCTCACTACTCCCATACACTACTGCGAGAACCCCCCTTACTCTACCCTCCCGCCCCTTGCGTAGGCGTCCAGGTCGACTCACCTACTGAGGAATTCTCTAGGCAACTAGTCATCTCGCCCCCTCCTCCTATAAATGAGATTGAAGACTACCTTGGTGACCTCATGGATCCGCTAGAGATGAAGCGCAGAATAGCCGAGATGTTTCGGAAGTACGCCCGTATCATCCGCGAGTTAGAACAAGATAACAAGGCGGTCGACCAGCGAATCGACTGGTTGGAAGTTGAATGCGCTCGCTTGTCTTCGGAGATTGATGCTGACATTGAGGTGGATGATACTGATCCTCAGGCCATCCTAAATGAGGTCGATCAGCAGCTTCGTCTCGCACACCGTGGTGTTGACGCGGCTCGCGCTTTTCACCTCCCTAACCGACCCCCTTGTGCAGGATCTCACGGTGGCCGCTGGAAATGGCACAAGCACTGAAGACCCCTCGGCTCGTCTCGCCAAATTTACCCGTCTCGCTCTTCGAATTTGTAATATTCCTGTAATGTTTATTATGCTACTGCCTCGCCCAGGGCCAAGGTCCTGCGAACATATTGCTCGCCTTCTACGGGATGGGATAATTAAATAATCGGTATTTCTGGTTTATTTTTTTGTGCTTAGTTTTAACTTCTTTTTATTTATTTCTTTTTTTAATGAACAATTATATGGATAAGTGTATATGCTCTTGCTTTATTTGCTGTTATGTTATTTCGTTTTATTGCGAGACGATTCTTAAATTTGCTCACGCTTTCGACATAGGACCATTCCTCGTCTCGCCACCCTGCGAGAGAGTGGATTTTGTCTAGAGTGCGAGTTACCGCTTCCCCACCGCTCTTGTGTGGGGACCGACTTGTTCTCCCCTCTCGATCGTCTCGACTCACGGTATCTCCGGCACGAGTGGTCTCGAGGGGTCAACCCGACCCCCTTATTATTTTATGAATTTTCCTCGTTTGTTGATCAGTAGGGATGTTTCTTTAAGGGACCTCACCGCTTACTTTGACACTTAACATGCCCACGATCCTGCCAACTTAGTGATCCTGGTCAGCATGTCTTCTTAGGGCCCTGTCTTTCAACCTGCCTCCGAGTGAGCCTTCAGCCCTACCCGCTTGATGAGAGCCTGGTCAGCGGGTCTTCTCGGGGTCTCTTCTCCGAACTAACTCCAATCACCGAGTGAGCCTACAGCCCTTCCAGCTTGGTGAGAGCCTGGTCAGCGGGTCTTCTCGGGGTCTCCTCTCCAAACCAACTCCAACCACCGAGTGAGCCTACAGCCCTGCCAGCTTTGTGAGAGCCTGGTCAGCGGGTCTTCTTGGGGTCTCCTCTCCAAACAAACTCCAACCACCGAGTGAGCCAATATCCCTGCCAGCTTGATGAGAGACTGGTCAGCGGGTCTTCTCAGGGTCTCCTCTCCAAACAAACTCCAACCACCGAGTGAGCCTACAACCCTGCCAGCTTGGTGAGAGCCTGGTCAGTGGGTCTTCTCGGGGTCTCCTCTCCAAACCAACTCCAACCACTGAGTGAGCCTACAACCCTGCCAGCTTGATGAGAGCCTGATTAGCGGGTCTTCTCAGGGTATCCAGCTTGGTGAGAGCCTGGTCAGCGGGTCTTCTCGGGGTCTCCTCTCCAAACCAACTCCAACCACCGAGTGAGCCTACAACCCTGCCATCTTGATGATAGCCTGATCAGTGGGTCTTCTCGGGGTATCCAGCTTGGTGAGAGCCTGGTCAGCGGGTCTTCTCGGGGTCTCCTCTCCAAACCAACTCCAACCACCGAGTGAGCCTACAGTCCTATCATCTTGATGAGAGCCTGGTCAACGGGTATTCTCGGGGTATCCTCTCCAAACCAACTCCAACCACTGAGTGAGCCTACAACCCTGCCAGCTTGATGAGAGCCTGGTCAGCGGGTCTTCTCGGGGTCTCCTCTCCAAACCAACTCCAACCACCGAGTGAGCCTACAACCCTGCCATCTTGATGAGAGCCTGGTAAACAGGTCTTCTCGGGGTCTCCTCTCCAAACCAACTCTAACCACCGAGTGAGCCTACAACCCTGCCAGCTTGATGAGAGCCTGGTCAGCGGGTCTTCTCGGGGTCTCCTCTCCAAACCAACTCCAACCACAGAGTGAGCCTACAACCCTACCAGCTTGATGAGATCCTCATCAGCGGGTCTTCTTGGGGTATCCTCTCCAAACCAACTCCAACCACCGAGTGAGCCTACAGCCATGCCAGCTTGATGAGAGCCTGGTCAGTGGGTCTTCTCAGGGTCTCCTCTCTAAACTAACTCCAACCACCGAGTGAGCCTACAACCCTGCCAGCTTGATGAGAGCATGGTCAGCGGGTCTTCTCGGGGTCTCCTCTCTAAACCAACGCCAACCACCGAGTGAGCCTACAACCCTACTAGCTTGATGAGAGCCTGGTTAGCGGGTATTCTCGGGGTCTTCTCTCCAAACCAACTCCAAACACCAAGTGAACCTACAACCCTGCCAGCTTGATGAGAGCCGTGTCAGCAGGTCTTCTCGGGGTCTCCTCTCCAAACCATCTCCAACTATCGAGTGAGCCTACAGCCCTGCCAGCTTGATGAGAGCCTGTTAAGCGGGTCTTCTCGGGGTCTCCTCTCAAAACTAACTCCAACCACCGAGTGAGCTTATAGCCCTGTTAGCTTGATGAGAGCCTGGTCAGTGGGTCTTCTCAGGGTCTCCTCTCCAAACCAACTCCAACCACCGACTGAGCCTACAACCCTGCCAGCTTGATGAGAGACTGGTCAGCGGGTCTTCTCGGGGTCTACTCTCCAAACCAACTCCAACCACCGAGTGAGCATATAGCCCTGCCAGCTTGATGAGAGCCTGGTTAGTGGGTCTTCTCGGGGTCTCCTCTCCAAACATTGCAATCTTACCTCATGAAGGAAAACACCTTGAATTTTATTATATCAGGAAGCCGAGCCAAGTTTGTAAGTATTGAAAAAGGCAAAATATCAAGTACTGAAAAAGACAAACAACATGTATGGAAAGAGACAACATAAAGGGTAGAATCTTTTCAAGTTGTCGCCGCTACGGGCGCGATCGAGAGATACCCCGTCCATATCCTGGTGATGGTACCCTCCTGACTTCAAGGCCTCCCCTACTATGAAGGGACCCTCCTAGTTGGGGTTGAGCTTCCCTACTGAGGCTCCCCTGCCCGCTGCATCCACTTTCTTGAGGACCAAGTCCCCCTTCTGGAACTGTTTAACCCTAATAGGCTTATCAAAATACTTGGACATTCGGCGCTTGACTTCCTCCTGTCGGATTGATGCTAGCTCCCCGAGCTCCTCCACCAAGTCAAGGGAAAGCTTCTGCTCTTCCTCATTTTCTGCTGGCCACCCTTCATCTCGTTTCCTTGTCGTTGCCACCCTGGGGGATTCAACTTTGAAATCCACAGGTATAATGGCCTCCGAGCCGTGGGAAAGTTTGAATGGCGTCTCTCCCATGGCGGTATTCGGTGTAGTTCTCAGAGCCCAGAGAACGGGCTGTTCTACCCAATTCCCCCTCAAATTCTTTACCTTCTTCTTCAAGAGGTTTACGATGACTTTGTTTGCAGCTTCCACCTGCCCATTGCTTCGAGGATGATGAACTGAGGCGAATTGAAGATCTATGCCCAGTTGGACACAAAAATCCACGAATTCCATACTAGCAAACTGCGGTCCATTATCTGTGATGATGGCCAACGGGAGCCCATGTCGGTAGATGATCTCTCCCCACACGAAATTTCTTACTACCTGCGACGTCACCTTTGCCAGTGCCTTCACCTCCAGCCATTTCGAAAAATAATCCACCATGACCAGCAGGAATCTCCTCTGGCCACTAGCTTGGGGGAACAAGCCAACCAGATCTAGTCCCCATATGGCAAAGGGCCATGAAGCCGTGATTGTGCGTAACCTTTGGGCCAGGATGAGTTGAAGAGGGGCAAACTCTTGTATTTCTTACATCTCCTTGCGAATTCCTCAGTATCCCTCCTGAGGGTAGGCCAGAAATAGCCTTGCCTCAACACCCTTCCTTCCAAAGTCCGACTTCTAGAATGG
Organism: Platanthera zijinensis; assembly: GCA_039513925.1. Classification (NCBI taxonomy): domain Eukaryota; kingdom Viridiplantae; phylum Streptophyta; class Magnoliopsida; order Asparagales; family Orchidaceae; genus Platanthera; species Platanthera zijinensis. The sequence continues at coordinate 116,570,345 of CM077089.1, read as the reverse complement.
CTCCCACATTCTCCCGAGTGAATTTCCTCCAGCACCCTCGAGGCCTCCTTCTCCAATACACACCGAGCCAGTAGGCCTGACAACGTATTCCGGTATAAGGTTCCCTCTTTTAATAGATAATATGCTTATTTGTACCTGACTAGCTTCTTCTCAAGGTCTCTCTCGTGTAGACGTCCCAATGTCAAAAGGCGATAAATGGATCCATCTAGGGCCCTTTCTGGTCCACTTCCATCAACTCTCCCTCCTTTATTGAAGGCCTAAAGAGCTATGTCACAGTTCCTCCGGCCTAAGGGCCATGCTTAGTGAGAAGGTCTGCCTGAGTATTCTCTTCCCTAGGGACATGAAGAATTGAAAAGCTATGAAACCGCCCGATGAAACCCCTCGCCTTCGTCAGGTACAATTGGAGGGTGGGCTCTCTCACTTCAAACTCTCCATTAATGTGTCCTGTAACTACCATAGAGTCCGTGGAGACCTTGATGTCCTGCATGACGAGCTCCCGAGCAAGCCTGAGCCCTGCAATGATTGCTTCATATTTATCCTGGTTGTTGGTGAGGGTGAAGTGAATCTTTAGGGCCTGCTCAATTCTGGTCCCCTTGGGGCTCACTAGAATCATCCCTCCTCCGAAAGAGCTTCTTCCTGAGGGCCCACCTACGAGCATCTCCCAAGCCGCTATAGGGGGTGCTTCAGCTTCTTCGACCTCGACCACATACTCTGCCAAGAAATCCTCCACTACTTGCGCCTTGATAGTCACCCGGGGGATGAAAGTGAGATCGAATTCGCTGAGCTCAATCAACCATTTGGCCAACCTTCCCGAATTCTCCACCCTGTCCAGGATGCGACAGAGAGGATGATCCATCATAACCTGGATAGAGTGAGCCTGAAAGTATGACCTGAGATTTCTAGCTGAGACGATGAGGGCGAAGTCCAGTTTCTCAAGGATAGGGTATTTTAGTTACGCCTTTTTCAGGACCCTACTGACATAATAAATCGGGAACTGCCTCTTGCCCTCTTCTCACACGAGGACTAAACTTACTGCTCCCGTCCCTACTCCTAGGTAAAGGAACAAACTCTCTCCCTCTTGTGGCCCTTGGAGTAGCGACGTTTGGGTGAGCTATTGCTTCAGAGCTAAAAAATCCTTCTCACATTTAGAGGTCCATTCGAATCTTTTTCCTCCTCTCAATGTTCGAAAGAAAGGCGAGCACCTCTCTCCTGCTCTAGAGAGGAACCTACTCAATCCAGCCAACTTGCCGGTGAGACGTTGAACCTCTTTGGCATTCTTTGGAGATTCCAACTCTAAGATTTTTTCACTTTGTTCGGGTTAGGCTCGACTCCTGACGGGGTGAGGAGGTGTCCCAAAAACTTCCCCCTGCTGGCCCAGAATACGCACTTCAGAGGGTTGATCCTCATCTTATATTTCCTTATAGTTCTAAAGGTTTCCTCTAGATCTAGGACATGAGACCCGAGGTCCCAACTCTTGATCATCAGGTCGTCTACGTAGACCTCGAGGTTCCGACCCTTCTGCTCCCGGAAGATCCGGTCCATCATCCTCTGATAAGTTGCCCCTGCGTTCTTCAACCCGAAGGGCATCATATTATAGCTGAAGCACCCATCCTCGGTGACGAAGGTGACAACCTTAACGTCTGGGGGGTGCATACGTATTTGGTGGTATCCTGAAAAGGCATCTAGAAAACTCATTAGTGAAAAACCGACGGCTGAATCAACCAGCGCGTCGATTCGAGGTAGAGGGTAACAATCCTTAGGGCATGCTTTATTTAAAAGTGAAAAATCAACACACGTCCTCCACTTCCCCTCCCCTTTCTTCACCATTACAACATTACTAACCCACCAAGGATACTTGTTTACAGATATGAACCCTGCCTGGAGCCGCTTCTCCACCTCCTCTCTGATGAGCCTAGCCATCTTAGATGCGATGACCCTCTTTTTCTGCTGAATGGGATGAGCCTGGGTGTCAAGGTTAAGACGGTGGCATGACACGTCTACATCGACCCCCGGCATATCGGCTGCGCTCCAGGTGAAGAAATCAATGTTCTCCTGTATGCACTTTCTGATTTTCTCCCGATCCTCGGGGCTGAGTTCTCCACTAACTTTTATTTTTTCCTTCCTTCCTTCCTTGATGAGGACTTCCACCTCCAGCACCTCAACTGCCACCTCCAGCCTCGAAGGCTCCTCCTCCCCTCCTACTCCCTCAGCTTACGTTCTATGGCTTCATGCTCCTCAACGGCCGCAGCCACCTCCCTCAAGAACCTCTCCACCTCTTCATCAACACCCCTTCCTTGCGACGTACCCCCTCTCCTCCCTGGCTGAGCCTCCCCCTTGGATGACCCCCCCTCTCCCCTTATTTTTCTTTTTCTTCCTCCTGCCACTTCTACCTCCTCTCCAACCTCCTGCTATCCTGCCATTTCTGGCTCCCCCGCAATACCACTCTCCACTCCTACAGCTTTTCTCTCTTCTTCCACCTCTCCTCCGACCTACTGCTCTCCTGCCATTTCTAGCTCCCCGACAATTCCACTCTCCACTCCTACAGCTTTTCTCTCTTCTTCCACCTCTCCTCCGACCTCCTGCTCTCCCTCCATTTCTGGCTCCCCCGCAATGCCACTCTCCACTCCTACAGCTTTTCTCTCTTCTTCCACCTCTCCTCCGACCTCCTGCTCTCCCGCAATTTCTGGCTCCCCCGCAATGCCACTCTCCACTCCTACAACTTTTCTCTCTTCTTCCACCTCTCCTCCGACCTCCTGCTCTCCCGCCATTTCTGGCTCCCCCGCAATACCACTCTCCACTCCTACAGCTTTTCTCTCTTCTTCCACCTCTCCTCTGACCTCCTGATCTCCCGCCATTTCTGGCTCCCCCGTAATGCCACTCTCCACTCCTACAGCTTCTCCCTCCTCTTGCTCTTACTGCTCCATCCTCTTCTCCAGCTCCTCAGCATCACCTTTCCAAGAAATGGCGTTCACCGCTGTCACGTAGCATTCTCTGGCTGCTTTTGGATCTCTTCGCACCCTAATCTGAGTCCCCCCTGAGTTGAGCTTCAAGCATTGATGGAAAGACGAGGGTACACATCTGAAGGCACTGATCAAAGGGCGCCCAAATATGGCGTTGTAACTGTTGGGAGCATCCACTATCACAAAGCGGCAATTCCTGGATAGCCCTCCCGGAGTCACTTGGAGTCCTACTCCTCCCTCGACCTCCTTCCTTTCTCCTGAAAATCCGAACAGCAGTCCGTCTGCTGCCAGCACCCTCCTGGCCTCTACCCTCATCTCGTTGAATTCCTTCTTGAAAATGACATTCACTGAGCTCCCGTTATCCACCAAGATCCTTGACACCGTGAAGTTTTTGATGGCGATCCGAATCACCAATGCATCACAAAATGGATCCTTGTGATCCGGCAAGTCCTTCCTGGAAAAAGTGATCTTCTCATCCGGGGACAGGGCTTGTGAAGTCGAGGCAACGCTCCGACGGTACATGGTATGAAGGCTGGCCTTGCAGGTAGCCTCAATCCCCACCCACCATGGATCACCCCAATCCCCCCTCGATCTCCCACATCCGATCGGTCTACACATCAATCCTCCTCTCCAGTTCCAGTCATCTCTACTATCCGCACCGGTAGCTGCTGCTCACCTAGTCCCCTCCTCTCCTTCAATTCCAGAAACTCTGGGCAGGTAGCCATCGCGTGGCCTTCCTTCTAGTGGAAGTCACAATACGACAAGGATACCTCCCCCTCCCGCCTTCCCTCCGGGTGGTTCCTCCTTCTCCCTGCTCCAACTCCCGCTCTTCCCCACTCTCTTCCTCTCCCCCACCCTCGGCCGATGAACATAGCTTTCTGAGGCGGGGGTGGGAGTGGTCTAGGACCATGTCTCTACCCTAGTTGATTGAACCTCCCTGGTCCTCCCTGGTAGTAGTTCCTCCCCCTTGGGGGAAACCTCTTCCCTGCCCTTGAATAGGGCATCCTGGCTGCTTCCAACCCAACTCTTGATGCACTGGACCCCTCGGATATTCCATCCTTCCTTCTTGCTGCCTCGCTCCTCCTGGTTCCCTCGACTCCACCTCCGTCAACCTTGCCAATTTCTTTGTAAATGTCGGGTTTGCTGCCTCCATTGCTATCTCCTTCGCTGCCTTCTCCATTAACCTTTCGAACGATAACGGTGCCTTACTGGTAAGACTCATCTTGAAGAAGCCTTCCCTCAGCCCCACAGTGAAGGCCATTTGGAGAGCAAATCCTGGCACCTCCTGAATGTCTAGGATTTTCTCTTAGAAGCGATCCACGTACTGGGCCAAGGACTCGTCATCCTTCTGCTTGATTCGAAAAATAGACTTCGGATTCTTCTTCCTCTTCTTCGATTTCGAGAAGCGCAACTAGAAGTTCCTACTCAAGTCCTCGAAACCATATATCGACCCTACCGGGAGTTGATGAAACTAGTCCTTAGCTTTTTCCTTCAAGATGATGGCAAAAAGGCGGCACTTGAATGCGTCCGTCATTGGCCTGATGGAGACCGCGTCTTCAAACCATTGCAAGTGCTGGAGGGGGTCGTCTTTCCCCACGTAGTAGGTCATCTCCGGCTCACAAGACCCTTCCGGGACGGGAGCCGAAAGAATCAACTCGCAAAAGGGAGACCCTCTCGTTGGATGTCTCGCCACTTCCACTCGCGCGACCATCTCCCCTAGCGAGATGGCTCCCTGCCCTCCAGGTCTCGCTGGCTTCCTTCTACCACTTTCTCCTTCCCTGGTCTATCCCCCGGTGCGTCCTCGCCTACTCTTGCCAAGACGATCCCCTCCTGAGGCACGAGACCAGGCGCCTGAGGTGTGTGTGTGTGGGGGGGGGGGGTCACGCAATTACCTCGCTGCGATATATGCTGCAGCATGTCCATGATGCCTCCAATGGATGCCATGAACTCCTCTCTCCCAACGTATCCTCCCGGGTTCTAGGACCCGCCCTCGTCTCCTTCTCCAAGATCTCCTGCCATGGAGTAGTCCAAGGTTCTTCTATGTAGGCTGCAATCCACGCTCACCGCACCAAAAATGTTGGAGCCAGTAAACCCGACTCCCCCAAAAGCTCAGATCTAAAACTGCAGCTCACACTTACTCTCCTCGAACCGACTCCTAGATGAGAATCTCAGAGGAACAGACCGTGGGCTTCATCGCGGAGGTCCCACCTCTTACCCGAAAGAATTATCAATTCTCCCCCTCCCTAGCCAATGCTAAGCTAGGTGCCTTAGAAGAAGAAAAGAAGGGGAAACAACCTTCTATCAAGAACCTTATCGGTCTATTTATAGGCCTCTGAATCTGAACTACCAATAACCAAACTGAACCAACCAAAAATTACCAGAATACCCTTAGTCGGGTCTTCCAATAGCCAAACTCCGCTGTTCTGAAGGGTTATATGCAGACCACCAAGGGAAAAAGTGTAAAATCGCATGGGACTAAAAAGATGAACCAGTTTCCACCTGAACCGGCCCTTGACAAAACACTGAACTGGCACTAAGCCCCTCGCCGAACCGGCACTTGGCGAGAGCGTCGTCTCACAGGCGAGAGCTCTCCCCTCTAGAGCCCTCTCGCCTAGAGAGTCGGCCCTCGCCCTGCGAGTGGCCCTTTCCCTGGGATCCACTCACCTAGTCAACGACACGACTCTCGCCTGGACCCTCTCGCCCAGTGAGCAGCTCTCGCCCCTCCTGTGGCCCTTTCCTTGGGATTCATTTGCCTAGTGAGTAGGTTCTCGCTTGGTCCCATCTAGCATAATAAATAGCCTTTTCCTTAAACTCATCTCGCCTTCTTTTCCCTGAGCCTTCCGCTCCTACGAGCTCGAGGTTGCACATCCAGGAAGAGACTGTCAATCAGACAGATAATAAAGAGTTATCAATCCTAGGGGGAGATAACAATGTGGCTTAGCTTGACAGTGAGACTGTAAACCTCACTGTTATGGAAGTGGTTCAGGAGATCAACACAGATGCTATCAACACAGCTGCTGACCCTTATGGAAGAGAGGCACAGGATGTGCATATTCCTGATCTGCTAGAGAAACCTCAGGCTCCTGAGACTGATGTAATCCAAGAATTAGAGACTGACTTCCAGGGGGAGCAAAAAGAGGTACACAAGGAAGATATTTCTGCTGATGTACACACTGCTGCAAGGATTGAGGGGGAGATGCCAGACCTAGCCCCAAGACTAAATATAGATGTTCCAGGCACTACAGTGGAACTTGAGATATCAACTGATTCAGAAAATGAGGAAGAAGCCTCAGTACTTAAGAAAAGAAAAATCATGGAGCTAAAAAAGAAGAGTTCAGGCTACATGAGAGCATTAAAGGCTGGGAAGACATCTCCTGCTCCAGAAATAGACTTCAGTTCACTACTGGTGAAACTGCAAGTACAACTTGATGAGCAAAGGGGTGCACTAGAAAAATATGTGGATGAAAGCCATAAGGAACTACAACTAATCTGGCATAGAAGTAAATTTGCTCAAGAAGGAAATGACAGACTACTTCCATAAGGGAGGTAATGCAGTGGTATATATTGCCAAGCATCAGGAAGGAATAAAAACTCAGGTAGATGAGCTGGCTGTTCAGCAAGGGTGTGTGCTAGAAAATCAGAAAATACTTAATGCAAACTTGCTTGACACACATTCCATCCATTTGACAAAATTAACTAAACAGACCACTGCTATACAAACGCATATGGACAGCAAAGAATCTGCCATAGCAGCTCAAAAAAAACTAGATTTGACAACTGTCAATACTGTCATAAAGACTTCTGAGACTACAATTTCAACTCAAATAAAAAAGTTCAAGGAATACTATACTACTTGAAATTATCATGTAGTAGATCAAATCAGATTTCAGAAGAATGACCTCGGAGATCATATTGCTAGAGAAGTCATAAAGGGGGAGAGAGTGCTTGTCAAAGCTAGCTCTGATCAGGCTAAATGGGTATCCAACAATATCAGAGCTACCTTGAGATATCCATCCTTATGTGATGACAATAATACTGCTGAATCTGGATGCCAACCTGCACTCTTGGAGGGGATGCAACCTGAAGTAGCTCATGTCATATATCCCCCTCCTGAGTATGAAGAAATTCAACAGGCAGTTCAGGATATGTACAACCCTCTACTGGACAAATTGCCTTTAATTTCTGAAGAAGTGGAAATGCCTGATCCAGTTTTGCTTAAAGAGCAAGAGGCCCAAATTTCTAAGTAGGGATTTAGAGAACATGCTGAGGCTGGGCCTGATTTTGAGAAATGGAGTCCAACCTCCAGAAGCATCATCTTAACTGCATGGAATGCAGTTGCTGAAAATCAATATGATAGGGGTAAGTTGTACTCCAAACAAGAATGAGATAAATATCTTGCATAACAAGAAATAATCTACAAATTTAGGAAGGACTTGAAGGCTGAAAGAATCCCTGCAAACTCCATAGAGCCTTGCAAGTACTTTCCAAAACCATTCCATTACTTTGAAAGGCAAAAACTGAAAGCTACTCAACTTAAGGCCAAGTACATCAAGGGTAAGAAGCCTGTTGTTGATACTGAAGTCAAAGCTACTATTCAGACAGGCAAAGGAATTGTCATCAAGGAACAAGATCAACCTTAACTTTAGATTGACTTGGTTTTAGAAGAACTATGTAGACCTTTTATTGTTCTTATAAAAAACATAAACCTTGTAATCTTACTTTAGTTATATGATAAAGAAATTCTTGGTTGACAACAGTTTATATATCTATGTCTCTGAGTTGCATGGTTTCCTTATGATATCTCATTTTGAATATTTGTGTGTAACATACTAGATCTGCTCTTGAATAACTCTGTTTGAAATGTCTGAATACATAATGCTTATTACTTTTGTTATATTGGTGTATATCATTGACTATGGGTTATGACTTCTCCAAATAGGGAGAGATTGTTGGGTACATTGAAAATTATGTACCTGATTTGGAGAAGCCTCACCTGACTTAATGATATACATCAGGTTGTATTTGATGGTGTATTGAGTTTACTTGTGCAGGCAGAAGAATGCAAAAAATATTCTAAGTACAAGAGTGTCGAGACATTTATAATGTGTGAAAGAAAAGGGGATAGATACTACTCTAGAGGGGGGAGGGTGAATAGAGTAATCAAAAATTGCACTAGCAAAGTTGACTGTCTACTCAACTCCCTTGGAGTTAATTTGCAGAATGAAGGTTATAGATATTTGAGATGAAACCCTAAAGCCTAACACAAGTGATGTGCACAAAAGGCAGCCAACTGTAATTACAGTTAAGGCTTGGAATCCTAAACAGCAACTAACAATCCTAGTTAGAATCTAATCACAGCCAATCAGCACAGAGAATTAATTAAACAATCCATACGACACAAGGAATTTATAGTGGTTCCCCAAACAACTTGGGTACGTCCACTCTTCTACCAACAAGGTAGGAATCCACTCAGGTTTTTGATCAGGTGCCCTGCCACCAACAAGATCTGCTGCAGGTAGATCTAGAGACCCTTTAGACTTTTGATCAGGTGTCTAAAAACCAACACAGGTTTTTGATCAGGTGCCCTGCCACCAAGGGATACTTTTGAAGGGAGTAATAACCCTTTACAGGAGGGGGAAAGGAGGTTAAGATGTCTTCTCTATTTTACAATAGATTAGAGAAGCACAAGAACTTGCACTGAGCTAGAAAGCTCTAAAGAGTCAAGGCTCCCCCTGGCTAAAAGAATGTCCAGGTGAAGTCTTGCTTCAGTGCAGAAACACTTCAGAAAAACGGAAGGAAAAAGCTACAAGAAGATAAATAATATGAAATAAAATTTCTTCTTTAGGCAGCTATCTTCTTCTTCTTCTTCTTCAAAAAGCTCTGAGTGAAGATCTTCCCGGAGGCAGGAGAACTCAGGTTGAAGATGAGTGAAGAGCTAAAACTTCTTCTCAGTTAGATATGAATGAGCTGAGAGCAGTTGGAAACTGTAAGTTGTAAGCTTGAATGCTGCTGTTAGCTTTTTTGTATATCAGAACTAGTTGATTTCTTTCTCCAAAGAAGTCTTTATATAGCAGCAGCAACAACGACTCTTACTTGAGTTTGAATCTTGTCTTCTACTGAACTCTGCAAGCTGGGCTACAAAAAGCATAAAGCAAAACAAAATACTGCAGACAGATATCCTATAAGAGGATAAAGCTTTCTAAGAAGCTGCAAATAACTCTGATGAAATAATACAAGAGAAAGTCACATTAGAAGAGACTCTTTACAGCCAAGGAAGACTTTTTGAGTCTAACGGCTATAAAGGACATCCTGGCAGATAAAGCAAAAAATCATATCTCAGCTAATAAGACAAACAACTTTGTCAGAAAAAGATTAGCTCATGCATAAGGAATGGAATAGATATTGCATGGAAATATTATCACAATTTATTCAAATAATCTTTTATAAAATATGCCAAAATAAATATGAAATTAATCACATCATAGAAGATGACAAAATTACTCAAAACATACAGCAAAATGTCGAACGACCCTCGGAGATCGTCGACCTAAGTACAGAGATCGTCGACCTATCAGACAGATAGTCGAACGATCCAGATAGTCGAACCATCAAAGAAGATAGTCGAACTACCACAACAGATAGTCAAACTATCACAACAGATAGTCGAGCTATCAGACAAAACAGATGGTCGACCTATCAACAGATAGTCGAACTATCAGATAGTTGAACTATCCAAGCAGATAGTCGAACTATCAAAGAAGAACAGATAGTCGACCTATCAACAGATAGTCGAGCTATCACAGAAAACAGATAGTCGACCTATCAACAGATAGTCAAACTATCAGATAGTTGTACTATCCAAGCAGATAGTCGAACTATCAAAGAAAACAGATAGTCGACTTATCAAACAGATAGTCGAGCTATCATAGAAAGCAGATAGTCGACCTAACAAACACATAGTCGAACTATCAAAGCGGGCAGATAGTCGACCTATCAAGCAGATAGTCGAACTATCAGATAGTTGAACTATCCAAGCAGATAGTCGAACTATCAAACACAACAGATAGTCGACCTATCAAACAGATAGTCTAGCTATCAATGCAGACAGAACGTCGACCAACTGATAGACGATCGTCGATCAGCCGATAGACGATAGTCGAGCGGCGTTCGACCATAGTCGAATGAAAAACAACTTAACCAAATTTACATCTGGAAAAGTGACGCCTCTAAAACTAGAGCAACAAACTAAACAACTAACCTTTGACCATAGATAAATCTTGGGTCAAGAGACAGAAAGAGAAGACTGAATTCAAATCAAAACTTAGGGTACCAACAATCTCCCCCTATTTGAGTTAAGTCTCTCAACAATTAAAACATACAAAACTAATTACTGAAAATAAATAAAATGCATAAAGAGAAATAGCTAAGCAGATAACATCAATCAAACAGATAAACAATTAACTGTCAATCAATGAAATTTTAAGATGCTTCAGAGTTAGGTTTAGGATCAGAAGAGCTAGAAACAAAAGTAATCTTTCTAGAGGGATCTAGAGCTTCTTTTCTCGACAACTTTAGGTCTTGTTCTCCAATGATTTTCAATTCTGTCGCTCTTGGGACAACTGCCTCAGGATGCTTTTCCATGTACTTTGAAGGATCAAATATCTCAGGTCTAACCTGGAATTTATCGAGCTCCTTCATTCTGAATTTTGACATTGTGGTCAATCCTACAGTGTCTTTTCCTTCTGCCTTTGCTTTCTTAATTTGAGCTGCTCCAACAAGTTCAAGAAAATGAGCCATCCTAAAATTAGGATCAAGCTCTGGGCTTTCATATACATTCTCAGAAGATGTATCAACTGGTTCTTTATCCTGAATAACTAGATAAGAAGGAGGAGCAGACTTAGCAAATATCTTGCTAGAATTTTCAGATAAAATAGTTTGCTTACCTTTTGAAACAGCCTTCACAGAATGATCTGGCTTAGGAGAGGTTGAGCTTTTGAGTTCTTTAGAATGAGGAGGAGAAAATGTTGGTCTTTTATACACCACCTCCTTTACTTGTTCCTTAACAGCATCAAGCCTTTGATAGCCAGTTTGAGTTTTACCTTGATGTCCTTGTGAACTTCTCTTTTGAGCTGACTGAGATGGCTTGAACCTTTCAGACTGAGCAGCAGGGTTTGCAGATAAGTTTCCTGAGGCTCCTGCACTGGGAGGTGGAGGAGGAGGACCTCTAGGAGTCCATCTTGGGACAGGAGAGTCATACCTCTTTGACTTCTTCCTTTGCTTCTGCTGATTCTTAGAGAAAGCCATCCAGTGCTGGAAATCTTTTGATTTAGGGTCAATTCCTTTCAGGATATAGTAAGGAGTATCATCATCAGAATCAATTTCATCCTCAGAATTAGAAGAAATGGGCAGATCATATGGATCAATTGCATCTTGTATAGCTCTTTCCTATTCCTTTAGAGCAGCTTTTTCTAATTCTTCTTCCATGGCATCCTGTGCCAGGAAAGCATCTAAATCCAAACCCGGGGAATCATCCCATACAGTAGACTTTTCAATTTGAGCATCTGCAGCCTTTTCTTGATGATCAGAAACTGTCATGGTGACCAGTTCTTCTTGCACTTCTAGCTGAGCTGGCTGAGCAGCCTCAGAAACTTGAGTAACTTGTTCTATTTCAGATTGAGCTTCTGGAGCTGGTTGGATAACAGGCTCTTGAACATCTAGTACTTCTTCCATTTTATCTGTAGTATTATGAATAAAATTTTTCTAAATGACATCTAATCATCCCTTCCAGATATTCCCATACAAGCATATCAGTTATTAAGTCTAAAAAGTAAGTGAAAGGGATACCTTCAGAATTGACCTTTGCGTGTCCTAACTCCCATAATTCATCTAGAAAGGAAGTGATAACTCCTTCTAAGTACAGGGCGACCAGGGGAGTAGAACATTCTTTTAAGCAAGCTTTGACAATAAATTCAGACTTCAACAATGCATTAGAAATTTCTTTTTCAAATAAAGGAGGAGGAGCTGAATCTTCTATTTCTTTCTCTGCCACTGCAGGAGGAACTGCTGGAGGGGAGGCCAAAGGCAGCTCAGAGACATCTTCATCAAGCATCTCCCCCTACCTGATTTCAGTAGATACTGAAACCAGGCCCCTAGAGGAAGAGGGCTCAGCAGACTTTGAGAGTGCCCGGATGGCAGCAGTCAAAGAGGAGATGGAGGAAGCAAGGGGAGCAATCGCCTCTTCAATCATGATTTTGATTGAGGGGGTAATTAACTCCACAATACTAGAGATAAATGCTGGAGTGATTTCAAAGGATGATGATGAAGGGGGAATCTCAGAGGATGGATGATCAGCAGGAATGGTGTATTCATGATGAATTGGAGAATGAACTGGAGATGGAGAGTGAGCTGGAGATGGATGAGTGGATGCAGGGTGATCAATGTGATTAGAAGAAGAAGGAATTAGAGAATGAAGAGGAGTAGAAATCTCAGAAACCAACAAATCAAAACTGGGTTGAGAGATCCCAGCAAGATGAGACGGGAGAGGAGATGCAAGATGAGAAGCAGAAGGTCGTACTTCAATTGAAGTTGATGGAACTTAAACTGAAGTAGACGACAAAGCAGATGAAGAAGATGGAAGGGAGAGGTTTGCTGAGCCAGCTTCTTGTAGGGGAGGAGTGACTGAGGCAGTCCTGGTGCTCTCAGATATAGCTGGAGTAACCCCTATGGGAGCGGGCTTCAGAAAAGTTCTTTTCCACTTGGAGAACAGGGATGGATCCATCTTCTTGCTGGCGTTTATGGAGGTAGCAGCTGAAACTAACAGATGGGGATATTTCTCCTTCAGAAAAATCCCAACTACCCTACCCAGGGTAACTTCTTTCTTGCTGTTCTTTTTCCTGATCAAATCAAACAGAACTCCTGCCCAATTAATCTGTTTCTTATTCACAATTGCACACATCAGTGCAAACTGCTGCCTTGTAATATTGTCGTGGGCAGAGTGCTTTCCCAGTAGCACTTTTCCGACTATTTCAGCAAGAAAATTAATCTTAAACGGAAAATTTACTTTAAGCAGCTTAGAGGGAATGCCTTCGGCATATCCCAGCTCTGTCAGCATTCTCCCAAACTCTGGGGTATCTTGCTCGAACTCTTCTTCCCCATTTATCAATCCAAATATTTCAGTTAAAATAGCGGGAGTCAATGTTACCTCTTCTCGGCCAATAGTTCCGGTCATAGAATCATCATTTGAGGACGAAGTAAATGCCCATTCTTTGATCTCTTGAATATTTATCTTTATCCTGGAGGACATGAGCTTCTCTAACCCTTGATCTTTGCACAGATTAAGAATTTCCACTATTCCAGATTCGCAGCAGCTGAAGGAATCGAAATCTAAACTGAATCCTGCATCGAACTTCACTACTGTCAAGAGAGATGGAGAAATCGCCATCGAAAGGGCTGGAGAAGACAAGGGAGAGACGGCGAGGACGAAGCGGCAGGAATCACAAGACAAAGAGCAAGCGGGAAGTCGGAATGCGAAAAGACGCTCTCCGTCGACGATAAAAGCAACTATCTCTTAACCTAGGTCGACCATCGGCTTTATATTAAAACAACGATCATCGATCTATTTAAAAGATACTGGAGACGATGGTCGAACGGTCGTTTGACGATCGGTCCTGAAGTAGAGTAGTCGATCAATCGTTCGACTATTTCTGTCTTCACAAACAGCAAGCTGTCGTCAACCATAGATCGACGATAGGCTCGACCTGTTCGACTATCTTCGAACGCCGGTCGACGATCTTCAAGCAGATAAGCTATCATCAACCAAAGGTCGACGATAGGCTTGATCCGATCGACTATCTTCGAACGTCGTTCGACGATCTTCAAACAAGTTTCAACAAGGCAGACGTCACACTTAGTCTCTTCCATTAATCATGCCTAGTTGAACCAAAAAGAACAGATGCTTCTGTTCATCTAAGGGCTTGGTGAATATATCACCTCTCTGAAGGTCTGTGGATATGAACTCAAGGCTGATCTTGTTCTTTTCCACACAATCTCTCAGGAAATGGTGTCGGATCTCAATGTGTTTCGTTCTAGAGTGGTGCACTGGATTTTGTGCAATAGAGATAGCACTGGTACTATCACACATGATTTTTGTGTTCTTGTGTGAGTACCCATAATCCAAAAGCTGATTTTGTATCCACAGGATCTGTGAACAACAACTAGCAGCTGCTATATATTCAGCTTCTGTAGTTGAAGTTGAGACAGAAGCCTGCTTCTTACAGAACCAAGAGACCAATCTCTCTCCCAGGAACTGGCAAGTTCCTGAGGTACTTTTCCTGTCAACTCGACAACCAGCATAATCAGAATCAGAATATCCAATTAATTCAAATTTTGACTCAGCTGGATACCAAAGTCCTAGATTTGGACATCCCTTCAGGTATCTCAAGATTCTCTTGAGAAGAATCAGATGAGATTCCTTGGGGTTGACCTGGAATCTAGCACAAAGGCATGTAGCAAACATTATGTCTGACCTACTTGCAGTTAAATACAATAGGGAACCAACAATGACCCTATAATTCTTTTGATCAACAGGCTTTCCCTGATCATCAGAATCTATAACTACATTAGTAGCCATAGGTGTATGCATTGCTGAAGCATCAGCCATCCCAAACTTCTTTACCAATTCCTTGGCATATTTGGACTGGGAGATGAAGATGCCATCAGCATCTTGCTTTACTTGGAGACCAAGAAAGTAAGACAGCTCACCCATACTACTCATCTCAAACTTGGAATGCATCAAGTTAGAGAACTTTTTTGCATAGTTTGGGATCAGTGGAACCAAAAATAATGTCATCCACATATACTTGAACTAACAGGATTGTGTCCTTGTGGTGCTTGACGAAAAGGGTTCTATCAACTACTCCCCTAACAAAGTTGTGTTCTAACAGGAAACTAGCTAGAGTCTCATACCAGGCTCTTGGTGCTTGTTTGAGTCCATAAAGAGCTTTTTGCAACTTGAAAACATGTGAGGGCTGAGTTGAAGAAACAAACCCAGGTGGTTGTTCAACAAATACCTCTTCCTTTAGCTCACCATTTAGAAAAGCACTTTTGACATCCATCTGAAAAACTTTAAACTCCATATAGGCTGCATAGGCTAGAAAGATTCTTATTGTCTCTAGCCTTGCAACAGGAGCAAAGGTTTGGTCATAATCTATACCTTCCTCCTGTCTGTAGCCCTGAGCTACAAGCCTAGCTTTGTTCCTTATAATGATTCCATTTGCATCCAACTTGTTTCTATACACCCACTTGGTGCCTATGATCAGTTGGCCTTTAGGTCGTGGAACCAAAGTCCAGACTTTACATCTCTCAAACTGATTGAGTTCCTCTTGCATAGCAATGATCCAGTGGGGATCTAGCTCAGCATCTTTAATGGTGAGGGGCTCAATCTGTGAAAGGAAACAAGCATGCATCACATCCTGTCTTAACTGATGTCTTGTTTGAACACCAGCTGATATGTCTCCTATCGCTTGAGATGTAGGATGATCTCTAAGTGTGACACCATCAGCAGGTGGGATGTGATCTTCAACAATAGTTGGGATTAATTCCTCAGGAGGAATTTGATCTACTATTGGTGGAACAACAACAATTTCTGCAAGGTATTCATCACTGTCTGATTTAGTGATATGAAGAGTTGAAAGATGGAGAATCTCTTGAGTGACATCTTTGCTAGATTCTGGTACCTGTAATGAACTTGAGGAAGGGGAAGTTTCCTTCTCCTTGTAAAACATTTGAGATTCATCAAAAGACACATGAACAAACTCTTCAATTTTAGAAGATGATTTATTAAATACCCTATAAGTTTTGCTTACTTGGGAATATCCAAGAAAAATTCCCATTGAAGCTTTTGCTTCAAATTTTCTAAGGTATTCTTTATTATTATTATGAATATAAACTACACAACCAAATACTCTAAAATAATTTATTTTAGGTTTCTTTCCTTTAAGCAACTCATAAGGAGTTTTACACTTAAGCTTGTGTATCAAACTTCTATTCAAGACATAGTTGGCTGTACTAACAGCTTCTGCCCAATAGGAAAGAGGCATATTAGCATCTGTCAACAATGTGCTAGCAGCTTTAATTAGTGTTCTGTTTTTCCTTTCAACTACCCCATTTTGTCGGGGAGTTCTAGGAGCTGAGAAGCTATGTTTGATACCTTCTCTCTCACAGAATTCTTGCATGAGAAGAGAGTCAAACTCAGTACCATGATCACTTCTGATCAAGGTCACATGAGTAGAGTACTCAGTCTGCACACATAATAGAAAATCTGTAAGGGCTTTGAAGTTATCAGCCTTAGTTCTCAAAAAGAACACCCAAGTGAACCTAGAGAAGTCATCTACAATGACTAGGGTGTAATACTTCCCTCCTAAACTCTGTACATTTATTGGGCCAAATAGGTCCAAATGTAATAAATACAGGATTTGATAGTTTTACTTTCAAGACACCTAAACACCTAGAGGGGGGGGGGGGTGAATAGGTTCTAAAGCTTGTTAACACTTTTTGGCAGAATTCAATTACAGAATTAAAACACACAGCACAACAGTCACAGAAATTTAATCATCACAGATTGCACACTGTTTTATAGAGGTTCCCCAAGGTCTGGGTACATCCACTTTCCCCCTTCACCTATCTAGCAGTATGCTAGATTCGGCCAAACTTCCTCTCTACTCAGATCCACAGATCCTACAGCTCAGAACCTGAAAAGGTTCCTACAACTCAGGCTCAACAGCCCTACCTCAGCCTTATCACAAAGCCTACAACTCAGAGAAGAACCTTCTCCTACACTCAGGCAAACAGCCCTACCACTCAGAGATCAACTCTCCTACACTCAGCCTTTATAACACAGGCTTACAACTCAGATCTGTATTGAGAGATCCTACAGAAATTAGAAAAGAAGTTTTTAATGTCTTGCCTTTGTTGAGAGAGAAAAGAATAAGACAAATCTTGATCAGCTGATGAAATCAACTGAATCTGAGCTTTCTTCAAAGCTTCTTGAATCTGAACTTAGCTGAGTTGATTTCCAAACAGCTTCTTGAGAAACTAATGATGGCTTCCTTCTTCTTCTTCAAGAGGCTGGATCCCTCTCTATCCAACACCTTTGATGATACTTCTGAATTCTTGAAAGAACTCTACTTAGACAGATCCTGAGATCGTCTTCTTAAATCTTCTGATGAAGATCTTCTTTTGTGTATTACTCCTTCTTGATTTGATTTCTCAAATTGATTGCCAAAATTCTTAATCTCCCCTTTTTTTTCTCTCTGAATCTGTCTATTTATAGATCTTCTTCATGGTAACCGGCTGATCCGGTTTCTAACTGACTTCTGACAAGTCTGACAACATCAGTTAACCGGTTGTAACCCAAAGTTATCAAGTCTTCAAACAGATCCTGTGCCTTAGTCTTGGACAGCAAAGTGTTGAGACAGACTGTCAGAAAGTGTCGAGACCAACTGTCTATATGTGTCGACACAAGTGACTTTGGTGTCGACACAGCATTTGATGATGTCAACTAGTTTGCCTTTAAGTCAACACTGCTTCTTCAGAACTTCATCTTGAGAATGAGTCAACACAGAGAATTTGTGTCGACTCAACACTTCATCTTTCTTCAGAAAATAACTTGGTCTTGACTTGGCAGTGTGTCGACACAAGTCCTGCGTGTCGACACAGTTGTTGTAGATTCAGAACTCAGTATGTGTCGACTCTGCCTTCAGGTGTCGACATAGTTGAGGTCGACAATCTTTCTGTGAGTCGACACTGCTTCCCAGTATCGACACAAATGTGGTCGACTATCTTTCTGTGAGTCGACACTGCTTCTCAGTGTCGACACAAATGTGGTCGACTATCTTTCTGTGAGTCGACACTGCTTCCCAGTGTCGACACAAATGTGGTCGACTATCTTTCTGTGAGTCGACACTGCTTCCTTCAAGTGTCGACACAATTATTCTGAAGTGTCGACACAATTTCTTCAGGTGTCGACATATGGACTTAGAATAATTTCCTGTATTCTTTAATACTTCTTCACCTGCACATGTCAACTTAAAGCAACATCAAATACACCTTGATGTATATCATTAAGCTAAGTTAGGCTTCTTCAAATCAGGTACACATTTTCCAATGTACCCAACAATCTCCCCCTATTTGGAGAAGTCATAACTCTTTTAGTTAATGATATACACCATTTATAACAAATATAATATGATGATGTATGACATTACAAAAATACTTAATATAAACAAAATATTAACAATTCATCACAGAGTGAACATGAATATATGATTCCAAACAAAATTTTGTTTATAACTTGGTAATGTTTGATTACAGATGTTTACATTGAATGATTAAACAAAACATTACAAAACACTTTTGAAAGAACTTAGAACTAAGACTGATCAGGCTCTTTTATGACAATTCCTTTGCCAGATTGGATTTGAGCCTTCACAGGAGCTTCAGCAACTTCAGCTGGCTTCTTGCCTTTTAGCTCAGCTTTCTTCTGTGCTTCTTCCTTGAGCTTTTGCCTTTCAAAGTAATGAAAGGGCTTTGGAAAGTACTTGCTCGGCTCCTGAGCATCTGGTGGCAGCCTTCCCAGCTTGGCTTTTCTCCTGAACTGTACAATGGCTTCCTGCCTAGCTTCATACTTTTGCCATTCCATTTCATTATATCACTTTCCTCTTTCATGTACTTTGTCCTTTACAGCCTTCCATGCAGTTAGTATAATATTTCTTGAAGTAGGGCTCCACTGCTCAAAATCTGGCTTAAGTTCAGCCTGCTCTCTAAATCTTTTCTTTGATAGTAGAGCATCTTGCTGTTCTTGCAAGTTGGCATCAGGCTTATCAATTTTTTCAATAACAACCTTGGTAACCTCCTTTGGAGGACTATACATATCCTGAACTTGCTGATCAATCATATCAAAATCAGGAGGAGGGTAAATGACTTGGGCAATCTCAGGTTGATTGCCTTCAAGTAGACCTGTTTAAATTCCGGACTCAGCCACCATAACATCATCACACAAAGGTGGATATCCCAATGTGGCTCGAATACTATTTGTCACCCATTTGGTGTGCTCTGAGCCAGCATGAACTAACAACCTCTCCCCCTTTATGACTTCTCTGCTAATATGATCTCTTAGATCATTCTTTTGAAATCTGATCTGGCCATCTAGATAATTTACACCTTCTTTAAAATATGGTTTCAATTTTTGTAGTTTGTCAGATATGTCCTTCTGAGATGTAGTGATGACAGTCTTAACTGATTCAATGGCTTCTTGAAGTTTCTTATCAAACTCTTCCATCTCCTTTGCTCTTGCTTCAGTCATCCCTGCAGTAGCCTCTGTGAACTTTTCAAGAATTTCATGGTGAGAGTCAGTCAAATTATCATTCATCCTTAGCTGATTTTCCAAAACATAACCTTGCTTTAAAGCAATATCATCCACTTTAGTGAGGATAGACTGCTGTTGTTTAGCCAAAAACACTACAATATTACCTCCCTTATGGAAGCAATCTGTCATCTCCTTCTTATTCATATTTACTTCAAATCTAATAGATTTAATATCTTGAGTCAAGTCAAATTGAAGGGATTTATTGCTCTCATCAACATACTTTTCAACAGATAATCTGTGTTCATCCAACTTAACTTGCAAGTCTATCATAAACTTGTCATAATTAAAGTCAGAAGGAGATTGGAGAGGTGTAGTTTATAGAGTCTGCTTATAGCTTTTGCTCCTTCTCTTAAAGACCATGAGCTTTTTCTTCTTAGCCAGTCTGGCTTCTTCATTCTCAGAATCAGATGAACTTTCAATTTGAACTCTGTCAGGAGAAGTAGGAGGAATATCTGTCTCAGTGCCATGTTGTTCAGCCTCAACATGCACAGGCTCCCCCTCAACTACTTGCTCCTTCTCAACTCCTTGTTCTTTCTCAGCTTCTTGTTCTATCTCCATATCTAGTGCCTTCTCATTTTCTTGCTCCTCCTCTATTCTATCACTAGTAATTTCAATATTAGGAAATAACTCATCTAGAGTGTATTCCTTATGAGCTTGAACAGATGTTGAATCATTAAGATCTGCAATATTCAAATCTTTTGATAAATCAATTTGTTCTTCCTCTTGCACTTGTTCAGACATTTGCACCTCCTGCACTTGTTCAGTATGTGGAATTTCCTGGGTAGGAGAATGTACTCGCTCCCCCTGTACCTGTGCAGGAGAAAAAATATTAGGAATGTCCTTGGCAGGAAAACTCACTTGCTTTCCCTTTACCTGTTCTGAAGTAGATACATTCTGGGCAGGAGAGTGAGCTTGCTCCCCCTGCATTTGGGAAGGAATGGTTTCATCTTGAACAGACTCAGGCTGATCTTCAACCTGCTTTCTCACTTGCTCTTCTTGATGCTGGGCAGTGCCTAGATCATGTACAGGGGATCTCACAGGGGTGTCCTGCCTATTCTCATCAGGCATATCTTTAGACAGCACCCTATCCCACCCTGAAAATAATCTTATATCCATTTTCCTCATGTGATTAATTTTTGTCCCAGGCAGTTGTTGCATAACCTCAGGGATCACTTTAGTCAGGTATAAACTCACAATCCTAGCCAGATTTGGCTTCTTTATTACTTCCTTGATCTTATCAAATACTACAGCTGACCAGTTAGTTGGTATTGTAAATACAATTCTGGTCATTAGGCTGAACATATAGGCTGAAATCCTATCATGTCCACCTGGTTTGCACAAAATTACTTTCCCAACTACTTCAGACAAAAAATTTCCTTGTTGATTCATTCCTTTTCTGTTGAAAGCAGCTCCAATCTTCAGGGTTGGATCCAATCCACACCATTGGAGAGCCTCCCTTGACTTAGAAGCTGGGACCTCTTCTTCATTCTCAACTATAGGCAATTGTAGAATCTCTCTCAAACTTCTTGGTGTGATTTTCACCTTTATACCATGAACTGTGGATTTTATCTTGAGACCAGCTGAATCCACTGATGCAGAGGTAAAGAATTCAAGCACCTCCTTCTTCCATATCTTTGAAGGTTCAGAAACTAGAAACTCTATTTCAGATTCAGAGATTAGAGTTATAACCCTTTGAATATCTGTCGGGGCATCAGCAAAGGCATTGCGTACCAACTCATATCCTTCGTTGATGTTATCTTCCACCTTTGGTGCCATTGATCAGACGAGAAAGCTGGAGAGAAGAGAGAGAGAGAATGTCGACACAGGGTTTCAGTCTCGAAAACCTTGTAAGCGTGTCGACAGAATAAGTTCTTGACCTATTTATTCCTTCTATTGAAAGAAGATCAAAAGGCGGGCAAAACAGTCTATAAGTGTCGACACAGATGGAGTGTGTCGACACAAACTTCTATTGTCTTGACAGCAAGTCTGTCTACTATTTGTCGACACCAATTGTGGATATGTCGACACCTGAGAGACATAGTAGAGCATCAGAAATTCTGTGTCGACTCTTAGGATAAGTGTCGACACAAAATTTGTAAGTGTCGACACCACTATTCTGGTGAAGTCGACACTACATTCCTGGATGAGTCGACTATTTGATTCTTAAGTGTCGACACAAATTCTCTGTGTCGACACATATTCTCTGACTAGTCGACATGACTTTACTGAGTCGACACATTTTCACTGAATGTGTCGACACAATTTTACTTAGCCAATTTCTGTTTTTGTCAATACCACTTGATAATCTAATGCCACTTGTAAGTTTGTTGATAACCTAATCAATGGTCAGCATGCTTAATTCAATTTTAAATTTATTGAATTTTGTTTCATCCAGTGGCTTAGTAAATACATCTGCTATTTGATAATCTGTTTTAACAAATTCCAATGAGATGTCTTCTCTTTCTACATGTTTTCTAAGAAAATGGTATTTAATTTCTATATGCTTAGTTCTATTATGAGAAACAGGATTATTAGCAATAGAAATTGAACTCTTAGAATCACACAAAAGAGGTGTTCTACTTACTTGAATACCATAATCTTTAAGCTGATGTTGTATCCACAATAGCTGTGCACAGCAGCTGCCAACAGCAACATATTCTGACTCAGCTGTGGATATTGCCACACTGGTCTGCTTCTTACTACTCCATGATATCAATCTTCCTCCCAAGAATTGACATGTACCTGTTGTACTCTTTCTATCCTCTCTACAGCCTGCAAAGTCTGCATCTGAATAATCTGTTAGTAGAAAATCTCTATTCCTAGGGTACCAAAGGCCTAGATTAGGTGTGCCCTTAAGATATCTCAGAATCCTTTTGACTGCAGTATAATGAGATTCTTTAGGGCAGGCTTGGTACCTAGCATAGACACATGTAGCATACATAATATCTGGTCTACTAGCAGTGAGATATAGTAGAGAGCCAACTATCCCTCTATACAAAGATTCATCAACAGGTTTACCTGCATCATCTTTACATATAGGCATACTTGTTCCCATAGGAGTTCTCATAGTGGAGGATGACTCCATACCATACTTCTTAATTAATTCTTTGGTGAACTTAGACTGGGATATGGACATGCCATCTTCAGTCTGTCTTACTTGGAGTCCCAAGAAGAACTTAAGTTCCCCCATACTGCTCATCTCAAACTTCCCTTGCATAAGTTTGGCAAACTTTTTACAAAGGTTGTTTTCAGTAGATCCAAAGATTATGTCATCAACATAGATCTGAACTAAGATGATCTTACCTTTGGATTCCCTAAGGAATAGAGTTTTGTCTATTTTTCCTCTTGAGAATTTATTCTCAATAAGGAAAGTAGACAGGGTTTCATACCAAGCCCTTGGGGCTTGCTTTAACCCATACAAAGCATTCCTAAGCTTATAGACATAATCTGGTTTAAGAGGATCTACAAATCCTGATGGCTGCTCTACATAGACTTCCTCTTTTAAATCACCATTCAGGAATGCTGATTTCACATCCATCTGGTACACTCTGAAGTTTTGATAGGCTGCATAGGCAAGGAACATTCTGATTGCCTCCAGCCTTGCTACTGGGGCAAAGGTTTGATCAAAGTCAATCCCTTCTTCCTGCCTGTATCCTTTTGTAACCAATCTTGCTTTATTCTTCACTATTATTCCACTCTCATCCAATTTGTTCCTATAAATCCACTTTGTGCCAATTATGTTGTGGCCTCTTGGTTTAGGAACAAGCTCCCAGACATTGCACCTTCTGAATTGATTCAGCTCCTCTTGCATAGCATCAGTCCAGTACTGGTCTTGGATGGCTTCTTCAAACTTCTTAGGCTCCACTTGAGACAGGAAACTTGAATGCAGGTTTGTGCTTTGATTTCTGCTTCTAGTTTGCACTCCCTGTCTTGGATCACCTATAATCTGATCAGCTGGATGATCTCTTAAATGTCTTGTAGCTGGAGGAAGGTTCCTTTCTGGTTGAACATCTCCAGCTCCTTCTTCATGCTGAACCTCTTGGTTTTCATCAGCATCTATTGAGTTTTGTACTCCCCCTGGACAGTAGCCTTCATTTTCCAATGCTCCATCTTCCTTTGATGCTTCAGCAATGGAGAGCTTGTCCATTCTTTTGCTTATACCTGTTGAATCATTTGATCTACAAGACAACTCACAGTTGATTAATCTTGTTTCATCAAACACAACATGTACAGATTCTTCAACAACTTGAGTAGTCAAGTTGAAGACTATATATGCCTTACTATTTATGCTGTACCCAACAAATATCCCATCTTGGGATTTGGCAGCAAACTTAGTTAGGTATGTCTTGCCATTGTTAAGTATATAGCATTTATAACCAAAGATCCTGAAGTAGGATAGATTTGGTTTTCTACCTTTCATAATCTCATAGGGAGTCTTTTTGTGGTTCTTGGTGATAGAAGCCCTATTGATCACATGACATGCAGTGTTAACTGCCTCAGCCCAGAAATATTCTGGAAGAGAGGTGTCACTCAATAGAGTTCTACCAGCTTCAATTAATGTTCTATTCTTTTTTTCAGCAATGCCATTTTGCTGTGGTGTTCTAGGTGAGGAGAACTCTTGGAAAATCCCAAAGTCTTCACATAACTTTGTCATGCTTTCAGATTGAAACTCAGTACCATGGTCACTTCTGATTTTGACCACTGTACTATTCAGTTCATTCTGAATCTGCTTCACAAAATTAAGTAAGACACTTGGGGTTTCTGATTTCTGTCTCAGAAAAAATACCCATGTAAATCTAGAATAGTCATCGACAACCACAAAAGTGTAGACCTTCCTACCTAGACTATGAACTGGCATAGGACCAAAAAGATCCATATGCAAGAGGTATAAGCACCTCACAGAATCCTTATTTTCAAGGTTATGAAAGGAGGATTTTGTCTGCTTGCCCTTTTAACAAGCTGAGCATATCCCTTCCTTTATACACTTAACTTGAGGACCATTCCTTACTAACACTTTGCCAAAGAGTTGGCCAATTGTCTTGTAGTTAAGATGAGCCAATCTCTTGTGCCACTTGACACAATGAGAAGCATTATCATCAGCTACAAGACAGATGGAAGAAGCCTTGCTCTTACATACAAAATTAAGACAATATACATTTCTCTTCCTATATCCAGTCAATATGATCTCTTGATCACTTGACCTTTTGATATGACATCCATCCTTAACAAATGAAATGTCATATCCTAAATCACTCAGCTGGCTTATGTTTATTAGATTGTGTTTCAAACCTTTTACATAAGCCACTTGGGTGATAGTAATTAGGTTAGTAGAAATGTTACCAAACCCTTTGATGATTCCTTTTTCAGATCCACCAAAGATCACTTTAGGTCCATCTTTGACAATGTATACTCCTTCAGCAGCCCCTTTGTTCCAGTCATGTGCCTGGAATAACCACTGTCCAAGTACCATATAGGGGCATGGCCACTTGGACTTTCCTGCAATACAGATTTACTTACCCTTAGAACCCAAGTAAGTCTTGGGTCCTTGGTTCAGGTTAGCATTAAAAAAGCTACCATTATCTCTTCTAACAGGTAGACTATTATTCTTTCTAACACTTGTGTTATGCCAGCAGTCTAATGCAAAATGGCCTCTCTTGCCACAACACCAACATTCAAACTTATTGTATCTAGTTCTAGATACACCCTTGACAGAGGAATTTCTGTCCATTGTTGGTGCTGCAGCAGCTTCACCCACTGATTTCTTATAACCATTGGGTTTATGAACATAGATAGGCCTGTTGGCATTTACACCCTTGTTTATCAGAACATTAGTCTTAAAATGACCATGAATATCTTCATGATCATATTGGTTAGAAGGCACTTGCACCTTTCTAAACTTAATAGGGACTGAAAAGTTCAGTGGCTTGACATGAGCTTTGCCTTTCCTCTTGAATTGGGCTGCCCTGGGGTTACCTTTGAATCCTAATCCTGCCTTACCCTTTTGAGTAATAAATTCATCTATCAAGGGTAAGACAGACTTTGGCTTAGAGTAACTTGCCACTAACTCCTTTTCTATACTTAGTCTGGCCTCCAGACTCTTCACTTGATCATTGGTATAATTGATTGTGCCCATCTGAATAATGGTTATATTCTTTAGTTTGGCAATTTCATTTAACTTCTGATCAATTACTTTTTCAAACTCAGTTGCAGATACCTTTAGATCAGCAATTTCCTGAGCCTGAGATTTAACCAGGTTCTTGCTTTTCTTAAGGGCCTGTAATAAGTCCCCATACTTATCTATCAATTGATAGACATCTCCTTCAGATTCAGATGCATCTACATCACTTGATGCAGATGTAGCTGATTCTGCACTTGTACTATAAACAGATTTTATTGAAGGACATAGTACCTTACTAGGACCAGACTGATTCTGGTACATGTCTTCTTCTAATCCTGCCATCAGTCCCATGCACTGATGATCTTCTTGTTCATAGATGGAGTCTAGCAATTGCATGAACTCCTCTTCTTCAGTAGCAGCATACAGTCCAATATATGCTTCAGCTTCAGATTCTGATTCTGAAGTTGATTGATCTGTTAGGCTCTTTTCCTTCTTTGCAACAAAGGATTTTTCCTTCTTGCCCTTTTGATAAGTCTTCTTCTTGTCTGATGACTCCTTTCTCTTATCAGGACAGTCAGCCACTACATGTCCAGGCCTATTACAACAATAGCAGACAATCTTTGAAGTAGTGGCCTTGCTGGGCATTGTTCTGCTCTTCTCTTTCCTTGATGACTTTTTCTTCTGATAATAGTCATCAACTTGCTGTGATGAGGAGGGCCTAGACTTCCACTGCTTCTTCTTTAAGAATCTCTGGAATTGCCTTGTAAATGCAGCAAAATCTGCATCTGACTCACAGCTTTCTGAACCCTGATTATCTGAATTTTCAGAACTAACTTCTGCAACTTCCTTAGGAGGAGATGGTGATATCCTCCTATTCTTTCTAGTGGCTTCTACCTTAAAGGCCACTGTCTTCTCTCTATGCTCTCCTTTTGAATTCTTTTCCTCCTCCTTCCTCACCATAAGTTGCATTTCATAGGATAACAACTTTCCAAATAAGGTTGGAGGAGAAATCTCTGCCAGTTTAGCCACTTCTCTTATGGAAAAAATCTTTGTGTCCCAATCCTTTGTCAAGGATCTTAAGAATTTGTCATTCAGTTCATAGGTACTGAATGCTCTTCCATAGGACTTTAACTCATTCACAATTCTATAGAATTTCTTATAGCATTCAGTTATGCTATCAGTTTTTCCTTGTCTAAAACTTTCATATTCCTGGTTGAGCATAAACTTCCTATCCTGTCTTACTTCTTCAGATCCCTCCATGTAGACAATCAAGGTGTCCCACATCTCTTTGGAGGTCTTGCAGTGAATCAGATTTTGAAATGTAGAATCATCTATGGCACTCACAATAATATTCTGAGCTCTCTTGTCCAAGGTTGCCAAAAAGATTTCATCCTTGGTCATTTCAGAATAACTCTTTGGAGTTTAAATATTAGCATCAAGAACTGATACCTTCATTGGAATGAAGGGTCCTTCCTGAACTGTGATGTATATCCTTGGGTCAGATGCTTCCATGAACAATCTGACTCTTTCTTTCCAAATTCCAAAGATTTCCTTCCTGCAGATGGGTAACTTCATTGACCCTAACTCCTTGTGATTTTCTCCAGAACCCATCTTCTTGAATCTTGATTCTGCATTTCAGATCTACCTCAGACTGTTAAGTCCTTTTTGAGGAACCTCCCTCTGATACCACTTGATAGTTTTACTTTCAAGACAACCTAAACACCTAGAGGGGGGGGGGGGGTGAATAGGTTCTAAAGCTTGTTAACACTTTTTGGCAGAATTCAATTACAGAATTAAAACACACAGCAGCAGTCACAGAAATTTAATCATCACAGATTGCATACTATTTTATAGTGGTTCCCCAAGGTCTGGGTACATCCACTTTCCCCCTTCACCTATCTAGTAGTATGCTAGATTCGGCCAAACTTCCTCTTTACTCAGATCCACAGATCCTACAGCTCAGAACCTGAAAAGGTTCCTACAACTCAGGCTCAATAGCCCTACCTCAGCCTTATCACAAAGCCTACAACTCATAGAAGAACCTTCTCCTACACTCAGGCAAACAGCCCTACCACTCAGAGATCAACTCTCCTACACTCAGCCTTTATAACACAGGCTTACAACTCAGATCTGTATTGACAGATCCTACAGAAATTAGAAAAGAAGTTTTTAATGTCTTGCTTTTGTTGAGAGAGAAAAGAACAAGACAAATCTTGATCAGCTGATGAAATCAACTGAATCTGAGCTTTCTTCAAAGCTTCTTGAATCTGAACTTAGCTGAGTTGATTTCCAAACAGCTTCTTGAGAAACTAATGATGGCTTCCTTCTTCTTCTTCAAGAGGCTGGATCCCTCTCTATCCAACACCTTTGATGATACTTCTGAATTCTTGAAAGAACTCTACTTAGACAGATCCTGAGATCGTCTTCTTAGATCTTCTGATGAAGATCTTCTTTTTTGTATTACTCCTTCTTGATTTGATTTCTCAAATTGATTGCCAAAATTCTTAATCTCCCCTTTTTTTTTCTCTCTGAATCTGTCTATTTATAGATCTTCTTCATGGTAACCGGCTGATCCGGTTTCTAACTAACTTCTGACAAGTCTGACAATATCAGTTAACCGGTTGCAACCCAAAGTTGTCAAGTCTTCAAACAGATCCTGTGCCTTAGTCTTGGACAGCAAAGTGTTGAGACAGACTGTCAGAAAGTGTCGAGACCAACTGTCTATATGTGTCGACACAAGTGACTTTGGTGTCGACACAGCCTTTGATGATGTCAACTAGTTTGCCTTTAAGTCGACACTGCTTCTTCAGAACTTCATCTTGAGAATGAGTCGACACAGAGAATTTGTGTCGACTCAACACTTCATCTTTCTTCAGAAAATAACTTGGTCTTGATTTGGCAGTGTGTCGACACAAGTCCTGTGTGTCGACACAGTTGTTGTAGATTCAGAACTCAGTATGTGTCGACTCTGCCTTCAGGTGTCGACATAGTTGAGGTCGACAATCTTTCTGTGAGTCGACACTGCTTTCCAGTGTCGACACAAATGTGGTCGACTATCTTTATGTGAGTCGACACTGCTTCCCAGTGTCGACACAAATGTGGTCGACTATCTTTCTATGAGTCGACACTGCTTCCCAGTGTCGACACAAATGTGGTCGACTATCTTTCTGTGAGTCGACACTGCTTCCTTCAAGTGTCGACACAATTATTCTGAAGTGTCGACACAATTTCTTCAGGTGTCGACATATAGACTTAGAATAATTTCCTGTATTCTTTAATACTTCTTCACCTGCACATGTCAACTTAAAGCAACATCAAATACACCTTGATGTATATCATTAAGCTAAGTTAGGCTTCTTCAAATCAGGTACACATTTTCCAATGTACCCAACATGATTCTAGGAGAATCACTTTTATTTACTGATTTAAATGAATTCTTGGTTTGCTTGCCTAATTGACAAGCCTTGCATAGCTCTCCTTCTTGTAGGGGCAAGAAGGTAAACCTCTAACAAGGTTGTGTTTAGATAACCTAGATATATTCTTGAGGTTAACATGGCTAAGCCTTTTATGCCATAAAGTATTGTTATTGGTTACTTCATTAAATAAGCAGATTTCAGAGTGAGTTGAGTTAAAATCTACTAAGTAAATATTACCTTGTCTAATACCTACTAATACAACATTATTATTTAAAGTAATATTACAAAGAGAGTTAGAGAATGATACCTGGTATCCAGCATCACATAACTGACTTACTGAAATGAGATTATTCTTCAGTCCAGTTACATAAGCAACTCTCTTGAATGTTACAGCTCCAATTGTCATCCTGCCATAGCCTTCAGTTTGACTACAGCTTGAATCTCCAAAGATCACCTTTGGGCCGAGCTTTGCCTTGAACCTTGACAGATGTTCTTTATTTCCTGTCATATGCTTGGAGCAACCACTATCCAAATACCACTTATTTTGAGTGATAGGATAGGTCTTTACCTGTAGAAAAGTAAGTTAAACATTATGGACCCAGGTAACCTTGGGTCCCTTGTTTTTCACATAAGAAAAACTGGAAATAAATGAATACGCAGGTTGAGGGTGATAACCTAACGAGTAAGATCTCCTAGGTGGGATTCTCCATGCAGATGATGGGTCAATGAACCTAGGGTTTCTATTTTCATTCTGGTTTCTAAAGTTCTGGGTGAAGTTTTGAAATTCTTGTTGAAAACGTCGATCAGCGTTCGACGATGGGTGCCCAGATCGTCGATCTCCGTTCGACCATTGGGCCTGCGATCGTCGAGCAGCGTTCGACGCTCTTTGTATTTCCTTAAATTTTTGTTTTCTTTTCTCTCTCTTAGCTTTATTTAAAGCTTTATTAACTTGATTAACTTGCTCAGTGTTCTTTATTCCACTAGATGAAATAAAATTCACTGGAGTTGAAAGTTGGTTTTTAAGAATGATTGGGGGTTCACTAGAAGAAGCTCCTAAGCCTAATTTGTTATTGCCTGACCTAGTGTTAGACATGCTGGTTATTTCAAGCAACTTAAGGCTTCTACCATTCAGAGATTCTTCTAACCTTTTTGACTTAGCTAATTCATTCTTAAGGAATTTTATTTCTTCACTAGAATTAGTGAGTTCTGCTGTTAACCTAATGTTTTCATTAGAAATTAATTCAGATTCAGCTAGTTTAATTCTAAGCTCTTTTATTTCCTTTTCAGAACTAATTAAATCTAAACATAAAGATTTAAATTCTGATTTAAATTCATTAGATGTAAAGTCGTAAGAAGACAATACCTCATCTTCAGTTGGCATTTCTTCATCAGAATCTGAACTCTCTGCAGCTGAGTGATTGCTGTAGGCATCACTTGCCATCAGGCAAACTTCCTTTGCCTTCTTTTCTTCTTCATCCTCACTGGAGCTTGAGGAGGAAGATTCCTCATCAGAATCGCTCCAGGTTTCAGCAACAAAGCCTCTCTCCTTCTTTTTGTTCTTGTAGGAGGATGGCTTGGAATGCTTCCTGTGCTGATCCTTGTCTTTCCTTTTCTCTTTATTCTTTTCCTCTGGACAATCTGGAAGAATATGTTCAGGCTTCCTGCAACCATAGCAGATTATTTCTTTAGAAGGAGTACGATCATACCTTGGTTTATCTTCATACTTTGAAGATTTCTTTCTGAATTCTTTCCTTCCCATCTTGAGAAACCTTTTGGCAAATAATACCATCAGTTCCTCATTGGACTGGCTTCCTTCAGAAGCATCAGCAACTTTGAGAGCAAGGGTTTGCTCTTTTCTTGTAGGAGTTGGGGTCTTTGCTTCAGCCTCAGCTTCCCTGGACTTCAGCACTTGCTCAAAAGACTTGAGCTTGCCGAGAAGGGCTTCTGTTGAGATTTCTGTTGTGCTTCTGGCCTCCTTGATAGGCCAGATCCTCAGATCCCATGTGCTAGGGAAGCACATAAGAATCTTATCATTGACCTCTGTCAATGAAATATCCTTATCAAGAGTCCTCAGCTCATTGATGATTGAGCTGAGCCTTGTGTACATTGCTTCAACTGATTCAGCATCAGTTTTCTTGAAATTCTCATACTGGGAGATAAGGTTGGACCTTCTGTCCTTCCTTTCATCAGCTGAACTAGCTACAATCTGGTTCAGTGTATCCCACATTGCTTTTGCTGAGGAGCAGTCAGCAACCTTCTGGAATACTTCATCAGACATTGTCTGAGCCAGAATGTTCATTGCCTTAGCATCTGCTATCTTTGCCTTTTTGTATTCATCATTGTAATCTGTAGGAGGCACTGCACTCATATCAGTTGATGATGAAGCAGTAGCTGCAGCAGGTGCTCTTGGTGGTCCTGTCAAAATAGAAGCAAAAATACTCTCATCAATAGAGTTCATATATAATTTAATCCTTGCCTTCCAGATGCTGAACTTAGCTAAGTTGCATGCTGGAGGTCTGGTGCTAGAGTAATCCTTGGACTGGGCCATGATAGTGAAAGTGAATATCTATAAGCCTTGGTATCTATCAGGATCTTGTGACTTAGGTGTTAGCCTATTCAGTCAGACAACCTGGCTCTGATACCAATTGAAAGAAAAGTGGATAGATACTACTCTAGAGGGGGGGGGGGGTGAATAGAGTAATCAAAAATTGCACTAGCAAAGTTGACTGTCTACTCAACTCCCTTGGAGTTAATTTGCGGAATGAAGGTTATAGATATTTGAGATGAAACCCTAAAGCCTAACACAAGTGATGTGCATAAAAGGCAGCCAACTGTAATTACAGTTAAGGCTTGGAATCCTAAATAGCAACTAGCAATCCTAGTTAAAATCTAATCACAGCCAATCAACACAGAGAATTAATTAAACAATCCAGACGACATAAGGAATTTATAGTGGTTCCCCAAACAACTTGAGTACGTCCACTCTTCTACCAACAAGGTAGGAATCCACTCAGGTTTTTGATCAGGTGCCCTGCCACCAACAAGATCTGCTGCAGGTAGATCTAGAGACCCTTTAGACTTTTGATCAGGTGTCTAAAAACCAACACAGGTTTTTGATCAGGTGCCCTGCCACCAAGGGATACTTTTGAAGGGAGTAATAACCCTTTACAGGAGGGGGAAAGGAGGTTAAGATGTCTTCTCTATTTTACAATAGATTAGAGAAGCACAAGAACTTGCACTGAGCTAGAAAGCTCTAAAGAGTCAAGGCTCCCCCTGGCTAAAAGAATGTCCAGGTGAAGTCTTGCTTCAGTGCAGAAACACTTCAGAAAAACTGAAGGAAAAAGCTACAAGAAGATAAATAATATGAAATAAAATTTCTTCTTTAGGTAGCTATCTTCTTCTTCTTCTTCTTCAAAAAGCTCTGAGTGAAGATCTTCCTAGAGGCAGGAGAACTCAGGTTGAAGACGAGTGAAGAGCTAAAACTTCTTCTCAGTTAGATGTGAATGAGCTGAGAGCAGTTGGAAACTGTAAGTTATAAGCTTGAATGCTGCTGTTAGCTTTTTTGTATATCAGAACTAGTTGATTTCTTTCTCCAAAGAAGTCTTTATATAGCAGCAGCAACAACGACTCTTACTTGAGTTTGAATCTTGTCTTCTACTGAACTCTGCAAGCTGGGCTGCAAAAAGCATAAAGCAAAATAAAATACTGCAGACAGATATCCTATAAGAGGATAAAGCTTTCTAAGAAGCTGCAAATAACTCTGATGAAATATTACAAGAGAAAGTCATATCAGAAAAGACTCTTTACAGCAAAGGAAGACTTTTTGAGTCTAACGGCTATAAAGGGCAGCCTGGCAGATAAAGCAAAAATCATATCTCAGCTAATAAGACAAACAACTTTGTCAGAAAAAGATTAGCTCATGCATAAGGAATGGAATAGATATTGCATAGAAATATTATCATAATTTATTCAAATAATCTTTTATAAAATATGCCAAAATAAATATGAAATTAATCACATCATAGAAGATGACAAAATTACTCAAAACATACAGCAAAACGTCGAACGACCCTCGGAGATCGTCGACCTAAGCACAGAGATTGTCGACCTATCAGATAGATAGTCGAACGATCCAGATAGTCGAACCATCAAAGAAGATAGTCGAACTACCATAACAGATAGTCGAACTATCACAACAGATAGTCGAGCTATCAGACAAAACAGATAGTCGACCTATCAACAGATAGTCGAACTATCAGATAGTTGAACTATCCAAGCAGATAGTTGAACTATCAAAGAAGAACAGATAGTCGACCTATCAACAGATAGTCGAGCTATCACAAAAATCAGATAGTCGACCTATAATAGATAGTCGAACTATCAGATAGTTGAACTATCCAAGCAGATAGTCGAACTATCAAAGAAAACAGATAGTCGACCTATCAAACAGATAGTCGAGCTATCACAGAAAGCAGATAGTCGACCTAACAAATAGATAGTCGAACTATCAAAGCGGACAGATAGTCGACCTATCAAGCAGATAGTCGAACTATCAGATAGTTGAACTATCCAAGAAGATAGTCGAACTATCAAACACAACAGATAGTCGACCTATCAAACAGATAGTCGAGCTATCAACGCAGACAGAACGTCGACCAACTGATAGACGATCGTCGATCAGCCGATAGACGATAGTCGAGCGGCGTTCGACCATAGTCGAACGAAAAACAACTTAACCAAATTTACATCTGGAAAAGTGATGCCTCTAAAACTAGAGCAACAAACTAAACAACTAACCTTTGACCATAGATAAATCTTGGGTCAAGAGACAGAAAGAGAAGACTGAGCTCAAATCAAAACCTAGGGTACCAACAATGTGTCGAGATCTTTGAAGGAGCAGCATCGAGACTAGAAACAAAGTTGTGTCGACACATGGTATTTGAGTCGACAACAGCTGTGTCGACATTCAGGTCTAGGGTCAACACACTTAGATTTGAAGTGCTGACATTAGTAGAAGGGCTTTGTCGACACACAGGACTTGTGTCGACTTACAGAGTTTGAGTCTACATCAGTTGTGTCGACAGTTTCTTTAGTATGTCTACACATTCTACAAAGGCAGTATAGAGACTGAATGAAGAGTTGTGTCGACAGCTTCTGAAGTGTGTCAATAACATCAAAGGAGTTGTGTCGATACATTCTACAAAAGCTTTGTTGATAGTTTCTGAAGTTTGTCGACAACACTAAAGGAAGTGTGTCGACACCCGGGTAGTTGTGTCAACACATACTTCATCTGTGTCGACACATACTATCCTGGTTTCTCGACACATTCAGCTAAGTTAAATAACTCTAAGTGCCAAATCTCAAGACTGAAGACTTGACAGCTGTCAGAATTGTCAAGGCCTGTTAGACATGTCAAAACTGTCAGATGTCAGTCAACTACCGGATCAGCCAGGTTCCTCTGGTGTGATCTATAAATAGAGCCGAGCTATCAGAGAAAAATAACACAGTGAGACTGAGAGAAAATATAGAGGGAAACCAAGAAGAAGGAGGATTACTCCAAGAAGAATTCACAGAATTCTATACAGCAACAAGATTCTTATTCTAAATTAGAGAAGGGGACATCATCTCATTAGATCTGTCAGTGTTTGCAGAATTAAGTCCGCAAAAATGAAGAAGCTCAGTCTACATCAACTTCTCAAGAAGATTCAACCTAGGTTCTCTCTTTCAAGAAGCTTTGAATAAGCTAAGTAAGGTTGAATCTGATTCATTGCAGCAATGGTCTGAAGAAAGCAGATTAATGAAGATCTGATCAAGATTCCCTCACCCCTCTTTCTCTCTATCTAGGTGAAGGAAGAAAGTAACTCTTTATACAATTTTCTGTAAGATCTATTTTTAGATCTGAGTGTAAAAGATTTCAATCTCTAATTTGTAAGCCTGTAATTATACAGGCTGAGGTAGGGCTGTTTGCCTGAGGTAGGAGATTAAGTTCTCTGAGTTGTAGGCCTGGTGATAAGGGTTGAGGTAGGGCATGATAGCCTGAGTGATAGGAGTGTGGATTCACTCTGAGGTAGGGTTCTTGGGAAGAGCTTGAGTTGTAGGACTTGTTGAAGTCTGAGCTGTAGGATCCAGTTTGGGTTCTGAGTTGTAAGATCTGAGGATCTGAGAAGGTGGAAGGGAGTTTGGCTGAATCTAGTGTATTGCTAGATAGACAAAGGGGGAAAGTGGATGTACCCATCTCTTAGGGAACAACTATAAATCTGTGTGTCTGCTGTGATTGGTTTATTGTGTGCTGTGGTTGTTATAGAATTTTAGCTATACTGTGAATAATTAATTATCTGCCCAAGTGAAAAAGAATTGAACCTATTCACCCCCTCTAGGTGTTTAGACATTCTTGAAATCAATTCTTTCACATTGAGTGATGTTGCTCCACTCGATGCTCTCGGCGCCCTCCTGGCTTCGGCGTTGAGTGATGTTGCTCCACTCGACGCTCTCGGCGCCCTCCTGGCTATGGCGTTGAGTGATGCTTCTCCACTCGAAGCCCTTTGGTCTTTTGGCTCCTGCTTGGGGTAAGCAGGCCAACTTGCACTCTCCCCAGAGGCATTCGAAAAGTAGTAGGCAAGTAGGGCTAGCCGAGCCTACACTCGCCAAAGGCCGAGGAGAAACGGCGAGTGCTAGCTCCACCGAGCACTCGCTGCCCCGGGCGAGTGTGTGTTTTTGAGGACGACTTGCCCAATGAACTATGATGTATTTTTACCATTTTGCCCCCACTGGCCTGCCAATATCCCGTTAAAACAGCAAAATTACACTGTTGGCAGACCCAGTTGGGCTGCACATAGCTGTTTGGAACAGCGGAGGTTTGCTATTTGCAGGCCGTTTTCAGAAGTCTATAAATAGGACCCAAGGGGTACCTCAGAAGGCATGCTCACTTCTCCCAGTCTTCTAGCACTTTCTGAGGTTGCCTTAGCTCAGCTTTTGCCTAAGGAAGGGAAGTGCTCTAAGATCTTCCTGGTGTGTGGTGGGACCTCCACGCCGAGCCCTTTGGTTAGTTCCCTTTTCTTTTCCTTTGTCATTTGGTTCGCAGGAGAGAAGTAGGTGTGCGATCACGCCTTCCCCAAGGGTGAACTCCACAGATACCGAATTTTTGGTTTCAACATTTTGGTGCGGTGAGCGTGGATAGTGGTCAACACAGAAAATCTTTGGCGAGCTCAATGACTGGAGGAGAAGGACAAGGCTCGGATAGGTCCGACTCACCACCCCCTCTCCATCTCGCCATGGTGGGGATGTTCGAAGAATTCAGGCAGGAGGTACTCGGCCTTATCAGGTTCACACTTGGCGTGCGTGCCGAGAGCTCGACTCCGGCAGCACCTGTACTTGCGGTCCCGACCCTTAGCGAAGATTCCCCCAGCAGCTACAATGCCATCTTCGGGCGACCCCTCATTAGTGCCTTCCACTGCGTCCCCTCATCCTTCCACAAATGCCTGAAGTTCAGCGTTAAGGGGATCCAGGTCCGGGTCTAGGGCAACCCCAAGGTGGCAAGGGAATGCTACGTCACTGCCGTGAACTCCATCTCTTAGCAGGAGGGAGCCAAGGATATGGAGCGGAGGATGGAGGAGGTGGAGCAAGAGGCCGTGGAGAAGTGATGGAGGTAGAGGAGAGCTGTATCCGGGAGGAGGTGGCAGGAGTCTAGGAGGATTTTTCGAGGTGATGGCCGTAGAGGGAGTGGTGGAAGCTGAGGAGGTTCATGTCCCGGAGGAAGTGGATGTTGAAGAATGGGGTGAGCAGTCTAGGCTGGAGGTTGCGGAGGAGGTAACGGAGATGGAGGTTCTCATGCTTGGAGGCAGGGTGGAGAAAGTCCGCATCAGCGGGGGGCTGACCCCAGAGGCCCAGGGCAGTATGCAGAAGTGCATCCAGAAAAATGTGGGCGTCTTCGTATGGATCGCAGCGGAGATGCCAGGGATCAATGAAGACGTTGCCTTCCACCGCCTCAATATGGACTCAGAGGCCCGCCCCATCCAAAAAAAGAGGTCTGTTGCGGACAAGCTGGTTGAGCCCATCAGGTAGGAGGTGGCCAAACTCCTCAAAGCCGGCTTTGTATCCAAAATACAGTACCCCGACTAGGTCTCCAATGTAGTTATGGTCAAAAAAAGGAGACGGTCGGTGGTGTATGCGTGTCGACTTTTCTTTACTTAATAAATCATGCCCTAAGGACTATTATCCCTTGCCTCAGATCGACGAGCTGGTTGACTCAGCCATTGGTTTTCCTGTAATGAGTTTTTTAGATGCATTTTTAGGTTACCACCAGATCAAGATGCACCCCCCGAAATCAAAGATGTCTCCTTCATCACGAGGGATGGGCGCTACTGCTACAAAATGATGCCCTTTAGGCTAAAAAATGTAGGGGCGACATACGAGAAGATGATGGATAGAGTCTTCTGAGAATAGAAGGGGAGGAACCTGGAGGTGTATGTAGATAAACTCATGATCAAGAGTCAAGACGTGGACTCTCACCTCCGGGACCTAGAGGAAACCTTCACCACCTTGCACAAGTACAAGATGAGGCTGAATCCCTTGAAGTGTGTCTTCGGGGCAAACAGGGGCAAGTTCCCGGGGCACCTTCTCACCCCCGCAGGGGTGGAGCTAAATCCTGACAAGGTCTGAGCGATCATGGAGTTGGGATTGCCTTGAAGAGCTAAAGAGGTGCAGCGGTTGATGATGCGTTGAACGACAAGTGTACCGGTCGCACAAGTAATATAAAATGGGTGAATTTTCCCAAGTATCGATCTCTCAAGGAACACAGTAAGGTGGAGTTAATTTTAAGGAGGACTGGAGATTGAAGTCCTTAGTTCGAGGTTACAAAGGGGGTTTTGATTAGCTGCGGATAAAGAAAGTAAAATACTATAAACTACTCCTATGCAACGCCGCTATGCGATGCTTCGCCAGGCAGGATGGAAGACTACACGGGTCGCTATGCACTGAATCGCTGGGCGGATGGACGAGTAGGCTTGCGGATGAGGTGGTGAGACTGACAGAATGAGGGTCATGAGCACCTCTTCACTATGCACACCTTTAGCAATCGCTAGAGCGACAGTACCAACTATGGTGGCGGATGGAAACAAAGGCACACTTCAAGCAAATAACAAAAATATAAAATCATATGGACATGATTGCATGCAAACATTTTACAAACTAAACACACTTCATCAAATACAAGAGATTAAACTACACTATCAACAATAAAAGAAGAAGAGAGTGCGAAATCGACCAGATCCGAAGTCTTCCCGAGGATTCACGGTAGGATTCGCCGAGTTGTCAATCCGCGTCCTAGCTCGGTCCTCAATTGCGCCCGGGGTAGAGGAGGCTGTCACTAATTACCAATGGACCCGTCTTCCTCGTGCCACGATCAGGTGGCAGATGGCACAAAATCCTCCGAGCTTGATGGTGAAAGCTAGGTCAAACCTTTCTTGAAGCTCGAGGATGAAGGAGGAGGCCGAGAGGAAACTCCGGCTTGAATTTGGCATTGAAAGCTTGCCCCGAGCCTCTCTCCTTGGTGGAAGATGAAGGGCGGAGCTTTGCCCTAAAACGGCGGAAGGAATGGTGGGAGAAAAATCTGTCTGTAAATAGAGGAAAATCTGCGCTTAAATAGAAGCAGGTCAAAAAATAGTCACGCACGGTTTGGCGCATGACCATGCACTAACCATACATTATTAACTTCCAGGCCAGGCTTGCGGATGAAGATGCGTTGACCCGTGTATTTTACTTGTACATGGGCACTTCCGCCCGTGCGTGAAGGAAATTGCACGGGTAAACACAGAGCGCAGGAAAACAAGATAATACAGGGGAACCATGCGTTTTACTCGGCACGGGCGCATATGCCCGTGCGTGAAGGAAACACACGATTAACCTTAGAAAGCTGAAATTCATAGAAATATATGCAGACCGTGCGACTCCTTCTTGCACAGTTTGGCCAAAACTGTGCGGGAACAACAACGCATGGGTAACCACAGACATCCCCAGAATTGCTGTGTATAACACACGATTAATCTCAAACCGTGCGTGAACAAATTAGCACGACCGTGCGTTTTACACAGAACCTAGAAATGGAATCCGGGACGTCCCGACTACCTGCACAACAATGAAACCAAGCTGGAGCACAAGCTCCTAACACAAAATGCAAACAAAACCAAACAGAAATAGCCATGGGGAGCACCATGTACATACCCCCAACAACAAAATACGCAATTGCACACCCTTGGGCTAGAATAATGCACAATGGGTTCAATGACCGAACGATGCAAATATAACCAATAACTGGTTGAAATGCAGTGCATGAGTGAGAAAACCAGCCCAGATGAGTCCAAAAAACCTAGAAATATCAGACTCATCACACCACGAGACTTAAACATTTGCTCATCCTGAGCAAATCATCTCTCCGTGAACTAGAAAACAGCTAGCTGGCTTAGTAATTTCAAAATACTATATTACGAGTAATCGAAAATAGCATGAGCATATAAAATATAATATATACTATTTTTATTTATACTACGAAGTTTATAAATTTCGACAAGCGTAAATAAGTATTGTAACTACTCAAAAATAGAATCCTGGAGAATCGTTCGGTCATGCGTAGGAAGAAAGTAGGTAGGCCACTCAGTTGATCATTGCCAAATACCGGGACTCAGGATCACCTCCAAAGAAATCCATCAATGTCGGGGACCATACGCTTGCCCGTTCACACTCTCTCCACGATGCTAGTTTGACTCAAGTCTGAATCCGTAGGACTTTAGGGTAGAAATGGGGCTTGGGTTTCGGTGAGGTAAACAAAGATAAAAAAGAAGGCTACACACCTAACCCAAATGAGCTCAACAAAAAGATATCCTCTTGCCAACAAAACATGTAGGTACACCAAACCACCAGACTTAAACTTGAAAACACGTGCGTGTGCACCGCCTATCACCACAAAATCTCAAATAGAATTTTCAATTACACATTTTATTTTCATTTTTCTTTTTCACAATTCATTTATATATATATATATATATATATATTTCAAATCATCTTTTTATTTTAACAATTTAAGCAAATAAAAACTTTGGAGCACGTCCACATATTCACAAGGAATATCACCACATCAACACCCCAAAATGAAAATGTAAAACACTAAAGCTCAACTTGGGTGTGCGACTAGGATCATTTATGATGCTTTGGTGAAATAATAGTGGAGCTGAATCAAAAGAAGGGGTAGGCACAACGCGGCTAGCGAGGATAAGATGTTAGGAATGGTACAAAGCTCAACCGGGCCAAAATGATGGCCTACATCACGCTCGCGCTTAACTAACCATGCACCAATGCTTCGAGAGTAGCTTGGGGAAAGTTCTTAGCCACCGAGAAAGATGATACTTCCTCCCGAATCAAACAATATGAGGCTAATGACGGCTACACACATTCCTACACTACCGTTTGAATACTCCAGATTCAACACTTTTGAGTAGTACAAATTGATAGTTTTACTTTCAAGACTACCTAAACACCTAGAGGGGGGGGGGGGGTGAATAGGTTCTAATGCTTGTTCTCACTTTTAGGCAGAATATAATAACTGAATTAAATCACACAGCACAGCAATCACAGAAATTCATACAACACAGATTGCACACAGTTTTATAGTGGTTCCCCAAGGTCTGGGTACATCCACTTTCCCCCCTTCACCTATCTAGCAGTGTGCTAGATTCAGCCAAACTTCCTTTTTAACTCAGATCAGCAGATCCTACAGCTCAGAACCTGGAAAGGTTCCTACAACTCAGGCTAATCAGCCCTACCTCAACCTAGCCACAAGGCCTATAACTCAGAGAAAAACTTTCTCCTACACTCAGGCAACACAGCCCTACCACTCAGAGATCAACTCTCCTACACTCAGCCTTTATAATTTAGGCTTACAACTCAGATCTACCTTAATAGATCCTACAGAAATTAGAAAAGAGTTTTACAGAATTTTGTCCTAGATGAGAGAGTAAGGACAGGACAATACTTGATTAGCTGATGGATGAAATCAACTGAATCTTAGCTTTCTTCAAAGCTTCTTGAATCTGAACTAGCTGAGTTGATTTCCAAACAGCTTCTTGAGAAACTTGTAACAGCTTCCTTCTTGATCTTCAAATGGCTGGATCCCTCTCTATCCAATCCCTTT
The DNA here is from genome assembly GCA_039513925.1 of Platanthera zijinensis. Lineage (NCBI taxonomy): Eukaryota > Viridiplantae > Streptophyta > Magnoliopsida > Asparagales > Orchidaceae > Platanthera > Platanthera zijinensis. The sequence continues at coordinate 116,529,247 of CM077089.1, read as the reverse complement.
GATACTTCTTCAAAATTCTTGAACGAATTCTCCTTAGACAGATCCTGATAGGTTGAACCCTTCAGAATGTCTTCTTAGATCTTCTGATGAAGATCTTCTTCCGTGCCTTGCACTTTCTTGATCAGTTTGTATGTGTGTTTCTTCTTAAATCAATCTCTTTTTTTATTTTTATTTGCCTTCTGAATCTGTCTATTTATAGACCTTCTTCATGGTAACCGGCTGATCCGGTTTCTAACTGTCTTCTGACAAGTCTGACAGCTTCATATAAACTGTTGCAACCCACAAATGTCAAGTCTTCAAACAGATCCTTAGCCTTTGTCTTGATCAGCAAAGTGTCGAGACTGACTGTCAGAAAGTGTCGAGACCATCTGTCTATGTGTCGACACAAGTTACTTTGGTGTCGACACAGCTTCTTCAGACCTTCATCTTGAGGATGAGTCGACACTGAGAATTTGTGTCGACTCAAGCACTTCATCATTCTTCAGGAAATGACTTGGTCTAGACTTGCAGTGTGTCGACATAAGTCCTGTGTGTCGACACAGTTGTTATAGATTCAGAACATAGTATGTGTCGACACTACCTTCAGGTGTCGACACAGCTTTTGTCGACTCTGCCAATATGTGTCGACTCTGTCTTCTGGTGTCGACACAAATATCGTCGACCCTGCCAATATGTGTCGACTCTGCCTCAATGTGTTGACACTGCCTTCTAGTGTCGACTCTGCCTCAATGTGTCGACACTACCTTCTGGTGTTGACTCTGCCTCAATGTGTCGACACAGCTTCCCAGTGTTGATACAGCTGTTGTCGACTCTACTTCTGTAAGTCGACACTGCTTCCCAGTGTCGACACAAATGTGGTCGACTATTTTTCTCTGTGTCGACAGAGTCTTCTTCAAGTGTCGACACAATTCTTCTGAAGTGTCGACATAGCTTTTTCTGGTGTCGACACATGGACTTAGAATAATTTCCTGTACTTTTAGTACTTTCTTAATCTGCACATGTCAACTATAAATAACATCAAATACACCTTGATGTATATCATAAAGCTAAGTTAGGCTTCTTCAAATCAGGTATACATTTTCCAATGTACCCAACAATCTCCCCCTATTTGGAGAAGTCATAACCCTTTTAGCTAATGATATACACCATTTAAAAAATATAATATGATGATGTATATAAGCATGACATTACAGGAATACTTTAATAAACAAAACATACAGCAAATTCATCACAGAATAAAGATGAACATTAATAAATGATTACAGAACAATGTTTTGTTTATAACTTGGAAATGTTTGTTACAGATGTTTATATTGAATGACTTAACAAAACATTACAAAACAATTGAAAGGACTGGTAAGTTTAAGCTAAGACTGATCAAGCTCTCTTATGACAATTCCTTTGCCAGATTGAATTTGAGTCTTCACAGCTGGTTCAGCAACCTCAGCAGGCTTCTTGCCTTTCAGATCAGCTTTCTTCTGAGCTTCTTCCTTGAGCCTTTGCCTTTCAAAGTAGTGAAAGGGCTTTGGAAAATATTTGCTTGGCTCCTGAGTATCTGGTGGTAGCCTCCCCATCTTGGCTTTTCTTCTATATTGAACTATAGCCTCCTGCCTAGCTTCATACTTTTGCCATTCAATCTCATTATACCACTTTCCTCTTTCATGGACTTGATCCTTTACAACCTTCCATGCTGTCAGTATAATGTTTCTTGAAGTGGGACTCCATTGCTCAAAGTCAGGCCTAAGTTCAGCTTGCTCTCTAAATCTTTTCTTGGACAGTAGAGCATCTTGTTGTGCTTTCAAACTTGCATCAGGCTTATCAACTTTCTCAATAACAACATTTGTAACCTCCTGTGGAGGACTATACATAGCCTGTACTTGCTGATTAATCATATCAAAATCTGCAGGGGGGTAAATGACTTGGGCAACCTCAGGTTGATTGCCTTCAAGTAAACCTTGTTGAATTCCTGACTCAGCCACCATATCATCATCACATAAAGGTGGATATCCCAATGTGGCTCGAATACTATTAGTCACCCATTTGGTGTGTTCTGAGCCAGCATGAACTAATAATCTCTCCCCCTTTAGGACTTCTCTTTCAATATGGTCTTTGAGATCATCCTTCTGAAATTTGATCTGGCCATCAAGATAATTCACACCCTCTTTAAAATATGGTTTCAATTTTTGAAGCTTAGTAGATATCTCTGTCTGAGAGGTTGTGATAGCAGTTTGAACTGAATCTAAGGCATCCTTGAGTTTCTTATCAAAATCTACCATCTCTTGTGCTCTTGCTTCAGTCATCCCTGTAACACTCTTTTTCAACTTATCAAGAATTTCATGGTGAGATTCAGCCAGATTCTCATTCATTCTCAGCTGATTTTCTAGAACATAACCTTGCTTTAGTGCAATATCATCTACCTTGGTAAGAATTGACTGCTGTTGTTTAGCCAAAAATACTACAACATTACCTCCCTTATGGAAGCAATCTGTCATTTCCTTTTTGTTCAAGTTAACTTCAAATCTGATTGATTTAATATCCTGAGCTAAGTCAAACTGAAGTGACTTATTATTCTCATCAACATATTTTTCCACAACCAATCTGTGTTCATCCAACTTAACTTGCAAGTCCACCATGAACTTATTATAATCAAAAGAAGCAGGAGTTTGGTGACTTGCAGTTTGGAGAGCTTGCTTATAGGTTTGGCTTCTTCTCTTGAAGACTATAAGCTTCCTTTTCTTTGCCTCTTTGGCTTCTGCAGTCTCAGATTCTGAAGGGCTGTCAATCTGAACTTGTTCATGAGAAGGAGCAGAAATTTCTGCCTCAGTGACATGTTGTTCAACCTCAACATTCACAGGCACCCCCTCAACAAATTGCTCCTCAGCAACAACTAGCTCTTTCTCAACCTCTTGTTCTTTCTCAACCTCTTGCTCTACCTCTATTTCATCAGCAATTCCATCACCAGCAATTCCATCATTAACAATTCCATCATTAGCAATTCCATCATTAGGAAACAACTCATCTAGAGTGAATTCCTGCTGAGCTGGAGCAGAAGATGAGACATCTAGATCAGCTATATTCAGATCTTCTGGTAGGTTTTCCCTTTCTACCTCTTGGACTTGTTCAGAAATGTTCTCCCCCTACACCTGTTCAGTATTGGGAATGTCCTGGGCAGGAGAATAACCTTGCTCCCCCTACACCTGAGCTGGATCAGTAATATCCTGAGTAGGAGAATGAACTTGCTCCCCCTGCTCCTATGCAGGTAATGTTTCTTTCTTGACTAGAGTTGCTCCAGACTGATCTTCACCCCGTTCTCTCACTTGATCTCCTTGATGTTGTTCAGTACTTTGCTCATGTCAAGGTGACATCTCAGTTATGTCTTGCCTGACCTCTTCAGGCATCTCTTTGGATAGTACTCTATCCCACCTTGAGAATAATCTCATGTCCATCTTTCTCATGTGATTGATCTTAGTCCCTGATATCTGTTGTAGGACTTCTGGAATCACTCCAACCAAGTATAAACTCAAAATCCTAGCCAGATTTGGCTTCTTAAGTCCTTCCTTGATCTTATCAAATACAACTGCTGACCAGTCAGTTGGAATTTTAAAAACAATTCTTGTCATAAGGCAGAACATATAGGCTGATACCCTATCATGTCCTCCAGGTTTGCACAAAATCACCTTTCCAACTATCTCAGACAGAAATTTGCCCTGGTGATTCATTCCTTTTCTATTGATGGCTGCTCCAATCTTTATGGTTGGATCCAACCCACACCATTGGAGAGCCTCTCTTGTCTTAGAGGCTGGAACCTCTTCTTCATTCTCAATGCTTGGCAATTGAAGAATTTGTCTTAAACTCCGTAGAGTAAGTTTGACCTTGGTGCCACGAACTGTGGATTTGATCTTGAGTCCAGAAGAATCCACTGATGCAGAAGTGTAAAATTCAAGTACCTCCTTCTTCCAGATCTTCGTTGGTTCAGAAACCAGAAATTCCAATCCATTTTCAGCAATAAGGGAAATCACTTGTTTGAATTCTGGTGCGGCGGTGTCGAACGCAGCCCTAACCAGCTCATATCCTTCATTCACGTTATCTTCAACCTTAGGCGCCATTGAATCAGTCGAGAAAGCTTGAGAGAAGGAGAGAGAATGTCGACACAGGGTTTTAGTCTCGAAAACCTTGTGAGCGTGTCGACAGAATACGTTCTTGACCTATTTATACCCTCTAAAGAAAGAAGATCAAAAGTCGGGCAAAAACAATCTAAATGTGTCGACACAGATGGAATGTGTCGACACAAACTTCTATTGTCTCGACAAACAATTCTGTCTACTATGTGTCGACACCAATTGAGGATATGTCGACACCTGAGATACATAGTAGAGCATCAGAAATTCTGTATCGACTCTTTGTTCAAGTGTCGACACAAAATCTGTAAGTGTCTACACCAATGTTCTGGTGAAGTCGACACTATATTTCTGGATGAGTCGACTATTTGACCCTTAAGTGTCGACACATATTATCTGTGTCGACACAATTTCTCTGACTAGTCGACCAGACTTCACTGAGTCGACACTTTATCACTATAAGTGTCGACACCATTTTACTTAGCCAATATTTGTTTGTTGATACCACTTGAAAGTTTATTGATATACTAGTCAATGGTCAGCATTCCTAATTCAATTTTAAATTTATTGAATTTTGTTTCATCCAGTGGCTTAGTAAATACATCTGCTATTTGATAATCTGTTTTAACAAATTCCAATGAGATGTCTTCTCTTTCTACATGCTCTCTAAGAAAATGATATTTGATTTCTATATGCTTAGTTCTACTATGAGAAACAGGGTTGTTAGCAATAGAAATAACACTCTTAGAATCACACAATAAAGGTGTTCTACTTACTTGAATACCATAATCCTTCAATTGATGCTGTATCCACAATAGCTGTGCACAGCAGCTTCCAGCAGCAACATATTCTGACTCAGCTGTGGATATTGCCACACTGGTCTGCTTCTTACTGCTCCATGATATCAGTCTTCCTCCCAAGAATTGACAAGTACCTGTAGTACTCTTTCTATCCTCTCTACAGCCTGCAAAATCTGCATCTGAATAACCTGTTAGTAGAAAATCTCTATTCCTAGGGTACCAAAGGCCTAGATTAGGTGTGCCCTTAAGATATCTCAGAATCCTTTTGACAGCGGTATAATGAGATTCTTTAGGGCAGGCTTGGTACCTAGCACAGACACATGTAGCATACATAATATCTGGTCTACTAGCAGTGAGATGTAGTAGAGAGCCAACTATTCCTCTATACAAAGATTCATCAACAGGTTTACCTGCATCATCTTTGCATATAGGCATACTTGTTCCCATAGGAGTTCTCATGGTGGAGGATAACTCCATACCATACTTCTTAATTAATTCCTTGGTGAACTTAGATTGGGATATGGACAAGCCATCTTCAGTCTGTCTTACTTGGAGTCCCAAGAAGAACATAAGTTCCCCCATACTGCTCATCTCAAACTTCCCTTGCATAAGTTTGGCAAACTTTTTGCAAAGGTTGTTCTTAGTAGATCCAAAGATTATGTCATCTACATAGAGCTGTACTAAGATGATCTTATCTTTAGATTCCCTAAGGAATAGAGTTTTATCTATTTTCCCTCTTGAGAATTTGTTCTCAATAAGGAAAGTAGACAGGGTTTCATACCAAGCCCTTGGGGCTTGCTTTAACCCATACAAAGCTTTCCTAAGCCTATAGACATAATCAGGTTTAAGAGGATCTACAAAACCTGATGGCTGCTCTACATAGACTTCCTCTTTTAGATCACCATTCAGGAATGCTGATTTCACATCCATCTGGTACACTTTGAAGTCTTGATATGCTGCATAGGCAAGGAACATTCTGATTGCCTCCAGCCTTGCTACTGGGGCAAATGTTTGATCAAAGTCAATCCCTTCTTCCTGCCTGTATCCTTTAGCAACCAACCTAGCTTTGTTCTTCACAATTATTCCACTCTCATCCAACTTGTTCCTATAGATCCATTTTGTGCCAATTATATTGTGGCCTTTTGGTTTAGGAACAAGCTCCCAGACATTGTACCTTCTGAATTGATTCAGCTCCTCTTGTATAGCATCAATCCAGTGTTGGTCTTGGATGGCTTCTTCAAACTTCTTAGGCTCCATTTGAGACAGGAAACTTGAATGCAGAACTGTGCTCAGATTTTTGCTTCTTGTCTGAACTCCCTGTCTTGGATCACCTATAATCTGATTAGCTGGATGATCTCTTAAATGTCTTGTAGCTGGAGGTAGATTCCCTTCTGGTTGAACATCTCCAGCTCCTACATCATGCTGTACCTCTTGGATTTCATCAGCTTCTATTGAGTCTTGTACTCCCCCTGGACAGTAGCCTTCATTTTCCAATGCTTCATCTGCATTTGATGCTTCTGAAATGGAAAGCTTGTCCATCCTTTTGCTTATACCTGTTGAATCATTTGATCTACAAGACAACTCATAGTTGATTAATCTTGTTTCATCAAATACAACATGTACAGACTCCTCTATAACTTGAGTAGTCAAGTTAAAGACCATATAGGCCTTACTATTTATGATGTACCCAACAAATATCCCATCTTAGAATTTGGCAGCAAACTTAGTCAGATATGACTTGCCATTGTTAAGTATATAGCACTTGCAACCAAAGATCCTGAAGTAGGATAGATTTGGTTTTTTACCTTTCATAATCTCATAGGGAGTCATTTTGTGGCTCTTGGTGATAGAAGCCCTATTGATCACATGACATGCAGTGTTTACTACCTCAGCCCAGAAATATTCTGGAATAGAGGTGTCACTCAATAGAGTTCTACCATCTTCAATTAATGTTCTATTCTTTCTTTCAGCAATGCCATTTTGCTGTGGTGTTCTAGGTGAGGAGAACTCTTGAAAATCCCAAAGTCTTCACATAATTTTGTCATGCTTTTAGATTGAAACTCAGTACCATGGTCACTTCTGATTTTGACCACTGTACAATTCAGTTCATTCTGAATTTGCTTCACAAAACTAAGTAAGACCCTTGGGGTTTCTGATTTCTGTCTCAGAAAGAACACCCATGTAAATCTAGAATAGTCATCTACAACCACAAAAGTGTATACCTTCCTACCTAGACTATGAACTGGTATAGGACCAAAAAGATCCATATGTAAGAGGTATATGCACCTCACAGAATCCTTGTTTTCAAGGCTATGAAAGGAGGATTTTGTTTTCTTGCCCTTTTGACAAGCAGAACATATCCCATCCTTTATACACTTAACTTGAGGACCATTCCTCACTAACTCTTTGCTAAAGAGTTGGCCAATTGTCTTGTAGTTAAGATGAGCCAATCTCTTGTGCCACTTGACACAATGAGATGCATTATCATCAGCTACAAGACAGATGGGAGAAACCATGTTCTCACATACAAAATTAAGACAATATACATTTCTCTTCCTATACCCAGTCAAAATGATCTCTTGATCACTTGACCTTTTGATATGACATCCATCCTTAACAAATGAAATGTCATATCCTAAATCACTCAGCTGGCTTATGCTTATCAGATTGTGTTTCAAACCTTTTATATAAGCCACTTGGGTAATAGTAATTAGGTTAGAAGAAATGTTACCAAACCCTTTGATGACTCCTCTTTCAGATCCACCAAAGATTACTTTAGGTCCATATTTGACAGATGTGTACTCCTTCAGCAGCCCCTTTGTTCCAGTCATGTGCCTGGAACATCCACTGTCTAAGTACCATATAGGGGCATGGCCACTTGGACTTTCCTGCAATACAAATTTACCTTCCCTTAGAACCCAAGTAAGTCTTGGGTCCTTGGTTCAGGTTAGCACCAACAAAACTACCAGCTGCTCTTCTAACTGGTAGACTATTGTTCTTTCTAACACTTGTGTTGTGCCAGCAGTCTAAGGTAAAATGGCCTCTCTTACCACAACACCAACATTCAAACTTGTTGTATCTAGATCTAGATACACCCTTGACAGAAGAATTTCTGTCCAGTGCTGGTGCTGCAACAGCTTCACCCACAGGTTTCTTATAACCATGGGGTTTATGAACATGAGTAGACCTGTTGGCATTTACACCTTTGTTTATCAGAACATTAGTCTTAATATGACCATGAATATTCTCAAGATCATATTTGTTAGAAGGCACTTGCACCTTTCTAAACTTAACAGGGACTGAAAGGTTTAGTGGCTGGATAGGAGCTTTGCCTTTTCCCTTGAATTGGGCAGCCCCGAGGTTACCTTTGAAGCCTAATCCTGCCTTACCCTTTTGAGCCACAAACTCATCTATCAAGGGTAAGACAGATTTTGGCTTTGAGTAACTAGCCACTAAATCTTTTTCTATTCTTAGTCTGGCCTCCAGACTCTTAACTTGATCATTAATATATCTGATTGTGCCCATCTGAATAATAGTTATATTTTTCAGTTTGGCAATCTCATTCAACTTTTGATCTATTACTTTTTCCAACTCAGTTGCATCAACCTTAAGATCAGCAATTTCCTGAGCCTGAGATTTGACTAGGTTCTTGCTTTTCTTAAGGGCCTGCAACAAGTCCCCATACTTATCTATCAACTGATAGACATCTCCTTCAGATTCAGATCCATCTACATCACTTGATGCAGATGAAGCTGATTCTGCACTAGTACTACAAACTAAATTTATAGAAGGACAATGTACCTTACTAGGACCAGACTGATTCTGGCACACGTCTTCTTCTGATCCAGCCATCAGTCCCATGCACTGATGGTCCTCTTGTTCATAGATGGAGTCCAGCAATTGCATAAACTCCTCTTCTTCAGTAGCAGCATACAATCCAATATATGCTTCAGCTTCAGATTCTGACTCTGAAGTTGATTGATCTGTAAGGCTCTTTTCCTTCTTTGCAACAAAAGATTTCTCCTTCTTGCCTTTCTGATGAGTCTTCTTCTTGTCTGATGACTCCTTTCTCTTATCAGGACAATCAGCCACTACATGTCCAGGCTTATTGCAACAATAGTAGACAATCTTTGATGTAGTGGCTTTGCTGGGCTTAGTTCTGTTCCTTTCCTTCCTTGATGACTTATTCTTCTGATAATAGTCATCAACTTGCTGTGATGTGGAGGGCCTAGACTTCCACTATGCTTCTTCTTCAAGAACCTCTGGAATTGCCATGTGAATGCAGCAAAGTCTGCATCTGAATCACGCCTCTCTGAACTCTGACTGTCTGAATTTTCAGAGTTAACTTCTGCAACTTCCTTAGGAGGAGATGAAAATATCCTCCTATTCTTTCTATTGGCTTCAGCCTTGAAGGCCACAGATTTTTCTCTATGCTCACCTTTTGAATTCTTTTCTTCCTCCTTCCTCACGATTAGTTGCATTTCATAAGATAGCAACTTTCCATACAAGGTTAGAGGAGAAATTTCTGCCAGTTTAGCCACTTCTCTTATGGCACAGATCTTGGTGTCCCAATCCTTTGTCAAGGATCTTAAGAATTTGTCATTCAGTTCATAGGTACTGAAGACTCTTCCATAGGACATTAATTCATTCACTATTCTGTAGAATTTCTTATAACATTCAGTTATGCTATCAGATTTTCCTTGTCTGAAACTTTCATACTCTTGGTTGAGCATAGACTTCCTATCATGTCTTACTTCTTCAGAACCCTCCATGTAGACAATCAAGGTGTCCCACATTTCTTTGGAGGTTTTGCAGTGAATCAAATTTTGGAATGTAGAATCATCTATGGCACTTACAATAATGTTCTGTGCTCTTTTATCCATGGTTGCCAAAATGATTTCATCCTTTGTCATTTCTGAATAACTCTTTGGAGTTTGGATATTTGCATCAAGAACTGATACCTTCATTGGAATGAAGGGGCCTTCCTGTACTGTAATGTATATCCTTGGGTTAGAAGCCTCCATGAACAATCTCACCCTTTCTTTCCAAATTCCAAAGATTTCTTTTCTACAGATTGGTAATTTCATTGACCCTAACTCCTTGTGATTCTCTCCAGAACCCATTTTCTTGAATCTTGATTCTGCCTTAGGGATCTTACTCAGACTGTTAAGTCCTTATTTGAGTAACCTCCCTCTGATACCACTTGATAGTTTTACTTTCAAGACTACGTAAACACCTAGAGGGGGGGGGGAATAGGTTCTAATGCTTGTTCTCACTTTTAGGCAGAATATAATAACTGAATTAAATCACACAGCACAGCAATCACAGAAATTCATACAACACAGATTGCACACAGTTTTATAGTGGTTCCCCAAGGTCTGGGTACATCCACTTTCCCCCCTTCACCTATCTAGCAGTGTGCTAGATTCGGCCAAACTTCCTCTTTAACTCAGATCAGCAGATCCTACAGCTCAAGAACCTGGAAAGGTTCCTACAACTCAGGCTAATCAGCCCTACCTCAGCCTAGCCACAAGGCCTACAACTCAGAGAAAAACTTTCTCCTACACTCAGGCAACACAGCCCTACCACTCAGAGATCAACTCTCCTACACTCAGCCTTTATAATTTAGGCTTACAACTCAGATCTACCTTTATAGATCCTACAAAAATTAGAAAAGAGTTTTATAGAATTTTGTCCTAGATGAGAGAGTAAGGACAGGACAATACTTGATTAGCTGATGGATGAAATCAACTGAATCTTAGCTTTCTTCAAAGCTTCTTGAATCTGAACTAGCTGAGTTGATTTCCAAACAGCTTCTTGAGAAACTTGTAACAGCTTCCTTCTTGATCTTCAAATGGCTGGATCCCTCTCTATCCAATCCCTTTGATACTTCTTCAGAATTATTGAACGAATTCTCCTTAGACAGATCCTGATAGGTTGAACCCTTCAGAATGTCTTCTTAGATCTTCTGATGAAGATCTTCTTCCGTGCCTTGCACTTTCTTGATCAGTTTGTATGTGTGTTTCTTCTTAAATCAATCTTTTTTTTTTATTTTTATTTGCCTTCTGAATCTGTCTATTTATAGACCTTCTTCATGGTAACCGGCTGATCCGGTTTCTAACTGTCTTCTGACAAGTCTGACAGCTTCAGATAAACTGTTGCAACCCACAGCTGTCAAGTCTTCAAACAGATCCTTAGCCTTTGTCTTGATCAGCAAAGTGTCGAGACTGACTGTCAGAAAGTGTCGAGACCATCTGTCTATATGTGTCGACACAAGTTACTTTGGTGTCGACACAGCTTCTTCAGACCTTCATCTTGAGGATGAGTCGACATTGAGAATTTGTGTCGACTCAAGCACTTCATCATTCTTCAGGAAATGACTTGGTCTAGACTTGCAGTGTGTCGACACAAGTCCTGTGTGTCGACACAGTTGTTATAGATTCAGAACATAGTATGTGTCGACACTGCCTTCAGGTGTCGACACAGCTTTTATCGACTCTACCAATATGTGTCGACTCTGTCTTCTGGTGTCGACACAACTATCGTCGACCCTGCCAATATGTGTCGACTCTGCCTCAATGTGTTGACACTGTCTTCTGGTGTCGACTCTGCCTCAATGTGTCGACACTGCCTTCTGGTGTCGACTCTGCCTCAATGTGTCGACACAGCTTCCCTAGTGTTGATACAGCTGTTGTCGACTCTACTTCTGTAAGTCGACACTGCTTCCCAGTGTCGACACAAATGTGGTCGACTATTTTTCTCTGTGTCGACACAGTCTTCTTCAAGTGTCGACACAATTCTTCTGAAGTGTCGACATAGCTTTTTCTGGTGTCAACACATGGACTTAGAATAATTTCCTGTACTTTTTGTACTTTCTTAATCTGCACATGTCAACTCAAAATAACATCAAATACACCTTGATGTATATCATAAAGCTAAGTTAGGCTTCTTCAAATCAGGTACACATTTTCCAATGTACCCAACACAAATAATATTTACAAATGCAGAAAATGTATAAATCTATGAGCATAAAGAAAAATTAAATCTATACTATTTTTTACACACCATGAGTACTCGATTAGGAGCACTGCACGAGTTTCACACTACTCTATCCTAAAATCCTAAGCTATCACCACTATTTTAAAGTTGACACAAGAAATAAATTTGTCTCGAGCCGCGCGCATGATTAAGATCGCGCTCATGTGGGTGTAGGTGCACAATGCAGACAAGATATCAAGAAAACAAAAAATAAAAATGTGCTTTTGGTATGAAAGAAATTGCAGTGCATGTGTACAGGTAACCCGCATAAATCTCCCCCACCAGACTTAAACTAAACAACCTATTCAAGATTTGCAATAAAAATAGAGAAATAAAAGTTGGGGAAGAGGTTACCCCATGCTCAGCAAATGAGCATACCAGAAGATTAATGTGAAAGCATGAAGCCAAACCTGTTAAAATATAATCCTCCGCTGCACAAGGGAAAAGCACCCTACAAAATATCTCCAGCAAAATATTTGTATATACAACGGCAATATCAAATTAAATCTAAACTATAGAACACACAAAACAATTTTTGTAGAACAGTAAAAATTAACTAACTAGTCCTACTCCTAGATAAGTACTGGGGTTATTGTCCACCCAGCTTGACTTATTTGAAAGACGAAAAGTATTAGCTAATGGGCCTATGAAATAAAAAATGAACAGGTAACTGACCTAATATAAGTTGCGGTAACGAGTATCGATACGGCGATAAAGCAGTTACCCCTCTACCTAAATAATAATACCCGACTAATTCAGGTAAATGAAATAGGAAATAAGAAGAGGAGGAGAACTAGTCCTCACTAATCTTATCACAAAATAAATCCTTGCCTAGCAAGGCATCATCCACCATAGGTTTGCAGGAAGCGATGGCGACGGCATGAGCAAAAGGCTCATCGTTGTCCAAACGTACCCGTAGAGACTCAACCTATACAGGCTCAGATAAAGAAAGGGGGTCAAGTAATAAAAGAGAAGAAGAACTAAAATAATCAGATTAAGGGAGAGTGATCCCGATATCACTCTCAGCAGGATCCAAGCAGAGATCATTGTCGGTATCATATGAGTCGTATCGGGGGGAATCCGAGAACTCGAGGTCCACGATGGTAAGAGGAACCGCCTCATCCAATAAGGAGGTGCAAACCTCTGCATCGGAAAGGGAATATTCCTCATCCCACCGGGGTGCGTCATAGTTCTCTAAAGATCCACATTCTCCGTCTGAGATAGTAGAGTCATCATCCCACTTCGGCACAACCTCATGCACCGAATCACCCACGATTACGGCATCATCAGCCGACTCACAAGAAAAAGGAGTAGCACGATCAGACAAAAATTATGGAGGGGCAAAGCTTCTCTCGAAATCAGGCATAAAATGAGCAGGCCCCATCGCAAAATCATTCGCAGACACCACCCCATTGACGGGAACAATCTCTATGTCCCACATAGGAGCGCCCATGGATTCCTGATCCTCTTTTTGCTGGTTAACACCAGAGTGATCGTCATCACTCAAGGGAAGCTCGTAAAAAGGGAGCGAGGGACCCATGAAGGATTTGTATGCAGAGAGAGATTCTTCGGTAATCTCAACGAGTAAATAACGAGCCAAATGAGTGATGTCAGTGTATGGGCCAGGCAACACCTGGTAGGTCTGTCCACAATAGTCTTCTGCGAATGGGAGGTTGTTGCGCACACGCCCTCAGAGGGAGAAGGCTCGCACAAGCAAGGTCAATCCTTCACCATATGGCCTATACCTTGACATAGCAAACATCAAATACAATGCTCATCATTTTAATCATCCATTACATCGATGTATCAACGCAAAGTGTCAGAGAGACGGCACTCAGCAACAAAATACATTTCCAACAAAAATAATTACCGAAAGGGTGCTACACACTAGAATAAAAATAATACGGATCTGCTATTTAAACCACAAATTAGAAAAAAAAAGAACAAAGAAAAAATAAGCAACAAATTCTAAAAACTAAAGCAAAGAAGAAACATGAAATGTACAAATCAAAAAGGGATTCTATCTCCTATCTCCCTCTCCAAAAAACTCTCACGACTTTGTTCCCCGGCAACGGCGCTATGCGATACGATGCAAAAAACCCAATCCTCCCTCTCCAAAAAACCCTCCTGGATTCCGCGTTGAGTGATGTTGCTCCACTCGATGCTCTTGACACCCTCCTGGCTATGGCATTAAGTGATGTTTCTCCACTCAATGCCCTTTGGTCTTTTGTCTCCCGCCCGGGGTAAGCAGGCCGGCTCGCACTCGCCCCAGAGGCATTCGATAAGTAGCAGACAACTAGGGCCAGACGGGCCCGCACTCGCCAAAGGCCGAGGAGAAGTGGCGAGTGCCAGCTCCACCAAGCACTCGCCGCCCCGGGTGAGTGGGTGTTTTTGAGGACCACTGGCTCAGTGAAGTATGATGTATTTTTACCATTTTGCCCCCGCTGGCCTGCCCATAGCCAGTTAGAACAGCGGAGGTATGCTGTTGGCAGACCTAGTTGGGCTATACATAACTGTTTGGAACAGCGGAGGTTGGCTATTTACAGGCCATTTTTTAGAAATCTATAAATAAGACCCAAGGGGTACCTCAGAAGGCATGCTCACTTCTCCCAGTCTTCTAGCGCTTTTTGAGGTTACCTTTGCTCGGATTTTGGTTAGGGAGGGGAAGCGCTCTAAGATCTTTCGGTTGTGTGGTAGGACCTCCACGCCGAGCCCTTGGGTCAGTTCCCTTTTCTTTTTTCCTTTGTCATTTGGTTCGCAGGAGAGAAGTAGGTGTACGATCACCCCTTACCCAAGGGTGAACTCCAAAGAGACCGAATTTTCGGTTTCAATAAGCACCATCAATCATACTCAATACATTGATGAAGCTCTTGAGCTTTATTTCATCAAGAGGCTTAGTGTAAATGTCAACCATTTGATCTTCAGTAGACACACATTCTAGGGATATTTTCCATTTCTCTACATTATCACTGAGAAAGTGACGTCTTATTTCTATGTGCTTTGTCCTGCTGTGCAACACTAGATTGGAGGCAATGAAGATTGCACTAAAGCTATCACAAAAAATTATGGAATTTGTGAAATTAAATTTGTAATCAAGTAATTGATTTTGCATCCACAATATCTATAAACAACAGCTTCTAGCTGTTATATATTAAGCTTCAGTTCTGGAAGTGGAGACTAAGGTTTGCTTTTTTGCTAAACTAAGAAATCAGTCTTGCACCTAGGAATTGATAAGTTCTTGAAGAGATTTTCCAATCCAATCTACACCCATTATAATCTGCATCTGAGTATCGTTGAGTTTTTTTTATACAAAAATGGAACAATACATCATATGTGCACAACAGAATAGAGTACAAGAAAACCCAAAAGAGAAACTAGATCTTGCGATGAAACATTGATCAAGAAGTAAAGTCATAATAGTAAACAACAATATACCTGAGAGGGGTTGAGTTATCACTCAACCAAGATGCTCTAGAAAGCTCATTTGAGTCCATGTAGAAAATAGATCCCATGACTCTATAGGTATCCAAACGAACAGAGGAGAACACCAGGAACTTGTTGAACAAGATTTGGGATGGAAAATGGAAAGCCCTCTGCATCTCCACAAACTGCTAGGTTTACTCTAGGAGAGGCGGCGGCGGCGGGTGTCGGAATTGGGTCTAGCAGAGGCGGCAGATTCTAGATATCGAAAAACTCTTTTCCATCCGATCTCAAAAGGGAAGAGTATATAAAACCCTAGCGATTCATCTATTTTTACCTACATGCCATCGCTATCAGCAGACCTGGGACCTAAAGGAGTAATGTTAGTGGTACAGATGAGACAATCTTAGCTGTCTTAGCGGTACAGTTGTGACGCTCTCAGTTATACAACTAAGACGCTCTTAGCGGTACAACTAAGATGCTCTTAGTTGTCTCAGCGGTATAGCTGAGACGCTCTCAGTGATACATCTGAGACGCTCTCACCTGACTCAACAGTATAGCTGGTAAAATCTCAACTATCTCGACGATAACGTTGAGACAGCTATAAAATAGTGTCAACAAGCAACTCCAATGAGTTAAGGGATTGGTCCTTCTTTCATATCCAATATGAGTAAGACCAATACAATCCAATACTCCAACTTCTCCATACGCTCTTATGTGCGACCCTATAGACTTATATCGTGTTGGCAATGAGACTAACTGCTTGATTGCTTTGCGATCACCTTAGAAACACAAATAGTATCCATGTAATTCAAATTCAGATTCTACTGGATACCATAATCCCATTTCAGGTGTACCCTTAAGATATCTTAAAATTATTTTTACTAAACTTAAGTGTGACTCATTTGGATCAACTTGAAATCTAGCTCATGCATATGTAGTAAACCTTATATCTGACATGCTGGTTATAAGGTAGAGAAGATAATTAATGATTGCTCTATAAGTTTTCTAGTTAATGGATTTACTTGATTCATCTCTATCTATAATAACATTGGTAGCCATGAGAGTTTTCATAGCAGATGCATTTTTCATCCCAAACTTTTTGATTAGTTCTTTTATATATTTAGACTGGGATATGAACATACCCTCATCACTTTTCTTCACTTTGAGACCGAGGAAAAATGATACCTCCCCCATGCTACTCATTTTAAACTTAGACTACATTAGGTCATCAAACATTTTACAAAGTCTTGGGCTTGTAAAGTCAAAGATAATATCATTTACATAAATTTAGATAACAAATAATTGTTGTTTATGTGTTATAGTGAATAGTATTTTATTCACCTTTCCTCTTATGAAAGAGTGTTCTAAGAAAAAAGTGGATATGGTATCATACCAAGCTCTTGGAGATTGCTTTAGACCATAAGTGTTTTATTTAATTTATAAACATATAAAGAATTAGATAGATTGATAAAACCTGGTAGTTATTCAACATGGAGCTCTTCTTGGAGTGTGCCATTGAGGAAGACACTCTTGACATCCATCTGATAGACCTTAATATTTTTATAAGAAACATAGGCAAGGAATAGCCTAATTTCCTCCAACATGACAACTAGTGCAAAGGTTTATTTGTAGCCTATTCCTTCCTCTTGCACATAATCTTGAGCAATTAGTATGGCCTTGTTCCTGACCATTACTCCATTGAAATCCAACTTGTTTCTGTATACCCATTTGCTTCTAATAGCTGGGCAGTTTCTGGGCCTTCCCACTAGTTTCCAGACCTTATTCCTTTCAAATTGAGCTAGCTCTTCTTACATTGCAATAATATAGTGTGGATCATTGTCTGCTTCCTCAAACTTCTTGAGTTCATATTGGTAAAAGAAGCATTATTACATAGCCTCAGCTGAAAGTTGGTTCCTTATCCTTACTCCTAGGTATATATCTCCTAACACTTGAATTTGGGGGTGATCCCTGAGGATTATCCTCATAGGATTTGTTTTAGCTTCAACAAGTGTAGGAGTGTTATGTAGTTGTACTCCTTTAGTTGGATCATCTTCTCCAACAGACTCAAGTTCAGCTTTCCGCTCTTGGTTTGGAACTGGGGTTCGAGTTGAACTGCTGATAATTTCTGTATGGAATTCATCATCTGAGTTAGCTTCAACACTTTCTAGCTGATGATAATGCTCTCTAGATGATCCATTATTATTTTCCTTCAATTTTAGTTACTTTAGCTCATCAACTATGGAGTCTTCTCCATGCAATATATTTCTTATGGAAGTCTCCTCCCCTTTGGAAATTATATTAGCTTCATCAAACACTACATGCATAGACACTTCTAGTTTGAGAGTCTTGATATAATAACTATAGGCCTTGCTGGATGTTGAGTATCCTAACAATATACCATCATCAGTCTTCTTTTCAAACTTGGCAAGATGGCTATTTCTATTATTGATAATATAACATACACAACCAAATATATTAAAGTATGATACTATAGGTAGCTTTCCCTTCAATAACTTATAGGGAGTCCTCAACTTAGTCTTGTGAATGTGGCTCCTATTCAGAATATAGTTGGCAGTGTTAACTGTTTCAGCCCAGAAGGACTTAGGCAACTTTAACTCAGTCAATAATGTCCCTCCTAATTCAATTAGAGTTCTATTTTTTTCCTTTCAGCTACCCCATTTTGTTAGGGAGTTCTAGGAGTTGAAAAGATTTATCTTATGCCTCCATCCAAATAGAATTTACAGATTAACTAGCTTTCAAACTCTTTGTTATGGTCACTTCTGATCATAAACACTTGAGTATTGAATTAATATTGAATCTGTGTAATGAATCTTGAGAGGATCCAAAAGTTGTCATACTTAGCTCTCGGAAAGAACACTAGCTGAATCTAGAAAAATCATCTACAACTATTAATGTATAGTACTCCCCCCTAAGCTTTGAGTGGAAATTAGAGCAAACAAGTCCATATTAAATAGATGAAGTATTCTAGGTGAATCATTCTTACCAATTGATTTGAATGGTGACTTAGTTTGTTTACCTAATGTGCATCCTCTATATGGATCTAATTTTCTATACTTATCTTTTGGCAAGCTCCTAACCAAGTTTTTCTTCACAAGCTTGGTTATGGTCTGTGATTTAAAAAACTAAGCATCATATGTCAAAACTCATTTCTATCTATATCAGCATTGAATAAACAGATTTATTTTTCTCTTAAGCATAAGTCAACCACATATACATTTTATTTTCTAAAACTAGATAACACAATTGTATTTGTTTTAGTGTTAACTATTTGGCATAAATTATAAGTGAATACAACCTTATATTCACCATCTTAGAGTTGACTAATGCTAACTAGATTATGTTGAAATCCTCCAACATAAGCTACTTTGTAGAAAGAGATGTCTTCAATTTTGATCACCTCATAGCCTTTGGTTTGACCATAATTGGAGTCACCAAAAATTACCTTAGGGCCATCCTTGGCCTTATAGTTTTTCAGCAGTTCTTTATGTTTAGTTATATTCCTGGAGCAACCACTGTCCAAGTTCCATACCTGGTTTGTAGAAGGATAGTCACTCATATTCACAAACAATTAAAATAAAAGTATCTAGTGTCTACCTAAATTACCTAGTGGGGGGGGGGGGTGAATAGGTGATGTTTGTTTCTTTTCACATAATAAAAATACTTTAAAAATGAGAGCACACAAAACACAGAGATTTATAGTTATTCCCCGAGTTAGGTACGTCCACTGTCCCTCCTCGCCTATCTACCATGAAGGGATAGATTTGGCTACTTAACCTTTCTCAGATTTCAACAAATCTTAAACCTCAGAGCCGCAACTCCTATAACTCAGAGATGACGCTCCTACCACTCAGAGAACAACCTCTCCTACAACTTGATCCAAACACGGATCTAAACCTTGATCAACAAACAGATCTACAACTCGGAGGGAAAACCTCCTATAAATGTAAAAGTATATTTACACAATACAGATTAAAAGTAATCCTATTTAGATCTAGGTCTTTACTCCGTCGTTCTTCGAATAGGATGAACTTGAATAATCTTGCAGAACACGGAAGATCTGAAAGCTTTGAAGACTTGGTTCTTGAATATTAAATCGACTAGATCTGAGGTAATAGAGATCATCAGAGAACATAGATCTAGTAGAATCAGGTAAGGAAGATTGAATCTTGAACTTTGATTACGCCGACCGACAGTATTCGCGAAACGTACAAGAGCCAACAAAAAATCTCGACAGGGAAAGTTCTTGGAGTATGCTGAGCACAATTAGGGTTGATGATAAATCCACCCTAAGCATTTATAGAGATCCTCAATTGCAGCGGCTATAAAAGAACTTCTAAAATGAGACCTTCGAAAATACTGTACATGGCGTATCGTTCAACCGAGCCGAATTTTGAAAAACCAGACGGAAATATAACCCAAATCATATTCGTCGAGTATCGTCGAGTATAGCTAAGTATACTAACCGAACTAGTAATGATATTCAATGAAATTCACTTAGAAAAATTTAGCTCGTTACAACTTGCCACACGACGCCAGACAGAAGACATACTCGACGAATTCGACGAGTATCGATAAGTATATATACTCGATGAATTTGACGAGTATCGGCTAGCTCACTCGATGCATTCGATGCCTGAACCAGTGATAGTCGATGAATTTGACATAGAAAATCCTGATAAGTAAATTCAAATTGACTCGACAAATTCGTCAGTTATCGACCAGTATATTCGACGAATTCGGCGAGTATCGTTAGATACATTTGATGAATTCGACGAGTATATACAGGAATACTCGACGATTTTTACTTGGCGGATTTTCTAGCTCTCAGATATTTTAACTCAAGTACAATATGATGAATTCGACGAGTGTTAGTAAGTATACACGACGAAATCGACGAGTATACTCGACGAATTCGACGAATATCCTTTACAATACTCGATGAATTTTACTTAAATAAAATTTCTGTTCTTCTAATTCCAAGTCCTTCTTCCTGGATTCTCCTCATGCACTTGTGGTAGAAGTACACCCCAATAGAGAGATTACACGTGAGTCAACACATTGGCCTATTTAATGAAAGATTACATTGTGTAGTCTTGTGTTTACTGACCCACCGTAACTTGACATTGGTGTGTACTTAGCAATATAGACCTGCAAGTACATAACTTAAAATACAACATCAAATACAATCTTAATTTATCTTAGCTTAACGAGACCCTTCTTCAAATCAGGGTTATTGTGGATACAGTACCCAACAATCTCCCCCTATTTGAAGAAATCAGAATCCTATAAGCTAAGGTGAATTGCACAACAATAATAATAAAACATAAAATTAAAAAGATATATGAATTAAAGAAAATTAAATAAAGCGCACATTCCAGTCAAAACATTTAAATCATATATATATATATATCAAAGAGTTCAATGTTTGGGGAAACCACATCCACATATATCAACAGAAGATATATAAAAACATTAGCCCTACCTGCCTTGGCTCTTTTGACATTATCTAGCAAAATATGCCATGGGCTTTGGATAGTATCTTAGAGAGTCTGGAGGTGTAGTTGGATAATCATGCCTGTGATTTCTGAAATAAATTCTTTTCTTTGCACTGGCCACCTCATACTTATGCCACTCGTCTCTATCATAATTGTTCCACCTATCTTCACCTCCAATATCAACCAATGTGAATGAGTCTAAGATGATGCCTTTGGAAATCGGACTCCAAACCTCATCCATTTCTCGATTTTCCATTTCTCTATTGGGCATTTCTCTGGCAGGCTCTGACCTCACAATAGATGGGCCTTCACCCTATTTTCTTCTTTTGTAGAGTGGTAGAGGAATGTCTTCAACCACTTGAACCTCTGGAATATCAGCAGCAGTAGGTCTGTCATTTGAAAAATCCCGAGTGTCTGACAAATATTGCGAGTAATCCTGAGCAGGAAAAACCTCAACATCTACTTGTGCAGACCCAACAGGTACTAAAAAACTTGTATCAACTTGACCTTGTCTGCCAAAAATATTATTATGTAGCCAACTGAAATTATCAAAACTGTACTCATTGACAACTTTGAAGTTTGTAACCATGGAAGCCTTAACAACATCTACCTTAGCATTCAGGGCATCCTCCCCCTTTCTGACTTCAATAGTTATAATTAACATTAGCATAGGCTTCCATCGTCATGTCAAAATGATCCATTGATCTATTGTGAGAATCAATCATGGTCACTGCGTTCTTATCAACATTCTGAAGAACTTCCACATTACTTTTGAGCCCTACCATGTTGTGAACAAGTGCTTCATGACCCTGCACAAACTAGGAATCCAACCGTGCATTTAATTTGTCAAAACACACCTTGACAACTACAAGGCCATTATTCAAATCTTTCTTAGTTTCTTTAACCTTCTTCATCATTTTTCTCAAGAAACGATGACAAGGGGCTTGCTTTTTGGCCATCATGCCTTCTATTGTTTTCAGAATAGATACCTCTGCACTAGTAGACGGTATATCAACAACCTGAACACTGGGATGGGTGGGGTATACACTTCCCTCGGAGTCACTGGAGGACTCTTCCATGGGAGTAATAGTAGCTTTGGAGAGGAGTTCAGGAGCAGTAACTTATAGGACAGGAGGCTGCAGCTCAACATCTCCTTCCTCATCAAAAAAGTCAATAACATTTACGTCCTCCACTGGAGGTCCACCTGGGATTGCAACTATCCTTCGCTGAAGATTTCTCATCTATCTTTCTAACTCTATTTGTATGGAGATAGAAGGATGGATCTGCTCCCCCTCAGACCTTATTAGTAGTACATCTGGTAGAGGTGTAAGTAGATTCTCTGGAACATTGAGCGTAGGGGAATCATTTATATTATTAGCAGCTCCATGCACATCCTCTTCAATCTCATAATCAGCAACATCTAGCACGGTATCATCTGCTAGCTCATCCACCTAATCAGCAGTATCATCAATCTCAATATCACTGGGTACTGGAACATCATCAACAGACTCATCCTCAGGCACCTTAGCAACTATCTCAGCAACTGCAGCATGGCCTATAGTAGCAACATCAGAGAGCAGATCAAATGAATCTTCAACTGTCTCTGGAGTATCTACAACTGAAACTGAACCTGGAACTTCTACAGCTGGGACTTCTGAAACTGTCTCAATAGAAATGCTCAAGGGAACTGACTTAGTAGCCGCTTGTGTATCGACTATCTCCCCCTCAACTCATGCACTCAATCTTTTAGGAGTTTCCCTGGGGGTGGAAGTAGGAATCCTATCAGCAGGAACATCCTCTTCCTCTACCTCAGGTAGATCTCTAGCTCCCCTGGCCTCTAAAACCTCCTATCCCACCTCGAGAATATAGAAGAGTCGATTTTCTTTAGGTGATGGATAGGCACACCTTTGGTCATATCAAACTTGTCTCTGTCCATTTGGTTCAAGAATAAGATGATAATCCTTCCAAAGATGGGAGTTCGGAGACTGTCTTTGATCTTAGCAAACAGCACTGTACCCCAATCCAGTTTCTTCCGGCAGATAATGGCCACCAGGATCTTGAACATCTCTGAAGATAGATAATCATGCGATCCTATCTTTCATATCAGCACCTTGCCAATGATATCTGATAGAAGTTTTTCCTTCCTCATTCATGCCTTTGAGGTTCACTGCCTTAGTACCCCTGGGCAGACCACAGAACAGCATGGCTCTAGTGAAGTCCTCCTATTCGAGATGATCTGCCACAATACAAGTTTGAAGCCTCAAAAGCCTGGTGAGGAGAGAAGCTTTCACTTTAACCTTTGTCTGTCAAACTTTGCTCTTTATCACAGAATCCTCCCTGCGAAGTTTAGCATTTTGAAAGAATTCCAGGACATCTTTGTCTAGAATTTTTCATGGGTGTTCTAGTACAACGGGAAAGGCTGGCAGATTCCAACATCAATATAACATTTTTGAACTCATCAGATGCAGAGGCAAATTCTGCACAAACTAATTCTCCACCTCCTAGCAAGCCGCTGGTGCTTTGAGGAGCTATGGAGGATAGAAATTTGTAAATTAAGGATTCGACTATGGACTGAAATGTCGGCTTGGAACTTGATTGCTGTCATGGACAAAATCGACAAGGAAAGAGTTTTCTGGATAAAAGCTCTGAAAGAAATCGGCGGGAGAACTCTGTTAGACAATCGACTATGGATTGTACTGACCTAACCGACAAAGAACAAGAGCAATACGATCGGAGGAAGACGATGAATAGTTTCGGAAGAGCAATCATTGGGAGGACTGTTCGGAAAGGTCGGTTGTCTGGTTTTGACAAAATGGCGAAGGTTTTCCCCGAACCCTTATATACATATATATATAATTTAAATTTGACAAGGGAAAGATGCGTACCTGATAAGCCGTGACTCTTCAGATCCAATATAGGAAAGAAAATTTGACCCAAGTGAAATTCAGTGAAATTAACCGGATGTAGAGTCAAATTCGTCGAGTTTAGGCATGTATATCTGACGAATCGCTGAGTTCTGTTGACCGATATTCGACGAATTTACCTCAGACAAATTTTTCTACTTTCTGAAGTACTTCCTGAGTGAATTCCTATCTTCTTGGCTATCTTCACGAGTCCTTGTTCAGCATACCAGCTCCATTTTGAAAAACGAGAACTTGGTCTCGTCTAGTGGCTTTGTGAATATATCTATGACCTGCTTATCCATCGGGACATAGCTGAGGGCTATATCCTTGTTCTCCATATGCTTCCAGATGAAGTGATATCTTACTTTATTTTTCTTTGTCTGGCTATGGGAGACTGGATTGTTTGCAATCGTTATTGCGTTGGAGGAGTCACAAAACATCAGAATCTCTTTAAACTTTAGGTTGTAGTCCTCAAGCTGATTCCTGATCCAAATAAGCTGTGCGCAACAACTACAAATAGAGATGTACTCGGACTCGGCAGTTGATGTTACCACATAATTTTGCTTCTTATTACTCCATGAGATAAGCCTTCTTCCGAGGAATTGGTACGTCCCGGAAGTGCTTTTCATGTCATCTCTGCTGCCTACAAAATCTGCATCTGAAAATCCAACTAGCTCGACATCATTACTTCTTGGGTACCATAACCCAAGATTAGGTGTGCTCTTAAGGTATCTTAAAATTTTCTTTACAGCGACGTACTGAGATTCCTTCATATTCACCTGAAATCTAGCGCACACACATGTTGAAAACATTATGTCGGGTCTACTGACAGTGAGGTAGAGAAAGGATCCAATTATGCTTCTGTACTTAGTTTCTTCAAAATGTTTCCCTTTCTCATCCTTGTACAGAGACATAGTTCAACCCATTGGATTCCTCATCGAGGTTGCGTTCTCCATTCCATATTTCTTAAGTAACTCTTTGGTGAACTTCGTCTGAGAGATGAAAATTTCATCTTCAGATTATTTCACCTGAAAGTCCTAAGAAATACTTCAGCTCTCCCATACTGCTCATTTCAAACTTCCCTTGCATAAGTTTTGAAAAATTCTTGCAAAGGTTGTCTTCCGTAGAGCCAAAAATAATGTCGTCGACATAGATTTACACTAGCAAAATCTTGCCTTTTACTTCCCTAAGAAATAATGTCTTATCTATCTTTCCTCTTGTGAACTTGTTCTCAATAAAAAGCTAGACAATGTCTCATACCAATCTTGGGGAGCTTGTTTTAAGCCATAAAGAGATTTATTAAGAAAATAAACGTATTTAGGGAAAGTAGAGTTAACAAAACCTGGGGGTTGTGTTACGTATACTTCCTTTTCAAATTCCCGTTGAGGAATGCTGATTTTACGTCCATTTGATATACCTTGAATCCTTTGAGGGCAGCATACATAAGAAACAACCTAATTGCTTTTAGTCTTGCCACTAGAGAAAAGGTCTGATTGAAGTCGTTCCCTTCTTCTTGTTTATACCCTTGAGCTATAAGCCTAGATTTGTTCTTGATAATAAATCCATGTTCATCCAGCTTGTTTCTGAAAATCCATTGGGTGTCGATCATGTTCTGTCCTTTAGTTTTGGGCACTAACTCCTAGAGTTTTCACCTTTCGAACTGGTTGAGCTCCTCTTGTATTGCCATAATCTAAGAGGCATCCTTATTTGCTTCTTCAAACTTCTTTGGCTCAACCTGAGACAAAAAACTAAGATACAATATTTCATTAGTTGTACCTCTTTTGGTTCTAACACCATCGTCTGGCTCTCCAATGATTTGAACAGCTGAGTGATCTCTGAGGTGTCTAAACACTAGGTTTCTTCCTCTTCCACCAGCATCTTCTGTCGTATCAGGTGCATCCTCTATGGTTGGTTCATCTAGTTATTCTTCATCCACCATACTTGGATTGACGACCTTGACTGAGCATGAAGTGTCATCCTTGACCGCTTCATCCAAGCTTAGTTCCTTGAACCCGGTACCTGCATATGCATCAACAACACTAGACGAGCAGCTATGGAGCATGCTTGTCTCGTCAAATACAACATTTATAGACTCTACAACAAGGGTTTTCTTATTAAAAATTCTATATGCCTTACTATGGCTATTATAGCCTACAAAATACCTTCAAAACATTTATTACTAAACTTCATACAATAATACTTCCCATTATTAAGTATGAAACATTTACTGCCAAAGATCCTAAAGTTGGGCACAGTCAGTTTTCTGCTCTTCAATAACTCATAGGGAGTCATACAATGGTTTTTGTTGATTAGAGATCTGTTTTGCACGTGACAAGCCGTGTTGACTGCTTCAGCCCAGAAGTACTCTGGTAGTGAAGCGTCATTCAGTATAGTTGTACATTCTTCAATTAGGGTTCTATTTCTTTTCTCGGTAACTCCATTTTGGTGTGGAGTATGTGGGGAGAAAAACTCATGAAAGATATCTTGACCTCCACAGAATTCTGTCATGGCACCAGAATCAAATTCTTTTCCATGATCACTTATGATTTTGACCACTAAGCAGTTTAATTCGTTTTGGATTTGCTGGACAAAATTAGTGAAAGAATCAAAGGTGTCTGACTTGTGTTTCAGAAAGAACACCCAAGTAAAATGTGAATAATCATCAATAATTACCAATGTATATACTTTACCTCCTAAACTGATAATTGGCATAGGACCGAATAAGTCCATATGAAGTAGGTATAAACTCGTAGTGGAATCTTTTTTAGAAATGCCCTTAAAAGTAGCCCTTGTCTGCTTACTCATCTGGCATGCGTGAAATGGACTCTCTTTAAGGAACTTAACGCTAGGGGAATCACTCACTAAGTTTTGAGAAAATAAAAAGTTTATTATTTTGAAATTAATATGCGCTAATCTCTTATGCCATTGGTTAAAAAGAGACACACTACTTTTAGCCAAAATCATACTGGTGTAGAGTTGTCTAGACAAAGAAAATTCAAACAAAAGATATTTCTACTCTGAGTGTCTGTTAAGACGGTCTCCAAATTAGCAGATGATTTTATCAGGCACTTGTCCTTGTAGAACTCAATGATATAGCCTTTATCACATAATTGACTTATGCTTATCAGATTATGCTGTAATCCTTCAATATAAGCCAAGTCTGTGAAAGAGACTATGCCATTGGAGATCATACTGCTGGGTATTATATCCACAATAACCCAGATTTGAAGAAGGGCCTAGTTAAGCTAAGATGAATTGTGACTGTATTTGATGCCACTGTTTAGTTATGTACTTGCAGATCTATAATGCCAAGTACACACCAATGTCAGGTTACAATGGGTCAGTAAACACAGGACTATACAATATAATTCCTCATTGTGTAGGTCAATGTGTTGACTTACGTGTAATCTCTCTATTGGGGCGTACTTCTATCCCAAGTACAGGAGAATGCTCAAGGATGGTCAAGGGTTAGACCCAAGAAAATAGGAATTTTACCTAAGTAAAATTCAGCGAGTATGGTTAAGCATACACATCAAATTCGTCGAGTATCGTCATTGATACATGCCAAATTCATCGAGTATACTTACCAATACCCGTCAAATTCATCATATATACTTTGGGTAAATTCTTTGGAGTAGTTAAAAATCTATGAAATAAAATTCACCGAGTATTATTGTGCATACTCGTAGAATTCTTCGAATGTATCTAACGATACTCGCCGAATTCATCGAATATGCTAAGTGATACATGCCGAATTCATCGAGTGCAGTCGACACAACTTCTCTAGATTTTTTCCAGTCTAATTCATCGAATATAAGGCATTGAGTGCGTCGAGTCTGTTGACCGATACTTGATGAATTTGTCGAGTATGCCTGGTGATATTCGACGAATTCGTCGAGTATGACATGTAACCATATCATTGAGTGTACAAATGACCTGGGATGTTTTAGCTAAGTCATTTTCATCATATATCAAGATGTATTCAACGAGTATCAATATGATACTTCGACGAATAATCGATGAATTTGACTTAGGACATTTTTACGAAAATTCTCAAAACCAGTCACGGGTTTCTATCGGCCATGCACAATAATTTCCGTTGTTGTTTTTGTAAATTTCCTTATACCGTTGGAGAGTTTATCTCTATAAATACCTAAGGATATTCTTATTTATTGCTAATCTTGCTTTGTGCTAATTTTCTCTCCGATTCAAACGAGAAAAAGATTCCCTAATCTGCAAACCGTTGGCCTCAATTCTACACGCACATTCCAATCAACCGATTTCTGCAAGCACAATAAGATCTTGTCTTCCTCGACCTCTACATCTGGATTGCTTCCTTATAAAGACTTCTATTCTTCTAGATCTAGACGTGTGAAGACTCAAGATTCAAGTTATTCAAGATTTCAACTTTCCGTGTTCTCCAAGCTTCAAGATCTATTTTTTCAAAGAATGTCGGAGCGAAGACTTGTAATCGTTGTTGTATTGTAATATTAATTTACCCTTGTAGGAGATTTATCTCCGAGTTTGTAGATCCGTTTGTGGATCGAGTGAGTATTTCTGATTGTGGATCGAGTGAGTAGATCCAGTTTGTGGATCGAGTTATAGGAGAGGTTGTTCTCCGAGTAGTAGGAGCGCCGTCTCCGAGTTGTAGGAGTTGCGGCTCCGAGGTGTAAGATTTGATGAAATCTGAGTTTGGTGAAGTAGCCGAATCTAGCCCTTTGTGGAGATAGCCGGGGCGGGAAAGTGGACGTACCCAACTCGGGGAACCACTATAAATCTCTGTGTTTGTGTGCTTGATTTTTAAGTGATTTTTTATTTCACAAAAAGGCACAAACATCACCTATTCACCCCCTCTAAGTGATTTAGGTAGACGCTAGATACTTTCAATTGATATTAGAGGGACATTTTGGTCGATAAGGTTAACACCTTGATCAAGATCCCTGATCTAGCATTAAGAGATTCCACATAGTCACCATGGACATAAGCAAAAACATGTCATCTATTGTAAGATCCGGCTTCCCAAATTGGGAGCACACCCGAATCTTATGCCCAGAACCGCCGCCTTACGGTGACACTAGCACACGGGCTAGTCGACACTGCAAGACGCCGATCCCGTCGGCTAACACGATCATATTCCAGAGGATGACATGAACATGAAAAATGTAGCCCTTTGTGTTAACTTTAATTTGCCACCCTTAACTTGAGATTTGGTCTAGTGGTCTGACCTGTAGGACCATTTTGCTAGGGTTGGTCCTTAGCTAGGGCAGAATTTCAAAATGATGCCTAAGTCAAACCAGTCATCCAAATGGCCCAAAAGTTTGGGTGCATGCATGTTTAGGGCTTAGTTAACACCTGTACAAAAATGAGAATTTTAGGGGAAACTTTTTCTATAGTTTTTACTAAAATACCCAAAATGAAATAAATGAAATATTTGGAGTTGTGGGACTCCAAATGGCCCCAAATTTTGGTGGCATGTCCTTAGGGACATTAAAGGTGTATTTTTAAAATTTCAGCCAATTTGGACCACTGCGTGTTGGGTAAACCAACTTGCATGTGTTGGCTTATTATAGGCTTGGTGTGCATTTAGCCTAAAATGAAATAATGTGTATTTAGCCAACTTGGAACATTCAAAAATCATGATTTTCATTATAGAGACACATGAGGGAGTAATACACCTCTTATAGTAATGGTGGGATTTTTGGGAACAAAAATCCCATTATTTTGAATTTCTAAAAATTTGGTTCTTTTGAGGAAATATATTTAAAATAGGTTTACCCTTATTATAAAATGTTCAATTTCTGTTGAGGACTAAGGAATAACATAATAAACACTATAATTAAATTATATCTCTGTTGGATGAAGTTTAAGTAGTTTAAAGAGCAAAATGACCATTTTACCCTTATGGAATTTGTGTAGAAATGTTGGGTATATTCCTTTGAAAAATCATATAAAATTCATATTGCTGTAATTAATATGTTTTATGCCTTGTGCAATTATTTCAGAATTTTGGGGTTCCAAATAATGTACTTAGGCCCCATAATGGCATTTTGGTAAATAACTAAAATTGATCATTTGATAGGCCATTTCAACCTATATGTAAATGGAAATCTAGACATAGAATTATTTCATTATTATCAAGGCTCTGTAATTTAATTAGATTTTTGGAGATAATATTTTATGTACTTCATTTGGAAAAGGCTAGATTTGTGGATATAGTATTAAATATGAATTAATTATAAATCTGAATTGAAAAAAGCATGAAATTTTGGTAGGCCCCATTAATTGTCATATTATATACCTATAAGAATCCCTAGGACAGTAGGTTTAATATTGACAATACATCATGTGCAAAACGACTAGGGATTACATTTAAAGAAATTAATTTAATGGTGTAATTAATTTGGAAAATTATGAAATTCATCCTGTTCATCATATAGGTCCATACCATCCTAGGATAAATAATTTGAGGCATATGGCCAGAGGAATTAGAAGGTCACATTTGTGGGTGGTATCGGGACATGGGTAAGGGTATAACACCGATATTCGTTCTAGTAGGGCCACCAGGGGAGAAATATGATAAACTAGCAAAGTGAGAATCTTAGTGGAGGAAATAACCCTGGATGGTCTCCTAGAGGATTCTTTAATCATGTGTGGAAGAGTGCAAGTTCCGTGACAACAACAATAACAGGGACCGGCGGAGAACCATCGCACTCCTAATAATACCTTAAGTCATTAGGGTCGTTCTAAAGTAATAATGAGAGTTGGGTGATAATCCTAGGTAGACACTAATAAGAATAATTTTCCTTGCGAAAGGGAACTTTGGGCTTGTAATCCCATCTTGGTTCATAGTGCCTTTGAAACCCCTTTATTGGGCATACCTTGGGCAGTCCTGGGATTAACCCTAAACTACTAAGTCAAATAATTGGTAGACAAGAGTAGTATACTAGGCTAAGAGAAGTGGTACTCATGCTCACCCGTGTAGGGTTGGAGGGAATTGGACTTGATATTACATTCTCACCCGTGATTGGCTGGAGGATATCAGGGCAGGTTAGCCTTGCGAGCTGAAGGCTCGAGATGAAATATTTGCATGCGCATAAAATTAGTGGCGGGTCATGCGGTACTGGGCCAATCGTCACACCGATGGCAGTACGGTGAACCAGGTGGGTGTGAGGGTTTGAGGGGCCAGTTGGTTGTTTACGCTGTGGTATGGAGGACAATCCCCGATAACGCGCACCCAGCCCAATAAGACTGATAGGTAGTCAGCAAAGTACGTACACAGAGACTCTAGAGTTCACCTAGGATGTGTACAGAGGCGTATGAGAGAGGTCTAGGCCAGGTAGTTTGTATACCTGCCTAGAAAGCGGAGACGCCCGCTCCACTACTGCCGTAGCCACAACGGTGGTACCTGAGAATGATGCTAGCTCTCGAAAAGTGGGAACTAACGGTCTGGGATCTCAGAGTCGTGTGCGTGTGTTGCACTTGCATGTTTCATAATTCGTAACATATCATCCATTTGCATTAGGACATACGCTTCATAGATCCTTATCATATAAATTAGTATGGGCTCTTTTATATGATAAGTTATTTTGGAAATCCTAACTTATATATTTGTATGGACATTTATATAAGTTAGGGTACTCTGTGATGGTAGATAGTTTTACCTTTCAGCTTTACTTTACTTTTCTGCTCTTACTTTCAGTTCCTTCCTTTACTAATACTGCACTTGTCTTACTTGTACTATATACTTAGAACTGCTAGAGTAGAATTATAATATCTATTACAACTGCTAGTTAGCTCTTGTCACCTGCTTCCACTTTTTGCTACCCCTTGTTGTCCTCCGCTTCATCCTTCTGCTCTGTGCTAGGAGCTGCGGGGCGAGGTGCAGGGGAAATGACTTAGTCTTTTGACTAATGGTCGGTGACCATACTATTTTAGGAGCTCGTGGAGATGGAGCACCAGCACGACGAGGAGGCAGGACTTGAGGAGCAGATACCGCTACCACAGACTACTACTGCTGCTGCGCGTCCTCAGGTAGGACAAGATTAGATGATGATATAGATAGCTTCTGCTTATGTTTTTAGAGAGAGACATATTGAGATATTCATGTACCGAGCTTAAGCCCTTATTATTATTGATGTACTCTGTCTGAACTGTTTCATATTTTATTTCACATATATATATATATATGTTATGGCTGTGGACTGTTTGCTGCTTTTTTTACTCATATTGCTCTGGAATATGATCGTATTAGCCGGCGGGATCGGCATATTGCAGTGTCGACTAGCCCGTGTGCTAGTGTCACCGTAAGGTGGTGGTTCTTGGCATAAGATTCGGGTGTGCTCCCAAATTGGGAAGCCGGATCTTACAAACTGGTATCACTTGACCACACGATCATATGTGCAAAGTCTACAACATTGGAACACCCCGCTCAAGCATTAGTTTGCGGACAAACTATGCAGCGGAAGCGATGGTGTGCCCATATAAAAGTCACACGATCAGTCTAGGTAACACAATGAGTTAGCCTAATTCTAGTTAAACCTTACCTATTTTGCAACCTCCGCAGGTCGCTCCGCAGCCGAATATTGTTCCTCCCCCTCCAGCTGCAACCCCCTTTTTGCAGACTGAGATGGGGCAGACTTTGACGGCTATCCTGGAAGCCTTCAGAGCCCAGTAAGTCCCGACCCCACAGCCAAATTCAGGGTCGAACTGGTTGAGTGCCTTTAAGAGTCAATCTCCGCCGGTGTACCGCGGGACGGAGGATGCTGTGAAGACGGAGGATGCTGTGAAGACGGAGGAGTGGATGGAGACTATTCAGGAGCTGTTGGCTGGCATCAGCTGCCCAGTCAGCCAGGCAGTCCCCCTTGCCACCTCGGTACTGGATGCACATGCGAAGAGGTAGTGGAAGTCTGTACGAGACTCTGTATATGCTGATAGGGAGCTGATGGATATTTCTTGGGAGGAGTTCAGCGATACGTTCTTAGAGCACTACGTATCCACCACCGACAGAGATGCTTTGGAAGCGAGGTTTTTGAACCTCCAGCAGGGGAGCAGATCCGTGATCGAATACCAAAGAGAGTTCTCCTATCTGGCTAGATTTGCAGGATTCCATGACTGGGATGACCGGAAGTATGCTAAGAGATTCTACCATGGGCTCCGGAACTCCTTGAGGCAGCCCTTATTATTCATATCTCATGGCACCACTGCACAGATTCTAGAGATGACAAAGAAGCTGGAGGATGACCAGCTAATGGTGCAAGGCAGAGGAAATAGACCGCTAGAGGGGTCATCATCCGAAGAAGGTAGCAGGGCATCCCAGAGAGGCAAGGTTATTGGATACAGGAGGGGTGGGGGATGTCGTCGTCCCAACATCAGGCAGGAGAAGGGGCCTTCTACAGTCCTAGCTCCCCCACCTCTACAGATGCAGGGACCGATGAGGCAAGATAATCGTGGTCATAGACAGGATGATCGGGGCCAGAGACAAATCATATGCTTTGGATGCGACCAGTTTGAGCATATTAGGTCGCAATGCCCACATCAGATCCACCATCTTCCTCCTCCACCTCCAGTGGCCCCTCCAACACACCAGGGCCGAAGATGAGGACGAGGTAGAGGCCGAGGTCGAGGCCGAGGTCGTGGACATCATGGCCGAGGATGTGGTCAGGAACAGATGTATGCTCTAGACCTCACGGAGTAAAGGAACCCCGAAGAAGTGATTACAGGTACTTAAATTATTGTAATTTAGAATTTTCAACCTTAATAGTACCTTGAAAACTATAAAAGAAAATAATCTCCTTTTTAACTCAAATAAACCCCATGCATAGTTATGATCAGCGGCAAGCCCACTCATACCCTCTTCGACACGGTTGCTTCACACTCATTCGTGTCTGACACTTTTATTGAAGGGCTAGAGGGTGTGGAAAGGTTCCCTGACATAGAAAGGAGGGTGCGTCTTCCTGATGGCTCGGAGCTATGGACCACAGATTGCTGTAACATGGAGGCCGAGATCGGAGGCAAGGCATTCGAAGCTCCGGCGGTGGTCTTGAGATTACCTGACTTTGATTTGATTTTGGGCATGACCTGGCTTCATTGGAATCATGCTCAGATC
Source organism: Platanthera zijinensis (assembly GCA_039513925.1). Lineage (NCBI taxonomy): Eukaryota > Viridiplantae > Streptophyta > Magnoliopsida > Asparagales > Orchidaceae > Platanthera > Platanthera zijinensis. The sequence goes on along the minus strand of CM077089.1, from coordinate 116,495,344 downwards.
GACTGCCCCTTGAAAAGGATAACACTAGGACATGAAGACTCTTACGTCACTATTGAAGGTATCCGACCTATCCCCCACCTTTCTTTATCTTCTGTACAGGCTGTCAAGGCCTATGAGCAGGGGGAGGAGGTGTACCTCATCTGCTTCGAGATGGCAGTAGCAGAGAGTTCTATAGCCGATATTCTGGTGGCTCGGGATTTCTCCGATGTATTCCCAGAGAAATTGCCCGGACTACCACCAGTTCGGTACTTGGATTTCAGGATCCAGTTAGTGCCGGGGACGAGGCCAGTGTCCCGGGCACCTTACAGGATGGCTCCCAGAGAGTTGGCAGAGTTCCGGACTCAGCTTCAGGAGCTTGTGGAATCAGGATTTGTGCGGCCGAGCTCATCGCCGTGGGGAGCGCCAGTTCTTTTTGTGAAGAATAAAGATGGATCGTTGCGACTATGCATAGATTACTAGGAGCTGAATAGGTTGACGGTCCACAATACCTATCTGCTGCCTCGGATAGACGAGCTATTCGATCAGCTACAGGGAGCCTTCTTGTTCTCTAAGTTAGATTTGCGATCCGGTTACTACCAGCTCCGCATCCGAGAAGAGGACATACCGATGACGACATTCGGTTCATGATGTGGGCTATACGAATTCACGGTGATGCCTTTTGGGCTCACGAATGCCCCCTCTGCATTCATGACCCTAATGAACCTTGTATTTGAGCCCTACTTAGACCGCTTCGTCATTGTGTTCATCGATGATATTCTGATCTATTCCCGGACTCAGGAGGAGCACACAGAGCATTTGGCTCAGGTTTTTCAGAGACTGAGAGAGTTCCAGATGTATGCAAAGTTTTCTAAGTGTCAGTTCTAGCTATAGGAGGTAGCCTTCCTGGGGCACACTATCAGTAGAGTTGGATTGGCAGTAGATCCAGCAAGATAGAGGCAGTACGGAATTGGCCACGACTGAAGACAGCGTTAGACATCCGCAGCTTCTTAGGATTAGCAGGTTTTTATCGTAAGTTCGTGGAGGGATTCTCGAGGATAGCCCTCCCCATCACATCCTTGACGAAAAAGGATGCAAATTTTGTTTGGTCAGAGCAGTACGAGACAACTTTTCAGGAGCTGAAGGACCGACTTACCTCATCCCCTATCCTTGCACTCCCATCCGGGAGTGAAGGATTTCGGATCTATACGGATGCCTCTTACCAGGGGATGGGTGCAGTACTGATGCAACATGGACATGTTATTGCTTATGCCTCGAGACAGTTGAAGAAGCATGAGCATAACTATCCAGTACATGACTTAGAGCTCGGGGCTGTGGTATTCGCCCTTAAGATATGGAGACATTACTTATACGAGATTCATTGTGATATCTACTCGGATCATAAGAATCTCAAATATATCGATATGCAGAAAGACCTGAACCTACGATAGAGGAGATGGCTAGAGTTCCTCTGTGACTATGATTATCAGATCCACTACCATCCGGGGAAGGCAAACACAGTAGCAGATGCTTTGAGCAGAAGAGCCGACACTTCTGGATCGGAGCCTCGGTTGATGTCTATAGAGCTGATACGGATGATGGAAGACATGAATATTACCGTGGTATCTGAGGCCAAACCAGTGGTATACCGAGAATACCTGAGCTCATTGATCGGTGATGATGATATTCGGGGGCAAGTTTGAAGATTATACGCTGCATGATGATCTCCTTCGATTCCGTGGACGAGTATGCATACCAGTAGGAGGTGGTATCTAGGATGGCATACTCAGAGAGGCACACTGCTCCAGATATTCAGTGCATCCCATCATCACCAAGATGTGGGCAGACTTACGGAGGACCATGTACTGGCCTGGGATGAAGAAGGAGATCACCTATTTTGTGACACACTGCGAGACTTGTCAGCGCGTGAAGGCGAAATATAAGAGCCCGAGAGGTTTATTACAGCCACTGCCGGTCCCAGAGTGGAAGTTCGAGGACATTACTATGGACTTTGTATACGGACTGCATCGCTCCCACTCTGGGCATGATTCCATTTGGGTCATAGTCGACAGACTGACCAAGGTAGCGTGGTTTATTCCAGTCAGGAAGGATTCTCCAGTTGCAGTTTTGGTGAGATTGTTCGTGGAACAGTTCGCCAGATATCATGGCATCCCCAGGACTATTATCTTGGACCGCGACGGTCGGTTCACTTCCAGGGAGTGGAGGGCTGTGCATGCTTATTTGGGCTCACAGGTGACTTTTAGTACCGCCTTCCACCCGCAGACCGACGGATAGATGGAGCGGACAAACAGGACTATGGAGGACCTGCTCAGATTATGCATATTAGATACGGGGAAGCCTTGGGAGATGCTGCTACCATTGATCGAATTATCTTAAAATAACATCCACCAAGCTAGCATCGGGATGGCTCCATATGAGGCACTTTACGGGAGGAAGTGCCGGACACCGCTGTATTGGGTTCAGGATGTGGACACCAAGGCTCTTGGCTCTGATTTTGTGGAGGATACAAAGGCTCAGGTTCGTTTGATCAGTGATCGAATGCTAGAGGCCCAGAGAAGGTAGGTAAAGTATTATGATGCTCGGCACCGGAAGGTGGAGTTCCAGGTTGGGGACCGAGTATTTTTGAAGATACGTCCGGTGCACGGTGTCTCTCGAGTGCGGAGGCACAAGAAGCTCAATCCTCGATATATGGGGACATACTTGATCCTAGAGCGGATCGACCCCTTAGCTTATAGGCTGCAGCTGCCACCAGAGTTGAGTACCCTGCACAACGTCTTCCATGTCTCTTCACTGCGGAGAGCTCTCCTTCGGCCGGAGCAGCACATTACTATACGGCAGGCCCGGTTGCACCTGACCGATCAGTTCGTTTGGAGCCGATCCGGATTGATGATACAAATGTCCGAGTGTTGCGGAAGAAGAAGGTCCCTCTTGTGAAGGTGTTGTGGTCCAACCATGGACATGAGGAACACACCTGGGAGACGAGAGATCTAATGTTGGAGCGACACTCGGAGTTATTTACTTCAGGTATGCTGTAATTTATGTTTTTTTAAAAAAAATTACTTAAATTGTTACAAGTAGAACCCCGTAGACCCGAACTTGAATTTCGGGGACGAAATTATTATTTTTTGTTTATTGGTATTTGTAACATCCCATGTTACTCCTAGACCCCTTAACTTAGATTGGGTTAGGCATGGGGTGGGTGTTAGGGTAATTAGCTAGGTTTGACCCTAGGGAGTGGGTTGTAACCATGTGGGGCCCACTAAGGGACCAAAGTCAAACTAGGTCAAACAAGCCTAAATAGGAACCCTAGCCACACCATGGCCCCACCATATTGCCCTAATCCTAAAATAATCTAAGTGGACCCTAGGGCATGTCACTAGGTCAACCCTTTGACCCTAGTTGACCTAAGTCAACCTTAGCCCTATTTTGGTCAAACTCATACCTATATGCCCAATTAGCCTAAGTGGGCACACCCTTGACCCAACCCAAGTTGGGTGGTGCCACTAGGCTCATGACCATTAAGTGGGGTCAGCCCACTCATCATGTTGACCAAGTCAACTCAAAAAAGTCAACTTGGTCAACATGAGGCCTAAAGGAGGGAGAAATGAACCCAAGCCTCATCCTTTGGGCTAAGCCCACCAAGCATGGCCCATTATCAGCCCAAGGAGTCAAAGACCAGCCCTACCCCTCTAAAATAGGAGAGAGAATACATGCATGGGGGGAATTTTGGAGAAACCACCCAAAAAAGAGGAGAGAGAAAGGTGAAATTAAGAGGAGGAGGCCACATGGCTCCTTCTCTTCAGCCATGACTTGCTGGCAAACCCCTTTAGATCTTTTAGGAGGAGGTGAGAAGTTGAGGGCCACTTAGCATAAAGGGTGATACAACCAAAGCTCCAAACCAGCTTGCCTTGGTAATGTCTCCCCATATACCCCCTCTCAGCTAAAGATATTGATTCCATTAGCTTCAGAGGGCAAAGGAGAGTAGAAATCGAGTGCTGGAGCTGGACATTTGGTGGAGAATCTAGGAAACCGAGAGTAGATCGCCGGAGCAGCTCGACCATGGCAAACCGCCACTGCAACCGCCGCCAAGGCCTGGAACAGGTTCATTTCGCCGTCCCTCTACCTGTACTAGAATCCTAGATCAACTAGGGGAGATATCGGGTTCAATTGAGCCCGATACCATGTGAGAAATGGGAAATTTTTCTAGCTTTTTCTTACCGCTCGGGATCGCCGTCGCCGCCGTCGCTGCCGTCTCCCGCCGCCTCATCATCGGCCAAGGATAGCCACCACCACCGTGAGGTGATGGCACCGTTGGCCGGGGGTGGCGCCGCCTCAGGTGGCCAGAAATGGCCCCGCAATATCCCCCAGGTCGGCTCGATCTCAGCCATTGAACAATTGGGGAAGATAACCGGATTCCGTGCAATCTAGCTTTAAGATTCGTGCAGTTCATTTTATTAAAATCAATTTAATTCTGTTATTATTTAATGAAATGAAATTGCATTTCTGTCACATTAATTGAGTGATCTTGCATGTCAAATATATGGCTCTTAGAGTCATTTCCAAAGGATGACATTAACATGAAAGATGTAGTCCTTTGTGTTAAATTTAATTTTCCACCCTTAACTTGAGATTTGGTTCAGTGGTCTGACCTGTAGGACCATTTTTCTAGTGTTGGTCCTTAGCTAGGGCAGAATTTCAAAATGATGACCAAGTCAAACCAGTCATCAAAATGGCCAAAAGTTTGGGTGCATGCATGTTTAGGGCTTAGTTAACCCATGTACAAAAATGAGAATTTTAGGGAAAACGTTTTCTATAGTTTTTACTAAAATACCCAAAATGAAATAAATGAAATATTTGGAGTTGTGGGACTCCAAATGACCCCATATTTTGGTGGCATGTCCTTAGGGACGTTATAAGTGGATGTATAAAATTTCAGCCAATTTGGACCACTGCATTGTGGGTAAACCCACTTGCATGTGTTGGCTTGTTATAGGCTTGGTGTGCATTTAGCCTAAAATGAAATAATGTGTATTCAGCCAACTTGGAACTTTCAAAAATCATGATTTTCATTATAGAGACACATGAGGGTGTAATACACCTCTCATAGCAATGGTGGGATTTTTAGCAACAAAAATTCCATTATTTTGATTTTCTAAAAATTTGATCCTTTTGAGGAAATAAATTTAAAATAGGTTTACCCTTATCATAAAATATTCAATTTCTGTTGCGGACTAAGGAATGACATAATAAACACTATAAATAAATTATATCTCTGTTGGATGAAGTTTAAGTAGTTTAAGGAGTAAAATGACAATTTTACCCTTATGTAATTTGTGTAGACATGATGGGTATATTCCTTTGAAAAATCTGAGAAAATTCATATTGCTGTAATTGTATGTTTTATGCCTTGTGTAATTATTTCAGAATTTTGGGATGCAAAATAATGTACTTAGGCCCCATAATAGAATTTTGGTAAATAAATCAAATTGATCATTTGATAGGCCATTTCAACCTCGATGTAAATGTAAATCTGTATATAGCATTATTTCATTATTATCAAGGCTCTGTAATTTAATTAGAAATTTTGAGATAATATTTTATGTACTTCATTTGGAAAATGCTAGATTTGTGGATATAGTATTAAATAGGAATTAATTATAAATCTGAATTTAAAAAGCATGTAATTTTGGTAGGCCCCATTAATTGTCATATTATATACCTGGAAGAATCACTAGGACAGTAGGTTTAATATTGACAATACTTCATGTGCAAAACGACTAGGGATTACATTTAAAGAAATTAATTTAATGGTGTAATTAATTTGGAAAATTATGAAATTCATCCTGTTCATCATATAGGTCCATACTGTCCTAGGATAAATAATTTGAGGCATATGGCCAGAGGAATTAGAAGGTCACATTTGTGGGTGGTATCGGGGCATGGGTAAGGGTATAACACTGATATTCGTTATAGTAGGGCCACTAGGGGAGGAATATGATAAACTAGCAAAGTGAGAATCTTAGTGGAGGAAATAACCCTGGATGGTCTCCTAGATGATTCTTTAATCATGTGTGGAAGAGTGCAAGTTCCGTGACAACAATAATAACAGGGAACAACGGAGAACCGCCGCGCTCCTAATAATACCTTAAGTCATTATGGTCGTTCTAAAGTAACAATGAGAGTTGGGTGATAATCCTGGGTAGACACTAATAAGAATAATTATCCTTGCGAAAGGGAACTTTGGGCTTGTCATCTCATCTTGGTTCCTAGTGCCTTCGAAAGCCCTTCATTGGGCATACCTTTGGCAGTCCTAGGATTAACCCTAAACTACTAAGTCTAATAATTGGTAGACAAGAGTAGTATACTAGGCTAAGAGAAGTGGTACTCATGCTCACCCGTGTAGGGTTGGAGGGAATTGGACTTGATATTACATTCTCACCCGTGATGGGTTGGAGGATATCAGGTCAGGTTAGCCCTGCGAGTTGAAGGCTCGAGATGAAATATTTGCATGTGCATACAATTAGTGGCGAGTCATGTAGTACATGGCCAATCATCACACCGATGGAAGTACGGTGAACCAGGCGGGTGTGAGGGTTTGAGGGGTCAGTTGGTTGTTTACGCTGCGGTCTGGAGGACAATCCTCGATAACACGCACCCAGCCCAACAAGACTGACTGGTAGTCAGCAAAGTACGTATGCAGAGACTCTAGAGTGCACCTAGGACATGTACAGAGGCGTATGAGAGAGGTTTAGGCCAGGTAGTGTGTATACCCGCCTAGAAAGCAGAGACGTACGCTCCGCTGCTGCCGTAGCCACAACGGTGGTACCTGAGAGTGATGCTAGGTTCTCAAAAAGTGGATAATGGGAAACGAACTAAAGTATTGGGATCTCAGAGTCGTGTGCATTGTTTTGTATGTGCACTTGCATGTTTCATATTCGTAACATATCTTTCATTTGCATTAGGACATACGCTTCATAGATCCTATCTTATAAATTAGTATGGGCTCTTTTATATGATGTTTGTTGGATTTTTTGAACTTATATATTTGTATGGGATCCTTTTATGGGTGTTAGGGTACTCAGGGAGGGATAGGATGAGTTGGTCGGTGACTTTTATTTTCTCTTACTTTAGTTACGCTTTATTTTCTAACTTCTTTCTTGTACTATATACTTTAATTACTTAGATTATTTTTAGCTAGAGTAGATAGAATAATAATATCTATTATAATGCTAGTTTGCTCTTGTCACCTGCTTCCACTTTTGCTACCCTTGTTGTCCTCCACTTCATCCTTCCGCTCGGTGCCTAGGAGATGCGGGGCGAGGTGAGGGGGAAACTACTTAGTCTTTTGACTAATGGTCGGTGACCATACTACTTTAGGAGCTCGTGGAGATGGAGCACCAGCACGACGAGGAGGCAGGACTTGAGGAGCAGATCCCGCTACCACAGACTACTACTACTGCTGCGCGTCCTCAAGTAGGACGAGATTAGATGATGATATAGATAGCTTCCGCTTATGTTTTGAGAGAGAGACATATTAAGATATTCATGCACCGGGCATAAGCCCTTATTATTATTATTGATGTACTCTGTCTGGACTATTTCATATTTTATTTCACATATATATATGTGTTGTGGATGTGGATTGTTTACTGCTTTTGTTACTCATATTGCTCTAGAATATGATCATGGTAGCCGGCAGGATTGGCTTCTTGCGGTGTCGACTAGCCCGTGTGCTAGTGTCACCGTAAGGTGGCGGTTCTGGGCATAAGATTCGGGTGTGCTCCCAAATTGGGAAGCCAGATCTTACATCTATGAAGCTACTAGTTTGCACAAAAGAAAATTTTCCCATGTGGAAAGAATGAGTACTATTATTCATGGAAGCAGTTGATCCCAGAATATTTCAGATAATGGAAGAAGGACGACATATTCCGATACAGGCCTCAGCTCTAAATCCGGCCATTATGATTCCCAAGAAAATGATGGATCTCACTAAGGATGAGATTGTCTTGGTCTCTTATCTCCAAGCAGTTCAAGAAACTGCTCAGCAAGAGGAGACAGATGAAGAATCAGTCATCCTCCTCTGACTACTGAAAATCTCATCGAGATGGAGATCGCTCAAAGAAAAGCTACAATAAGGAGGACATGTATAAATCAAAACCAAATAAACATTTGTCCTCTGACATTGTTTGCTACTATTGTAATAAGTCATGACATGTGTTTGCGGAGTGTCCCTATAAGAAGAAGGATGGTTCCAAGAAGGTAGAAAAGAGATCCTTCAAGGGAAATAGAAAAGATCTTCATCGCCAAGAAGTCGAAGACTCTCAGTGACAGTGACTCGAGTGAGTCGAGCTTAGAAATGAGGAAGCCTACTTCGGGCTTATGGCACAATTAGACGAGGAAGTGGGCGACTCTGAGTACGACGGGAAGGTAAATTCACACACAATGCTCTCTGAGTCTGAAATGTCCACTAATGGTCAGGAAGGATATTCTTCTGATGAGGATGAATCAGAATTGATTGCTCAACACGAGCACTTATTAAAGGCTTTCGACAAATGCCGTAAGGTAGTCGGAAAGCAGTTAAAAGAGATTGCCTCCCTCAAGGCAGTGGAAACCAATCTGAAGGAAGAAATTACAAAATTACTTACTCTCAGAGATGAAGTCCACTCCTTGAAAGAGGAACTCAAGGGCTCCACTGAGACATTGAGTCTGAAATAAAAATATCTTGATGAGCTGAGAAGAGAAGCTTGCGGTGGAGAGAGAAAACTCGTGGAGAGTTACTCTAAGCCGAATACTCTTCTCCTCTCATGATGAGTTTTAAAAAAGGGTAGTGGTCTTGCCATATCATTGAAAGAGTTTTAATATCTTAGACTGGGGGAAGTTGGTCAGAGTAGTATTCTGGTAGTGGGTTCTTGGCCACTTAGTTTTTGAAGGAAGTTAAGTGAGTAAGGCTACCAGGGATGGGATAGTTGTACTATGCGCCCAAGGAAAAAACAAAAACATAAAAAGGGGAAGAAGGCACCAGAGTC